>OZ020482.1:48567373-49792373 GCA_963971345.1 Andrena flavipes
TGTCGGAGGGTAGTTAGCTTTTCCGAATCCCTCGCATTCTGCCTCCATCCCTCGTTTCCGTGTTTCTGCACAGCGTTTCCACGCGTCTCGTAATCGTGGTAGAAGCATTAGCTCCCGCGCTCGTCACCGAAGCTCGGGTTTGCGTTCCGTCATCTAGCCACGGGGATTCAGAAGCCTTCGAGTCAGGTTGACTTCGATTCTAACCCCACCGCAGCTGTTTGCCAAGCCGGCAGGTGCGTTTGCGATATCCGTTGCTGTGTAAACGTGCGCCGGGCTCCTCGCCTTGTTCAGTGGCTTAAAGGGAGGATAATAGTCCCACCTGTGTGTTCGAAAAGGCCGCTCGTGTCTTACCAGTTTGCTCAGCACTTAACAACCAGACAGTCACACTGCGTGGCTACGTTCTATGGCCACGAAACAATGTCCTTTTGCTCTCGGAGCTCCAACCTTTGTTCTCGGGATGCTCAAGTAATTCTGTATGCCGTTACCACCGTTTGTTCTGGGGAACTTTGACCAGGCTGCCTCGTGTACCTTCAAGTTCGCACGCAAATCTTGCAAGCTGGCCACAGACGATCGATATCTCGCGAATTTTGGCCAAGTATTGAAACTTCTTCGGGACACGTGGTGTAGTGGAACCGCGGCGAGATAAATTGTCAATGAAACAGAATATCAGAGGACTTGTTCAGGTTTTCAAGAACATCAGAGAATCGTCTGACGGAGAAAGAACGGTTCCGTTGGTATCCCGTTCCGCTATTTGGCGTCCTCTTTCATCAACGTCGCCTCTTTGAAAAGTTACGCACGCCGCCAGCCGGGGTAGTGAATAGTGCCTAGGAGAAACGGAGCATGTACGATTCACTTTCGCGATTATTATCACGTAGCAGGCGTGTCGCGGGGACGCCTGATAAGCCAGCGACATTCGTTGAATAACGAACGCGGGATCTACGCGACGTTGGTTAGAAACTCTAGGTGAAACGGGCCTCCGTTCGGATAAGTGTGCCCCGACGCTGTCGTGGAACGTTCAGCGGCACCGAATTTCCGTAAACTTATTACCCGGCTGAATGAAATTACTTGGCAATCTCTCTGGAGACGGCTTCGTTCTCCGTTGACCTTAACTGCAGTCTGGACAAAGGTTTAAGCCGCTTTCAGCGCCGAGGCAACGACGAATAATGCGAGATTGTTTCGTATAGTGTTTAGACGCCCACAGTTACGCTTAACAACGTTTATTATCCAGAGTCCCGACTCGAGAGCTTCAGGCAGCGAAATCACCCCCAATTAAGCAGATCTCACTTTAAAAAAAACGTAGCGCCACTGTCTCCCCAAAGGTTTTCCAGCTATCCTCGACGAAGCAAGGAGAAACGATCCACTGGACCGTGTATGCAGCTGAACTGAATGCGAATTAATCGTCGGTGAAGCGTAGTGCGCCGCTGTTTGTTGTTTCCCTATTGGTCGTTCGCCGGCTTGTGCAAACTAGGCCTCGCTATGTGCCTGATCAGTGAACAGTTGCACAAGCGATGAGAAAATGGGGAACAAAACAGGAATGTGCTTTCTTTTTCTACTTTACTCCTCGCCACTATCTTCCTTCTCCTTTCCGACGAAGATTCTTTCATCGAGCCGTGCTTATTCCCCGATTTCCTCGCGGACCTGGAAATCTTGAAGAGTCCTCTCATTTTTCACAGTCGGGCAAGTATCATTCGCAGCCCGATCGTCGTTGTTGGTGAATCGATCCCGCCCGTGACCTTCTCGTCGCCAAAGGAAATAAAAGTCAGTCGGTAGCATCTGTCGTAAACGAAGGGAAGAAACGATTCCGTTCCCTTTCGATAATCGATCGTTCGAGTGGATGCAGGTCCCCTTGACCTTAGATTTTATGCACCGCCACGGTTTTATCCTCGCCCGTAATATCGCGGCCAGCGGATAACGTCGGTGGAAAATGGGATTCCCGTATGGGAAATGCTCCCATGCCACTCAAACGAAACCGGGAGCCGCGAAAAATTACCAGCCCTGCTCGCCCATCGCGGTAAATCCGTATTTTGCAGGCTGTTAATCCCGCTTAGCGCTTCCCGAATCCGCTTTGGCGACTTTCATATTAAGCGCGCTCGTGCTTCCGTCCAGGAGAGTTATGATCCGACTTTATATCGGCGGGGATATATTTAATCGCGCAACGACGCGTCGCGGGAGATTGAATTTTACGAGGTCGCAACTTGGAAATTGCGTGGAAATATCTGGAAAAATCGAATATGTTCTAATGTTCCATTTAAGTAGTCTTCGCTGCCGTACTTTAATTTCTTAATCCAGAGTTCGCGTTGCTTAAATCCTATCTGCTGGCTGGAGAAGGTTCAGTGGAAGTTCTTGTGATTTATAGCTGCTGTACAAAGGTGGGGTTATCTTGTGGATAGAATTTGTCACGATTACGATTCGATTCCCCTTTCCATCTTCCAGCTACGTGGAGTTATTTCGCGCCATTATTCGTTTTTCCAATCTCGGCAACGTCTTATGTATCAGACTTATTGAACAAGTTTGCCATTCCATCGTTGCCGCGAAATTTCCCCGTTAAAAGTGAATGCTATCGTAACGTCGCGCTTCCATTGATTATTCGACGACGTTAAACCTGGCGCGTGCAACTCGTGGACTTTAATTATCGGCACAGTGGCAAAGGTCGACAGCTCCCACGCGTGTCGCAGTCGCTTCCGCGGTTCTGTAATTGCAATTCATAAGCGAGCAAAGTTTAAACGTATTGTAATGCGTGCGTAATCCAGGCTTAAAATAGAAAGATTGCGAGGAGGAAAAAGAGCGAGCGGAATGGTCCGCCAGCGAGAGAAATTAGTGTAACTAACGTAAGTCAGCTTCCCTGCTCTTCTCCTTGGTTGCCTGAAATTTAGAAGGTGTGAGTTAGTCTCCGCGACGGCTGGATTAAGAGAAAGAATACCTGCTGGCTGTTCTTCCCTATATCGAACAGGGCTTTCTTTTAATCTCGAATACGATCCGAGTCGGAATTGCGCCGCTTCTCGTCTCGCTTTCAGGCGTATAAAAGCGCCGGGGATTAAACGCTCCGCCCCCGTAGTCCTCCGTCGCGTAACGCCGCGTAACGCCGTGGACATTAAAATTTAAATGTGATTGCAGTTTCATTTAACGAAATTAAATACGAATCCCGCGGCAGCCGCCGCTTAACGACCGTAACGACGCGAGGACCAAGCCTGCGCCTCCTTTCCCGCGTCACTTTAACTCGAAACGCGATGTCGTCGGCATCGGCGAACATCAGCGAGCCCATCTTCCACGCTGTGTTCTCCAGTTAAGAGGTCTGGCCTGATGCAATTACGCGCACCGATCGGATACCTTCGACACATTGGCAACGCGTCGCCGGGTCGATGGACACTCGATAAACGCGTGCGCGTTCCAAAGGAAACCTGAAAACTTTGGAGAAGGAAGGTTGCGGAATCCATCGAGCAGGCGACGCCAGAAATGCGCATCCAGGGTAACAGCCAGGGAATATTCCATAAAGAAACCCATGCCACCGCGCAGCAGTCGAAAACTCCAAATATGTACTCGCTTGTCGCCTTGAATAAACATCTTGCAAATGGGGATGGTAAACAGGATGTCCCTTTCGCCACGCTTCCATGCAAACACTTGGAGCGTTCGAGGCTCTGGGAAGGATGAAATTCGTTTGCGAGCCATCTTGTTCTATCTATCCCCCCGATGCCGCGGCACCGTAACGCAATTACGCGAGGGAAATTAAGTCCGATACGTGAGGGAGGGACAGGAAGTACATTCGGCCGGGATGGTAGCGAGATAAAGCGTCCTATTTCCGTAGCCAGTGGACGAGAAGTTCTGCGAGAGGTGTCGCGGAGTCAATACCATCGGACCTAGATGAAAAATTGTGTAACGCATCGTCGGGTACTTTAGAGTGTTATTAGAAGCATTATTGGGCTGATGTATAGGTATGTATAGCTATTCTGCGGCCGAGCGTGGACTTTATGAGAACCGAGGGTGATATTGCCTCTGGTCCGCGCAAAAGGAGACCCACCGAAGCGGTCGCGAGGGATAAACAACGTTAAAGAAATAAGAAACCACGACGACGTTCGATGCTATGCCTCTCATCGAAGTGAAAGCGAATTCTCGGAAGCGTATCGTCGCCCCATAGAGAATCCTCCCTTTGAGCTCTAAGACCTTGACGAACGTTATCAGCAATCGTTTCCGAGGGATAGTTTGGTCGCTCAAAGATCGTTAACTTTGGCCAAATTTTCGGCGACGTTCGCCGAAGCGCGAACTGCAGCCCCCACACGTAACGGGTCACCGCGAATTCGATTATTTGGAGGCACCGCGCCGTTATTATTGGTACAGTAAACGCGACACCGTTTTTGCAAAGGCTCGCAGTTGCAAACGGAGAGGTGAATAATAGAATAACGAGGAAAATTGTGCGAAACGAAGCTGTGAAACGCACAGTTGTGTACGGTGAAATAAGTTTTCCAACGTGATGAAATTTTCCGTGCTCGTTTGATTGCTCGATTCACACCCCTCGCGCCTTTCCGGCGCGCGGTGTAATAATTGCCTGTACGCAATTAACGGTAATTCGTCAGGTGTACGTTTCCTGTCCCATTTCCACGACGATTGTTCCCTTTTCTGGAAGTACTTTCGAAAGATTAACGTAGCGTGCAGATTCTGCGTAGAGAATGTGGGTTGAACCGAGGAGCTGCGGAATTCATAATTCCCCCTGGGGCACATTTTATAGGAAATCGAGCTAATGACGAAACCATGTAAGCTCCTTGCGAGGAATCTTATTTTGAAAGACGGTTCATGAATGTTACAGGTGCCCAGGTGCCTTGCTCCAATAAGCGTGGCTGCTTCTACGTAGATCCTGTGCTCTCAAGTGGTGCTTGTGTTCCTTGAACTCCGGCGTATCTGGCTGCCGTTGTTGATGATCGATCAGGACTAAACTCGCGGTGGAAGTGGGTAAGACGAAGATTATCTTTCCCACGATATTGCATCCCCTTCAGGGAGGATTAACGTTGGCCTGGAGCACTCGGTGCTCGCGAGCGGTTCGACCGTCTCCTTGCGATCGGTCGAGCGCTTTCGACGCTGCTTTAGTTACGAAACATGGCTTCAGCTTCACGTCGAAAGTTTTTTCCATCCTTGCAGTCGGTTAATTGACTTTGGAACCGATGGAAAATGCAGAGTTTCCCGGGAAACTCGCGAAAGCCTCGAACTCGTTCCTCGAAAGCTTCCGATATTTAACTTGCACTCCCCCGTTCCACAAAATCCAGGGTATCTAATTTTTTTCGATTACGCATGCTCGAGTGCACGGTTATCGGCGCCGCTAGCACCGCGCGGGCTTAAATTGTCAAATAAGGTCGGCGTAGATAGCGTTGCCAATGGTTTCTGAAAAAGGATTAGTTCCAATCGGTCGAGCGATAACAAACAATTCCAATCATTTCAGAGACACTTGCAATATCATCCGCCCTGTTCGTATCGACGAGCCAATTACTCGATGATCGTTTAAAACTTACTTTAAAAAACAAGACCGCTTATTTTATACAGGGTGAGCTACTGCGTCTTTACGCTTCGACTAATTTCTTCATTCGTCGGAGCATATACTCCGTTCAGTAGGACATTAATACAAAGTGGAGACAGTTGATCATCTTATATGAGACTTCGGTTCAAGATCATTCGATGTTCCAAGCGCTTAGGTCCAGGAGAAACCCTCTAGAATCTGGAACGAGGCGCTGAGACACAATGACTCACCCTGCATGGCTCGTTGCTTCACAGAGCCGCCTCGCTTCCGTTCGTAATTTCAAGGGAGTATTTTTACAACGATGTACATCTATTTTTCGACCACAGCCGCGCAGGAATTACGAACGAGCCAAGTAATGGCCGTGCTAGGGCGCGCGCTTGCGGTTCTTTTAAGCGCGTGTGCAGACTGAAATTAGCGATCCGAAACAAACTGCGCCCGCACGTGACACGGCTCGACCCCACGGGCGGAGCTCGTTTTACGAGCGGCCTCGTCCTGCCCCGTGTAAACAGCCTTAAGCTAACTTTCCACGATCGCCGGGGCCGCGATAAAAGAAGGAGCAGAACGACGACGGCTCATCCAGACGGATGGCCCATCCGATATTACTTGAGTCGAATTACTTTTCCGATATGACACAGGCGCCGGGGGAGGGGAGGGGGGGGGGCACAACTCGGTGATTCTGTTTTGACAGCTCTTTAGGAGCTCGCTCAACTGCCTGGGAATTGAAGCGTCGATTCTCGCGAGGGAACAGGCTGCCGTGTCGAAATTGTGTACCTTCGAACTCTATTTTCCCCGAGACGGTGCCTCGCACGAAGAAATTTCCTTCCCCGAGCTTCCACCCACCCCTATTTTTCTCCCGATAAAATTTCATCGGTTTTCGGAGACACCGAATTGGTCACGACACTGGGATTCTCTTTTTAGCAGAGCAATTTGGCGACCTTGTTTTACGAGCATCTCGCATTGAACTTTCGAATTCACCGAGGAAAGCGGAATTTTACGTTATTAGAATATAGAGTTTCTAAAGTTGCGTTGATTGGAAGGCAAACTGTAGGCCAAGGAATAAGGATCCCTGGAGCAAGAATCGCTGTGAGGTGTAACAGTAGTCTTTCTCCTTTGTTATTTGAATTTCGCTGTGACATTCTCGCGTTTATGACTGGCGCCACGTGGGAGTGCAGTTGCGTTCGTTCGCACAGATTTATACACTTACACCTTACTTTATTTTACTTTACAATCACTTAGTGGCTACAGAAAATTGGTACAACTGACAATTTCCTCGTTCTCCTTTTATAGTAGGACAATTGACGATCATAACATTGATTCATCGGTTGCTCGACTTCGTTGATACCTCATCAACCGGTGATTCGTTCTTTCCCGCGATCACGGTCGCCCCCTTTCTTCCACCAAGTCAACCAAGAATCAAGTCTCTTAAGGGTAACGGGTATTTACTTCGTGTTTCCGGATGGCGATGTTAGAATCTCTCTTCGATGCAGTCCGTTGGTTCGTCCTGTGCGTGTATACGAGTCTGTGTACAAGAATACCGATGAGAAAGCGCCAGGCGACATTCGAAGTTGCGATTCAGCAGCAGGATTCGAAGATCAGCGCAAGCTGTGAAGCTCCTTCGATACTTGGTCGCATTGCAAGGAAATAAATGCAAACGAGAATCGACTCTTTGCAGTCGCGCTCCGTTGTTGGCTGAAACTTTGCAGTCCACGACAGAATTTTAGGCACAAGTGTTCCAGGGATGCTTCCGCGATAAGCAATGCAATTTCCATAAAGTCTAACATTCCCGAAGGAAGCTGTATCCGACTGCAAAGAGTCAGGATCACTGGCGAAACAAGTGACACGCTTGTCAGAAGCTTTTGAAAGAATTCGAGTCATGAAATCCTCGCCACGGTTTCCTTACCACGCAATGGGCGCTCCATCACGAGCGCGGAGGGAGTTCAGGCGAGCCAAAATAATGGAAGAGGGTATTAAGGAAGTAAGAAAATATAAAATAAGAGAGCAGGCTACTCGAGATGCGAGCCCCAAGGGAGTCCCTCTGTTCTCCTCTTCGAAGCGCGGCGGATCGATTTTCCCAAGCTTCGAATCGAACGGGCACTTCCTTGAAAGCACAGTGCCGAGCATCGATGGCGTCGCGCACGTTTCATCCACGATCTTCGTAGTTTCTCCCGTTAGACATAAAGTCCTTACGAAAAGAGAAGCATGAGACATCAGCTGTTCACCTTTTGGCACGATAAACCACTCGCTCAGATCCATAATCGACACGTCCCGACTTGCGAACGTCGAGTCGCCGGACTATCCATGTACATAAGCATGCAAGACTGTTTCGCCCCATTTCACTTTAACCCGAGCAATCACCTATATTCGTCCAAGCTGGACGAGAATCGTACGAAAATAAGATTGGTCTTTTCGACGTGACTCATGGAGCACAATTTTTCCAAGGATACGCTCTGCTCCTGACACGCGGGAGCCCAGCAAGGACAATTCAGCCTGTCCTTCCCTCGAAAGCATCCCCCTTCGCCATCGCGCATTTGTCAACATTGAAAAGTCATAAATATCCCGGCTGCTGTCGCGTCCAGAGCTAGGCAAGCGGGAGAGCCGCGCACTCGAGCTCTTCTCGACAAAGAATAATGGTGGGACGTGTGTCGGGGTTGTCACGGTTGTCACGGGATCAGAGTGTCTTGCGTTTCGTTCCTCGGCTGACTACCAAGCGCTTGTCGTTGTTCCTCGGCTACGTTTAGCGCGATGCGTGTTCAGGTACTGGTCTACCGCGGCGTGAAAGGAACGGGGGTGGTCTTCGAGGGTGGCGTGTACCACGGTGGGATCGATGGGACACGAAATATTCACAGATTGCGTTGGACGGTGGTCGGTGACCTCGACACCGTCAGCAGTTTGGGGGGTAGTAGTAAAAATTCGATGGACAATGACTTCGTTATCGAGTGAGCCTCGAACGGACTCGTAGGTCGCGATGCCTCGAGACACGTGTGACGAATTCCTCGAAGGATAAATATGGTGTCCCGTCTCTGCGAGATAAGTGGTTCTCCCCTCGTCAGGCCTCGATGAATCCAGGGCTCATTGGTTACCGGGGCGAGGAAGAGGGCAGAACTTGCCTCGCGACCCGACGAGATTCACCAGCAAGAGGCCAGCTCTAGACACGTCGTTTTCGTTTCGTTGGATCGTCAAGTCCGCCCCTCGATTTACACCTGCGTCAGCAGAGTCAACTGCGCCCCGTTCTTCATCGACTCTCTCTCCTTCTGCGCTGGATCCCTGGCGTCGTTCCCTATGGTGATGTTGGATCGTGACGTCATGGTCACGGTGGTCGTGGAGGTCTTGCTGATCAGCAGGCCCCTCTCGGCGTCCTCGTCCTCCAGCTCGAGCCTGGACTGGCCGGAGGCGGCTAGTCGATTCGACTGAAGCCTCTCGGCGTTCGCCTTGTTCCTCCGCGGGAAAACGCTGTTCTCGATGTGCAGCGTCGCGTTCACGTCCTTGCCCGCGGCGCAGGTGCACGCCTTCAGGAAGCTCTTCTTGAAGTTGTCGCTGAGGAACGCGTACAGTATAGGGTTCATCGCGCTGTTGCTGTAGCTGAGGAAGCCAGCCAGCAGGAAGCTGGTGATGGTGATCTTGCTCTGGCACTGCTTCGGCGGCGTGTAGATCAGCGCCACCTGGGTGAGCCAATAGGGCAGCCAACACAGCACGTATACGGTAATTACAGTTAGGACGAGCTTGGTCACCTTCCTGTGGGACCGTTTCTTCTCCTTCGACTTGTTCTTCGGCCCGACAGTTTGGAGTTTTCTGATCACCAGGAAGTAGAAGATCAGAATGAGAGCCAGCGGGATGGCGAAGCCCAGGATGAAGGTGTACAGGGTGAAGGTGGTGTGGCCCCCGCGATCGTTCGGCCAGTAGATATTGCAGTTGATGCCCTCGATGTCAGACTCCATCGCGTTCGCGTATAAGAATATAGGGATCATGAAGAGTACGCTAGTGACCCAGGCTGTCAGCGAAACCACCTTGGATATGAACGGCGTGCGTATCTTCGGGGATGAGATCGGGTGGCAGACTGCTATGTAACGGTCCGCGCTCATGATGAACAGGAAGATGCTGCTGGTGAACTGGTTGATGCTGGTGGTGGTCATGTACAGCTTGCACATGATCTTCCCGAAGATCCAGCTGCGCAGGCTCATCGTGGTGACCAGAAACGGTATTCCTATCAAGAAACACTCGTCGGCTATCGCCAGGTTCACGATGTACATGTTGGTTACCGTTTGCATCTTGGAGAACCGTAGCACCACGTAGATGACCAGGGTGTTGCCGAGCAGGCCGACGATGCAGACCACCGAATAGAGGATCTGCGTGACTAGCGAGACGATCGGCACATGCGCCTCGCAGTTCTGTATCATCGAGTCGTCTTGACTCACTTTCCGAGCGTAATCGATGACGCTGGTTGTGCTCATTATCGTGGTGTTCATCTTGGTCGAGTTGCCGCTCCGCTCGTCACGTACAAGGCAATCTTTCGTTTCACCCGCTGTCGTCAATCTTCTTTTTCCCGCGCACGCGATCAACGCTCGCCGAGCGAGTGCTTAGGAGGCGTTGATCTCCGCGAACGATTCTTGAAATCCGAGGGCAATCACTCAGTGGGGGATAGCACCTCGAAAAATCGTCTTATCCTCGCGCCACTATCGGTCCTCTTTCCCGATTTTCGCCTGGATTAAGAGCCAGTTAACTGCACGTTCTTCGCGGTCTGCCTGGGAACAGAGGGCTCACGAAGGCTCGCTGCGTCGGAGACGACGATACGGGGGTTGGGGCCGACGTCATTCCGTCAGGCGTCAAACGATCGTGCTTCCGAGAGCGTGGTAATCCAGAATGCACTAGTCACAGGTGTACCGGTTGCCCACCTCCTCTCCCGGCCACGCGGGACAAGTCTGGAACAAAAGAAAAGACGGCATTGAGATCGCGGAATCCGAGCATCCGATAAGTCGAAGACGATCGCACTCTTTCAAAGGCAGAGCACCGTGATAAAGACCGATAGGAGCAGACTTTTTACGGGTCAACGAGGGCCATTATGCTCGGCTGTCGCGCAGATTACATCTTCGTATGCGCCTGGCGTCCATTAAACGCTCGCGTCAGCCTAGTTCCTCGGATGCTGTGCATCTTCCTTCCACGGTCCTCGACTAGCTTCTTCGATCAGTTCGCGAGAATCTAAGATTTATGGGATCTTTGAGGGGAGATGCTTTATCGCGTCGTGGATTTCTAATATCTACTTCCATTAATTCAACACGTTCAAGATTTGAAACGCAAGTTGGCTCGCGAGAATCCAAGGAGTCTATAGATTTAGGGGATCTTCGAGGGAGGTGCTTCATCGCTTTCGATACTATGTCGTAAATTTCTGATACTTCAATCATTTCAACACATCCGAGATTTGAAACGCAAGTTAGCTAGCATCCTATAGAAAGATGCCCCACTTCCCACCGTTACTTCACCGTCGCAAGGCGAAACTTTGATTACCCAGAGCCCGGTCATATCGAACGAAGTCGAAGTCTGGCGCCGTCTTGGGACGACCGCAAGCCCCTTGGATCCTCTTTCGCGACACTGTTCTTCAGAAGATACACTCGAGAATGTGGCGCAACACGGCACCGCGAACCTTGTTCACAGCTCGGCGATGTAGCTTGATAACGAGGCGAGCAGAGAGTCTTGGGGGACGAACCGTCACGGTGATCCGTGTTGACCCGTGAAAGCCGTCTGGAAGCCGAAAGCTGCAGCGTTTCGGTAAACCGCAAGCTCCTCGCCGTTACACCAGCCTCACCGAACAAACGGTTGATGCAGTTGCGAAACTCGGGAACTAGCTGCCGTAATGGGGGACATAAAACTCCGCCATGGCTCGTATGGTCAACGGATGCAGAACGTTCACAGTCCGAAGAAGAGCGCAAACGGCTTCTTCCAGAAGAAGAAATGGGGCTGCACGGTGTAAACACGGTGCTCTGAACAAGTGCTTCACGTAACTTCGTTGCTTTCATCGCGGCTGTCGACGGACATTGGTCGGCTAGGCGCGTCAGCCGTTTCGCAGCGGCAGTAAAGTAATCGATTTTGTTTCCTGTGGTGAAGAGTCTTTGAGAAAGTTGCAGCAGTCGACCGGTGAGCTGTCCCTAATCCGATTCATAAATCGTACGAACCCTTCCCCTTTTTTATTTCCTGAGGAAAAGGGTCTGAAGGAAATGGAATTTCGGTGGAGGGTACCTGGAAAGTGGTTACTGCAACTCTTTGCTGTCTAGAAAGGTCTGAGCTCTGTAAAATATAGTGTTTGATAAGTCGAGTTCCCGTTGCTTGGTATAGTAAATCATCTGTCACGCTTGTATTTCTCGTTGCAATCTTGTCGAATGAAGATGATGGAGAGGGCAATTCATTCGGGGTTAGGACTAGGTTTTCATCGGGCTTATTCGTATCACCAAAGTAATCGTCTTTCGAAATTTCTCTCGAAAGTTACGAATACCATGCTTTGAGGTTCGTTCGTTAAGAACTTGCTCGAAGTCAGTATCTAAACGAGCGCGGAATATAGGATACGCGCTTCGGAAGCGTAATCAGCGAACTTTGGCCTCCCTTTCGGGGAACAGTGAAGTTGGAAATTTGGAAAATTTCGGTTCATTACTTGCGAACTTATCACACCGAACAGCCAGCGTTATTACAGCAAAAGGTCGTGAAGTTAAAACAAAAAATGGAATTCCTGCACGCCTCGCTATTTAACTCGCGTAGGTGTTCCCAGTTTCATTAGACGCGGGCTATTATCGGTATCCAATGCGAATCATCCGCGCCGTCTCCCATCGTTGGGCTTAAAAATCATTGGGCTGTCTATTCCGTAATAAGAAATACTCATAGAAATGGTCATAGGTACTCGTCGCGAGTAATTGAAACTGCAACGAGATGAAATCGATCGCTCGCCACACCAGATTACCTTCTAAACTCGGTTACCGAATTAAATTATTGCATTCGCCGGGGGATTTATTGTTTCGCGGCATTAATGCCCGCAAGCACGGCTCGTTAGCTTCCCTTCTGATCAACGGACGGGAAAACAATGATGCGATGGATGTTGGTCGCGTGAGAAAACTCGCGAAGCCCCGCTTCGAAGGATAATGAGCTTCGATCGACCGCCATTATCAGCGCATCCCTGTCTAACCAAGTAATTAGCAACGAAGTGATCGTCTTTAAGTTTCAAACAGTTCTATTCATTTCTTCCCCTCTGGGACCATTTTAACGGCCATTCCTCTCCTCACATGTATTTCCCAAATTTCTCTTTCAGAGACAGTGTTTCGTAAAAAGCTTAATCATGCGAAATTTCGTCGCGAATCCTTATGCATCTCCTGATTGAACCGTGTACCTAAGTCTCAGTCAAGATATCCGCAGGATATAATCAGTAGATCTTTCTATAGACTCGCGAGCTACTCCCACGGTCGGTGTTTGGCTGAAATCCAGGTTGCTCGATAGCAACACGTGGAATTTCCGTATCCGGAGTCAAGTTTGAGGTGAATCCCGCTAACAGTGAATCTCCGTGTTATTACAGCCCTTGCGCTGGGCTCTTCCCTTCGACGTGCAAAGTATCTTTCCCTCCGCGAAATACCATTAAGCTTTCCGCATTATCGCGACGTCTGCTTTTGTAACTGATTGCGGAGCCCTCTTTGTCCCGGTGAATGACTTAAGCTATGTCAACAGCGAATTACGAAATGCTTGTCGCAATAAAACGGTTATCTCGAGAACTATTCGCCCCTCGAAGCTTCGCAGCGAGCAGCCAGTTCCATTTGATAGTTCCGTTTGAAAACAGTGTAACTGCTTGTTGCACAGGAGAATATCCAGCTTACAACTCGTCCCAGACTCTAGCAGATAGGCAGCCGTCAGCCGCAAGAAGAATCACAGAAAAATAATAACGTCGTCGGAGAGTTTTCATTACGTTCCTTATGACATCCGCGCGGAGTGAAACAGCTGCGGCGTAAGCGCGCCCGTAATAAACCCGTTCACTCGAGGCGGTCCACGGTTTACAATTCGTCGTGGCATTAACGCAATAGAGGTTGGCCGTGGCAAAGGGCCGAAAAGGAAGGATTAAGCGCAGCTTTGCTAATAAATTCCGCTCCCCGTACGATATCCAGCAGCGTGCACGCGAGCGGATCGCTACACCCCACGCGAGCATCGGCCCGATAAATTTAACAAGATGCTACCCACGGGTCTGACTTATGAATGCCCGTAACCACTTGCAACCGTCCGCGCTTATTGCAGGTCGAAATTGCGAATCGCCGACGCAGCAGTCGCCCTTTCAGCCCGAACATAGAATTCCACCACTCTTCACCAAAGCACGGAGCAAGCAGGAAAGCGAGGGAAGCGCTTTCCAAAGTCTCGCGTGGGGTTAACAATTGGATCGCGGTTGTTTCATTCTGGTTCATGGCAGGCGATCCTCGCGATATCGCTCGAGAGTCGTGACCGTGGTTGTAGATCTCTTTCGAGCGGGGAATCGAGGAAACACTGAGAACTTCGGGCTTCGGGTTTTAAAGCCAGAGTTTTCTCGAGCTTCGAAAGTCAGAGCTTTCCTAGACTGCGGCTACCACGGCTTAGAAGTTTCATGGAATGTTGAGCTCGAGCGTCGAGATGATTTAGAGAAATGTGTCAGGTCGATGGTATTGCAGGGCAATCCGTGGCACGAGCGTTCCGAGGAAGGGCAACGTGTCAAGTGTCGCAGCCACGTTTCTGCGTGTAAAAGAAACCCGGAGGTAACAAGGTAAAAAGCGTGGAAAAGCAAAGACGGAGGCACGAACGGTACGTGACACCTGTGACCGCGCGGTGTTATGAGAAACGGGGCCTGTCTGCATCCCCTTCTCCCGGAAGCTGGAAAAATTTGCGTCGTGCTCGATTTTACGTCAACCGCCCGTGAAAGCTCTCCTGCTGCCAGTTTCGCCCTCACGGTTTTCCATCGATCGCCGGTGCGCGGGGGTGCGCGTGCAGGAAAATGAAATCTAACGAAGGAAGGCAGAAGGCTACGAAGAAAATAACACGGGTTACGGGGCGCGAAGACAGAAGGAGGGGAAAAAAAAAGGTGATCGTCGACGTTCCTCGAGGGATAGTGAGGGACAGAGGTGGACAGAGATGGATAGAGAGGGATAGAGAGGGCGGCCAGAGAAATTAATTACACCCTTGGCTCGGCAACGAGCAGACAGTAAAAGTAGAAACTCGATCAAGTGAATATACAGGGTGCCTGGATGTCGGCACTCTTCTCGCGCGGAGTCCTTGAGAGTCTCCAGCGGATGGGTAGGCTCTTTTCTTCCTTCCTTCCTTCCTTCCGTCGCCGTGAAACTTCCGATTGATTGTAAATCCGTCGCGATAAACTCGAGTGGCTGAAGGACGGAATAAAAGCTGCCGTTTGCATATCGATCTCGCTCTATCCGTGAGACACGTCGCTCGTAACTGGGCTACCGTTTCCTGTTCCCGATGCCTGGATCCCACTCGATGGAGATCAGAATTGGTCCTGAGGCACGCTGTAAAATTTGTCTCGGGATAGCTTGTCGAGGAGTAATTGCGAGCGCAAGGGAAACGGCGAAGGAGGGAGTAGAATTGAAACGAATCATTTGCCCGTTTATTATCGAGGAGGTTTAACTGGACAATGCTGGGGAATTTCAATAAACTCTCGTGATGCGTTAGCATTGCGAAGATGGTTATCGTTCAATCATCTTTCGATTATCATGAAATTACTGTAATTAAACATATCGACAATGGAACGCATCGAAACATTCGAGGATATTCAAAGTCAACATGATTCTTTATCGGGCAACAATTCGAGTTTCGCGATCGTCGACCAGAATTTCCCAGCTGAAAGGGAATATTCCCGCCTGACCGGCGTCGTGACAGTTAATAAACTCGCAGGCGAGTCAGAATTAACCGTCGATTAGAACGCAGCTTCCGTGCGAGGATACGAACGCGTTCGACGCTGCACAGTCCGGAGTGCTAGACTTGATAACCGAACTCCATTTCAATGGCTGTAACCTCGTTTTTCGCCCGGATACAGAGATTCTCAGAATTACTGCCGGCAATCGGTTTACACCGACTCTGAAACCGTTAATTTGCAGTTCGATTTAGAAATTCGCGCAGTTCACGCGACACCCCATTGTCCTTTTAGATTGCCTCGCCGCTGCACGACAGTTATAGACAGAGCGCCATGAAAATGGACACGATAGTTGGCTGATTAGGTGGCTGCAATTTATAAAGGACCGATCTTGCTACTCTGCAGTGTTTGAAACGGGAACGGCCACCTCTCGACCCAAGTTGCCCTCCATCTAACCGATACAAATGAATCGATTACGCGCAAGAAGCACCGTGAATCCCGCCCGCGCTTTGCAAGTAAATCGAGGTACGGAACGAAGACGTACACCCTGGGCTTTGGAGACCTGATTTCTCCCGTGTTTTCATTGCGAACGTTATTCGTTGGAGAGCTTGCCACGGAGATCCGATTTCCACTGTATTTTCATTTCGAGCTATTCGCCGATGAATCGACTCGTATTTCATCCACGTCTCTGGAAATATAAGCAAAGAAAAGTTCAATGTGTCTTCGAAAGAAAAATCTTCGCGTGGGCTCCAGCTATTTTGAAAAGATCACGCGTCATTCCTGTTGTCATTGGCTGAAAAAGCGAGCGCTCGGTGCCACACATGCCGGTGGATGGCACGTGAGCAGCTTTGTAACGGATCTCGAGACATCCAGATTGCTCGGAACAGAGAACTTAGACATCGGGGAATCTGAAAAGGATCCTAGCCTCGCTCGCTGGCGGAGGTCTCGGGCGGGCACCGTGGAGCTTCCAAGTCTCGCGGAAAACACGCAAAGGCTTACATCGATCGAGCAGATATAACTCGAAGCGTGGCCACTCGACGTGGATGCTGGAGGGAGGCGTACGTGAAATCGATAACACGAGAAGATGGGTGGACGACGCGTCAAATCGAGTGCCTGCAAGAGGAGCAAAGTGTAACTGCGCTACGCCGCGCGACAATCATCGTCGAGTAAACAGGATCCGCTCTGGAATTAGTTTTTCCTAATAATCTGCCGGACAAATTGAATCGCTCGCCGGAGATTCCGTTCTGAATACCGAGCCGTGTTCGCGTCACGTTGGCGATAGGTTGACGTTGTAAATTGACTGCGTCCTGAACGCGGAATAAAACGATCATGGACACGTCGGTGCCAGCTTGTCGATAAAATAGCGCCGTCTTTTCCTGGAAAATCGTGACGCGAGATTATTGGGCATTCAGCGAAGCGCAATTAACGCGTCGACAGCGAGAAAGCGGATCTTTAACCACTCGTTGACTGCGCATAGGTTCCGCGAGGCTAATTCTAGTAACGATCGAATAAGATTCCCCGTGGATCATCGGACGAATTGTGCAATGATATCGATAATCAAGTCGAATCCTTGATTAGAATCTCGCGTGGCAACGCTCCAAAAGGAGGACGTTGCATTCGCTTCGTGGCCAAGAATATTCGGTTAGAGGGGAAACAAGAGTGGGAATAAAACTTAACGAGCCTTGCTGTACGGCTGTGCTTCCCACTAACGACTTCCAACTTCCTGTGGATTTAAAAAAAAGAGAAAGTCATACACACGGTAGCCGAGGGGTGAGACTGGCAACGTTTACCGTTCGGATATTTCTGAGCTGAATAACAAGGCGTTTGGTGGATCGCCCGGCTAATTCGAATATTCGGGATCATCCAGAAATTACGCCAACGTCACTTTGGTGGGCACGATGTCGCGAGAACCCCATAGTCCTCCGAGATTATTAAATTCCGACAATACACCATGGCTCTTCATTCACGCTTCCAAAACTTCCTCCCCCTGGGTCCTCTTCCTTCGATTCCTCCGATTGCGAGCGTGTGCCCTTGCTTAAAGTCCTCGAATTACAAGAAGAGAGTCGGCCAGATGGTTCAATTAATTCCTGTAAGAGGGTTTCGCCGTAGAGGGCAAAAAAGATGGTCGCGATTTTAGGGGAACGAGATCACGGGGGCGTCTTTTGCAAAGCTAAAGTTCGAGAGCTGGAATGGGCGTTTTGGTAGTTCCACTGGGATAAATGAGATCGCAGGATCTTCAAAGAAATGACACTACCTAGTAAATGGAAATGCTGGAAGGGTATTCGGCAGAGTGCACGCATTTCGTCTCTCTATGAGCCAGCCGTTCTAAGGAGAAGATGCTGAAGCTGTATCTTGCTGGCTCCAGTGAAATATACATTCTTCGACTTGTACTTTACTGAAGGATACACGCCATTACTCAGGGTTTCGAGAGCAATCCTTCATCGTCGTGCAAGTTATATCGATGTAACGGGAAAGTTTACGAGATCGCTAATGCGCGCACCGAGCTAGTCCTTTGCTCGGCCGATCGATAGAAAAGTCTAGGAAGCCCGATGATTAATGGAACGATGAAAATTCAAACTCGCTGTTGCTCGCACATTTCCCAGCGATAGTTTCGCGTTTCCCGGTCTCTCAAAGGGCCAACGAAACTCTTTACCGGTTGTCCAACTTTAATGAAATATTTTTCATCTCTCGACTTCCCTTTGTCCGTCGACGTTGTTTTGTGGATGTCAAACAAGAGAGTCACGATGGGTTTTCATATAATGGTACTGTCCGAAAGATCCTTTGTCGATTAGATTGCCATCGAGCGACACTATCATATGTTCCTGAGGCTGTTACCTGCTGAATATTGCCGATATTACGCTAACAACCGACAACAATGTTTAATTACGTATTGCCTCTGGTATCCTGGTAATTGATCGTGTATCGACTCGAAACAGATATCTCCAGGTTCAAAAGTAATGGCGTAGATTGGAAGGTAACGGGATCGTGCCAATTCATTTAATGGATTGCTCGAGTAGGTTCCATTGAAACATCTACACCGCCGCAGAAACCCATTTTCGAGGTGTTTAACCGCATTTCGGATTTGCCTCGGTCTAAGGAAGATTCCATACCCAAATAAAAACTTTTCAAGCTGTTCCTAGGAACTTGCCAGTGAGCCTCGTGAAAAACAGGCTTTCTGCACTTTACCGCTTCGACTTGGCTAGTTCTTCAAGAACCTCTCGCGGCAACCAAAGAGGCTTGCTCCCCTCTTTCGCGGAATTAAAGCCCTCGTGAGAGAAGTCGGCAAGTTTCAAGCTTCCTCTGCTCTCTCACCCACGAGAACTGAAGTTTACAGGCTGTCCTGGGGGGGCCAAGGCACTTAGTCAACGGCATTTCAGTATGAGTGCTCCTCAAGGTACTCGTCATTGTAACCGATGATAAATCCCAGCCATTATCCACTGTATCCTGAAAACTTCTCCATAAAGCCCTGTCTTCGCGTCAAGCCAAATGGTACATTTCTCAGACGCGAGTTACGACGTTCATCCAAGGTGTCGTAACGCACGATTCGTCTGGCTGGTAACGAAATTCCAAATAGATCGCCGGCAGGGGCTATTTCGCCGAGACGCACTAGTTTCGAGGATCGATCTCTCCCACGGGACACATCCCCGAAACTTTTAAACTAGCTGGAATACGAGCCGCAGCGATAGCGCCGAATTACAAACGTTATCGCGCGGGGATTCGTTATTCCTGCGAGCTGCTCTAGCTTGTCCCTCGGAAGGGAATCGATCGCGTCGCAGGAACGCGTGCTCCTGGGACTGTCCGCAAAAGCATCTCAAGTTTTCCTGAGTTGCAAGGTGAAAAGGGAACGGCCGTCTAGCCGCGCGTTACGCGGCCAACGTGCGCGGACACCGCGGGAAATAGGCCCATTGGTGAGGATATCGTCGCGATAAGCGTGAATCGTGGGGACGATCCTTGGGGCGTACGCAATGCCGGAAGTTTCGCTGGAACGACCGTTTTTCCCCGGTAATTTTCGACGAGGAACAGTCTGCCGGAATATGGAAGGTCCGGGAATCTTGCCGCGGCAACAGCAATCATGTTTTTACGATTACGCTCGTAAATGTGCGTTCGAGGCGGTACCCGGGTATTTTTCATGCACACCCGAGACTTCTCCTTATGAAAAACTTCGGCTCGCAGATCTTTACGGCTCGAACGGTTCGCGGAGTGCACAAATATCCCAGGCTGTGGATTCATAAAAAGATCTCTGGCATGCCATCATAAAACGATGCGGAAGCGTGGACAATGGAAAAAGGGTATGCTACCTCAGAGGCGATCGTAAAACGTTCCTGCTTTTCGGCTAATATCAAGGGACCCTCTTGTCATCTCTTCGTAACGATATACAGGGACTCGCGGGAAGCTTGCAACACGCCCGTTTCACGTTTATTGTTTGCCTCGCGTGCGTTGTGCAACGACGTCAACGGGGTTTCGTAAACTCAGTCATCCTGGTTGGAATTTTTGGGAGCCGCGTGTCCAATGCGAGCCTCCGCTGGCGGGGATTTGGGAGTTGGGAAGGGTCACGAGTCGGCGGACTAAACTAAGGAGAGCCTTGAGAAGTTTGCATATTTTACATGCTTTGCGAGAGCAGATGGGGAATGAGAATGGAACGGTGCGCAATGGAATAAAGCGGCCCGTGTCTTAGTAAATACACATTGCAAAGAGGGCAGGGAAAGATGGCGAAGGAGGAGTCGCGGCGGAATTGAGTTATTCCGACCATCGTCGTATTCTTCCGTCGCAAGTCGCAGGGCTGATATTTCAAACAGTTGCCAAACAACGGCCACAATCGTCGTCGTTACGACTGGGAAACCTGTACCACCGTACCAAAAAACTAATAACGCTCTGTTCCTTATTCAAATAACGGTAATAACGTTGCTTTCAAGAGGATCATATTACCCGCCAGCCCGCATCCCCATCTCGTACTGCTTCGATCTAAAACTTACCCCGGTGCATTTTTGCGAAGCGACAGGGGGGCGAATCGCTCGTGCCATTTTATAGCTTCCTTTCACGTCGCGTTTCCCCGAACAAATGAATTCGTTTTGCTCGGGCATCGAGATCGATCCCGCGAAATATCTCATCGACGCGCCGCGAAGCGTCGGGCGGTGTCGAGCGTTCCTCCCCCGCGGGGCAGGAATTTATGCGCGACAGCTTTAAGACCCGCCGTAAATGGGAATCTCGGCTAAGGGACGATCCGCCGGGGCGGCAGGGCGAAGGGGATGAAACAACTTGGGGAAATACGAGACATTTCCTGCGCACAATGCCGCGGAGATACGCGCGACCCACTGCCAGAAAATCGCGGTGGAAAGAGATCTTTTGTCCGCCGGACGCGTGTATCGGCTGCAGATTGCGGTCTAACAATGTCACAATGACGTATTGCGTTTCGCGGAAAGCCAATATCAATTGGGGAAAATTGCTCGATTCCTGGAATGCTCGGAATAATGGCGGATTGGGTTTCGCTGGTATGTATAATAGAAATAACGTTGGGACAGGGCAAAGTTTGCGCGAAGGGAGACACTTTGTTCGATAAAGAACAGGGGGAGTTGCGAAACTGTTTGGTCAGAGTTTACGTATAGGCGGGACACGTATCGTGGGAACGTAACTGTACGGTTGCTGTTCGAGTCACTGCTCGTTGAAGTTGCGCGTTGGGGGAAGCGTTCGAGGTAGACCCATCGAGCAGGGAAGCCAGGCAACCCCTTACAATTCTCAGGTAAATTGCACTGTGCGACAGAGTCTCTAAGATATCGCGTTCTGTTCGCATTGAATTGAAATACACGGCACGGGAAGCTGCTTTGCTTTTCTCGCGTTGAATGGGACGGAATGGATCTGTAATAAGGTACTCCCGAGTGCTCGCGAGCACGATTCTTCAATTGTGTTTCAGAAGGAGGTAGAGAGGTTGTCGGGAGGGGACCGAAATCGAGAGACCCAGGCCCTATTATGAGATTCCAAAGGGTGGTAATATCGGCCCTTTGGTCCTCGATTCTTCGCGAACTTTCACGCGTGACTGGACTCCGCGATCCTCGCGCTCCTCTCTATTTAATGGTCTAAGGTCCCATTTTACGGCTACCTAACAACGATGATTGGGACATTACGTGATCGATCGAAGGCGGATGTCCTCGCAAGAAGTGATCGTTTGCATCCTAATCCAAGATAAATTGCTTCATGCCATCCAACGACAGTATAAATGCGTATCAAATTCATCCCAAGAAAGATCCTTGAAAGCTTTTCATAGAAGATAGCGGAAAGCATCGGGGAGAGGGTGCAAAATATTTAACATTGAATCGTCGGTATTTGTTTTTCCTCGGGACGTGTTGCAATCGGAAATAACGAGTGACCATCCTAGTCTGGATGAATCGCGCGACGAGATGCAATACCGTTTATTTAAACATCGAAATTGGAAATCCGCGAACGAACAGGGGCGATAAGCTTCCTCGTTGAAAAACGTCTGCCCCCGATTGTTCCGTGGCGCGCGGGGGAGGAACGGGGGTGGGGCCAGTTGAAACAGAAACGGCCCTCGGCGAAAAAGCGTAACATCGCTGGGATCTGGGAGATATTACCTTCAAAATCGGTGGCAGAGGGAACGCGTAACTCCATCGCTACGATTGTTCAAGGGGGGGATTGGCCGTTCTCGTCGAAGCAGCCCGTTTTACGTGTCAACCGACCGATAAACTCGGACATGTCGCCTCGAGCGTGTTACAGTTTGTTTGGCCATGTCTGCTCGCGATAGTAGCTCACGAATAGCGCCGCTCGGTGCGACGGATTCAAACAGAATCCGCGCTTCTCGGAACGATAGAAGCAGCTTGTTCCGGGGTATACACCCTCTCCGCGGCTGGGAGTCTCAGCTCGATTTCCCCTGTCAGGGATTACCCCGGTAATTCTGATCGCTACCCTGTGCTGTAATTAAAGCGTTGAATAAAGGAGCTTTGATCAAGGAACTAAATGATCTTGCATCGAATAATTCGAAACAGAGCTCTTTGTGCGCGTAAAACAATAATAAGCGGGAAGAGCACAGAGCTGATTCCCATCGCCGTGATTCGCTGCAACTATTCCAGTGACGGACAAACGGGTGCTTTGTGTCCAAACCGATCGATGAACGCCGCCCGACCGATTCAAAGATGCATAATTCGCAAGTCTGCCCGTTTGCAAATTACACGGCTATTTTTGCTGCCCTCGCCTCCCGGCGATACATTATTATTCGCCAGGTGTTCGCTGGGAGTTCGTATACCACGGATATTTCGACGCAGCGAGCGTGATGTATCCGATTATCGGGATTAAATAACACGTTAAACAATTTATCGAAAGCGTATCGTTGCCGGCCACGACCGGGGCGGCCCAACGAATTGACCACCCACGATAAAACTTTCCCGGTAATTCAACTCTTGTTTTACGGAAATATTTCCAATATGGTAGGTTCGATAAGTGCACGGTTTCGTCGTACGTTGCGACGCAATAACAGGATCATGTTCGACGAGGGTGATCCGCGGTTGGAACGGCGAATGGAAGGTGACGAGGGTTGGTTTGGGAGCCGAGTTGATTGGAAACACGGAATGATCCCTTTAATTTCCACTGCCGTGGAAAGTACGCCAGCTTTAGTATTGTCATTAAGAAAGTCCTCTCCTGGCGTATTAATTAAAACTGGGAATAGAGCGGAGCAGCGAGGAAAAAGGCGTGCTAATCATACCGTACGGAAGGAAGGCTCGAGGAGCTGGTCGGGGAGTAGCAGACGGAAATAAACCTTATTGCGTGTCGATATGTCTGCGATGATATCGGCAGACTGCTCCCTCTTTGCAGGCGGACGCTCGATTTCCACGACGAAGTCCCTGGGACCTGGTGAATTCCGAACAGACCCTTCTCGATAATACGCGACGGCTAATCATCGCCACGAAAGTTCCTGGAACGTTCAGCCGCACCGCTCCTCGACAGCCAGCAGCTCCGTGGTTTGATTGGCCTCGTTAAACGAGCACCAAGGCGGTATTCCTGTTGTGTCAAATCTGCGCTAAAGCCAGCCTCTGAAATCAGACCTGTCGCAGGCCAGCGTGGCTAAGCTTGTTACGACAGGCTTATTCGCGATGCAGTTTCATCGTTCCGCGCTTGAATCGTGCTAAATTTATACCGCTGTTCGATTACACAGCTCAGCCGGATCCCTCTGATGGCTTTTCTTCTCTCATTCCACCCGACCTCCTGAATTTTTTATCCCCAAAGCCCCGCTGGTACGAGCCTTGAAATTCCGCTTCTCCAGGGAGATACGCTGTTTGCCTTCGCAACTGGGACGAAAGTTTTGACCGGCGTGAATAGGTCCGCATGAATGAATCATCGAAATCGTTGTCGGAAGAGCATTGTGGCGCAACAATCCCCGGCTGCGTAGCAGCGTTGTTGAAATTGGCGCGTAACGAGCTCGATCGCTAATAAATTCTCGCCTCTCGCGCGAAATTTACAGGCGGCCCTTTATCGACGCGCCACGTTGGTCAGATTACGGGGGCCAGATAAATAAGCAACACATGGCCGCGATTACGCGGAGGAGCGTTCCACGATCGAGGCTCGCGAAATTGGCGAACCTAGTTTCAATCTGTTCTAGGTATTTTCGTCTACAGTGGCTGGAAACGGGGATCGTGTTCCTTCCTTTCAGGCTTCGCTCTGTTGAACGTCGGCGCCTGTTAAAACCGACGTCCAAGGTCTGGATTTCTCTGTGCGTTGGGGCTGCACTAGTAGGTCAACATTTACTTGGGTTTGATGTCCAGGATGCTCCCCTATTCGATACTTTGAAACACAATACCTTTTGCATCCGCCTATCCCGTGCATGTGGAGTACCGTCGAAACACTGTATCGAGTCATCTATTCTACAAGTACAACGAAAAATCCACGCGTTCTCTTTCCCATCGATCTTTCACTTAATCGTCTGTACGGGGACGAGACTTTTTTCTATTCACCCAGTAATTAACTTCAGCACGGGGATTGGCAGGTCAGCAAGTAGGTGTGCAGAATACGATGATTAATCGTGGAAGATGACTTTGCTGCTTCAGCAGTAGAGACCGAGTGGAAGGCCTGCAGGATTGAGTTGACATTCGTGACTTGTTGGCTAGCAAAGCGATTCTGTGACCGAGTCTCTCTGTTCCTCCGCGATTCAGACCCTTAATCGGAAAGCGGAAGGATAAATAGCCAAGTTCAGGATTTTTATTGGTTCGGATAGTGCAGCTTCTATTTATAGAGATTCAAGTGATTTACCAAACAGCTTCGGAGTACGGCGCTGCAATTTTTGTGAATTATTCCCTCTCGAGTTTAATTTAATTCCGCAACAATGTGACTGATATCGCCACGCTATGTTTAATTAATACGCTCGAGCCAGTTCATTGAATTTTTGCGTTTTGGCCCGCGCTCAGTTAACCATACGCTCGCTGCAAGCTAATTAGCGAGCAACCTCTGCAGCTGTCCCGACCAGCGAGCCTCATAAAATTGACATGAACTCCATCATCGAAATTCATCGTTCTCGCCCTGCTTTTAATGGGACGTGATTTTGCGTTAAACACTCTGGACAAGCCCCCTTAAATCTCGATGTCTCTGCAATATCACGTGCCACATGGCTCCAGCCGCGATAGAACACTGTACGCGAATATTCCGCGGACAATTCTGCGAAATTAGTAACAGGGCCTCCAGCGAACTCGGTTCGTGTCCGGCATTTAGGCCTAGTTTCACTAATCGTTAATCTTCTGCTTTTGCTATGCGCAAGCCACGTTCGAATCAACGTCCCTCGAGCTTGGCATGACAAATAATTCAGAATCGCGTCGCGAACTCAAGCAGCGACGAATATCGATCTACTTTCCCTCGAATATCGTCTCACATTCGAAAGGGCAAGCTCGTATTCACGTATGCTAACCTATAGGATCGTCGATATTTACCAAAATGGTTGAAAGTCTTGAATAGGGCGACGGATACATTCGAAATTCCTACTTGAAAGGAGAACGAAACCTCGTTAGTAGCCAGGAAGGGGAGGTCGCTGTACGAATGTTGCAGTGCTTGGGAAAATATCGCCCATTTCGATAAATTTTCAAGCGTATCGGTAAAGATCTTCTTGTATGGGACATTTTGTGAATGCTTCTAAAGGTAACCGAAAATCATGGAGGGACGGGGTACGAAGTACGAAGAAATTCTAGTCGATTGAATCGATCCTTCAGAACTTTTCAAACTCGGTTACGACACGATCACAGCTTCTTTCCTCTTCGTCGTTGCTAGCACCGAGCACAATGGATAGGTATTTAAATAAAGTAGACGACCAAAGTTGTAGCGTCTCCTAATGGAGCATTGAAGGGGACTCTCGAATGGGATAAAAATTGGACCGTATCGATTGTAAGCCAACTGTCTGTCATTCTGCCGACGATAACAGGGATATCGGATAACGGGAATAGCCCGGCAGCATCTATTTTTCAGTTTCACCCTAGTTTAACGCAATCTCGGCGTGTCTCTGATCCAGGAAACTACCAGGGACACCCATTGAACATCCTTCGAACGCGATTCGCGCGATTTTATAAGCAGGTCTAAGTTCTACCTATTCAGACACACGGTGAATCGTTGAGAGGCTTGCATCAGGATAGTCACGTGTTCCAGCACGTTTCCCTGTGAATCTATTCAATTCCAGTCTCACGATAAACAACCGCTCCGTCCTCCTCTATCTGAATCTCATTCCCGACAGTCCGTGCGCGGACTTTGACTTTTATTGCGCTCCTTGCACCGGGCAAACGTATCAGAGATTCGCCGCGAGTGCATCGTAACCACGGACGTTATGCAGTCGCAGGAGACTGCCACCGGTATGCCCGAACTTTGCCAGATATTTGCGTGGATACGCGCGTGCAGCCGAGCCCGAGATAGAGCACGGTCGATCAGGGGCGCAAGATGAATATGCAGAGCATGAGGAACCGCAGCAGTTGAATGCGTACATTCGCGTGCCAGCGAGATGGGCGAGGCGGGCTCGCGGCCTCCTTTTTGTCGGAGCTTCAAAGGCCAAAGGGGAGAAAGGTGCGAAGAACGGTGTCTGAAAAAGAAAGGGTGTCTAGGCCTTTGATGCGTGTAAAAAGTGAAACATAGCCGCAGATATGAGCAAGGACGACGCACGCACACCTTCTTGGGCGTGCGTGCAAGAAGGAGCAAAGTCCACGCGGATTAGAAGAACAGCTGTCAATCCAGGGGAGCAGGTTCTTTTTCTTACGGCCAATAGCGGCAGTGGAACTGAACTGAAAACAGCTTTGATGCTATTCGCGTGTGAAGGGGACAGGCGAAGCAGTGGACGGGTGCAAGGATGACGAATGAGGACGTGCGTGCGACGAGGACGCTGCGAGTTTCTTTCGCGTGGCTAGGAGGAAACGATAAGCCCGAGGCGAGCTACTTCTTTTCCTCGGTGTTCAACGGGCCTTGGGCAAAAAAAGTGCGAACAAGTTGCCTAAGAAAAAAGTGAGAGTCCTGGACGAGTGCGAGGAGGACGAGACAAGTCGTACATCCTTGAAGAAAAAAGAAGGCAGTCGTACGCGTGCTGAGTACAAAGGATATCGTAGCTCGAGGCACCGCGACCTTTTCCGTATTCCGTGCCCGATTGACCAGTGAAAATGGGTGTGAGCGATCAAATAGTTCTTTAAATTAGAAGAAGGCTTGGACATCTGCGAAGAGAGTCGCAAACACGTGGGTAACGGGTGAATAAAGTTGCCGCGCGGCTGACGAACCGAAACGAGGCTCGAGCAGCTCGATAAGTGGATTTTCATGTGGAATGTGGAATTTTATAATTTTTCCGATCTTTCATCGACGCATCCACTGCTGATTCAGCGACTATACCTATATACCACTCTCTCGGTGAACTAGTTCGACCTGGTCGTTAAACACAACTTCGTGAGCTATCGATGCATCATCGGTAATGCTCCAGCAGAGTTACTTGTTTTCCCATGGATGCAGGTCCTTCCGCTAGCGTACGAGCACACGAGGAAACTTCGCGACGACCATCCAACCACATTTTCTTCGCCCCCACGCGGAGAACGGGGTCGAAAGTCGCTGAATCGGCACGGAATTTCATAGCTGTGCCTCGGAAACGGGTCATTCCGGGACGATAATCGCGTTTCGAAACGGCCCGTCGAAAGTTTCCCTCCCGCAAATTCTGTTATCTTCTTAATTGTGTTAATGGCATGCGATTTTCTGCTGACCTTGTCCAAAGTGTCTGTGGGAACTGTGGCCCAAGTGACCTGTCCTAAAATTAAAAAGTCCTTCCGAACTTTTCGTAGGAACTGACCACAAAGAAACTACGGTATCGAAGCCCGTAGATTCTATTACTAGGAACACCATTACATAGTATATTTTGTTTTCCTCTGGTCGCAAAGAGTACGGGGTAAATTTGTGCCACCTCCGGTGGCATCCGAGCCATATCGTTTCCCACAATGGCTGTCCGAGGACTCGAGGGACCGCGCGAGGACTTTTCATTTGCCGCATCGAACGGACTGCCAATTTCGAGGGCCAATCGATGCTCGGGACCGATGGCAGTTTGGTTGAGTTTCAACAGAGATGCTCATGAATTTCCAAGCCTTGTCTGCAATGGAGTCGACCTTCGACCTCATTAGAACCACATCCTGCTGTATTATCGTCGGTGGCGCGTAGATGAAGGGTACATTAAGGCGAACGAGAGGGTAGATCGGGCGGATCGGCCAGGTGTTCGAGATCACCATGGCCTGACCTTTCGCGAGTAAGCCGACCTGATACGCGAACGATAACGCGATTGATCCGCGACGGTATCTACACTTGCTCATCGATCTCGTTATCTGGCCGCGAATGAAATCTCGTCACAATACAGTAATTCCTCGTAACAAACCTGACGAACGACGCGATGCGGACGCTATTCCCTTAGAGTAGTATAAGCTCTAAGACTATTCCGTGCGGCCGATGCCGCAAGTGAGAAAACCCAAGAGCCGAGCGCGAGGGAACGAAACAGTTGATACGAAGTTGCAGTCGACCCTTTCGTTCTCTCACTCTCGAGGATTCCAAGAAATGGTGGGAATAGTCACTGGGCGTACTACGCATGATAAAAACGGGACTATCTAGAGGATTTACTGTATTCGCATAGCTATTCGCACGGGCCGAGCTGCCGACCCTCTCCTGGCTTTCGCTGGTTTACCAGGGAAATTTCATTGAAAGTCCGCTGTACCACAGTGGCTTCCGGTTCTTTCCAGCACGAAGCAAAGCGATCATTAGTCTTGGAACAATATCTCCGACGTAATAACCGTACTTTTAATTACCCCAGCCGGCGGTGTAGAATTTTCCGGGCTTCGTGGCTCCCCGACCGTTTGCCCTTTCCCATTAAGACCCCATTCCATTAGGAAAGATCGATGGTGACCCTGCTTATGCATCGAAACGTTTCGCGTATTAACGCGTCCCCTTCACTCCATCACCAGTCTCCCACCGCGCAGATTCGATTAATTTGCCCGGCACCGATTGCGCACGAATCGGCCGACGGTCTTTTTTATTCTTCGACCACTTGGACAGCCTGCGACGTGCCTTTTTAATTGCTACCTGCGGAGGCTGACGAACGCAGAAGCCATTAGCCGCGCGCTCCGAGCCGGGTCCAGGAACTCTTTGCTTCCTCTCGACCATATTTAATGAGTCCATCAAACGGTGGAATTCATCGTCACGTCGGGGCTGTTGCCATCGCAACGTCCTCCAGGAGAGATTAAGCGCCAATGAACAATTGGGGCTGATTTATTGGTTGAATTCGCGAGGAGGCGCGATTGACTTTAATTAATTCCTCGTGCCATACCACGATTCGCGGTAAGAACGCGTGAAATTGAAGGCAGAGGGTGTTTCGCGCGACTGGAAATGGGGCTTCGATCAGGCGGCCTGCGCCAGGTGACGGGCACCGACGAAAATCCTTCCTTTCGCACCTCAGCTGTCTGCTCTAAGCTCGGGTTTACCGTAAGAACTTCGCGGGGTCGATGGAAACATTCGTTGCGTCAGTTCAGCTCGCTGAAACTGCACAGACGATGCGACCGACTTTGCTTTTATCGCCGGTTTATTGCACGGCAGCAGGGGTGGCTGATTCCTTCTTCGACAGCGACGCAATAACGTCCCGTCCTCCATGGGCGTGGTCCTACCGTGATTCGTTCCCGGTGTCTCCCGGAGCCCAGGTGATTAAAAAAATCAATTACAACATCGACGACGCGTCGGTGCTTCGATGAACATCCCCGACCATCCAGCTCGCCCAGTTCCCCGTCGCGAAGGGTGGAATTGTTCGCACGCAATATTACAAATACCGAGTCGAAGAGCATGTTACCAGAAAATCTTGAACCGCTACGTTCCATTCTGACGATAAATTTCACTCAGTACAGTCGTTCATTCCGAAATTTCTCCCTTATCTCGAAAGCTACATGCATTCTTGTTATCGCCTGCAGCACATTCCAGTTAACACGGTTTAGAGTAAAGAAGCATAAACATTTTCAGCCTTCCAGGTTGTCGGTTTTCATTGCTCTCGATACCGAAACTCGCCAGTCGGATCTCGATGAAATACACTCCCAGGCGTCGTTCCGCGTGTAACGAGGGTCAATGGTTTTTGCGACTGACGGTTGCCGTATCGCCTCCCGTTCGACGTCAAAGGCGTTCGACAAAGTGGCGTTAAGAGAAAGAAAAAGGAGATAAAACGGAGAAGGGCCGAGAAGTGGCGATGCTCTAGCGGCTCCGTTAACAATAGAGTGACAAACGTAGTGTGGAGAATTCTACACTCGCTCGTGTGTATCAGTCATCAATATCGTCGATAAGATCTTATTGGGTCGCGGAACGCTGTTCCTCCGGATCGTTTCGCAATAATACACCGGCGCTTTTACCGAGACCGTGCTATCGATTTCGATTTTCTCTCAAGATGCAAAGTACAATGGTCGAGATAGGGAATTCTAGTTAGGAAGCGATCAGCATTGTTACGCAAACCCTTTAGGAGCTACTGAAACTTTCTGCTCGGTCCCCCGAGTTGCAGGCAAACCATGCAAACTCAGTAGGGTGACTATTAAAACCAAAAGTTCTACGTTCGTTCGCGGTTGATCGAGAGATTGCGCGAGCCGTTGGACGTTAATTGGTCCAGGAAGCGTAAACCAGAGTGACGTCCCGCGGACGCAGTCGGTTTCATTTCACACGGTATATTATCTGGAAAATGAAGCGCGCTGCTCTCTGCCCCATACCGCAGCGTTCTGAATATCGCGCCGCGTCGCGCTATGCGTGCTCCTCTTTGCACTTTTACACCAGAGAACCTGGTCCTCGCAGTTTTATTGCGCTCTCACCAACCGTCACTCCGAGTTCTCGATTCAACCACGGGGTTTGAAACAACGTTCGGCTGCGGTGGACGATTTTACGGTGTCCCCGTAGCGATTCAGGGAAAGGAGAAGTTGGAGGTTCTTCGTGAAATGAAACAGCTATAAAGGGCTCCGTTCTCTTCTCGAGTAAGACGCCGAGTCCCCGGTAATAAAAGTTGCGCGACTAAAAATCAGACTCCTCTTTGAGCATCTCACCCGAACACTTGTGTAACTTCTCGCTCGAATAAATGGTAATGAAACACTGCATCTCTAGCTGGTTGTACGCTGACAGGAATGTATATAGTACATGCTACGTCAGAAACTAAATCCTCGGAAAAGTTGATTACGTCGGCTTAACGGAACCAGAAGCGTCGATGAGTTTTCCATTTCATCGATGGCCTCGATCCAGCGCATCCCTTAGCACACCATCGGTGAAGCGAGAATTCTTAATTCAATATCTTGTAGGTAATCCATCGAATACTTCTGTGCAATTCCATCTTGGTCCTTCTCCATCCTTCCCTCGGTAACGTAACGATAATTACTCCAAAATATCGTAGCTTCACTTCGCGCAAGGGTTCATCGTACTCAAGTGATGCAGCAAGGTGATTAGACATAGTCTGGCGAGTCGAAACAGGCTCGTTTCACGGTACATATCAAATTCGCTGCTTAATCGAACGAAACGTTCGTACGAGGGTACACGAATTCGCGAAACTCCCTCGGAATCTCGTTAACGTGCCGGCAACAATACTCGGGGATATAACGAACGATATCGAGCGATCGCGGGCAACCCGATACCGTGCTAAAAAATTCATAAAAGTTCCAATTCAATGCGGGTAATTGGCGGATATATTTAGAAGTGGCTCGAGAAAAATGCACGCCAGCGGTGGCGCGCTGGTTGCCCAATTTTCCACGGGAATATCAAGGAAATACGTTCGGTTTCACTCGTTAACGCGGAAACCAGAACAGCCTGCGGTTCTTTCGAGTACGTTTATAATTACTGGTGTGCAATATTTCGAGATAATAGGGCATGTTTAATTGGGATATGAATAGAATGATAGGTTACGCGTGGTTAATGCTGAAAACGGCCAAAGCTGTCTTCTTCCCATAGACTCCTCTTCCTCTGAAATTTTTAAAAAAATCGAGGCTCTTTTAACAGGCGGAAAATGAAGTTGGTCTTAGAAACGTAGATTGAAATGTAAAGTTAACAAGTCTTAATGGAACTGGAAGAAAGGCGCTCAGGATCGAGTAATTAAATTCTTTCGATACTGTCTCCCATTTCCACTGAGATCGTACTGATCGCCGAAGGATCAAGGAACCCGAGATACTTAACCAAGAAGACTCAGGCTTGCGCGGGGGAAGCAGGCCATAAATCACCACGCAAGAAGTCCACGCGATTTTCGTACGGTGGTTGCTCGATTGATCCTTAATCGAGGTTACGTCGTCCGACCGTACGTTGCTCGTCGATGCGTGACGCGTTCGATACTCGGAGATTTTTCTCGTTTGTCTGGCCGCCCACGCGGCCCCGACGTGTCGAGTTTCGGCCAGAAGAAGCCGATACAACGTCCTCCATCTCCCGGAAAAATCAATGGCCAGGGGTACGTCCGACACGGAAGCCTGACGGATGTAGCTGTAATTATTCCTGCCCTCGTGCATCATCCTAGCGATCCGTCAACTTCTTCTTCCAACCGACGCAACGCACGCACAGTTTTTCATTCCTGTTTTTCGAGAGACGCGCGGCACGATCCACCCTCCGCAATATGCAAATGCCCCGAGAATTAATGGTCGACCGCTGTTTCTTTGGGACTCAGGAAATTATGACTCCCGTGACCGTTTCTTGTGATTTCTCGGTAATCCTTCCCTCCCAGGGCATTTAAATTAAATTGCAAGCTAATCGTCAGAAGACTCTTTCCTCGGGAACGTCTGATTCTCTGCGTACATCGCCCAGAGAGGCTCAGCAAAAATGGACTTCATCATTGAAATTGGGAGCGTGTCGCGTTACCAGTTGGTTAATAAAGTCATCAAGCGAAATTCGAAATTCATATTTGTTTTTCGTTCCGTTGAGCCCATTGTTGCTCGATTACCCCGAGGCAAAATGTTTATACGCGCGTGGAATATCGTTTCCAATCGAGCCGGATAAAGATAATTATTCGCTTATTTAAACATAAACGGGGTGGGCAGTTGAATACGAAATGAGAATGGTCAAATTCGCGAAACAACGTGGCGCAAAAACTTGCGTCGCGATTCATGCTGTGAGATGATGCCGGGGCCAGGTGGCGGACGCGCAATTGCCACGGAAACAGATCTGCGTTCTACAAGTGGCGCAGTGAACCAATTAAACTTTCCCGATCCCGCTGAACGATCAGGGATTAACGAGTCGACAGAGGCTCCCGGTGGAAATCGGGTAAAACTGCGAATCGATAGCATAAGGCGATTAGGGCCGCGATGAAATTTCGATAATATCTTATCAGGCAGTTTTGCCGGCTCGTTACATCGTTTAACGCGCGTCAATTATGCGACAGTAATGCTTTTGTCGCCGTTGCCGGGCGGCGTCGATTAAACGCGACACGCCTATGTAAAATTTCCGAAACAGTCGTCCATTACCTCATTTCCACACCCTCGTTCACTAGGGATGCTTTTTGAACAGGATAATGACGCTGATAGCTCGGTACATCGTGGGCATTATTTCCCTGTCAGCTCTTTAAATTTCAATGAACTGTCGTTTCAAAGTAGCAATAGATCCCTCGTCATTTTTCTGTCAGAGTTAGTGGGTTCGAAAGACAGCTCAGCTGTGTCTACAGTTCGTCGTGAAGCAGGGTTTTAAGAAGCCCCTATCCTTGAATCGTTGAATAACAAAACTATGTTGTGTTTGAAACTTAGAATCCTCCTATCTTTTCTATTATACCGAAGGGCAGTTAGGCGATTCAGGCGGGGTACGTGATAAGCAAATAGCGGTCATTACACTGGATAACGACTTTCTCGGGCAGATACGTCGACTGAAATGATGATAGAGTCGACATATGGCGCGTTAACGCAACGCCGTGTAATAAGTGTAATAATTTAACGCTCGCCAACATGGCTGGCGAACGTTGGATGGCATTGCTCTGATGTATACCAGCGGAGGCGATGAAAATCAGGGGGGCAATTTGGGTTGACGTTATCGTTTCGTGACAGTGGAATGCCAGTTGCTTCGCGATAATGTCACGCGCTTGACGCTCCTCTTAATTTAGCGGAATTAACCGATAATCCTGCGGTATTACTTCGCCGAGAGAATTCTAGCTGTGGTAATAGAATCTTTACAGCCTCTCCATTAACAAAATCAGTTTTTGTAACTTGGACATCATTTTCTCCGAGTTTGACTTTCGAACCCCCCAGCTTCGACTGCTGAACGCTCCCTGGTTTTAGTATTCCATCGATTTGTCGTTACCACGCTAGACCATACACGCGGGCAAACACATTTGTCAAACGAAACTTTCGCATCAGTGCCCCGAACTTCTCTGTCGACTCATTCCTCTCCCGAGTTAATCGATCCTCTCCTAACTTGCTCGCAAACACTTGTCACTCGCCGTGTAGCTACACGAACGGTAACAGAAGGGCCAACACATTTCACCCAGCTGGTCGTGTTAACGTTACACTGGAAAGCCGATAAAAATATAGTTAAAGGGGTGGTTGAAATTTCGAAGATAAATCGAGGCAGGGTAATGATAAGTAGAGCGGAGGGGCGAGCGCGCGCCGATAAGGGTGAGAACGGTGGTGTGAAATAAATATTGCCCGTGATCCCAGGTCAAATAGAACGGAGGTGCCCAGCGTTCGCTACGTTCTCGGTCATTTGACGCTGTATCTGTCGCGTTGTTTGCTAATATTTGGTCTCTCTGCGGCGGTTACACCCACCTCCCGGCCCGCACCCCTTCTCGTCGAGGGTTTAACCTCCTCCGCGTGACGCGAATGGTAAACCGTACGCAAGGGAAGTAGCTCGTTGCCGGAGGACACTTTTATTCGTGCCCACGGAATGCAAATATTAGATCGAAGCTCGTTCCTCGCGTTTTGCTCGACGAGAAAAAAAGTTTCAGCCAATTAACAGACCTTTTAATTAATCGACGCCTGGTACAAGCACGAGGACGGTGGGAGCGATCGGGGGGCGATGATACTTCTCGATGGCGCCTGGCTTGCCCGTCAGCTCGGCAGTCAAAGCGTCGCATTAAATAGTTGACTATTGCCCCGACAAGGGTTATTAGGCGTAAGCAGGTGGGCGAACAAAGCGGGAATAAACATCGCAGTGTCTAAAGGCAAAGGATTGCTGTGGGATGGCAAACCCTTCCCAGTCACACGAGGGAAATTCGAGTGAAACGCAGTAATGAAACTAATAGACGGAGCCGCCGCCCCTTTGGCCCCCTCCGCCCGCTGTCGACCAGGGTGAAACGTGGCGTAAAGTCGGTCAGCGCAGCTTCAAAGTGCGAACACGCCTGGCTTTATCAGCCGTCGGCTAATTCCACCTACGACTTTGGCCTTCGGCCTCTGTTTCGATTGGCCACACCCAGAAAGGACCTGTTGATGTCAATACGCCAGCCGCAAAAGGCCACCTTATTCCGCGTCCCTGCCGCTGTCACCTCAGCCAACTTTTCCCCTAACCTCCGCCCGGGCGACTTGAAATGTCGTGCTCCGAGCAACTTCGAATTCCTGCTCGAAAGCAGAGTTCACTCTCTACACGGCGATACGCCGGCATTTTTCACCCTTGCCTCCCCTTTCCGGCGCAGTTCGTCCTAATTAGCAGCGCGTCGAGCAGCGTATCGTTCTGTTATGAATCGCTGGATTTTAAAGGCTCGTCTGCCTCAATGGGATTTACTTCGCTCCGGAAGACGACTTACGGACTCGATGGAATGGTGAAAGCTTCGCATCGAAGCAACCTATACGGGAATTAAAGAGACTCCTGTAGCAAGCCAGGTTACTATTACGAACGTCGAGCACAAAAACTCGGGAGGCTGTTTCCGGCGCGAAACCGTGTCGCTGCGACTCTCGCTCTGGCCTCAGCGAGAGCATTGTGCAGGCATGGATTGGCAGTACCTAGCTTTAATTAAATATCTTCGTTCCCTTGAACGGTCTGTTGCGTAATTTCAACCCACCGCGACGAATTGCGTCGTTGTTTTCCCGTCACATCGTTGCCGAGAAACGAACATCGCCGTTTTATAGTCGCTGGTTGGTTGAGTCTCCAGCCACGGAGGCATAATTATATCGTTGCCTCGTACCTGTGCTGGCTGCAGACGGCCAAGAAACTTGCGATATTATGCGAGGCAAAGGGCTCTTCGTATTCCAGTCACGGGCGATTTTGAATTAACGGGTCAGGTCGCCGCCATTTATTTCCACCCGCGAGTCAATTCACGTTACCTGCCGTTGGACCTCTTAATTACATCAAGTCGAACGCAGACGCTGCGAAAATAAAGATGCCACATCAGCGAGAACGAAGCGCCGTTTAATTGTGATCCCGCTTCAAAAGGGTTCGATCTCGGAGCTTTAACGAACGTCCCCGCCAGCACCTTGCTCCCCATATCGGCCAGCTCGCGCCAGCCGCGATCGCAAAATTTATAGCATTATCATCAGCAGACGAGTTCGCTCAGCAAGTTTTCAGATATGCGCGCCGGTTGACGATAGACGACGCGTCAGCCTCCGGTATGGAATCCCGGCTCGTTACGTAGATTTACAAGCACTTACTGTCGAAATCCCTTCGTCATCCGAGCCTGTTCGCAGTTCCGCGCTCTTAGCCGAATTCTACGCCAACAGATCCGAGCTGCATCTCTCCGATCAACTGTCCCGCCTAACAGCTTCGGTCGGCGCGCTAGTCCATGCCATCTTTCCCACTATATTTGTCTCCCGCTGGACATAAAAGACACCGCGACCAGACCAAATATAGACCGCAAACAATGCCGGAACGTCGCCGCCGCGTTATGCTCTGCTCTAGAAACCTTTTGTTTCCACGCTCATCGACTGTCTGCAACTTCTTCGGAGCTGCGAAATAATGAACGCGAGACTGGTCAACGTCCCGCGAGTAATCAGATGTTGAAGTTGGACGACGAATCTTATTCTCTCGTGGAACACACGATTCTTTTCCGCGTGTACGTGTAGTCGCGACGAGCCTGTGTCGTATTGTCCAATGTTTCCATCAGGAAGAACGTTATTTTCGTACATGGACAAGCGGAGTACTCTCTTATAATGCCAGACGGCTACGTGACGCCCGACGATGACGACCTCCTGGAAACTCTCTTATCTGAAAGTGCCTGTGTACCGCGCACACCGACAATAAAGCGACCGTGCACGTTTCCCGCTAGGTCATAATGGCTCTGACTCTGGGGGTGGGGGAAGAAAGGGGGATCCTGTCGTTGGATAATCGACAACAGCGGTCGACGGTGCCAGCAAATTGCGGCGATTATGATTTTTGGCAGACAGAGGGGTCCGTCACGTGGAAACATTGATAACGCCGCTACGATCGACTGGCCCTGCCTTCCCCAAAATTCTTGCCCCATTAGAACTGCTCCTGAGGACGTTTCCACTGCCCTTGCCAAGTTTTTCGTTCGGTCGGAGACTCAAGCTGCCTGCCGCAGAAAGATAGATGGACGCGTGCAGGAGAGACATCGAGAGAAATGGCTGCAAAGGGCATGGGTCCTTGATAAGGATTATCCTGCTTGTCTCTGGCGAAGAATCACCTACAATCCCAGAAGAACAGGCCTAAGTGCCTCGTCCTCTCGCGAGTCCTACAAAATTTGATAGCCCACTGTGGCTGGAAGCTGCAGAATTGAAACGCAAGAGAGCTGAGCTTGATAGGAAAGATATCTGACGATCAGGAGTCGGTCTACTTGACCCAAAACGTAAATTCAACGCAGAGGAAATTATTCCTCCTCTCGTTCACAAACAATATGTTCTTGATGAGCGAAGAAGCACGCTGCTGAACGTTTAACCGTTGTAATCCAGCTGCTCGAACTCCTCTTGTGCTCTTCCCTGGACCGTTTACGAACTGGCTCTCTCAGCATTCCCGAGGTTTCTTAGTTTCCTTCTATGATGCGCCTCTAGCCTTTTCAGGCCGCGAGCGCCCTTTCAGGATTACAGGCGTACGTTTGCTCGCAATTAAAATAAACTGGCATTCTTTGTGCAGCGGAAGCTGACCACCTGGAGCTCGCTAAATAGAGATCTCCTCTCGAAACATCTCCGCGTCACTTCCTCCTGCTCATAATTGCTAAAAAATTTCGCCTGTCCTGCTACGTACCTACCGTGACTGCGCGAAGTGAAGCGCAGGCGAGTTGAGGCGACCCTCGGCACGTAAATGGAATAAAATAGAGTTTCCACGTACGTTCCCGACAACTACATCGTATCCTCGGATCATACGGTCCACTGTATCGCAAGATGAGGCAAGTAAACTCTCCTTGATAGAGAAATGATATTTGTGGCCGAGCACGGGCGGCGTGATCGATCAATGACAAAGTCGGTGAACGAGGGAACAATGTCCAAGCGAGAGCGACTGATCTCGTTTCGCCTGGTAATATCTTCACCTTTATTTTTCTCTTTTCAATCGTATTGGCAGGCAGCGATACAGCCGCGGGAATAATAACGGATACCGTTATTGCGTCCCACAATGAGAAAAAAAGGGCAAGGGAGATCTTTTAATAACAGCGATTGTATCGCTCCAGTGCCCTGAGATTTTAGTCGAGGTTTCCGCCAAGATATTTCGCTCTTACCGTCTCTTCGACAGAGATTCTTTGATCGTTCGCTACTTCCTATCTCCTTCGATACGGCGGTTTTAATTGATCTAGAAAATCCCAGAGAAATGTTTGTTTCTATATCTCGAATTCGCTTGGAAACAAAGTATTACAGTACCTTACCCACATATTCTTGCGAATCGCCTCGAGGAGGACGGGACGTTTTAGGAGACTCGGCTTAAATGTCGTTTTATTATTCACCAGGCACTCTTCTGTCTTTTCTACTATCGGCCGGCGAACACGCCACTCATATTTATTCGTAAAATATCGTCCGAAGCCTGCGCGTGTATCGGTCCACCACGATACAGCGTCTCCCTAGTCGTCATTAATAAATCTCGGCGCGATAGCGAGGGGATCGCTTCATTGCTTCCGTATTCCCAGCGACAAGCTGTACTTTCAGGAGCTTAGAATTTGTTGGGAAAAATGGTTGCTAAGCTCTCGAAGCGGCAACTGATCGCGCGGGCACGCTCGCGCATAAAGGGAGAAGAGAATGGACGAAAATGGAGGGCGTGGATAACACGGTTTATCATGCCAGAATGGAAGCTTGCGTGAGAACGGGGTAAAGACGTTCTGGTGATATAGAGGGCTTTCAGAGAATGAAAATGCACGCGCGGCTATAGCCAACGCTTTCAACCCTGTTCATTTCGCGCTTCTTCTAAGCTAGTCGATCGTCAAGCGATTCCAGCCAGATTATCTCGACTTGCCAGTGTTTCGCGAACCTTTTGCAATCACGCTGGATATTACCATCCCTCGACCAGGGAAAGCAGAAAATCGTGGCGGAGATCGCGAGGACAGCGGGCGTGCTCGATATTTGTTCCAATAATTCACGTGCCACTCGTTAAAAGCGATCAAGTTCTCCCATATTGCGCGCCCCTAAGCGCGTATTACACGTGCCCCTGCACCGTCGATTAACCGTCCGAGGGATGAAATTACTTATTCTCCACCATGGGTGGACGAAATCCAGGGGATCGCTGTTGCAGCCTTTACAGGAGGAGGATTTCAGTAGGAGCTCTCGCTTAAGTTGTTCTCTGTCACGTAGACGGTTCGACAGGTCGTATAAACATAGGATGGGTGAAAATAAGGGTGGTCCACGGCGAGGGAAGGTCGAGAGGTAAGACAGAGGGCGAGAGTGGAGGAATTAAGGCAGCAAGGTTTAATTCCCGAAGCGAAATTTACGAGGCGACCTTACGGTTATTGTTGCCACCCTTAACGTCCTACGTCCAAAGGTCCTCGTAGCACGGCTATACGGCCGATTACGGCCAAGGTACTTAACGTTAAACAACATTATTACCATCCAAGTTGCTTGTTGTTCGACGACCGTGAGCCTCCGCCGAATGAAAATGCGTGCCCGTCGAAAGCAACGTCTGGCGTGACGCAACGAAGCCTGTTAACCGATTGCGGAGTCGTCGAAGACCGTCCTATTGGTTCGCGCAGTTTTATCCTTGTTTAGACAACGGTTAAATCCGATCGATCGGACTCTCAACGCCAGCAACACGAGCGGGGCTAGTTTTTCGAGAGCCAGCAGTGGGAGTTTCCGTAGTAGCCGTGCAAAGTTTGTTAACCAGAGGGAAAGGGACGAGGGAGTCCGAGGAGAAATATCACTTACCTTCTCCACGGAGAGGAAAAAAAGAGAACAGTATTTCTTACTGGATGGCCTAATATTTCTACCCTCGAGGGCAGTTGCGAGCTCTCAAGGTGGCCGCTTCACCGAGTTCCGCGTCCCCTTTTTCGTCACGAGTTCGGCGTTAACTTTCCACGAGATATCCTGCCTCTGTCTTCTCTTTTCCCAAGCTGTTCGCCGCCGCAAGGAGAAAAGGAAAGGAGGAAAGGAGATAAAGGAGAGGAATGTATCGTTCCTGTGTATTAGCCACGGCCCGACCAGCGAAAAATACCGTCAGCGTTAAAAACAATTACCTGACGTAGGCGGCATTTTTTACGTTCAGGTCGCCGGGGATTCTCGGGAGACGGTTGGATGAAAACCCGCCTCTCGGTTCTTTATTATGAAGAAGCGGTGGATGCTAACGGCGAGCGGAGGGGCGGATTTATGACGAGAGTAAAGCGTGGGAAAATATAAGGGTGGTCAACTGGTCAACCGAAAATGAAGCCCCGGCGCTGATATACCCGCAGGTGCAGCCTCTGGTTTTGCGAGATAACAGCCATCCTTTACCTTGTTTCTTTGGCTAATCCGAATGACAACAGTAACGACCTCCTCCCTATATTGCTCGCAAGCTTTATTAAAGTTGGCGTAGGTTGAATAGCATAATAAATCGAGTAATATCGCCGCAAGCTTTATCAGCAACGGTTCGCGGTGGAGAAGCGAACGCTTCAACGAGACGCGGCGGTTTCAAAGAGGCATCTTTAGAGAGCAACTATAGAAGCTCCCGCGGAGACAGAAGAAATGTAAACAGAGCGTGTAATGAATTTTTCCTTAAAGATACTACCGGGCGGATGGTCTCCTCGTGGAGAAGTTCGTTTTCGAGTTGTAACCGCGTTACCGGGAAAGCCGAGCCCGGCGAGTTCATCTCTTTTTATCACGGGATAATGATGAAGAGGACGTGTAAGATGGTTCTTTCGAGATGAGTTTTTAAATTCTTACTACAGGCAAGCAGACCGTCCCGCGGGGCGGTGAAAATATAACCTCTCCTTCCCCTGCCCTATAGCGCGTTAAGAAATTACAATTTAATGCTCGAAAGAGGATTTATGGTCGCCTCCCCGTGAAAGACATTTCCAACAAAATGTCGCGTCGATTCGCGGGGAAACCGGATTGCATCTTCTTTTATTTATCACCAAGAGAATTTCCCCGAAAGCATTCGACTTTCTCGCGGGGGAAGCTAATTCTGCGAGGTGGCTGCTGTCGGGAGTTTGAAAAATATTTAGCTTCATCGATCTTACGAAGCATACAGGGATGCATATATAAGAGCGAGCTGGCACGCAATTTCAGCGGGCAAATATTGGGTCGTAATATGCTATTTGTATTTACATGAGATTAAGGACCAGGTTCAGTGCATTTGGCTTGGGAATTCCTCGACAAGTTCTGTACGACCTGATAGACAGGAAAGTTTGAAAAATTCCGCCCACCCGACAGCCGGATATCGACGAACCAATGAACGTCGCGAATAATAATTCCTGCATTTGCCTGGTTTTACGCCCGCCACCCCGGATGACGTTCATTCGGCCAATTTTCCAGGTGCGCGTTCCCCGCTCGGCTTTAAAAATGACGCAAGCCCGGTATCCCGTTTCAATTCTCGCGTTGCGACTCTTTATACGTTTCCTTTCGTGGAGCGATGCATGGGGGTAGGAAATGTGCGACAGCTCGCTGTGTTCTGGTCGAATCCCGGTGGATGAAGCCAGGAAAGCGAAAGGGGGGAGAGCACCGATAACGATTCTCGTCGGGAAGCTTAAATCGCTCGTAAAGATTTCCAGGGAATTCGAGGCGATTCTCGGTCGCGAGATGTTCTCTGGCACCTGGGGAATGCGAAAGACGAGCGAGAAAGAGTAGGCTTCGATGGTCGAGGCGAGTATCGATCCTTGGTTCGAGTGACGCGAAGTCAATGCTCCGTGTCGTCGTAACCATTGGTCGAAGGATGGATGCTTGTCCTTGAATGAGAGTGGTCGGCTCGGGTTGTAATCTTCCGGGTCTCGTTTCATCCCTCCTGTTCGTATTGTTTGCAACGGCTGTTGCGTTACGCCGTTGCGTAACCTAGACCGCTCGTGCGGGAAACGAACGAGGATGATCCCGGTAGGCGATTCGCAGGATTACAGTCATCGTAAAGTACATCGGGCGAATGATGATTCGACGGTTAAAGCGCGTGGCTCGTTCGCGTTGGTCCTCTTTCGAGGTTCTTTCGCAATCATTCCGGTTTATACCTGACCGATCTAAAGCGTCGTCCTCGCGGGCGCGCGTAAAACGCGGCCATCTGCTTTGTACGCGTCGGTTTATCATTTTATGCGGCTTTTATTGTCCCATACGGCCGCGTGTTGTGTGTAATTCATTCGCCCCGTTACGATCAGCGTAAAGTCAACGGAAAGATGAAACTCGCTGGTGCGTGGCCGGCGTTTTATGGGGTCGCCCTTATCGCTCCGACGATTTTTCAAGGGGCAGCGGCGTTGCTAAAGTGTCCGTGAAAACGTAGCAGGACACCGGCTTCTTTTCTGGTCAATATTTTCCGTCCCGCTGTTTCTCCAGCTTCGCCCAGAAACGATGGCCACGAGTGGTGGGCGGTTCGGTAGTTGCGGAACTACTGGTTGCAATCGGGATCAGGATTATCGGATGCTTCAGGTGTCCCGAGTGGCCACGAGGGGCCAAATATAGCAGAGACAGAAGCGTGGACTCTGCTCGAATCGAGAATCGAATAGGAAACAGCGTCGAACCGTTATGCTCTCAATTCTGCTGGAGTATCGCGGTCTGACACAGCATCACTGAGATTACTTGCTGTTGAACTTTCCCCGTACCGCGGCTCAGCGGTTACTGGGACGAACCGCTTTGTATCTAACTCTACTCATTATAGAGTAGCGACTCACTAAGAACTCGTGCTACTTCTTCCCGAAGACAAACAACGCTACTTTACACGGAATTCGAGGATGGCTGGCCGAACGCGAGCGTAACTACTTGCTTGCACGGTCGAGCCGCAGCTGGACGGCTGTCCACGCAGTGTATGATTCTACTAGACGCGACACTCGAGCATGTCCACTCGCGAACGAACTGAAACTACTCTACGCTAAACATTAAACTCGTCTGACCGCATGGCGACTGCATCTACTTCACTCGGACCTCACACATGGTGGAAACTATGTGCATATTCGAAACGTGTATTCACACGTCCCTCGCCGCGAACCCACTAGAACTAGTACTTTGTTGCGTTTTGAATGGGGTTATTAATTGAGCAGCCGAAACTAATTCGCGACGAACGCGGGTGCAGCAATTAACATGGCCATTGCAGCTGCTCTGCGTCGAATTCGAACGCGGCCGTTTACGAAGTTGCTACCGCTACTTAAGGTGAAATTCGCCGTTGGCTGGATAGGAACAAGCGTAACTACTTCTCCGTCGAGCATGGATACGGTTGCCCACGCACAGGATGAATCTACTTACAGCGATACTCGAGAGCCCGGCTGTCTACGATGGGAGCGAAACTACTTTCGATTGAATTCGAACGTGGCCGTCCACGAAGGGACAGAAACTACTCCTGATCGAGTTCGAACCTTCCTGAAACGACTTTCGTGCCAAATATTAACCCCTCTGACCACGGACCGGCTGCAACTACGTCGGTTCGAAACCGAACGCTATTGGAACCACTTTATACTGAATTTACACGTGTCTGACCACTGAGCGGCCGAAACTACTTCAGACCAATTCGAGCGGGAGCCGACGATGGTACAGGTGAAACTAATTCGTGTCGAACGCGTGTGCGGCCATTAACGAAGCGATCTCAACTATTTTACGCCGAATTCAAACGCGGTCGTTCGGCAAGTGGCCACAGATGTTTCGAATTAAATACAACCGTGACTGTATCGCGCGTATCGACCGCAACTATTTCCCATGAAAACTATGCACGACTGTTCCAGAATCGTTTGCCATTAATTAGTAGGAAATTCCTGCGCGGGCGTTTACCGAGCCGGCGCAACTACTTCGCCCCAGTCGAGCAAGAAATAGCTGAAACTCCGTCACGCAAAACTCGAGTTCGGTCGAAACTACTTGGGCGCTAATGTTCGTGTCGCGGCATTCGCGTCAATCTCGAGAATGAAACAAATTTATCCCATTTAAACGATGCGTGATGTTATTCGCCCTATGTACGTTTGTATTTCGCTGGCAACGCGAAACGAAGGAGGTATGCTCGCTCCTTGCCTGCATCTTGCTTGTATATTTCCGAAGAGGATCGTGGGAAATCCGAGGCGGAACGCACTGACACGGGATCCGATCTCGTGGATTCTTCAAGGTAGACATTTTCAAGATCCTATCAGAGATTTTGTATGCACCAGTGAATAAGAATAGAGAGGCGGTCGAAAGAACGTAGACTACGTTGTATCTTGGGATCCTGCAGTCGTTATACGAACGACTGATCCGAATGCTTCTGAATATGCTGCGGGCGAGGATGGAGGGAAGTTTCTTTAGGCAAGGAGGCTGGACTCAGGGGAATTCCAATCGGGGAAAAAGTCATTCAGCCGGTTGAATCCGCTTCGGTATCGATCTGTTTTACAGGCGCACGTCCGACTGCTGAAAAACGCTGCTTTATTAATTTACCCTGTTCGGTGGAAACGCCCAACGAGTCGGACGTTCCCTCTGTCCATTCGGCAGAGCGAAAAATTTGACGGACGAGAACGCTCCGGCCACTGCCGCCGACAACAACGGGCGACTAGCTCTGTTTCTGTGTTTGTTTTCCGTTTCCGCGCGAACGCTGAAGAGAAAACGACCGATACTTCTTTCTTTGCGCTCCGTTCGATCGCGGTCTTTTTTCCGTCCCGATACAGACGGCCACGCGTCGCTTTATCCGTAGCAAAGTGAAAAACCGGTGCACAGAGGCAAAAGGCTGACTTTTTTTTTGTTCGGCCCGCAGCCGGGGAACAATAGTTTTCACGGCGCGAAACATTCCATGATTCTCTGCGCGATGTAAAATACATATCTACTCGTTTCTGCTAAAAATTTTGTGACAGGAATACCGCCGACATTTCAGCACAGCGATTGCGCTCGCAGCTGAGCGAAACGATACGGATCGATCGTGGAATCTGGGCGCGCTCTTCTACGGTCGAGGCCACGTCGAAGCCTTTATTTTCATTTCCCCCCGCAGTCATTTATTCTTTCCCTTTGAATCCCCGCGAAGTCGTGCACGCCGACCGCGGCCAGGTACGACCGTAATTTTTCCGCATTTTCCTTCGTTAAAGCCCGCGCAGATTGACCCGACCGAGTAATTCGTTTCTTGCGTCATGCCGCAATGAAAACGTATAGGATGATTCCGTTGCGCCGGCAGCGGCAGGCGAACTCAAAATTGCCATTATACGAGCGGCAGCAGTAATCCTCTTATTGCATGTAAACTCCGCGGAGCGAGATCCTCGGCGATTACGCGCATGAATCGCGAAAATGAAAACGGCCAAACGAAAGAATCGTACGATTCTGGGGCGGTAAGCGTTTTTGCGCAATTGGCGAAGGCATTTCTCGGAATGGCTGCGAGGAACGATGACAACGTCCCGCGTTATCGTGGGCGATATTTTTGGGGATCTTCGCTTATGGATACCGCGAGATCTCGTAAGGATAAGGTTGCTCTATCCGAAGGATTCCCACATTTCTGTAGAAGCAAGTGAAGGTGTGTATTATTAGCATCACTCGATCTACTCTACGTGCTCCATCAATTATAGTAAATGGATTAGGATAAGTGATGCTGGAGGATGCAGTAAGGCTGGAAGACCGATCGGGACTTTCTTCTCCGTCGGTTAGAGAAATTCGCAAATGGGAAGAATTAAAACTCCAGACATCCAGCGAATAAGCATTCCTTGTCAGAAGACGAACTGAAGCGAAGTCGGCGAAACTGCGGCGAACATGGAATAATTAATCTTCGCACCGTATCGTCGAAAGTCGTTTCCGTAGGGCGATACAAAGACAAGCCCCTCCAGCGATAGCTGTTAGGAGATGAATGTCGTCGAAGGTGCTCGTCTTCTGGCCGAAGGCAACGCGGCGCTTCGTAGCCGACGTTTCCCACTCCGGGGGAATAATTTAATGCTGGAACTTGTGCTTGCTTAATGCTTCCTGTCGCCCCGCGACAAATGAATCCAGAATGTCAGGGGTATTTTTGCGAGAGGTGCTATCAGTTCTAGCAGCGTGGCCGCGACGGCTGGATTACTCAGTAAGTCAGCGAAGATGCGAGCTGGTACTCGCTCGACATCCGCAACAGGCAGGTACGCTGACGCCTTTTCTGATAATCGCTACCGTGGGAAGTGATTACAGCTGATGGGAAGTAGAATATGCACGGAGATTCGTCATTACAGTGCTTCGATTGGACTTTGAAGTTAGAAGTAGCAAATTACCGTGCGTCAAAGCATTCGAGTACTAGGTACTTGGAGCGCAAGTTGCCCTTCTTTCGCCAATTTCGAAACGATTGACGTAGCGCAAGTTTCTTCATAATTTGGGACATATGCGGAACTATAAAGGCACGGCAGTAGTTTAGATAACGTTTGAAGTTCCCGCCAACTGCGCCAAATAGGCAAGCAGAGTGTTAAAAGCATAGAAATCTTTTACACCCCAATATCCAGGCTCATAGATATATTTACTGCTCTCGTATCGAAATGCCTTCGGCAAGTTTCGAACAGATCGTCCTGCTCGCGACAAAATATTCGAGCTAGTCGATGCGGTGTTTCAACGAACGGAATATAGCCGGGTAATATTCCATCGGTGTTGCGTGGCTCTCGTTTTTTCCCCTTGTTTTCTCTCTCTTTTTTATGCCCCAGTCGCAGGGACGAAGTACGATGCAAACGTGGTGGCAGACGAGAAAGGGACGAAAAGTAACGTTATACCTCGAGACCAAGGGAGAAGCTACCACTCCTAAGAAACCGAGATTTTATCTGCCGACCAGATCATGTTAACCCTTTCATGGGTCCTGCCTCCCCTGTCTGCTACCACTGTTTGCCTAACGTCCATTCACCGCGGTACTTCCAAACCTCCCGACTCCCGTTAACCGTGTAAGAACTCTCGATCGAACGCATCGCCTGCCCATACGGGTGGCGTTAGAACATGCAAGTGTATTTCATTGCTCCCTGTCTGCCCGTTCCATTGTTTCACCGTGGAGCTGTAATGCTGGTGCTTTAAATACGAGTTCGAGAGGTGGTCTCGAAAATGCTGGTGTTTTAAATACGAGCTCGCGAGTGGAATATATTACTCGACCAGGTCATACGACTGTTGAGCTGCAAACGAAGTGCAAATATGCAGATTCCATTTCAATTGTGCTTGAACGAATTACGAACTATTGATCCGGAAATTCCCTGTTTCTACATTCGTCGAGTATGCAGGCACACGTGAGATCGAATTCTTGATAAGTGGCACCTTGCATCCCACTTGGAACAATCTTTCATCCCCCAGCGACATACAGTTAACCCAGTTTCTACCATTTAACTGTTATACGCTCCCCGTGCCCGCGAACTTCGTGTTCTTTGACATTTACTCTTGCAAGTGCAGTCGCCGCAGCGGTAAAGCCGTGTTCAACCGCTCTTGTAACCCTACTACCCCGAAATTTCTCGTCCGGCGTTAATTTGTCACGGAGGGCGCAACAAGTTCGCGCAACAGCGTAAACTACCCGCGTTAAACAAGCGCTCCGTAGCCGACCGCGAGGTCGCAAAATCCGCCGTTTCTTCTTCCGTTTCACTCGTCCAGCAGCTGTACGGTCCGTTAACGAGTTGCTTATTTTCCTGCCACCTGGCCAATTTGCCCCGTTTAAACGGCAATAAACGCGATTTTACAGCTGCCGCGTCGAACCGTCGCGTTCACGGTTCTCTGTGACGACGGTAGCGCCTGCCACGGCCAGTTTTACACGCGCCCGAGTTGAGGGCACTTGCGATACCAACGTCCAAACGTGAACTCCGTTCTATGTCGGTTATATCGACGAACCTGAGGGAAATTGAATGCCGTTAGCTGGACCCCTTGTTGGTGAATGCAACGAGGCCCCTTAGCAACGTCCGATCTGTTAGCCGATGAATTTCTGCGAGTTTCCCCGTGGCAACGTGTTTGTCGCGCAACACGCTTTACGAGCGCATTACAAGCGGCCGGACCGCGGACCGAATTTCACCCTCGGGGGTGGTTGCGCACGGTGGAACAGTATAACGCGATAAATTCGTGCACGAGCCGGGGATCTTTTGTTTCCTTTCTCTCCCATTATAAAGAATTATAGATGGCAAGCGGGGTAATCGATTTACGATCGTGAAAGTATTGAACAAGGGGCAAAGTGTGAGTTACTGGCGCCATAGCGACTAATTCTTTCTTGACCTGCAGCTTTATGGATTAAAAATATTGTCGCACCTTGTGAAACGAAAAAAAACCTTTCCTATATACCTATATGACTTCTCTGTACGTTCCTCTGGTTATAGTCTACTCTCCACCTATATTCAGTTTGTCTGTTGTCTCTTTCCTCTGCTAAATTCATTCTGACTTGGTTCATTCGATTCTTACTCCCTTTGTGATCCCTTTGCTCTCTACTCACTCCGTCTAGGTAACTCCTTTTCAATTCCTAACACAACAGGGACTCACTCGAAGGGCGAGCAAAGTTTTTCGTAGGTGGCGGCTACCAGGAGGGTCTTAAGGAACGATCTAAATTCGATCAGTCGTTCGCGAATACGTTATTCGATCTGCATAAATATGCCGTCCCCCTTTTCGACGGACGAGGTGGGATGGAAAAATCGATCCGTTCTTGGTTCGATTTACATGACAAAAGGGTGTGCCCTCCCCCCTGGTTTCCAGGAGATAGAAACCGTGCGTGTCGCGTCGCGTAATCCCTTGCCGCGAAATTTAGTGTGAAAATACGCCCTTCAATCCCTATAAATACTCTGGCCCTGCGGGGCCGTGAGAAGAAAAAAAATCGTCGCGTTCCCGTTCGATTTACATTAAAAAGTAGAAGAGCGGAGGCGGGGAAATCGGTGCGCCAACGGTCGTAATTTCACGCTGGTTTTACGGTGGAAATACATTGCTGTTTATTGAAATTGGAACGTCGTGTGAAGGGGCAAATAGAAGCGGAACACTTCGCGCCCGTTTTCATCCCCTAGCAGCGATGGTTCGTAAAGGTGAGCGACATCAAAGTTTCAATCTTTCCTTAGCCGCGGCTGTAGTTATTAAAAAAAAGCAGAGCGTTCATCTCAAAGTGCAAACTGGAGCTTGGCAACGGATCCCCGAAAAGCTCTGAAATTTTTATCGCCCCGCAAGCTGTCAGTCGGGGCTCGTAAAACTTTCACCAGCCTATCGGCGGAAGTTCTCGACGTTGCACTTGGATGAGCAGCCGCCTCTGTGCTTCTCAATTCCCTTGAGTGTCGAGGAACATCATAGCCAGATAATTTTGAGGATGAAAAACTTGTGGAGGACGCAGCCGCGCTACCGCGAAATTTAATACACCTGGTGATCTGGCGAGCCACTTCGACCGAGCTATGTCTCATCAACGAATTCCGGCTGGACTTATCGTGGCTCAGCGAGGAGTAGTGTGTCGCATCTCACAATGGATTGGCCCACCCCTCCCGTTCATTGTGCCGCGTGTACGGCTAATAACAGACGGGACTGGAGGGAAGGAGAAACACCGGTCGTATCTTTCACGACGCGTGTGTCCACGTCCACCCGCGTTCGCCACGCTGACACAGGGAGGGTGCAGACAGGGGCAGGAAGAGGGAGAAGGAGGAAGAGGGAGAGAGGGTGCACGGAAACCTACCACCTATGGACACCTATATGCGGGTCATGGCGCATGTCAGGCCCGAGAGGGTGCGGCAGCGGTAACTCGAGGACTAAACCGCGTCAGGGCGGATCCATCCTTTTCTATGCTTGATCGTGCTTTCTCCTTCGCTCTGTTTCACCAAATCTGCCCGCAGCTCCGGAGTCGGATCTTCCCTTTATCTTACCAGGTTTCGCTTTAACATCTTCGGCAAAATCTCAACGCCATCGCCGCCACGTCCGACGTATTTCTTTCGTCGACTCTGATGCATCTGCGGCTATTTGGCTATCAATGATCCCCTTTGATTCTTCTAGAATAGTTTTTTTTTGTTCTCCGTTTTTTACGACTTCTAACCGTCGAGTCTTCTATCAGATTTCAATTTGCCAGAGCTTTCAACCGTCTGCAGAATCGCGAAAAGCTTTCCAGCCACTGACCTCAGTGTGTCTCGAATATCGGATTCCTTCGAGGCTCTTTGTACCTGCTCCCAGCGGAGCTCCTTCCCTTCCCGTGGGGTGCAGCTTCCGGTGGATCCTCGCCCCCTCTGTGTCACAGCGAATCCAGACAGGATAAGCGTGTTCCTCCAGCTTCGATTCTGTCGCGCTATATCCCCGCGATCTACCCGGATTATCTGGTACCCTCCGCCGTTTCTTCAATTTTCCCTGGTCCCGCTGGTTTCTTCCGTCTGCAGGTGAAAATCGAATCGCTGGAGATCCAGCGTCCCGATAGCGGATCGCGTCGCTTCGTTCCTTCACAGGAAATCCGGTGTCACAGACGCCCGCATTGGCTTATCTCTGCTTCGTTCCTCGGAAAGAGACTTACTCGGTAGGAAAGCATAATCTTTTCCCACGTTTCTCTCCTTTGCCCTCTTTTAATCACTATTCGAGCACCGTACCTTCTTTGAAAACGTTTGCAGATGAGCTTCCTCGAGTTTTCATAAACATTTTCCTGGATGGACTTTTAATCGTTGGAATTAGCAACTTCCGTGGAACAATCCAGGAGAAGTGGTTGTTCATAGCGCAATAAGTCGAAACTGTAAAGTAAAATTTGCTCTTTCTTTCCCGGGGGAATAAGTTAAAAAGTCGCGGAGTGCGAGAGTAATTGGCAAAGGAGCCCCGATGGTCTACTAGGGACTCAGTTTTCTCAAAGAGGAAGCCTTGAACGCAAAGAATTTATTTCGCAGTGTTTGCTCGTGTTGAGGCTGAGGTTAAGAAACTCAGTTTTTTGCTACGACTTGCAAGTGATTCGAGTAGGTGTACCTTTGATTCCACTCCGAACGCTTTGTGGAAGATCGATCGCGTGCTAGGGCGAGTCCTGAAAACGTTTCGCGTTATTCTCGATTACCTTTACAAGTTTCGTTCGCATCCTCCACAATGTACCAGCTATATCGCGCCCGCCGCGATCCCGCGTTTACACTCGTTAATGAAGCAAAGCTCTGGATCTGGAATCATCCGCTGTTCGTTTCCAGAATCACGCGACAAGCTGACCCTAACCTTCGGAATCGTTCGAGACTCCTCCGTGTCCTTTCGAGCGAACTTTTCAAGTTCCCCCTTCGTTGCCTGTGGCAGAACCGCTGTAGCATCCCTGGCTGGAATCGGATCAATTTCCACGCGACTGAATCGATTAAGGGACCTGTCGAATTCTTAGGTGATTCATCGTTCCAGCTGAATTCATCGGGCACAGTACGGGGGAACGAGCTTTGAATCGCAAGAAGCGACGACTATTCGATGAAAAACTAGTCGTTCGTTGGTCGAACAAGTTTCTCGACGTCGATGAATCGTGGATTAATGCAAATCCCTTCGCATGTTTATTGAAAGGGCGAGCCTGTCCGTCGGGTCTCGCTCGTTAGCAAAGAAAACCTTCCGCGTTCCCATCGAATTAATGCAGGAATCGTCGCTGCTCGCTATCGAAGACAAATGATGGAAATGACGGAGGGAGGGCAGTTTCTCAGGAGCCCCGGTGGGGAATTGTAACAAGAACACCTCGGGGTGTCTCGCCATCGGCAGTCGACCTGAAAAGTTAAGCGCTCGCCGTGCAGCCGACGGAGAAGTTCGCAAAGTTCCATAGCGGTGAAAGTTGCAGGACGTTCGAGTCGATTCCTATAATAATAATCGTGGAAAGGATCTCTGCATCGGCAACTCGCGCTAATTGTGGATATTTAGTGCCCTGGTCAATCGCATCAGCTCCTCTTGGTGTTCTAAGCGGATTTCGGGGGCGTCGTTAGCTCTGGCACTAAGAGAGAAATATGACTCGTCGAGGGTGCTCTATCCGAGCACCTTTAAGTAGCTTTCCCTCCCTCTCCATCCGCTGATGAATCATTTCGACGATAATTGTTTCTCCCTCCAACCACCATGCCGTTGTTCTCGTTTTTCTTGAATATGAATGTGAACATTACAAGGGAAAATTAAACCTCCCCGACAGGGGGTTGGTTCGCGCAAACAGGGAACGATAGTTCCTCTAGCCAGGGGGAAACAGGGTGACTCGTAAGCAAATGTGGAAAGGACGAGGGGCGGCATAAAGCAAGCGTGTCACGCGACAGGCGAAAGAAACGGTCCCTGATAAACACGGAGCAATCTCGAACGCGTGAAAGGAGAACCGATAACGAAAGAGTCTTCGGCTCGATGTGACGGAAGAAAAATCGCCGCAACAGCTTGTCAGAGATCCGGTGGTATCGCGGCGACGCATTCACGCCGATCTATCGTATCTACTGGCAGAGATCGAGCCCTTTCAAGGAGTATCCTCGATCACGCGCCGTTCCTCTCGTGGAGGCTGTTTGTAATAGCGAGCTGAGTCGATAAATAAAGGCTGACGATCCCACGGCAGACTGTTTGCACAAGCATCGCATTTCTTGGCCACGTTCTCGCGTATCCAGGAAGTATAACGATATAGTAAATCGGACAAAACAAATTGAACTGGAACATGTTTACGTAACATGATGGATATCCTCTTGTCCAGATGTACATAGGCCTCTCTGTTTCGGGATTTCTACGGTAACATCTGCGTAGGAGTGCAGGGTAAAGGCGCTAATAGTCGACCATGTATCAGTAGTCGACCACTTTCAGAAAAACATGAAAAATAAGGTTTTTAGCAGTGACGATCTTTTGAACAAAGTGCAGTTTTTTAAAAACCTTATTTTTCATGTTTTTCTGAAAGTGGTCGACTACTGGTGCCTCTACCCTATTTTGGTATTCGATTGTTCGCGCAGAATGTATTTCAATAAACGAATGATCGAGTGTTTTAATGACGCCGGAGGAGCGGGAGGACCTTGGTGTTGGTCTCGGTCGAGCGAAAACAATACTGTGGCACCAGCTCGCGTATTTTTAACGCCCCTTAAACGTGCCACGGGTCGTGACATTTCGCTGAATTAATCGAATCGGCGGTAAATATTAAACGTTCTTTCTCGATGTTACCAAATACTGGCTCCTGCCGGCGAAGGCCACGTTTCAAGTGTTTCCGAGCGTTTTCGAGAGTCCATCGAAATGTAAATGGAAAACGAGCTCTCTGAAAAGTCGTTTAGCTCTTCACTTTTAACCCATCGACCATGAGACCCAGTGGTAATGTACATTGATTACGCGAGGCGACTTTCCGTCGGGCGAGAGAGCCGCCGATAACGACGCAACAAAGGGGCGCCACGGTTTTCAAGGTGCACGTGAAAAAACGACTTCCAGGCTTGGTAGTCCGTGAATGGGACTGTACCTTTTTTTCGATCGCGCGAAAATACATTCCAGAAGGAAATTCCCGTTGGTGGAGTTACTTTCAGAGACGAAGTCTTTCGACGAGGAATATGGAAACTGTTGACAGAAATTTGTCCAATTCTAATCAAGCCAATAACCTTGTAACATAAAGGTGGCAGCCATTCGTCGTGTACGTGATGCACACAGAAGAAATTCGCTCGGAGCTTGCTCAATTCGATCAGGGAATGAGTGAAAAATGTCTGGATTCGATTGCTTCTTCTCTCGGGTCAACGAGTACGTCACTAGGAGAGGGTTGACGGAAACTCTGGGAGGGAGGCGAGCTTGTTTCATCCTGTGGCGTTTCACTAATTATAGATGCTGTTACGCGGACGCATCTTACTCCCTCAGCCACTAACGCCGCAAAATTTATGGGTGTAATTACAATATTCCAGAGCGACGTGCGATACCAACGATCGATCACGGGTCTCGCGACACCTCGTACGACTCGATGCATATTTATCTAAGCTCGTTTCCCTCCTGACACCCTCTGAATCGCAGTTAACTGCCGGCTGACAGTAATATTCGTCTACGTTATGGATATGAAAATTTCGTGGATCACGCGTCGTTATTGGCGTCGAAGTAGGGAGAAGGGAAGTGCCATCTGTTGAGCAGTTTGGCCGAGTTTGCTACGCGAAGCTCTGGCTTGATTGAACGATATTTTGGGAAGTGTACTGCTGTTGACACGGGGTTATCAGATGTTAAGCGAGTTACCCTCGTCGCCATGGCCGGGTCCCTGGGCCTCGTAAGTTCTGTGGCTAGCAATCGATCCAGCGGAATGGATCGGCTGTCTTGCTGATGAATGAAGTTCTCGTTGATGAATCCGCTAACGGTATCCAGGATACACCCACGTTTCTCTCCCTTTGTTGAGCGCGCCGAGTCGCGGATAGGATAAATACGACCTTCCCCCTCGATGCATTATGGCAGAGTGGTTCTTCCTGCACGTTGCACTTTGCATGGATTCTCCGCGCGCGGGGAAACTTCAATTTTTCATCCAAAGGATCGTCCTAGGTGAACGTGGTGTCTGGTTTATAAGGTTATCGGGTAGGAATGTGATCTTTATCTGTCGAGATCCCTGCACGGATGATTTGTACAACGACACCGGCCGAGCTCGCTTTCTTCTGTCATCCTTTCGCCATCCAGTTAACTCGACGAGCACCCTCATCATCGATTTCTCTCATAACTCCACTTGAGGGGGCTATTGCGTAATTCGTGGACGCTTTCCTGAATCGATCGACGACACGTGCTTAGCACGAGCACGCATTACCCTTGATTAATTGGGAGCGACGGCGCGTTCAGCGTGATGAATATTTACTTAATCGTGACGAAGTGTCGACGAAGGGTGGCCACTCACGTCCCACTGTTCTCCCGTGGTCGCATCCGCCAGGACATCGGGAGTTCCGCTTGGCTTTTCGGAACTACTTGCATAAGAAACGACATCCGTTATCGGCAACTCACTGACTCAGCTGGAATGACACAACGTATCGTTTCGTACGGCCACTTTAGACGATGCCTTCTTCCCTCGAATTTCCATTCACGTCGATCTCTATTGTCCTACTTCCCCAGCGAAGTCGAAGCGCCAGCCGAAACAAGTTCCCTCCCGAACGACTTTAATATTCTTGCGATCCTTTGTCCGAAAGTTATACCGATGAACACCGACCCTGTGAATTAATTGGATCTTTCCACGACACGAGGATCTCCGAGCAATCATTGTTCTACCGTGCTTCCAGCTTTCGCAACTCCTGCTCCCCGTGCTGAGATGCAAATGTTCGTCGGAAACTGTCCGTCAAACGCGCGGCACGTCGTGTGTCCGAGCAACCTGAGAAACGCGTTGCATCGAGGAAACGTGTTCACGAGCAATACCGTGAAGAAATCGCGCGACAAGGACTTGCATGCATAGCCAAGCACCGCGAGCACGGTAGCAAACGACGCAGAAAAACGTCGGAATAAAGGGAGAAGTGAAATGACCGAGAGCCGTGCATGCTTTAATGCAATGCGCTCGGCGATGAAAAGATATATCGAGCCGGGGAACAAGGTCGGTGATTTTTTCCTTGCACCGTGTATATTAGCATGCTAAATGAGGGACAAGCTACCCCTGCATCTGTCGACAGTGAACGATGCGAAGTCTCGAAAGGATGGAGTAGTAATTAATTTGAGCACCGTAGTCTGCCATGGATTACGTAACATCTTTGGATAAATATGGTTCGCGCATTTATCGAAGGAATGTTGTTTTCTAGATGAGAACTCGCGCGCCTGCAGTTCACGAAGTGCTGCAGTTTTCCACTCCCAGTATTTACTCGGAAAGCTCCCAGTTTTTTTTCCAAAGAACGCGCGCGTGGTCCGGCGATCCGTGCCAATTCCAGCGGGCTTTCATCAGGTTACGTCAAAGGAAGAGGCCGATGGAGTTTTTCCCTGTTGTCTGAGTTTTCCAGCTCGCCACTCCCGGCGAAATTCCAGTTTTTATCTGGTAAATAAACGCGGATAGCCCTGTCCTCGTGGTACACGTGGATGCCCCACCAGCCAATACACCCCCGATGGGATTGGAGAGGGTAGAAAGGGTCACCAGCGGATCCTCTGTTCTCTTGAATCTTTGGGCGCAACACGCCGAAGAATTTCGGGAAAGTAGCAGCGTGCTCGCCAACAACTCTTCCCCGTATCGATCACGCGTGGCAACAAAGTTTTGCGTTCAAATAAATTTCGCCACGGCGAGGACAACGACAGCGATAACAGGAAACTTGAACCGCTCGTTCCTTTATAAAACAATTTATGCGACGAATGCTGCAAAACGTTCTGTTATAGAGCTATGAATTATTCACGCGCGCGTATTCCTTTCCCGCCAGTATAATCTGCACGGGACGTCACGCGTCGCGCAAATAAACGCGGCGTTTCGCTTCCCAGAGCGTATCTTTCGACGACACGTACGCCGGATCCAGAATTCAATGTATATTTTTAGCTACGGCCCTATAAACGTCAGGAGGCACGTCAAACGTCACCGGCGCAAACCGCGCGCGTTTCAACATTACGAGATCAAAACGAACGCGAGGGGCACTTTACGAGTTCGTTGCGGCTTTTAACGCCTGCTGTCGAGAACGCGGCCAAGCCGGCACGTGAAACGAGCTCGAGAAAAATTACAGTTCCCGTTGAGATCCTGAATGTCATCTGAAATTTACGATTCGACCTCGATCCTTCGAGGCACTCGTGCCTCGCGGTGTTCTCTCGCCACTCGAAAATCGCCCGCTAAATTTAACTTGCGTAACTCGACGTCGCCGGGTCCAGTATCGTGGCAATTAAACTGTGGCGACTAACCCTTACCTTGTTGTCTCGTTTCAGGTCCTCGGGGGTAACGTGGATTAACCTCTCGGCGGCATCCTGTCGTTGGACGAGGGAGAAAGAATGGGAGAAAGGATGACTGTCCGCCTGCTGAGGGGCGAGCGTTCACAGCGTGGTAGCAACAGTGTCACGTGCACAAAGGGTGGCCACGTTACGGTGGCGGTGGCACGGGGGTTGAAATGATCGAGCACGAGAAAGAAGCGTCGAGAGGAGCCGTGTCGTCGCGACGTGTGGACGCGCACTGCTCGAGAGACGCGGCACGGTCACTGGGCGTCGCGACGACGACAACGAACACCACCACGACGGCCACGACGCCGACGTCGGCGTGTGCTACTAGCGGTCGGTGGTCCAGGGACGTACTCCAGATGCGCAGGCGCCCCGACGAATCTTCAACGCTGCTCCCCCGATTAAATTAAACCTAGACTCTTGCCTTCCCTTCTGGCCTCCGCCCCACCCCCCTTCTGGTGGACCTGCTGTCTTTCTCGCGCCACCCCCCTCGCGAGGGATCGTCCCATCCAGAGGGATTTCGAAGGTACGTAGCGAAACTACTTTTCCTCTTCAGGCAATCGAGATTACTGTTTTCGGAGCGGCTCGTCACGCTGCAAGAATAATCTCGGGGGAACTGTGTCTCTCGCGCGAAAGTACTTTGCCTGGAATAGTTTCTGGCTCCCCTCTTGATCCCGTTGCTTGACCTCGATACGCGGTTCTTGATTTAAGGGTTTATAATACTGTCGTGTGCTTGGAGGTACAGGGAATTCGAGGGTTAACTGAAATTGCTTTTACTTCCGCGATACACGCTAGCAGACTCGGCTGAATTTTCTTCCAGCGAGCCCCGTGTGTCCTGGAAAACGGACGCAAGCTTCGTTGACCCTGCAGATGTTAGCTCGCTATTCGTATCGTTCTACGTCGAGACAAAGGCGCGCCGCGCGACACATGACGGATACGCGCGTCATAAAATTTCGATTCGTTCATCGTGAACCGGTCCGCAGACGTCTCGACAGGCCGCTTTATCTTCGGGCACATTCCGCAGACGTCGTCTGGGGCGACAGCTCGTGACTTATCGATTCCCTCTGTCCACGATCGAGGGGAACTCGGCTGGGAAAACTGGTATATCGTGCGATCACGCGGATGCAGATAAGAGCCACGGATACGTTCCTGCCAGGACATTATGCCGCGGCGAGGATTTGCATAAGGCACGATCGGCACGGCGCGATGGTGGGGGAGGAATCGTGTCGTTGCAACGTGAAATTTTCGAAGGCTCGAATGGCGAATAGGGGATATTGTCTTGGCGTAACTCCCTGGAACTTCTAAACGACGGTACCAGCAGGAAAAGACACTTTGCCTTCCTGAAATTTTCACCATCCTGCAGGCCATTCCCTTGAATATACATTGGTCGAATGCGTTTTACCAAACAGCCACGTTCCACTCCGCAGGCGGAACGTGAACAGACTCGAGACCCTTTTTTATAAGAACGTACTACAAAGGTAATTCGCTAGAAGTAATTACCGAGCAAACGACCCGTAATCCCGCGTTACTCGCGGCCGTTTATCGTCGATTTAAAGCGGCCTGGAGAATCACGCGGGCCGAATTCTTGTGGGTCACAGCGACGCCGATAAAATTAGCCGCCCCGTCGATGGGATTTCGCAATAAAGTCGGTCGATTTAATGGACCGTTAAATTAGATTTGCTTCGTGACGAACTGCCATTGCGGCGTCGGTGTTAAATAAATAGAGTGGCGAACGACAGACGCCGCTAAGGAACCATCGGGGGAAATACTCTCAGCTTCTTTAACCCGTCTCGGACGGATCGATCGCCCGATCTAATTCCTTCGAAGCGTTCTCGCTGCAAGGATGACTGACGGGAGTTTGATATAACTCAAGTCCAATCGCGCGTGCAATAAAAGACGAAGAGGAAAAAAAGGGGCTCGAGCCATCTTGGCGCAACTATCGGGGCGAAGTGCTGCCGGCGGAATAAGAATTTGTCTCTCATCTTGACGTATCTCGAGCGAAGATTCGCCTAGGTGATATACGACAAATGTCGGGCGGATGGTTCAAGTCGACCAGAATGATTCAGGATCCTGAGGCTCGGGCCTTTCGGACTGGAAATTCGATGTCTGAATTTTCGACGCGGCTTACTATGTCTTCGTCCCACCCACCTGCAATTATTCTCTCGAAGGTGAACGCGGATCGCGTTAATTTATTTTCCCAAGTAATTACGGAAGCTCCAGATATAATTTTAATGACCGCGCTCTTCGTTGTTTTCCACTCGCTCTTCCTTACTTAGAAAGCACCCTGTCAAGTGCTCGCTCTGCTCGGAATATTATTTCTCCTGTATGTAGCGCGCCGCCCCACGCGCTGACCTATACTACTGCCAGTTGTCCGCTCTACGGCTTCGTCCAAACTTCATCGACTCCCACTGTTTTCGTCAGCCTATGTCGCGAGGAGGTAGATTCGCTGGGCTATGCATCCTCCGCGTGTTATTGGACGCACGCCATAAATCTGTTTTCCACTGGGGGATGAAACTTTTTCGGAGACAAACACGCGAGTCTGAATGTAGATTTGTCGAGACGTCCCTTTAATCAACACGGGTGACTGAAACCGATATACACGGTGTCTAAACACTTACCACGGTCCCATAGATCGTGTTAAGAAACGAAGCATTCGATTGTGCTTCTGAGGTCGCCGTTTATCATTCGACAATCAATTTGCCGCAGCTAAAGCTGCTGAGTATTAATAGAGCTGACCCCGAACGCTCACGTTCAACTCTCGATTTACGTCGTACAAACCTTTCTGCTCATCCAGAATCAATCAAAGGTCATTCTTAAAACAACTCCAACAGAACGTAGCAGGGTGCGAGGAAACCCGCCGCGAAGATTCGCCCGAAGAATTTCTAAAGTTTCTCAGATTTTAAGTTGCATAAACAACCTACCACTCCATCGAAGAAAGCGACGCTGATGGATAAGCATTACCCATAATCATAAAAGCAGGGCGAAGTGTCAATAACGTTTTACAGTAATATTCGCTTCAATTTATGACGCTCTTGGGCATTTTTATGCGGCTTTTCCGGCGGAACGTTGCCTCTCTTTCGTTGCACGCGTAAACTTCCGCTGCTCAAAATTTATAAGAGACAAATCTGCTGGAACGGAGGGTTGCTGCTTGAGAATCCTCAACAGCATAGCTGACGCATTCTGCCAGCTGAAGTTTCGCACCGCGAAATAAATATTTCCCGCAGATGTTTACCTTTTGAGCACAACTCTCGTGTGGTTCTTCATTTATTCAAAACACAGCCACGCGAAAAGCCCTCGTTCGAGTAGCTGCCGCGACCGTATAATTCCTTTCTAGTAACGACGCGAATGAATTACAAAGTTTCGCCAATGGTAAAACCGGAAGCTCGTTCTATTATGCATATGCAGCCGTCCGCGCGTGCAGACACACGCGGATACTGTATGGTAATAGAGCAAAAGTTTCGGAGAAAGGTTGCCTGGATGACCCGGGAGCCTGAAATCTAGTCGCCCTTTGTATGTCACGCGCTTTAGCAGAGATCCAGGGATCTGGACGAAATCAGGGGTGAACATGTCCATCGACCGACTGTCTTTACCCGAGGGATTTACATATAGAAGCCCATAACTATACTGTAAGCCGTAAAAAACAATTGAACTGCCTACGTCGTGAAAGCGTTTTGCTCGTAAAGCCTGGCCCTGAACGAGGTCTGGTTTCACGTGAGAGCGATTAAGCGAGAAGGGCGGGCGATCCGGTAATCTCTCGGAATATCGAAAGCCCCGCGTGTAATATCGGTGAAAAGGATTTCGGCTTGGTGCTAACCACTCGATGGGGGCGTGAGTCTCGCCGACACACGGCGTTATTAAGAAGAGAGTAGATCGTTAAAGACTCGCACCGAAATCAGCCGAGCTTTACGAGCCACCCCCTTCATAACACACCCACTTCCTCTACGAAGTGGTTCCCCTGCCTCGAGCTTAACCGTTTACCTCGCCTGCTCGCCCGCGTTACTCGTAATTTTCCGGGGAGTTCTTAAGAGAACCGAGGCCTCCTGTTATAGCTCGAAAGTTTGCCCGTAAAATGTTTGACATCCCCCGATACCGATATGTTGCTCCACCTAGCCGCCTGGGCTAGGAGAATTAACGCTGAACTTCGGGATCCTCGTTGCTGATAAACAGCACTCGAGCTGCCCGCGGTCTATTTTCAAACGCACGTGCAACCCCCGTGCGTTTGCGGGAACAATCGCATTCTACCAGTAATCCGATAGTGTTCGGTATCGAAAATCGCGGAAATAATCCCGGGCCGGGTATCGAGACGAATTAAGCTTCCATTGGGAGGGTTGAATGGTTCTAATTACGACGTCAATGACAATTGATATCGGATAATTTGCCGAGCGTAAGCGTCCCCTGCGTTGAATCTTCCGTAAGATGTAACTCGACTATCGATTGTATCTCTGTCTCTGCCAATTATTGGCAGATAATAATGGACAAGTTCTACACCACGCGTGGACGAGCTGCTTCGTTATCAGTGGGTACGGCTCTGAAGCTCCCAGAGGATGAATATGGCATAATTACAGTTTGGGAATACATTTACAGATACCCTTCCTTATTACTTCGGTGGTGTGAATTCACCGCTGAAGTCGTGGAGAAGAGTAAGAGAATGTTTTGCGTCCTGGGCAGTTCGAGTTGCTCGAAATTATGCACAGAAAAAAAAATAAGGAAGCGCATGCACCCAGGCAGCTGAAGGTACGAAGTTCGAGGTTACGTGACCGCGACACACTTTTTCCCTCGCAATTTAACTATGAATAATTCACCCTCGGAGCGTAAAAGTAAATTCATCGCCTTACACGGATGGACTCGGGAGACCCGGGCGCGGATTTACTCTTGCACTTTATCTCGTGAATTATTCACGTTACGGATTACCGAGACGCTGCTACTCGATCAGCGGGAGCATTTGTAAAGGCGACACGTCGAAGCTTCCTCGGCCGTCGCGGGCACCGGAAACGGATGCTGGGAAAACCGTGGGCATCGATCGGAGCTTGGACGTGAGGTAATCGCGAGCCAATTTCGCCGATACCTACGCGATGCGAACGAATCGCGTAGGGAGCCTAAACGCGACAGCGTCGATACGTCGAAACGTGTACATCCGCCGCGTGTATATTATTCCAGACGCCGGGGCCGGAAATATCGCTCATCCGCGAAATTATGGATACCCCCCGGCTCCGATGGAGGCTGACACGCCGCTGCGGGTGCGAATATTAGAGCGCGTACGTGGCAAATAGCGCTGCAAACTTTACGAGCCTCATGTCTCGTTTCCTTTCCCCCCTGGAAACTAACAAGTTACGCGCACTCGTTGGGAATTAATGGGCGTGGGTCACGGCTGCAGCGTCTACGGCGGAATAAAGAATCGCGCGCAGGGTGTTTCGGGGCTGGCGAATTATTATAGAGGGAGGGCAGAATGCCGGGGCTCGTGCGAGCGCCACGTGAATCGTGTTAATTTTCGTCATTTTATTCGGCACGCGACAAATGAAGCATTCAGAGCAGACGAAACGGGGAGACAGAGGGAGAGGGTAGCAGGGCACGTAGCACGGTGAAATAGTTCGGCAATCAGCGAACTCGGGGAGGCGAGGGAGGGAGAAAGGCGTGGGCGGCGAGGAAAGGGAAGGGCAGAAGTTCTACCGGCTAATTATAGGAGTTCATTTCAGCTCGACCTTTAATCGTCCGATTACGAGGGACAAAGGTCGGCTGACACAATGGCCGGGTAAAAGGATATCAAGTCTAGAATTTCGAGCGATGCCGCAATTTTCGCCGGGCACGATTATTAATTGCAGCAGCGGAACGGATATACGCGCGGATACGCGGTGTCTCGCGAAAGCAAACCGCAAGCTCGCGATGGCTCCCATTAATGTGTATTGGCCGAACCGTTTGTCCACGGTGGAATTAATCCCAATCGCGATTAGAATTGCCGCCAAAGGACCCCCTGGATCTGTGATGAAGTTAATGGTCCTGAAAGGACGAAATGAATTCAATTACGACTTCCGCCATTATAAGCTGCCTTTTCGAATCGCACGATGAAAATGAACAAGATAATTAAATTACACTTATCTATAAGCCCCTAGGCGGAATGGACTGGGAAGCGTAAGGATGATCAGATAAGGGCAACCTTGTTATTTGTTAAACTATATCGATCTTTGCATATCTCGAGGATTGGTGTATTAATTACATCTCTCAGCCCCATACGTTCTTTAAATAGACTCGAATTGTATCGTCAGTTTTCGAGGCGATACGTTTCGCGAACAATATAGATAGTAAAACCCCCCGTTGGTCGGGGTTTTGCAGTATTTTTATTCTGTTGGATTAACAAAAAATCTATTCGGGGGAAAACCTATAACGAAGTTCGTAACGATGTTACGAGTTACTGTTTCACGAACCATATCTAGCATTTCACTGGGAACGTTAAATGACTAGTGAAACACATTTTAACGAGCATACTCGGTAAAATATCAAACTTCATCATTAATTTTTCGTTAAACAGTACCTGCAGCTACAGCTTGATGGTAATAGAATCCTCCCGAGAACAGTAAAACAGTATGGGATGCATAAAGCATTGCGGGCTGTTATGAATATGTATATTTTAAAAGAAGAGTCGGACATAAAAGCAAGAGCATATGTACGTGTGCAGTAAAAGGAAGGAGCTTCTCGCGTCTCATTTTCACGAGTCTCGATAGCACAAGCTTGGAGAGCTAGCATTTCTCTTTACTTTTACGAACCTGCTTCTACGCTATCCTATTCTCATGCACGTCAGTCCTTTAAAAACACAAAAGAAATTGGGAAAACTCTTTTACATAATTGCACAGAGAGTTATAGTGGAATTTCAGGATTAACATAATACGATTTAATTTATTTTCCTCTGTCTTCTCATAATAGGGAACAATACTCGTTATATCTCAATCTAAACAGTCTTAGTAATCATTCAAATTAAGCAACATATAAATTTTTATTCAAGAAATTGAGTCAGATGTTCGTATAGTGCATGATAAATATCGATAAATTTCCCGCGGTTTGTTCATACCGAGGTACAGAAGCGTTTCAAACTGCTCGAACCTGATTGGCGCGACAGATCGGCCTCAGCCAATGAGAGCGAACGCGCCAAGCAGAGGTGCTGCCAAATCTCAACCGACGCTCACAGTTCGTCGCGACTTTTCAAAGTGTAGTTCGGGAAGTGAAGTGTCGTGAATTTGCTTGAAATCAGTGGCTAATTCATCGCGTTTCAATTAACATTTGGCAGGAAAGGTGTCGAGTGAGTATGCTCTTCGCTTTGTATACATTAATTTTGCATGTCATTACCTATATGCTCGAAAATTCTTCACAAAAGTAGCCACATAAATCCTACGGAGGAAAATGGCGGTTATACGATCGTATAGATCGCGCCTTTTAATTTTACGTGTTTTAACTTATAATATTCTTGTTAATACCAATTAACTAACAGCTAGTTAATGAGCTCGAGTGGGACTTAGTTGATATTTCTCTAACGCGACGTGGAATTCACTCGAATTCGTGAAGAATTTTCAAATAATCTTCGATTGTCCTTGGCGAGGAAGGTATTGAATTTTATTGAAAAAATCACCAAATGTATTTGTTAATAATAAGTCAGCGCAGTTTATTCGACGATTAAGATTTACGTGGCTTAAAATATAACAAATGTAATAAAAAATGCAAATATATCTGGTACCTAGCAGCCATCTCACTGATCATTAAAATGAACTGGGCTGGCTACTCTGTCCGGGTCACATTTAAACACATGTCTTGGCTCGATTATTTGCGAATAATTTACAGTGATCGTATCATTCAGCACTTGTTCCTCTTCGTTCTGTATAATTGTGAATTTTCCAACTGGTACTTGAACTTCCGATGCACCTTCTGCGGATACAAAGAGACGTTCTCAGTCGAATGTACTAACATTCGTGTTTATTCCTCTTCGATCGCCACGTATGAAAAATATGAAATTACTTACGCAGTATCTTGAAGGTGTACTTTAATGTCTTCGGACAATAAGATATAACTTCCGCTACAATGAACTCCGATACTTGCGGCGTATAATCCACGCTGATTTTAAGCATCTGAAAAGAAATCATTGCATAAAGACGTAACTGTATCTGGCTGGCCAGGAAACGTTAGTTACCTTAAAGGCTATAATATCTTTGAGCTGCGGCTTTGTTGTCGTAACCTGACGAGCTTCGAGATCCGTACTTAGTAATTCCTTTCCCTTCTGCAACTTTCTATTCAGCATGATGTTTTGATATAGATTTGGGAAAGAATCATCGATCGGTTTTTCTTCGTCGGACATCTGCTCAATTTTTATTTCCTCCTTCACTACGGGATTCGTAAAAGTCAGTGGCACGGAATTTTTACCTAGTGCCAGTAAATTAGAAAGTTCATGGGAGGGTGACACTTTATTCTTAGAAGATCCATTGACTTTATTTTCATTAATAACTTGCTTCACCACAACTTCTTCGGTGTCCACATTATCGAAATGTATATGCTTACTAGAAGGAATTACAAGAGAATCTATGATCTTGGGTTTCTTCGACATAGTCGAAGCGACAGTGGAAGCCACTGTGGCAGTTTGGTTAATCTGCTGTGGCTTGTTCTTTTTCCGCCTTATCCTCTTTCTCTGTGAACGTATCACGGAATTGTCTGTTAAATTTAAATCTTCAGGTGTACCTGTAGTTGTAGGTTTCATTTCAATTATATCGTTTGTTTCATCTTCTGAATTATTGTACGCTATACTAACTTCTAAAGAATCTAAAAATGAATAATTGAAGTACTTTCCACCCAGATCAGATGGGAAAACTCTTTTACATAATTGCACAGAGAGTTATAGTGGAATTTCAGGATTAATATAATACGATTTAATTTATTTTCCTCTGTCTTCTCATAATAGGGAACAATACTCGTTATATCTCAATCTAAACAGTCTTAGTAATCATTCAAATTAAGCAACATATAAATTTTTATTCAAGAAATTGAGTCAGATGTTTGTATAGTGCTTGATAAATATCGATAAATTTCCCGCGGTTTGTTCATACCGAGGTACAGAAGCGTTTCAAACTGCTCGAACCTGATTGGCGCGACAGATCGGCCTCAGCCAATGAGAGCGAACGCGCCAAGCAGAGGTGCTGCCAAATCTCAACCGACGCTCACAGTTAGTCGCGGCTTTTCAAAGAGTAGTTCGGGAAGTGAAGTGTCGTGAATTTGCTTGAAATCAGTGGCTAATTCATCGCGTTTCAATTAACATTTGGCAGGAAAGGTGTCGAGTGAGTATGCTCTTCGCTTTGTATACATTAATTTTGCATGTCATTACCTATATGCTCGAAAATTCTTCACAAAAGTAGCCACATAAATCCTACGGAGGAAAATGGCGGTTATACAATCGTATAGATCGCGCCTTTTAATTTTACGTGTTTTAACTTATAATATTCTTGTTAATACCAATTAACTAACAGCTAGTTAATGAGCTCGAGTGGGACTTAGTTGATATTTCTCTAACGCGACGTGGAATTCACTCGAATTCGTGAAGAATTTTCAAATAATCTTCGATTGTCCTTGGCGAGGAAGGTATTGAATTTTATTGAAAAAATCACCAAATGTATTTGTTAATAATAAGTCAGCGCAGTTTATTCGACGATTAAGATTTACGTGGCTTAAAATATAACAAATGTAATAAAAAATGCAAATATATCTGGTACCTAGCAGCCATCTCACTGATCATTAAAATGAACTGGGCTGGCTACTCTGTCCGGGTCACATTTAAACACATGTCTTGGCTCGATTATTTGCGAATAATTTACAGTGATCGTATCATTCAGCACTTGTTCCTCTTCGTTCTGTATAATTGTGAATTTTCCAACTGGTACTTGAACTTCCGATGCACCTTCTGCGGATGCAAAGAGACGTTCTCAGTCGAATGTACTAACATTCGTGTTTATTCCTCTTCGATCGCCACGTATGAAAAATATGAAATTACTTACGCAGTATCTTGAAGGTGTACATTAATGTCTTCGGACAATAGGATATAACTTCCGCTACAATGAACTCAGATACTTGCGGCGTATAATCCTCGCCGATTTTAAGCATCTGAAAAGAAATCATTGCATAAAGACGTAACTGTATCTGGCTGGCCAGGAAACGTTAGTTACCTTAAAGGCTATAATATCTTTGAGCTGCGGCTTTGTTGTCGTAACCTGACGAGCTTCGAGATCCGTACTCAGTAATTCCTTTCCCTCCTGCAACTTTCTATTCAGCGTGATGTTTTGATATAGATTTTGGAAAGAATCATCGATCGGTTTTTCTTCGTCGGACATCTGCTCAATTTTTATTTCCTCCTTCACTACGGGATTCGTAAAAGTCAGTGGCACGGAATTTTTACCTAGTGCCAGTAAATTAGAAAGTTCATGGGAGGGTGACACTTTATTCTTAGAAGATCCATTGACTTTATTTTCATTAATAACTTGCTTCACCACAACTTCTTCGGTGTCCACATTATCGAAATGTATATGCTTACTAGAAGGAATTACAAGAGAATCTATGATCTTGGGTTTCTTCGACATAGTCGAAGCAACAGTGGAAGCCACTGTGGCAGTTTGGTTAATCTGCTGTGGCTTGTTCTTTTTCCGCCTTATCCTCTTTCTCTTTGAACGTATCACGGAATTGTCTGTTAAATTTAAATCTTCAGGTGTACCTGTAGTTGTAGGTTTCATTTCAATTATATCGTTTGTTTCATCTTCTGAATTATCGTACGCTATACTAACTTCTAAAGAATCTAAAAATGAATAATTAAAGTACTTTCCACCCAGATCAGATAGAAGTTCAAGTTGGAACACATAAATGAAATACTCTAACCATTACGTGACGTGTTTAACAGTTCATTGGATAGATTCAATGTGTTTCGTAAGTCCTCCACATGTGGGATTGTGTTTCTAGGTACAATGGAAATATTTGTATTCACTTCCTCGTATTGAACAGAATTACTAGGTGGCTCTAATTTTACAAAGTTCCTTTTACATCCCGGTACTGTACTCGCAGGTAATTCTGTTCCATTTTCCACGTCAGGCTCCGGACAGACACTGTAATTTTTCAATAAATGCTACTCCTTCCATAACTTGCCCAAGAGTAGAATAAGGTCTGTTCTTACAGAATCGTTTCATCTTCCTTGAGAATACGTATATCCTCAGTAGGTGGCAGGTATTCGGTCTCGTTTAAGAGCAAGTGAAACGGTTCTTTGATACTAAACACGTTTACGATGTGTTTCTTCATATGAGCAATCTGTAAGATTTTCGCGCCGTCGACGAACACCCAACAGACTCGACGAACATCATTGTAATATTTACACAAATTTAGCTTGACGCGAAAATTCGGCCGGCACATCTCGCTCGAGGTTACGTTTCATTGATGTTTACAAACGTGCAAACGTACGGCTTGTCTTCGCCGTTGATAATGTAGACTACGAACAGTCATTGAATAGTGTAAACGAGTGCCGTACGGTGGCGCACTTTCTAATTAGTGATTAGAGACACATTAGTGTCTCTATTAGTGATCGGTTCTATATAAATAATAGCACAGACGGGGTATAGAATAGATCTACCACTCAATGTATTTTTCCATCCACGTGAAATCTCCTTCTAAACAAGTCACACGTATACAAGCACCCACACATCTTTCAGTATTTCAATACATTTCAGAGTAGTTCTTGAGTTGGACGCTGTTGATGAACAAAGGTCGCTAAATTCAGTCCTCAAATTATGGGTCGGTAACACATTTTGGGTGGCGACACGAAGTCCCAGAAGGTGATACGTCTATTCTATACTTCGTCGATGATAGAACAGACGAGGTATAGGTATATTTCTTTGCGCACATCCATAAGGTGATAGGTCCATCCTATACCTCGTCTGTGCCAGGTTATTCTCAGTGTTATCGGTTGGGGGTAAATAAGTACGTGGCACGGGAAACATAATTAAGTATTGAATAAAAACATTGAAATTCACTGATCTAGTAGAACTTTAATACTCTATTATATAACTACTGTACTGGCATTCTACTGCTGTAGTTCCTCTATACATCTTGTAGATCTTGCAGATTCTATGGTTACTATGCTGTACTATAGTGCAGTTCGTAGTTGTTACAGTAAATTAATATAAGTATAGTAGTGGTGTAATATACTTACATGAGAATTTAGTATAATGGGGAAATGAAATAGACAGAGGTTTCGCGAAAGTTGAATATGACATCCATCTTTTATTTAATTTCCGGTAACGCAATGATACAAAGTGAAGGGCTTACGCTACTAGGATTCTGGTACCACATAGTTTTTCATCTGGGACTACACTAGAAATGGTCACAGTCGCGTTAATTGTGGCCTGACAAGGTTCCATGTAACATAGGATCTATAAGTGTTCGCGCGTTAAACTCCAGATTCCTATCTTTGATGTCCGCTCGTTAAATCGATTAAAGTCTAGATAACATTAAGGATCAAGTAACAGGAAGTAATGTGGAGTGGAAAAGTCAGGCGAATGCGTAATCCGGGAAAGTTTCGCTATTATATTCCTATTATAGATCGGAAAGCTTGGATTCGAACGCGATTTACATTCAAATAGAATTTATCCTCTTATCGTGATGTGCGATATTTCATAATCATTAGACGCGCAGATTACGGGGCTCGCCCGCGGCTGTTTAATTATGTATATTTATGTAAAATTATACCCAATGTGGGCTTCGATTCAACGAGATATCCACATCACAATGTTCTCATATTTACATAGACTCTCTACATGTATGTATAGTATATATATATATATATATATATATATATATATATATATATATATATATATATATATATATATATATACTATAGCTCACCTGCAAAGGTGACGTTCTTTTAAACGATACAATTGTATATCATTCGATAAATTAATCTGATAAATCTTTCATCTACTCTTAAAACCAATAATCGTTGCGCAAAAAGTTCATCGCAGTTCATTTATAGATGCATATTCCCCATTGCTATGTATATATCGTGCAATAGTGCGAACAAAAAGTGTAATGTACACGCTACTTAGTTTCATTTACTATGCATTACGGCGTCGTTTAAAACACTACTTGCAATCGAATAGAGCTTTGTACGTGGTATTCAGTTTCACCTGAAACGTTATTGTATTTACAGATAACTCAGGCTCGGGCAAGGCAATCGTGTACAATAATTTTACATATGTATATATTGTAATTGACAAATAATTCGATATACCATGTAAATGGGAGAACGGTACTTATATTTCGCGATACTTCTCGTTAGAAATAGATTATGTCATAAATAACGAACCCCAAAGTTCGTTACAATGTGCTTACGCGTAACTTTGGATCGCAAGATTGAAATAGCCATAGATTAATCTTTAAATAAGCTGTATAACGCGGTACAAAGATTAACGTAGGCGACCTCTTAATGTAAATTCAATCGACTAGACAACGATAGTTTATAAAATGTTCCTTGGACATTGTACGTGTTCGCAAAAGTGTACTGAGATAGAGAATGGGCAGTGGAAAACAACCCTGGAATAGACTATTTGCATAGGATACTTTGATACATCTGTAAAGATGGAGTTCTACGACTTTAAAATTCGGAATAACGTACGTTGGATCCGACGTATGCTACAGTTTGGTTCTGTTACGGTGTTCTCAAGGGAAGATCCGGTCAAGTCGATAATACCTTCTCGTCCAATTGCGAAGGGACACGAATTTTCGTAGAATTTCAAGACGTGCGTTTAATCCAAGACAAAATAGAGATAGGTACACCAAGTACGTTTACTTGCTCTAGACACATCGAATTGTCGAACAACGAACATTGAATCATCTTCGTTCCGTTGTTCACGGTTAGATCTAATTCTCCCTTCCCTACCGTTCGCATCGAGGATACAGCGTACTCGCTTTGCGAACTTGCTCGTACTTAATCGTCGAAACCTTAAAACATCTTCAGAATCGAATAGAGGCCATCTCTACGGTAAAAGTTCTCCTACGAGTTAAGTCGTTCGCGCATGTATTCCGGGTGAAACCGTCAGAGAAATACTATTTCGGCAACCCCTGCCCATCTAATTCCTTCGAGGGGCCATTCGACGATCGAGCGTGGTCCCTTGTGCAGAGACATCGAGCCGTCGAATGGAAATATCGATCGATCTCAGCGAACAGAATCGCCGCGGCATCGTTCCTTACTGCCTCGCCGTTCTCTCCCCCTTTCTCGTTCAAATTGGCGGAAACGCAGCACTAAACCCTTACGAGAGGATGCAGGAGTTCCTCTTGGACTCGGAGCGCTCGCGGATCTGCTGCAGGTGTTGCAGCTGGGCTGGGGATGGCACGTGGGCGCTGCTGCTGCGAGAATTCAGGTGCTGTGGCGGCGGCAACGACTGCCGGCGACGTCGCCGCAGTGCCGGGCTCAGGTTGTACTTCAGCTTCGCCTGGATCAGCAACTCTTTGAACACCTGCGAGATGTTCACGTTCTCCTTCGCGGACACCTCCACGAAACCGTTCTCCCATTTCACGATCACCAGCTCCCTCGTGCTCTCCGTGTCCACCTAGAATCAGGGGCAACGTGAGAATTCGGCGAATAAACAAACTAAGCAAGAATTCGTAAGAAACGCGGTCGCACCTCTTGCTCCGTGTCGACCAGATCAACCTTGTTGCCGACGACAACGATGGGCACCGCGCCCTTGGTGCTGTGGATCTGGGCCCTCAGAGTCCTAACCTCCAGGAACGTGTTGGCGTCGTTAACGTCGTACACGAGGATAAACGCGTCTGCGGACTTGATGGAGAGGTCTCTCATGGCCGGGAACTCGTACGAGCCCGAAGTGTCCAATATGTCGAGAGTCAGGTGTATCCCGGATACGTTGAAATCCCCGTGATGCATCTCCTCCACCGTTCGCTTGTATTTCGGCGAGAACGTGTTGTAGAGGAACTGATTGATTATAGCCGATTTTCCGACCTTCGCGGCCCCCATTACCACGATCTTGTGCCTTATCGAGCTCTCCGCTGCTTTCCCACCGCCGCTGTCCGATTCCGATAATCTTTCGTTCCTGAAACATTAGAAATTATGTCAGCCGGGATGCCGCTAGGAGAAGGGGCCGAGGAACCCCCCGATACCATCTTTCGTTTGCCCCAGTTGCCGATGTAACAATCTCGGGCGAGGCTGCGCGGTGTAAATAATAGAGCAAAGTGTCCCCGCATTTAAGGTGACTACGGCTCGTCAGAGAGAATGGTGCTAATGAACGCTAAAGATCCCTTTTCTCCCGTACCGCAGGCGTTATTGAGTACGCGTTTTGTATACGTCGGGGGGCTTGCCCTGAATTCGAGCCACTGTTGCTCCCTAGAATGCCACTTCTCCAGAGTGGAGCGAAGCGACACGCTCTTGCTTTTGCATGCACCAGATAACAACTGCTCCTAAGTATCTTCGTCTTCGTAATCATCCACGCTTATTACAGGAAGGAGTCGGACGCGGTTATTACCAGGCCGCGCACAAAGGAGGAGTGCCGGGCTTCCCTTTTCGCCAAGACTCGCCGCAAAATTAAAGCTCCGGCCCGCCCTAAGAGCGAGTCAAGAGGAGGCCAGGGATGAAGAGGAGGGCGGAACGAGGGGCGGAGGAGGACGAGAGGGTAAGTGGTTGAAATCTAGAATGTGTTTCGCATCTATGTAGCTAACGATTCTTTTTTGTCCGGGAGAATTTTCTTCCGTTCTCGCTGCTTAGAATTAGGGAAACTGGTGTCTCGCGAAAGTAGGGTTGAATGGAATTTGCGCTCCGACGAGATCTTTGAGAAATGCCCGCTGAGAGGTGTGCGAAACGCGTATAAGTCACCCTCCGAGCATAAAAAGAGTAGAGAGATTGTTGTAAAAGATTGCAGACTTCTTTACCTGACGTGTTTCGTCGGTCCATCCTCCTGACCCTCCTTCAAGGACGACGGTTGTAGACTGAAACGACGGCGAAACTGGTGCCGACCTTTCATCATTTGTGCCCCGGGTGTTCCTATAAAACAGAATCGAACGTGGAAGCATTCAATCGTCCGGGAGACGTGTAAAAGAAAATAGCTTGAAAAACAAAAAGCTGTAAAACCATTCCCCCGAGCGGCAGCGTAACGCGTTCCTTGGGACGTCACTTTCTTTTACAATTTCCACGTATTACGAACGGAAGCATTGTCGGCTGGTTGCGAGTAATGGTTGGAGAAGGCGACAGCTATTAGGTACAATGCCTGCTCACGGTTATAGCTCCTTTGTGAGCGAAGGAGAAAAAGGTTATGAAAGAGGAGATGATACACCGTCTGTATTATATTACAGACCATCTCTTTCACTTTGTGCATCGGCACGAGTTGCGAACGTGGCTGCTACCCGAGAAATGTTCCTAAGTGTTTCAAACGCGCTAACGCGAGCATTGAAGTGCTTCGAATCTCACTCTTCTTCTTAGAACGTAGACTTTTCCCCTTCGCATTCCACTGCGTACTTCCCGTCACCCTTTCTTTTCCCCTTTCTCCCTACCTCCTCTCTTCGAATTAGTTTGCATAATTTTTGGGCGTAACAAGCTTCGCATCGAGTGTGCCACGGGCAGTCGTAGCCAATGGAACCCATTGATCCACCTACAGATAGATAGATAGAAATTCGCGTTTCTGCTGATAAAGCTGGACGAACCACACGCGTCGAATGTCGTATCGATCAGTCTGCCCGGTTTAATCGCGTAACAGTTACGGTTGATTCCGTGAAAAGGTAGTAGCGAATTCCTTGATCGAATCCACGCCGTCTTTTAACGGCAAATTATAGGTAAACAGGTTTCAAGGCTCGAGCATGATCAAAGGAATGCCCGGATGATTGAATAATGAGAAATTTCGTGGTGAAGCGTGTTAATGGAAGTATTTGCACACCCCTAGGGGACTGAGATTTCTCTGTTAATAGGTTCCCATCAGAATGATCAATGCCCGTGATCCTTCCCGCGTGGACTAAGCTAACATTAAGTCGCAAATACAGGCACTCCGGGCTCTCATTCGCAGGAATCTTATGAATTCGCAAGCAGGCACGAAAGTTATTCACCCGGGGCTCTTGTGTACACAGAACGCACATCTATTTCGAAAGGTTTCTGGAAAATTCGCCGACCCCTAGGGTATTGTCTTAATCTTTCAACAACTTATTATTCCTAACACGGTCTCCTCCCTTCTCGTCCTTTCTGATCCCTCTCGGTGTTGCGACAACGGTCCCATTAGTAGAGCAATCAGGAGCCCGAAATTATTCATGGAAGTTTCATGGTTTACTCCCCCGAACCCTGTTTTCGTGTTTAGCAAAAGAGTAAAGTGACCCTTGGAAATAAGGATGCCTCGTAAGAAAAGCCCCTGGTTGCTGGGACAGATGGAAATTTCTCGAGCGATAGTTTCTAACAAAACTCTCCCTTCTGCCGAGCCCCCGAGGGCTCCAATTTTCCGTGATACAATCGATCAGTCGCTCGGGTTTAATCCTGGATTGAATCGCGTGCAATATCGCTAATATCGGTCGAGAGAGGACGATATCGTTCGGGGAACGGCGCCCATGGGCGTCCTTTTGTTCTGAGCCGTAACAGGTGACATTTTCTAATCCTGTCCAGCCGGCTTTCTGATTCTCCCTCCCGATAGATAAACACGTAAACTCCCGCTGCTACGTGAATGTTTGTGCGGATCGATACATCGGCCGTGTAACGCAGTTTCCCATCGTGATAAGCGATAGGCGCGTTCCGCGGCGATACAAGGTCCGACATACGCATTCGTTGCAGAACAAGACTCGCAGAGATCGATAAACGACCGTGATAATTGCCAAGCAACCAGGTGAAAACGTTGTCGATACCGCACAAGTGTGTTTTGATCGAGCTCTTCGACTTTGCCGCGACGCAGCTCTCGATTTTACCTTCGCGGAACGATTGGTTTAATCGTTCCTCGATTGCAGCGAGAAATTTTCAGTATTCTCCGAACGAAGGGTCGTTCCCCTTTTCGATTGTATCGTACACAGCGGGGCAGCTTGTCCGTCGTGGAGATAAATGCCGCAATTTTCGCGATAGCGTCCCGGTTTTGTTTTATGCAGCAAACGCGACGGGGGTGGCACACCAGTTCGGTTAAAAATTTGATACGATATCGCTTGGCCGCGAGAACGCATAGATAAAGATGAGCAACGGTCTCAACGTGCTGTAAGAGGGAAGTCAGGCGGGAGAAAAATGGGTGTCGCGAACTTTCGCGATACGCCGCAGGATTAAAACGTTTCAGGGCAAATGGTGCGTGCCCTGATTCCCCCCCCGACCATTATAAATTGCCCACTTGTCCCCCTTAACTTTCGACGTTTCTCTTGGAAATTCTCCTTCGTGTGACGCTCCTCGCGTGGATCGTTCTCGAAATAATACGTTAACCTCGCATTCCGCGAGCACGTTTTTAATCCCCGCGTTTATTGCCTCGTAAAATGTCGCAGAACCAGCATCGACGCCGTCGTATCGATCAACATTTTTCAGCGATATTGCCGCCATAAAGTATCGAAACTCTTGTTCAACTTTTAATCTAGCTGCTTGGAAATTTATTTCCACCCGTTTGTCTCGGACTTAGCGAGCTTCGCGCTTGCGAAACGCTCGCGAGTCCCACCCCATCCTTGCCCTTGCTTTCGAGACGTTTCTCGTCGCCCACGGCTCCTCGATAATACTCCCCCGCGATTCGTATTCCCGTTTGCCTGTCGCGTGATATAAATTGCTGTAATTAGGAAACGGCGCGATCAGGCGCGCTAACATATGCGTTGCGATTCGTAATTAAGTGAAGGGAAACGGTATATCTGTCCCGCGGGAGAGTGGCAATTACGGCCCCGTGGCTCTTTGGAAACGTTTCCAATAACGAGCAGCGTGCTCATCATTAAAAACCTTGCCGCGGCGCGATGTAAGTACTACAAATGCTGCGGGTTTCCTTTACCCTCCAGTTATTAATCAACTTCATCCCGAGCTCGATGGAATCGGATCCTCGTGGAATATCCTTAGCGGAAGCAAGTCAAACAAGGGCCCATACACTCGAGTGCATTTTCGCCAATGCGGTATCAGCCCATTAGCTGGTTCTGCTTGTCCATACAAAAATACGAAACTCGAGGCTGTTCCATTGTCGTATTAGCTCTCTTTCATCCGCGGCACGATCGAAGACTTCCCCCATAAACGAAGGCAAGCGAATTCTGCCCGACGGCTACGAAATTGAACGAAGAAGAAAATAGGGGTATGTCTCGCGGGCGAAAAGGTACCCGGCCTCGGCCTCGTCCCCGTAATCAGATGCATCTCGAAAGCCCTGGATCTCGAAATAATCTGAATTAAGTAGATTCGAGGGTCCCTTTCTTCGTTCCTCGGTAAATCTTCTCGTTAGTGTCGCCGTGAGGGCTCGAGTCGTATATTCACGAGGCTTCGTCCAGACCCGACGGCTGAATCCAGCAACGAAACGTTCGTCACGATCGGGACAGCGGCGTCTACGCAGTGCGGGTATCGCGGAGGGGCGTCAAATTATGCGGTACTGGGTGATATACCACCGATCGATATTCAGATTATCCGAAAAAAAATGATGCGGGCAGGAGTTTCGCGGTATCGAACTGCGCGCTACGTCGCGATAACCTCTCCCACGATTTATTGCCAATTTGACGAACGCTTCTCCCCCTTCGCCCCTCCTTCTGCCCCTTTATTTTTCCAGACAGCCTGACGTGTGCCACGCGATTCGAACGCGTGTCGACCCCCTTTCGAATCTACGATGCATTTCACGGGGGAAAAAGGAGGACAATTTCGCAGGGTGTCGGTCAAACTGACGTGCCACCTCTTTTCGTGCGTCGTGGACGCGCCGCCGCTCTGACATTAATTAAATCCAATGACTGCGTTAATGCCAGCGTTAACGGGTCGCTGAAAAAGTCGCCTGACTGTTTTCCGATAGCGGACGTCGCGTCGGTTTAGCGTTTAATTCTGCGCCGGATCGATCCCCCCCGAACATGATTCGCCGTTCAATTTGCGCGCGTATCTACGCGAGGGATCGATACCACGCTGACGAGGGAAATGTAACAGTTCCGTGGCCCTCGAACGGTTGAAATTTCATTCGAGTAGGGCGGTTGAATCCGTAAGCAGTGGCTTGCAGTCGAGACATTTGGAATTCTGGAAATTCGGGATATTCCGCTTCGCTGGCCATCGAATCCTAAGCAGCGAGTCCGTATTTTAAAGAAATTTTGTGGGACCTCCGGTGGCTTGCCAAGGAAAACACTCATTTCTCTACTGGAGGGGACTTCGTTTCGCGTTATACACCCTGTGGCTGATTTATCACGAAGAATTTCCCGTAGTGGGTCGCGAGGGCATCAAGGGCTTCCGGGATGTCGCTCCGCGCAAGTAATTCCGATTGCGCTCCGGGGACTGCCAGAGCCCCGCGAATTAATCCCCATGTTCGATTTATTTTTCATTCGATACACGTCGATCGAAGGTGCTTTCCTACTCAGGAATGAATTTTCCCTCATTAAGCCACGCAAGAAATAGCTCGGCGAGTGTATAGCTCGATTTCAATTAATGCCTGCCCTCCGTTTGTTCCCTTCTTCGCCCTTCGCAATGCCTCGGAAGCTCAGTTCTCTTTTTGCTCGGCAAATGATTCTAATTGCGCGCCCTCGGCGACTTCCCCTTGCGGCGACAAGGCTTTTAAGGAATTCTTGATAATTTAAGATTCTCATAGAGAAAAGGCCACGCTCTCATTACCAGCTTTTTCCCGGGAAATGAAAATAGCCTGCATTATACCGAGCCGCCTCGATCGCGGGCGAGCGTCTTTTTAATTAAGGGAATTGCGAAACCCTGCATGCATATTCATAGCATATTCGTACAGGAATAAGCACCGTGACGTAACGATATCGATAGCCTGCTTCCGCGAGTAGGTAGTTGAGGGTTAAGGGAAATTCAAATTGCGGTCTGATTTCATTTCGACGCAACAAAGGGATATCGTATGAATTTATTAACGAAAAAAAAAGCTATCCACAAACTGAGCGCCTTTTCAATGTAGAATGCAGCATAATGTGTACGTAGAAGCGTCGTATTCTCTTTTAATCTCAAAGGTGTCGAAAATGATTGTCATGCATCTGGATACAAGCCTTTATTCGTCTACCCATTGAGTTTCCATTCGACAGATGTCTGTTGGGAAAAACGTTTTGCATCTGTAACGTTACACCGAGCAAACGAACACACAAAGCGCGCGTCTGCCATTTCCCGGTTAGAATAACTGATCTTTACTGCAGTTGCAGCAGGCAGTGGCCTTCCCCAGAGAATTGTGAGGCTTCATTTTTATTATTTATAAGCATTGATTCCATCCTTGAAGTGGCATGCGTTATATTACACATTGTATAAAGGGAACAGGCTCGTAAAGTCCCTCGGTTCGACGTGTTCTTCCGGTTGGATGGGAATTTTTATGTAACCCAACGTTGGCGCCTCTCACAGGCGTTCTCAAAATCTCTTACGGTATTTGTGGCTGTAAAGGTGTTCATCGACGGGTAGGCGCAGGCACGCGGTATAAATTGCCAGCCCTCTCCTGGAAAATGCTTTCACGAGCCCCGTTCGGCCTCGTATATTACGCGTCTAGGGTAGAGGCAACAAGTTCGCGACAGTTTCTCGGTCATGCGAGGCTCTTCCGGCGGCCCGCCCGATAATCGATCGTCTTCAATTTCAGGCGACTTATCGCCCCTTACGCACCAGTTGATTACATGAAACGCTATGCACGGGAGAAACACGGTAGACTCGCTTTTTCTACCCTCCAGCCCTTCTGTCGGCAAATAATCTTCTCGTTAATCATTCTACTCCTTCTCTTCCATCTCTTCTTCGAGCTTTTGACTTTTATACCCAATCGAGTTAGAGTATCTAAGCCAAGGCTGTAGGATTTACCCGATAAACGACTCGAAAACGAACTTTCCCCATAGCTGTTGGAAAATACACGAAAGTAGCATTTCTGAACATGCCCGGGATATACACAGCCCAGGGAGTCTAAGTGCCTCGGTGCTTGGAAAGCTCTACTATATTGGCTTTGAAGGAAACTTGCAGGGCTTATCAAGCGAATGACCCCGAAACAAACTTTCCAAAGGATCGTTCAATTAATCAGAGCCCTGATCGCGAAACGTCAGAATGAGAGAAGCGAAGGTACGACAAATGGAAGTGCCGGTGGTCCAGGAATAACAAGATAGATCAAACCTATCGATCGGCGCGGGTTTTCCAGGGCAATATTTTTCACCTCTGCTGACTCGACCAGCTTATTCCGGGTCCGACGTGTCCAATTCAACCCTTCGATGAGGGTAACGCGCGGAGAAAGCCGGTCCCGATCCCCACGGTGACGTCTTCCTATATCGGTAACGCGCGGAGAAGGAAAGACCAGCGGGGTCGATGAGGGGCGAAATAAGGAATAGCGGGCAAAAGGGACGAGAGGGTGTGCGAGAGAAGCTTCTCCTCGACGGGACGCCAGAATCGTGTCTGCAGGGGGATGAAAAAAGGAGGAGAGGAGAGGGAATCGCGCGGCGCGACCCCTCGCTCCTCGACGTCGTCGTGCCGCTCTCGCCACCCTTACTTTGCGCTCGTCTGAACCGGATCGGGTGCAATACGACGAAACCCGACAGCATGGAGCCGGCCAGTTCCGACGACTGACTTCCTTCCCTCCGGGTCGTTGCTCCACTTTCCTCACACACGCATTCCACGAGCCACCCACACGCTGCTCGCCGATTATCCTCCAATACAGGACACCGTCGATGCGCACACCTACGCGTGCTTCTCCGCCGCCGTACTTACACGCAGTGGCGCGTGGAAATTTGCTGGGTCATTTGCGTCCATCCGCGCGAACGTCCACGCGGAGTTCGCGTGCCATCCGGAGGCCTACTTCGGGCGAGACACTTGGGTGGCTCGCCAGTGCCACCGTCCACTTCACTCTTCTCTCATCTTTCCCTGCCTCTTCTTCGTGGAATGACGACAGAGACACAAGGGTGGGTAATCTATCCCTCTAAGGAGGTTCGTTAGAATCGCTGCACGACGTTGCCCCCCACCCCCCTGGGAGTGTCTCCGCTAACAATAAGAGACCCCTGAAGTCGGGCACGCGTTTGCGTTTGCGTGTGGGGTGCGCGAGGATTCGGAGCAAACCGACTGGGTCTCGCATGAAATATGCGAGTTCGCTGCCAACAAGCTTGGCCAGCATCCGAAGCGCGCCAGGACCGGTTACGTTGACCTTAATGTGGCCAAGGAACCGCACGATATTAACAGGGCGTTCCTCGCGGAGGGAAATGGGCTTGTTGTTGCCGAGGTCGAAGCCGTAACGGTGTGGATTTTGGTCAACGACGTCTCCTACCGTATAGAACCTCGGGAAAAGTAATTTCGCTTATCGTGACTGGCCCCTGTTTCCCCCGCGGGATTATAGACCCGAAACACCGACCCTCGGAAGAACTATGGCTCCCCCCATGTCCTCTCCCGCGGGCTTGTTTCCCGCGCCATCGCGAATTAAACGCACACGCGTACTCTGCCCTCTCGAACCCTCTACGATACGCCGGTCCCCGGGCGACCCCTGCCGGCCACACCTTTACAAATGTGCGGCCTGGGGAAGACGGTACGCGAGAGAAACGGCGAAATGTGCGGTCTCGCGTGAACGCTCGTCCAATTTTCCCGTCACCTCCCGATATTCCGTGGGCTACCGTAAGCAGAAACGTACTTGGCTGCACGTACGCGCTGCGCCGCCCAAAACTAAGTTTTATTCTCATCGCTTGAACACCCTCCTCGTTGTACTTGCTCCAATCTCGGAGCACGTGTGACAAAGTAGATGACTGCTGCTGCGAAAAGCCCCCGGCTCCAACCGACATAGTTTCTTGCCGCTAAATTATAGCGCGTTCGTTATCTTGCAACTTTTAAACTTTCTTCTGCCCATCTGCGAACGTCGTTCCGGAATAGCGACGTTTTCGGAGCAGCGAACCACAGTCGCCGGCTCTCTTCGACCTCCATACAGTCTTGACACGCAAGAAATATACTGCTAGATTCGCGACCGAGAATCCCGATCCAACTGGGACGCACGGGGCATTACTCCAGTTTTGGCCCGTGTTTTGGGCGGTGCTGACGTCCTGGCCATCGCTCGTTCTCGCGCCCCCGTTGGCCTCAGCGTTCGCAGCGTGGCTGCTCCTTCCATTCGACGGAGATGCTCCACCGTCGGCGACGTTCCTCTATGAATTACGGGGCGCTTTTCCCCATCGGGAAACGCTGTCGGTTGCGTCCATTCGGAATCGTTTCGGTTCACGTTCCGTACTGTGGCATTTGTCAGAGATTTCGGGGCGGGGATCGCCGTCGGGTCTGCGGGCTGTTTCTTGCGTCTCGCGGAACTATTCTAATGAGATGGAAAGCCATTGCTCCAGTTTTCAGTGGCCTGTTTCGTTGGCTGAGCAACCCCTTTCCGTTTCACGCTAATGACGTCGACGATGCTCTTGGCTTTTAAGACCGCTTTTTTCGAGAAGTGGCGCGCGTCGAAAGCACTTGATGGATGTTTTCCCTCGTGCTCTCGAGCTGCGGAGGAATCTCGCGATTGAATCGTAAGCACGTAGGCACACGTCTCCATTTTCATACGCCGCCGTGCTCGATTCGTTATCAGAAGTTATCTCGGCTCGGTTCGTTCCTTTCGGGACCCTTCGATTTATAAACTTTGATCCAATAGACCTGGGGAATCGCGTCGAAACCATTCGGCCCCGACACTGACAAATAACGGGAGCGGTGTATGTATTCTCCGGATACCGGGAGAATGTAGATGCCGTCGTAGAGTTGGATGCGATAGTAAATACCGTTACCAACGTCGAGGAGAGCGAGGAAAGGTTCCTTTTCACGGAGAGTGATTCGATGTTTTCATCTGACCCGTGGGAGACGGTGTAATGGCAACGGGTCCTAAGCCGTGGAATTGATGGACGAACGAATCGGGGTGTAAAAGTGATAGTAAGGATTGGTGTTCTTTATCAGAACCCTCGAAGAAAAGGTTTCGATGGTATCTGATGTTGCGTCTGTCAAGGGAAAGTCGGTGTATCTCTTCCTTCTTGCTAGAAGATATTACCATTGTCAGAAATATTCTGATCAACAAGTTCGTAAAGCAAAGCGTTGCTTTACGAGAACGATCAGCGATCTGAAATCGACACCGTTCCAGTCTTCTTCGACGATTCCGTAAAACCCCCGAAGTGCATTGGCACCGATAATAGGATTTATACATCGGACACTTGGATATAGACTAATCCCGATCTTCGAGGGTTTAAAAGAGGTCACTAGATCCCATATTAAACGCGCAGATCCACTTAATGCCCGCGTCGCTGTATACGTCTACCTATACCACTTGCCTCGCTTCGCATACTCGATTACTCCGGCCGAATCGTGTCTCTTAGACCCCTTATCTCGCTGGGATTTTTTGGCAAAGCTTCCAGGTATCTTCTCTGCTACTCTAAAAGGATTTTTATGGATATGTTAAGTGAAACAGAAAAGCGTTTCCTCTCTTGAGCTCCGTCGAGTTATCTTCGAGCGAACGATTCTTACGGTTTCGGGTAGAGCGTGCGACCGTTTGGTACAGGAAGCTCGGTCTATGTGTCCTCTCTGCGGCCGAAGTGGATTTTGTCACGGACTCTCGAGAGCAGAACAATTTTCAGAGAGCACGCTCTAGTTGCACAACGGAAAAGATTTTCGCTGGCGTTCTGTCGCGATAGAAACGAGGTCTTTTGACCACATCATGTTTCTCTGCTTTTCTGCTCATGTTCGCAAGAAGTCACACGCATGCCTCTTGTTATCCTTGCATTTAGGTTAAGCCGCGATAACGCAGGCGACGCGACGCACGATAAATACCGAGCACCCTGAACGCATAAATTTCAGATATCATTAGCAAGCGGGTCAGTCGAGCGCCTTTTTATCCGCAGCCAGGCGACGACCTCTTCCGCGCTGTGTATTCGACGCGGTAGAAAAAACATTGTACATAATTTACCAAGCGAAAGAGTACCTACGCGGCGCCAGTTTCTCGTTAAGGGCGCCGGCCTGTGAAATTTTCAAATGGCGTCGCGATTCCGTCGCGTCGCGGCCACCATGGAATACAATTAAAACTGTGGCGAGTAGACAGCTGCACAATTTCAGCGACGTCGGTCACTGTCGTAAAATTCCTTAAGCGTCTTGCTTATCGCTCGACGAAATCATTTTCTGGATCGTTGAGTCTCGCGAAGGGGTGAAGCGGTGAAGATTTTTAAACTCAGTCAGGGGAAGAAATCGCAGCTTCTTTATCGAAGGACGCTCCCTATCGGATCCAACGATCCGAAGGCGTTCGAAGGCCAAGCAAAGGGAGAGATAATAAAAGAGGCACCGTGCGGAACCCCGAAATTATTGAAACGAGGGCTGGGGGTCTGATAACGCGAGCGGAGCGCAACGCCGCTGAATAAGAGTTAATTGCAGCCTGTAATCCCGTTAGGGAGGACCAAATTGAGTTATAGGAGGGCTGTAGCGTAGATTACAAAATCATTTTCCCGCTTAGCGCGGCGACCCATGGAACGAGGCATCCCCGTGCGCTTTAATATTTACATACGATCGCGTACGTACGTTCGAGGGAGTTTAATGCCCCGCCGAACGAGAAGCTGAGACGCTTCTGGGGAATATTTTCATTCTCCCCGCGTCATAAAGCGGGGTGTTTAGAAGCCTTTTACTCGATTCTCCGGACGGCTGGGGCTTGACTCGCACCCACGTTTAGCCGCGATTAACGTGCGCGTTAAGTTTAATTCATTTTCCCCGTCGCTCGTTAAACTTTCCACCGGAACGTGAATCTTAATGTCTACTTTGCATAATCTATTTTTCCACGTCGACGTCCTGGGACAGAAACTACCGACAGTTTCACCCACGTTCAACCTCCTCAAGGTGACGCGCTCGATTTCAATTTCCACGCTCGCTCGCCGACTTCTCGCAGCTGTCCCGACGCATAAAGCGAAGCGCCGAGGTCGATAGGGAAACTGGAGATGTAAGCCAGGTCGTGAGCTGGGAATCTGCGACTCTGGCCAGGCGATAGACCGATCTAGGCTGCGAGTAAAGACAAACGACTTTTCACGACGGAATCCACTCAGGATAGTAAACAGTGACGCGATCGCGGGCTGAATATCAAATCCTGCCGCAATGTCGGAGTTACGTTCCTCTCGGATGGCGTAGGGACCGTGGGAGGACAGATTGAATTGGGCAAAGGTAGTATCCCCTTTCTGTTTAAATTCCCATGGGAGAGAGAGAAAATTTCGTCGCACTGGGGCAACCCGAGGAAAAGCAACCTCGAACACGACCCGGCGACGAGATCAACTCGCCCCGTCGGTATATTCCCTTGGACATCGATGAAGATCGACCGGCCCCGTTTGCATTCCACGGAATGGCCGCGGACGGTGACAAACCGCGCAATTTTCCGCGACACGCGAAATCCATTCTAGAAGAGAAATCGTCAAACGTTGCGTTGTTCACGCGATTCCTGCAAATTCACCGTACTCTCGGGAGGCGCCTTCCTCTTCTCGCCAGATTTATTCGAAAACATTCGCGTCCAACCCCAGGGAACGCCGGCGGATAACTCAGGAAAGCGTGTCGCTGCAAAATTCCATTTAACGGTCATTAAATGATAATGGGTCCATTAATCCCCCGTCAGTGTGCCTGACAGAGCTTGACAAACGACAGGAAGCCCCTATCGCGGCAAGGAAAACGCGATAGGATTTTCGTATACCGTGCTCCCCGTGTGTTTGTCATTAATTATAGATTCGAACGTCCACGCGGACTAAATTACAGCCCCTCTTTCATTGCCGGCGACCGATGCCGAACGACATCGCGGCGATCATCGGGAGTTTATTAAAAATCAATTTGTCCTACGGCCACCACGCGGCCATTACTCAGAGTCAAGTTTCATCGGAAAGCTTCCCTCGAAAAATCGTCACCGTAAACGCTCGAGGGCGAATGCATGTTCGACCAGAGTTCGCTAGAATGGATTAAATTCGAAGCGAGCGTATGCGGCGAGCGGGGCACAGATTTTTGCAAATTTATGTCGACGGGCGATTGAATTCATTACAATCGGCCATCCGGGATTTTAAGGGGCACAGTATTGCGAGTATAAAGTGGATTAAAGGTTCCAGAGGATTTGAACAATGGCTCGTGTATGAACGATTAAAGTGTTAATAGATCACGGGGCAAAACGCATTTGGAACGCGTGCCGCGGGCATCCGTGTCATCCAATTTATCGCGTTTTATCCGGGCAAATCTGATCGATGCATCATTAAATTTTACTCGATGATGTTCGACCCATCGTTCCTCTGTAATTCTACCTCTGTGTGATTCACGCCTGATTAGCCTAACAATGAATCATCGGTTCAACGTAGAGACGAATGATAGTGTATCAATGTATATATAGGTAATTGCACGATTAATCGGAGCGTTGTAATATTCATTGAAGGAAAGGTACAGCGAGAGCGATCGACCAGATATTAAGCACGTATCACGTTAATTCACTAAATTGCTCGCCGATAAATTGCCGAACAAGCGACTGGAAGTTGGCCGCGTGGGAGGTGAGAAATTTACGGCTGCTCGTCATACCGCGTTCCTTGGAGATTTCGCGATGCATCAAATTTTCATATTATGCTTTCGCGTTTAATCGCACTTTATCTGCGAGTGTAGGGATGGTCCGCTTTGTTCAAAGACAGTCGTGAACTCGTTAACTCCAATCGACGCTCTATCGCGCTTAAGAATCTGAACAGCGACAAGTTTCCACGCTGTTAGGCGATGTCGTACTTCCTACGGGTTTGCCGGGGCTAAGATGAAACGGATTCTCGGCGAGATATGCAAATTGCCACGTCGATTTTCCAGAGACGTGCATTCTGGATAACGGGGTGTTGAACGTTAACACGAAGGAAATAAAGCTGAGCTTTTCATTCTTCGAATCCTTCCACGGATCGTGTCGAAAACAACGCACATTTTATTTATCGAGCTTTTCCCGTCGCATGCATTCAATTTCACGCAAATTAATACCACAAAAGTACAGAGCACGTGTCGCGTTTTTCAATTATAACAGATGACAAATAGTGTGGAGGCAATCGGTCCGCAATGACACGCTCGATACGTTCGATTAACTTCTTTCTTCCGCCCTGTAGCGAAATGTAATTTAATCTGATAACGGTTCCACTTCCACGGTTGCATTAAACGTCTTAGGGAAGAAGAGAAATCGATTTTTTTTTCTTATTTATCGGAAGGAGGCACCTCGCCGTCAATTGGTTTTTAATCCCTCCCAGTAGACAGCTGCTTTAGTGTATTCATTCATCGCGCGAAACAGTAAGCCCTGGATACGAGGGAAAAAGATAGAGACCCCTCAACCGTCGCTCCGGTTATTTCACAGTATCGCGGAACAGATAATCCTCGCACAATGTTGCATGAAAAATCCTCTCGCGCAGACAGGGTTTAATAATTTCTCTGTTCGCTTTCTCCTTCGTGGAAACACTGCTGTGGAATGGATAAATAAATTCCATTTGTATGCACGTGGATTTAAGGGTATTTATAGGGACCTTATAGAAGAACTATTCGATTCGAATCGATCAGTCCATCTTCGATTCGTTAGAGGTGAAACTGTTGCAGGATCGATCGCGAAGGGCACGATGAAAATTCGTGCAACGTTTCCCCGCGTAATGCCAGGTTCTTGGGAAGGGATGGAGTAATTGAAAAGTTGCACGCGATATTCAGGAAGTGCACGGAAGGTGCATTAGAAGCGTTTCCCTGGTTGATGCAGAAACTATCGCCCCTCGGCTCGTTCGGTCTGATACCTTATTCACGGTGTAATCCGCCGTGAGAACGCGGGCAAAGCATTGTAAATCCATCGTAAATTCAAAAATCCACGGAGCAACCGTTCGTGTCTGAAGCGGGCAATCGAAGTAAGAGCTTCCGCGGGGTGTACGGTGTGTTAGTACTTGAGAAACTTTTACGGTGCAACCGAGCTCCTCCGTGCAGTTTTTTGCGGCTCGATCGGCTTTCGGCAATTGAAAAGCTAGGGGAGGTAACGTTTCTAGGTTAATCGTTCTTTAATCACTCGCGTCGTCTTGTTCCACAGGCTACTAGCTTCTAGAAATTCTTTCATCAATCTGATCGCCATGGAGCGCCTGGTCCCAACCGTTCGCTCTTGCAAACATTTCTGTAGAAGCAGACATCTTGTACAAGCTTCTCATTTTCCAAACTTTCTTTCCAAGTACAGCGGAGATCCTAGGGTAGCGTGCGGCACCATGGATTTCCAATAGCCAACAGGAACGTAACCTCCTTTCCCCTGAATCGAAAATTGCAAAACTTCCAGCCTTTCTTCCAAGTCAGTTTCGCGAAAGGGGATGTGGATTCCTGGTCAGTAATCTACTTAGCTATTTCCTTTCCAATTGAACGACCCGTAATGACTCTTCTTCGTGCACCTCGAGTCTGTAGGTAGATCGAGAACGGCGGCGATGCAACAACGCGCGATCATTTTTCACTGACAAACTTGCAGCATCTGGCGCGCGACAAATCGCTCCTGTCTCGTTGATTCAGAAATGATTTCTCGTTGCACAAATTCCCAGCTAGAATTCCGACCCGAGCTTCTCCCGCGTTATGAAACGTCACCGTGACATTGTACGAGAACGTGGGTGGTAATTGGCTGTACTGGATATTCCACCCCGCATTCTGTCAGCGAAATAAAATTTGTCGCTGTCGCGGGCACGACTTTTCGTCAAGTTAATTTTTCCGAATGAAATAAACTGCATCCGCGCGGCTGTTCGGGAGCCCGAGCGCCGGTCATTAACAGAACTCACAGTTCCTACGTAGGAAACGCCTTCGTTGTTCGTGAATTTTCTTCGTAAAGCTTGAAAGTCTCCGTAGGAAAGTGGATCACAAGGCTGGTTACAGTGATAGCCGATACGCGGCAGGAAATTAATCACGCGTCCATCGGTGCTATAATTAAACGAAAAATAAAAAGCGAGGAACAGCGACCACGCGTTTATCGAGTGATTATTATCGCCCCTCGAGGAGTTCGCTCCGCGTTCTCCGGCTCGAGGGAATATGATTTCTATTCCCCCTTCGAATAGATCAATCGGTGTGGACGAGTCGAGTTTTCGTCGGCGCCGAAACGCAAACAAAGCGTTTTATACTCGTGACAGTGTTAATCGGAGCTCGACGGTTTTGTCACGCGGGAGGATCGCGCGGGAAGCGCGCCGGGGGATCGTCGCTCGATTTCGAAAGCTTGCGCTGAAAAAGGAGGGACAAGGACCCGTTCGTTTTTCATCGGGCAAATTTTCGCCACGTTTCGCGTGACAAATCACTCTGGCTATCGGATCGTGCTGGCCGAAGAGCGGGGGACGATGCGGAGACCTCTCAGCGAACGAATTCCAGCGGGAAAACGCGCATTTACATAATACGATAAAGTGCGCGGACCTCGTCGCGACTCTGCTTCACCGATTCGACCACTTCACGGATTGCTTGGAACTTTGAAAACATTTCCCGGGTGTAGCTCGAGTGGCTTTTAAACGGCAGCCGTCTGACGTAATTTGAATCAAAGCGAGACTAGTCCCGGTACAATGACTATAATACTGCGAGGAATGCTGTCGAGGTACCATGGAAAGGAATGATAGATATGTTGGAGCTATTATTAAACGGCCTCGACGATTCTAGTCCCTCGCAGCGACGATAATTACGCAAACGGTTAAATATGCTATACGCTATAGTTTTTCATTCGCCAGATCAATTTCTAGCAATTCATTCGATTTCCTCCCTATAGGTATGTCTGAGGAATTTGAAATCTCCAGACTGTAGAATGTTCTATTCAAGGCACGCACTCTGTTCTGATCGATTCGTATTGAAAGAAAGCACGAGGAATCAATGGACGCCGGAGACAGCCCCGTGGGGCAGATCAATCTTTCTGGAAACTGCTGCACTGCACCGAATAGCGAGCGTGAGAAATGAAAATCGCGATAGAATGCAATGGGCGACGTTAACTGGTCGAATTTGTCCGTGACTTCGATCCTACCGCGATTTCGTTTGCATAGATTGTTTTACTTTCACCAGCTTTACCGGAACCCTGTATTTTGATTGAGGCTTCAGGAAAAAGCTCGAGCTTCGAGACTGCCAGGAAATTTGATTTTCCTCATAGCGCCGCAAAGAATAAGTGACACCTACTACCTCGTCGCGCAAACATCGCGAAATTTGCAAATATTTTAGATTGGATTTCGCACGGTTGAACGTGAACGGCTGATAAAGCCACCGGAGAACTTCGGTTCTGACCGCATCCGAAGGTTACCCGCAAGCAAAATCGAATCTCTGTTTTAATCATCGTTCCACAAATACATCGCGCAGCCACTGCCGCTTCAACGAGAGAGAATTCTTCTTACCGCTCCCGTACGTCTCGCAAAAGCTGTTATCTCTTCGCGATATAGGTATATATTATACATTCAACGAACCGTGCGTTGGTCCTAAGTAAATATACCCAAGTATTCCCCAAGTACAATTTCAGCCACGACTTCTCCGGGGTAAGAATTTGATTTGCCAGCCACTATTCGTTCGTCCAACTTGTCCCGAGGCGACACGCTTGCCCGCCTGCTCCTAATGAAGTTCCACCCTTTCGTCCTTGCACGTTACGGAGCAATTCCGATGACCTATGCATGAGTCTTAACCGAATCGATCCAACTCCGCTCAGCTGATGGCTCCAAGTGAAACTTGTGAAGTAAAAGTTGATTCATTACCTTAAATTAGGAACTCAGTTTCTCAGCTAATTCGATCTCTTCTATTCGAGCTGCTCCGAAGGAAAGCGGTCTCAGTTGACGGTGGAAATTAAAGAATTTAATTGATGTTTCAAAAGTTTGATCCTTGAATTGTTGAAGATTCTGGAGAGCAGGCTCTCTCGCGGCGAAACTGCCCACCCCTGACAGAGTCCTATCTTTTCGTCGCCACGTTACACGGTAATCGATACCAGTGTCCGCGCGCAGGGTGCAGGAAGTCAAACATTATTATCGATAGTGAACCCTCCGTCGCTCGTTTCGTTGCGTCGGCCGTGCAACGTTAATTGGACGTGCACGTAGATCCTGCGGGTTTATGGCTGGCAAGGCGTCCGTTTGTCGTTCCTCGTAGAACACGCTCCCCCTTGCCCCTCTCCGAAACCCTCTCTCACTTTGGTGGAGCAATTGTTTCGTAGCCGCGACTGCGTCCGTAACAAACCACGTCTCTGGGATTTTATTGTTCGGAGCTGGTGCAGCCGGGTGGCGTATTACAATTAATCGTTACTATCGCGAACGGCGTCGCACGAATCTGTATTGTGCGCCGTCGATATTGTTAACCGGGGGACTGATGCTGCAAAGCGGCACGTAGCGAGCTGTGGTTCAAAGCCGATCCTGCCCCGTCCTGCGGTTCGTAGGGACTTTGTGCCGAGGAGTGGTAATTCTGCTGGGCGTTAGGGGAAAAAGTGTTCGGGAATTCTACAAAATCCGGCACGATGAGAAACAGGAGACAGAGATATAATCGACGGTCGCTAAGTACCTCGTGCATTTCGTGGAACAAGCTTGTTCGGTAAGAAGTTCGGACGTTCTAATTGATACGTTTCTTATTTCGCTAGAGTCGCACAACCAGGGTGCGTTCCACATTGTCCGTGGGTCGTAAAGATTGCCGTTTATCGCGACACTGTTCGCCAGGCAGTCGCAAATGCAATTTGCTGAAACGATCGTTCTGTAATATCCCCTGAAATGAGCTATGCAGTAGGATGACATTACCTGACCCAAGCCGGCCCGACCTGAACCTTGTTACAATTTACCCGGATCATTATGGGGCATCACGGTTGCACGTTGATGCAACAGATGTCCTCGCTGAAAACCGTGCGCTTATCTTCGGCCAGCCTGGTCAGCTTAATCTTTCCGTATTAAAAAAAGGCAATTTACACGTGAATCGTGGGACGAGGTTACGCGAGCCGACATCGTAAACATCGTTTGCATCCTTTATGCAATTCAGTTAGAAATAGACGGTTATAACGGGACGTTAATGAAACTGCCAGTGGAATTCTAATTTGACGAGCCACCTATACTTCTGCGCGTTCGAATGCAGGATAGCGCTGCAAGGACCGGCACAAATGTCCGCTTTAAAAATAAATTATTCAGCTGCAATCCTTGGGCGACCGTTTTCGAGTAGGGAGCGCAGAGAGCCGAGCTTTAGCCGCGGCCACGAACCCACCCTAGTAATTGGGAATTGCGATCGTAACGGTCCATCCGCAGAACCGTGGAAAAGTGTACTCGTCACGTTGCGGTACGTGCTCGTCAGGTGGGTCGTGACACAAGAATGCCCCATCGGCGGTCACGTCGAAAGTTTCTCGGTTCGAGAGCAGTTACGCAAACGTAACCGCGTAAAACAAGTTGCTGGAAACCGCCATGACTGGGCACGCGAGTAAAGGGAAACACATAGCCACGAGAAGAAGTTGGACGATAGTCCACGGGTGTACAACTGGGAATAAACCGCGTGGGCGAGCGTTAATTAATTTGGGCGAAGAGAAAAATGGAGCGCGCACATGTGGGCAACGAGCGTTATTCAAGTTTCACGCGAGAGATAACGATGTAGCAGATAAACCTGGAGACGAGCCGAGGCTAGAAATGCTGCTATATATGCAAATCGATGAGGATGAAATCTTCGGAGGCTAATTAGCGACAGGCGTTGCTCTCGGCGCGGTCTGATTTCTGTTACAAGCTACTGTAACAATTGCCGACGTCTAAGTTCTGAATCTGTCTCGACGATATCGTCGGCTACAACTTGCAGAACCGCAAAAGGGGTTGGACCGAGCTGCCAGATAGGGAAGTTTCAAAGTGCGAGTCGGCAGATCCGGGCGGAGTAAGAAACGCGTAAAATCTATTACTACTTTGGCTATTACTCGAAGGATACACCGGCACTACGCGGAACTCGTTTGGAGTTGATGCTGCTGGCTGAAACGATGATCGTATAAAAACTTTCCCAAGGCACTTCCGCCCGCGTTTTCATACGCGCGAGGGTCGTTTCTATTTAAAGTTTCCCGCGAACTTCGCCTCAGCCAATTATCGATGCCCGGTGCCTTGAACCTCGCCCCGAGATAAACACTATGAAGCGCGACGAGAGCGATTCCGGAAGTTCCCTTGCGATACTTTCGAAGGGAACCCGCTTACGCGCGACCAGGAGGATCTTAGAACTAATCTGACTCGCGGCACGAAGGTATCCCTGGCGGATAATTTCCTGTTGGTGCCGCGAGTTCAGAATTATCCGGGGCCATTTGCATATCAGGTGTCTGCGTGGTCGTTTACTTTCTGCCGCGCTGTCATTGCCGGAGTGGAAGTTTCAGGCTTTCGAACGGGAACCTTAGCTGGCATTTTCGTACGTAGGTACTGTGTAGAAGAACGCAGAGGTTGGGAAAAACGACGTGTAAGAATTATTCCAATGAGTTCAGAAGGGCAATTAATTTAGTATGCAAATGTGTGCACTTCGCTTAGTCAATGTTTCTCCGAAGTATATCAAGGAGATCTGAAATGCTGTATATCCAGCAGCAAAATTATGAAATATGGGACTCCAGCTGCGACAGGTACTTGGCGAACAACTTAAGAACTCCAAGTATAGTGAACTTAAGAACAGCAGCATATGCGTGTTTGAAAATCGAACAAGAATACCCACGACTCTAATCTACAGCGTTAAAACAAAAGCATGTACGAGTGGAGCCAAAGACGCGGTGTGAAAGGACTTTGGTAAATGGCGCAATCTACCGCGCCATTTCCGTCACCTGACGGAACAGTTGCGTAGATAAGACCAGACAGGAAATGAGGAAACATCTATGGGGGCACGGTGGCTGCGTGCCGAAAACTAGCTACGCAATCGTCTACTTCGTCGACGATCGGTTCGTCCCATCGAAAGGAAGGAATCCAAGGGTCAGGTGGAATTATCTCCAAGTCCTAAGATCCCTTTCATAGGCCCGAGAAAGATACGATCGAGGCTTTTATGCTGGCTTTTCGAGATTACCGTGAGCCTCGCATTTCGAGTTTAATAACGATGACATTTGTTGCTGCCGTCTCTGAGGCGATAAAAGGAAGACGGTAGGCGGAGTAGAGCCGACCGAATCGTTATTAAAATAACTACAAAGCACACCGTCGCACACACCCTAACCGTAACTCTCGTGGAAGCTGTAGCGCACCTGTAAACAAACTTTGCCTCCCTGGTACCGAGACCAGTCGACGTTTACCGAGTCCCTCGTCTTACATTAATTTCGCTCCTGTGTACACAAAGGCGACAGCTTCGACTTGCTGGCCTACTCCCTCTCTCTCCCACTGTCTCACCCCCTCTCTCTCTGTGTAGGTATTTTTTGGGGAGAAATCGGGGACGTGTTTGGACGGTAATAGGGCATCGAGAGAACATTCTCGAAGAAATTGTCCTGAAATCGCTTCGATCGAAAGAAATGGCAGATGTACGCGCAAGGATACTGTCCTCGCCCTAATGTGCTTTTGGTTCGTCTACGTAACGAGGGTGCTCCATACACTCGTGTGTATGCCTCCGGGAATCTGCGTCGGAAGATTAGAGGTTACGTTGCGGTGGTTAATGCACTGAAAATTCATCCCTTCTCATTGCCGAGAGCAATAGCATTAATATCCCATTAGCACGCGTGGCTGTCCTTCAGACTGGCAAATATTTCCCACGCGAACGCGATCTGCGTAACTGGCTGCGGTTGGCATTGGCATTAATAGTTTCAATGGGAGAAAATTGTACCCTCCGCGGGGTCCTTGGTATTCAACTGTGAAATTGAATCTATGGTATTAGAGAAGTTACCGCGAGTAGAATTAAGATCTGACAAAGTTTGCGGTTGTCGAGTTAATATCCCGTAGGATTTCTCTTCGTTTAGGTAATTTACGCGTGGCTATCAAAGTTTGGGAAAGTTTCTTGCGCGGGCTGGTCAAAGAACAGCTGTTCCACTTACGCGCGTGTGGGTGCCGTTTCTATTCTCTAGCGATGAATTAAATAACACTTCCTTTCTAAAACCAATATGCAAAACAGTCTGAAACCATCCATCGCATCGATACTAAATAACTCTGCTCCAGAAGCAAACGAAGCTGTTGAAAAATTCTAAACTTCCGTCCACCCAATGCTCATCACTCCCCCACGTTACAGTCTCGTCTAGAATTGCAAATTTTCATCGACCGGAAACGGAACCTGCACTCTCTTGCGGCGCGATCTCCCTTCGTCGCTCCTGCACGAAGAAGCAACACGTACCCTCACCGCGTTCCTCGAGCACCACCCTGAACGACGCAGTTCCAGCGGGAAAAGGGGAAAGAGGCACGAGCTTACCTGTACGAGGTCCTCTGAAGACGGAGAGCACGGCGGCTCGGTTAACAGGTGTAAATCGAGCTGCTTCGGTTAGCGCGGGAAAGCTTTGAGTGGCCCTTCGAATCGCCAATAACTCGCGACGTGGTGGCGATACTTTCGACTAGTCGATTCACGGCGTGCTGCCAGATAGGCTTTAAAACGGCAGTCGCCCTCGATCGGGAGGTGGAGCGCAGGTGAAACGTGGCTCTGTCACCCTGGTGGCCTGAGTTGCTGCCAGACGAACACAGCGTTGCGGGCGAGCTAGCTCTGTCCGGTACTTGGGTGCCGTGCCGGGTGCTATCCTCGATGCTTTCGGTCGGCGTCTGCGCTCTCGTAACCTTCCGACCTTCTCTTCCACCTGCACACCCCCACCGAATGCCCAGCGTATTTTAGACTGCAGCCGCGATAGCTGCTCCTCTCTCTTGCTCCGTACAACTCGCCCCACCTCCTCCGCTCCCTTTCTCTCTTCCTCGCCCTCTGCCTCTCTCTCTCGTTCTCCCTCTCTTGGGCCTCACCTGACTCTCTACTAACGCGGGGGCACCTGACGGCTGCACCTGAGGTAGGGTCAATGCTTCTGCTCGCGTCTTCGACGCGCATTCCCTTCGTGAGTTCACGGACCAGCCTGAATTGGTTGTCGGTGCTCGTTTGCTCGAGTGAATCTTTGTTTATCTGTGCTTGAAAAATGGAGGCAACACGTCGTAGCGATTTCAGCGCTACGCCGTTTGCGTCGAAGCCTGCGTGCTTGCTCGAAGGCTTGGTAATAGCATTCGGGCGGATAGCTGCGAGAGAATTAGAATGATGAGGCTCTCTCGAAGTGATCATTCCGCGAGTGCGTAATCTGATGGTACGCGAACGTCTTCATCGGTTGCATTCATCCCTTATAAATACACTTGGAGGTGCGCCTGAGACATGGTCAATGCTTCTGCCAGCTTCTTCAGCGAGGTTAAATAGGTTGTCGATGCTTGTACGCTGGGTGCTCGCTTACCGAGAAGAGTATCCCGGGGTAAACGCTCATTTGTTTTGAAAGATGTAGGTCACGAGGGTGGGGTAGGTACTTGATGATCCAATTAATATTTAACAGACAAAGTATTTACATGTTTGTTAGTCGCTTCGAGAGGCCGCGCAAGCCCCAAGCCCGTGCGGTAGCAAGCTGATAACGTATTAAAAAATTCTTATTCCCGATAGCAGGGAATATTGAGAATAATTCAATATCGGAGATAAGGTTGTCACGGTGTCCCCGTCATCCTTTGCACCTGCAACCTGTGATACGGTCGATACTCGCACCAGAATCTTTGATAAGACTTCGCTATGAACGCAGTTGCCAGCAATCTCGGCGTAGATAGACATTTCCATCGGTGCAACCACGTTTTCGGGCAACCTGACCAAGTTCCTCAAACAGGCTGGCTGTTTGCCCCTCCATTTTCGATAGGATTTCCCTTGGAAGCAGGGACCAGACAAATATTGCCATCCTACTGATGGGAATGCGCGTTATCGTTCATCTCGGCCGACCGACAAAGAAGACGCATCGACTTCGCCGGATCTCGTCGGAAATATTCCAGCCACGAGGAAACTGATCTAGGCTACGTTGCTTCCCATAAATATTCCCATCGACGAGGCACCGTACCTCGCTAAATAATGCATCCGAGAGTCACCGATGCACCCCCCAGGTTTTTTCGCCCCTGCTCCTTCATCGGAAACACGATGCAGCCCAAGAACAAGGGTCAACGTTTGCCCGGCCCGAATCAAATTCAGCCCCCGTTCCGTGGAAACCTATTTCGGCGCGGCCCCTCCATTTACCTAGACAAACTAATCAAACTTCGTCCAGCCGACGAGCACGTGAAGCGTGTCCATCCTTTCCGCGGCGAAACAGCGGTTACGGGCGGGCGGGTTTCATGAATAACGTCACCTGATCTTCGTGACTCCTCGCGTCCCTGCAAAATTCCAGCTAATTTATGAACGACGATTCGGATTTAACGCTTGTGACAGGTGTTGGCAGCGTTATAACTCCGAGCCGGTGCCAGCTATCACTGTGGTTACCGCTTCTTCCCTTAGTTCACGGTTGAAAAGCTGCTGTCGATACACCTGAGACGGGGTCAATGTTTGCGCGCGTAACTTGGATGAGATTGAAGCTGTCCCTCGGACTGTATCCAGTGGACGTGGATACAGGTAGACGTATCGACCATTCCGAGAACCGAGCGACGCCCGATGGTCATTCAATTTTACCACAGCGTCGAAAGTTTTCCAATTTTACGTTTGCCCTGGATCAACGCGCGCCTCGGGATAACGCGTCGTACGATGGATGCAATCCCTTACGCGTAACCAGCGAGTTATTGCTTCCGCTCGAGGCCCCTCCACTTCGCCGCTCGTGAAAACTGAATTACACGAACTTTACACCGCCCCATTTACGTCCATGGCTGCTGGATCCTCTGTGTTTACGTTCGGCAGAGACCAGGCTTCGTAGATTCATCTCGCAGCTCGGGTCTACAGAGCACGGCAAGTTGTTAAGAATGGTGGAGAAGTTCCGTTCGGCGTTTTCTTCCGACAAACAGTGGAGTGGCAACGGCCGAAAGGCGACTTGTTTTCCCCTCGCCCGGCCAAACCGAGGCGAAATCGACGCCGGCAAATATCGGCGATCCACTTTGCAGAGAATGGCAGGATTTCCTTCGTGCTTTTGACCCGCTTCTTGCCCCGCGTCGCCTCGTTACGGCCGACCGCGTACGGATCTATTCTACTTGGCGAGTGAAAAAGGTAGCGAGGGCGCAACAGACGCGTCGATTCGCGATTCCAAATGCGAGATGTTTGCTCATTCATGTCCTTAAGCGTAATCTGCGAATACTACGCGTTACTCTAACCATTGGAATTCTGTAAATATCGTTTAATTCGACGAATGGCTAGTAATTAATTGGAGGATACGTTCGGAAAGCAAAGGGCGCGGACCTTTTCACGAATTGCCCAGTGAAGTAATTGAAATTAAATGAAAAGGGTGTATATAATTGGACTAAATGAAGGCCTTATTCATGGTTCCAATTATCAGCTTCTAACGGCTCGAAAAGATTTGCGATTCTTCAGGGCGGCGTGCACTGTCCCATCCATTTGCAAATGATAATTGGTTGAGATGAAATTTCAATTAATTCCCAATCGCGATCCGTTTCAGTGGTCACTGGGAAACGGAGGCATTAATCGTGATATTTATGGTCGGCTATTGGCGTTAATTGAGCGTGGCTGAAATTGTTTCACGTTTTCGAGCCTCAATGTTTCTCGTCGACAGCCGCCAGAATCTCTGCGTTTTATCAGAGAAACATTGCTGCTTAGAGCAGAAAGTAGAGTAACGTGCGCTGCAACGTAGAAATGTTGCTTCCCGTTACTTCAGGACGAACGAGAGCCATCGACGGCCTGGAATTACGATGAAATAAAATTTCGAGCGCGCCTCGAGTGGGGGAAATTTGCTCGAGTTTTACGGGGTTGCCGGGAACGAAACGATCTCCCGTTAAACTCCTCGAGCAGGGCGACACTGTGCGCGTTACAACAGTAAAATAATTCGTTTGAGCCACGGCTTCGTCTTCGGAAACGAAGTGTGAATAATTCATTTCGACGGTATTTAACTTGGCTCCCTCGGCGTCTCCGCTAGTAACGGCCCTTCGCAGAGAAACGATTAGCAGTCGCGTGGAACTTTATATTTCTCGCGGCCTATAGCTTCCATCCCACCTCCCATAATTTCTTCCCGACAAAACGGAGAGTGTCAAGGTCAACGATACCGAGACCACCCCCGAGGCTCAAGTAGGATCTAGACGTAGTTAATTTTATGGCCGGGGCTCAAGTAGTCTATACTCGTGTCTGGTGAAGGTTAACTGTTTATCATTCGCTCGTTCACCTCTTAAGAAATAAAGGAAAGGGGACGTCGCTGTAAGCTCGCGTCCATGCAGGGTATTACGCGAGTTTAAGGGGATGTATAGGAGGGGTTACGAAAAGGTGATATTTCTTAAACTACTCGATGGATTAATTCGCGGCGATTCGCCTCGCGTAAAGACGGCGAAAAAGGGCTACAGCTTATCCGTCGGCAGGAAATAGAGCTCAATGTTCGATGGTATGCCTTTCATTCAGCGAGACGGTATTGAAACCGAAACGCGACAGAACGGAATTTCCAATCTCCTCTCATCCCCGAGGAGAATCATGCCTCGAAGAGCCGCGCCGGTATGCGGCGGACCTGGCCCAGGGTTGTCACCCCTCCATAGCCACCCCATTCACTGGTCCAGCCGCAAATTCTCGGGTTCTGCGCCCGACGTTGCTAAATATTCCCTGGCTAGCTAACCGATATTCCATTAAGTTGAAAGCCTAATTTGTTCCGAAGAACCTCGCCTGTACTTTCGTTCCCTTGGCACAATCTAATTTCCCCTCCACCCTTTCTTCGCGGCTCAAAGAGCATCTGGGAGGGAAGCGGTAACCGATACAAATTGAACGTGAAATGAATTTAACGTGGCCGAGGCTCGGCCTGTGCGTCTAGGAAGCTGTATAGCTACAACGGCGAGGCCGCGGAAAGGCGCACTTTGATTTCTATGAGCCGCCCAGCTAAATTCCCCGTGAAACTAGCCACGTAGGCGTCGTTGTTTCCAGTGTTATTGCCAGGTTTTCCCCTGTATCGCCCGCCCTCTACCTCCCCCTGGAAAACGTCCCGGGAATTGGCCCGGATTCGCGGCACAAACGTAAGGAGATAACGTTTATCGCGTTCCCCGCGGAAAATCAGTGGAGCCGAGCAAATATTTTCATCCGCCTTCTCCCGAGCGCATTGCCCACGCTTCCAATAACCATCCAATGTTTATGAGATCTCGAGGACCTTTTTCCCTCCGTGCTTCCAGCAACCCTCTCCAGCCCCATCGCGTGTGTCGACCGATTCGCGCAAAAACATCGCCGGGAACAGTGGAACGGGGACGCGGGATAAAATGGTCGTTTGGGCGCGTTTCCTGCGATCGAGACACGTACCATCGAACAATAACAGCAACAGAAAATTGGCAGCAACGCGCATCGTTGGATTGGCAAAAAGCCCGCTGCGCCTCGTCCAGCGGACGACGGTGAAATCACCGCTTGTCATCGCGCCGAGGATACTTGAAATTCTTGCTAATGTTTTTACGCGCGAACGCGTATGAAACGGGGGAGGTAGCTCGTTCTCTCGTTGGGGGCGGTTAAAGGGGATGCAACGCCGCGGAAAACCAGGCGGAGGGTGTTCCCTTCCAGGGCCACGTTCCATCGTCCGTTCTATTGTGGCTGCTCTTTCCGTGCTCGTCTTTGAAAGCTTCCGTCCTACGTCCGGGCATATTTGAGATCGCCTTTTATTCGACAACGATTCCGGCAGATTTATTATCGTGATCTAGTTGCAGCGGTACAGAAAGATTCTCAATACCGCCGCGGCAGCCCATTAATAACGGAATGAACTGTAATGTCTTTTTATTTAACCGCTGCTTCTTCGCAGTCGGAAAAAGTGTCACGCGTGTTCTGCGGGGCAGACACGGGTCTCGGAAGAAGTACGGTCTCGGTGAACATGCTAGGAAATCCTGGCGCTCGTTTGAAATGATCCCAGAGGAACGTCAGTCGAGCCAAGTGCTTTGACCCGACAGGTTGCAGCCTTAAGTCCGCCGGCCTCCTGCGTCTCCTCGAAACGTCGTAACGATTCATGGATCTTTCCCCGACCGGGGAAATGTGACTGTCTCCGACAACCACGCCACCGAATAAAGTCCACGTTATTACGAAATCGCCTCCATACGCAGACCGGCGTTGTGTAATTGCGGGAGGGTCTTCCTTCGCTCCTCGATACATCCTCCTCTAATGGAATTGCACGATCACTCGTTTCACGCGTGAATTCAAGTCGTGACAGTGGCACGAGTGACGTCCCTTCTCCGCAGCAGCTCGGAGGACGAGTATTTTTGAAACGCTTAGCTCCCGAGATTCGCGAGGTACCGAGGTACAATGCCGCTACTCCGCCGAACGGATAATATCTGGACGGTGGGATTGTATTTCCGCGATGAGTAACAGGTTTTTCTCAGCAGTCGCGAGAGCAGAATTCTCGAAGAAAGTGGGGGGGGGGAGGAGGGATCAGATTTTTCGGCAACCTTGTAGATCGATGCGAACTCTGCGATGAGATACTGCGCGTTTGACCCAGTTTTAGTAGATATCTTTTATAAAATATTGCAAGATCGCTGTATGCGGTATCAATGAAATTTTGGAATTAGTTTTCAAAGTGTTGCTGGCGAGAGGCACTCGCGTCGGAGTGATAAAACTTTTACTGCACCGCATCGTTTCGCGATCAATAAACCTCCATCTCGATCAAGATATCCGTGTACCATTAAGCCGCAAGGATTTACGCCCTATGGTAAATACACCATAGCGGCATTCGGTTATTAATGTTAATGGTGTTCCTCCATTAATAACCGTGCCAGGGCGAATGTTAACGGCCTGATTACGATCTCGAAAATACCCCATAACGCCGCACAAACGGGGCGTAGATTCAAGCCGAGTGGGTAGATACCCCTCGTGCATTATTCCTTCTCGAATTACGATCCACGCCAGATAGAATCGTCGATCATTGATTCTTTTCCTACGAAGGTGTCTATCGTAACGACACCTGCAGTTTCGCTACAGTATTCTCGATATATTTCTCGAACTTGTTGCCGAGGAAGGATGCAAATTCGAAGAGTGCAATTTCTCAGCCGCGGGAACTAGGTATGCGGCACGAACTCGAGCACGGTGCTCTTATCGAGCTACCGAGCTGATTTTTCACGTTCTTCTCCTTCCTCGCGGGTTCATCGATCATTCAGGAGGCGAGTCGGATTGACGAAGCGATACGTTTGGCTTAAATATTTCAGCAGTATCCAGGATGGAGCGTTCAGCCCTCGTTCCACCTTTATTCCCGGCCAGCGTAAACGGGATTCCGAAAGTACAGAAATATCGGACTTTCTCCGGTGTCGGCTGAAACTTGGAGGCGCGAAAATCCGTTCGACAAAAGCGGCGCTCGTCCCAGCCGCGAAAAGTAATTTCCGGGCGAACGACTGTTGGCCGAGCAGTCGGAGCGATGGGGGGAAAAAAAAAGACGGCGACCCCCGGCAAGCTTCCTTTTTCCCCTCCGACTGGTTGCAGATTTCCGTCCGGCAGTTCGCATAAAATCAGCAAGTGGCCTCGCAGCGCAGCTCCCCCGAGTTGCCTCGCCTGTTCGTTTGAAATCTCGGGAACGTAATTACGAGTCCGTGTGACGCTTAACCGACTGCACAATAGAACTCGCGTCTCCGACCTACACAGGCCGCACCGATCGTTCCAGCAGCCGAATGCTGAAACCTGTTGCGACCGAGCGAAACGACCCGATGCAGTCCCTCGCGTCGAATCTGTTTTTACCTTTTCCTCCTTTTTCCTGGCCTCGCCGACGCCGCTAAACGCCTCTCCCGAGCATCGATTCTTTGCACCTCCGGAGGGAAAGATTCATTTCGCTCTCTGCATTCACTTGTATCGCTGTGATTCTGACTCCGTTATACCGTCGGTGGTCAATTTCTAAATACACCTCGCCGAAGTACCGTATTACGAAATTAAAGGGATCAACCGTTGAATGGTTGGTGGCCGTTCGAGGGAATTATATTTGGCAGTAATTGCCACTAAATAATTATCGATCCCGCGCTGATTAATATTATCATGGCAGGCAGCGTTATTATCGTCTATGAAACTAATTTCCTGTCACGGCCAGAGCCACGACGAAGGGCGAATGGGGAAATTGTGTTTTCGCTGCAGCTGCTGATCGGGGATGGGTCCGTGGAAAAAGGAAAAATTTCGCCCTGGGAAAACAGGAGTCGTCGAGGAAACGAGAACAAGTGTCGCATTGGTTTGATCGCGTTGTCTGTAACTTCGTCCCTGGAAATTCAGCGCGAGCGCACCGACGGAAACGCTATTGACTCTCCAAGTTCCGGGTGCCCCCCGTCCAAGGTGGAAACAACTGTGTTCTTCCCAGGGAGAGAGCACTGTTCGCTTATTAGGGTCGCTCCGCGGGTCGTACAAAAGCTTCGCCGAGAACTTCTTCGCGAGCATCGACGAAACGTCGGGCGAAATTTTCTCGATCCTGCCGCCACTCTTGTAATAACCTTAGATCCGCCACCTTCTTCTACATCTTACAAAAAAATACCGTTAAGAAATTCGGTGTGGAAATCCTTCTTTGAATGGCTTCTTCGTTTCCTGGCAGCAATTACTCCAGCAATAAGTAACCGGTAAAGTAGAACGGTTCGCAAACGACGTTACAGGCTATCGATCCTGAAATTCGCAATCAGCATTGTCGATTCGCGCAATTCAGGGTGATAATGGAATCCGGGGAATACACGGACTTAAAATCGAAGCTGATTGTCCACTTTGCGAATGGAATTATCAATGGTGCCCTCCGTTTTCGATACCCTCGTTTGCTTTGTCAGTCGCGCTTCGTTTAGTCTTTGGGGCGGCGCTCTGTTTAATTACGGGGTGTGCAGCTAGACAAAGGGGGAAGTAACGAAGTTCGATTGTTAATGTTTCGTTAAGCGCGCAGCAAGTTCGTCGCCGGTATTGCGCCGTGCGTAACAGGGTTTGTTGCGCGGCATGGCGCCTCGACTCGCCGCGTTGAATTATTCCCCCTCATTCGTTAATTAAAATGCACGAATGCAGGGGAAAACGGAATTAATTCCAGGCACGCGTAACCGATACGGCAAGGAGTGTTGTTTTATCATTTTTCAGCCGATTGGACTATTCCCGACGCGTTGAGCGAGGGACATACGCAAATCAAACTTTGCGCGGACCAATTTAGTAGCTGCGTGCGCTCATTATTATTCTTGTTGCATCACAAAATTACGCGGAACCGGGATGGCCGCTCGACGCGTCCCCAACGTCCTCGACGCGACGGTCGCTCCTCGGTTTCCTCGTTTTTCCAGAGCATTCCGGGGAATGAAAATTTTGCCAGCCCGATGCGGCGGCGCTCGTGTTTCTCACGAAATCTCGTTAATTTCCACGTTCCTCCGCACCGGGAGGGGGAACAAATTTCACGTGGACCGCTGTAAACGATGCGTTAATAGAGATGTAACGCCGCGTTAAACGTCCTTCTACGATCTACGATCGCCCTGCTGGATAAATGATATTTGTCGTTGCTGGATTTAAAAATGAGACGGGGTGAAGTTCGTTGAAATATTTCTTTCCTTTTTCATTGCTGAAGAGAACGGTGGATATTTCATGAGTGGTTCGTGGTTCGTCCCGTGATCGCGAGTTAATTGAATTTTTGCCAGCCCTCGCGACACACCCGAGGATTGCAACGGAAATTTCGTGAATTTTTCCGGGCCCGGCTGCGAGGAAAAGTTTGACCGCATTCGCGCCGTCAGGAAGACGATGCACCCCGGCATCCTTTTTCGCGGGATTACGTCGACGCACCGTCATAATGCGTCATAACACCGCCGGCGTTGCTTGTCCTCTCCGCCCGTGCTCCCTTATGCATTGCGACGGCATTAAATAACGCCGCGTATGCGCTCGAAGCGACGCGCTTTTAATTAGAATGAAACGGTCGGGTATTGCATAAAATATCCCCGTTTCGCTGGCTGATAATAAATGTTATCGTACTACCTTAAAGATCGTAAAAAATGTGCATGCGGCATTGTGATATTTAAAAGAATTTCACGGGACAGAGCGGGCCCGCTTCCTTAATTAGAGTGTACAAGTTCCGCCGTTGTACGAGTTACATCGCGTCCCGTTTAAAGCACCGGCCACCGAGGCTGCTGCATTTTTTTCAATTAAACGGCACGCGCCCGTGGGTTAAACTCGAACAGAAATATCGATTTCTGTGTTACTTTTTGCAACCGACATGGCACGTACGACGCGACATACGTGTCCGACATCTCCAATCGTATCCTGGTCGCGGGAATTTCGAGGTTTTTCAGTAATCGGCGCACGTAAGGTACTGGAAGGTATTAATTGACACGTGGCACGCCTGTAACGCGAACTTTGGGAGACGCGTCGATGGAAATGGGTCATCGTTAAGACAGATACCTATAAGATATAAACGGTCGCCGCGCGGGGAAGCGAACGAAACGCGATTAAGCGATCCGCAGGATTTCAGCGGAACGATACTTGGCATCGACGAGTCCCCGGTTTCCGCTCGATATCCCCAGTCGAAGGAAGCTTTCTGCGCGTTGTTTAAAATCCAGAGGGGGACCTCGAAACCCGCTTCGTCTCGATAATGACGGGACGAAACGATTTAATAAAGCTGAGAGCGAGGCAAGGGACGTTCGTTGACATTATAACGCGTGGACTGGAACCTGGAGGAAGCAGCGAGTTCGTTGGAAAATAGCCGCGTTCGGAGAATTCTCGTCGACAGGAAAGAGTAAACTTCATTTCCATTTCCACGGCATCCTGAACTCTGTACGCGACCGAAATACAGACTAGATCTGCATCCGATACGTGGCATTAATCAGGCAACCAGCTTCGATATCTTCGATTTCCTTTCCACCCTCGTTACAGGAAAACCGTTGCGTTTAAAGAAGCAGGAGTAGGTAGGTATCTTGGGAATCTACCTGCTTTCATCCCTCGTGGACGGTTGGAAGTTGGAAGCCAAGCGCGAACGAACCCTTCCGACTTCGTAAGATCGAAGATACTGCGATCATTACGTAGGGACGAAGGTTGATTATAACCGCGGGCCGGAGCTGCTGGCGATTGTATTAGTCAACGGTTATTGCATAATACGTCGGTCGTTAACGTCCTACCGGCGATGCACCCCGGTTACGTAACACGACGCCATCGTAAACAGATTGTTTACCGCGTTCCAGGTCAAAGCTCAAACACTGCCCGGCGAGCCGCGCTAATTAAATTTAATTCCGCGATGGAGACCAGTCGGTGGAGTTCAGGTCGTCGCGGGGCGAGTGTATTTGCGCGATTGCTAGGGGCCACGCGCCACAGAATCCCGATCGAAATTTTCGCGCCGAGCTCCTGGAAGCCAACGGAGATCGTGCGAGGGGCAGGATTACGCCCAGATTTACGGAAGACAATCATGGATTCGCGTCGCTCGCCCGGCATCCCCTGGCGTCCTCGCGGCAAATTATCCCTGAGTGCCTCCGACCACCATTGTTCCCGGGGCCTCGGCTGGAAGTATGGATAAACAAACGCCACAGCTTTAATTAGTGGCAGGCTGAGAGCGAAAGTAGCCGGCTGACTCGCCGGCTCTCCTTTAACGGAGCAATCGAGCGCGCTCACGCGGATTTTTACGGCAGAGGCGCGGGAATTCTGGCATGTTGACTTGTAAGCGAACAGAGAGACGCGACTGACATTGCCCCTTAAAGCAATATGCTTGACAATCTGGAAGTCAAAGGGGAAAATTCCGAGGTAGAACAAAGAGTGATTTAAAATGTCATTCCGCCGAGCAATTTTGCAGTCCAACCTTCTCCAAATTGCATTCCCCTGTTCTGTACCCTTTCGCGCCACGTTACCCCTAACGTAGTGCAGACGTAATGGATCCACGGCACGATAGCTGGGCTTCTTTCAGGATCTGTACACCAGGCGTCAGCGGTAATCGGGGAATTACTGGCTCGCGTCACGATTCGCCTAGGAATGCATAATCTTAGTTATCCGTGGACGTAGCTATGCACCGCGACACTTGTACGCAAGCTCATGCATAAACGTCGGCGGTGTTATACATATGCATACGCAGCTTGATCCGTGCACCGATGCGTTTCGTCACGACAGCCTCGTGGATATTTCGCCCGTGAATATATAAATATTCGCCAGTTTCCGTTGGCCCGTGGATCCCGTTTAGCGCGGCCTCGGGAACGCAAATTTTCACCTCGGACTCGTTTCGCCGTGTTTTTTCAATTAACAGCTCGCTGGAACGACAAGCGCGGGATAGCCGCGCGCAGAATCCCCCAGAGTGTTTATTTCCGACACGTTATTTCAAAGTAACAACTAGATATACTTCGTACGCTCTTGTCGGGAACGTACTGGCCTACTTCGAACTTTATCCCGCCCTATACGCCTGATCACCTCGGTCGAAACAGTTCGCCGATCCGAGCTCGCAGGATTTTCGCCTATCATCCCTGGACATTTAATTCATTACACTTCGTTAATTAACGTGAAAGGGTGCCTGCGTGCAAAGGCTTCCGCGTTAATTGCGAAATTAAATCTCTGCATTTCGCGCGGCAGACACCGCGAGGAGGAAGCAACGTTATCGTGGAGCTGGTTTATTGTTAGGTCACTGTAGTTAATGCTCGAATTACTCTTTCATAAAGCATAATGCTCCAAAGTAGTTGGTGTATCGGAATGGAAGCTTTTCACGGGCAACAAGGCAGAAAACGAACGGGAACGCGAGCGGCGCTCCTCTTTGTATTAAAAAGAAAGTGGATTTACCCACGAGACGAGTCAACAATAACCACCGCGCTCCTCACGGGCCAAGAAACTTTCATGATACACCGTTTTAGGTGTACTCGTCGGCGTCGCCCTCGAGAAACTGCGTTTCCTCCGTTTCCAACTTTTTGATCCGAGAACAGCTTACGAAATCATTCAAGCGCTCCCGCAGACGTCTCGAGCCCCAATCCCAGGGCTCCGGTGTCGCCGTTTCAGCCACCGTTCCGCTTCTATTTCCCCTTAAACGTTCGCCGAGAAAATTTCTCCGCGCCTCAGCCCCGGCCTGTTTGTCAGAAACGTGCGCGGATTCGGTCTCTCCATAGATAAACCATATAAATCGCATCACCAGACTGATTAAAATATCGATGAGCCTTCGGTAAATTATCGCGCGTCTCGGACGAGGCAAGGGTGCGAGCGGTGTTCGTTAATTAATAACTACGGACTCCCGGGTTCGTAAACGGATTACGCGTTTGTGAACCGTCAAAACGGCGAGCGGTTGGTGTACATCCAGCAGCCGAGCGAAACGATGCACGTATACACACGACGCTTCCCTGAATTAATAGGTGCCACGACGTGCACGTCAGCCTGTTAATGCAATGTAGGTACCTGGTGTATACCTGTCATTTCCGCCAGCCTGCACGTGCACGCGTTTGTAGGCGACGACACGTTGATGGCGTTCAAGTTTCCGCTGAATTGATATTGTGACGATCAGTGTAGCTACAGCGAAGTATTCGGGGGCAGATTTCGCGCTACCACGTTATTTAATTTCTAATTCACGTGTCGGTGTAACGAAGTATTCCCTGGTATCCCTCGGCCGTAGCACACAGCTGAAACTGAAATTAACCGGGCGATTCAGAGCCGACCTGCTCGCCACGACTCCTCGAAGGCGCGATAAAACGTTTCGTGCGCGAGAAAAGAATACTCGGAGGCAGACGTTGTTGTAATATATCGGGGCATCGGGGGCACCGATTAAACCCAGATTTTGCTCTAAGTACGTCGTAAAACTGATGTATGTAAGCCCAGTGTAGAATGCGTTCTCGATATTCCTCGGGGCAAGCTCCGCGAGATTTGCCCGGGAAAAGGAATACCTCGCGATTACTTAACTCCCGGGAGTTGAATCTTCCGCCGCGCGTCGTTCATTCCCCGTCTGGGTACGGAACGGGGAATTAAAGCCTATCCTTGTCCAAGCGATCGCTCACTCGGAGCGCCGCATTGCCTCTGCAGACGTGTTCTCAGCGATGCGTTTCGCCTGTACAGCGTCGAGGAATTTCATTAAGAATCGAGTACTTAATGCTTTGAAGAGAGCAACGTTGCATTGTTATTTAAATACGGAGCTGGCAGGAATCCCTTGCTTTACTCCTCTCTGTATCCTTGTGCCATTACAAGTATATTGGATAACTCTGTTCTCGCAATAATCTTAGTACAATTTTCTGCCGACGCAAAAATCACTCGAATAGCTGGATCTCAGGAGCGTAGCATACTTAGATATTCTTAGTTAAGGTAAACGGATTTGGAATTCTAAATATATTTCATCGTGTCGACGACGGGAAGTATTACTTTCTTTTTTATTTTCGTTTAACCACTGTAAGACCGTGTGTACGATAAAGAACAATAGAAACGTCTCTGGCGCGGATGTAAGCGTCGATCACCCGTCGCGAGACAAAGAACAGGCGAGAGAATGGTGGCTGAAAGCTTTTTTCAGTGTTCCACCACCCACTGTTCGCGCGATGATTCAGGTGGAGTGCTGCCCCGTCGATTCTCGCGGTGCAACACGGCGCGGGGAACTTCTCCGGGGCGGAATCGGAATTACAAAGTAGCCCTTTCATCAAAGTTTTCAGAACTCGGCTCGACGGTGCTCTCTCGACGAACAATCCAAGTCTCTCTCTCTCTGTAGGGCCTCGAGCTGAACGTCTAGTTAACGGGTCTAATGACGGCTGATTAATCGACGTTTATCCCGATTCAAGCCCGCTTTACGTACGTTCGTGTGCCTTTGGTGCGCGTCGTGCAAACGAATCTAACACGTGGAGCTTCGTAAATCGCGGTATTATTGCGAGTCGACAGCCGATCAATGCGCAATCAATCATCGAGGGCGTAATGTCAACAACGAGAATCCGAGAGTTCGGGAGGTGGGGCGCGTGGATCCTGGGACGACAATCGGCGCGATTGAATCGAGGAGATTTATTGGACGTCTGGTTAAATCCGTGGCAACCGCTGCAAGCTCTGCACCATGCAAGACAATCCCCGCTTTCATCCTATACGTACTACATCCTATCGTTACAATCATCTTACATGACGATTCGCATGATTCACGGCGCTTAATTCATCTCCGCTGGCTCGAGGAAGCGATTCCACCGCGTCACGCTGGGAAGTGGAAGAATATAAGCCTGGGTTTCTCCGTTAATTCCATCGCGTTAATCAAGGCTCGTGCAAGCAATAATTGCTGGACATAATTTGACTGGACAAGAGTGTCCTGACGAGCGTGATTGAGTTTCAGAGTCTGGCAATCCCAAGGGACGTAATGGAGTGAACGGGAATGAATGTTCGATTGGATTTCACAACGGTATCGCGGTCCACAAAAGACCTCGATTCGTCATCGATGTGCAACGCGAAATTTGCACGTTGCCGAAAAGGAGCGGGGGATACTCCGCTGTTCTGGGAACGAGCATCGAGAGCAGCCAACGGCAGGATCTCCCTTATGAATCTTCCAGTTCTACTCTCTGAATTGTGACTGTATTTGAACGCGCGCGCAGAGAACTGGACTGGAATATACGAGAAGTCGCGCGAAAAATTGGTAGAGGAGCAGAGCTTTAATAAATCAACGTGCAAGTAGTAGGGAAATTTTGTGACTCGGTTGTCAGTTCCACGCAGTGTTGCACGGTGGCTCTATATTAGATTTTCCTTGGAATTTATCTAGATGACGTCGCAAAATGTGTAACACAGGGCCTCGTTAAGAACTGGTCAGTCGTAGTAGCTGGGCACGCTGATATAGGAAACATTTTTCGAAAAGCGGACTCCTCTTTTGCAGCCGGTGGAATTTCCGCGGACCAGCAGAGCGTAGAAACTCTCGGTGGTTTCTTTCAGGATTTTCAGGATGTGTTTCAGGCAAGAACCGCAGCCAGCCATTCCATACCGAGTTTATTTCGAATTTTGTTACCTCGCGCGACTCTTGACAGTCCATTTATGGGGGACGTTCGATTCTCCGACAGGGAACCATTTCATAGTTTATCCAAGATGTACTGCAACCGACGTGTTAGATATCAAACATCATCTCTCTGTGTCATCGGGTTAGGTATTACACTTGGAGGTTATGCAATGAAAAATAGGGCAGGAGGTGCGCTGCACGTAGCCTGTAGCTTAATTCCTACCTGGTAATTTGATGAGAATACGGTGGTTAATGGACTGCAGGGGATAACCGAGGTGCACTTAAGTTCGTTTACAGCGAGCTTGTGCGCGCGGCTGAAATACGCGATTTTGGTTAGACCGTGCGAAGAAAATACGATGTCAACAAATTTCCTTGCAAGAAGGTAGTAGGTATCTTGGCGATAAATTACTTCCTTCGCTCGTTAACCCGGGGCACAATGCTGTCGGGGCGTCCGACGTCCGCGACTGTACACGCGTTTTCTTCGAATAAATCCGAAGTTTCGCCGTAACAGGCTGCTTGACGCGCAGCTCGCTTAAAGAAACACCCGCCCTCTTCGCGCCTCTCTGATTACCACAACAATACGAAACTTCCTATTTGTTCCGGAACAGGGCAACTTAACCGCGACATCAACGCGGCAGAACTGGAAGTCGATCGATCCTGGTCCCCGTAGCGAGAGGAGACTTGAAAATTCTTTTCACGATCCGTGCAATGATCGCGCGATGTGGAGCATGGAATCATTCGTCATCCCTTTAACGTTGTTCTAAGCGAGGCTTCGTTGAAACCGAGGCTTCTTTTGAGGGATTACGATTCCTCCGAAAAGATTATTCCACGCGCTTATCCCGAATCTTGCGTAGTTCTTTCATTTAAACCGATTAGATTGTTCCTTGAGGGAAAGGGGATTTTAGAGGCAAAGGGTGAATAAGATTAGGATCGGATAGTGCGGAATGAAGAGTGAACGAGAGAAGAGATAAAGAAAGGGTAGAGGTCGGGTAATGTAGGGAAAGCGTAGATCTAAAATAAGGAAAAGGGAAGAAGGATATTGGAGGGTGAATGGAATAGGGGTGGGAGACAAAAACTTATACGTACTACATATTATACAAATTAATATTCCACTTTATTCACATAAAGTTGCACCTAGATACATGTATATCGCATATACCTATCCCTTGAAATACCTATCGATACAGCGCGATGATTCCTAATCAGGGAACTGTTCGGAAAGTTCGTGATGGGGTAGTTTCTCGTGGTTAGATGCACAACGGCAGATATACACGTTTCGAGAGGCACCGGGATAGACGGCAGCGGACAGCATTTAATCACGATTTCACGTTGAACGTGATTCGAATGGACGTGCTCCTTCCGCGGCAAAACCATCGAAAGATGGATGCTGCAATCGCGTGCCCTCAACGAGACGAATCTAATTACCCCGTCGAAACAGGGTCCGGCTGAATTACGAGGCCACGTAATCCGCGAGCGTCGGAAGAGCTCGGTTCGATCGAATCGCGGTTTCCCGTGCCAAAAACGTCGCCAGTAACCCCGTTGTTAATGAGGCTGGATATTTTATTTCCTGCTGGGCGACTCCCCCTCCCCCTCTCCCCCCGTCCCCTCTGTCATTGTTTCGCCACTCGGACCCACTCGGATCGTTTAATTCACCAACCGAGGAATAATTGAGAGATAAGAATGGAATGGAGAAAACGTGCCAGCGGCGCGACGAAAATGAATTGCGACTCGGGACTCTCTAATGAATTACACCGTCACTTTATATTTTTTCCTAATTAATGGACGCCATCTATTAAGCGCGGGAGCGTCGCTAGATTGCTTCGCTCTTGCCCGTTCTTTTCTCCTTTCGGTCGAGGTTACACCCTTGGATTTTCTCCTTTTATCGATTCCCCGCGTTGTTTTTTTTTTCTCGCGTAATCTGTCGACGGTAGGCCATTCTCGAGGTCTCGTCGAGAGGCTCGGACCGAAGGGCAAAAGAGTCTTGGGGGGACAGTAGGGAGTGGCGTACGAAGCGGGTACTCGACATTGAGTGCACGCAAATTTCATTAAAAACGTTTCTTCGCCGCTCCCCCGCCTTCTAATTTGCTCGATCGCTCGGCGCAGGCGGGGTGGTCGCCGGAACGACATAATGAAATAATGAGGCCCCGCTTGAATCGCATTAAACGAGGCCCGTATTTTGCATGTAATATGCCGCATAACTCTTTCTAACCGCAATTTACGAGCTGCCGAGAGAGTAAATAAGAGATGAGGAAGAAAACCATGGAAACATGGCCGCGGCGGCGTCTCACACCCTTGCGCCCTTTAACGAACTCCCGCGCGGACCAGCACGCGTTGCGTGCACTAACGAAAACGAATCGCAGCCACCGGCAGCGATAATGAATTCGAATCGATTTACCGCTTTCCTCGCGTCGCACCGGCGATACAGCGACTCTCGATATTGGCGCGCGGCGGGATCTATGTACCCCGCAAAATGGCCACGGTGATTTACTCTATCGGTCGCGGGAAATAAATTCCGCGGAATATGACAGGGACCGTTGAGGCATCGCGATTTATCTTTGCGCCCGGTAGATTTATTTGCAAAACACGTCGAACACGGGTAGCCGCGGAGCAGCGTAAACAAAAAGTGCCATCCGTGCAGTTGAATCGACGGCGGACGAACAAATAGTCCCGTCCCGCACCTCGGCTAAACAAATAATTTTCTCTCATAAACTAGGCGTGCTAATGAAGCGTGCATCGACTTGCGAACGCAACCTGGCCGACCGTTATTTATTAGTACGGAACGCGCGACGAAGCTGTATAAACATCGCAGCACTTTGCACGAAACGAAACGTAACTAAGTAGTTGATGAATCCTTGGCGCGATCCTTCGCTAGACCTCGTCCTTGGAGCAGAAGGCAGGATTCTCACGGGATCCCCGCCCGTCGTAGGCTAATTTCGAACAGTTCTTACGGAGGTCGTCCGAGCCGGTGGCATCCTTGGGAATGCCGTCAACGGATCTGGCTGGGTGGCTGATGACTTCCGTCAGCTGCATCGCCGTGGCGAGCCTCGACGCCTGAAACCAGAGAGTTGCACGCGATTCGTCAGCGTCCTGACTTTTCGAAAGTTGCAGCGCACGGCTGCTACGGTGCCACGGCTTGCTCTGTTCAATTGTGCACGAGCAACGTCCGTTCTCGACAACGAAATCGAACGCTGCCCGCCCAATTGCCAGCCAGAGAACTATGACTGGGCAAAGAGGCAAAAGCGGAACACGTGTCTGAACGCTTCGCCGCGCGTATATATGTACAGGTTGAAACGGCAAAGGACGGGGGCTGCCACTTGCAATCGCTGTCGAATTACGCGAACTCTCGCGTCTTCGAATATTGCAATGCCTCCGAAACAGACGTTTGCGCAGAAAAATTATTATAAACGGAATTTTAGAATCGAGGATGTTCAATTTTCTCAACCACGGGTTTGCTCGAAGTTCCACCGTGGATAACTTTAATAATTTATTATTTCATGTAGCGAATGGGTGCTCGCAGTTCGTTAAAAAGTTCATTTCCTGTAGCTTCTTCGGAACGCGTTAGACGACAAGAAGATCCGCGAGCCCCACATTCAGTTCTCGTAAATCACGAATCCTACCTGAAAGCAGATAACCTCGTTTTATGTTATCAACTAACCTTGTTCTATATAGTTTAGACGGTCTTTCTGTACGCCGCTTATTTTAACCGTTTCTCTTTTTTCCCGTAACTCAGTGCTCCTAACTTCTACGCCGCGTCGATGCTGCGGATCTCGATTTAATTATTATTCTTCGTCGAGTGAATTTCTTTGAAGACGATTAATTTCCGTGGAAACTTGATTTTTCAATGCTCGTTGGATTAGCCGGAATTATGCCCCGGTTCGATATTCCGGTGAACTCGGACCGCGCTTCATTGCGAATCTCGCGATCATGTAAAAAGCTAGCGAACGATGTTCCCGCGTAATACGATCTTTAGAAACGAACCAATCGGCTCTGGTTTTCAGGCAATTTAATTACTCTCCGCTCCATCGAGCACGCTGGTCCCGGTCGCCTGACTTATTACAAGATTAAAAGTAAGCCGAGAGGGAAAAGTTGTGTCATCCGCGGATGCTTCGAACGAGCTCTCTAATTTACCCACCCATGTGTTCGTCCCGGTTTTTCTGCTACTGCAAAACGTCGTTTATTGCCCGAACTCCATCCCCGTTGAATTATGCGCTTCATCCGGACCTTTCAGGCACGGTTTTGCCCCTGGATCGCGTTTGCTGTTCTCTTCGGTTAAAATTCAAGGGAATATACTTGTTCCGTACTCAGTTTCAGCCGACACCCAGCAATTTCTCTTTTCCGCGAATATAAAAATTTAAGTATCCCTTGTTACTTCATTTGCACATGCTAAATGTAGCTTCACGCTGACAATGTAAAAGAGCTTTCCGTTTGGACGATAATTACGTCGCCCGCTGACCAGCGGCGAGGGCGTACTTTGAAAACTCCGAAGCGTCTGGGATTAAAACTTTTGAAAATTAGCCCGCAGAGTTCGCCCAAGGTTATACGCGCTGCACGAAACTCACCGGTTTATTCGGGTTTTTTTGATAACAATAACGAGTCGCTTTGCTTTCATTTTGCGAGGTACGTAATTACACACTTCGTCAGCATTGTTTCGCTGGAAATTCCCTGGGAATTGAGAGAAAAATTTGAATGTATCGCGGTGTGTTTGATCGGGAATGCGAAGTAAGGGGTTCTCGGTGGTCGAGTTCACCGCAAACCTTTAACCCGAGTCTCTGGGCCGAAAATTCTGTAAACATTTAACAAACCCGTTGGCAATTTTCCAGTTTCCTCTCGAGCGCGACCCCTGCTCGCCCCCGATTCGACCGTTCCGCGGGAGCTGTGATTTAAAACTCGTTACCTTTCGCCTGTCCCGGTGGGCGGAATACAAAATCCAGATAATGTAGGACACCATTATTATAGCTGGTATGCAGACGCCAGCCACGGCCGATGCATCCCGCAGCAGGACATGATGTACGCCGAGCAACGTGATCGCGAGCACTGCCCCGCCTGCGACGTATCTTCCGGTGCGACGTTGTTCCTCCTGACAACAGATGATAAATATTCAGTCAGCATTTCGGGCATTTCGAACCGCCGTTCCGCCTTTCTTCGGCGTTTCCAGGGCCGGGATTTCGCGAATAGCCGTTCCTCCATCATTCTTCCTCCATACTTTGCGCGCCTGTGTACGTACTCGCAGGCTCTGCGTTGTAAGCGCGAGAGCAAAGAATATTTCAGGCAAAGTAGAGGGTATACATCAATACAGGGGAAGTAACATAAACGCAGCAAAGTAATGGACGGGGTTCGGTAAAAATTGCTGCTATAAAAGCTGACTTCTCAAGGAAATATAACTCGGTTCGAGACTAAAAGAAAAATACCGGCTTCGTAACTAGGAGGAATAGATTTATGAAGGGTGACTAGGAGGATGAAGTGCCGGGTGGCTCGTTTCAAAGATGGATAAAGTTGCAAGCGTGTCTTTGGGGATAGAATTGAAGTCGAAGGAGGTCGTTTAGGAAGAGGAGCGAGAGGATGTAGACAAATGTGAGTTCGATGTGTCTTGCGGATCGTAACGACCTTTTAATCGCGCCGCTGGCTGAGAACTGTAGGTACTTGCGACTGGGAAGGGTACAGTGAATTTTAAACCGGCAGGAATAATTCATGGGGAGCAACTAAGGGTGGGGAATCAGGTGGAATTAGATTTCAGGACACCTGTGTCAGCGGGGCCGAAATTGAAATGGAGAGATGCTGCATAAGAGAGTTGAATTTTTATAAATTCCGGACATCAAATCAATAAGATGTACTTGGAGTCAAGTTCCATCAACTGTCGCCTATTCAAACAAACTTGAAGAAGAGAGCCAGCGGAATCAAAGCTGAAGTTTGAAGTATTGGGCAACGTGTTTGAAAGAGGGTCGACTGCAGTTACCAAAGGAGAGGGTAAAATAAAAAGAGACCTCATTTGTACAGATAGCCAGTGAACTGTAAATACATTGATGAGGTCCTCCTACAGACTCGAGCGAATGTTTAACCTGGAATGGAACAAAGCGGGCCGGAAACACGAACGGAACGAAACAAGGCGCATATTTATGCGATTCTCGGGGGGTGGCGGCAGGATTTCGTTAACCTGGTTCCCTTCTCATCAGCCCCGGGTTCGACGAGATTGCGCGTCAAAGACAAAAAGAGGAGAAAGAGAACACCCACTGGTCACGGTCGGCATTAAATTTTGGATAGCGATCTCGGCCGACGTGACAGCTCCATTTCCATTCGCGCGACGCCGATGCAATTTAACCTGTCGCGAGGCTATTTTGCATTCCGCGTTGCCGTCGCAGGTGGAGTGGTGGAGTCGGGAGTAGGCAGCCGCGGGTATCGCGGGTACCGACGTTTTCCTATTATTACACATATTCAAATTGAACCACCGCCGGATGTAGATAGCCACGACGCAGAAGTGGCCTGTTCCGTGATCTATTTCGCCCGTAAGCCGCATAAACAGGAACCCCCGAGGCGTGAGTCGCAAATACGCGAACATCCGTACCGTGTGCACTGTGCAGAATCGCCGCGATCCCTTCATAGTCGCGAATCGATCAAACGAATCCTTGGCGATTGCTGGAAAGACCGGCTATCCGATCAATTTCATTGGACACGATATTCTATCGAGTTGAAAGTTATCACAGGCTGCGTATGAGCGATTCAGTGTCATCGATAAGGTGTGAAATCTCCAATCGAACTAACCGTGGTTGTAACAGTATCCAAGGTGTCCCTCGAAGAGGAGGCTTCCGACCTGAGAGGCATGGCCGTGACAATGACATAAAGCACCTTCCCCTGACAGATTTAAATAATCCTCCGCGATGGAGATATTCCGCTGGCTTCGCGAGTAACCTTTCTTCTGGCGCTAGCATAGATCATCGAGATTCCGCCTGTGATTCAATCTTCGAAGTGCTGTCGACTCGGGCGACGACACGAGCCATTGGAAAGCGAGGAAAGGCCTCCTCAGGCGCGCATTTTATCGCGCGTCCTATCACTGGCACCACCGGGGTGGGCTTCCTCCACGGGAGCACGTCCCTCGGCGAACCTATTCCCTCAGGAAAAACGCGATACCGGGAATTCCTTCGCGAAATTTACGAGCATAGTTGGCGTTAAATTAAACGTTTACGTCTCCGCGGGGAGTCCGGTTTAATTAGGGGGAGGAGAGGAACGCGAAGCACGACGACGAGGAATAGAAATCACGGCGATCTCGATCGTCAACGGTTCGACGTCGTAAAAGCACCAATCCTTGCCCCGTCGTAACGCTCGTCCGCTGAGAAATATAATCCCCGACGCTTCTGTGAACCACGCCGATCAGAATGTGCACTATAAAAATCCCGGATAAGGTCATCCCTCGCGAACTTTCACGTGGGTTTCACAACGGGAACTAGTATTACACTATTTCGTCCTCTTCATCCAGGAATATTTCCGATACGTTGAGTTTACGCGGAGCGCGGAGCAACTCGTTCACCGAGCTCCCGATAAACGATCACGGAAGACCTCTCGCGAGAATTTGCCACTTGATCGATCCCCGAGGGTGGCTCGCGTTCTCCAGCCGTGGAAGCTCCTCGAGCTCCGGCGACAGCGAGGAAAGTGAAATCGCGAGCGATCAGGGGAGGATGTATCGGCAGCGTTTTCAAGAACAGCGCCAGCCGCGGTTTTACAACGCCTCCCGGCACAATATAGCCGGGCAAGCCAGCTAGCATAATAAACGAATAACACGACCGGACCGACACACCCACGTACATAGACGCCCGAATCCTCTCAAACATGGCTAGCTCGCGGTGCGGAGCGGATCGACGATCGAAGGTAGCCGCCTTTGCCAAAATTAGACGATCCTTTCCTTTCGCGTTTCGCGGAATCGCTCGTTATTGCCACCTCGGCTGCCCTCGGGTAAAATTCCTCGACCAACCACGCGCACCGCCGCGGGAAGGGAATTTCCCTGGGCTTGCCTCGACAATTTTTTAATGAACGTCGCGAGCACGACCGTTTGCGCGTGAACTTCGGTCGAAAGCTCCGTTAAAGGTCGTCGAGCTAAGAGTGTTTCTTGGAATTACTTTTATCTTATGGTTTCTTCAATAGGGCATACAGGAGTATTAAGCTGAAAGTCTGATTGAAACTACTGGAGGAGAGTCTGGTTTTATTTGCTAGGAAAATCCTCCAATTATCTTCCCCAGATCTCTAGCAGGGACTTCGATTCCATAAATTTGCATATCAACTTTCCAATCAGGAGAAGCAACTCCGCAAATTAGGTTCGCAGAAATCTGTGGAGGCGGTAGCCTTGTTACAGCTTGTACTCGGAGTGTCCTGTACAAGATCCGACACTGTGGTGGCGACACGTGCGCCCAGGTTTTGAATCCAAGGCAGAAGAAATTGGACAAATTGAAGATCCTCGTGGTACGATCATAACGTTCACCATTTCGCGGATCCAATGCCACTTGGGGTACCTGCCGTTACGACTGGTCGTTGTTACAATCCTCTGGTTGAAACGTTCTAATGAAGAAATAAAAGCGGCCTTTGTCGGGCAGCCACAAAACGTTTCACGACCAAATAAAGGACTCCAAGAGCCGTTCCATCGGCCCCGGGCAATAAGCCTGAGGATATTCGATCAGTTTCTTCCATCTCGGGGCTCGTGCTTACGACATCATCGCCGCGTGGCCGACGATCGCGCGATTATGTTTCCATGTGTCCCTCCGAATCATTGGCTTTTCTTGCCTGTGCGAAAAAGAATGTGGCGAACGAACTGGCTTTACGAGCTCTGGCCGACCCTTCAGCCGCGCGTAAAGCGTCAGTTCTGTGCCAGGCATACAGATCGATCTTAATGGAGACAAGATCCTGGCGGAGGATTCGGACCACGTACGATCCAGCTTTTCAATCGTTCCGCGGTAAAATCACCGCTAAACCGTTCTGTTTATGCACGCCCGAACGACCGCCCGGCGAGATGTCTGCATAAGTGGTGCCCCGGGAGGGCAACCCCTTGGCGGCCTTTAATAAAAAACGAGCACAGCTGACCAGTGGGGATCGTAAACTGGCACAGTGATTCGGGAACTTCGCGCTCGTCTTCCGTTCGCCTCGTTTTTCATCGAGCTTTCGTTGGCTTACGGTTCTTCGGGATGCTGCGACCTAGTTCCTCCTCCTCGTGAGAATCGATGATCAGGGATTGGTGCACGCGAGTCATCCACGAAATTCGGGGTTACGGAATTTCTGGAACGTGTGACGCAATGGGGAGGTGTGTCTCTTCCGGTGGGAAGTCTTGCATGTAAACAGAGATTAGTAATGGTTTCAGGTAGACGCGAAACGGAGCGCGAATACGTCCAGAATATGTGCACATCTTGCTTGAGATGTTGAGTAAACACTTGCAGTCATAGTGCACGATGGAAACGAACGCGCCAGGTGTTTGGTTGCTCCTTTTCCTTCTTCGTATGCGAGTCGGTGCTGAGCGATTGAGTCATCGGAACGCTACGAATGACCGTAGGTGTGTCTATATTAAGATTCGAGTGCAACTTACTCCGGTCCGAATTCATTGATGGCCGACGTCCACTTGCTTCATTCTTGTTCGGTTTCACAGCGACTTGCCGCTCGCTCGTGAACCAAGAAAAGGGCTGACCTTTCGAGGGTGAAGCGAATTGTGCCAACAATGCCTCTAGTATTTTGATAATTGGTCTCTCGACGTCGACCAAGGAAACACCGTCGGAACCGCAGGCGACAGAGGAGCTTGAAAAACTTTTAATTGCGCGCTCGCTGCGAGCGTAGCTACGCGAATTGCATGGCCGGGGGAGCCAGGCATCGGCGAATTAAAAACGCAATATCCAGGCTCTCTGTGTATAATTCCTTGGACAAAGCCACTCCCTCGCGGAAGTAGCTACTGTGCAGCGTCAAAATCGTTCCTCTGACAGGCTTCCGTGGGCGTCGCGTAATCTCCCTCTTTTTCAGCTTATTCGAGCTTGGAAAGGCAGAAGATCTGTTTACTCGGGTATATGGCATAGGAAGCCTACGAAAAATCGCTGGGTGGAGGCATCTGTGACATTTCAATGTCATCTTCGTCTTCCCTCCTCACAAAACTTTGTATTTATTAGCACCCTGACGCGGAAGCTTGCTTTGTGATTCGCAAGATATAAGATCATAAGATATGCAGTCAAGGAGACGGTCACGTCTACATCCAGAAATAGGGGAGAGTTGCTAATATCGTATCGGTCACCTAAATCGTACCTCGTCAATTTCTCAGTAATTAATCAATATAAACGACATATGATAATAAAAATGTAAAGTAAATGCGAAATAAGACACAGAAACAAAACCTTTTCAGCGTACACCCTATTAAAAAAATCAGGTATGATTGATGTAACTTTTTACCAGTTTATTTTAGCTAATAATAATCAAACAATGCAATTTTGTCCTGTATTTTTGTATTTTTCTAAAAGCGGATTTAATGTGGAATATTTTACATTCATTTTAAGTACTTATTACATTCATTATAAAGTTTAAATTGATATTCATAAATAAATTGATCATGTTTCCTAAATCGTACCACTATAATCGTATCATTAGGATTTAACAACTCGTATGTTATATAGGTTATGTACATATATCATATTCATAGGTTATTGTGGCCTGTGTGTGATCCACATACATATGTGTATGTAACTATATAATATTCATTACTTTATGCTGAATATTTTCTACACCTATTTGTTATTGATAATATGTTTAGTGAAGTTACGATTTAGGAGACCGGTTGCCTAAATCGCACCTTTTACAGTATGTGATAAAGCGATTAATAACAAATTAATTTGTTCTGAACAAAAAGTTAAGCGTATAATAGTAGGCGCCTAAAAGTTCAAGCTACAATATCCAATAGTCATTTGCGTTCCAATTAGTACCAAATATGAAATATAACGTAAAATGTCTTAAGTGTTACAATATAGGCAATCCTCCCCTACTTCCTCCTTGCACTGCAAAGAGAAGATAGGACAGATTTAAGTCAACAGGGGAATTATCCCTGCAATATGAATCATACGATCTCTGCCTACCGGATCGAACGAGATCGCGGAAAAAACAGCGTTATTAACCATCTTATGACGTCGATTGCGAGCACAGTGGAGGTATATCCTTGGACACAACAGCCCTTCGGAGATAGTGGATTGTAATTAGTTAACGAAGTCCGCTGTCGTTTCTTTCGTTTTCCGATCTAAGCCCCGGAGGGCGCGTAAATACGAGATGGATCCCCCGGAATCTTTTCCATTTGCGTTTTCTTGCCAGTCGACGGAAATGCATGAATATTAATTGGCATTCTTGAACTCGCGATAATTGATTCCCAGCGAGCTCTTCGCCCGATATTGCGGAAGCCCGGGCGGCCGAAGGAAAGATTCCCTCTCTCTTTGCTTCTGAGTGGTTACAAATGAATAGCACGGGTGATTTCAGACATTTCTCCTGACATTTTGGCCGTGTACGCCAACCCAGAAGCTGCAATAAATTCTAATGCACCGGCTAATCGAGATTTAACTTCGCGAGCGTGTAAAAAGAATTTTCGCAGAGGGGATGACGAATTGGTCAGCTGGCCTTTCCCTCGATGCACAAGCTTCCTTCCTTCGTCGCGGTGTCGAAGCTGTTTCAGCTGCGACCACGTTCGGGAATAATGCCCCCTTCGCCTTGTTTCATTCGGCGGAGATTCATTCTCGAGGAATACATTCTCGCGGAGGGAACTGGGTTGGGTGCCTGTTTTTTGTCAGTCGTCATCTCGTAAACCTGAAATTACGACACGAGCCGGATGTTCCGGTACACCGAAGACTCGTGCATGCCTCGAAATATGAATCACGATGCTTTTCGCAGCGTCCTAGGAAGACTCGTGCTTGCTGGGATAGTTCCGTCATGCTTTCGAGGAAGTTTAGTCTGTAGCATAAGGCAAATATTTGCTTCTAGCATAACTGTATGTGCTTCTGTGTGCAACGGCGAAGGTTGAAAATATATATTTTTCTAATTTGTGTTCGTTTGTTCGTTTAGAAGCCGCCGCTGATCGCCTGCTGGATCGACGGAGCTTTGGATGCAGCGGAAGAGTTTAGAGGGCGCCACTTGATTGGTGAGTGCTCAATGCGTTGGCAATTTTATCTTTAGATTGTATTTATTAATATTACTATGTGCAATCGTGGGAAGACTACCCAGATAGACTTTCATGAGTTAAATTCTTGATCATGCAATGAATCAATACATTTACTACATGTTTTGATCAATATTGCTATATCGTTAGACTCATGTTAATTTACTAAATATGACTAAAACATATGTTGTAAATATAATGTAAAGTGATGATGGCAATTTACAATCATTGTGTGCTGCATTGATTGCTGCAAATGTGATTCAAATATGATCCCAATGCACAACTGTAGGTAAATGTTGCACAAATATAAGGTAAATAGATGACGATCTGACGCGGGAACTTTCGCTATCCGCTTTCGAGAATGATCGGATATCCTCATCGAGTGTATAAAGATTGGTACAATATTTTCTATTCTAATTGAATCATTACATGTCCTAAATTTAACGCCAAAGTGAGCACTCACAAAGCGCACAAGATTGCTGCATTACGTGATTTGATATTCGATAAACTTTACGCAAATTTGCTGTAAATTGTCTGGCTGGGTTAGCCTGTACAGAATTCTGTGTTATCTTCCACCAACAAGAAAGATAATCTTGTTAAGAGCTAATCTCAAAGCAAACGACAGAATTTACTGAAATTTAAAGAATTCTTTAAATCCTGTTTTCAACGAATCACATAAATTCTTATCAACTTTCCAAATATGATAATACAGTATTCTCTGAAGGCGTCGATAAGCGGGTATCGTACTGTTCCGCCATCCACTAGCCGCAGCCAGAACACAACACTCTGGCTTGCTCGATAAAAGCCGGTAACTCATAGAATCTTCATTTCGTTTCGTATAATTCATTACTGTGCTGTCGCAGCTGTCTTTATTCTTAAACTTTCTCTTCGATTTCCCTTCAATCTCATCCTCTGAATTTCATTAGGCTCCCCTTTGAATAATACTATCAGCTCCCTCGTAGTCTACACTTTCTTGTTTCACATAAAAAAAAAAAAAAAAAAAAAAAAAAAAAAAAAAAAAAAACAGAAACGAATAGAAACGAATTTACGATCACCCCCCGGAAAAGTTTAAAATTCCCCGCGACTCTACCTCTCCACGTGGAGGCCGTTAAGAGATTCCAAGCATAACCGCGATCGCCATATTCCTCGAAGGACGATTATCCCGACGCAGAAAAAGGGCGCGTAAGCCCCAGCTCGCCGCGATATCGGGCTTACATAAACCTTCAATTAACGTGGCTGCTGGAGGGCTGGAAAATCGGTGTCCCGCAATGAAAACCCGATATCCTTGAAGCGGTGTTCGCAGGCCGAGCCTGTATCATTATTACCACCGTTATAACGACGACAATTATTTTCTTTACCCCGATGCCTGTTTCCATCGACGGCACGCTCGAAGAGCCGATCCATGAGTAAGCTGCTTGGATCAAAGACCACCGGGAGGGATCAAAGCTGCATCACCGTCATCCTTCGTTGATCGCGTCCCCCCTCGATCGAGTCTCTTTGAAAAAAACTTCGGAAACTGAATTCCCCCGATGCGTAGGCAAAAGGGAGCAGCCGTGTCTCATTCTTCTTATCCACGTGCCCGATTGGAAACTTTATTAACGATTCGAGTGGAAATCACTCGGCGATCCTTGTTTCCGCTCTCGAAGGGGGAGAGTTGAAATTAATAGAATTTTAAATCCCACCGCGATTGTAGTGTCTGGGGGCTGGACGGAGCAGCTTGTTGGATGCTGTTAATTCGATTGCACGCCAATGTTCTCGAATCCCATGAACAGAAAGCGACGCGTGTTACGCGCTGAATCGTCCGCCAGCGATCATCAATCTTTTCCCCGTCTTCGCGCGCTCCTGCCCCCGGTGAAATATTATCGGGACGAATTTTCCCGTCTCTCACCCCCTTTCTCTGCGCCTCGGCTGAACGATGCGAGTTGTCGCCTCTGCTGTTCGTCCCGGGCGTAGCCGCGCTTCCGAGTGTACTCAAAACTGTCAACGCGGATCCATCCGATGGCCGGTTAACTCGCTCGTACGGAGCGTAAAAAATTACGAGATTCCCCGCCGTGAAAGTGCGATCCACTCGCGCGTTTACTCTTCTACGCGCGTTCCCGGAGCCGCGACCCACTTTTCGTGGCGATGCCCCGCCAGCGAGATCTAGACAGCCGATTCCTCTCGCGAAAATAAACCGACAGCGATCTCGCTGGTACTCGAGGGATTCTGATGGATGCTTAAGTGTCTGAAACACTCGGTGAACACGGAGGGAAGGATTCCAATCGATACGCAGTAGTTTAGGGGAGAAATGGCAACTTTACGGAAGCTTCTTCGAAAGTATTTGGCGAGGGGGAGGGGGGCGGTGGTTGAGTGCTCCTCCAAGCTCGATATTCGCGCGACAGAAGTTTATCACCCCCCTGGAAAGCTGGAGAAGAAGCACGGCTGGGGACGACACAGCGACATCACGCGATCTTAATTAACAATGTACTCCAATTTGCTGGTTAGAAAGGCGCCGCGTCGAACGGACCCCGGCAAGGGGCGCGAAATTTATGGGGCCGTCTGCGCGCAACTTCAAAAGCCAACTCTCCTCGATATAAATCAGCGACGGCAGGGGGAGGAGGGCGAAAGGAACGGAGGCAAGGCGGAACGAAGATGTACGGCCGTCATTGTTTCGGCGTTCATGGCGCAGGATGAATAGATCGGGCCCCTGAATGAAGGTTAATCCTTATTCATAATCGGCCACGCAAGCGGCGCGCGCGTGAACACGCACGATCTTTGGGGACACCCATCTGCGACCATTCACCCGTTAATTCTCTCTTTCTTTTGCCTTTCTGATACCTGAATGCAGCCGGAAGCCCTTTCACGCGTCCTGATTTCGCCGTTTCAATGACACCACGACTCTCCAGGGTCGCCCTCGCCTTTTTGAATCTTCGCCCGTCTCTCTCTGGCGACCCTTTAGCGACCATTCGCCAGCTGAAAGGCGTAGCGCTTCGATATTCGGCCTAGATCGTGGGTCTAGGCACCGGGACACGTGCATCGAGGGATTCCAAGGTACCCTGGGATTATTTCGGGGCGGTGAACATCGATTCAGTGCCTCTAATGCTTGTACCGTTCAATGGATAGCGAAGGCTCTATTATTCGAACGGCTAATATCCAAATGTACCAGTGTTCCAACTTCCTGCCATTCGTGTGATTTTTATTGTACGACTTGGCACCCTGTCTTCCGCCGAAATGGAAAGTTCTGAGGGTGTATTATTCGCTTTTCGAAGCCTTGTTCTAGCAGAAGGTATTCATTATACACGGACGTTTGTCGGCCCACGGAAGAATCGCCGACGAACGGATTGCAGCTGATGCTTCTGCAGCTGCTCCTAGTTGGATCGAAGGTTCTCTTCTCGGAAATCTAGAGCAGTGCGATCGCGAAGGCGTACCGAAACATACAATTCAGCAGTGGGTGTGCGCGTAAGGCACGGTTAGAGCTCGGTTTACGTTTTAAGAACATCCAGGATGAACTCCGTTTCTCGGATCGCTGCACTCAGCAGCCGCGTAAACATCGGTCTTGCAGCTGCAGGTTGTAATCCTTTCTTCGTAACCTCGTAACCGTACCGCGTGTTACACGGCACCTTGGTATCTTTGTTTCTCCTCTCAGTTCAGCGAAGCTTCGGCTCACGATATTGTAACTACTTGTTGAAAGACTCTTCTGTCCCGATTTGTATCCTGAATTAAAGAACCTTGAAGTTTCTTGAGGTCAGGCGATGTTCCATTTGAATTTTCATCAGCGCGCGCCGAAATGGTCCGCGAATGACGATGGTGATCAAGGTGGTTGATTGTTCTCGGCAGACTTGAAAATAACTGTGACGCAACACGTCAAAGAACAATAATGCTCTGCCAACGCACAATCGTCCCCATTGTCTCGCGGAAAACACGCTTACCCGGCGTCATTTCTATCTTCCTGGCTTTAATTAGCAGGTATTATACGCAGACGCGATTTCCAGCCTCAAACGAGTCGTTGTGGACCTGATCGAAAGACGTAATACAGGCTGCGTGAAACATATTAGAGGAGACCGGGTATGGTTGTCTCATTTTCTTATACTTACTCACCTATACTTACTTGATAGAAAATACGGCAAAATTTACTTCGAGCGCACGAAAACAAACAATGGTACATTATATTAGTACATTCCTATTGTTTATAGTTTCTTTATTATAACGGTTGTGACAACCTACACGTGTGACAACCGGACCCGGTCTCCCTTACTTGGCAGTAGCGGAGAAACGCTGATTCGTGGTTCGCATTAGCACGAGCTGATTAAAGTTAGAGGTTCCCAAACATCGTCGAGTGCGAACAAGAAAGTATCTGTTCCCTCGCATTTTATATCCTTTTACTTGGTCGATCGTATCCCAGATTGCTTTGATCAATTATAGAGTCTTGAGGAATCAAAGTCACCGACGTTGGCCAGCGATGAACAAATCGCCGTTGATCTGTCTCGAATCGCGATAGCAGGGAACGAGATCGTGTACGACGCACGTGGTGTAAATAGATAATAAAAGCAGGGGATAAGAATCCGGGGATAGGCGACTGACCGGCGTCGGGTGTAACTGCAGGCTACACTGTTTATCTTCTGTCAACTCGTCAACTACCGATAGGAAAGCTTGCACGGGGCTTCAAAGTCTCCCAACGATGGCCTCGATGCGCCCAGCTCGCTCCCAACGCGTGAACGAACTCTCTAATCCCCTCGATTATCAGTGGAAATCCGTCTTTCAATATTTTCCAATAGTCTACGCGTCTACAATCCTCGAACACAATTTTCAAGATCCGTGTGGGATTCTAATTACCAGCAGACTTCACGAATTTTCAAGTTTCTCGAAGCTGTGGAGTCCTAGAGTTCACGAGGATTCTTTGGTGCACCCAGATTTATCAGCAGGTTGGAATCTTTCAATTGAAACTCGAAGCGATGTTCAAAGTCACGATTAACTTGTTCGATGACTCGCCAGAAGAAGGAACCCAGCACCCATCGCTGGTATTAAGCGTATCGTCTTCGAAGTGAAGGGCGCTGTTAAGTATCACGATGCTCGTCGGGCCCGATGCGGCGTCGCGTTGGCGTCGGGGCCCGAAACAGGCATCGCTATCTCGTCTAACGCCCACCACGGTTATTTCCTTTCTCCCACGTGTCAATTAGTATTCCCAGGGATTTTCGTTGTAGCGATTTTTACGAAATCCAAACGACGCTCTCTGTATTCGGAGAGACGTACGATTATGGGCACGAAATACGCCCTCGTTGGAACTTCCTTATGTTCCTGAAACGGTCGTTAAGAAAAATTATACGGCGAGGCGGGTAACGTTAAGACGTCCGGGGGGCGTTTCGCTTATTCGAAACGATTACAGCAGACATTATTCTCGTACAAATCGCCAGAGGGACAGTTCATTAAGCAACAAAAGTGGAGACGTTTATTGTTACACGGCAAACATCCGAGTGTCTCTTGGGCAAACAAGAACCGAGCGGCATTAGTCATCGAAGGAAAGCAGCGGGATGCGCGGATTTCGTGGGCACCGAGACCCGTAATAAACGAAACGCACCCTGCTGTTTTGCTGGTGACCCTAGTCGAGGACAGGAGACACCCTCTGGTATCGGATTTCCCATAGATCATTGAATAAGTCATGACTGTGAGAGCGGTCGTAATCCTCCGTTAAACAAAGGATATTCTATTTAGAGAGTTTCAGCAAGCACGCCGTGGGCGATAATTAATCGCTGGAGACACGTCCCGTCGCATGCGAGTCGCTTCGGCCGAGTACTTGGTCAACATTTGCGTATGCGTGTGGCGTTCACGAGCAATATTTACTGGGAAAAAGTTTAGCAACGATTACGCTACGATCTTCCACCTCGCAACCGTGCTGAAAGCAGTTTCCAGCATTCGAGCATCCTCGACGCTTTATCATTACATATTCCCTCAAGCTGTTCTCGCCCCCTACGAATGTCGCAGATTGTTGATGGCCCCGCGGACGAGCAAAGAAATATATAGGTACGCGGGAGAATTTCTCATGGAGAATGCGAGCACGTTGCCATCTGTTTCTCGGCGTGTCGACGATCAGCGCGCGCGTTCGCCCAACCGAGGGGTAAACAGCCCCACGAGGTTTTCCCTCCACGAAACCCCCGTGGCGCCCCAAAGCGCGTGTTCGCAACATTACGCCAGAGACTCTTCAATATCCAGCTTGTGCCCCACGAATTGGCCCCGTTCGTTCATCCCGCGAAATTGCAAGAGTAATCCCCGGGCCAGTCGCTGCTTTGGCATTTACATAAAAATAATTAAACGGCTGGTTGTGCATCGCCCTTCGCCCTCCCCCGAAACCGCGGTAGAATCCATTCGTCGGAACCACGCTCGTAAGGACGACGGATTGCACGAGATCGAAGCATGCAAATCCACTAGCAGGGACTTTTATAAAATTGTAATGTATGTAGATAGACCCCCGGCTTGTGCCTTTTCCTGCCCATGAATTTTAATGGCCGCGCGACTGCTGCTTTTCTGGATGATTTTTACGAAGACGGTTCCCGGGTGGAAGCTTGTTTGATCGGAGATTGCCAAGAGACAGGTGTTCTCTTAACAAGGATCGCTTGCTCGAAGACTTTCTGGTGGTACGATGATTTTTGCTGATTGTTTAACCCTACGCTTCCTGGGGTACACTCTGTAACAAGGCGAATAGAGCGGGCACAGAGGATCACTATCGCGATCGATGGTTCTTCGATCGAATTTCGCCTCGGAGAGCAGCCGTGCCGACTCGTTCCGCGATCGACGCTTCATTAATAATTCATATTAGAAGCCCGATGCATCTCCATCTGCCTCTGTCGCGGTTACGCACACCCGCGATCGATCCGTCCATCCCCGAAAGCAAGCAACGCCACAAAGGACCTTCGTATCCGACGTTTTATTCGGTCTCATCCGACCCAGTCGTCATTACCCCCGAAGCCCTATTACGGGGGCGGCCGTCTCGATTGGATACCCCGGGAACGATGTCATCGAGAGATGAAAGGGGGGAAAAAAATATCGGGAAGACTGTGGGGCTCGTGGCAGCTTCCCTTCGCCGCGACTGAGCCGTGCGACTCTTTATCAAAAACAAACGGAGGAGGAGGGATGGCCCGTGGCCTGGGGTGAGCAGGAAGGGAAGAGACACTACGGGGGGAAGCTACGGATTGCCCGGCATTGCTGGAGGAAAGACGGTCGGAGGACCGAGGGACAGGAGTCAGGAAAGGATCTGGCCTGCATGATACGCCCAGTGGGGTGGCGCGGAGCCTCGTGCACCCCGCATAGACACGTGTTACGCGGAGGAGACGCGTGAAAGCATCCATCAGGACCAGCATGGTGCACCGCGAGCATGGTACGCAGCTGCTGATCTCCGCTCTACCATGTCGAAGCCCGTTTCGCTGGCTGGCCAAGCTGCCGGTGAATTCGACCTGGCCCCACGAGGGTGGATGTTTGCGAGCGGGACCCGAGGGTTACCTCGAGCACGGGGGACAAAAGGGACGAAGGAACGACACGGTATTCCAGTGGATAACTTTGGATCACGTTAGGTGAACTCGATTGGGGTGCCCACGCACCCGGAACCGACAGGGATCGAAGCCCCGATGCTCCTGCAAGACATTTTTCTTAACCCCCCAGCGCTCGCGCGGCAGTTTTGATCGATATCTTTAATTTTTGCTCGCTGACTCGCTTCATTTTCCTCCCAGCTCCACTCCGTACCAATGCAGACGAAGTTGAAACGACGCGGAACGATGATTATCGATTAGACACGGCTCTGTTCGTTGCAAAAGACTGAGGAGAATCTTTATCAAGCTGCAGGCTGCACCTTGATTTCTCGTGGATATCGAGACGATCCCGCTAAGGGATAAAGGGACAGATATCGATTCAAATGCCGCCTTTTTTGTCCTGCGCTTACACTTTCATGTTTCCACTTTCCATGCATCTTGTAACGAGTGGAAACGCTTGTTCGGAGGCCAACTTTATTCCCCACGACCGCACACTCGCCGTAAAAACGATCCTGTTAATATTAAAGGTGGGCGGGGGTGGTCGATGCTCCGCGAGTTTCAAAGTTTTAGCGACGGTGAGGAACAGGGAGCGTTTCGTTCGGGGGATCAAGTCAGCTATTTCCAAGGTATAACCGCACTTTATTCGGTCTCTCTTTTTTGCATGTCTCCTCTAATTGAGTCCGTACTGAACAGTAGCAGACAAATATCAAATTGAATTTCATTGATCGATCGCCACTGTGAGCCACGATCAAGAGACACGGTAGTGTCTCGCGCCAAGTATATATACATATATATGCGCAGCGCGAAACACAGGGTGGCTCTATTACGCCACGACTCGCTATCAAGAACCCTGAGATTTCCGAATCTCAATAACGGCAGATCCGATTAGATTTTGAATGGTCTTAATGGATAGCTTGGGTTTGATTTACATAAGAAAAGTGTCTTCGTTTTGTTCCTACGGGCCTTATGAGCTGAGATATTTCGATGTAAAGTTGCAATTTGCTACTTTAAAAATCCTACACTTCTAGGCAAGAGGGGGGTATGACAGGGTGAAGAAATGTCTTTCAGGCACGTCGCTCATTGGACGTGGGTTTCAGCCAAGTTTGGATGTGCATAGTTTGGATGACAATATAATATATTGTTAAAAAAAAAAAAAAAATAACCTCGATGGGGTGAAAAAAGTACTAATACTACTAATAAATATATAACCCATAGCCATAAATTTAAACGACTTGAAATCAGCCACTCGCGATTCAGGTCGCTAGTCGCTTCACGATTTCCGTAAATACATAAACACTACAAAATGTGTGAAATCCCCACAAATTACCTTTTTTAAAAAAAGGTACAAAAAGAGGGCCAAGTATATAATCCCATCAAAAAGAATCCCATTTAAAAACATTGTCGTAAATTAATAGCTTTACAAAACTAATGATACACATAAATTGCGCCAATTATCACAATGGCTATTTATACAAAGAAAAGAATGTATCAAATAATATTAAGCAGATATATTTTTATACAAATAAATATTTAATACGAATAAATATTTTATTCAAAATACTTGTCGCTGCGAAACCAAAAAAAGGTTACTTGTCTTGGTTAATAAATAAAATAAAACAAGATAAGACACCACTGAGACACGAAAGAAAAAGATTTTAATACAATTTATACATATTTATTCAGTTTAGCAACACCAATTCGGAGAGCAGCGCCAAGTATTTTGAATAAAATATTTATTCGTATTAAATATTTATGTATTTGTATAAAAATATATCTGCTTAATATTATTTAATACATTTTTTTCTTTGTATAAATAGCCATTGTGTTAATTGGCGCACTTTGTGTAGGAGAAAGTGGGGTAAAACGGAACGGGTGGGTAAAACGGAACGCCAAGCTTTCTGTTGGATACGAGCTGCGAATGAGTTGGTATCGCGTGTCATGGAACCAAGTAATACTGAACATAACCCATGGTTTTCAACGTTCGCCGTTAAAAAGTATCGAGTCAATTTTGAGGTACATATAACTTGCAGTGATAAAGTTTTTCCTTAATATACAAGGAAGTTTTTCACTAATTTTCACACTGATTAATAAATAATTGTAGAAGATAAGACGATATATATAATTCTCGCACGGCGCCAACTGTCAACGCGAGTGCCTAAAACTGCTAAATAGCACATTATACGTTTTATCGAATTAGTATTTGTGATAAAAATTATAAACAACAAAACTTCGTCGACCAAAGTGAGTATCTTTTTAAACATAACTTGCGATAACTTGAGTAAATATTAACGGATCGTTATGAGACTTGAAACATAAAACTCAGAAAATTCTAGCGAAGCCGTAAAAGGTATGCACAAAACTCTTATGTTAAAAAATGTAATAATATTTAATTAAAAAGTAACACTGGACATAACCCATGTTTTTCAACGTTCGAATTTTCGCACTGATTAATAAATAATTGTAAAAGATATGACGATGTATATAAATCTTGCACGCCTCCATCAGTCAACCGCCACGTATAGGTAATGCGCTATTTAGCAGTTTTAGGCACTTGCGTTAACAGTTGGCGCCGTACGAAAATTATATATATCGTCATATCTTCTACAATTATTTATTAATCAGTGTGAAAATTGGTGAAAAACTTCCTTGTATATTAAGGAAAAACTTTGTCGCTGCAAGTTATCTGTACGCCAAAATTGCCTCGATACTTTTTAACGGCGAATGTTGAAAAACATGGGTTATATCCAGTGTTACTTTTTAATTAAATATTACTACATTTTTTAACATAAGGGTTTTGTGCATACATTATACGGCTTCGCTAGAGTTTTCTGAGTTTTATGTTTCAAGTTTCATAACGATCCGTTAATATTTACTCAAGTTATCGCAATTTATGTTTAAAGAAATAATGATTTTGGTCGGAGAAATTTTTTTAGTTTATAATTTTTATCTCGAATACTAACAATTCGATAAAAAAAAACTGTAAATAGAAAAAATGTGTGCCGTGACGAGCTTTACAAGACTATATTTTTTAAAATACAGTTTAACAACATTTAATTTTCCAATTTTTATTACATGCAACCCTTCAATTTATGAATATATACTTACTAAGACGTTTTACAAACTTAATTAAAGCACACTGCTGTATGTAGATGCTAGATATTTTATAAACGAAGGAAATATATTACGCGTAATATTTCTATTCTACCGGTAGCTCGGTTGAGACGGCTAGGCCACGAGCCGTGATGTATACGTCACGCGGCGTGCGATAACAGGTCTCCCCCCCACCATATTCGCCGAGGTACAGCGACGTGCCGCGGGGGTCATTCGTTCCGTGGACTTCGTTGAGTTAAGACGTTTCGATAGCTGCGTACGTAAATGGTACGCGTACATTATCTATCGTCACTTAATTACTTCTATTCATTATTAGCCTTCTTCTTTACTCTCTATCGTCACTTGCTGCTGCCATTAATACACTTTTGTCCCAAAATTGATTAAATATCGCGAGAAAACCATTACATATTCGTCACGTATTCCCTTCGTTGCCTTCGTGCCGATATTTCTGCACATTTAGTGCACACATATCGTGTCTCGGTATTCAAATACATCACTTTTCGGGCATATTTCAAGTTTATTTCTTGTTTAATTGCCTTATGAATGTTTTAATGCTTTTGTTTCAAACAGACGTTGACGCGGACATCGAAAGCAAATTGCAGGCGACGCCATGACAGTTGGCGGTTAATTTGAACGATGCTTGGATGGCGTCTGGTCATTCCTTGGAAAAGGGAAATGATAATACGTGTAGTATACGTATTTTTCTCATTATTTTATTGAATCATTGTTGGCTGTGAGGGTAATGGGTAATTTTGCAGTCTCATAATTCGATCTTTTCAAATGGAAAAATATTGAATTATGATAAATTGAATAATTTTAATCAGATTTGTTTAAAAGTTTTAAAATGGCGTCTGTAGATGTTTACGAAATATTGGAATGATCGAATTCTATTGCATTTCGGTCGCGTTTACGTAGAATTCGATGATATTTCAATGATTTTTAAGAATCTATCTCTATGAAGCTGTTGTAATTGAAGCATTTGATGGAAAAAGGGCACATAAACCAATGCTTATACATAGGCGTATGTGCCCTTTTTCCATCAAATGCTTCAATTACAACAGCTTTATAGAGATAGATTCTTAAAAATCATTGAAATATCATCGAATCTTTTTCCATCAAATGCCTCAATTGCATTTACGTTCGGTTTTGGATGCAAGTTTCATTCTTTATGTTCAAAAACTGCGTAGTTGATCGAGAACATGCTATTCAAGCATGAATAATTAAGGAATTTTGATTCTTGCCATGAATTTTGAATATTTATAAAGATCGTGATATATTTTAAAGTATTATTCGAATAACACGAACTTGCTTACAATTTTAATGACGAAAGCCACTACTATGATTCATTTGAATGTAATAATTATATGTGCAGTGGTATATTCTGGATAATATCGTGTGTTACTAAAATACAAAGCTGCTCCTATCGACCGAGCATTCTGTATTTTCGCATCACACCTTGTATTCTAAATAACAAGGAGCGAAAGTCCCTTGGCTTGTTTCACGATAAACAATATTTCCTCGTGACAAACACTCGATGAAACCACATCCACCCCACCCTCCTATCCTACTTATTTTTCAGAGATTGTGACCGCGTGCAATGCGGCCAAATAGAGTCAGTGTTTAGACGTACGAAGTTTTTCGTTTTGAAGAGCACAGTTGCTCATAGTAGAGTTTCGTTAACAATTTCGGGATACGCGAGGGTAGAGCCAGTGTTTTCTACGCAATTTATATTCTTTCACGAGCGTTGCGGCTCTGACCTTCAAATCGCGAGAATAGATTCCCTGCTTTGTTCGCCGATTATGATCTTCGGGGCGCGTTTGTAGTCTTCTATTTCTTTATTTTTTTTTTTTTTTACTTTTAAAAGAGAAACTCGTCGGAAATTAGAGTCAGTGCGTCAGCTGAAGAGGAGATTTGTACGCAGAATATTGATGGAAAGATGTAAGTATCTATGTATTTGATTTAATTCCTTTAAAGTAGAGTTCATTCTTCAAAATTTTAGAAAGCAAACAATTTTAAACAAATTAATTTTTAGAATAGAATCAACAAGAAATTAAAAACTAACGAAATTTTTTATTATTTAGACATTATAAGAAAAAACTTTTGTTAATTTTAATTTTTGATATTTCATCTTTTCAATTTTTTTCTTAAAATGTCTAAATAATATAAAGTTTCGTTAGTTTTGAATTGTTTCGTGGTTCTATATTAGAGTTGAAACAATCGTAACTTTAGAAAGAAATTATAATCGTGTTTTGTTCCTTCGTTACAGTTTGGGCGCAGCTGAGCAGCTTGATGACTTCTCCTGAGCAGTAGCAGGAGTGTTGGCGTCTACGGCACCGGGGCACAGCGAAATGTGAGTGCGCATGCATTATGGTTCCTCTGGTCACTCAATCATGTCGTAGGACGTTTGGTCCGAATCGACACGAGTGACCGGTTGTATATTTGACGAGCATAATGACCACGGGTATGATAACCATGCCCGTGAATTGTAACATTTTTGTCTATGTATGTATTTATTAGACGAGGCTAGGGTCTTCTTGTACGCCGCGCCTTTTCAATAGAATCACATTATAATCATAATTTCCAAGATAAACGGTTCCTAACGCGAATATTTATCATTGATCATACATTGATGTAGATATTTATTAAATAATGCACATAAAGGTGCATAGCAGCTCGGAAGATATTGGTACGAATATCAATACGATTGAATGCTAATTTTTATGTAGCGAAGAAGTCTGATACTCTCAGACACCACAGCTACGATCATTTTGATTTAATATGTAGTGGAACGATTATAATGACTTGAATTTCTTTTATTTTTCTGATACTACGTGTTCAAAAGTAACTTGATTTCTAAATGATGATAATATACATAAAAGTGTAATTCCTTTCTTAAAAAGGTCACTCGTTTGCGTACACAATAGAATAATTAATTTCCATGTGCAAGAAGACAATTAAGGGTGGGGAAATTTCAGATTCAAAGTAATTAGCATGAGATCACACTTTCTTGTTTTATGAAATTTACTTTGACGATGGAATAGCCCGTTTTAGATTCTTAAAGTAAATTCTTCGTGATTTAGATTGATTTTCTTAAACAATTCAATTTTAGAGTCTTTCTTCTCGCTAAATGAATGTCGAGTAGAGTCCTTTTTCTTGATCTAAAGTAGAGTCCTTTCTTATTTATCTTCACTTTAAACTATTCACAACTTGAAAGTCGAGCCACTTTGCTTAATAATGTAAAATAAAAGAATATTAGCCTGCTAGACACTATAGAAACTAATGATACTTTCTAGTTGAGGATTTTTAGGATATCTTTCCGTACTCATTGCCTTTTAACTCATCCACGTGCCCAGGTGCTACTTGGGTGGGTGAAGGCAATGGGGCACGATGACTTTCTTTATTAAATAATTACATGTCGGCGGCTAGCATTGCGTTAGTGTATCGTGCACGCCGCATTTTCCACCTATGTGTGTTTGTGTGTTTAGGCGGTGGAATTTGCGTCGGTGAAAGATTTTCATTAAAGACCATCTTAACGAAACTATAACGTTGCAATAACGATATCAATGTTTCATATTCCTTGTTGCACACGATGATCATTCTAGTAAATAATCTGGGAATATGAAATTTAATCAATCTCGTACAATCAAATCAGATAGTAATAACGATTCATGTATGTACATAATACATATGTACAATGCACATTATCAAGTAATCCATTGTTTGAAATTGAAAATAGTTAATTGTTTTGTAAATCATACTTACACGCAATGGTCACTGCCTTTGCTAGCCGATTTCAGTGAAAACTGGTACGTACTTATTAGAGTGTGATTGTGTGTGATTGTGTGTGAGAGACTGCTTTGCCATTTTTTAAATATACATAGCTGTTAGGTAGGATGGGTAACTTAGCTGTTCGGTAGAATAGGTAACAGCTGTTCGGTAGGATGGGTAACCTAGCTGTTTGGGAGGATAGGTAACTTACCTTCTGGTACGAATGTGTAACTTAAATATAAGTAGGTAGGGCCGGGGCAGGTCATCGTATTCTCTGATCGCATGTTCCCCCCTGCGATGACCTGCTTTCAGGAAATTTGTGAGAAAAGTCGACGGCCAGACTAGCGCGAGTGGGGTATGCCCTCGCTTCTAGCCCCGCTATGTCGACTTTTTGACGCCAGTGGGACATTGCACATTGTCGCTGGTCGCGGTCGGCAGGACGGGCTTGGGCACGCTATTAAGTGGGTACTCCACTGTGAACCGTCGAAAAAATACCTTCACTGTGGAGTACCCCCTTAATTTTCAGAAGGGCGGACCGCCCGAAGCAAAGAAGTGGCCAAAGAGCCGAAGATAGCCCGGCCAATAAAACGGCCACATCATGTGGGCAACCAAGAATGGCCCTGCATCCTCGGGTGCAGGGTCATTCTTCGTAGGTATTATTTTGCCATTATGCTCGTCGGTAGTTGTAGTAGTAGTAGTAGTAGTAGTAGTAGTTTGGTTGGCCATAGGCTGACCCATCGATACCCCCTCCCCTGAAATTGAGCACACCGCGTTTTCAATTAGGGTTGCGAAGAAGATTACGCGGCCAGTTAGTGTTGCGACTAAATGTTAAACACGGTTTGAATTAGTGTTGCGAATCGAGTATTCCCCGCGTTTGGTACCAGCATAGCGTTGCGAATAAATATCGAACGTGATTGCTTGTAGTGTTTCGAAAAAAGAATCGCGATTGTTTTTGAGATTGTTCTTGTATTTTGAATTAAAGTTACCTACTAGAGTTTGATTTATAGCATTAATTTTGATTCATTGTATTCTTTTTATTAGAGTTGCGATGCCACTGATCGCGTTTTTTAAATTACTCGTTCTAATTTGATTCTTAATATTTTTTTGAGTTAGTGTTGCGATAATGATTGATCGCGTTTGTAATTAGAGTTGCGACCCCCAGCCCCCACTGCCCCAAAACTGTCCTGGGACATGTCCAGAGACATGTTCCTGGGGAAAAAGAGTCCCGAGCAGCTGGACTTGCTGCGCATGGGACTCCACACAGCCTTTAGGAAGGCTGCAACGATTTAAAGTTAGAGTTGCGTATTACGAGATACAGGTGCATTGAATTTTTATTAGTGTTGCGAAAAATGAAACCACCCACGTGGTGGTTCTCTGTAGCTTTTTATACTTGTTAGAGTAGTGTAGCTGCTTGAGAGTATTAAGTATAGTAGAATTTTCAGTAATGAAGCACCATTCGGGAATTTTGAAGTTGTTTGAGAAATTAGTGCTGCGAGTAGTCCAAAGTCCTAGTGACTATGCTCGGGAGTTGATTTTAGTCTGTAATAAGCTAGCGTTGCGAAAGAAAGAAACGGTCCACTCACGGTTTTCTTGCATTAATGAGTGGACAATGATCGTGGAGCAGCCCTAAGTGGCTGCACCATCCTCCTTCTACTTCCACCATCTACCCGCTCTTGAATCGAGTGTTTGTCACTGGAAATATTGTTTTGAAAGTATATTCATATTTTGCAAAAAATGCCAATTAATGAGAAACTACAAGGAAATTATTGAGTTGATGTAACAAAGCACCCAATGTGCTTAATATTATGAATATCAATTGCTAATTTGCGTAATTTGTTCTATTTCATGTATTTTGTCTATGGTTTTGCGTGATTTATTTTATGTCCTATTTTATTGTATTTATTTAATTTCCTTCCAGGCTAGTAAAAGTTTTTGATTACCTACTGTATATAAGGAATTATATACAGCACCTTAATGAATTATAGCACCTAATGTGCTTAATATTATGAATATCAATTGTTAATTTGCGTAATTTGTTCTATTTCATGTATTTCGTTTATGGTTTTGCGTGATTTATTTTATGTCCTGTTTTATTGTGTTTATTTAATTTCCTTCCAGGCTGGTAAAAGTTTTTGATTACCTACTGTATATAAGGAATTATATACAGCACCTTAATGAATTATAACACCTAATGTGCTTAATATTATGAATATCAATTGCTAATTTGCGTAATTTGTTCTATTTCATGTATTTCGTTCATGGTTTTGCGTGATTTATTTTATGTCCTGTAGGCTGGTATCACTATTACTAACATAATAAAATAATATATTTAAAAATAAAAGTGATAGTGAAAAGTAATAGTGAAACGTGTTAGTGCACAGTGATAGTGATAGTCAATATTAACGGGTGCTCGTTGTTGCTACTTTCTGTATGAAAGTAACTTCGATTACTGTGCAGTAAAGTGCAATTATTCCAATCTTCAACATTTGCATAAAAATTTTTGATAATCTACTAAAAATAGGATTTCAGGTTCATTATCCTTGAGAAACGAAATCTCATGAAATTTTTATTAATACTTTTGCGAATGTTTCCAATATTGCCCCTTTATTCTTTTCTTCATTCCCAATTAGTGAATAATTGAAGGGTTCGATGCAATAAGGGGACTAGCACTTGAAAATGTGAAAAAGTATTGTCCGACGCTAAGAAAAATTGGAAAATTAAATGTTGTTAAAATGTATTTTAAAATATATAGTGTTGTAAAGGTCGCCACGGCACATATTTTTTCTATTTACAGATTTTTTTATCGAATCATTAGTATTCGAGATAAAAATTATAAACAACAAAAATTCGTCCACCAAAGTCATTATCTTTTTAAACATAAATTGTTTAAACTCTTATGTTAAAAAATGTAATAATATTTAATTAAAAAGTAACACTGGACATAACCCACGTTTTTCAACGTTCGCTGTTAAAAAGTATCGAGGCAATTTTGAGGTACATATAACTTGCAGCGACAAAGTTTTTCCTTAATATACAAGGAAGTTTTTCAAAAAATTTCACACTAATTAATAAATAATTGTAGAAGATATAACGAGGTATATAAATCTTGCGTGCCTCGATCAGTCAACCGCCACGTATAAAGCGCTATTTAGCAGTTTTAGGCACTCGCGTCGACAGTTGGCGCCGTGCGAGAATTATATATATCGTCATATCTTCTACAATTATTTATTAATCAGTATGAAAATTCGTAAAAAACTTCCTTGTATATTAAGGAAAAACTTTGTCACTGCAAGTTATATGTACCTCAAAATTGATTCGATACTTTTTAACGGCGAACGTTGAAAACCATGGGTTATGTTCATTATTACTTTTTAATTAAGTATTATTATATTTTTTAACATAAGGGTTTTGTGCACTCGATTCGAATGATTCGATGAAAAAACTGTAAATAGAAAAAATATGTGCCGTGGCGAGCTTTACAACGCTATATTCTTTAAAATACAGTTTAACGACGTTTAATTTTCCAATTTTTCTTAGCGATTGAATAATACGTTTTCACATTTTCGAGCGCTAGTCCCCTTATTGCATCCAACCCTTCAATTATCATGGTAGAAATATACCAGAAAATTCTTCAAATTTAAAACAGAAAGAAACAAAAAATGTTTTAAATTCTGCTTAGTTTCATCGCGGTAGCTTTTTATAGAATAACTCCTTCTTTTGCCCGCTTGTGGAGCGATCAAGGATCGTTCTGCAATCGTGCATCAGGGGGATCGATGGAAATGAAAATAAAATTTTGCAAAAAAGGAGGGCGGATGGGCCGCGGTTAGGGCGGGTCTCCACTCGCAGCGCCTCCACGTGGTGAGACCTGGGCAATCTGTATTATTTGAAGTATAATTACTAATCGTATCACAAGTAACATTGTAATTCATTTATTAATTACATGACAAGTAATACGAGCCGATTGGCTGCGATCACCTATCTCCGTTAATTTCTATTCCATTTGTCCAGATTCGATTTTAAATATTTCTCCTATAATTTCATTTTATTTCTCAAATAAAAAAATTCTAAAATGACTTTTGATATACATAATAATAAATATATAACCCATGACCATAAACTCAAACGACTTGAAATCAGATATATTTTTATACAAATAAATACTTTAATACGAATAAATATTTTATTCAAAATACTTGGCGCTGCTCTCCGAATTGGTGTTGCTAAACTGAATAAATGTGTATAAATTGCATTAAAATCTTTTTCTTTCTTGTCTCAGTGGTGTCTTGTCTTGTTTTATTTTATTTATTAACCAAGACAATTAACCTTCTTTTGGTTTCGCAGCGCCAAGTATTTTGAATAAAATATTTATTCGTATTAAAATATTTATTTGTATAAAAATATATCTCCTTAATATTATGTAATACATTTTTTTATTTGTAAAAATAGCCATTGTGATAATTGGCGCAATTTATGTATATCATTAGTTTTGTAAAGCTATTAATTTACGACAATGTTTTTAAATGGGATTCTTTTTGATGGGTATTAATTTACGACAATGTTTTTAAATGGGATTCTTTTTGATGGGGTTATATACTTGGCGCTCTTTTTGTACCTTTTTTAAAAAAAGGTAATTTATGGGGATTTCACACATTTTGTAGTGTTTATGTAGAGTGAAAGCACTAGTATATTATAGACGCTAGATTCCCTGCGGAGCTGTTTAAACAGTGATTCGTGGACAAATTCGCAAGGGACCCCGAGGCATTTGAAAGGAACTCGGTTTGCTGGCAGAATCTGTAGGCACGCGAGCACCGGGGCGGATATTTTGGAAAATTCCGAAGCCCGCACGGTGCATCTGATAATCTGGTATCTGCTCATCGTGCAACGACTAAGGGTGCATTGTGCGCATCGTGCACGAGGGGTTGGTGTATTAAGTGCGCGTCCCCGTATAGCTCATTCTGCGATGGGATCGCGATCGTAGATAGGACCTGCCACGATCGCGATGTGGAACCTGCGTCACTCGTTTTCCTCCATTCATTATACAAACGCGAACGGTTTGTACGGCCGGAACTCGCTTAGAGCTCTGTTCCGTCTTCTGGCGCCGCGCGCCGGGACGATCAACAATCTCGATGAGTCTAACGATGATGGAAGGGAACTCGTCGATGTGATTCATCGCGATATCTGCGATTTATCTTGCACGGTATGCCTCCTAGGCGCGTTCAACGCCCCGCGATGGAGCTAAATTGCGAACTGTTCCTGGCGCGATAACACTCGCGAGTCTCTTGACGGATTTAACGTTAACGCCGCCGCGTTGAATAACAAATGAACCCTTGAGCGGGGCAAATATATCCACTTTCAACGACGAGTGCTCGAATACGAAGCTAGGGACTATCGTTACATAGGTTATTTGAAGTAATAATTACATACTGGGTGGAGCAATTTAAAGGCCTGTGAGGGATCGTTAAGGGGCTGAAATATGGGCTGTCGAGGAAAGAGTTAATGCAGATATGTAAATTGCGCGAGATAGGATCTGAAACAGAGGCGGGTTTATGGACGATGTGCAGGTTACGCGCTCGATCTTCGATGTTAAAGAAGTCAGGACTCTGTATAAACCAGGGAGTCTAGACCGAAGCAGATACCGAAATTCAGACCGGTCTTGACCGGTCTAGCGACCAGTAACCGAAGCGAAAAGGGACCGATATTGCGACCGTAACAGTGAGAGGTTGTGAAAGGGAACCGAAACTCCAGACCGATTGTCTCTCGATCGGGAATTTGCCTCTTGTCGCTCACACTCTTGTCACTCTCGTCACGGATTTGTTGATAACAGACTTTTGCAGTTATTCGTTACTGTAACACTGTCCATTCCAAGCTATGTCGATCTGCCGAGATATCGTATTTCAAACACTAGTTACGTATTATTTATGATACCATCATTACTCATCAGCAAAGGCTGCGACTCGTTCATGGTTCGTCAATCTCTCTCTCGTTCGCCGCACGTGCTGCTCCCGATATCAAAAACTACACGCGGACGTAGACAAATGAAATTCATTCAGCAGCCAGCGCGCTAATTCCCCGATCCAAACGATACTCTGATGAACGTTTGAATGGAATCGTCGCTGTCCGAATGGTTTCGCCATTTCCACGCAGCTGCGGATGCCCGGCGCAGATATCCTCCAATAAAACATCCATTTCGGGGAACCAGCCGATTCAGCGATCACGACGGATGCTACGCAATCGTTTCCTCTTTCCGGGGTATCGCGCGATCTTCGCTCTCCGTTTTCCTCGAGTTAACGGCACCGGACGGCTCCCTAAGATACACGTGTCGAAACTCGGGCGATCGATTCATCGTTTATCGCCGATTCGAGGAGCAGGGGGGTAGTTTATCGGCGCGGCTCACCCCGCAATGAACCCGAAAGAGGCAAGGCGCCAGTTTCGCGCGCGCAATAATACGTGGAATGACGGGGCAGTCTCGCGGGACAATCGCACAGGTTCCGTCGAGTGTCGAAACGCAATTCATCATGTTAGCCGCCGCGGAGGAGCAGAAAGACCAGGGAAAAGAGAACGGTTGGAGGGACGGCGAAAAATAGAGAGCTGCAACGAAGGGGGAGGGTAAGGAGCGTGGCCGAGGAGATGGGGGAAACGGGGGAGAAAGGGGGAGAAAGAGGGCAGGGGGTAAAAAGAGCTCGTGGGGAAAGGAAACGAAGGGAGAGAAAAGGGAAACGGCCCCAGGGCCTGTCGGTACCCCTGCACGCACTCGACGCATCAATCTTCTTCGCCAACAATGTTCGCGTAAATTACCCTCATCGATATCAAAGTGACGAGGGTGGTGGAGCTGGTGTTGCAGGCGATGGTGGTGGGCGGAAGAGGCCAGCCCTTATCTCGCGCCAGTCAGAAAATTGAGTTTACAAAGATCCCTTCGCGCGCTGGAGGCCTCTTACCAATACCATCTCGTCGAACGTCATTCGCACGACACCGCGCGTCGTTCGTAAAAATTCAGCTGCTCGTGGTATCGACTCCGGGGGCCTCCTTTGTTTCTCTCGGCGCCGCGTCGTCTCGGTGTGCGCGAGAAATTTCGCCGAGACAAAACGTCTGCGGGGATGTAGCCTCCTCGAGAAGCGAGCGAGCCCCGTCACCGAGAAAAATCCCGGAAAATATGCAAAGGAACGGCGCGGCGGTGCACACGAAGCAGGAAGCGTGCAGGCGGTATCTTGGAAGTACGTGTATGCACTCCCTGACCACCGACCGCTCTCTCCGAACGGGCAGTGTGCAATCGGCCCATAAATTGCCGGTGATAGGAGCGCTAGTGGCAGGCTGCTTCCGATGTGTACACCGGTCGGGTCTGAAACACGGCCTTAAATTTCCTTCGGACGCCTTTAAACAAGCCGAGAGAGGAAAAGCCGCTCGGCTGTACGGGGTGCCGGGAGATTATCCCGCGAAACTTTCCACCATCCTCGCCGTTAGACGATACTCGGCTTAATGTACCGTTATGATCTTTACGGTCGTCGTTTATTGCCCATTACGATTGAGTTTTCACGCCAAAGCTGTGCTCCGTTGGCGGATCGTCTGCGACAACTTCCTCCCTCAAGCTTCTTCCTCCTCTCTTCGCGTTTAATAAGTCAATCGAACGGTGGAGTTATGCCCTCGTAATTATCCGAGGCGGCCCTCCTTTTGGATTATCAGTGGAACAGCGGGGCGCAAAGAAAACGCTCATTAATCGTACCTCTTCCTGGCGCGTGTACTTTTCCACTTTTCCACTTTTAATTACACCGTAGCCGCGTTGATTCCCACTTCCGTCCGGTCCTCGCGAGCCGCTTCTAACGGTAATGAAAATCTCCAGCTAACAGAACCGTCGGGGACGAGTTAAGCGAATTTGCAGTAATCGCGAAGGCGCCCGTCACCCCCTCGGGGGGGTTCTTCTAATTAACGAAGCTTATTTTAATCATCCCCGATCAGCCACCGGGCCCTCTCGACTGCGTAATAATCGCGTTCATTGGAAAAACGTCCGTGTCCGTCTGTTGCTCGGCAGCGAGTCAACCGCCGGCGCGATAAATTCCATCGTTCCGTTAGAGCAATCAACCCGATAAAACGTTAAATCGCGTAATCGCCGTGTAGCGAAATTAATCGGCCCCATAAACGACGTCGGTTTTTCGCGTAATTATCGGCCGCCCCAAGAGATATTATCTTTAATTTTCGCGAGAACACCGTGCCGGAGCGGTATCGCCTGATGGATCGTCGCGATGATAAAGATAAGGGGTAAATTACTATTAGAAAAAGTCCTTGTCGTGAAAAGGCTGACCGGTCGGAACCTGGCCGTGCGTTTAAGTGCACGCGACAGAATTCATAATACACATAGATGGCCGTCGATAAAGCGACACGACCGCGATCCACCAGGCCTCGGTCTATGAGCTTCGAAGGGCTGCGGGCCAGATTATCGCGGGGAACGGTAACGACGAGCCTGCTCCTTCGAACGGGAGCCGTGTTAATTTTCCTCCGTCGTGGCCCCCGTTTCGGATCAGTATGATCGACGACGCGTTTCTCCCATGGGTCCTTGTATTTATGGGGCTCGAGATTAGCTCGCGGGACCCCGGCGTTAACCTTTCCGCCGACCGACGACGAGGAAGCGACTTTTATGGCTTCGCGACGTAATCGAAAAGCCTTATCGTCAACGCTGCCGCATGAATAACTTTATTCCATCGTGTTCTCCTCTACTTTTTTCCCCCTTTTACGTTGTTGTCGGACAGCGATTCCATGCTGCCCGTCTTCCCTCCCGGGATGTAAATATTTTACAGGTTGTCTGAAGGTTCTCGGTATAAATTTAACTCGTCGTTGGAGCACGCGAGTAGAAACAAACAGGACGCCGAGTTAATAGCGTGAGAGATATAAAAGACTTCTTTTATGAGAGTGCAGTATGTCTTCTTCGAATCGGATTGCACATTGCTTAGCAGGTGCTGGACGCTTTAGTGTATCATTCGGTAAAGCACCCGGGATTCGAATAAAGCACCGATTCCTGCCAGCTAATGGTAAATATTTCCAATCGTTCCCGAAACGTTACCCATGATTTCCCAGCCCTTGCCTCGCTGAGGCATGACTCACGTTTCCAAAGATCTTGCCCCGCGTTATCGCACACTCTACTACTTTGTAGTCCCTTAAAAGACCTTGTACAAATCTGTCTGTCGTAAAACTTGTGTCGTAGAACACATTATTACGTAGTCTGCAACTGTGTAATAAAGATGCGTCTCTATCTTGACAATCCCCCTTGGCAGTGCTACCCATCGGTCGCGACATCTTCTCCTCCTCGTTCAATTATTTCACCGTTCAATTAGCCAAACAAAGCCGGACCCGGGCTCGATTACCTTTTGCAATTCATAAAGCAGATAAAGTGGAGGGGATGGGCAGTTGCATTATCGGACGGTCCCCGTGGCGCATTATTTTCGAGATACGATCTGGAAAGCGGGCAGGAGCGATTCCCTTAATGAGTAACGGTCGATCGAGCAATGATTCCGCGGGATTTCGAAATCGTCCGAGCAACGCGGATCAAACCGTCTGGCCGGTCAGCCCTTCGGCCGTAGACAACGGCCGGGGGGGATAGATAAAATCTGTATTACGTTGAGGGGGCACGCGTGTGCGAACCTATTAACGTGTACGCGTTGCGTCGCGACGCGACCGAGAGTCGGCGCACCCGCGGATCCACGTGATTTACGTGGGGCCAGGGCTGCTCCGAATTCCAAAGCTTCCTATTAACCGGCGTCGCGCGTGCTCGTAACGAATTTTGAAAAACGATTTTATCGGCCAGACTCGATTGCAGCCACGCGATATTTCAGCCGCCGGGGGACAGCCGCGTAATTGCCGCATACATCCTCCGCCCTCTAACCCCTAATTTCGCTATAAGTTTCGCGTTAAGACGGGGCAAAAAACCCAGCCACCGACAAACAATTCCTCCCTCTTTTTGCTACGCTCAGCCGCCATCGTCACGGACGCTAAGGACATTTTAATTGACGAGACACGGCGCCCGGGCATAAATTCCCAATTTTCGCCGCGGCGAAGAAGTTTAATTGGCGCCGTCCGAAACTTTTAAAGCGTTTTCGCCCGTCGGCTTGGTACTGCGTCTTCCTCGTCCTGGCCGGAGAGAAGCGGTGTCGCGGTAAAAACCAGCCAGTGAAGCGGTTTTTACTCGACCCTGGATGCTCCGCGATTGGACGTCGCTTAAATCAATTTTTCGTTCGCGGATTCTGAACGCGCGGCCAACTTTCGGACGTTTCAGAAACTTTGGAAAAGATGGTGTTTGCGCGAGCACCGCGCAATTAATAATCAGAGGGCTGGCTATAAATAATTCCGTGAAATGGTATCGCGTTGTTTTCCCAGCGTGGCGATCCATTAATTAGGAAACGACCAGGGCTCGTCCCTCTCGAGTTCTTTTTCCCCGTGAATATCTGCCCGTACGCGTGGAATCGAGGGGAAATCGGCAGGAACGAAGGGATCGAAAAAATTCGCGGTAACGAAAGCGAAGGATGGTTTACAGAACCACCGTCTGCTGGTGGATCTGGCTTCGTCGAACGGTATCTTGCTCCACACTGTTAATCTCGCGAGCATAACGCGACCATAAATTACCCGGAGCGGCTGCCTGCTCTACCTGGAACGCGTTCTAGGAGCAGGTCTTCGCGGTCGATTCCGTGGATGGTTTATGGGCACGATCCCGTGTACTGTTACCTTGATTCTCGGTCATTATCATCTTCGACCTTCGCGCGATCGGGAGCTATCTCGATGAACCGCGTCGCGCCGCGGCAACCGAGGCCAGGAAGTTCTCTCGACTTGAAAACACATAGTTGGAGATGGTAATTCCGCGATACCAGATCGTTCGCCTGCGCAAAACCGTATTTATTCTGCCAATAATCACGAGCGCAAGGGCGCGACTGTATATTTTCCCGCAGACTCCACTCGCGAATTGTATCTTCCCGGAAGCACCGTGGAGCATTCTGCTTCCAGGACTCCGCGATCCTCTCGATTCTTACCTAAAGTATTTCCACGAACGAAAGGTCAGAGAAGAATGGGACAGTCGGAGTATACACGCGGTCAAATTTACGTTTCATGGAATGCGTGAGGAAACTTCTGACCCTTCCAAGTTCCGTGAACGTTCATTGCTGCTCAAACGTTCCGGATAATTCGTTAGTATTCCCCGAACAGAGTAGATCTTTATACAGTATCCTCTGCTTGGTGAATCCCAAAATAGGATAACGAACCTCCCTGCAATCCGCCGTATTTTATTTTAAAAACGCGCGCTGGTGTGTCGGCGACGAAGAACGGAGCCGGAATCGAAAAGAAAAGGAGAAGAGCAGCGCGAGTTCCCACGGAAAGAGACAGAGAGATCCACGCAAGGTACCGTTGCACTTCCGGCAAGGAGGCCCGTAGCGGGAGCGAGCACGTGGTCGCGATTCTACCCCGTGGGGGTGAAGAGCGTCGCGACGAAGGTCGCTGCGAAGAAGGGAGAAAGCCAGGTGGTTGAATAAGGGAGGGAGCAGCGAGTAAGTGCGCGCGCAACGACGCGCCACGCTTCTCCCAGCGGCTCGACGGGTGGCCGCGTGGTCGGCCCGCTTCAGTAACTCCGAAACCTTCGAGCGAGTGAGTCACGTCCGACTTCGAACCCGACGAACGACCGAGACGCGCCAAAACGTACCTTATACACGCGTATTTCGAGGCTACCACGACTTCTCCGGTCGTAGGCACTCTGCTGCCAAATGTACTTTCTCTGTTATCGAAACATGATCGAGCGTATCGGGAAGATTTTCTACCAGTGAACGTTCCGCGCGTTGTTTACAAACGCTTTAAACGGGCGTGCTTCGTACAGATTACGATTTTTCACGGATTTTCTGGGACATCGTACAGACAGATATTCGCGAGGAAAGATCAGGTCGATCGGCTAACTGTTCCGGTGAAGTGAATTTCGTTCATGTTACACGGTTGACTCTTGTTTACATACAGCCTAGACTCGCGACCTGTGATCTTGTCCGATTCTCCAAGTTTTTCGGTAACGAGGACGGCTTCGACCGACGGAATACCGCGCGAGTGAGTGAATTCCGCGTGTGATACTCGTGCACCGATCGCGGAAACGCTTGTTCGGTGTCCACTCGGAGAAACTGTTGTCGCCATGAAGGCGGTTCGTTTGGCGACGATCCTCGCGACGATCGCGGTCGCGGTGCTCTCCGAGCCGAGCAATTCGGTGCGCCAGCGAGTGACGGTCCTCAGGTGTTGTCGGCACAAGGAAGAGCTGGTGAAGAAGTCGGACGGCGATCCGAATACGTCGGCCCGGTGCGAGGCCACCGAGAACGAATGGAAACCCCTCGTCTACTCGCCGGCACAGCAGATGATGCTGGCGAGTCCGCCTGCGGAATGGGACGTGGTCGAGGGACGGAAGCCAGAGTGCGGAGACAACTCGGTGTTGACCTATGTGCCCTTCAGAAGCACGAATCCCGTCATCCTCCTTGACGACGGGCACGCGCTCCTCGACGTTGACGCGGACGAGAAATTCGAACCGAGCGAGTACTGTGCCGATTCGAACGCTTTCTTCGTTTGCGTGCACAAGAGAATGGAGGGAAATCACGCGGCCGCAACTATGAGGCCACGGGTATGGCGGTGCTGTGGCGAGGATGCCGCTTTCCACGAAGAAAAGTGAGTTCTTGAATGAAAATCAATAAGAACCTCAAATCCCTCGCTCGATTTCGTTGAGAAAGTTTCGGAGGTTTCGAATAACCGTGCGTTCGGATTGTAGATTAATTCAATGAATGAAGATTCGGGTAGGAGAGTGTATCAGTTACAATGGATTACCCAAATCCTGCAGAGGATAGACCCTTTTCGAACATTAGACTTAAGGAGAGGGAAGCTATAGGCTTAGGTAGCTCAATTGCCGGAGCATTCGTCTAGAAAACGAAAGATCCGGGTCCGAATACCGGTTTCGTAATATTCCATCGTCGAGGGTATTAGTGGGACTCGGGGCAAAGCACACAGAACATCGTATGGGGAATGAAATCGAAACCGTAAAGGTCGCAGGTAGAAAGAATCACACTGGGTTGGAAAACCAGCGAGTGTAAACAAGTCTGAAGAAAATTCTGCATCTCATTACAAGCTCTGACACCTCGGTGACTCAAGGTGCAATAAATTAGGGTTCAAGTCCTTGGCACCCCACTGACAAAGAGAGAAGGAAAACCGAATATTCACTCGCTGACCTACGGTATAAAACAAACATTAAAATAATCTGTGTCCTTAAACCTCGAGGGTTAGGCAAACAGTATCCTTACAACAATATTGAAAGGAACACTGCACAGTCACCAGTCTCTAAATTCATGGGGACCCTGTCTACTTTCGTGTGAAGCAGTCGTTAGAATTGATTTCTTTTATTGAAAGCTGTCTGCTTCGGTGAAACGTGGTACGCTTATCACGCAAACGTGACGTGATGTTGGTGTAAACAGAAAATGCTGCGCTCCGTTTTAATCGCGTTTCCAATCACCCATGCTTGGGCGTTCCGTGGACTTTGTTGGCATTCTGTGTAGCTAGCGCGCGTTTCCTAGATAAATTCCTGCGATACGACCTTTCTTTCATCGCGCTCGGTGCCTCCTGTTCCTGCGTGCGATTTCTCTCTATTCACGGGTCGGCTGTTTACGCCGAGAACTGCGTAGGACGGCTTGCTTTTGAAATTCCGAGTATCGCGGTTTCAACGAACCCGAATTCTACGTGACTAGACGTTTCAATTAATTTATTGTGACTAGTAGCCCGGGCTTCTGCTAGTTCGGTGCTGAGAAAGCTGATTCGTGGTAATAGCGATGATCCCATGCTTGCGAAAGATTGCAAGTGAAACTTTCGCGCGAAATTTCCAGGCTTTTACCATTTTACAGAATGCTTCCATCCTTCGCAATCCTTCTTCCGTTCACTAAGATATCATATTCTTTTCAGACGCTCCTGTGCCAAGTTGAAGGAAAGTACAAACGCAACGCCACTGCTACCGAACGCATCTGTCTCTGTAGAAATTGTCGCTGGTTTCCCGGCTTGCCCGCGTTTCGACAATTTTACGATTATCGGTGACGCTAAGGATGCCGTGCTACTGGCGGACGGTGGCCTGGAATTAGACGGGGTCACCTTGCCTACCGGTCAGTTCTGCGTCGAGAGGATCAAAGAATTGAATCAGGTTGCGAAGGTGTTCGCCTGCTCGGAACACGCATCTCAAAGGTGAGCCCTCGACGTATTATTACACTGCCGTCCATCGATCCCACGAGCAACCGAGCCTTTCGGTAGACCGGTGGAGAGCTCGCGTAATTACACGGACCGAAATCTTATTCTCTCTCTTCTCGTTTTTTTTTTCGGAGTCCGTAGCCCGATTTTCTCTCGTTAGCGTGTCGCGTTCCTCGAGGCGCTCCTTCAGCGAGCCCAGCTCGAGAGTTCTGCTCGGCGGAGCGCGTTTCTTCGTTAGACGAAATTAAAGTAATGAACGAAACGCCCCGTGACGTATCCACTTGGAGCATTTCTGTAAGCCGGCAGAAAAATAAACGGTACCGCGGGCTGGCGAATAATGAATAAACGACGCCTGCCGTCTGAAATAATAATTGGGCCGGTGATTGTGTTTTCGACGGGTTTCCGAGATCCGCGAGTGCGAAAATCGGGGTCAACGGAATGGGTCGATGACGAAAAGACGTTTCCTTAGAATTTATTTGTCCATCGGACTCTCTGGGGTTTGCCGGAACAGAGCGCGGCTGGATCGCGGCGACCTACTTCGAGGCGCAGTGCACGAATCGACGTTTTGCCCGGTTAAAAGTATCGGCTGTCCTGATCTCGATTTATCGCCACGGTTTAATTGCACGTTAGATGGTAGCTCGATGGGTATGCCCCCTTGTTAGCCTCAACTGACGACACCTCCAGAAAAAGTTCACTCCGGCACTTTCACTCTTCTCCCGAAGAATTTCTAGGTCAGATCGGCTCGTCATCCTCGTTCGAGATGATTCACGTGCCTCGGAACCACCTTTTTTTTCTGCTATCGATCACGAAAGGAAAAGCGTATATACTTGACCATTTCGGTACCGAATGCTTAAACTTTTCGAGTTCTTTGGGTATTTGTTTTGAAACAACAGAGACCGTTACCATTCTACGCATATGGTACTCGTGTTATTGCCACCTTGGGGCTTTCGCCCGACACTTGTACAGGAAAAATGGCACAAAAAGTGAGAAGCTAGGGAACGAAAGAAACATTTATATAAGTAGAAGTCAGTTCTAGATTGATCTAATATTACACCGTAAATATAATGGCGTTTATAGTACGATTATGAGAAAGTAACATTGATGGATCGAGAGTGATTGGAAGGAATTGGTTATAAATATGAGAGAAGTACGAAGTACGCCTCGAAGTGGTTCTTTGAGCAAGTTTCAACGGTAACGCTCGATATTATGGATTCTGTTTGCGCGGGACGCGTGCTCTCGTCCCGCCCGAAGCCGGGATTTCAGAACGATGGGCTGTAATAGGGTCCGCGCCGGAAGAGTGCCGGAAATTACACAGAAAACGTATCGCGCGGGTTACGCGGCGAGGGTCTCGCGTGTAATTTCCAAAGCAACGCTGGAAACTCAATTAACGCGAGCGTTTACACGCGGTCCGAGGAAAGCTCGGCCAGCTTTGACAAGGTAACCACCGCTGCCTGCCACCTGACGCTTCGAGGCTGCCTCGTTTCATTTGGAATCGAAGGTGTACGCCGATCGTTTACACAACGGGGCCGATAAACTCGTGGAAAAGTCCGTGGGCACCGTCGATCGATCGATCGATCGAAAGCAAGCAAATACCTTCGCGTAGAAAGCGTGTCTACGCGCCGTTCAGGCACCGTGGAGAATGCACACTCGTCGCTGATGTCCCGTACACCTTGATTAGTTAGAAAATGTTTCTTTTTCTCGCTGCCAGTACCTAGAGGCGTGTTTATTCATTCCCCGCGAGACGTGGCTGAGCCAAGACCATCTTGAAAACTGCGAAGCGATTTCTCCCCGGGACTTTCACTCGCTCGGATAATCTGTCGAGAACAGGTTGTAGATTTCCGTCGAAATTCAACAGCCGTGGCGCGAGCGCACTCTTATCTGATAGAACAAAGACAGATGGTCTTTGTACATTGCGCAAACATCTTACGAGCCGAATGATATTAACAATTAGTCAAACTTTTCAACAGGCATTCTGCAATGTTCGATTTACCATTCAATAATCGATGTACCTACCTTTCCAGTTCTTTGCCCAGTTTCGCAATGAAAAGCCAGGAAACTGTACCGCGAATGAAATTAACCGTCTCTGTGTAAAACTTTCAGGCCAGTGATGCAGGCGGCCGACATCAGGTTCACCTTGTACCCGGTGGGCTTCATCCTGAGCGCGGTGTTCCTGGCAGCGACGTTGGCCGCCGGTTGGTTGCTGCCTGCCTCTCATCACGTTCTGCATTGGCGGTGCCAGACTCATCACGTCGCCTGCCTAATGCTCGGTGATATCCTCATGTCCATCATTCAGCTTGCTGGAAAACTCCTGCAAGGCGGAAGCTGCAAGGTGCTCGGTGAGTCACTGTCTTTTATCTCTTTTTTCTTTCTATCGTCACCCCCTGATCTGTCGACCGTGACTCCCTCGTGGGAGATTCTACAGGGAGATTTATATCGTATGAAACTACGAGATACACGCGTAACTATCGGTTTGCGAAATTGTCGATGACTAAGTTTGCGCGTGAAAGATATCGCGATATTTCAAAGCCTGTGGATGCGCTCTTTGTTAAGCTAAGAGGCACATCCGTTATATACTCTCGCTGTCGTTAATCCTACGAAACTTGGATATAGCGAAAGATTCAATTTCGCGTGGGATACGGGGAGGGTAATTTCGAAATTTTTGTCCTAGCTGTGAACAATCGCGACATTGCATCGATTATACGCGCCACGCCGGAGCTATGCGACTAAATACACCGATGGAATTCGGACTCGCTGGCCAGGCTTTATTTGCCGGCCCGCCCGCCCCAAACTCCGGGGCTAATTATTCGGATAATCGTAGTAATCCCTCGCAAAGCCTCGCTTCCTCTCCTCTCGGTCCGATCGCGAGAATCGATTACCGCGTACACCTGCGATCGTGCACCGCCTCTTCGGCTCGTAGCGATTCTCATTTGCATCTCGCCTCGTTTCCACCATTATCGCTTTGTACTGTCCTTTTTCACGGCCAGAAACCTCCGACCCGGCTCGCGACCAGATTTACCTTTGGTCCGTTTCACGGGGCAATTATGTTGCAGCCCGGCAAACCGGGGAATTTGCATGGAGCGTATTTCTTTCTATTACCCGCAATCCCTTTGCTTCGGCTGTTCCTCGAATGGATAGATCTCCTCCCGTGCTCCCTGAAACGAGTGAATTTCCACGGGAATTTTCTATCTGACCGAGCGGGACGAGCGCACTTTTCCTCCCTTTGTGTCTTCGTTTCACGAGCGCTATACGTAGCTACCAACTTTCTGCTGCGGATCGTACGTAGCTTCCAACGAGGAGCGGTTCCAGACGAGGGTTCTTCGTGGATCTGGATCGTTGACGAATCGTGGAGAAAGGAGAAAGTGGGACGGCTAGTGACCCACAATCGTACTCTCGGGTCTCTTGTTGTTTTTTCCTTCGGTGCTCCTCCCGCTTTGGAAGCACGCGAAAACTTTCCCTTCCTTGGGCTTATCATCGAGCATCGCCTGAGACCTTTTACGGGCAAACTTGGCCGTATCGATACGGTCGGGAGGTGGTGTTTACTTGGGAGTACGTACAGTTGATCTAACAGTACTTTAATCGAAACGATATCTGTTATTTAAGAAGACCGTTCTGAGTAATAGCCTCTGCGTTCACAACAGCTTTTTCTTTCTCCAAGCCTCGGCGATGCATTTATGTATGTTTACCTATGGAACTTGTGTGCTCTTAATTCCGCCCTAGACCGTTTCCGAGCAGAAATTATTATTCCCAGCCATTAAAAGTCAGTGTACAATAGGGTGTCTCTTATTTACTCTTGGTAAAAAATTGTTTCAAGATTTTCTTCGGGGCACCCTCCAGAATAGTCTCAAATAATTAATAAAAAAATTATGTAAAGTTTGAGCTCGATCGGATAACGGGAAAGGGTGCCCCTGGGCCCTTAAACATTTAAATAATTATTTAGCAGCTCGCAAAGTCCAAGTTATTGATTTAATTAAAAAAAATGCCAAACAAAAGTTGTAGATTTTTACACGTATCTTTTTATTCCGGAGGATGCCCCGAAGAAATTTAAAAAGTTGAAAATAAGAGCCACCCTAGTGTACAAGTGGCACAAGATTTAGGCGACTCTTTAGCAACTACAGCCACGAATCGAACGCGGACTCATTTTAAATGGGGAGAGGAAGCATTAAAATTCATGAGCGTTTTTAATTCGATTACTTCAGCCGTCTTTCGGTAACCGACGGTGGCAACAGTCTGCCTTAAAAATTCCACTCAATTATGCTCATCGGTAAAATCCAGTCCCCCCGTTGTTAACTTCGGGTTCGACTCCCGGGCAGTTGCGCGTCTAGAATAATTCGTGTACCCGGAAATTTACTCCGCTTCTTAAATCGCCTGCTCCGCCAGCATGAGTTCGGCGGTTCTATTTCCGGGCGTTCTCGCGCGCAACGCCCCAATAAATCGACGTTTCCATCCTCACGGTGGAGACTAAAGCCGCCGACTGTCAACCCAGTTTGACTGCCGTCGAAACTTGAAATTTATTTTCCCCGTCGGTTCAAGTCCCCGGAAGCTAGCAACTTCCTCCGCCCGGTGACCAGTATCTCGCTCGAAATTCCAGCGAACACCATCACGGTTTACACCGGTTCTATCGGCACGGTATTACGTAACACGCTAGCCGGTACTCCTCCGACGACTCTCGTAGGATGACCAAGGAGAAAAATGGATTTTTACTCGTCAGACTGGGCGACGCGTCCGGCTCCGTGCGGTTTTCTCGCTAGTCTTCGTGTTGGCGAGCGACCAGTGTCCGGTTACGAAGCATAGACGTGGCAGAATTTAGCGCTACCGAGGCACGGCATCGGCGACAGGATGGATTCCGTCGCGAACCACGTAAACGGAAACGCGATTCCCCTTTTTATCGCGAGAAAACAGCGCCGCACGTTGATTGTTCGCAGAAACAGCTCGCGACTCGTATATCGATGGCCTTGCCATGACGAGCCATTGAATAACGGGTTGCATTGAATAACGGGTTGCACGTTTAGCGTGTGCAATTACGGGGCTTTTTCATCGACTCGGGCGACAGTCTTTAGCGATGCCGGTATGCGGTCAAAGCGATTACCTGCACGGGTTATGTGCTGTCTTTTTTCAGCCGCGATTGCGATGGGATTTACGGGCTCGTGGCGCAACGCGCGCATAAATCGCGAGCGGTACGCGTTGCGTGTCTCTGGGTAGCTGGATTGTGTGAAACGATAGAACGCCTAGTTGATCAATTTTGTCCCCTGGGGTGTCGAAGTAGTCGTAGGATTAACTCGAAGTCCTCCAGAGAACGGTGACTTCCATTTGTAGAATGGTAAAATCCGCTGAATTCAACTTTTCTGTATTCAGAAGTGTGCAAGGAGTTCTAAAGCTGGCTTCGACTAGGTCGATTCCTTCTTCGTGAGAATTCATACACGTATTCCGAGCTCGTCACGCGGGAGTTTACGCCAGGAATTCCTCGTTCTCCATTTGCGTCCCTCGAAGCATCCAGTACACGAGAGAATGTCTTCATTTCGTAATGCTCTAATCGCGCTCACCCACAGGTACTCACGTTCTTTCCCCCCCACCCTCTGTCTCCCTGGCTCGATTCACTTTTAATTACTTTCGACCTTGCGAATATCTGTCGTGCCTCGAGCCGCATCACTTCATGGAAACTCTTCTTCCGGCGCGCCGACGAGGTGCGACTTGACCTTCGCCAGCGATCGCGGCGGTACTCGAGCTCTCGATGTCGTAACTCCTTTCTAATCGATCCTCTGGCTTCGATATCCATGGAATAATTGCGCCTCGCGTATCGTCGTGCAACGCCCAAGGAAATTGCTCGAACGCGTCACCACCGTTTTCCATCGAGTTTAACGCGCCCCGGACAGTGTGGACAATGTGGGACACGTGTTTTACAAGAGGGTTCCGCCTGGATCCTTCTGACCTCTCCCATCGAGATTCCTATTTCCTAAGAAAAATATCCCGGCCCCAAGATTATTTCACCGTGACTTTGGCTTTGACCGACGCTTCCAAGCCGATGTCGAAGTCCCTTTTATGGGGGGAACCTCGTCGATAGCGTGCGTTCTGAGCGAGAGGCGAGAGGAAATCGAGAGCACTGGTTTCTCCATTCCTGCGCTCCGATTAGTTCCGTACATTACGGTTGGAATAATTACGCGACCCGATGCGAGCAGTTTTTTTTTACCGCGCAACGTAGTTTTCTGTTACTCTACGAAACTTCAATGTCTCGTGAAAGAAAAACTGCTCGTGCGTTTGGCTTTGATCCAGCCCTCGGCTGTGGAATCCTCATTTGGGAGAAAGTCTGCGGTTTCCTTCGATTCACGATGGCCCATCGAACGAGCCTCGGAAGATCTGCAGCCGCCCCCGTTTTTTTCGCTCGCTCGTCCGTCGAGGAGACGCGGATCCATAATCTCTGTTCTTCGTACGGGGAAAAGAAAGCCACCCTCGCCGTGACGTCGACGATATCCTTGGAATTAATGACGGCAAAAACGCCCGCTTCCCCGGACGAAAAGTCACGAATTTTTGCCCGCGCCACCCATATTTGTCCTCTCGACCGTGTCAGGGGTCGCTTTCGATTTTTCACCGAGGATTTCTCGGTATTTATACACTCCAGATGACGACTTCTCGAAACACTCCTCTCACTGTTTTGCTTTCGTCGTTCCGAGAATTTTTCTGACGCGTAGAACCACATTGCCCACTTTCTCGGGCGCGTTTCCAGTCGTATGTTAATTGCAATCAATTTGTCCCTTGCACCACGGGCATTTCGTCCTCTCGCTCTAATTATCGAAGGCTTAAGAAACAACTGGAATCTTTTACCATGCTGCAAGGGGTGTGAGATCGACGCCCCTTCCCCTTGAAATCGTAATTTCGATAAGTCGACCGCGTGGCGAGTACTGTGGAGCGTATTGTACTCTGCCGAGCCGGCCCACCCATTAACAACGAACCCTTTTATAACTATTTTATAAATGACTGGACTTACGAAAAGTACGATGAGCGGCGGGATCGCTTCGAGGAACGGACAGAACGCTGGGACATAGGAATTTATTTTAAAAGGTGACGACACCGTTTCAGCGATCTTGTAACAGAATTTATCTGCTCGTGTCTAGGAAGAAAAAGATTGTTCAAAGGTACCATTTATTTTGCTCCCTTGATTATGTGTTTTGTTTAATTAAAAAATAAGATACTCGGTGGAGAGTAGTGACTCTACGCGTCGTCTGTTATCGTAGGTCACTTTCTTCCGACGTTAAGTTGGCCCCTTCTAATTCATGGCTCGGCTAATTAGCTTGAAATAGTGGCGTCGAACGAATGTCAGGGATTTCGAGTTTTATGACGACAGCCACTCGTTATTCCTCCTCCCATCGTGTGTATACACCCACGTAGCCGAGCCACGCGAATTCGTTGCCTCTTGTGTACAACGGCAGTCCGAAAGAAGTTTAGAACGGTCCACGATAGTAATTTCGCGCGAAGCAATTGTTGCTTTATGTATATTACACAGGGCGACAAGAATTCTGCGTGATCATTAAAGTTACCGATTCCGAGCATTCTTCTGGCCGCCACTGTATCTCCGTCCGTTGGTTGTCCCCTTCGTGAATAACGTTTCCCTGATAATTATCCCTTGTCCAGAGCACTGTTCGCGTTTCGGACAGAATTCACTGGGCGGAATAATTGAAATAATTGCGAGAAATGTACTGTCCACGGCACTCTGCTCTCTCCGACGAATTTGTCAAACAATTCGCAAACGCTGATGCGGTTCCCCCGGCCGTGCTGCGAGCGCAGAATTTTATCGGGGAAAGTGCGCCGCGGCTCCAACCAATCTCGAAGAATCTTTCCATTCAGCCGATGGATATTTATTGGAAAGAAAATTACCTATCCATCTGGCCGCTGGAAATTACATTGTCCGCGGGAAGTTGCAGAAACTCGGGTTTCCCGATGGTCGGGGAAAGTTTCCGATGGCTCGGTGGCTTTCTTCGCGACTTCTCAGAAATACGAGCTTTCAATCCGCCGGTTTAATACGGTTTTTTACGAGCCCGCGAGAATTGTCACGGTTTCGCGGTTTTATTATCTCTGGGACGAGCAGGGTGCACGGTCCGCTGGCTGCTGTCGCGCGAAACCGGAACTGCGGACAGTACAAATCTGTAGAAAGTAGAAAGCACGGGACTCGCGTGGAATTTGGACAACGGGGAGATTATTCGTCGACGCAAAAAGAACAGACGCTTCGCGGCACGTATACATTCAACTGGCGAGCTTATTTTACCTGCCCCCATTAAATATCCAAAGTGCATGAAGCACCTGAGCAGAGGATTGCGCTTGGCTGATCCGAGTTCCCTGATAAAAAAGGCGGCCCCTCGATTTTCACTTTGAATCCGGCACAGGAACACGCGAAGGGGATCCCCTTTCGCGAGAGAAAGCAGATAGTGAAACATGAAATCCGACTTTTCGAATATTTGTTTGAAAAGCTCGCGATCCTCGACGCGTTCTTTTTATCTCTATTCTACGAATGCTGCTCGTGCGATTAACGATTCGCTTTATAGAGCAGAGCTCCACTAGGGAGCCCGCGAGGCAGCGCGAAAACACGAGCTGCGTTCGAGCTCGTAAAACGTTGATGCGCCTATGAACGGGGGCCGATGGGTTTTTCTCCAAAGTCGTGGTGCTGGACGTTTTCCGGCGAAACGCCGGGATAATAGCTCCCGCGAACAGGAGCGCAGTTTTGTCTGGCGGCGCGAGAAATCGCGGCGTGCCATTTTTATGCAGGCCGCGCGGGAGAGAGAGGTGATTAAAGAGCGCCGGGGCGCTAGCAAGAACATGCTCACGAGCAAAAAAGAAGCAGGTCGTATGTCATGCGTGGGCGGGGAGAGAGAGGACGACCAGGGGTGGTGCAATTGGAACCACATGGGCGCATTAGCATTTTGTCTTTTCGCCGGTTTCCTTTTCCTGGTCACGGACGATGCATTCGAGGGGCACAGACGGGAGACGGAGGATCGCTGCTATGTAGCTCCCGATGATTAAAAGCTGTAGTATCGTCTCGGAGGCTTACTACAGTTTCGGGAGCAACGTAGCAGGAAATGGAAGCTTCCCAATTTTCGTTTACAAAGGAAAGAGGGGGTGGGAAAGGAGGGTGTTGTGGCACGTGGTAGAAATTAAAAGAATCGAGGCGATCAGTGGAACGAAGGACGTGCGACGGGGCACGAGAGCTCCGCCACCGATAGACGGAGAATAACAGACCGTAAAACTTCGCTTGGACACGTTAGAGAAAAATAGGGGGCAGGGGTTCACTGGTTTCATAAATTTCTGCCATTGTTCGTCCCGACCGCGGCGTTCTATCGGCCGACGATCTTGATTCGGAGGAATCTGCCCGGTTTCCGGGGCTGGAGTCGCGGAAATAGGGCTGAATATTTCCCGATGGGCTTTTTATCTAAGAAAACGCCGCGATTGTCTGGCACGGATAGTCACATAGCGCCCTAGGACTGCAAACGTCGGCGGCTGGGACGACGATTGGGAAATAATTGACCAATTTAGGGTTACGTGACTGGAACGTGTCTCGTTTGGAAGGGGAGGGAGGAGGGAGCGAAGAGGAGAGAAACGAAACGGGGGGAAAAAGACGAGGGAGCGAAGGTCTGGTGGTCCCATGGCGCCACAGACACTCTCTCCCCTGCCGCGCCTCTTCTCTCCCCTTTTTTCTGCTCCCCGATTCGGCTTTGCCTCGGCGATCCTTGTCGACAACAAGATTACGTTTCTGTCGCACTGTAAATATGATCGATGCGTTTCGTTCGGCCCGTGAAAGGGGTGCCAACCGTAGACATTTGAATCGTGCCTCTCTACTCGGAGATTGGATTGAAAGTCGCGGCCGAGTTGATTGAACGCGTGCGAGTGATCGAAGGTTCATTGTGACGAACGACAGGGACTGCCTCGAGTATCATTTTTATATGAAGCGACCATGGAATCGTGTCATTCGGCTAAAACCTTCGTGTCCCCGGTTGAAACGTCTAAGTAGCAGGAACAGCTCTCTGGCGTATCAATTTCATAGATGTACCTGTGAACTCGAGCGGAACAGAACCCAGATAGATCGCCCTGTGTGCCCTATTCAGCGCGCTGTAAATATGATAGATGAAGCTCGTTCATTTGCTCGTAAGGACTGAAAAATATGTTACGGAGGGGCGTACAAGACCCGATCGGGATATGAAAAATTGGCCGGTTCCATCGGCATGGAAATTTCATCTGTGACGGGGGCTGGACCATAAATCTGGGTAAACAGCGTGCAGAGACGAAGGAATTTTTTTTTTCCCTCCCTCTCCCGACTGGAGCGAGCAACGAGAATGCACCGAGCGAAGCTTCGAACCGTCCACGTCGTTGGAACAAAATACGATCCTCCCCTGGGTTTTCTCTGCTCTCCTTGCTTTCCTTGCTCTCGTCCGCGTCGCTCGCACCGAAAGTTCCGAGCTTTGTTCCGTGGGACATAAAAGCGAGCGAGGGTGCCCGGGCACCGTGCGAAATCCGCGATAAATAAACCGTCCTTCTATGCGAGCGATATAGCTAGCACGCGTAGGACAATTTACTTTCCACAGACAGAGGCGGAGGTGTTCGTGGAAGCTGGCTCGGATCTCCGTGGAAAAAAGGGGTTGGAAATTCTCGTGGACAATTGGTCTGTGGCGGTTGCCCGACAACTTTTCACGGGAGAAAAGAAGAAAAAACGGTAGATTTCGGTAATAATATAGCCTGACAAAGTGGAAGGGACCATAGATAAAATACACACAGTGATGTCTGAAGTAGCCGAGTCTTCTCTAAGCTAAAATACACACGAACGTAATCTCTCGATTCAAAGGCCCGCAGAAATCTTAAGACGTTTACTCTGTTGCCTCGTTCTCGCCACTCCGAAAGGGTGGCCCGGGTTTGAAAAGTCGTCTTTCGCCCTCGGAATACCCCCTTTAATGCCGTTCCTTTATCACGAGAACGCCTCTCTTTTAAGTTTCTCGAATTTACTGCGCGTTCACCTGACTGCCTCTCGGGGTTGCGCACCCCTCGCCCACGATAAATAAATACTCCTGGGCACTCGATGATTTAGCGTGACGCATCAACGGGAGCACCCGTCGTAGATCGTGGCCCGCGAGAGATTCTTCGCGGTACGTTCGCGCGGAATAAAAATAAATAACGCCATGATTTCGCGGAAAGCCGAGGCAATCAGTTTCCACGGGCTTTTCCAGCCCCCCCTAAGGGAGGGAACCCCGCTGGAAAAGTAAGCACTGGCGGTTGCGGAGAGTAGAAGGAGGTGAACGCAACGCCACCCCCAACCCCCGTGCAGCAAACGGGAAAGAATTATTTCTGCCGGTGCCAGCGGCTTCTAACCTCGTTACGAAATGAAAAGAAAGCTCTGTTCGCGGCGATCCGCGCCCAGCTTCGCCCACGGAAAACCGCGGCTGTATACATGATCGCGCGCGTTTTTCTCCCTCCCGGTCGGACCGCACCGACGTATTCACCCCCCGACGAATGGCTCCAGAGGGATGAAACTCGCTGAGAAAATGCAGTTACACGCCCTATTCCACACGGTTTACCCCTAGACGCACGCGTCCCCCTGCGGGTCTGCGTGCCGCGACATGCGTCACTGCTCGATGACAATTATTTTATTTGCCGCGGCTGGCGCGGGGGCGGAGACGGGGAAATTGAAGTTTGGAAGATGCGTAGACGCCTGCGGTGAGAAAAATTCTACGTGGCTGGCCCACTGCGAAGAAGCACTGTGCAGGCACGCCGAATGTTCCGCAGCCTTTTCAATCTCCTAGCGGGCGAGCTTCCCTTATAAGCTGCGACGTAAAGATCTTACGACCACCCAGTCGACTGTCAGACTCACGGCGAAGAGAGACGACCGAATGGTTTTCCCGTGTATCCCGGGCGCAAGCGGGAAACTGAAAGAACAATTGGCGGGCGACAAAAACGCTGAGCGTAAATTGAAAGCAGAGGGATGAGGTAGGAGAACGAGAATGGATGTCCTCCCGATTGGCCGGGCTCGTGTCTCAGCGACGCTGTACGCCCGGCGTCGCGACGCTCCTTCGATTCGTTGTTTTACCATCGCCTTCTGGGAACTCGGCGGCGAGACGCCCTCGTTCCTCCAGGAAAATGGACGCATTCCAACCTTCCAAACTGCGTCCTCCTGGCTGCTGTACCAATCTGCCATATTCGTAAGTTGGAAAGACGGTAAAAAGGCGATCGGAGGTTTTCGGTTTTCCGCTCGAATTCATGAGACTCCGCTGCTCCCTCGGACTCGGGGAGACAAAGGAGCAATCCCCCATAAAATTGCTTCGCGTCTTCTAGCTTCTCGCTCCTTTACGTCTTTTAACTTTTATTCTTCGAAGCTCAGTGGCACCGGTAATAAGGAAGGATCATTAAGGTGTTGCAGTATATATTCCTGAGTTTCCGGAGTTCAGGATCCTTTCCCGCCGATCTCTGACCTACTTAATTCGGAGAGGAGACGGCGCGCTAAATGTTCCTCTCGCCATAGGAAGTAGCGCGAACCTATCCAGCCATGGAGCTCGTGGATCAGACAATACAGAGCCACCAGCATCAGAACGTTTCTCCTTCTTTGTCCGCGCTCTTCTTCCATTTTCCCCTCGCCAGACCTACATTCATCCGCTCGTTGCTCCCGGCGCATCTTCTTTGTCTGCTCTCTGCCGCCGCTGATCCACCGCTTCAAATCCCGAATCTCTGTGTGCGTGTTTTTTTTTATTTTGACGGACGTGAAAGCCCGACGAGTAGCGGAAAGCCGGATGTGACTCGTTCCGCGTTGAGATTTCTGCGTGTCTTGTCAATTTTTTAACATCCTCTTCAGCGACGCGCTCTGTAGCCCTCCCGGCTCCTCTAGCATTCGCATTTCCATGTTTTTTCCTCTCCGTGGCGTTACCTGATCGATGAATCGCAACACCTAGGACTCTGGGCATTTCCCTCTGGGGTGAATTCTTCGCGAGGAGCGGATGGTACCGTGGGACTTGCATAATTCCAAGGAGATCAGTGTGCGTCTAAAAGCGGGGAGCTCTAGTTATCAGGATAACGATGCTCCATGAGCTTTTTTACGGTACTTTGCCTCTTCTCTGCTCGCGATTGGGCCAGGACGAGCGTAACGATGATTATGGGAATACGGCCAGCACCGGCGCACGCGTATATCTCTGGAGTCGCGATAATAATGATAGTAGTAATAAATTGTCGTTGGCCGCGACAGCGTCGACCATATTCATGATTATGACTATAATAAATTGGTGGACAACCGCTCGGAGGACCGATCGCTTATTATTATTAGAGCGAATATAGCGTCAGCTTCGCCACCGATTATGGCACCCGGCCTACTCTGCCACCCTTAAGTGAATTAACGCACTGGCACGGTGATATCGGCCCTACGATTATCATTTAACCGCGACCAGTCCACGGCTTTGCATTCTTTTCGACTCCCCTGATGCATTGGCGAGGATAATTATAGATTGTCCAAGGTGTCTCATTTGCGGTGATCACCTTACACCGTCTCTGATGCGCCCGATGATGGGACCTAGTGTCAGAGAGACAAATTATCGGTGCCCCTTCGGTAGCAATCGCTTTTCTGCTTAATAATGTAGAAAAAAGGGGAACGGACGGTGTAGAAACCCATCGAGGGTAATCATCGCGAGGGTAATTTTTGAGACTTGTTTTACTCGATGCCATAAAGTCGCGTTACTATTATTAAAGCGAGCAGAAACGGGTAGTTGCGTAACGGCATTTCCAGTAGTCTGTGCCCCAGCGAAATATTAAATTCGCGCGGGGCGCGGCCGCGCAATAATTCACGGCGTCGCGTCGCCAGATCCTTTTCCTCGTTTTTTCCGTTCCCCCCACTTTTTTTGGCAACGTTTTTAAGGTTCCATGCGCGGCTAATAGGAAAAGATTGTGTCTCGCTAGGGTGACCATGCTCCGCAGCCCCCGGCTGGTAGCTCTCGCGCTCGATTTATCATCGTGACGTGTGCTGGCTGCGCCTCTCTGGGGTTGCTTTCTCTATCCTCTTATCCCCTCGATCCCCCTGGCCCACTAGCCCTCTCATCCCGCGAAATTAAGGCGAATCTCGAAGTTTCGTATTTCAGCATCCGCTCTCTCCTATGCGATTAAGTTTCCTCGATGCTCGATAAATCCTTCGCAGCGACCCCGTTCCACGCGGAAACCTTCGCTCGAAGGGTTCCGATCGAAACCTCATCGTTACCCTCGGCTTACACGACCCGTGTAACTGTATCGCTCGATATGTCTGAATGGAAATATCGGGATGTCGTTCAGTGGCTCTGAAATCACAAAGTTTTCCTGCGAGTCTTTCCTTCCTCGCACCTCTTGCTGTTTAACATGGAGTCCTGGACTTTCGCAGGTCCTGAAGCTGCCTGCGTTCTTAGCCTGAATCGGTGATGCGAATCGAGTGGATGTTTTACTTCCTCTTCCAGGGGGAATAGGGAAAATAATCGTTGGAACGGAGGGACAGAGGGGACAAGATCGAGCTCTTCTCCTATCCCCGAATTATCAGGGGTGGCCGAGTGGCACGACGAAATTCGAATTGGACGAAACTCGGGTGTAGGTATTTCGCGGTAGGGTAGCGATCCACGCCCCGGTGTTCCCCTCGAGCGGGCGGGAAATTCGAAATAAAAGGAACGCGGGGACCGCCGCGGCCAGCTCGGTGGTGGACCTTCGGAAATTTATTCACCGCGACCAGCCGAAGTTAACGGAGAGAAAACCGGTCGTGGATGGCCGATGGTCGACTGCTGCATTACCCTGCGCGAAATAGTGCTGACCGTGATCCCACTGTGTTCCATTTTAATACATATTCGATTCACGGCGAGAACTGGCTTCGGCAAGATTTCGAGCTGGCTGCAGACGGACTTCCGTCGCTTCTTCGCTTCCCCCATCTCTGTTCTTCCCAAGTCTGCGGAAGGTTATTCCCCGTGGAATATCCCGTGAAATGGGATGAGTTGCACGTGGTCTGGAAAGATGCAATTTTACGGTATCGGGAACAGACAGATCGGAGAATGACGGAATCCAAGGATTGCTGGGGAATCGATTTTCACACTCTGACATCCACGCGGGTAGTTTTCGCCAAATATCACTCAACCAATCAACCTTTAACGTAGAATTATTTACGCTTGAATTTTGCATCGACTCCTACAAATCTTCTTGACAGACGCTTCTGACAAATCTCCTCGAGCACGTGTTATTAGGTAGTCTGGCCTGTCTTCGCCTTTAATCTAGATTTAAAGCGCGCAAGATCCAATAAGTACCGTTCCTTTCAACTCTAACAACTTGATTTCATTGCAACGACGACAATGAGAGGCAAGAGGGCGGCCAGAGAGCTTGTTCACCGAAAAGTCTCTCCTCCTGGCTGGCGCCTTACTCCTAGACGCGGGTGTCTCATAAAAGGCGCCTTTATTCGGCGCGCGGGGCCGCGCGCGCACGGCAGAGTAACCGAAGAGATCTCGCCGCTGAAAAGCGCGTCGAGATTTTTCTTGGCAAGAAGATCCTGTTCGCGCTCGGTGTTCCTTTTTGCGGTGCCCGTCACTGGGATAACTCGGAGTTTTCCTCTTCCTTCCTCCCCACGATCTTCGTGCGCCTTTGCCCATGAATTCGCCACCCCCTCCCCCCCGGGCCACCACTGCCGCCGTTTCTGCTGGCTTTATTTACGTGTTTTCAGCCGGGTACAAGTGTCCCCCGACTTACCGTGGAAGTTCGCCGGCAGTTTGCAACGAGAATCATTGCCCCCTTGGCCGATTCCATGGGTGTGTCGCGGCTTGCGTGGAAAGTAATGGGATCGTAGGGGATTTTTCTACCCCCTCTAGGAGACAGAGCGTTGGCCAGTGGCTTAACAGATTCACGGATTCTCCAATTCGCCAAAGTTGTTGGTTCGTGGCACCAGCTTTCCGGGGTAATCTAGGGTGGTTTTTCGGTATCGTTCGGTTGGATTATTTTTTATTTGTGCGCTGGGAGTAGTGTACACTCCTCGAAGTGTTCATAGGTCCACGATCCTTTTAACAACTTGAAAGCTTAGGGAGAAAGTATCTGTCTAGGATCGAATCTTTTTTTTCGAATAATTTAACGCGTGCAAGATGTGCAATATCATTGACGATGGATTCCCAGGAATTGATACTTGACAACTGTTTCGGAGAACTCAATAGCCAAGGGAGGGAGACGAGCGGAGGCTCAGTGAAGCGCGATAATTAAAATTGATGCGAGAAATCGAGGAGGGCAGGGGTACGCGTGAAATATGGGAAACGATGGGACACGGGCCTCCAAAATTCAAGTCCCGACACGGGGGCGAAGGTGGAAATCGCGGCCGTCCGGCCCGAGGAAATTGAAAGCCATAAAACATAATGGTGAGCGACACTCGGAGGGATTTACGGGCATTCGCCATATCCCATGACCACCTCATTATTTCTCGGCCGTGTCATTTCGCATTCGTGGGACTAGCTACGTGCCTGGCATGCCTTGGACGTTACCAGCGACACATGATCGCATCTTCCGCGACCGGAGAGCAGAGGGACACGCACCAGGTGTTGCTGCCTGCCATAGCCCATGGCTACCTGGTGCCATATGGTCGCACCATAGCCCAGTGCTGTATCTTCCATATGGGGGACCCTCTTCGTGGAATTAGCCATACCTGTCTTCAACAACTTTCACTTCAAATCTCGACACCAGCTATCAACTGACTTCCATAGCTCATTCATATTATCCCAGACCTCCTATACTCGAATTTCTAGGATCTCAAATTCTATTGCAGCAAACGATCATATCCTCTCAATATTTAAAAGAAAATAGTGAAGCTGTTTCCCCGATCAATCAAGCAAACGCTTCTCAAAGACGAACATTCCAGAAGAAACGTGTTCCCGCTCGGAGCCCCGCCGTCTTGAGCCGCGTAATGGCCCCTTTGGCCGAAGAAAGTGGCCAGGAAGAGTAGTTTCGAAAAAGCAGAGCCTTTTCACGGCGCTCGCGACAAAGGATCCCCTGGAAAGCGGGCAGGGAGAGGAAAATAAAAGCGCGACTCGGTTGTATCGAGTGTTCTGGTGGCGCGCGCGGGAGGTTAATCGCCGTGGCGAAAGTACACGCCTGTGTATGTTCCCCGATGCACTTACCGGCGGGTAGAAGCCACCTTCAGAGGACGCCGTATATGTTCGCTTGCACTCGCCACTTACGAGCTGACCGACATACAAAGAAGCACAGCGGTTCTCAGACCCCTCCAGGGGCCATTGGAATGTCCTGCGAGGCAGCCAGGTAGACGAAGCTACCTGCGTGACTGGAGGCTCGTCACGGTAACGCTGTGCACTCGCTGTCGCGTTGCGTTACTGCGTGTTTAACGTGTCCCCTTTCTGCTCAATCGAAGCCATTATGCGTCTCCCGGAGGCATGAAAACAGTGGCTCGCGGAGGTGTGCCCGCCACACTGAATACCCCTTTGAGATTTTAATCGAGGTCCTCGGGGTCGCTCCGCTAGGCTTTGTTTTCTGTTCACGCGAATTATCGAGATTGACCACTTTAAAACGATTCCCCGCAAGTGACGGGGCTGTGGAGAGCCCTTGGAACATAACCGTACACCGCGAGTCTCTTCACCGATGCTCGAAACATGAAGCGCATGGAAGGGCCCACCCGTTCGATGGCGTTACGGTTTGCCGATAAATTGCCACCGCTTCTGGAGCGTTTTCGAGCGGCATGCACCGCGATACCTTCTATAAAGCGAACGAAATTGGGCGCAAACGTTATTTTCGGCGAGTATTAATGCTGGAGCGCTGTTCCATCGTGTAAAACGGTGTGGAGAGGAACGGACTGGTCGGCCTGGATATATTTTCTCTGCTTCCACGTAGCACGTGTCCAAGTATAACTACAACGAGACAACTCAAGCACGATAAGGATCCTCGCCCCTCGCAAAAGTAACTCGAAACGTATCAGATCCTCTCGCAAGGACGGCGGACCTGGGGGGCGATTTTTTAATAAATTCCCCGGAAGATAAAATCGTTGATCCTCCTCGAATTCCTGTGCGTAATTCCGCGACGGAGCGAGGTCGACGGGTGCCAGGATTGCGCGGATTCCTCGCGTAACTGCGTCCGATCGAACAGTAAAGAGATATTTTAATAATCCTGCTGCATTTAAACCTCTCGTCTAAGATTCGCCTCCAACAAGATTAGCTTGTAGCTGTTCATCGATTCCGTCCGATCTCGCCTGATTAATTTCTCCCACCTACAAGCTAATTCTTCCGGAATGCTGATCCATACTCGCCGTGATTGCATCGAAACCCCTGCAGACATCTATCGAGGAACTGCTCCGTTCGCGACTATCTGGCGACACGCTCCTCTCGCCTCTCTAGAGAGACTCGCAGCCGCCGCGTCGGCGTTCATTAAGCCCCTGCTCTGGGAGTAACAGGAAGAAAGCGTAACCGCGGTTGCGTCTGACATTGCAGCGGCCAGAGCCCAGTCCTGGCGCGAAGGTTAGCAGAGCTGGCGAAGAGGAAGGCAATCGCGGTTCACCGGCCGTTATTCAGCGGCTACGGAACGATCTCGCGTTACAAGCGCGCCCGCCGCGCCGTGCCGGGGCTAATAGCGCGAACTGGAACGCGCGACGAAGCGCGCGCGGACAGCAGATAGCGCAAGAGCAAGAGGGAACTCCGGTTCTTGATAAGTAGAGCGTGAAGCATAAGCAAGTAAGCGGCTGGCGTGGACGGAGAAAATGAAACGTTGCGGCACTCGCAACGGGCCATGCACACGCGAAAACAGGATCGCGCGTCCCCATTCCCTCCGGGAGGATCGTTCGTGTTTACTCTTGCAGCCACTTCCGCCGGAAAGCAGGCGGCACAGCCGCTTTATTCTTCCCCCCAAGACCGTGTCTGCTGGACGAATAATCCCTCGGTCGAGCGAGTCTTTGGACCGCTGCACGCCGCTCCGTTTCTATCAACCATCGATTCGCGGGGAATCCTCGCCAAGAAATTTACGGTCCCATTGTTCTCGCTAAAAGTGGACCAGCGGATGGGAAAGGGGGCTCGCAGTGGACGGATGCTTGGGATGATAGAGCTACTGCTGGATCTTGAAATTTTCCAAGTCTCTGGGAATCTGGTAAGGAAACTATGTAACCCGAAGAAGTTTGAAGATCGAAGAAGGGTACTTTGGAATTCTACCTTGGGACCGAAGGATCTCGCAGGGTGGGCAAATGTTGGTGTTTAAAATTTCACCGTTCACTTGCACTTCTGGCGTCGGGAAGTTTTATATCTACGCTGCTTCTTCCTTGAAGACACGACGAACAGGTCGTCACTTGCTAACAGGGTCGTGACACGCTCTCCTACGTCCAATAAATCAAATCGAATGGGCGATACTCGGTCAACACTGACCGATTGCGTCACCGTTGCATCGCGATGCGCATCGCACCGTGCCCGTCCGTGCCAGTTATCAGTCATTAAAGCTGAAATTGGAGCGCGAATACATGGGACTCGAACGGGCTGCGAGCGGCCTTTCGCGTGGATTAAAAGCTCCGCGGAATCGATAATGCGCGCGAGGCGTCCTTTGACGCGATTTAACGTCGGCATACCTTTTTATACGGGCATGAATAAAAATGGGTGGCGGGCAGGGGGGCTCTGGACGGTTACACGGCCGAGTGGGATTAAAGCCGGCAAAAAATCAAATGGCCGGACTCTGTGCATGTTCTCGCTTTGACATCGGCTCGGAACGGTCCACCATACCCGTTCTAGTCCACTAACCCCGTGGTTTGTTGGATTAATCCGGCGCGTTGAGTATCGAGTATCGAGGCGGCACGTCGCTTTTTAGATCGCGATGCATCGATACCTTCTACAGCACGCTGAAAAATGGCGCTCCTTCTTGACGTGGAACCGTTACGACGGCTGCAACCAGTCGCGCGAATCAGGTCTCCCTGTCGTTCGTCGACGGAATGCAGTTCTCTGCGCGAGCTTCTCCATCCTGGACAGTGTGTCGCAAAGATGGCCTGGCTACTGTCGCTAACGGTACAGCAATTTAGTACAATTCTGTCGTTTGTTGCGTATTTTACCGGGTACTTTGGAGACAGACAAGTCGGGAGAGAGTTCCTTGGGATAAAACGCAGATAAATGTCTCTCGGTCGAGCCTTCGGAATACCACGTGGGTGAGCCGCGCAGCATCAATCGAAGTTCAGTTAGAATCGATTAGGAACTTTGTCGCCCCCACGATTTGTTGCCAGTAAAATCACGTGAAGACCATTATAATCAAGCAGGCCCCCTCTCCCTACCCACTTAGCATGCGAACGACGTCGAAAAGCGATGAGTGAATCAGAAACCAGCGGTTTGGTTCTTTTTTTCGCCGGCCAGTTCATTGGCATTCAGCGGCGTTGTCGCTCCCGAAAATTAATATCGTCGCCAGCGATCGAGGGCTCTCCATTACTTCCAGCTTTGCTCGCGCCCAAAAGAACTTGAAAAGGTGCTCCATCCGGCGTCTAATTGGCTCGTGCGCGTCATCCGCGAAATTTCCGGCCCATCCAATCGACTAAAACGCTCGAACGTGCCCGTCTGACCGTTCGTCGTTAAGGCTCTGAATATCGAGAGGAAATTGAATACGTCACCGGGCGTTTCAAAACACCGTCTAAGCCTGGACTTATCGTCGAGTGTCTCGTATAATTGCATCCTATGGCGTTTCTTGCGTCTCATACGTAGTCACTGCTCTTTTTTTGTGGGAGAGTGTGCATTTATTGCTATTCGAACCGGTTCGCAGCTCTTCAAAACAGACATTAACAATGAAGCTACTCTTGGACGTCAACGACGAGCCTTCTGAAAATTCATTCGCGTCCTACATCGGCGACTTTTTTTTTATTATACATTTGCATAGCAGCGCAGAATTTTGAATGATATATCGCAATGCTCCATTGAATGTATCTCGTCGCGCATCCCTCGAAAGGGTTAACGATCCCACAGTGCACGCGATGCGAACGCGAGGGTGAAAAAGAATGCGCAGAAGCGCGGCATTCGAAGACGCCAGTGAGACGTTTGAGGACTCGTTGCGGCTCGAGCGCATTAAAATAATAAGCAGCCGCATTAAAGTGATTACGGCGCGAAGTGAAGCGACCGCAGGAGGCGGAAGTTCAAGTGTCCCCGTTTAAGAGGATCCGCGGCGGTGTTGGTGCCAGCAAGTTGGTGGTCGGACTGTCGGCCGCGTCGCTTTCCTCGCCATTGTTTTTCTTCCCGTTCTTTTAACAAGCTCAACGAGCCACCGCGACGTTTTCGCCAGCGCCGGAGAATACCAGCGCTCCTGCACGTCCCGATGAACCAGCACAATCCCTCTGCAAAAATCTCTCTCTTCCTCTCGCCGAGCGTTCGTCTACCTGGGTCTCGTCGCTCCGCCCCTCTCGCTCCTCGTCACCGTCGTCCTCTACCTCGGCGGCCCTTTGTATTTTCCAGCTGAAGTTTAAGACGAGTTTAAGACCTCCGGTTGCGGTGCTTCCCGAGGAAACCTCGGACCCAAGATAGTTGACTCTCGGAATAGATAATTCTACCTCGCGGAGGACTGTAGGGAGATGTTCCCTCGCATCCGGCGTGAAAGTCTGACTCCAGAGAGTCGAGTTGCACGATCGCCCGTAATGGCCGAGGTCGGGAAACAGGGACGGAAGGTTGAGGGTCAAGGGCATATTTCGTAGTGAAGCATGGCATCCGTGGGCAACACACATGTCGAACACCTTGGCGAAACAGATGGTCCCCAGACTTTCGGCCGGGACAAAAAGGGCCGAACGGCGCACAAGAGCGAGCGAACGAGAGACGTAGCCCGTGCACTGATTTGGCAGCTGTCGAACACGTTCGGCACTCGTCCAGCTGCCACGTTAATTTTCCTCTCTCCGCCCTTGCTGCGGGGTTGCAATTACGTCCGCGTCTCTCGGACCACGACCAACTAATCGGTATACAATCTGGGAGGCAAATTTACAAGGACTTACCGGGAACTTTGGAGGGCCCGGGCGGATAATTGGAATGCCGGATATCTGGCCTTGAAGCGTCGCACCTTTTAATGATACTTAATTTCCGCGTTTATCCGGGGACAGGGTTCGTCTGTCAGTTTTATTTGAGCCCGCGGAATTTCACGGGAGCTGGAGTTATCGCACAGTGTAATGAGTATATAGGGGAAAAAAATCAATTTTTCATAAATTTATTGTAATATCTACCACATCGGCCCCATTTCGTTTGTATTTCCAAACAAATTAATCGACAAAATTTATGAATAATCTCCTTCATTTCATCTGATAAATCACCCAGATTAAAAACACTTGATATCTTTTGAGATAAAGCGGCACGCCTTTTTCTTTTTGCGTATTTTGCCATACGTCAAAGAGATCGTTATTACTTATCGATTCTAAAAAAAATAAAATCTCAAGAAAGGACACTTAGGGGGCAGATAACATTTATACCAAATTAAATCGCGTAAAAGGAACTGTTTAATTATAGTAAAAACATGAAATAACCGATATGTTGCGTTTTTTTTTTAATTCTCTCCAGAAGTTAAAAGATGTGACAAAAAAGTAATAATATGAGTCACTGGTACTTACCCATATCTTTAAATGCGAGAATGTTTGATTAGCCTCGCCCATTCCGCGACCTGCGATATGGTTTCTTTTCTACCTCTGCATATAATATTTAAACATTAATATAGACGATTATTATTATTATTATTATTATTATTATTATTATTATTATTATTATTATTATTATTATTATTAGTGTGACGAAAAATGGTTATATTTTAGTTATTTTTTTGAAAAAAAAAGAAAGATGAGAACTTATGCTGTCTGCGGCAGCTTGCTTTTTGAAAGAAAGTTTCAAAACACAATTTTTTGCTTTTTGAACACGGTTCGTGACACTGTGAATCGGGAGGATATCAGAGTCACGCAGACATTGGATACCAGGAGTTTTTCTATCGTTAAAGAAGGAAACGGGATATTTCGAAGGCCGTGTAAACGACCGCAAATTCAGCGAAACACTTTACCCCAATCGATTGGAGTCTACTCAAATTTCCGTGGAACGACCACTCGATCGTGCACACTTCCGTGAGCCCCGAAAATCGGGCGCCAAAGTAGTTTGAACCGCCACCCAGTATCTCGGGATATTCGAAGGGCGCGTTTATCGTCGCGCAAGGATTCCGCGCGAGAGCCTGCAAGGAGAGTTTATTCGATATTCCGCTCGCGAAGGAACCTGTCCTCCCTCGCTTCCTCTCGAATCCACTGGCTTCACCCCTTTACCTTCTGCACCGCTCTATCGCCGCCCACCCCCGTTCTTCTCGGGTCTTCATGGCCCTGACTCGAATTTTTTATTAAATCCCCGCCACTCGATAATGGCGACTTCTCGTGTGTATCGAGATGAAATGCAATTTTCATCGGCCGTACGCTCGCCGCGAGAGCGAACCCCTCGCGCCTACAGGGGTTTATTTACCCCTCCTTCCACACGCCTTCCAATTGGATGCTCACTGCTCGCCCTCCCGTCGCCGACCCCTGTCCACGCAAACCCTCTTCGAATCAGAGACAAAATTATTTCGCTTCTTTCACCAGACGTTCTCGCTTCTTTCGCCTGCACAGGTGTATTCTTTTTTTTCTTTGAAAAATGTAACGAGCAGGTATATGCATCTCCTCATAGTGACTACATAGTAAATAGTAAATATAAAATATAAGTAGTAAATAAACAGTAAATATATGAAGAAATAGAACATCGCAAATCACGTAGAAGATTGAAGTCTCCCCGCGGTAGGTACGTCTATTTCCACAAATTACACGGAGATTGCGCGTAATGAGGATCGAGGCCTAGCCCACAGCCGGCCCCTATGATGGATGTATTTTTAACGGATTATCATTCCCGAAATAATAGCCAGGCCGATCGAGAAACGTGGTAATTCCACGGAGGCCGGCACGAATCCACGGTCGCACGAATTCGACCACGATCCTCCTGTGTACATGGTGCGCAGCTCTCACCTTGATTACTCACCTGGGGTTCGGTGCAGCAGGTATGCATACCCGCATGTTTGCTCGAATAATTGGGAGGCTATACGTGTGCCCCGGAATAACCCCAGCGCGCAGTCCGATTCGCTGGAAATTCAATCTACTCTCCGCGACCGATCAACCTGATAAAGATCTCTGCGCACCGTCTATTTGTAGCTCGTTGCTGAAATCGCTTCGCGGATCCAGCCCATTCCACTCGCGTTTTCCTTCGGCGGAATGGCATGATTGTGCTTTTTCGTTTCCCACTCTCGAATATCATAAGCTGAACAGTCGGGCGCTACTTTCGAAAGACTTTGAAGTAGACCGTAATGGGGACGGTTAAGTGCAAAGTGTCAAACGGTATACAGTTAACGAGCAAACTTCGGAATTACCATCGACCAGATCTACCAGAAAGTCGCAGTGGACGGCGGCGCGTCTGCTAAACGACGAAATGATTAACGATCACCGTTCTGTAATTAATGATTGAGCCGCGGTGCTCCCGACGCTAATTTCGATCGCTGTCATAATTAAATACGCGTGCACACACTCGCGTCCGCGGACCAAGGGGGCTGTAATTTCGCGGCGCGCGGACGCTTCGGGAAATATTTCGAATATCAGAGACGGCGGGAAATTTCGATTAATTCCGCAGGGGGATTCGTTTCGCCGTGAATATTGCCGGGGCGGGAAACGCGGAGGGTGAAAAACGGCGACAAAGGGCTCGCTCCGCGGATTTTCCTCCTTTCGCGGAACTCGTAAAGGAGTTTTAAACTCGGTCCCGTTAAAACGAACGGGCCTGGATTGGTTTTCGCGGTAAAGCCTGCAAGTGCTTTGCGAACCGCGGGCCCGTCTTAGGAACGGCGAGGAGAGACTCTCCAGAGCCTCTCCTCCGCGTCTCTTTTCTCGGTATTACGATCGCTTATTTTCTTCGGCTCGCGGCTCTCCGCGCTCGAGGAGCTCTCCCCGTTCTCCTCGGAGGGGCAGCTTTAACGAAGGCTGAACGAACCACGAGAAAATGGCTCAATTCGCCCGCCGGTAGATTAATTTCCGCCGATGGAGAGGAGAAAATTAAAATTTCCTCGCGAGGCTTCCCGGAGCACACGGGTCGAGCGGCTCGAAGTGGCTGCCGCGATAGATAATCGTTACGATGCAATTTCGCGGCGGATTAATTGAAGTTACCTTGATCCTATCGATCCACGAGGAAACTCCCCATGGAGGGGGACGGGAGAGAGGATGTCGCGTTTCTGTAAACGCGCCCGCGGGATATCGCTGGTAATTCGGCGACCAGCGAGCACGACCGACGATTTAGTCGCGATAATGCGGCGCGGGGATGAATTTCGTGGGTGAGCAACGTGGACACCCGTTTCCGACTTTCCGTATAAGCTGTGTAAATACGCGGACCAGCCGCGTGCACGGTCGCTGCCAATGTACCGCGAGCATTGTGCGTGCGTCGGATGCGGCTTTTCAGCCGTTGCCAAAGCCGAACAATACCAAAGAAACGGCGTCTGTTGCGCGGTTACGCCGATCCTGCACACGGGGTGTCTGAGAAAAAACCGTGATTCTTGTCTCGATCCACTCGATAAGTTAAACAAGTTCCGAAGAGTGATTTTTCCCAACCGGAGGCCTCGCTCGCGAGGCAATCGCGGCTCGAGTCGACGTCACGTGCGCGGTAAGAGCGAGGCTTCAACTTCGATCGCAGATTACGCAAGAACGATGGTTTATTTTCGAGAGGTTTATGGGGAAGATCGACGCTTTTTCGAGCAGAGAATCGATTACGAGCAGGAAACGCGTCGTTCATCGAACACCCTGTGTGCCTTGGGCAAAAAGTGCAGCACGCGAGAGGAAGAGAGAGACTCCGTATATGTACACGAGCCTATATACGCTCCGACGTCCGCCATACGAGCGGCTGCAAACCGTGCAAAACCAAACGCCGCTCTGCCGCATACCAAAGCGACTGCACAAAAAGCGGGATGCGAAATCGATCGGGCAGGAATAAAAATATACCCGAGTTCTCGTTGCATCCGGGGGTGGGGTCCGCTTTTCGATGGTTCCGCGAAAGGGAAAAATCGTGAACGAGCCGCGAGTTCCTGTTATTCTTACGCGCTGTACCAAGCCTTTTGTTGTGCCTCTTCCTCTTTCTCAGAGATTTGACAAAAGTCGTAGTTAGTAGCAACTGCTGCTATCCAGCGGCGCATCAAATATCCTTCCCTTAGCCTCGTGCGAGGCGTCACACTCCTCTTATCGGAGAATCGTGACCATAGGTATCAATCGCCAGGAATACCGCTGGATATTTTTGAATCTCCGATGCCGGTGAGTGTCAGAGATCGAGCCAGGCGAGGCCTGCGCCGGTTCCGATGAGTGACAACGCGGAGGAAATTCAGGTGCTCGCGGATGATGTTGAGCGCGTTGTCACTCGAGCCTAGACGGGGGTGTTACGCTGCATAAAACAAATCAGTCGGGATCCCGAGGCTCGATCGATGCCGTGCTATTCAACGTCAGTCTTGTTAATTATAGCGGCTAATTAGCCGTGGTTTCGACCGGTCACACGTCCGTCAGGAACAGCCAGCGCAGCAGTTAATCCCCACCCGTCTCCCGTGTACTAAGGTCAACGCGGCCCTCGAATTCCACGGCACGCACATTTTTCCGCTGTATCGGCGCTTTAACGAAATTCAATGTAATTGAAAATGGACAGCCGTCCTTTTAATTAATCGTTTCCGAGCGCTGAACGCCGAGCCTCACCGCGATCGATCCATTTCACGGCGAAACAATGAATCAACCATTGAATTCTTCCCAAGCTTCGATGCGCTACGGTGGGGCGAGCTATCGGTAACCAATATTTCCCATCGATCGCGCTCTCGTTCTGTAGGAGGGACTTGAAGTTTTGTGGGAATATGAGCTCGTCGAACTGTCGACAAGTGCTTTCGGAGAAGACTCGGATATATCTTCGTGAGAGCGATAGTAGGTGTATATTGCGATGGGGCGATTTCGGATGGCGTCACGTCCCTCGGAACGTGAAAGAAACAAGCCTCCGAACCGAGCAATTGGCTCGTGCCGTGTGTTAACGGAGTTTCGGGGCGTCGCGTGTGTCAAGGCGCATCCGCATGTCGGTCGCATCCTTTGGCACGCGTAAATGCACATGCAGCTACCCACACGACACGTTCGTGCGACAGATAATCGATACACGCTCGGGCATCGATGATCCCTGTCATTAGCCCCGTCCCGACTTCCGCTCTCAAATGTGCAGCCGTTTGCCCGCACTGCTTTCTGCCCTCCGTAGCAAATAATTGCTCGCAAGCACGGAAATAATCGGCACAATGCCTGCGAAGTGTGACCGCGAAGATGCGTGCGTATAATGCCCAGTTGATTCGCCGAATCACGGTTCGGAGAAAGTGTAGTTTCTATTGGAAACGAGGCTGCTTCTCCGGCGATATTTTCCCTGCCGGGAGTGGCGAACAATCAGGAACACTTGATACGGCATTCCACCTGGGGGAACTCGATTTCACCGGCAATTCCGTTTTCACGATGCGATCTTCGAACGCTCCCAGTATTCTTCGGCTGACTTTCGATCTTTCGTCTTTCAGGCTTTTTAAACAACCTCGGGAACCGAGGTTGTTTCACACTTGAAATTTCTCTGGCCCCTTAGGGGAATTTCGTTCCCGCGGGGCTACGTATTTCTAATTATCCACGTGAAAAAAGAGATGCGTGTCGCTCAGCGGACCCGAAAGCGCCGCAGAGGCCGGGGAGCATCTGCTAGGAAATTGAACGATTTCCGAAATTGAATCAAACCAAAGCGGAAATTGCGTAATCGCGCAAGCTCCCAGGGGGGAAACCCTGGCGGGACGTTTCTGCGGACGAATGTACACGGGCTTGGACGAAAAGCTCCATCGGGAGTGTCCAACACCCCCGGCCGCGCCGACCTCTGGCCCCTCGCCCCTCGCCCCTCGTCGCTTCTCTACCTGGCAGGGCCAGACCGGGGCGAGCACGTTGGATTCGGTTTGCATTCGAAACGTGTCCACCGGGGCAAACGCGACTCGAATTCACGCCGATATAACACAGCCTGCGGGGCTGAAGCGACGTTCCGGAACGACGTGGACCGTCGTGGCCGTAGAGAGGCCACCACGACCCAGAATGCCGCGGTTATTAGGACCGCCGCGCCAACTTTTCTGCCGACCAGCGGCTGTAAAGTGACACGCTGTTTGCTTAGGACTCCGCTGACATCCAGAATTCTGCGCGGGGCCATCGAAATCGCGTCTGCGAATTCTCTGGCCAAATCGCCGTCGCTGGCCTTCAAGATCGAGAGACCATGCTGGGGTGGGACACTCTTCGAAAGTAGCCCCTCCGATCTGACTTGTAAAACGATACTGGCCATCGGCAAGGCCGGCCGGACAGCTTCCTTCCATTCATGCGCATGTACGTGGCTCAGCGAGTTGGTACACTGTAGCAATAATAATCGAAACAAAGCTCCCTCGCAGTCTCGTAAACACGCAACACTCGGACAGTCGCCCGTGGACGCAGGGGTTCCCTGCCGATCGCGAGGAGGAGAACAGAGATTCGTAAATACCGAGAGGACGACAGTCCCTTCTCCCGTTTCGTTCCGTTCGGTGATTTTAACGAGAAGCGCCAGGGGGACGAGGGGGTGGATTTTTCGCGAGCCCGTCGGTTTAATAGCCCCGCTGTGTACCGCGTGCTCGAGCAACATTGGAAAGCGGCTTAACCCTGGAGGACCCTCGACTCGCTCGCGATCGACCGGGGGCGTTCGACGTGCCCGCACACAGCGGCACGTGGATCCGGCATATGGCTTCGTAAACGCGCGTAGACCGGCAGTCTAAAGCCACTCGTATCTACGGAAAGCCTGCGGAATTCCTAAGGCAGCCGGGCAGACAGACGCGCGTTATTATATCTCGCGGGCCAACGAAAATTCGAACTTTGCCTCGCTCCCTGGCCGACTGCCAGAACGACAATCTTCCCAGTCATCCTCGCCGTAAGCCGTTGTGCAATCGTGCGTGCCTCGCGATACATATTTTCCCTCCCGGCGCTTTTGTCTCTGCGTATTTTTTCCCGCCCTTCCCCCGGGCGCACAGTGGTTCCAAAGTGACTTTTTGCGGACAAAATTCCGCATCTCCGTCAATTATCAATCGATTTTTTATTTCTTTGGCTCGTTTTGTCGGGGATTAAATTTGATATAATATCAAATACCTGATATTGCTACCAAAACGTGTTTATTTCTATCTTTTGTCTGACAAAGTTGGATGAAAAGTTTAGTAGTTTTTTACGTACAATCTTCAATTGGCACTTGGTAATAGCGGAAACATAAAACGGGCGATTTGTTGACACGTCAGAATATTTGAAATACAACTTTACAATGGATGAAAATTTGGAATGTCTCTACCGAGTTTACTACAACCAGAACCGTCTGAAATATCAATTTAATGTATGATTATAGATCCTAATAGCGTTCAGAAATATCGAAGAACGTCAAAAACGTGATTTATTTTTTTTTACCTTTTTACTATTGTTTATTAGTAAATAAAACTTTATCGAATCTTTCCGAACCACATCTTTTGCATTTGGGATGTGACATTTTAGCAAATTTAATCCCACACAAAGCAAGTAAAAAAAAAAGATAAAAATCGGTTAAGAATTCACTGAGATATGGAATTTTGTCTACAGAAAAAGGCACTTTGAAACCACTGTAGGGCGTCGGGACTCCTGGATTCCCGCTGGCGCTCGTGACCGCGAGATCTCTCGGTGCTCGCCTCCCCCTCGCCGTTCCTCCTACACTTGTTGCAGCCTTCTCTGAAAAATCAAGACTCTCCGTCGATTCCACGGAACCGCGGCCGGGCTCGTTTATTTTCGTTTTATAGCGGCCGATCGTCGTTCCTAATTTACGACGCGGCCAGTCGTACGTCTCCAGGGTCGTCGTACCCTTTATCTGCCGAATAAAACCTGCCTACCCAGGGATTCGCGCAGACTTTTCGACATTTTATGCGGCCATTATCTCCCCCGGGTATCGAAACATCGGGGCGACGCCTTTGATGATTCGTGGCAAACAGTGCGCGGCCCGGGCTTTCTTTGTTCCGAGTTGCGATTCGTGGTAAGGGAAGGAGAGGGACGAAGGAGTGAGGAGGGAACCGGAAACAATGTTTCCTCGCGCGAAAACAGAGATACGTACTTACTTACATATACGTGTTTCCTCGCAGGCGAGGAGGACCGTCGGTTTCACCGTGGCCACGGTTATACCGTATTTTTGGTGTACGAAAGGCTCGTCCATTATTCAACGCGGCGCGCGACGTCGGAGCAATCCTGGAGACACGGGCCCTTCATATAAATTCCCTTGAAGGAGGGGAGGGGAGGGGTAAAAAAAGGAAAAGCACAGCGAAGATCCCGCTAATTGACGTCCCCGCGAGAGCCTACGTTGTTTCTCTTTGGCAACAAGCGCCGACGCGGTCCGGCTCCCGGCTTCGTTCGTTAATTATCCGGGCGCAAAAAGGACCACCCCCGTGGTTGTAGCGTTCGGGTGGGAAAAAAGAGGAGGCGTCGAAGTTGCCGGCGAAGCGGGAAATTAATTAGGCCGGAGGGGCGCGCGCGCTGGTGTGCCCCGACCTTGCGGAGGAAGAAGCCCCTTATTCTCCAGGTAATTCGTCACGTGGACGTTTAGGACCTGGGCGGGTTAAGAGGGGGCGCAGCAACCCCTGGGCCGCGGGGGTGGCTGACGAGCTCTCCTCCAGGAACTCCCTACAGCGTCATACGGCAGCAATTTCAGCAACACTCGAGACAGACACAGTGCGGTGTTGGCGTCGCGGCTCGCTCATCCTCGCTCATCCTCGCTTCATCCGCGCAACCATAAGTGGAGATCTCGAGTGGCACACGCGTCTCCTCTCCATCGTTCGGTCGATTTGCGCTCTCGCTGTTCTCGTCCCTTCGCTACCCGCCCGTCCACCCGCGCCGATTGGCCGGCACTCGTTACGTCTAAATATAACAGAATTTCGTCCGTACGGCCCCGCTGATTGCTCCTCGAGGGCTCCGCGTCGATTAGCGGGACCACGAGAGCACAGCCGCGGGCTCGTGACGGAACCTCTTCTGGGAAAAGTTGCCGCGATTTTCGGGGCTAATCGGAAGCAATCGAGACCGGGAATTGCGGCGCGCAGCAGCGCCCCGGCGAGCTTGCAGGGATTCAAGGAGGATTTCGCGCGGCCTAGGAACTCGTTTGCATATTGGCCGCCTCGGTGCACGCCGCGGGAACAATGGGAAAGTCGAAATTTATTAGCAACGATATTCCTGTTGTCCGGGTTACCGGGGCTTGCGCCAGCACTTCCAGATGAATGTACCTTTCTTGCTGATTCCGGGCGAGCTCGTTCGCGTCAGTCAATATTTGCGCGAATAGATGTTCCGGCGTTGGTTTTTTGCGAGGGATGGGGAAGAAGGAAGCCGTCACCGGGAAGGGGGATGGTTAATAATTACGCGACCAACGTGGGACAACGTATCGATCACGCCCAAGTGCTCTTCGGGCATTGTTCGGCAACGCGCGCAAAAACAGATAAATTATGCCCGGTGGACGGCCCATCCGTCGGCAATTGTGTCGCGAGTTCTCTGTGGGCGGTCTCCGGTCGTCGTGTGTTCCACGGAAACGACGCGAAGGGGATAGCCCGCGTGTATTTATACACCCGGGTACGCTGATTCACCGTGAGTTTCATTAGTGCTGCGAGATCCGTCTCCATCCCGCGAAGCTTGCACCCTCCGGAACGGTCCGGAATATGGGCCAGGCCGGTTTTCTCAATTTCACCACCGTAAATATCTGACGGTGGAAGCCATAACCGTCTCTTATCGCCGCCACTGAATCACGTCGCTCGCGTATACGCCACGTAATGCATTCTTTCAGCGCGAAACACCGCGTTCGCCAAAATGGCGGTGGACCCGGGCTCGTCTTTTTGTCGAATCCACGAAGGGGGACGCAACCGCGCGAATCTCGCTCGATTTCGTCAATGGACCGTGCACCGAGTTAAACCTTTTTCCCCGGGACCGTCGCGCCGCCCGCAACACGCTGTAAATATCCAGCGCTGGCGTCGATAGCGCGCGATTATAGTCGCGACACTCTCCCTCTGTTTTCCACTGTTTCCTCCCCCTGCTTTTTTTTCTATTTCGCAGTCCATAGGTTTCCGCGCGGCCAGCGGACGCGTTCGTATTTCACAGCGGGATTTATACTAGCAATCCATTTCGGAATCTAATATTCGTCGCATCAGTTTTATCGCGGGCTTGATTAAATTGGTTTACAGACGCGCGACGCCGCGCGTTGTTTGTCGACGCAGCGCGGCGCGTCGACGGCGACGGTGGCCCGTTTGTAAACTCGCGCGTTCCACTCTCGTTCACAGGCAATGGAAAACCGCCGCTTCGAATGGGCTGCGCGTGTGCCAGCGATAATTATTAATATTGTAGGGGGTATCGCAGTCGGTGGCGGGTGCTCGTGGATAACGAGCCCCATCTCCTCGAATCGCTTGCTCATCCCCTACCAGCTTTTCCCCCGGCGCGCTTTTACGGCTGGCGTTTGTGGATTTTTGAAACGTCTAAACGTTTGAATACGCGTGCTTTCCTAAATTCATTAATTCCCACGTTTCCGTTCCATAAATTTTTACCCCCCGACTCGCCCCACTCGGCTCCCGCCCGGCGTTTATTTATTCACGTTAATCGTTTACGCGACTCCCCTCGGCGACGTATCATCTCCTCCCGCCGCGAAATGATTTTCGACGCGCGCCACGCTGGCTCCAATTAATTCCGCCGGCGGAATTATGGATGTAAAGTACGCATCGGCGGGACGTGGTGTTCTCGAAATAACGCGTCGCTGTAAAACCGTGGACAGGATCGCCACCGGTACGGCCGATAACTCGTAAAAACGCCGATCGTAATTCTGCGGGCAACGCGAGCGACTTTTATTAATCCCGCACGAATTTATCCGTTTGCTTACGCTTATAATTCTCTGCAAGACGGCCCGCGAGTATTTTTGTTCCGTGGCAGATTTACTTTCCAGCATTTCGGGGCCGTTCGCACCCTGACGTGGTCGAAAAGAACGCGGAGAAGACTTTCCAAATGCGTAGCGTTGGCGGGATATTTATTTCACTTTTTAAAGGTAGATTATTAGTGTTTTAGACCCGCCCTGGGAATCAAGTTTTCCGTACCACCGCGAATCGAGGAGGCCTCCAGCGTTTGGTTCTTTTCAAGCTTAATATTACAACTGACCGATCGTGCGTCCCTGGGGCCTGTCGCTAACTTTCATAATTCATCGCGGCGCTACAACCCTTTCGGGCTTAGGGACGCTACGGGGCCGCGGGAAGCGCAGGGAACGTTGAATCAAACTCTAATCCCATCTAAATCGGGGCGGTGTAATAAATCCGACATGATTTAATTACGACTCGTCGCGGTGCCATTCCGAAGTATTTAACTTAATCACAGATGTTAATGCAGCGGCATTAATCTCTGAAGTTGCTGCCGGCTCGCTGACTCCGCGCCACCGTTCTAATCAATTTCTTCTCGAGCAAGTTTCGCTGGTAAATCGAGTGGGAATGAAATTAACTTTCCCAGCGGCACGTGTTTCTTAATGTAGTTGAACCTCGGTTTGATTAATGTCTCCCTTTATTCCTGCGGGATGACTGAAATCCAAGGGTAGACATCGCACCGATATTCTGAAACTCCATTAAGTTTCCAACGAAGGGAAAGAAGATCGTGCCTGTGCTTCGCGCCAAAATCTAACACAGCGGTCCCGGCAATAATTGCAACCCTCGCATCCCGTGAGCTCGGAATGAAAACGTTTCTCCTTTGTTCATTAAAAGGACACAACGAGATGAATAGCATTTACACGCGGCCCAAAAGGGCTGCATTTCTCCCCGGGGCAATTAGAAACGCGCGCCAACGAAGAAACGGATAAACGACGGGGTCAAGGCAGCGCAATCTAATTCCGACCCCATGCAAATCGAGGCCCCTTAACTAGCCGGCGTTTCAACCCTTGACACTCGCCCTCGTGGCGGAACGGTGTTGTGGGGTCGCGCGAGCCTAGCACACACCGGCCGGCTCTTCCTTCGAGTCTCCGTGACTTAAATTAACCCTCCAACCGTTTTCCACTCCTCTTTCGCCCGTCGACAATCGTTAGTTCCCCGTTTCCTCCCTCTGTCCCCAGCTGAGAGGTCGATTTCAACGACCGCCACGAAATTAGTTGTCGCGATAATGAAAAACATTGGGGCTGGCGAGAACGAGCGACACCCGATTGCCAAACTTGCCAAACGCGTTCTAAAGTTTCCACGAAAGCAGTGTGCAGTTACTCGCTCGCTGGATTTTACATCGCTGCCAGAGCGCGGGGAAAGTTTCCACGTCGTTCCCAGCGCGAACGCGTCAGAGGTTTCATTCATTTCTTCGAGCCACCAAGCGAATCCGTGTCGCCGCGTTAATCAGACCCCGGCGAATCTTGGCATACTGTTGGCGAGGCGACGAGCAGAGCAAATAGAAACGGGGATTGAATCGAATCCCCATTACCCACAGCGATCAGGAGCGCCGCGATCCGCGTGCCAAGGCGGGCGATACAAGTTTTGCCGGATGAAAGGAAAAGCCCGATCGGCCACCCCCGAGCCTCGTAGAAACGCTATTACCATATCAAAGCGGCCGCGATATCGCGCGACTCGCGATTCGGTCTCTCCTTTTCCGGTCGCTCCTCCTTTCCACCTTCCCCTTCGTTCGCCACTCCTGCCACCCGCTCCGAGTCCTAATTCTGACAAAAGGGGCCACCCCTCTGTAACCGGGAGACGTAGGTGTTGGGAAATGAGAAACAGACCGCGTCGAGCAAACACGAACCGTACTGCTCCCGTTCTCGAAACGACTCCGCGCAGATTTCACCGATGGTCGCCGGCGGAGGAAGGGGAAAAGGGTTGACGCGTGCAAACGATTTCGACTACCCCGCACGGGGTTCAGCCTCCCTCCTGGATGTGGCGGGGGTGGTTGCGTTCACGGATGAATGTCGCCAGAGTTATAATTGCAACGAGGCGTAATTAGTTTTGGAAATTTAATTATTTCCGCGCGGACAGGACGCGGGATAAATGCCGGCGGCAGACGGGTCCGCGCGCGGAAGCCTTTCGACGAAGAATTATCGGAGGACTTTGCCGCGTGGCGGCCGTTAATCCCGCTTGTAGCAACCTCGAGTCGATGGGAAACCGTGGCCGTTTCGAAACGCTCGCGCGATCGCCTGTCGCCTAGCTTTTCCTCCGCGCCAGTGCTAATCCGTCGACAAGCGTCACTCGCTGCTGTGTTAATCAACCTCGAACGCCTTGGAACACGAGTGATTCGTGCGTGTTGGCCGCGTGGCGCGCGTGGGAGCGCGTGATATCTCGCGGTCGATTGATGCTCACCTCTGGCGCACTACCATGAAAGGGTTAAATGCATCAGTCGCATTACCTCTCCGCAGAGAATCGCTAGCGAAATTGTAGAAGGTTCGTTGGAAGCGTGTGCTGTAATTTCGATTAGCGTGTAACAGCGAAGAGTAAAGTCTATTGTAACAGGATACCGAGAATCCCGTTCCCGATGCACTCGTCGCACGCTAACGGTGCTTCTCATCACGTTCGATGTTAGAAATTATCGACACAGGCTGGAGGCACGATAGGCGTCACGCGGAGAAACGCAGAAACGCGCGTCGAAGGAACGCCAGTGACGCATGAGAAACTTTTGTAACCGAGCGACTCGCCGCGATTTGCATTCACTTCGTTATGCACGGCCGCGCGGTTACGAGCCGCGAGCGGTCCGGGCAAATGTTTACAATCGCGGATTTTTCCCATATGGAGTGGCACCATCGGTGGCTGCAGGCGTGCCGCGTGTAATTAACGCTCGTTTACGCAGGGATTATTCCATTTAATGTAAAAATGTGGGAAAACATCGGTGGGATGAAGTGTGCGTTGCAACACCTCGGAACGCGATCAAGGAAACCTCCTTCCCTGTATACACTGATGCAGACTAGAACATGGCGGTCCCAAATGAAAGGACGATGACTAATGCTCGCTAAGACTAATCAAAGCGATTTGGCATTGAAACTTTTGTATTTCTTCCAAAGACAATCAGCGATTAAATCCCACGTACAGTAGCCGATACACCTGTCAGTGGAAGGCTAGCCAGAGTCTTTACACGCGACAGTAGTAACGCACACAGGATTTAAACTTGGAGATGACTGAATTGAAGGGATACAAATATTTTTAATGGAAATTCAATAAATTTATTAGGTAAATCTTCCCTGCTTACTAAAGGTCACTATACACATGAAATATCGATCTTTTTGATAGAACGTAAATAAAAATGTGTTAATCTGAATGGGACTTTAGAGTCCCACTAGTCCCTACAGGGTTAAAGAATAAAATCCAGTTTCCTTTTCTTTTTACAAAGCACTTTCTTTGGGGATTGTCAGGGAGCCTTGGCCTCCCTCTAGGTGCGCCACTGCGCGACATTACCAGTGTGTGATCGAACACGTGTCAACTACAATGTACTTCCAATAATTAGACGCAGAAATTATATACCTCGAGTTTATCAAACACAATCGAATGAACGATTACTGCATCCCCTCGGCTGCGGCTCAGAGCAAACTCGGCCACCCCCGAGCGTTGCGACGCGTGTTTTCGTCAACGCTGCCATTATGTAAACACGACGATTGGGTTTTTAGAAATTCATGGTTGCGCCGGCTCGTGGCTGTCGTTCTCGAATGCAACCCCGTTCGGCGTGCTGAAAAATTCACCCCCCTCTCCACAATAGGCAAACCGACTCGAGCCGGTTCTTTGCTCGCCAGTGGAGTTTCCTTTTCACGAAAGGTGCTCGTGAAAACTGCCGGTTCGCGGGGTCTCTTTGTAAACCGGCTGTTCGATCGACGCGAGCTTTGTGCCGCGACCCCCATCTTCGTCGACGCGTGCACGCATCCCCAGCGATTGCGTTTTCAGGAATTAATGGCCAGCCCCGGCTCTCCGCTCGTTGCACGCAGCCGCGCGAATTCTAAGAATGAATGCGGACGACACCGTGAAAAATTTATCGGGATCCACCGGCCACCCCTCACTCCGGTTACCAGCATCTTTTCAAACGGATCTTTACAAAAGCTGCCGCCCCCCGGAGCTTTGTCTGGCCCTCGACACGCCGCACCCTGCGTGTTCAACCCTCCCCGTTCATGAATCTTTGAGGATTCATCGCGAACCTGGGAATCGGCGGTGTCCTTTGTTTCGAGGGAACCCCCCTCGTGTTCTCCTGCACCTTTCTGTCGGCGAAGGAAATGGGGAAACGTTTGAAATACCTACGCCGAATTTTCCGTGTACGCGACGCTGATAATTGGGAGGCAATCGGTGCGTTTACTCTGCGAGGGAACCGCAATAAAAGTATGTTTCCCTCTTTCCTTCTGCCGTGGATAGAAGAGGGGGCGAGGCTATCTCGTCGCCCGTGGGAAAACTGGTTGTTCCGAGGGGTAGGGAAAACTGGTACCGGTAAGCGGCTTAACCCTCGGCAAAGCAGTTTGTAACGAAGCCCATTTTTCTTCTTCTGTTTCAGCAATCATGGCTCACTTCTCCTTCCTGGCTGCGTTCTTCTGGCTGAACACGATGTGCTTCAACATCTGGTGGACGTTCAGGTGAGTACCTGCGCCCTCTTTTACACGATCATTGACGGAGAACGGGAACTCGTGGCAAAAGATCTCTCACCGCGTGTACTCTTCCATGCGAGTGGCCTCGAATCGAAGCGTAACGAATGTGCGAACGATTGTCCCGCGCGAAGAATCGTCTCGTCGGGAACGTTTCCCGTTTTTTTTTTAATTTTTTTTTTTTTCGAAACTGTCTCGACTGGAACGTTTGACAGGCTCTGGGTTCGTCGTTACCGGGGGCATTAAAAAAGAGGCAACGTTTCGTCGCAATTAAACGCCCAGTTCAGTCAGCGTTTCGCGGTCGACCGTCAGAGTCGCGCTAAAAATGATTAAAGTCCGGTGGCGTAATTGGCACGGAATTTCAGAGACGGGCTCGTAACGGGAACACAGAGGGCCCATCCCGTGGCGAGAGAGGCAAAACTCAAACGGTTTGCGTACATGGTCAATTAACACCGCGGAGCACGGGTTATCGACCTGGCCGAGTTTCGCGTGTTCGCATCGTCTTCGATCGGAAGGCCACTCGTTACTTGGCAATTACGCAATTGCCGCGCAATTACGCAAGCCCCGGCGTTGCCTGGCAATTAATTCATCCCGTGTGCGCGAGTAAATCGCGCGATCATATCGAACGATGCTGGTGAAGTAGTCGCGAAACGAGAAGCACCCGCGGAAATCACCATTCAGAGAAGATCTCCCCGTTAGCTTTTTCCCAGTTGCAAAATTAGCATAGCCACGTTACTCGCGGTGAATTGGTATTGAATTGTAAGTGCACCAATCGCAAAGTGAAGCTAAATACAATATAGACACATCTGTGCGGAGTTCTTGGATTTCTAGGATTTCTTAGGCAACCGCAGGTTCGAAAGGCTAGGATAACAAAAGACTCCTACGTTCGTTACTCCCTTTCAATGAGATTTATCAACCCCTAAAGCCTGTAGTTACAGTTTACTTATCGGGAGGCTGACTTTTAACCACGGCGATTTATGTGCCGGCGCGTGAGAAATCGCTTCTGTCGATAGGCTTTCGCATGGAGGACGCGTTGTAGCGAGCGTAAATGCGTATAGGGGCTCGTTCGATCGAGCAGAATCGGCGGACAATCGTTAGTGGCCGGATCACGTTTGAGACGATGATTCCAAAGGGGAAGAAGCAGGGCGCCGCTGTGAGAGATGGGATCAAGATCACTCGGTCGACTGGTTAATGCGATGCAACACGGTCGCCATAACGGGTCTGCCCCATCTTCTTCGCCCACCATCCATTTCTTTCGTCTGATCCTTCGGCCGCCTCATTTCTCACCTTTTTTCCCGGGACCCCTTGCAGCTTCTTCGCCACGTACCTTCGCCTTCGACGTCTCACTCTTCTTGCGCGACGGTTCCCTTCGCTTTAACCTCTATCCCCTCGTCTTCTTCTTCTTCGTTTTCATCTTCGGCTCCTTCTTCTTCTTCTTCTTCTTCTTCGGGGATAGTTGTCCGATGCTTTATACCGTGAACGCATCGAGTATCCCCTTTCGCGCCGCTCGGATCGAATCGTATCCAATTAAGCGTATCCCGCGTCTAGATCTCGACGCGGATGATTATGCACGCTAGCGGCTTCGTTTGCCGATTATACGCGGCTGGCGGTGCTTCGTGGTGAAAATTCAATTCGCGCTTTCCGAGCGTGCGACCTTAGAAACTTCATTAGGCAACAGGAAATCATTACACAGTGTTAATTTTCCCTGTACGTGTAACATATCTGCTTTCCAACTCTCCGCGTCTCTTTTCGGACCACGGTCCGTAAGTTTCCCTTGCATCCTCTTTGCACGCGTTGCGTACACTTCCTTACGATCAAACAGCCCGATTACTCCAAACCGAAACCGCTGACAGTCGGGAACGGTCTCGTTGCTTCGCGCCTCTTTTACACAGCGGGACGACTCGCGACTAAAAATAATGCTCCGCTGGATGGATCAGCCTCGTGGGGTCCCGTGCTTTCGCGGTTCGACGAACCTTGGTGCACTTTTATACAGTGATTTCGCGTGCCGCACACACGCCCGGCATGTCAGCGACACGTGCGCGCGCGAGCGTCCTATCCACTTGTTGAGGTGTGTCACGGACACGTTGCGTTCACGGTAGCTTGCCCGCCCCCGTGATTTTCCGGCCGGAAAATTAGCTCGCGTGTCATTTGCGGCTGTGCGCATCGCAGCTTCCACGGTCCACCGTGGAGGGCCTCATCCCCCTCGCGATTCCTCCCTTTCGCGGAGCGACTTCCAAAGGCGCGCTGCGTAGTCCAAAGCAGGCTTTTCGCGCCGAGGGGAAACGATTTGCGCAACCGACGGGCAATAACTTATCACGGTTAATTAGCGGCGTTATGATCGTCTTAATAACTGTACGAACGGTTGCACGGTTGGGCAACGGCCAGAAGTATGACGTTAGGTGCTCGGAGGAACGATTGCGTCACTGCTCTGCTCGAGTTCTGTTAGAAATTCACTCGGATTTCTTTGTTCCCGCAGCTGAGTGTATCGAATGCTGGCTGTCGCGGTTGCAATCTCGCAGAGTTTCGAACTTGGCGCAGCGGATGAGTAGAAGGCGAGTTATTTTTCAGTGGGACGACGCGGGGGAGGGTTTCATTTAGCTCGCAGAAATCGGTGCATCTCACCGAGGCATTCCATTACTCCGGACTTTACACCGTAGTAAAGCAGCTCGGAGGATTTGCGCGTTGCCAGAGCAACACAGGCGATTAGTGCTGTTCGCGGAATCTCTTCTTGATGTGGAAGCTATTCAGTCGGCTCCAGTTCACGGGATGGTCCTCGAGGCAATCCGAATCCTCTCCCCGGGAGAAACATTTCAATTGATCGCAAACCGAAAACCGGAACAGAAGGCTTGCATCGACGCGATTAGCGAAGCGAGTGCGCGAATTGCGGCGGTGGACACCAATTAGCGGCAGCCTCGCGGTATCAAAGCGTCAATGAGAACCCGATTGCATCACCGTTACGCTTAATTGCTCGACGAGCTGACGTCTGGAGCGTCTCTCCGCCAGCCTAGAGCTGCCGTTTCGTTCTTGCTCTCTCGAGGTAAGCTCCTCGAACTTGCTCCCGCCTCCTCCACCCTCCGCCTTCTTCTCGTCCTCGACACGCGTGCCCATTTTCTGAGAAATTCTTCAATTACCTAACATCCAGCTGCTTCCCACGGTCACTGCAGCCGTCACACACACGCACGGGGCACACGCGAGCCGACACATTCGCGCGGCATGACCTCGTCGGTTGCAGTTCCTGGCTGCTCGACTCCGGGTAGCGTGCACTCAGCGTTTCTTCTCTAAACGAATTTGCATTCTAGAAGCTCGGTTCGTCGTGGCGAGGCTCGTCGCAAGATTTCCCGGGGCTCGAGATACTTTCGAGTGTCCTTTTATGCATGTTCGCGGGGCTTCTCAGGAGCCGGGCACGAGATCCTACTGGATCGTCGCCCGTAAAAATTCACCCGGCCGGTGGAAACTTTGTACAATTGCCGTGTTGAAAATATTTTATGGGCCCAGAGTTCTTTCGTGCATACTGCATGGCGAAACGATGTTCGTAACGGGGGGAGATCTGCGGACCGCTCTTCCAGGATAGAATTTCCACCGATCCGAGGGGAGTGGCGAGCCACCGACTCTGCCCTTAACTCGCGAGTCGCGATCAGTCATTGTCAGTGACGAAGAAACTCTAATCTCGATGCCTGCCCGCAAAACAATGGTCAGTGGACGGGGCGCGGGGGAAGAACAAAGGGAGAATGTGTCGTCTGAGAATGGCGGTGGTCAAGTGTGCATCGTCGGGCGTGTACGTGCAGGCGTACACGTGTACACGTCGGTCGTTAAGGTCTCCTCTGTTCGCGAAGAGTGGCTCATTAACTTCGTTTATCTTGTCCCCGATAGATGCATCAGGGTCTCGGCTTCTTTGGCTGCGACAGTCCCGACCTCACTGCTCCCGGGATTAATAACGTCGACGAAAGTATCATTGCGATCGCTTGAGATGTTATAATCAAATACATCTCTCGGTGCAACGAAGCCTAGATTCAGCCGAATCTAGGGCCACGATCCCCTACAACGGAAACCAGTGATAAATTCGGTCAGGTGACAAGTAGATGCGTACGACCGGAATCTCTAATCAGCGGGCGCCACTGCCAGCAGGCGTTTCGTAACGAGAAAGTTTGCTCGTGTCAGGAGCACCCTCGTCCTGGACGAGCCGGTGAATATTCGTGGCGCAGCTAAGAAAGGCGAAAGAGAAAGAAATGAGCGTGGGCTCGGAGACGCTGGAGACGTGATCAAGAACACCGGCCAGCCTGTCGCGCCGCGTGCATCCCAATGACGCTTGATTAAGGACCCTTCTGTTCTCGAACACAGTAGCTCATTAATTCCGTTATCTTATTTTCCGCGGTCGCCGGAACTCTCGGCCAGCGACGTCCAGCTCGCGACGTCACTCCGTGCCACGGGGGATTAGAAATTCTGCTCGTTGCAACGTCCATCGTGCTCGTCGATAGAAAAGCGGCCTACTGCGGGTCCCGCGGTATAAATAGATTGATTCTCATTCATCGACGATTCGCCGGGTGCTCTCGACTCGATGCCAAGAGGAGCGTGACCCACATCCCCGAAATCGGCCGCAACGTTTTCGTAATACGGGCATTTTCTTGTCACATGAATCTTGGACGAATGGGAAGCGAGAAGATTACGCCTGGGTAGTAAAAGAATCTTTCATCAATCCTCGGACGTTCTTTAGCGCTTCGGGCTTCCAGTGGATAAAACAAAATCCTCGCCACCTTCCGTCTTTCGTAAACGTGGATACTCCAGCTACTGTAGCTCGGTGTTCGTCTCGGGCGAACGCTCCAAGTAGCTCGCTTTGACGTTCGACTAATTAATTGAATTAAGCAGTTTCCCCCAGTCTCCTCTTGGCATGCGCCCCTTCTCCTCTGGAGACTAGAGCAGCAGTCTTCTTTTGCGACCGGCTATCGTGTAACGCCCGCTGAATACCGCGGATTACAGGGGATCTGGGAGAGACTTCTAGTTCGATGGCTTTTCAAGGGAAGCTCTCCTGGCGCAGGTAAATTAGTTTAACTCCGTGAGTGGTCCCGGTGTCTCGATCCAGGGGAAACTTCTTCGAGGGATCCTCGAGACTGCGGGCGCCGTAGCAACAAGATATCCTGCTGACCGTCACGTTTGCGGTCTTTGCTGTCGGTTTACCATGGTCTGTGCGTCTGCCTACCAACGGAGGCGAGCCTCACGAGCGGCGACTTCCCGGTGCGAGTTTCGTGTACTCGCCATTGAACGGAGGGGTCAGTCCCTTCCTAAGGTCTTGTTGACACTCCCTCCGCCCGACAGAGTTCAAATATTGCTTCAGGCCGAAGGTGTATCGGAACACGCTGCATTCACGTGTATCGGGGGAAAGCTATCGTTGCCCACTGGGTATTCCATGCCGTAGATACGAACCCTAAGAATAGAGGGACAGGATTCAATTCGACCGTGGAGAACGAGCAGAAGATCTCTCTGCAACTATGAAGTAGGTGGCTCGAGAAGTTACGTGGGAATAGTAGATTAAGCTTTCAACTCAGACTCTTCATAATCTCTGAACTTTCTCGCTTCTCCTCACCTCTCTGAATCTGACCCTTTAACTTCCCGACTTCACTTTCTCGAGTTTCGCAATCTCATTCTTCGACTTTCCAACTTCCCAGCTTCCGGCTTCTCGGAGGCATTCTATCATCGTCCTGCTACACCCGATGGCGGAGAGAACATGGATGCGTTCTTTTGTTAGTTAATATTTCTGGTTAATGTCTCGTACCTGTCCACTCTGTTCGGAACACTTGTCACTGCTACGTTCTCCATCGAGGACACGCTCGACCCCGTATTTCACCACCCTCCGCCGTTGTCGAGTAAAATTAAAAGTAGGTGAACCGAGGATAATCCTGGAATTAAGCGGGATCGAGGTGAAAGTGTGCACAATCCATCAGCGATGGCTAAGCCCCCCGACTATTTCTGTTCTGGTCGGTGCACGATGGACGAAGCCCGCCGACAACGCGTTTCCCAGTTGGAAAAATATCTTGGCAACGGCCGCTCGACAAGAGGGACACGGTATCGGGGTGGTCGGCGAATTATATTTAAGCGCGACTACCGATGCACCCACCGGTCGCTTCGTCGGACATCGTAAATAAAGCTCGCGAGCGATTTACGAAACCGAGCGGTTCGTTGTTGCGCTCTGCCGGATCGCGAAACGGTCACCGAATCGGGATCGTTTTCCGCGAATCAGGTCCGCCTGTTCCCGCGAGCCGCGACGAAACGCAGAAAGGAGAGCGCTCGATCAGTGGGACTGGTCGTCCGAAGAGCAGTCGAGGTTGGCGTTTGTTAAAAAAACAACGGGGCTATCTCGAAACGAACCGATTCGAATGGCAAAAAGGCGGAGTGGAGCTCTGATTGGACACGAATCTAAATATAACCTTGGCGCTTAATGCACAGCCCCCCTTCGTGTGTAATTGCATCGGCGTAAAATTACTCGTTGCCCCGGCAACGGTAGCGCGGAGAGCCGAGGTTGATTCGCGGAAAGTCTGAGGAATAATCGAGGGGGCGAGGGCGTGACCGGACGTCCACGATGATCGTCGTCGATTTTCCATCGACTGCTTCTGGATCAGCGGGGTTAACGACTCGGCGGCCACCCTGTTCCCTTCTTCTTTCCTTCGTTCGCGGGGCAGGCTTGCTCGTTACGCGTTAGATAATGCATGCAAATTGCATTAACTCAACGTGACTACCGGTTCTAAGGGGCCACAGTGTCCTCGGCCCAAGCTAGTCACTAGTCAACGACCTGTCCATGTAAAGATAGACGAATCGTCATCGCGTTTACCGGTGCAGCTTCCAGGCCGATCTATTATGCGGCTGTCAGGCCCTGTAGCGTATTATGGATGTCCGCGGCGGCGGCGGTGAATCACGCAGGACGTTTAGAAACTTAGAAACGAGCGTGTCCGCTTTGAGCCGGTGGCCGTTGCACCGTGTCGAGAGCCGCTCGCCGTTTCGTCGAATCTTGGCTCCGCGGGCAGTCCCCTCTGTCGCTCGGCGTCTCTTTATTAACGAAGTGCTTCGACGGTGTACAGTTTCATCGGAAGGTTTAATTATTCCAGCGGTAGCGAGGCCGCTCGACGTCTTCGTCCCGCGAGTTCTCGTTTTAACGCGCGGCAATTAGGGACGCTTCGGGCTCGGAGTAAATAAATTGCCAAGTATTAACGGACGAATTGCCGCGTTTCGTTATTACCAGCTAATAATGGTAATTCGTCGTAATCGACATTCCGGAGGCACATGAATTACCGAGCGGACGATGCGCTCTCGCTGGTTTTTCGCTTTTTGAGAATCGGTATATCGCGAATGACGCACGGACTATTTTCAGGAGATCGTGTCGAAATATCTTCTACTAAGAAGTCACTCGTGGAGGTCAGAATAAGAATAGATAATCGGACAGAGAGTAGATCATCGTCGCCGGTTCTCCAATTACAAAAACCACCTAATTATATTTCAATTGCGTAGGACCGTACGCCTCGGGGTGTCTAATTCATCTCGGCTATCCTCATTTGCCTTCCAACGCACAGCGTAACGTCACTCGCGTTTACAACTCGCCCCTGGACGAGCGCTGGCAATTCGACGTAGCACGTCACCGTCACGCACCATTATTACCTGGTGTTCGTGTGATCAGAATCGCTCGAGTGAATCACGCACGATGCCCGGACGTCAGGGAACCGGCTTCCTTTGGCACGAACATCCCCCATCGCCTGGTATCACTCCACGGATAGAATTTCAATTTCTACGCGTTAATACGCCGTGATCGGGATCTACGCCCCCTCGGGGTTGTTTGCATTTTACCGGGGAAGCTTAGTACGTTAGCTATCCTTCCTTGTACGTGGCTTTATTCGATTACTAAAGACATCGATTGAAGTATAGAGACGACAGATATGAAATAGAGACGTTCTTCGATGATTAGACGTTTTCTTGGCTGCGTAGAAATATTGCTCTATAAACGAAGTTAAGATAAACAAGCAAAGGCGGAGTAAACGCATTCGAGGATTGACAGATGGTTCTCAAGAACGACACCCCGACTCTAATGTCCAGAGTCTCTGACGATAGACGGAAGACAGTGCCAGACGGCAGAAGACACTCTCCAGATCCCCAGACAGGGTTGTATCGCGAGTGTCGTCGCTGTTAGCACAACCAGAGTAAATCACGAGCGGTCGTTAGGATTTGGAGCATGGTTCCCCAGAGAGCAGACCACGAGTTTCTTAGGGAGCGGTGCCAAGGGGTTGCCTCGAACTTCGTGCACCCCCTGAGCCTCTCTGCCCCTCCACCCCCTGCCCCGATGCGCGATACGTCTGTGTCCTCGTTCGAGGACTACATAATGCAACGCCCCGTCCCTGGCCCCGCGTATTCGGTCGCCAAGATTTCTTGCCGGGACGTCGTTGCTCCTTTTTATTGGCTCCGAGCACAATAGCGCTTCCTCGAGTCACTTGTACGCGTATTAACTGCGGAGATTCGTCGTCCCTCTGTACGACTCGTCGTCAAATGTTTCGCTGCCGCGAGCGGCGTGCAGCGTACTCGCGGCGCAACGTAGGAGTCGCCAGGACATGTTTATGGCTCTTTAAAACCGCTATATACGATCCCCGCGGCTAAATGTGTATTTTTTTTTATAGAAAGCATGCAACGGAGAAGTGTCGCGATGGTACAGGGAAAGATTCTGTCGTGTCTGGACCGCTATGACCCTTTGCTTTCCATTTACCCTCGATTTCTCTTTTCCCCCCCGTTCCATTTGCATACGTCAACGGGCGACTAATTAACTTCTCGTGACTACAGACTTTCGCCATTTCGTATAGAACCCGCGAACAACCGTCCCAAATTTCTCCTCGTTATCCCTTTCGCGCCGTTCACGTCGTTATTCCGACGGACGGGCAAATCGGCCCTAGCCGTTGACGCGTGGTCCTCGTTGTACGCGTGATTTCCACGCGTTGAAGAGATTCGATGCAAAGCTATACGCATCCTCGATCAAGTCCTCTCGTTATTCTCCTCCTCGAGACGCCTTTCCCATAGGAACGGTTCGATGGACCGTAAGTCAGCTCGCATCCTCGCCACTTGCGAAGAAGTGGAATCAGGGAGCTCGATCTCGAAGGCAGGCGTCGTCCAGACTCGACAGAGACCTGAAGCTAGGCGCAGACTCGACGTTAGTCTAGACTTAAGCGAGACTTAACGGTAACCTGTGTCTCTATCTGGCGTTGATTTTAATCGAGCCGTAACCCCGCGTAATGTCAACCTAGCCCAGCCCCCCCAGACCTAATCATTGGACGGATGGACGAGGGGGCACGAAACAGTCGAGTTAATTATTGTTTCAAGGGTGGAAGTCGCCAGCGAAGCGAGGAAGAGGCGAATCTGGTCTAGAGTCGGTTCCGATAAGACGGGAAAGGGAGCGAGTTCCGATGATGGGGCGTGGATAAGCGAGGAAATTAAGCCACGGTAAGAGCCTTGCACGGAGCGCCCTCGAGGCTGACAGAGGAATTACTTCTGTGACAGTGAACTCCCGGAGCGTGACATTGTCACGGATCGTATTGCACGATATGCTCATCTTCCGTAACCGTGGCTCGTGATTGCAAGCGGTCGCTCGGTCAGGCTCGGCTGAATTCAAACCAGCGCGATACACTCGAAGATAGCCACGTCCAATTTTCTCTAACCGTCGAACGGTGTGGTTTTTTACGGTGGGACCGCGATTGAAACCGGCCCGTAAAACGGATTTCGCTCTATCAGCCACCTACCGCGCGACGTAGAGTGATTTCTAGCGCTCCTCGCTGGGCTAGTCTGTAATTGCCACGCGGCTAGGAAGCTCTCCTCCTTTTTCGAGAAATCAACGTTGCACTGGCCGTGCATCTACCTTGGTATTTCCATGACGATGCCAATTTAAGTACCTAACGAGGCTTCTGATGCACCGAATGGATCCTCGGAGCGGATGATCCGGCGCTCGTTGCACCCGCGAGGAAGGCCGATTTCGCGAGCGAGACGCGAACTCGGTAACACGGTAACGCGGCCTCAGGAGCAAGCAGAAAGTGGAATGAAAGACTGGGCACGGGAGGAGGAGAGGAGCGCGGAAAGAGAGAGGACGTCGGAGTGTCGACGACCCCGTGGGCTTGCACCTGCATCACCTGAGGCCAGGCTCCTCGACGCCGGGTCGACGGAGCACCGACGATCGTCGTCGCCCGACCGCGCCGTGAACTTGATCGTAGCCGTGAAAAAGTTGCCTGGCCATCTGCGCCGAGGAAGAAGAATTCCACCTGTGGAGAAGGTTCGTGCGCGGATATACACGAAGAAAGGACGAGCGTGTGCGAGCGCGAGGCAGAAAACTCCACGCGGATTTCGCGGATTTACGTTGGCTGTCTCGTTTCCTCTGGCGTGACCCAGCGCCTCGATCCTTCGGCTCGTTCGACGCGGCTCATTAACTCCGACGGTGGCTGTTTCTCGACCCTGCGAATTATTTACCCTACATGGACGTTGGATTGCCTGGTCGATGGGTTCTGACGCGGTGGAAGAAATTTCGGAATGTCTGAGTACCTCGGTGGTTATTTCCTGGGCTCTACTCCAAGTAGGGGGAAGAATTCTGCTCTTCGAGGATGTTCCTTAGCTGAGGAATAGGATTACCTAGGTAACTGCCGATTGCTGGGACAGTTGATGGGTATCTAGGGTGAACCTAGGGCTCGTGTCAGATCCTCGTTTAAAGTTCGGTGAACGTAGAATCTCTGTTCAAAAGATTTGCCATACGCGATCCCTGCTAAGCTCTCCTATCTCGATCTACGAAAGGACCTCCTTTCAACGTCGTGCCCCGTTGTTTCCTGCCCCGGAATAACGGTAACACGGTACACAATTCTTGCGCCGAACCGTGCAACCTGAACCCAAGAGCGTAGATGTTATCAACGAGCAGGTCGTGCAGAAGTAGAGTCATGCTCGATCGTAGCTCAGTTTTCATTGTTCACCGAGAAATTGCGCGTCGGGATAAACGAGTCGCGCGCAGGTTCGTTCTACCGTTAATCCGCGTGCCCTCGAAACTTCCATAAAGCACCGGCAACCCGGGCATTGTTCTCCGGCCCGTGGCTCCTCCTTCGAGAAAACCATCGGAACAGGTTCCACCGGGTCGGGCAGAGGTTCGCTCGAAGGGTCACGTATCGCGGGAACGGCGGCGCGCGATCCCATTTCGTTGATCGCGGGAAAAAGCGGGATTATCAATGGCGAATCCGAGGCGCGAGCAATAAGCGCCAAGTTACTCATCGGCCGTGAACTGCATGAAAATATTTATCCAATTCCGAATCCAGAAGGAAGCTGCGTTTATTTGTCGGAGAAGAATCCAGCTTCAGACGCAATTTATTTGGCAACAGCTGAGCTTCAAGAAAGAAAGCAGATTGATAAAATAGCCTCGGCTGTTGGGTAAACAGCCCCGGTGCTGGAGAGGAAGGTGTTGCGCGCCAGAAAACGTTTCAGGAGGCCACGAGCATCTTCGCGCCAACCTATCCTTCGGCGAAATTACACGCTGGCTAATTGTTCGTTTAAGTGGAGCGGGGTCGTGGCGATCTCACGTCAGTCGCTCCCCCATTTCCTCGCGGAAATGAGAAAGAACGGTGAGTGCTTTTCACCTGGTTACCGCTAGCCGATCTACTCGATATGTTTACGCAATTCCTTAATTAACCCCCATAATTGGCTGCGCGCCTGGTATGCCTTACCCACATTGCCATTTCCAGTTTTTTTCCGCCTAGATGGTAGAGTCGGCGAGTTTATCGGTCGTTTAAATTCTTGGAATAGGGGATCCTCGATCCTTGCTGGACCGTGGATAGTGAATTCATTTGTGTGTTTCAGTAATTAGAAGCTGGGTAGAAGGTATTGCATTTGGTTAGGGGACCTACAGGTTTTGCGAGGAGTCTGAAGCCGGGAATCTATCGGAAACTTAAGCTAAGCTATGCTATACGATGCTATGTTTTAACTTAACTTTTGGTGGAAACGGTTCCATAAGAATGTATTGAAGCTAATTTTTTGAAAACGTAGCATGGCATAGCTTAGCTTCCCGGTGGATTCCCGGCTTCAGAGGGACTGCCTTCTTTTTTACAAGCTCCATACGTTTCGAGAACCCTACATCTAGGTATGCTTGAGCTTCCCCTCGATTGCGAGGCACACGTGTCGGCCCCTTCTTCCTTTTTTCTCGGTTACGGATGAAATTTTAGTAAAATTCATTGGGCGAACGGCACATTCCAACCACGTAGATGCACTTCGTATGCAAGTTTCGTCCCCTGGCCAAGTCGCGGCCCTCTTTATTTCGAAAATTCCGCATTCCTCCGAGCAGGAATAATGGCTGGCTCGTTCCGACGATTCATTCGCGAGCAATCTTGCGCTCGTTGCGCCTCTTGAAAGCCACGAGACGGGGGAACGACGCGAAGAATGCCTCTTTCGCCTCCGGTCTGCCCAACATTTTAATAAACTCGGCCCACCCCGAGCAACCGCAGCACGCCTGCCCTTTGACCCCACCGCGGGGAACACGCGAAAACGCTAAAGGGACAGAAGCTTTTGAAAGGACCTGGCCAAGTCCTGGGATCTGTGAGAATCGATGAAAGGACAAGATTGAACGTTAATTGGCGACAAGAGACGCGAACGATCCACTCTGATTGCTGGTAATCGCTGACCCATTGTCGTTCTCTATTAAATTAGAGGGAACCGGGTGCACGATACACCGTTACCAGTGATTCTCAAGATTCTCGACCACCTCGGAACCTCCAGAAGTATCGAACGTAAAAGCGCAATTGTTCGTTAGACAGGAGACTCCGGTTCCGACTCCAGCGATCCGATTAACTCGCTCTTCCTCCCTCTACAAAATCACGGTTTCCCGATAGATTTCGCCGGAACACGCTTTCAGCGAAGGAGCCTCGGCTCCGTCTCCGCCAATGATACTTGCCATCGCCCACCCTCCGGCCAAACAATTGAATAATTCAGACAGAACCGTCGTGCGTCGGTTTGCCGAGCGTCAGGCTCGCGTCACGAGCGCGCAGGGGTTCTCGTCTCATAACCGGCTGTTTCGGTGTCACTTTTCGCGTCCGTTTGATACCGAAACCCTTCTTCCTGGCTGCAACGAAAGGGGCAGACTCTCCCGCTAAAAGGACACCCGATACGTGGCAGCTCGTTTAAAAGGACACTTAATATCCCGCGCTGGCGGGAACAATTTGGCCGGTTGCTCCTCACCCTTCCCAAACAGCTCGTACAACTGGTTGCTCTCCGTCCGCGTGTAAACCGGAGATGTAACTTATTTCTCCGCCGCGAAGTGGCCACAAGAAATGGAGTGGTTGAATCGGATAACGCCGTCGCGGAACGCCTCGGCTCTCCGCTTCGAGATCCTCCACGGACGTTAAATAATAGTGGGACGTAGGGGCGTCTGAGAAATGGATCGGATAAGCATCGCGAAATGGCAGATAGGACGTCGGGCTGCCAATTAGAAACGCGAGCACGACCGCGAGAACCCCTTCATTAGGCGGCTGGGGTAGAATGTAGCGGGTTGCATGGGCGGCGATAAAATTGCAATTGTCACGACGTCCGTAGCTATCGCGTGTTAATTCGCGCAGCATCGCGTAATCATCATCCCCGTTGGCTAGGCTACGAGCCGCTGAACGAAGGATCGCGAGACGCTGGTTGACGAGCCGGCAAGTTGGCCGGGCTCGCGATGCCCGTGGCACTTATCAAAGAGGGTGGTCTCCTTCCGGAGGATGTGTCACCCGCGGCAGCAACCACTCAAATCGGATTTTCTTCGCTTAACGCCCTGTCAGTTCTCGCTTTGCAAGCGGGTTGCTCTCGCTTCAGGAATCACGTCGGCGTCCGTCAGGCCGGTTTATTGCATTTCCAGCGGGTTTCGTCTCGTTTTCACGGTTTGTTTCGCCCTTCATTTCCCGCCACCCGCCGCGCGCCCCTACCCCGCATCTCCTCCCCCGACCGCCGGCGTCGACGAGCCACGACGACGACGTTTCTTCAGCGTCTGCCGCCCGAAGACGCGGTTCTTGCAGCTTCTGACAGTTTTCGTCGGGTCGCGTCACCCCTGTATCCTTCCACGGGTAACCCGTCTCCCTCGTTTCACCCGTTCCTTCCTTCCTTCCGCCGCGTCAACTTTGATACAAAGAATTCCTCCTCTCCAGCCCGTCAAACTCCGGAACCCCCCCTTTTTCATATTCAGCCAGCCGACAATCGGATCAATCCGCGCCGCGGGACAATTTATAAACGCGCAAAGCTGTGCGTCGGGTTAGAGGTGCCAAGTATTGCATACCCCGCGTCATAAGATGCTGAGGTGCACCAGAGTGGGTAATTCGATAAGACCAGCTAACGGTATTCCCTTCTATGTAGAGTATTCGCTTATTGAATTAGATTATCGGATTAGATTATATATTTCGGTGAGGGTTCGCGTTATCCATATTTGGGTTAATCGGGGTAATCCGGCTCTCGGCTTCGGCTCGGTTTTGTAGAGCAGTGGTATTCTTTGCTCCACCAACATCGAGAATCAGTGGAAAGGAGAGATGGGCAAATATTTTATTCTAATAAAAATTTCGAATAACCAGTAAAAGTTAAAAAAATTATCGTCGAATGGGAAAAATCAAGTTTCTTCGTCAAAGAATCTAAGGTTAAAGTAACTTTTATTTGATCCGTTATTTAAATATCTTTTTATTTAATTAATACCCAATTCTGGTGGAAAGGATTTATATGTAATACAAATTGGGATCACTGTTCTTTCTATTTCTCTGGACTTGTTAAAGAGTTACGAAGAGAAAAGTTTAATGAACAATTGATTCTCACGGAGCAGCTACAATTAATTAATTATTATTAATTTCTCCGATTCATCTCTACCATTCACGTGAGAAAGTGTTAGTTGTCCCTCTTCCTCTCATCCATTCCGTCGATTACATAATATGTACATGAACGTGTCGTTCCATTCAGCCGAAGAAAAATCCGTTTATCGAGCGAGATCGCAGCGGCGGGGTAAAAAATAGAAGCAGCCGAGGTCGTTAACATCGCGTGTCGAAAAGACACTCCGAGGAGTGGTTATTTTTATTTCGTCGCGGGAATATCGTTTCTGTTTTCGTCAGACGGACGTCACGACCGATACAACGCGATACCCGTTCTCGATCAGCCTCTCGGGGCTGTCTGTTCCTCCGGCGCGCGTCTCGCGAATCGAATCAGACTCACGAGCTCGAAGAGGATCCACGAGCGTCTCGCCGCCGAGGCGTGACTGGATGCACGCGCGTACGCGCACGCATATGAAATTCTCGCGTGGCCGAGCTTAGACGGGGCGAAAAAGGAAGTGGAGTGTCGATGGAATGCGACATCGGAATGCGTCGCTCGCGCTCCCTCCCCATATTTGTTTTACAGCCGCCTGTTGCTCTTAATTGAATCCCGCTGCACGCGAGCTTCTCTGCAAAAGTAGTAGGCACTTTCGTTTCCTCAAAAATTCAAGGACGATTTTCGAGAGATTTGTCCACCACATTTTTCGGCTGTTTCGTGAAAGCTCTTCAGCCCTCCCAGCTCGAGCCATTGATCCGGGTTCAATGGAAAGTTCGCAAGTCTTTTAATAAATCCTCGCGTTAAGAGTCAAGACACGAGTTTCGAGTCCCTGGACTCGATTGGAGAACCGGGGACGGAGGTTGGCAGCCGGGTTCTCGTTTATTTCAAATTAAGGGGGGCCGTCCCCGCGAGGTCCTTCCTCGGGTATGAATGGATCTCAAAGGCGTTGTTCGAGGACCTCGCGAGGGGCCCTGCCCTTTTGGGCTCGACTCGAGCAAACATGCGGGATTATTAAACCGTCTACGCGCTACCGGAGACGTTTCATCTTTGATTGGCCCCGCCGTAATGGGAATACCCGGTCGAATCGAAGTTTACGAAGGGTGATACTAGCCTCGGCTTTCGAAAGTACACACCGGATACCCACGAAGCAAACCCGCTGCTCTGGCTTCACTGTTACCCTTTGTGTTCGATACTAATTAGAAGCTTAATTATGTAATTCGGGGTATCAAGAACGCGTCCCTCGAAGATTGTGCGAATAAATGAATAATGAGTGGCACGATGACGTCGGTAGAATGTAACTTGAAATCGTGCATCGAAGTTTATCTTCTCGCATCCATACTCCTAAGTAGTTCGGAATCTATGCAAAGTTAGTTTCGAGAAAAAACACACTCCATTGCGTGCTAATTAACTGCAGCTATGATTAAAGCAACCACGATAACGAGGAGCCCGAATCAAGCGAGTAAACGCCGCGGTAAATTCGTTAGTGTTTGCTCCGGGCCCCCTTCCGCCTGCAAATTACCCGGTCGGAATTCGTAATTGACCCACTGAACGAGCAATAATCGATAGCAGTAAGCAGGGTGCGCGTTTCATCGGCGGAATTCCAAGCGATACACGCGAGGACGACGACGGGAACGACGACGAGGACGACGTCGGCGACGACGGCGACGACGGCGACGTGGCCGTAGCCGTGGTCGCGGACTTTTTACGAGAGGCAAAGTGCATGTAGCCCCCAGTATGCAAATTGCACGGCTTCCGTGCGCATCCCCGCTCGGTAACCCGATATACTCGCGTTTCCATTCAGCTCGTCGCCGGTTTTGGAAGTCGTTCTCAGCACGACTCCGCCGCGGAGTGCCGCACCGGCAGCCTTGTAACCTCCGTAGGTAAGAGAGAAGAAGGTACGAGGAGCGAAGAGGAATGTCGAGCGCCGCGGGGGTCGCTCGCTCGCGGCCGTTTCACCAGGCAGATTTGTGTAGCAAATATTTGCAAGACAAGCCGCGCTCGCTGCTGCTGCCCCATTCCTAATGGATTGGACAGGCCCTCCTTGCTCGTCGGCGGCTTCTCGTTTTTCGCGACACCGATCTGCCTATCGGTAGGCGTTCCAATTCCCTTGAAAGCTCCGTTCCTCTTCTGAGTCTTCTTCTTCTGCTTCTCCATCTCGACCATTCGTTGTTCCGCCCTATGATGCACAAAGTGACGTTTCCTTAACGCGTCGAAGCCGAATCTACTCGATGGCAAAGATCCAGATAGACAAAGGACACTCGCGCTCCCTAATTATTTCATAACGATGTTGATCATTAGTCACCGGGGTTCATTGTTCCCTGTGCGCCACTCTGCATCGTTTCTATATTGTTTCCTATCCGCATCTGGCACGGCAAACTGTGTTATTGTTTTCCAGTATGATAATTGTTGCTAATTGAGTTACAGTACCCGATGGTGCTTGTTTCGGTGTCGTCATTATCTTGCAATATCACTAATTGGCTGGTTTCGGCCGTGCCAGCCGGTCCACGATGTATGCTTTTTCATTTAATTAGCATTCTTCATGGTACCCGTGCTATTTCTCACCCTCTCGGTGCTTTGGATTATTTTCATTATAAACAGCTGTTTTTGGGAAACGCGAGTACCACGGTATTCTTTACCTGTTTATTCCGTTCTTTGATATCTCGTCAGTCTTCAATCTATTGCCTGATAATTCGCACGCGAACAAGCCATCGATTCAGAATTTAATTCCACCCGTGGAAAACGAAACCAGAGAACCGTCGCCATGGAAAACCCGCGAAGCCCTGCCGGTTTCGGAACAAGGGACCAGCCCGAATGGAAAAACTAACGAATCCCCGCGAAATCAATTAGCAGCCCCGTCAGTCAGGTATCCAATGGCGGGGCCAGAATTGGACGGGGTGCAATTAAGTTGGAAATTAATTTACCCCCGGTCGAACATCGGCGCCTCGCGTCCCTGATTCGCGCGCAATTAGCCGGCGTTTTGTAGCTGTTAGCAACCGAGGCATCGGTTAGGAAGCTCGTGCCTGCTAGAGTTGGATGTACATCGCGTAGGCGAGGCTCGTTCGCCGGAAATTGAAGGTCGGCCCGTCGTCATGGGGGCAGACAGGGCGAAAGACAGGGCGAAACTTTGGAGGAAAAGGGACGGCGACGAGGTTTGCCCGTGAAGGAGCTGGAGAATTTCAGGGGAAACGAATGATTTCCTTCTCCCCCTTCGCGTTTCTTTTCTTACCACTTGTGTAGACACGCGATGGGCGATCGAGTTATCCGCTGTGCAAATGTGGATTCGGCAAAAGGAAATGAAAGGTGAGGCGAGTGGGGAACGGAGGTGCGAAGGGGGGAAGCGAAAGATTAAAAGTCGATGAATAGGCGATACTAAATGAAAGATAAAAAAAGACATGCGAGGTCGAAGAAGAAGAAACGGGAACTGCGGAAGGGAAGGGCGACGAAGAAAGGAGACGCGAGATGGAGTGCAAAAAGGGAAGGATGAAGGGGGGAAGAGAGAGGGGGAGGAGGCTTGTGCCTGGCAGTACGTCGAAAAAGAGGGTCGGGATAAATGAGTTAAGTTAGAGCGACAGAAAGGGGCCAACCTCTACCAGGCGCCGTGTCTGTCCAGATTGCAGCCGGTGGACGGAAGAGGAAGAGAGCGAAACGAATCACGGAACAATAACGCTTAGAGAGCGCCGGAGCTACGATTAAAGTATTTCCTTTTTACACTCGGCTGGGGGATAAGTAAGGCGTGGCTTTTTTCTCCTCCGCTTGCCGGTAATTCGATTTCGAAAATGAAAAGACTCCCGACACCGGGGCGAGGAGAGCTGACTCGAGCCGCGCGATATTTCATCGGGCCTTTCTCCCGATATCTTAAGGCGAAATCTTGTTTGCGAATCGTATCTTTCCGCGGAGCCCGCCTTTCCACCTTTCCGCTTCTGCCCTCGCCCCGAGCCTCGCCTTTCACGCTTCGCTTTTCTCCGCCAGCCCATGCCCGAAGAAATTGAATAATTCCCGTCGGATCAAAGGACGTTTAACTCGAGAACCACCTGCAACGCTGGGACCAAGCATTCTGCCGTAATTCCTCGCAACAGCTTCGCGATATTTCTCCAGCAAGCATTCGAGCAAACTATCGAGAAGTGGATGGAACAGTGAAGACTGTTCTGCTTCTAAAAACATGTGTGCAACTTGCATGCGGAAGTCGTTGCTCTCGCGAGCATACGACAAACGACAGCCTCCCTGATTTCCGGGTCGACTTGGAATCTGACTTCAAAATGAAGATGTTCCACCGAGGCGCGCGTACTTCTTCCAAGATGAACGACCAGAGCCGACATTTTTTCCGGCTCTTCTTACGGCGCAGCTTCCCTCCTCGAACAACACAATCCAGAGAGCGGAGCAGACACTACCTGACGCGTATTGTCTTACGTCGACGGCGATGGAAACCGCGTCCCGCTCCACTTGTCGCCACCGCTGTCTCGTCGGTGCTGGTGAGGTTTATTTTTCGCCCATCTAATCCGATTTCGCAAGGCAGCGAAACTTCTTCTTCTTCTTCTTCTTCTGCCTCTCGGCCGCGACACGCGTGGCATTTCCCTCGTTGCTTTTCTCCGCTTGCGGATTCCAGGCGTGCCATCGAATTCACATTCTTCAACGCTGTCCCGTCTGCCACGCATTCCGCTTAGTCGACCAATTAATTACGCGGCTCGCGCGATTCGCTGACGCCTCGCTGCGAACGCGAAAAAATTCGGGTCACGGTCTCTTTCGATGCTCCTCGACGCGCGGGTAGTCAATGGCCCGCCGCTCGGTTTATTTTCCCTCGTTAATGGCGGGATGCCCTAAATGGAGCCTCGGGTGTAATTATTTTCCTTCCGAAACTAGCTTCTCACCGTGGACGAGCAATAAAAGTTCGAGTAAGCAAGCTAGCCGCGGTTCGAGAGCTCCTAGTGGGGAGGGCAGCTAGGAACTAAGCCAAGTGCAATCGGGGTTTAGTATCGACTAAGTTTAGTCGAGCTAGCCTTTATCCAGCGCGGCAAGTGGATTAAACATAGATTCGGCATAGACTGTGATCAGTGTTATTTAGTCTAGCATGATTCAGGGTCGATGCATTGTGCTACTGTGGGCTCAATCTGGCTTCGTGTAGGTGTAATGTAGGTCGTGGAATGGGCTTTGCATTGGGAGCTTGTAGATCCCACAGAATTCAGCCTCGGTACATACTTCGTCTAATATGATCTAGGTACAGGGTGTTTGGGGTCCCAACAGAATCTAGATCCATCAGTTGTTAACATAACCTACTCACACAGCACAGCTGCAGTACCCCTAATTTGGCCACAGTTTAGGCTCAATCAAACCGAGCTTGGAGCCCGAGGGTGGGAGAAAACAACTCGTTCCACAATTAAAGTTGTTCCATAGCAATCAATTTGATGATTAATATACAAACTGCTCGTGGCTTCCACACTCCCCCTATCGAAACTCCTGGAAAGTACGACCCCTGGCACTTTCACCCACGGATAGGCCGTGACTCATCAGAAGGGATACAATCGCACGTGCGCACGCACATTTTAATTCGAGTAGACTGGTTTCTCGGCGTCCCTTTATTATGCGTGGCAGACAACACCTCTCCCAGGTAGCACGAAAAAGTGCGTGCCGGATCGAACGCCGGGGAAACTGGAGAACGTGTCGATGGCTCCGTCTCACGCGATGCGAGGATCGCGCGCGTGCAAACTTATGAAAACTTTCCCCAACAATCTCGTCTGATGCGCTGTAATTGCACAGGCAGTGTTTCCTCGTGACGTAGCCGCCAATTGGTGATAATGAAGGGTGGCCCAGAAGGAACGAGCAATTATAGAAACAAGTGTAATCAGTAGCCCTTTCTGCCACTGGGGAAACAGAGCTGGCGACGAGACACTTCTGTCTAGAAGACTTAGTTCGAGGGGCTTGCCAAGCTGGTCGAATATCATGCCCGACGATTCATCATGCGCGAATCCGTTTTAGGAGCACGGGCTTCCCGTAGCAAGATTGCCGTAGCCGGAATCCCCTGAAATCTCGCGTCTCGCGTAAATATTGATGTAAACCAGTAATACCCGCGCCATCTCAATATTGCGATCGATCGATTGCACAACGGGGCAAACAGCGTTCAGCAAACACAGACTTTCCGCGCGCACGCCGACCCGTGTATTAATCCCATAATGGAAAGACACGTAATTAATCCGGTGACTGCGGTCACTCGCGCGCCAACGACAATAAGTCGAAATCGACATCGAGTCGGCTCCCGTTGTTTCCGAGCGTTTCGCAAACAAAGCTCGGCGATAACGAAGCGGGATTTTATTTCACCGTGGCCCGTGTCTCGTTGAAAATAAAGTATCGCGATGGAGGGGCTCGTAGCCGGCGAGAATCGAACTGATTCAGAGGCTCGCTCGATAATGCTCGTTGCGCGAAGCGTCGGTGAACGAGCGGGCGTCAAACGCGAGAGTGAAAAGGTGTCGCGCGTCAGATTGGTATGATCGATCGCTCATCTAATCTGTTTCCAAAAGGAACGCGCGCACCCCGAGCGATAAGGGAATCCATCGAGTGTTTTATGGCTGCTCGACGGTCCCTTAATCGCACTGTCGATAGTCGGGATGAATCGGGCGTATCGCCCTTGGCAAGCGCGAAGGAACCAATCGAAGAGTAATCGCTGTTATCTGTTAAACCTCCGCGATCCCGACGGATCGCTATTTCTCCTGCACTCCGGAGCGTGCGAAGACGGATCTCCATGCGCCGCTGCGTGTTCCGCGACAGCCGTTCGTTGATATTAAATATTAGTTTGGAATTCCGAAGAGTAGCGCTCGAGGTACCATTCCATTGGCCGAGCAAACGCGCGGGGATCGTTCGATCGAGGGCTAGGAACGGGATTTCAATCTCGATCGGTACAGTGCCTTACCCCGTTGGAAATTTCCGTCGGAATTAAAATTATATTTACACGAGGGCCGAGCGCGGCGATGGATTTCGAAGCGACGCGCAACTTTTCCCGGCCTGTGTACACACGCTTTTCCCTCCTGACGGATCGTCGACGTTATCGCGCGGGGAGATCGAGCTTCCCCGTAGCGCTCCAGATGGAATCTCGCGTTGAGAGCGCGTTGAAACGCCCGAGCTGTCCTGCGCGCCTCCACTTTAAGAACGGCTTAAAATCCTGGAGGATCTCGAGGGTCCATAAATCATGCGTTCCGGGGTTTCGAGGGTCGAGCAATTAGGCCTGGCCCCGGGTTATCCGTTCGTCCCATCGCCTTTATCCTTCCGGTATCCTCCTTGTGGATCCTTTGGATTTTGTGGGTGACCCGCTGTTCAGGAAACGTGGGTGCTTTTTATTTTAAGATAAAATTTGACAGGTATTCTTAAAACTCCACGCCACGTCAATCGGTGATCCAGAAGGTCCCGGCTGCTCCAAAGCCCGTATTTCCTGGGGAGATAGATTTCGCTACAAGATAGGTAGATCCAGATTCGCCAGAGGCGTCTCGAAAGAAGGCACACAGAGTCAGAGGCGCGGAATCGCTGGAGCCGATTGCCTGCGCGGGCGGAAAGCGGTGATTAACCGCCGGCCCTTTTGATGTGGGATAAACAAACACGGCAGCTCGATCACCGCAACATATTGGCTCCAGCAGCCACTAATAAACAGGGACGGAGCCAGGCTTCCTTCCTTTTAAGCCGTCAGGGCGATGCCTGCGCGTGGATTAATTAAACGTTATGCGAACGGGTCGAGATGATCCTCCGGCGTGGCGGGGTCCGATCGATTTCGCCCTGCACCGACATTAATCGAATTCCGTCGGTCTACCACGTCGCAGCACCAGGTGCCTCCTGGCCCCTGCGCCAACCGACAATGCCATAACCTGTGCAGCCGACTCGCTAGGAGGATGGGAGCAGCCCTGTGTCGTTAACCCTTAACCGGTACGCTAGCTCGAAACCACCTACTGGGCAAATAAGGCTCGCTGCGTTAATAAACCTGACCGCCTCCGTGGAATGCGGTAGGTAAGAGTTGTTCCAGAAGAAAATGCATCAAAGGTCGCCTGGGGTGAACGCATTCGTGGCCATCTTGGTCGTCGATGACCGGCACGAGGCTTTACTTCACTGCTGAACTTCCTAGGAAGGGATTAAACTAGTTTCGATATCAAAATTAGAACGAGACTCGGTTAGCTTATTTAGAAGAGCTGTCACGTTCCGTCGCGTGGAACAGTGTAACGAATTTCAAGCAACTTCGTCGTTTTCAAAATTAACTAAACTAAAACTGCAGCGCAGAGGGTTGATCAGTAGAGCGTACCTCGAAACGTAACTTTAGAGCGAATCAGGAAGCTGTCTGTCAACGAGTGCCCTTTCCTGGAGGCACCAGCAAGATCCATCTCTATTTCAAACGAATCTGGCCCGAGTCTCGGGAAAGGATGCCATTCAGCTGCTAGCGAACCGTGCCGCGTTAAAAATGGACCGCGCGGCGGAATTAATAATCCTCTCCAAATCACCAGTAGCCGAAATAATCGTAGGTCCGAGAGCCTTTCGGTGGCCAGTTCGTTAAACCGTGTACGCCTGGTGAGCCATTAATTAAAAAATTACCCCGGATCGCAATTAGCCCGAGCCGAACGGATCGATCGAGGAAATACAGTGAATTAATTAAAGCCGTTGGCGCACACGAGGCAGAGCCAAGCCCGATCAGCTCGTACCGGCGTAAACGTGTATAATATATGTCTCCGTGGTTCGTTGGACCGATCGGAATTACCTTTTGCTCGTTCCACGCGATGGGATTAAAGTCGGAGCTCTTTCCAGCGACTAGCCAGCCAGGCACGACGTCTTCGACGGGCTTTTCGCTCGCTGGACCTGGCCCGTCAGGTAATTATCCGTTCCCTGCCACCCCCTCGTCCCGTTCGCTCTCCTCCTCCGCCTCCTCCTACGTTTTCCGGCTTTTTATCGCGGATTTCCTCTAGCTGCCTCAATGTACCGTAAAAACTCATGACTCACCCGTAGATTTTCCCGCTCGATGGGACGTTATCGTTCAGCAAGCCGACTTCTTAACGGGCCGCGATGGGGAACGAGGCGATCGACCGTGGAAAAATATATACGACGGCGAAACCGAGAGATTTAGTGGCTGTTTGCTTAGGCGGCCGTGCTGGGCTGTTTTAGACCGAGACTTAACACTTAGAAACCCCGTCTCGGATGATTACTTCGCTCAAGGCGGTCAAAGGGAAAAGGAATCGTCCAGCCGAATTACCGGACCCCAATTCTCTGCCGAGTCTTCCGTGGTAGACTGTTCTAATTGAGCTATTCAGGCCGTCCACGAGATTCCCTCTCCCCTCGGTCCTAATATTCCGACTGACCAACGTCTCCAACTCGGCCAGCCTGACAAATGAGGCTGTCCTCGGGCGAGCAAACTCAAAACTCGAAATAACAGGGACGGGAAGCGTAGACGCAGACAGATAGGGAAGCAACTTTTCCCGCGAAATTGTAACTAAGAAAAGAGTCTCCGCTGATGAAATTGCTGTGTCAAGAGTCTCCCGGAATTGCCATCTCTGGTCCAGCGGACCGAACAGCGCCGAGTAATTGAATAACCCAAGTATATATCGCCGACAAATTCCGGTTTCCCGAGGCAAGTATTCCAGGGGGCCATCACCTGTCGCATCAATTACCATTCCGCCATCTAATATCGAAAGCGATGCAGCCAGCTTTCTCTCATTCTTTAATTCCCTTTGATTCCACCGCGGCTGGCGCTTGACATCTACCGTCCACACCACGAACAAGGTGAACGAGCGAGAATAACGACAAAGGGTGGAATTTTGAAACGAGCGTCGGCTCGTCGGGGTCAGAGAGCGCGAATTTTTGCTGCGAGTCGCGCTATCGAACGCGAATTCCTCCCCGGATTATACTCGGCCCGGTAAAGACCCGCGAGTTCGCCCGGATATTCAGAAGGAACCTGCGTAGGAGGGGGAATTGCATAAAGCGTGGCGTATTATAATTATCCCGTAATAAGTCCCGCGACACGTAATGAGTCTTTTGACGGGGGCTGTAATTAGAGTTATCCGAGTGAACATCAAAGGAGAGAGCGAGGGAGAGACGGCGACACGGCTGCCGCCTGGCTTTTCGGGTTAATGTCCATCTCGCGCCGCCACTTGCCGCTGCAATTTGACGCCAACTGTCCTACCGGAAGTGGATTCGGAAACCGGCGTCCGCGAGGAACAGTTAGCCTGGCACCGTTAGCGGTGTAACACAGTTCACAGGAACTTTTCCGACAAGTTTCGAGCCAGTGGGCGCGCGTCGGGCTCCGCTCCAACGACTCCTCCAAGTATCGAAATCACACATTTAATCGATCCCCCCCCTTCCGTACGTACCGATAACGGTCGAGCGATCCCTCAGCCCGTCGAAATCACGTTTAATCGATCTCGCCGCAGCCACCGTCAACGCTCCAGCGATTCTTCGCAGCGACGAAATCGCGCTCTATCGATCCGCCTCCGCGCCGATTTATTGTCTCTTTCATACTCCCCCGATGAATGAGCGTTGTTCGAGTTCGATGGAACTCGGTCTACACTTTTGACGCGGCGATTCTTTCTTTTCAATTCAAAGCTTCAAGGCTTTAAAGCTTCGATCGCACCTTTTCGCTCGGCCCCTGTGCTCCTTTTCGGGGAACCCTCAATTTTAATCGAAGCTCAGTGGAATTTAGAAATGCTCGGAATCAACGATCGCGACGGAACGTTTCACGGATCCTTCCCTCTGATGAATGGAGCCTGTAGGTCCGTCGCAGCCATCCATTTCCGCGGAAAGTTTGCTGCCGATCGACGGGGCAACATTGATATGGGCGCCGGCATCGGTCGCAATTAATGGCGAAAATTAACACCGCGGGCAGAAACGTCCAGTCTGATAGATCGCTCGTCACGTCGGAACGAGGCGTCTCGACGGGCAAATTCGTCGCGACGAGCACGCACGCTTCCGGGTGCCGGCGAAATGGAAACCGCGGCCAATTGCTTAATTGCACCCATGATGTCCCGCGTAATCAGGATGCCGTCGTTTAATGCATTTACCGCGCACCTACGCTAATTCGTCCGACGGATGACCGTCGGGGGGCGTGCCGTTCGGTTCCTTCGTGTTTCCGCGAGAAAAAAAAGGTGGGTAATTAATACCGTTGCGTCCGAGTTTCTGAAATTCCACGGATCACCAGGCGCGTTCCGGTTCCCTCGGCTCTGGAATTCAGATTCCCCGCGTTTCGCCGGGGATATTCGGGGACTACGTTCCGATCGGCATTAGAGGAGATTTCTTTTCTTTGGGCTCCTCCTCCGTCTCGCGACATTCAGGCGAAAGATGCTGAAAGGGCATAAAGTGACGACAATGCGAAGAATTCCGCAGCCGGGCCAGACAGTAGGGAGTCTGCGTTATTTTGCCAAAGTGCAGGCTTATTTCGGGAAGCCCGACGTCCCAAGAACCGCGATCTTCGCGTATTCTTAGATGATCGTTTAGAGAGGTAGGGCTCGCGCTGTTTTCTCGCCTCTGCGCACCGGAACAAAGACTCTGCCGGCGACACGTAAACCGTGGAAGTTGATCGCAGAACTTGAGAAGCCAGAAATGCCGGCAAACGGAATCTCGCGGTGGCGACCAGATCAAAGGAAACGATGGGTGGCGACTGATTGGACGTCGCGTGTTCCCGTCCGCGTTACAGATCGATTAGCAAGCATGGGCGGATTAATCGATCGCCTATTTTGCCATTTCCTGCGTGCTCGGGCCCGTCAGCGGCAATTTGCCAAAATCAGAACGGCACGTCGAGCAATCGACGGGGCCAATCGCCCGCTAATGGATTTATGATTTCGCCCATTGCCGGGTGTGGACGGCCGTGCCGATTCCGTTTGTTCCAGTGTGTCCATGCACTCGTCTTCTCTGTGGCTGCTCGGTAACGGGAGAAATATTGCCCGGGAAATTAGCGAAGCAGCGTAACGTAATCGGCCTCGCATGGCCACGACGATTTCGCTAATGCGCCGATCGAATATTCGAAAAATCTGCCGCTATGGCAACCGTTTCGCAAATCGTTGCGGAATTCCGTTTGAAATTTGAAATACAGCCAATTCTTTGGGACTCTTCCCGGCTGGATTCCTCCCCCATAGTTGGCTATCCGAGCGGAGGCTTTTCACGCTTCGATGGAGCTCTCTCCATTAAGAGATAACCGGGGGAAAAAGGATCGCTGGGCGGAATTACGCGGCGGGATAGGTTACTTAGTTCCGCTGGCACGTGCCGTAACTTCCTGTCGCAGGCAGCTCGTGGAGAACGAGCCAATAGCTTGCCGGTGACAGATCGGAGCGGAGCTGCTGGACCAATTGGCCGACATCGGAAATCGGAGATTTCTCCTGCAGCAACAGCCGGGGCGGCGGCGGCCCTCTCTCCTTGAAAAGAGCCGATAATGCGTCGACGCTACACAAAAGGGGACGGCAGGTGACACGGGGGGTCAGTTGCGAAATCGCTAGGGGAAGGCCGCTGACAAACCTGTCCGTTTGCTGGCATTTCTCGCGCGGGGAAAGCACGCGGGAAAGGGGGACGCGGTAACAGTTTGTAATGGACAGCCTTACAGAGCGACACGAGCGTTAACGCTGTAAGTACCCTCTCGCGTGTCCACGGTTGCGTTTTCTACCTCTTCAGTAACGGCGTTCTGTTTTTTAATCCCTGTGCTCAGAGTAATGTCACCGTTACTGTTGTCTCGCTGAATGAATGGTACTTAAGTAGTAGGTAATTATTGAGAGTAAACAACTCGTAATCATTGGTGTCCTTCGTCTGAGCATGCGACCATTTCTTAAGTATTACTTTGTTTACTGCAATTGTGACGATTCAACGGATGAATGTAGAAGAAGAAGCGCATATTCTCGACGGGGGGAGCAGTATATCGTTTCATCGGAATGTGGATAAAGCCCGAGAGATGCGAAGTTGCGTCAACCGCCCACGCGTCCGTCGTTCACGGTTTATTTACAAGAAAAGTGGTCGTCGCGCGGCCGAAGAACAGCCGGATGGTGGAATTATGCAAACACTTCCGACGCAGGAAACACGCGTAGACGATGTTCGTGCAGCACTCGCCCACGGGAATCGCGCGTGCACGCGTGATTCGAATCGAATCGCCAGGTCGGACGACGCGAAATTACGCAATTTGCACGCGAGCCTCGCGGAAACACGGCGAAATTGCTGACATCTCTCCGACGCATCCCTCGATGTTTTCCAGTCCATCCACCCGCTGAATCTGATACCCCGGTGAGTCACGAACGGCCGACGATGCACGTGATTGTTCTCGTTAACATTTTCTTCGCCGTACGATGCACTGCGGAGGTGTATCGATCGTTACGTTCAATCCGAGTAGATACTTTCTTAGGGAATCGAGAGGGAAGTGAATAACACATTAGGGACTCGATGGGGCTTCAAAAGGAGAATACTAAGCATCGTTCCAATCGCATCGTTTCATTTTCTGCGACCGTCCCCTCGGACCTGCCTGTCCGCGTTCCTCCAGCCGCTGTTTAAAATTCGCTCCTCCATTGTTTTTCAGTTTATACACGGTCGTAGCATCGGCAACAATATGTCGTTGCAGCGGTGTAAAGCGTGTGTCACATAAACTTCCGCAGGGTGAGCGGTCGCCGTTGCGAGCCGCGCGCATTTTTATTCGCCCCTCGATTCGGTCCGGAGATATATCGCCCGCTAAACAATCGGACCGCGATCGACACGGTTGCCGGGCCAGTCGAACGACGTCATCGATTAAAAGAGAAACGAGAAACAAAAAAAATTACGACGACGGGTAAGCGTGAAAACGGAGCGAAATTGCAGTAACGACGCGAGCGCACGGGTGGAAACGCCTGGCCTGGCCGTGTCCCTCCTTTTCTCGTTGCATTTCACTCTCGCGCCGGGGCACCCGCGCGTCCATTATATACCTTTGTTAATAACCAGCTCGCTGTTCTCTGGACCGTAACGCGATACGTTTACGAAACCGTGAGCTGTAACGTCCGGTCGACGGGCACCGCGAACGAAAGTCCCGTCCGTTCCGCGTACACAGAGTATTACACGTTGCACGGGCTGGTATACTCCCCCCTCGGTAATTCTTGTCTCGTGTTCCGTAAAACGATAATTACGTCGGCCGAAAGGCGTATCGGTTTCGCCTTGGACGAAGCTCGCGGGCGCGTCTTGAATTACGACCATCTGTGCGTGGCATGCTCCGCGCGCTGTTTGGCGACGCATCCTTCGCGAAACGTCTTCCTCGGCGCTACGTTCGGCGTGCCGAAGTCGCGACGCGGGGGCTGCTTCTGGCGAAAGTCGCCGAGCTAGGCGCGTAGGTGGGACGGACCAGCGGTGGACGCGCGTTTTTCTCCGATCGAGGGATAGTGATTCACGGCGCGGCTGCCGGCCACGCGAGTAGATAAGGAAACTGGCCGGCCAGACGAGGGAGGAGGAGCGGAGGGCTATTTATTTCGCGATTATTTACGGCCGCGATTCACGATCGCCGATAGACTGCGAAATTCTCAGATAAGCTCGATTGATGAGGTGGAAAGGTGGCTCGCGGTCCCTCGCGGCGAACTTGGAATCTTTATAACGGGTTCGTCATCGACTTATCTAAATTCCTCCAGAACTATAAAGTCCATCGGTCACTTTTTATGGAGGAATACTATGGAAGGTATCTGGTGAAAGGGAGAGGTGGCGCTTCCGCCTGCTCCACCACGGGGTAAATAGTTGGAATAATTGAGCGGAGGTTGGCGCGTTCGGCGAAGGAATCATCGCCGGTCGTATTTCTTGTCGCGGAACGATGCACATGGGGTCGTCGACACTCTGCAGAAAACATTGCACCGGCTGCAGTCGCAATTGGCAAGCTGCGCCGAGAAGCCCGTAGGACAACGCCGCTTGATTACGGCCTTCGCGTGGGTCGAGCTTCTTTCGCGATCCCGCCGCCTGAGAATCCTGCCCACGAGAATGACGGCCGCAATGACGACGATGATTACGAGACGATCGCCGACAACCGTCTTCGTATCTCCCATCGACCACTGATTGCCCGTCAAACAGTGACGTGGGAGGATGTGACGGACGCGGACACAACTTCCTGTTCGCTTTACGGCCCCCTAGGTCTTGGGGTTTGCTTCGTGACTGATTAGTCTCCGAAATCATGCCCCCCAAGACGGGAACCAGCCATCCCAGTGTACCTGAACTGCATCACCAGGCCTGAGATCCAACAAAAGTCTCCACTGGGAGCTTCGAGGGTGTTCAGAATCAGGGTAATTCTGTCTACCTCGCAGGGGTGTGAGCAACAGGGGCGGAGCGCTGTTTATTACCAGAGAACTTGCGCAAACTCCGGGAAAGAGGGTCGCCACGCAATATGTCGCGGCGGCGAACTTTTTCCGTTACCGAATAATCGTTTAACGATTAACGCGGCAAAAGTTGGCGACGAGCAACGCCGGTGCGTGGTGTCTTCCGTCCCCACGGTACGCCGGACCGAGTCTGGCGTCGCAGGACAACGACCACGCAGCCACCTTTTTCTCGGAGGACGAGGAGGCGAGGTCTGACCATCTGCCGCCAGTGACGGAGGATACAAGAGGGAGAGACAGAGGCGAGAGAAATGCGGGTTACTGATTTGAATATCGGGAAGGGGCCTGTGGGGACCGCGGGTTTAATTAAAACCGCTGTTTCGGCTCCAAGTGCCGCTACGTGTCGTGTCTAAATGAAAATCGAAATATCGCGGACCGTGTCACGCCTATGACCTCCGCTTTTCTCTCCGTCCGTCCGTGTACCTCCCTGTCTAGGAGAACTCGCCACCGTCGTCTGCCCTCGCCCCTCCCTTTCCCGTCAAAATCGTCCGCCGACCTGGCTGATCGGCCCTGATGGAGCCAACCCAGTTATTCGTCATTCGTGAAATTGGAAAGCTCTCTGCGAGCGGATATTGGATAAGAGAGAGAGCAGACTGATTTCGGCTGGCTGTCGAAAGGAGCAGCCTCGTGGATCAGAGTTTATACAGGGGTTATATTAGACTAGCATCCGGGGGAGCGTTGCGTAGGAGAAGGAACTGTCGCGCAGCGCATTCGAGCTAGTTGAAGTCGACAAACCACTCTGCTCGTCCAGGCAGCAATTGGCGACCGTTTCTATGCGAGGAAGATAGTACAGGAATGTTGGTCAGCCATGTAGGATCGGTAAAAGGAAGTCTCTTTTAGCTCGCAGTAGTATATTTTGGACCTATAATTTGATTGATTCCATCCAACTGACTCAAAACACTCTTCATCAAAGATCGAAGCGCAACGTTTTGGTAAATCGATGGGTGCTCGATAATGCCAGAAGCAGCGTGCTCAGTCCTGCTTCATCCGCAGAATGCCTTTCGCGCTCCGCCTCGTAGTTTATGATCCGTGGTGGAAAGAATTATACGACCGGCTGCCTCGCGGCTTCTTCTCGCAGAATATTCATAGAGGACTTAATTACGTCTGCACAAGCTTGTCCGTGCTCCGAGGAGATGGCGAAAGGAAACTGAGGGAGAGAGTATCAGGTACCAGTCGGGCGAGGAACTAATCGGCCGCGAATTCGCAGAACGGAACGGAACGATCGCGCAGAAATTTATTAGCCGACGTTAATCGCGCGGGACACGACGAGGGCGGGTCTGAAGAGTTCGAAGACATCGGTCTGGGATCGTTCATAGGTCCCAGCAAATAATCCACCCGGCCGCGTCATGCCGTTCGAGAAAACGTCCTTAGTTTCATCCTGAATCTTTCGCGTTTCCTGGATCCCTTAGATAAAAAGCTCGCTTCTTTATAATTGTAACGGCAAACTTCATGGACCATTGCAAAGTTTGTCTCTGACAATCGCCGCTGGATGTTTGCCCGTTCCGATAGAAAGTTGAGAAAGTTCTGTTGCCGAGAAATTTCTTCTTCCCCGAAGCGACTCCTCTTTTTCGCGTGAGAAATACTTTGGAAGCGAGCTGCGAGCAAACAATAATCCCGCGAGCGTTGCATCGCGGGGCGCCCACGCGATAGATTCATCATCCTAGTTCTTCGTTTCCAACTCACGTGTCCGCCGCATGCTCATTCTTCTATTTCTTCCTTCCTGTTTCCTTTCTTCTGGCCAACCTACGTGGACCCAGGCTTCGCTCCAACACGACCAAAACGAGACTGATGGGACCTCGTTCCTTCCTCGATAAATGATCGCGCGCTTCTTCAGCGATTTTCATCCGGCCCAACGAACAGCTTCCCCGTTCCCAGTCTCGCCCTCCCACCCCCTGGCGAAAGAATCCTTGATAAATGATCGTGGCTATCCACCGTGCACTTTCCCTGGGCCGATTCGATCTATCCGGGGAGCACGGGTTTTGCCGCCCTTTGCAAGTAAATTAGTGCTTCGTTGCCGCCCATCGATCGCCGTTGGGCTCTTCAGCCCCCCATCGCCCCAACTCTGTAAATTCAACGACAAATCATTTCATATCCTTTCTTTTCAGCCTTACAGAATGATTTTCGCAAGCTTCCTTGTTTTCTACGTCACCCAAATTTTCCACGGCATATTTGAAATTTTTCCAAGACTTTCTCCGTCCTCGTCGACCCACGGTAACCACGACAAGGACCAAGGTTGACCCGGCGAAACGCGTGCTTCCTTTTTACGTTTAATCTCGAGGCTATCGACGTTGCTTCTGGAGAAGGTACTCGACCCTAATTATGGCGCGCCCGGGAGTCCATGCAATACGTTTCCCTCTCGGCTTTCTCCGGTTCCCGGGGCGCACACGGCCAGATTAAAGTGGCACGATCGTCCAGTAGAATCCATTCGGATATTTTTATGGTACTCCTCCCGCAGCCTAATTAGTTGCACGGTCATCGACGCGGTCCTGTGCCATTTTTCTACCCCGTCAGAGCTCCTTTCTCCCCAGAATCCCGCGTTATCCGGGCGAAACGGAAATAGGATGAGGCTCCCCGCCGTTTCCCCGCCGAGGCACCCGGTGGCTTAAAAATAACCGATGGGAAAAATCGAACGCAGACGGGCCAATCGGCCGATCGTGGCGAAACAAGCCTCCATAGGGGAAGATTTCTCTCCCAAAGCCTGGTCTGAGACCTCAGACCTCGTTCCATTCTCTTCCTGTTCCCTCTGACTCGGCTTCTCATCTTCCCTGGATACCGCGTTCCCTCGCTCCCTCGGAACGGACGATACCGAGGTACTCGGCGAGGGAAATTTGCATTTGATTCATAGGGTAAATCCGGGAGACGCGGTCGGGCCAGAGAGTTGGTCGAGTCGCTATATTTGAGACTAGATATATAAAAATGCGTTAAAGTGGAGACCAATTACTTCTCTAGAAGCCAAACAGTTGAATGAATAGAATCATTTCGCTTCCTTCTGTGTTTCTCTTCTGTGGTACTCCGAATCGGTGATATTCAAGTTCTTCCGCGAAAGGATCTTCATCGATCGTGATACCACGAGAGCGTTAAAAAATGGCAACGTTAACGAGCGGTTTCGCGCGACGCGCAGCCACGACCGAACGGAAAAGGGGATCGCGGCGTAGCGAGAATAGAGCCTTTGTTGAAAGTCGTGGGTGACCGAACTTCCGGCGCAGCGGCGGGAAGAAGAGACTTCCCTTTTCCCCCCTCTGGCCGCCTTTCAGACTTGGCCGCGACGGAATCATAATGGTGGCCCGCATGAATGCGTAACGAGGAGGTGCGCGGCTTCTTCGATTCTTCGCACGGAATAATTCCGCCGATAAATAATATCCCCTCAGCCGGCCGAGCGTCTTTTCTGCGCGGCCTCCGCGTCTCCAGCACGCCGGAGGAGCCTCGCCCGCTCCAAGTCCTCGCTTAAGCCGGATTCAGGCCTAATGGGCCGAGCAGTTATTCCGCTCGGAGAGGCCAGGAGCGCGGCGGGACGGGAGCCAGGGCAGCCAGAACCTTTCATCCGGCCAGACGTTTCGCTAATGGCAGCCAAACTGCCGCCCCGAGAGTTGCATCTGCGAGGCGCAGCTGGACGTTAATCTCGTCCCGCCGTGTCGAGGATCTTTTCCTCTGGGACATCGCGATTAGAGGGGTGGGATCGTCTTTTTATCGGGACCACCGTGCTCGGCGCGGCACGCTCCGCCTCGTCCCAGGATCTTCGGGAACGAGATACGATCATCCTCTACCCCGACGACCGTTCGGTCCCGCGGCACGCGGCTTAAGCGTACTCGGACGAATCTGCATTCGTTGTTCTCGGCAGCTTAACGCCGCTAGGACGGTTAATCGGGACAAAGTGTGCGTTGAAAAGCGTCGCGTCTCGTCGAAAGATACCCGCGACAGACGCGCGTTTCTAAAGATAGAAAGCTGCATCGGGGTTCAAGGGTTGATGCTGCCAGACGCGAGGATCACGGGCTGCACGCGAGTTTTTACCACTCCACGCTGCATCATGGGACGTTTGTCTCTATGAAAAGCCTGGGTACTCGTGCTCGCACAGGCACGGGGTGGTTCGAGGCTGGTTGCGACGCGCCAGACTGTACATACGTTATCGCTGCGTTTCGTTTATCGGCTGACACGCGGTTAATGCGTTTCTTGCAGCCACGGTGCGTTCTTCTTGCAGTGTCCCCGTGGATGCGCCAGATGCATCGGTCCCTTTGTGCCGGGACGTCTGCCACGGCTCTGCTGGCCGAAGATCAGAGGGCTTGCTGGTGGCCCTTTCAATGCAACTGTGTCCTCCGCGTCTCCGGCGGATGAATTAATCCAGCAATTTTTATTCGAGCCCACGCGCTCAGATGTTTCCGTGCCTTTAATCCTTTGCGGGCGCGCAGCATAGGTACTCAACGTTCATTGCGCAACCTCTCCCGTTGAACGTCACGCGGGGAGTTCTTGTTGCGCGCGGGGTTCATCGTTCCTTTGCCCTGTAGAATTTAACAAGTTTTCGAGGCGAAGTAGCCAGGCGCGGTGATTAACTCTGCTCGATAAAGCAGGCTATTGCAATTATGGGAAGTAATGAGACGGGAATCCTTAGGAGCCCGCAAAAACACGTAGAAATTAGCGTAGAACTAGTCTAGCGATATACACATTAAATATAATGTTCTGGGGCCATTCCAACTCATCTCCCATCGTCCTCAACGTCTCATCTAACAACCGCCCTCCCGTTTGATAACACTGAACGATTTCACTGCAACCTTATCGTAAATATGTCCGAAGGATTCTCCACGTAGCGGAGTATCGCAGGCAAATCGAAGAAGAGCGTCGAAATCGTCCCCCCTGCGGCGTTACAAAGATGACGAAACCGCGCATATCTCTCGTGTACTTTATTATTCAGTGCCCGAGCCGCAAGCGAGAGGAGAACAGGCTCGTGCTCCAGTTGGAGAACCGCAAAAAGGGGTAAAATGCCGCGAAACGCACGGTCCGCAGGCCTCGACCTCCTCTTCCGGTTTTATCGCTCGTAAAGCCCGAGTTCCCGTGGCCTTCGCGGCTCCTATAAACTCCAGCCTGGATGGCTCTCTCGTTCGCGCTCGTAACTCCTTCAGGATCGTCACTGCTCTCAAACAATGCCAAGGTAGCTAATACAGGGAGGCCTGACGTTGACATCAGTCTCTTAACCTGTCAGGCACAGTGGAAGATGTGAAGCTGGGAAAGGGACAGTGGTTCCTTCAGAAGCTTCTTCGAGTGCGGGGGAGGATGTAGTAAAAGGGACAAAGGCTGTAAAACCAACGCGGGAAGTGGCAGACCGAGGATCTCTGTGTGCAGCTGCCATTTGGATATTGAACTTAGCGAGGGAGGGGTGTATCTACAGTCTACACCTTAGGTTACCTAACCTAAGTAGATTAATTGCTTGGGACAGTCGATCTGGGGATGACGGATTTAACAAAGGACGAATCTACATTGACACTAATTAGATCCTCTGATACATTATCCTATCTCTTCGGTCGCTGTCAGGTACCTAGATATTTTCTGACGAATTAGACATCTAGATGTGTAAAGCATCGTTGCTGAGTTGCGGAGGAAGTAGTCTTCTATTCCTGTCCCAACATTTCTGACACATATGCACAGGTGTAGGGGAAGCCCGGGCAAAGCGGTTATGTTAAGGTTTAGTGAGAAAAATAACACAGTTACAATTGAGATGAGAAATATTTTTCATTATAATAATCTTTTAAAATTAATAAGCTTTTAGATAGAATAAGGAAAAAATTAATAACTAAAACATTTAAACCTATTTACAATGAAAAACGTAAATAAGTCAATCAATCCGCTTTGCCCTACCCCCCTGGGCAAAGCGGATGTTATTAAATAGTGCATAGTTAATTTTGGCATTCGTCACAAAAGTAACTGCCAGATCCTTTATACATAGTGCAGCATTCATGGGCCCATCTGGTGCATTGGCTGCACTGTATCCAGTCTTCGGATGGGGGTCGCAGTACGGCTCAAAACATACCAAGCAGAAATATACAGTATTTTTGTTATTTTTTTTGTCGTTTTTTTTTTGCTGGACAGCTACAAGTAGGGCTAGCTATTTTTACTATTTTCGTTTCCTTACTGTCGACTTTTTTAAACTTAGAAGCATTAGAGGATTGACCATCCGCTTTGCCCCCATCCGCTTTGCCCAAAGAACCCACTTGGTGGAAAATTGGAATGTTTGGTAAAAATATGAACAACAAATTAAAAATATTAACCTGTAATAGAATCTTAAGAACACAGAGATCTTATAAAAAACATTTAGTGTGGTAAATACCGATAAATATTAATAATAAAGCCACGTAGATACCTGAGCGAAATATGTAAGAAAACGCACAATTTTGGTTTATTCTTCACAAACGACGCACAACAGCAATCACGTGGTTTATTGTGTTGTCATGGCGTGGACAACTGGTCGCTTTCTCGATCAGGAAAGACTCGTGCGGCCATCTTTAATAACAAAGTCAAAAAAGAGACTATCCGCTTTGCCTAGGGCATTCGCTTTGCCCGGGCTTCCCCTACCTATGGCGAATGATTTTCGATACCGAGCTGTCCCTTGTATCTCCCGATCTTTAAATTGGAAATTTCTTGAGAGCAACGAATAAAACTGTCACGAGCTTCTCCCACGAGTGAACGAGGATCGATCATAAAAATTCCCAGCGGCAAATTGTATAGACAGGAGCGCGGTTACAGCCTCGATTAAGTTGTACGCTGATTGAACCTGAACGTCAATAGGATAACGATTTTCCATGCCGAGAACTTCGTGCTCGGGCTTAACCACCGGGGAAAATCGGCTTCCGGTCTATCAGTGGCACGCGTGCACTTGGGTTTTGTGGGTGAACATGGCGGGCTAATGGCCATTTATCGACACTATCGCCTCGGTAAATGGTGTCGAGGGGCCAGGTTGGACGTTGAATGCCGCTTCCGTACACAGTTCGACGTCAAAGAGCTTCCTTCGACGTCGCTCTTGCGGATTTGCGGTCCCCGTCCATCGCCGCCCGACCAGAATTCGATTGACAGTTTCACCAAGTATCGATCCGTCGGGCATAGTTCCCCGGCGAGGGGGGATCCGCTCGGGCGTCGATGAAATTTTCCGCCTCGCGCGCCAAGAAACTTTGAAATATCGCCGAGGAGTGGCACTCGAGCAGTCATTATTAATCGCGAGTCGATGCACCGACGAAAATTGCAGCAGTTAGAATACTCTCGCGTCTCAGTTGTACGAGTTACCCTGGCTCCCTGTCGATCGATTTCACCGAACACAGAGGATTAACCCGTGATAAATTCGCCAAGTTATTAAGATGATAAATCGTCCCAGGGATTTCGCGAGATGGAGTAGATTCGAATCGCTCCCTGGCAGTTGTGACGTACGGACCTTTGCCAGCGGAGATGCTTTTGTTTTGGAGTCGCCAGCCTCCCTGCCACCCTCCTCGCGGAACCACGTGAGAAATGTAGCGTGCGAAACGAAATGCACGATACACGGGATAAACGGTCGTGAAAAATTCCCGTAGTTTCCTGGATATTTATCTGAGGGCTTCGCGTCTAGATCTAGGGATTCGAAGTTTCAGGCGCGACTATTCTACCGTGGCGTTCAATCTCGATGAGAAATCTCTGTCCTGGTGTTTCTCTGTCGGGCCGGGAAATTTGTTGAAACTCGATACAAATCGCGAGCAGTTGCTGCATCGACGGAAAGTGTTCATTGAAAATGTGTCTCAAGTTTCATTCTAATTATTATTATTAATTATTAAACCGGAAATTCCCATGGTATACAAAAAGAAAGACAAGTTCAATGTACTGAGTCTGAACACTAACTAAGCTATAATTAATACATAAGTGAGCATAATACTTATACCTAAAAGGATAAACTAAGTAACACCGTGTAGGTTATTAACAAGACTATAAAGTAGCGTCTTAAACAAATTAAGGGAGCCCAGGAAGGGGTCCGTACCGCTGAAATATTGGTTCGCAATACTCATTGCTCTATTAGTTCCTCACCGGAGCATTAAACATAACTAAGTCGAAGTCAAAGCAGGATGTTACGCATCTACCGCCTACTCTTTGCCCGATAAATAAATTTACGAGCAACGTTGAAATTGATAGTCCACGAATGGTAGGGGAGACAGAGAGAAGCGAGACACGCGCACCATGCCAAATTTCTCGCCAATTTCTTCCTGGTCCATTTTTATCGGCGCTGGATCTGGAAATAGACCATTTCTTTTCATCGTTTCGCGTTCGAGGAGCGCGGGTAGAATGGGGCTTGATCAAAACGAGGAAACATTCGCTTCCTGCTTCGTCGGATCCTTATCTAGCGAGGCGTCGTTCGAAGGGAACAGTAACCAGACCCCAATCCCGCGGAAGAAGTCTGTTAGGACAATAATTCCCCGGTGGTGATCGAATTATACGCGAACAAACTACACACCCACCAGCCACCGTGGCGACTGTCGTTTCTGCCCTCAACCATCGCCATGCTTCTCCCTTTTGACCCACTCCAACCCTCCTCCACTTTCTCTCTCCCTCTTTCTTCCAGCATAAACTCCGGCATCCCCGCAATTTCTCGTGGCCACCCCTTTCGCAGACTTCTCTACTGTTCCGCATTTGTGGCCCTTCATTTGCAGATAACCACTCGTGGAACCACCAAACAATCAGCAGGACCCTCGAGTGCATCCCACCATTCATTTCCTTCCTTCCTTCCTTCCTTCCTGCCTCTGCCTTCCTGGCCTCCGGAGCGCTCCTTTTACGCGCGACAACGTTTAAACAGCTAACACCTGGAAAGGATTCGCGGTGAAAGGGAACGGAAAAGTGGAATGTCGAGGGGGTTGGACGCCTCGAATCGTCTCGAGGAGCTCGAAGGGGGGAAAAAGGAGAGAGCGTCTGAGACGTGGGGTCTGCGGCTACGTTTCTTCCCTTCTTTTCAGCAATTAAATCGCGTCGTGCCGGGGTCGCGGTCTCGCCAGACGACCAGAAACGTTGTCCTTTTACGCGCCCGTTCCAGAACGCAAGCTGATTCCGCTCCTCCTTCGACTCCCCTGAGAGGATGTACTCTGACTTCATTCGACGACAAAGTGGAAATTAATTAATTTCCTTGAAGATGAACGAAACGAGCCATTGGCGGTTGCGAGTCAATGCGAGTATGTACCAAGTCTGTACGCGCATCATTGTCTCGCTTGCTGGTTCACGTGCAGCGCATTCGTGCCTGGAGTACAGAGTGGCACATCGCCGTCGGTGGAAATTTCATTTGAAATGACGAAGGTTTATTGAAAACTGCCGCTCGCGCATAGCTGCAATAAGTATCGAAAACGCATTGTGGGATTAATTAAATCTGGCTGGTGTTTATATGCCGCGCGAGACCCGTTAATGAATTAATTGAAATATCTACCGGGGGACCAGAGTAATCTGACAATTATCGGATATCCGTCCAATTTTCATTACCAGAGGAAATGCGCTGTACCCGTGGTTCCCGTCGCAAAAAAAACTAGTAAAAAGAAGACGGAATGTTGCGCATTCCCCCGATACACGAATCGGAGTTTCGAACCGCGAAAACACCGTCCCCCGTGGATCAATTTCTCAGGGTCTCGGGGAAACTCGAGACACCGAATACGAGGCTCACCCTCGTCGAGCATAACGGAGGATGACGTTTCGCTTTCTCGCCCTTGGAGGCGACCGCTGACGTCCGATAGGATTCGTGACTCCACCTCTTTTTTGAGTCTCACACGACCCACTCCGACACCCTTCTAAACCCTTGAGTGGATCGATACTGTCAGCCTGTGTGTTTTGAATATCAACCCTCAGTTTTAGCTGGGACGACGTTTCGTCATTGTCGATGGAGTGCGGAAGAAGAAGTCACTCTTCGTTACCCGCGCGAGGGGGTGCACCGCGGTCTTGAAGAGGCGAGCCACGCCGCGATAGCTCGTCATCCTCATAGCCCTCGTGTTTGTTTCCCTTCTGGTCCCTTCTGTTTTTCCTCCATTAGCGACTTGCCCATCCCCGCCTACGTACACGTGTGCCACGCTCATCCGTGTCTTCCCTCCACCCTGTATACTCTGTTGTCGTTCGGTTATCCGCGTCAACAAACACCTGACAACTTCTCACGACTATCCCTCAGACGACTTGCCCGGGCCTCCTCCACCCCCGTGGCCCGTCTTAAGGCTCCTTGCGCGACTTTGACAACGTCCCTCCGCCTCAAATGCAGGCTCCCTTAGCAACTTTGTCTCCCCCCGTTGTCGAGGCTTCTAAGCAACGCTGACAGTTAGATCGAGGCAATAGGAATCGCAGATAGAGTCGTCTGTGGTGCGCCACTTTGGGCTCGCGTGTATTCATTAAGGGGATGAATAGGAATTGAGTAGGAGGCGTAAAGAGGAACCTACACAGATTGCTTGCTCGGCGTTTACTTGCTACGCGTTTCCACTTATTTATTACATGAAAAATAATTCACACAGCCTTCGATGTACACAACTTTCGAGGCTTGCTCGAGGCACTTTGGGCTATCCCCACTCTCAGTCGCTCTCCTTGACCTATTCACGTAAACACGGAACGCTATGCTTCAGTACCGTATGGGCAGCCCTCGGTGTAGCTGTTCGAATCAGTGTCGCTATTTAATAATCGAATTCGCGAGTGTGTTACATCTCCACCTGCGCGTCCAGCATCGCCACCCCTCGATTATGCAACTGCATTCCTCGAACCAGTTGCACCAAGGACGCGAATTCCTCCGCAGTGCACGCTCAGTGTACTCTTCAGGACGGACAGGTACGATAGCATCTGGACGATCGATCATAGTACTCGCGAGTGAATAGTGTTATGATTAACAGAATCAAGTCGAAGGCAATTTACATCCTTCATGCGGACGTATCGTGCTCGTAGATCCAGTTCTAATTTGATAAGATCGTCTCTAAAGAAAATTAGCCATTTTCCATGATGTGTGCAAACTCTGTTAAACTTGTGGAGCGGCGGCAGTGTTTCGTTGTCGAAAAATTTATAGCACGAATTCCCTCGGTCGTCGAACATTCCGCCTGTTCACGGTTAATGAAAGTGTTCGCGGTGATCGAGTTTCCGGCACGCCTTCTTCTTGTCGCTGGCTCGCGGCAATTGCAGCAGAACTTAGGAGATCGAGGCGAGGGATCGCCGCCACTTTTTCTCCGGGAAAAGGAGCTGCCCCTGTTCGTGCCGCACGCGAGTCGCGATCGCGGCACGTGAGCTCTCGGCTATCACCTTTTTTTCGTCGATCAACCGATAGCACCGCGATAGCTGTAATTCAGAAACGTTCCGCCAGAGTCTGACAGAATTATCGCCACTGTAGCAACATTCTGACGCTTTCAATTCTCTCGTTGACCACCGCGGTGCTTGACTGGAAGCTAGCCCAGACCTAGCATCATTTTGAAATATGTATACCTTGAGAGGTTGGAAGGGACACGTTGAACCTCCGCCGGGTCTACCGAGCACAGTCGTCGAAAGGAGACGGAGGAGAAAAAAGTGGTTCTCTGTTTTCTATTGTCTATTTCCTTCAGACGGAAGCCTTCCAAGAATGCCGTGCGAGAGGGCCACGTGTGCCGCATGAATTATTTCCCGGGTCTTTTCCTTCGCCTATGCGAAGAAGCAACCCCTTTCCCTCTAATTGCCGTAATCGCTTCGGCTACGTTACTCCGGAATATTGAAAATTCTATGCGAGTCAGGCGTCATTGCCCTCCTCCGTGCAAACTCTTGGCCCGTTCCCTTGAATCATTCCGTCAGGGGTACGTTAAACCACCGTTGTAAAGGGTGAAGACGGTTACATGGGGGTTGAAGCGGGAGGACAGTCGTCCTTGGCAGAAGGGAGTCTTGTCTCGGCGCGACAATGACGAAACCCCTCGGTCATTATCCTCCAGCTCGTAATCGACGTCTAATTCCGGAAGTAGGATATTGATTATGCGGAAACCGATGCTGGATGCTGCCTGCCAAGGAGCGAACCACTCGACGCCCCCTGTAATTCCGCGGCGGACCGCCCGTCGACGTGGAATTTATATTCTCATCGGCGCGTCGTCTTCTAGAACGAGAGCGCTCGCGAGACGGGCGGCCACCTTGTAATTGTCACGATCGTCGGTTATTGCGGCTAATTAACGTCCGTTCGTTAGCTGCTCCACCTTTGGCGTCACGTCTACCCTAGGCTCTCTTTAACGTCGTCCTTCTGCCGGTCTACTTCTTCTTGGAGTCGTGTCCCCTCGTGCCTCGAGGAGGCTCTGAAAACGATGATCACAGGCTGAAGGCATTCAACAGCCCACTTTCCGTCCCACCGTATCCTTTCCACGTGGAAACGATCGTTTTCGTGTGCCTCGAAGAATTTTTTTGTAGGGGAGACCGGGGCTAAAAGTTTCGTGGGTAAGTTTTTCCGACCGTGCGACTTGACTCTATCGAGAGTTAGTAAAAAAAAGTACAATCTGAACAAGAAGCCACTGTAGACTACTAATACAAATCACAATAAGTAGGTATTCACAAACAGTTGAATATAAGACTGATTTCTAAATTTTAATTTTTATATAAAAAATAATGTTTATGGTTATTATATTGTTTTGGTTTTCTTTTAAAGATAATACATTTTTGTTGATCAGAACTTTCATAAATAACCATTATTTTAAAATTCTGTTTTATTTCATTAGATAATGAAATATTTCATTAAAAGACAACTTCTATATCTTAGTAATAACTTACACCAATGGGAAAATAATTTGCTCCATAAAGGGGTAAGAACTAGCCATAAATAAATTACTTTTCTTGAAAAACTATTACAATATATTAAATACAAGCTTAAAATCATAAAATATAATAAATGTAACAAAAAATTACTCAACAGCGATAAGAATAACTACATTAATTTCCAGTAATTTTTTATGTTTTATCCAAAAGGGAACATTTAGCCCCGGTCTCCCCTACCCAAGAAACATGTTACGTTAATTATTTCGTCGTTGGTGTTCGATTCACGCGACTAATTGCACCGCGGTGGATCGTGACAGTGTAGCGGCGGTTCTTAAGGAGTTGTCCATTGATCGAGCGCTCAATCAGACGATTTAATGGATCACTGATACGCGTGCAATCACGTCTCTCGCTAATTGCTGGCGATCAGGTGCTCTTTATTCATGATCCTGGATAATTCTTCCGTCATGCGCATTGCTTTTCTCGCCGCCTCGGGACGATCGAATCGAGAGACTGTTATATATAAGGATCTATGGAGGAATAGTGGAATGGATGGTTGCCCTGGCGAGCTGGTTACAGTGGCGGATAGATGAATTGACAGGGGTGGAAGGTGGCGCGGCTTGGGAGCGAGAAATTCTCGCGGGTAGGAAGTTCCGTCGCACTTAACCGCGTCTCAGAAACTTTTCAATAAAGCGCATCTCACTTTCCATACGTTCCTGGAGGGGCAAAGTTTCGGGGCACTATCGTTCCTACGCAACATTTGCCGGATCCTCCGCGTGACACCCCTTCGAACAGTCGCGGATTATCATTCTTGATCTTCTTTCCAAGAAGTTTCTTCGGGTCCCGCGTCCCCGCCCGAGGAATCGCGAGATATAAAATTAATTCGCTCTCGGAAGAGGAACTTAATTTCCTCCTCGTAATTTACTTGGAGGCACTGCGCCATCACGGGGTGCAGCTAGCTGTGCACGTATCTGCACATCGCTCTAATTACGTCGGGCTTCGAGGACGCTAATTTCCGTAGCGTAATTTCGTAACTGTCAAAGGTTACGGAATGTACATTAACAGATACGTTTACAACGTTTTCTTTTCATTGCTCGTGGCTCGCTTTGAACCCCTGGCCAAATTAATTATTCGATAATTACTTTTCGTATAACGGGTAGGTAGGTGGAGCCCGATAGGAAAATATCGTAGAGGGGTTGCAGAGGGGTCAGTGACATCAAGGCGGTTTATGTATTTCACAGAAGTTTATTCTGTTGGGTGCTCTATACATTCAAGCTTCGTACACAACGAAGGGGAAAGGAATACCCACTAGACATTTAGGTACATGGGACGCATCGGATAATCTCCGTGACGTATTCGCGTTATCAAGGATCCATCCGCCAGTGGGCAAAGCAGCAGCGTAAAAATGTTCTCCGCTGTGTTCTTTGCGGTTGCCAGCATTAAGGGTGCCCCCGCGCGCAATTGAATAAAGCACTGCGCCGCGACATTTTATTGCCAGCCGGTTTTTCTCCGCGTTTACGCAAACCGCCGACGAGATAAATAATATCTTCTCTGTCCATCGTGCCCCGGCCCGTAATGACCTCTCCTTCCCGTTCCGTATTCGCTGCGAGCCGCCGCCGCGATACCGTCGGTTAGAACGTACCTCTAACTGGCACCGCCGCTAATTGCCGTCCGTATAATTACCATATCGGGCAGATAAATACAGGGCTCTTACCTTCTGCCTGCGAGACAGCCCAGCGACGTTACGTTCGCCGCGTGCGCCTGAAAGATACAGGAGCGCGTGGTAGACAGAAAAGGACGGTCTCTAATTTGCGAATTCTTCTTTCTTCGAGCGGGTCGGGCAAGGGCGCCGGTTCGTGGCGCGAGATTTTTGATACGAAAGGACGTTGAGTTCCCTCCATCCCCTGTCTCCTTCATCCACCAAGATACACTAGAAACGTCGAGACGATGATGCAACTGCAGCCGTGTCCACCAAAGGAAGACGTAGCACGCACAAAGGCGGAATGGTCCCTCGCCTTTACGACCACTCTGCCCCGGTTTTTATCCGTTCTAGAGTACGCACGATAAATACGCACGGTGACAGGACGCAATTAAAAGAAGCTATTGCGACGAGTCCTTTGTCAGGATTAAGCCGACTCGCTCCTCTATTTTCCTTCGTCGTGGTGTGCGCGCGCCACGATAATGGAATACGTATACTTCATCGAGGGAGAGAGAGAGAAAGGGACAGGGGGTTGGAATGGAAACCCTTGCCGGGGAATCCATTATTACAAAAATAACCTTTATCTCTTCCGTGCTCCAACAATGGGTTATGCTTCCGAGAGCTCGAAGGAGAGAGCCGCGCATAATCCTCTTTGTCACGGAAGACGTCGTCGTTCGCAAATTGCCTGCATCGGGCTAGCCGGTCGTACATGGCAACACCGACGCGCTACCTACCGTACGCCCAACCCCCGACGCGCGAGCAAAACAGAGGCATAAAAATGTTTGACGATACGCGGAGAGGGGTGGTGACCGTGGGAGGCGAAAGAAACAGCAACGCGCGCTGTGCCCCGTGCCTACCAGCACGTAACAGCACCCTAATTTTCTCGACTGCAATATTTAATGCGTTCTCCCCCCTGATCCCTGGCAGCGGGCCGCTCCATTTCCAGCGGGAAATACGAAGAGGGTGGAAAATTATCGTGGCGCCGCTCCGACATCGGAGCGAGACGCGAGCGCCCGCCTCTTCCCGCACGGCAAACTTTCCCTGGTCGGGCAAGGACCAACTAATCGCGCGCGGCGACCGCGGTGACGGCTAATTAGCGCTCCCGGAAATGAGCCGTGCCGGCAGGAATTAATATCTCGCCTCGCTGCCTCGTTCTTTCGCGAAGACACCGCGCGGCGTGTCGCCCTGCCTCGCTACCCTCCAGCACGCACCGCGCGGAACGCTTTACGGTCAGCGCCTGGCCCAGTGTAATTGAGTCGGTGATTAGAGGAATAATCACGGAGGTAATTAGAGAAAGGACAGGATTCTGTCTCGCGGAACCAGCCCTTAATGTCGCGTTGACATACTTGCGTCTCGCTCGGACTAGCTTCCGAGTTACGTTTATAGTTACCCACTGCGTAGATGCGACGGCAGATTAACCTCTATTAATGGCCGCATTAAATCGTTGGGAAGATAATCCAGGAACATAATTATTGACAGTTGCGCGTCCAGGCGCGATATACGCCATTAGAATTATGTAATACTTTAGTCATTAGCGAATCGCTGCGATGGCACTCGGGAAGTCTCGATGGCGCCATGGACCTTCGCGCTGTCGCTCGTTTTATTCGAATTTTCGCGATTCGACAATAGGTACGTTGGCACACTCGATGTTCGCCATATCCGCCAGTAACGTCGCTCCAGATAGGGTGCGATTTACGAGGCAGCAACCCTCTACGCTCCAAGCCTTGCTGGCTCCCCTTTCACGCCGCTGTTGTTATAGCGACGTTAAACTAGCCAGACAATGACGAAGCTTTACGATTCCAGCAGTCATTGGTCGGAACGTCGGGGTCGAATTTTAACGAATTCGACGTCTCGTTAATAATCCCCGCCGATAAATTCGCCGACGACGCCATCGCGAGAGGCCCTATTATTCGCAGCTCCATCGCGCTCCTCTAACAATCGCGCTTTCCTTTGCCGCGAATCTGTGGCCACTTCTGCCGCCGATCGACATCTTTTTCATAGCCGTTCCACGGACTCCTTGACTTTCATTTCTAGCCGAACACGCCACCTACGGCTCTTCGTCCCTTTATGTCCCGTTTCCATTCAAGTGGCGTGCTTCGAGGGTACAATTCGCGTGCGCGGAAACTTTGGACCAGCAAACGTATCGGTTCTTTGGGAATACTGTTTATTGCACGCGTGATTGCCGCTAAGGATGCGCTCTCTCGAACCAAAATAAACTGCCACGCGGTTGTCATTTGCAATCCGACCAAGTTGAAACACGAGCAGCCTCTGTGAATTGCATAATAACACGGCGGGAGCACGGCTGCTGCCAGAGGATGCTAATAGTCGCGAAACTTTCCCGAGCAAACTCTCGCGCGTTTCACTCTGGGGCCTTTTAAAAAAAAAAAGGTCCACGTCCCTCTCCCCGGTAGCTAACGGTCCGAGGAATTCCGAGTATGCATTAATTGCATCTAAGGTAATTGTTCCGCGCGTCAACCCTCGCTTCGGAGGCGTTAGCCGATGGGTTTTCAGCCCTCGTGCTCCGTCGATTTCTCCATCCGCCTCTTTCAACGTTTGTTTGCGCCCGTTTAAACGCGCATCGATTATCCTCCGCCCCCTCTCCGCCGTCCCTGGCTCTCTGCGACGGTAACTCGCGACGTGTCAGAAATTGCTAACTGGATTTGGGACGGGAAAGTGTAACGAACGCGTCGCGTCGGTTCGCGAGCCATTCGACGCCACTTTGGCTGATTACGCAAAACGACGGGGCCCATCGATCTCGAAGGAACGCTCCGCGGCACTTTTATTCCCGCGCCAGTTCTAATGGCACTCTCCATACGGAGAGGACTCGGGGCCACGGGATTGTCGGAGTGTTTTATTGTTCGCGTCCCGGGCAGCGTTTAAGTGCACAGAACGATCTCGTGTTTCGTGGCTTCCTCTGACCACCCTCTTCTTTTTTTCTTACAGGGACCTGAGACCAGCGAGCTTGGAGAAGGGCCAAGAGACCCTCAGACTGCGCGTATACGCGGCGTACGCTTGGGGTGGCCCCTTCCTCGTCGCCGGCGTGGCCGCCCTTCTGGATCTTCTTCCGGCCAACCCTCAGTACACATATCTCAGGCCTCGTTTCGGCGAGAAGCAGTGCTGGTTCTACGGTGAGTACCTCCAATCTTTGACACCATTCGTGCGGAATCTCATTTGGCCCTGGATACACGAGGAGCCCTGGGAACCTTCGGACTCATCCGAGAAAAAGTTTCCCTCGCGCAAAAGTGTCCTCGGAAACTTACCTTTAATTAGAACTAGGAGATGATAGACCAGCGCGAATTGGCTTGTAAGGAAACGGTTTGCAGAGCGAAACGATCACTGCGACGGGAATTCAGGGGGCAGACCGGAAAGAGGCTCCGGCCACGGTAATTAATTCGCTGGGCAAATTAATTTCGACCAGCGTTACACGCGACTTATCAGTGAATTAATTTCCGGCGGTTGCCGGGGACACGGATCTGCCGCTCCGTTGTTGGGACGACAGTCGGGCCGGACTTGCTGACATTAGTAACGGATCAGTTCCACAGACTGTAATGGAGCCTATTACCGAAAGTAATGTAACGCTAGTAGCAGGACGGTTAACACGTAATCCCCTCTGATCCGATTATTCCGCTAATTAATAGGACTGGCCAGTTGTGTGTCCGAGGCGCTGATTAAATCGGTTTCGTTAATCGATCGATGGGGAGGGATCGCGGATTAATTGCTAATCAAGCCTCGCCCGCGGCTCCCACATCCACCCTCTTCACGAAAAGTCATTTGGTTCAAGGAAATTGTTCCCCAACAGAATACGAAGTGGCAACTCTTTCGCAAATAAAGCGATAGTCTAATTGAATTCTGTAGAACACGCGCGATCTCCACTGTAAGGGATGCTGTATCCCCGCGAACTCGAATGAAAAGTAATAGCAAATATTTCGCTAAGAGGATTACACAGCTCCCAAAATATCTCGTTATAGCGTGTACCTACGGTCTCCGCACCCCGTCCCCCGGTCGATTACCTACGCGTAAGCGTAATCAGTGGAGATAAGAAACAATGGCACGCGCTATCAGCATCCCTCGCAACGGCAGGCGCAGGGATACTTCGCTAAGAGGATTACACAGCTCCCGGAAAGATTGCATTTAAGTATGACGCAGGGGGTCCGAATAAGAAGATCGATACCCCCGAAACTACCCTTAATATCTCGAATCCCTACTAATAACCGGTGCAACCCTCGGTCTTGGGGTACATGTGTACACCGCGCAGGGATAATAAGGATCTCGAACGGTAATGTCGCGTCTTTATTCGCGGTCGAGGCTACGGTTGCGGGCTATTTAACGAGCGGCCCCCGTAATCCACATCCACTGCGCCCCCGTAATCCGGCGAGCATACTCTCGTCTCCCGTACTACCTCCGTCTCTCCCTTTAAATGTTCTCGAACTCTCTCTGCCGCGTAAATACACGTTTTGAAACAGTGGCAACTACCGCGTCGCGTATTAATTTCCCGCGGTCGCGATATTTATCGATGCCGGTGCCGAGGAGCACACCCCCGGCGATTAATGTTTAGCTTTTATATCCTTTGACAAATATAAACGCCGGTGCAACAGCAGCCTGCGCACACTGGCTTCCCTGCGTGTTTTCGTTTCGGTTTCCGGCCAGGGGTGGGTTGCGCGCGACTGCTTTTCGGTCGTTCCTGATTCGTTCGCGAAGCCTCCTACCCCCGCGTTCATCGATCTTTGGCCGCGATTTTATTGGTTCGCCGCTTGTTTCTGTGTTACGCGAATTTCCAGCCGCGACAGGGTGCTTTAGTGCTGTTCAAGTCGAGTGGAACGAGGTGACGAACACTTATTCCTGTTGGTAGTTCTACCCGAGCGTGCCTCGAGTACTTTCACTGTATTCCTTCCATTCGGGGCAACCTTATCGTCCCAGCGTCAAGGATTCTCTCTCAGCAGGACAATGCAGCAGGTATCTCTGTATCACGGAATCGCATTGGAAGGATAGTAACGAGAGCGCGGGTTAGATGCACGCCAGTCGAACGTGTCAATCCGGTGGCCAGGCTTTCTCCCTTTCTTCGCGCAAATAAAGCTAAGCCGGACAAAGGAAGGCGTGTAAGCTGGGAAACGCGTAGGAAATAGAGCCGAAGCTGTGACGCTAAATCAGGATAATGGTGCCCCATGGGAAGCTGCGTCGTGCTATCGCGAGTTGTTACGTCCTGACACAATGCTTTTGTACCGGGGCCAGATGAGGGGTTCAGAGGGACAAGGAGAGTGTTCCGCAACGGACGTTGCACCCCTTCCTCTCTCCGCGCCTCGTGCTTTCGTTTCTGCAGCCCTGTCCGTCTCTAGTCTTTGATTCTTTACTTCTCGCGTCTTCTCTCTGTTCCTTTAACCCCCCATGTCTTCCCCGTATTCGCTACATTTTCATACTCTCTCAATCCCCTCGTTCCCTTCTCATCTCAGCCTTCCCTTTTCATCTTCCCGCTCTCCTCCACCGTTGCACCCCCGGCACTTCATGTCCCCGACTCCGGCACTTGGGCGCACCCCATAACTACGTAGACCGAGACGATGGAGTCGAGAGATAGCCCTGGCGCCAGCCAGACCGACCTCATCGCGCGAAACCGGTAAAACTCCCTCGCACCCTCCGGCCCCTGTTCGGTGCCCCGGCAGGGAGCACCCACAGGTAACACTCCCATGGCGACTGTAAGTGAATAGCTAGGGGGTGCCCGCGTCGGACGCCCCCGCGTTGCCGTTGAATGCATAAACAGGGTGGAAACGACTTCCTTCGGCGCGGCACGCTTGCTGGCCGTCGATCTTGTCTTTAATTCGTAATTAAAAGGGGGATTTGATCGAGGCTGGTATACACTGTTTTCAACCCCGCTCATATTGGACAATTTCCAAACGAAGGGAGAGAGTGCCGGTCGGGCGGAGTCTCGTGCAGAGCACGGAAGAAGACCTTTCTTCTTAAATGGAAGAAAAAGGGGGTCTTGCCACGGGGTAACGGTCGCAAACGGGCTGAATATAAACGGGGACGTAAGAAAGCTCATTTAATACCAACACATCGGGAGGATGCCCTACTCGAAGCCAGACTGGTATGTATTCAAGTTTCCCCTTCGACCCCCCCCCCATGCACTGGCATTCTGGCGTTCCGGTGTTCTGGCGCGCCCCATAACAACCGTAGGCCGAAACGATGGGGTAGAGAGATAAATCTGGTGCCAGCCAGTCCCAACCCCGCCGTGCGAAACCGGCGGAACTCTTGCTTGTTCCCCTCTCTAAGCCTACTAACTACCGTGCGGCCCACTAAACTGCACACGTAAACGCACACGGCCGTGCGTTTAAGTAGCTTCGAAACGAGCCCCCCTTTTCCTTTGTGTTGATACGTGTTATTACTGCACCTGCACGATAGATAGAGAGTGGACGGTGCTCTCGTCGTTTCAGCCCTCTCCTCGGCGAACAAAAAGTTCCGAGGGTCAGGGATTGTTCGGCAAGTGCGCAATTTTCGTGCGAGTAAATCGTATCGTACCGGGCTTTCTCGTTTGAGCGTATAAAACGGCCTGTGCGCGCCGAGGAGATCTCTTAGTTAAGTTATAAAATGGAGATTTTCCCCGTCGCGAGTGATTCACGGGGGATAAAAAAAAATACCGGGACCGGGTGCAGCAAAAAGGGCCGGGGACATAGTTCGGGGGCAGTTGCTCAGACAGCAGCGGAATATTCAACTAACGTTCGCATACATTAGAATGGTAAATCTCCGGACTATCCTCCGTATCTATGCAATCTCATGCCCCTGGAAGTTCGGCATACCCCTGGAACAGCCCAGACCGAGGCGATAGGATTAGAGAGATAACCTGTCCAACTCGACCGTGCGAAACCGGCGAAACGCCACCCCTATCTCTCTGGACCCTCTAACACGCGTATTCAACGCCGATGCCTGCACGCGCGTTTCTCTGTGGAGCCCCACAAACGCGCCACCCCTCCCGCCGATATTTATTATCACTTTGCTAAAGCCGAAAACTCTCATTGAAAGATACGCCCGTTGCGGTGTTTAGTAACTGCTGGTAACTGCCTCTAGTTATCTCTGGGAACTTGCCCCGGAACGGGTTCGATTAACGGTGACAGGCGGGACGCATTTGTCGCCCATGGGCGCCGGAAACAGAAGACACCGAATATCGAACGTCAGAGGAGGGGGGGGGGGGGGGAGGGGGACCAGAAATTAAACGAATCGACCGGGCCTGATGCAATTAATTGGCGTCAACGGCCTCCGGGACGATTAAACGAATCGGTTCGGCTCGTTTGCCCCGTAATAACGGGCCGAATAATGAGGGATAAAAAATCCTTTGTGCCCGGTGACCACGTCGACGGAAGAGGCCCGACGTACATTCTATCGGGAAATTGATCACGGCCCACATTCAGGCCGCGGACGCGTTAATAACCGAAATCGATTCGATGCGTTTAAACGATACGAAATCCCCGGGAGCGGCCGAATTATAAAGGGAACGAGGCTCCGGAGGAATTATCGGATTTGCTCGGCCAACGGAGGCGAGACGCGATGTCAAGAGCACGGCTCGTTACGCCGGTAAAATCGAATTAACGAAATCGAACGTGTTCTCCGGGCCGTTACGCGGTACGAGCACCGCGAGGCAGCGAAGCGGTGTAAGAAGCGTGAAAGAAACGAGCGCACGCAGATGGATATCGTTCGAACAAAGCGAATCATTGCGGCCGGGCTTCGCCAGCACGGAACAACGGAGGGACGAGTCGCGAGTTGGAGGATCGAATCGATCGGTTGGGGGCGATTAGGGCACACGAGTTAGTAATGAAATGCGGGGTGGGGAATTAGCGAATGCTAAAGAGCCGTGGAAGTGCTCCGAGCGAAACCCTTGTTCGATCCCTCCCTCCCTTGCGCGATCCTGCTTTATTTATCGCGCACTCTCGTTTTATTGGCCGCGCTGGCAATGAATCGGAAACAACAGGGGGTTGCCGAGGAATTCTCTTATTGTCTTTTTCGAGGTTCGAACGTCGTAAACTTGATCCCAGAACGGTCCACGACCGAAAACAGTCCCTAGTTGAAGATTCCACGCCTCGAAGATGAAATTCACGTTTCATAAACGCGACGGCGACACTGACAGTTTAACGAGTTCGTTTTTCGCATGTCGCGGCTAGGAAATTCGCTTAACCGCCGCGTTTTTTTTTTTTTTTGTTATGACCACCACGCTGGTCGACGGGGAAATTTGTTGGCAGCAGGTTCCGCGGGCTCGTTGCCCGATACGCTGATACAAGTTCGTGCGATCACTTTCGATTATCTGAAAAACCGTCGGCGATTAAAATGACGCCGGCGATAAATCTGGCTGGGGGTGGAAAAAAAGAGGGCGGTGGGGTGAAACGTAGGGGGGCCGGAGAGAAATGCAAATCGAGGCTGAACCCACAGAGCGCGGGGCGCTCTCGATCCTGCTCGGCTAATTATATTTGACAGCGATTTGTGCGCGCGAATTTAACGCGTTTTTCAGATTCCTCCTCGTTGATTTACGCGCTCTCGCCGCTCTGCTCGCTTTCCGCCGCGTCCAGCGAACGTTGTAATTGATAAAGCGAGGAAAGCTTGTTGTCGCCCACGGACTGTCGCTCGTAAATCGCGGCCCCGCTGCTCGATGATCCGGGAAAACACCGACAATTACAATGACGCCGAACGATAAATCCTTGCCACCTTCGGGGAAGAACGATACCATTAGCGAGACTCTTCTGCTGGCAACGAATCTGTCCCTGTGACAAATGTTGTCCTGTTCTAGGCATCCTTGACGTTAACGATCGCCGTCCCTCTCGAGTTTCTGCTGATTTTATCTTTGGCAGCAATTAGCTGGTAGCCAATGAGCTTTATTATCGATAGCACTAGCAACAAGTTCTCGCGCAGAGATCCATTCTTTTATTCGACCCACAGATGTCAGCCCATCTCTACTTTCTACACTAATTAAGTAGTATTATCGTTAATTAGGTTGGTTAGCCTGATCTTCGTAATCAACCCTATTACTGCCTATAGTTCTCCCATAGATTGAAACGTTACTGATAATAGGACCACGAACTAGGGGCAGTACCTAGTATCCTTACGACGGTTATCAGATACTCAACATCGCGATAAAGTTAATGGGCTATTAAGCCAATTGTATCGAAGATTCCGGTGGAAACAGTGCCCGGGGCGAGTCTAACTTCTGCTCCCACTGTTCGACTGGTGTTAACTGTTCCTTGACTAGCTGTTTGCGTTTCGTGTCGAATAATCTGTAAAAACGTTTAAGACGAAAAATTCTCTCCTCGTGCCCTCGCATAATACGACGTTAATGCCTAACCTAAGCCACCCCCTCTTGGCAAATGGGGAGATAATGCGGAATAAATCGGTACGGTTGAAAGGTAAGCGAGGGGTGGAGGAGATGAGTAAAAGGATGGGAAATGACACTCGCTGTGCGCAATTGATCTCGCTAAAGCGTTTTCGACGCCGGATTAAACGGGTTTGACCGCGCCACCGTAAAGCATCGAACGGCACGCGTCGACATAATTCACTTATGTTTGTTATGGGCTGCCATGGAGTGAGATATAACCTAACCGAAACAGCTATTGTTGGCGACCCGCCAGAGCCCAGCAAATATAGACGCCGGTTTGCTCTCTGTACTCCTAAGATTCGCAACTCGTTCGTTACTCCAACCCTCCCTGCTCTTCCGTTTCTTTTCATTCCCGCTGCACCCTTTCTTCTGCAAGCTGTTCTTGCAAGAGTTTAACCGTTTTAACTGCCGCTCCGCCCGAGCAAACAGAATCCATTTGAGCGTGCTTCGCTCCTCTCTACTGCCCCTAAGAGACACACGGGGTGCTTCGTTATATTACTGGACGTGGCGTAAGGGGTGAGAAGCGAGCACATGGCCATATGCTTACACCTGAACTCGAGATCGTCATGTGTAAAGTTATATCAGTAATATCGAATTTTCTGGTTGAAAGTCTGATTAAAAAGCACCCTTATTTCTTCCTTCGCTCGTGCACACAAAATCCATTAGGAGTTGCAACTCTCCGCTACGAGGATGATAACAGGCATCCCTCTCCCTTGTCCCGCGAGTATTCCAGCTAGCACGGACAGGTCAGGTGATCTTGATAGAAAAAGTTTTGCCTTGCCAAACAGCCGGACTGGAAAAGTTGCTGAATTTTGGCGAGGCCGCGCGCGGCTGCTCGGACGGCCTCTGAATTTTGAACCAGCCTTGATGAGCAGCGGGATAAAAAAGAAACGGGGGAAAACTGAGGAGGCAAGAAAGCCACGGAATAACTCTCGATCCGCTAGCGCTCGTTTAATATTCCGGCGCGCGTTCTCCGGGGCGGACGTCGCGGCGCAAGTTGCCTCAGTTTATCCAGCGAGGATCCAACGTTTCGAAACTTCCGTGACAAGCTCGACGAGACTGACGTCGACCCGCTCGATCCTCGCGAAATTTTCAAGCACCGCCTTGCAAGTTGCAACATGATCGGAGGGGTAGGTGATCGATGCGACGATACGACGGCCTTGTTTCAGTCTCGAAGGGGTAGCAGAAGATGGAGTTGATTTACAAAGGAGCCCTGTGAACAATGGGGTTGTCAAATTGGGGAAAAAGTCGACGGAAAGGGGAAGTTGTCGAACAGCGTAGTAAGGTAAAGAGGAAGTCTAGGGTGGGGATTAATTGACTTCAAGGATATTGGGAAATAATTACATTAGCTGCGCGTGTTTTGTGAACAGTGGTAGGGAGAAGTCGAATTCGGAGGATCTTGGAAAGGTGGGCTGGTAAGAATAGAGGGGTGAGAAAGGGAGAGGACCGAGCTTTGCTACTCTGCATTCGTTTAATATTCGAGCGGAGTCTCCTTGTTGGCCCTTTACACGCTTTACATACAATACCTACTTTCAGATTAACAGCGTGAAAGTCGCCGGGAAATTATGCGCGCAGGTGGGGGATGAAAAGTGTCCCCTCAGACTTTAACTTCACTGGCCGGGGAATAAATTTGAAACAATGTATTAATCACGGGGCATGGCCGACGGAATTACCGCTGTAATGATATTCAAGCTCCGTCTCGCATCCCCCGAACTTCTGAAACGCCTTCTGAAAAGTCCAAATATCTCTTTGGAAAGCGCTTCGCGAGCTGCCTCAGCGCAGGCTCGCGTTCCTCGTTCTCCGCGGCAGAAATCATCCCCTAACCGCCAATCACGGGGGGAAAAATCGATTCATATCCGCGAGGGAGAGGAGAGAGCGCCCATTTATTCGCTGCGTGTCGTTGACAGTCTCCAAATCCTCCCAGGATCCCTTCCACGGGGGGGGGGATTAACGTGCTGCAACTGGGTCATCTGCAGCTCAATATGAGCCGAGCGAGCGTGCATCGCCATCCATGAAAGTTTGCGGCGTAAGGATTTTATTTATGAGTTTGTTTGCGGACGCGTTCGCGACCCTCTCGTCGATAAGTGGCTATGGGGCCCTCGTGGACGCGTGCTTCTGGCAGATTGCGCTCACGTTTATGGGGGTTGGAGTGGCCGAGTCCAGTTAGCAGCGAGAGAGGAGAGGGGTTGTCCCGATAAACGGGTCCAAGCCTTCGGTTCGTTCTTTATTTACCATAAAATTGCTGCGGTGCTAGCGAAGCGGAATGGATTTCCACCGCGACTAAAATTTTATTACCGCTGCCATGACAAACTGGCCAATTACTGACCACCGATACATTAATCGAGCCGTTTTTCACGATGAAAAATAGAACAGAACGTCGACGGGGGAAAAAAAAAGGTTTATTCTTTATTCGATGGGTACCACATGCTCACGGCTCGACCACGACCGTGTACAGTCATTTCTGTTCGAGTTCGGAACCACGGGGGTTGATAGAAGCCCACCGATCCGCGGATGAAACACCGTTTAACCTCGAATCGAACGTTTCACCGTGCAAGCGCAATGGACGTTTACTGTTCCTTCGGAATCGAATGTTACTCGTCGGTGGGCCCGCGTTTCCATGCGCCGAGTCAAGTAGAAACAAAACAGCGAGAGTAAATGAAGGAAGTTTTCCCGTGCCTCGAGCCGACTAGCGGCTGCACGGCTCCCGTAAGAGCTCCAATTACATATCGACCCGCGTAATTGTCCCGGCAGATTATTGCTATCAAGGAAAAAAGTCCCTTTTGCGCGACCCTCGACTCCACGCGGCTCGGCTACACGTGCATGAAAACATTCTAAAGGAGGGGAACGAACGTAAACGCAGCCTACCGACATATCAATTTACTTGGAAACTAGTTATATCCGCGCTTCCCTCCGCTCGTATACTTAGCAGATTGCCTCGTGTCTGAGCGTGCCCCGGCAGGTATTCACGAAAACTGGCCCTTCCCCTGTATAATACAGCGGGACGAACGTATTCATATTCATAGGTGTTCCGCGAATTCCCAGGGTCTCGCGATCTTCCGCGGATCCAGACACACGCGCGCCCTTCCGCCCCCGGCCTTCCTCCTCCGCCCATCGATTCGATAACTACACGCTGACGTGATTCGCCGTAATTTGAGGCGAGAGCACGCGGAGGATCGCGGGATTCGCGTGCTCTCGCGATAATTCCGTGCCACGACTTTCGCCCCGGCGATTTTCAACCACGGTGCCCCATGTTCCCCCTTCCCCTGTGACACTTTAAAGAAGCAGGGTGATTCGAAGGGAATTCCAAGGGAATTCCAAGCATTGTACCGCGAGGAACTCTGCAAGGTGTTCGAAAACGTAGTAGGGAATGACGTGTTCACAACTACACCCACGATAATTCTCTGTTCCCATGCAACGCCACGATTTAGTGTGCTCGTGGCAAAGCGTTTGCTGTTCTTAATGTTCGTCTTGCCGTCGGTATCTACTTAGTCACCTTCGAATTATCGTTGCGGTGAGACACTACAAAGGAACGACACTTCGCTGTCAGAAAAGTCTGTTGATAAGTAGCGACACAGTCTCTTAAACTGTGGCTCCAACTGTTCCCAACATAGCGCACAATAGCACGTATCGCACGTTGGTTCCCTCGTGATGAAGTCGGTTTCTGAAATCGGTTCGGATAACGAGGGCGAGCGAAGCCCGTAACGGAGCAATGGAAATTGCAGGGAATAATGACGCACGGGGAAAAGCGGCAACCGCGAGAAATATCCGAAAACCAGGGTCCGGCCGTAATGGGATCTTGAAAAGGGAAACAAATGGGACCAATTAACGACGCCGAAGTCGCGGAATATTGAAAATATCGGACGAAGTAATTAAAATACCGCGGCTTCCTGTTCGGTCCTTTCCACGAATTGATTTCGACGCGCATCGATGGCCACGTGCTGTAAAAATTGTTTGGATATGAAGCAAGAAATTAAAAGAAGTCACTGATTAATTACTTGCTTATTTTAATAACTTATTTTACTCATTTTAATAGAAAATGTCTATTCACTGGTACGTGCTCATTTACTGGTATATGCACCCTACATAACATGATTTGAAAGCGTGCAATTTTTTACAATGAGAGTCTAAATCGTTTGGAAGTAATTGCCATATCCCGTTATTATTCTTACGTCGTTCCACTGTGCGGCGCAGAAATGAATGGACTACCCAGCACCGCTTCCATTTAGATTTGTATACGCGAACGAACGTCACACGTGTTTCCTTTGACAAGACTTTTCCCGCTGTGTACGCGCCGGTAAGAAAACAAGCGGTTCCTGTCAGCAAGTCGCGCCCGAAGATTTATCCCGTCCTCCTGTGAATTATCGATCTATTTGCAGCATTCGAGAAATTTTTCGTTCCGCTTTATTTCGGTCCACCCGTCCTTGGGCGTAGTACGTACTCTTTGGACCCCCGGAAACGAGGCGCCGCTGCTTAGGCCAGCTTCAACAGGTACACTCGACTCGGCGAACGCAGAAGCTGTAACGATACGAAGAACTGACCAGCGCTAAAAATTCACCGACACTGTACCGACTCTACTGTGAACCGCGCGACTCGATTCATTTCGGATGCCAGCGGCTTCTGTTCGCAAGTTAGTCCGCCGCTGTGACAGACAGACTTACGATTCCGCGAATAGAGGAGCGAAAATCAGTGGGCAACCGGGCGGAATGAAGCGATTTATCTGTCGTATACGCATGAGTTCCGGGGTTCCGTGAAATCGCGGGAACGATCGTCGTCAGCCGTCGCCAGATTTATTTGTCTGTCATCGATTATCGAGCCGCTTTGCCTGTCGTTATTCCTAACTCCCGGTGGATTCCGGCGTGTTCCGCTGTTCAGCCTTGAATCCGTTTCCTATTTACGGGGACACGGATCCTCCCGGTGTAATTTCTGCCTCCGTTGCCCAGGTTCCCGAGCAATTGGATGGATCCTTTTTATATCGCAAGGAATTTGTCCTTGGCTCCCTCCTCGAACGCGCCACCTACGTACGCTTACACTCCTTTGTATTTTAATAGAGGCTGTGGTTCTCTACCGCGCAATCTTTTTTTAGAATACATTCGTGGGATCGTTATATTCGTAATCCTTCGAGCACGATCAGTCGTCGAATTCAAATCGAACCTATATATCAAGAATCGCTTGCGTTAGTTGCATCGCGAAATGTCACGAAAGACGTAGATCGCGAACCGGGAACAATGAAACAAGGGAACTAAAGGCTGACGACTATTGGCATTTCTCTTGATCGTTCGCTGAATTTCTCCCGTCGATCACGGTTCCAAAAACGTAGCTATATACTACGAAGCCCATTAGATCTCGGATCTACACTGGTTCAAAGCGTGTTCCTGGTCTAGCGATAACAAGCAAGCCGCCGCGAGATATAATAAGCAAAGCACGACAACCAGCCACGCCACCGCGAGTCGTTCACCCAGCGGCCACCATTTCGCGTAATAGTTTAAATCGTTAATGGCCGCCGGTGCACGGGTGCACGGCTCCGACTTCCGGTTAACGAGGGTCAGCAAAACACCCCCGGTTCCCGCACTCCCAATTTCCAGAACCCGATGAATCGCGGCCGCTGCAAACGCACCCGGTTGAATTAAACGCCGTAAAGATAAACCGGCTCGCCATTCGAGCGTTCGGTACGTTTATTATTGAACGCCGCTGGACCTGGGGCGGCGAGGATCCAGATATGTAGAGCGTTTCCAGGTCCGACTTCTTTTCTGATGCATATTCCCCATCCTGCTTTCGAAACCACGCGGCGAGCGATGGGGGAAGCTGCGAGCTCGATTCACGATTGCTCGGTGGTTCAGAAATACACCGTGCGCTAATTCTTCCGCTTCCTGTTTCAGGCGACATGGAGATCCTGGCGTACTTCTTCGGCCCGATCGGCGTCCTCCTCGCGGTGAATCTCCTCTTCTTCGCGGCGACTGCTCGCGAGCTGACGTGCGGTCTGTGGAAAGGCGAATTCGTCAAGAGCACCACAGAGAGGTAAGCGAATATAGTATAAGTACTTACTTCCGCCTCGATCGGCACCGCAGCGAGAAAGTGGAATGGAAGGAAGCTCCTTTAAATGAAATTGCAACGCGGTTTACGCGCCACATCGTCCAGATCCGCAGACCTTGCGCCGGCGGATACGGCTGTTCCATCTGCGAGAGGAAAAACAATATTTACCTGGAAGGTTGCTGGACGAATCGACGGATTCGCGAGCGTGTTCTGCGTCTCCCGCGGCAACGCGGCCCCGTAGTCTTTGTCTCGAGTAAATATTTACGGCGTTTTATCCCCGAACGTTTAACAGCCCCCGCTCTTTTATAACTTTGGAAAAAGAGGATCTAGAAAACGTGGGTGATGCGATGTCAGCTTATGAAAAAATTTTGTTTTCAACCGTCCAGTGGGATCTGGCATACGACTTTGGTTGCGCTAGGTCGGGATTATTTTAACTTCAAGAATCCCACGCTTGAGCTGCGCTGAACTTACCGAACATCTAGATCAGACTAAGCCCGCGCGGCACCAAAACTTTCCACCTTCCTAGGGCTAAAGACTCCGTGGCCGTTTCAGATCAACGATAGCCTAGTCTTTGACCCGAAGCCGACATTGTCTCGACTCGAAGCCGCAGACCCAACTCTGTCCCCCCCTCAACTTTTGCCAAATCTTGCCCATTTTCGACGAACAACGTATCCCCGTGTCCGGGCCCGAGGATAAACTAAACTTACTGGAGTATATTTCAACGGATCCATTACGGTTCTCGCGAGATAATCGCCCCGCTCGTTTCCACGAAATCGCGCGAAACTTGGGAGGAACGATTACCGCGGCTAGCTGGTAAACCTGGAAACCTTAAACCTCGTTGCGGCGAAGTTAAAGAAGCTCGTTTATTTAGTCCTTGGCCCGGGAAGGGGGGACGTCGCGGCGCGATATACAACGATTAACAGGGGCGAGCAACAGAAACGTGGAACAGCGGGTTCGTGCGGCGCGCGATACACGATTCGCGCTTCGGGAAACGCTCGGTTTTATTGCGCCAGGCCAACGATGCTTTATTTCGGCGCGAAGGACAACGCTCGGGGCCGATAAATATCAAGGATAACTGGTTCCATCGTGGGCCACGGTTCGGAATACGTCGGCCGCGTAGACAATCGGGGGATCAGCGAACGCTCTCAGCCTCGGCGCATCCGCTTCGATTAAGGCGTATTCGAACTATCGCCTGGTTAGCGACGTCCTCGATGCACCCTTTAGCTATTTCCATTGCCTCGATCGAGGCAATTTTACATTCCCGTTGCGAGGCTGTTTTAAAAGAGTCACGATTTACGAGTCCCCTGTTTCCGCGCCGATCGCATCGCACGCTATAACATTTCGGAGGAAATTCGACGTTCGATGGGAAAGGTATTATCCCCCACACCCCCGGCTCGAATGTGCCGTCGCGACGAGCGGGGGTTTGACGAGTCGCATTTTTTCGGATATTTATGCCCGTCGGCGCGCGGGCGCGAGCCTTTTTGCCGAGCGGCGGGGCTCAAAGGAGAATTTATTTTATAACGGGCCGCGCCGACGGATATCAGGCATCGAATCGTTATTTTCCATTCGTACGCCGCATGGTCCCTTCGAACCACCTTTGCTCCCTCGTACCGGCGCGAAATTGATATTGACGATCTCAATTTGCGATTCTCTTTCGACCGGGCTGCTCTTTCTCCCTGTGTGTCTGCCTGTCTATGCAGGACACCCCGGCCATAATGGCGGATACAGATTCTCTGGTGCCGGGTTTCGTTCGCCGTTCTCGCCCCCGCATCTCCCCCGCGCGTAATTTCGAGGAGGCTCGGCTCTTTTCCGCCCGCCACGGGTGTTACGATAATGCGAATATTCGGGCGAGCTGCTCTTTACGCGGAAAGGTCGGGGGAATGAAGAAATAATGCCTCCCGTACAGGTGCAACGATCCTCCGACCAATAATCGAAGCAGGGCAACTTTTATTTCGCAGATTTCTCAAACTAACGCGCCAGTTGAAAGTTGATGATCGATCGGCGCAACGCGCGGTAAAAAGCGGCCGGAGTTTATTGACATTCAGAGCGCGGACGTATTACTGCGTCCCAACTTTCAACCGGCCCGTTATCTTGACAAATTGTCCAGTCGAACTTTATACGATTTAATATGAAACTTTGTCGCCCGCCTTCAGGCACTGCCCGCTTCTATTTAAACGCCTGAAGGTGACTCTCGCGTCAAGGAAAATAAAGGAGATCCCTCGTAGCCGAACAAACGCCACACGATGGAGATTAGAGGTACGCGTTGCAATAGACAACCAGTTCGCGAAACGGAAATAACTTAGAGACGCGAGAATAGAAACTGTGCTGATCTCTGTCAAGGTTGATTCGTGGATCTATGAGAGCGCGATACTTTCCTACATTCCCTGACGTCGCTTTTTTAGAACGCGCTGTACAGAGCGTGCTAGAAATACCCAGAGTTAAAGAGCGCGTGTGTGAGGGAGCCTTGGATTTCGTAGAAGATTGTTCATTCACAGAACTTTTCTCAACGACCCAGCTCGAACGCAGCCGAAATAAATCGCATCGGAGATAAAGTCCGAACGGCGGACACGCTCAAAGGAACCCCCTTTTGAATTATGCTCTGTACAGAGACAAGGTTGCTGGTTAGACGCCCGGCGTGATAAAACACGCGCTATAACCGTCAGCTGGATGATGCTCGTGTCCCGTGAGATGCAGTCGCCACCGCGGCTGCATCCCGTTCTTTACCTCTTCACCATTCGCTCCCAACCTGCTCGCTCCTCTCCTGAGGCTTGAGGGATCGCAAAGTGGAGACCTGTGTTCTCCTCGACTTCGCAGGATTCCGGGTGGAATTTCCGCCAGTGGAAATCGCGGAAAAAATGATCGCCGTCGACCTGAGAGTTAGAGACCAGACGTATTGTTTCAGTGTTACGAGTTGACCGTATTATTCTCAGACAGTGACCTTTAACCCCCTCTGCGATGTTACAAATGCCGATGTGCAGTCAGGATTTAATTTTAGGGGGAACCGGATTGAAGGAATAGAGATATTTTTAATTCAAATTCGATCAGATTCTTTAGGTAATTGTAAAAATTTATTTAAAGAATATAATCCAATTTTCTTTTCATTTTACAAAGCCCCTTCTTTGGAGTGTCATTTAGGTGTCCGGGCCCATTGTCCCGCTATGGGTGGAGCACTGGCAATAGAAGTCCCTTACGTCACCGATTATTCTTCAGCTTGTCTCTTTCGTTCAGCTTTCCTGTTCATTCACTAAGGGTCATCTATACAAAAAGGATTCATCTTTCATTTGGCTTGAAATGGGCGTCTGGACCATCCATTTTGTAGCGTGATACGCAGACAAAATAATCCCCATTTAAATATCTGTCGTTTGCAGGGGGTAACAAGCGTGCATCGGTGACCGACGTGCAGTTTGCCCGATTTTTTTTATGTTATTAGTGCCGTCGATATTCCCAGTCTCGGCAGACGCTAACAATCCATATCCACCCTTCTGTCTCGTTACGTCAATTAACTCGTCGGTGGATCCGCGATCTTCCTCCGTTCGAAACGCGGAGAGTGGCGTTAATTCCAGGCATCGAATAAAAATACGCGCGGCTGTCTGCTCCGAAATTACTTCCCTTCTCTATTTCGTTTCGTGGTCTCCGCCCGTCTGCTTCCACCGCGTCTCTTTGACGTCTTTCGCCATTTCCTTTTCTTCGGATTTCTCGATCAGGTCACATCTGGTGGCCACTTCGAATTTTGCGATCTCCTAAATATACCAGTCGCTGGATTACGAGGGACAGGTGAGTCTTCGCGAGTTTCTATCCTTATCCCTTTACCATCAAAGTTCTCTCTTTTTTACGATCGAGTCGATTCCACAGATCTCGGTCGGTCATCTCCCTTTCACATGCCGTTCTTTCATCTCCTAGTTTCTTCGGCGAGCTTTTATATCCTCCCGCACAGCTGTTCGAAGGTGATCGACCGTTTGTTTGCATTCCTTCACACCATAATTTTTATTCATATCACGCGCTTCCTTGCCCCCACCGCTTGGAGGCGTCCATCCTCCGCGCGAGAGTTCACCTTCTGTTTGCGTAATTAGCGAGCGCCCCTTCGATTCTTTTTCCATGCATATTTTTACTGGAGGAATTCCGCCCACGCCCTTTCGATTCGTAACGTTCTGCAGCTCGCGCTACTGTTCCATTGAATATTTCCAATTTTCGGGACGAATACAATTTTCAATCGAATGGCAACTGTCTGGCCGCACGTTTTTCGCTCGTGCAAAAGTGGATCAATAATAAAACGGTTGTATCATTTATGACGAAATAGCAATGTTTCCATTAGTCTTCGTTTACACAGCCTCTGGCGTCTATTTGATTTGTTGTTGCCTCGATGGCGTTGCAATATGTCACTGAATATTATTGCAATTCGTGTTACACGTGTATAGGCGATCGTTTATTATTTCAAGAACTAAAGAACACGATAGCTTTAAAGGTTGATGTCGCCCCGGAATTTCCGCAGAAATTGAAAATTTCTTCGTGTACACTCCAACGAGGTTTTATTTCAATCAGAATCTGCGTGTGTGAACGTTTCCTTATCAATCATGCCACGTGGGGTTAAGAAGTGGGGGGGGGGGGGGGGGGGGCTCGCTGCCCGAGGCTTTAGTCGCGGAGTAGGAACAAGGGTGTCAGGTAAAGAAAGTGGGACGACCTCTCTGTCACTCGAGAACCGCGAAAGCGATAAACGTTATCGTTATTCATATCCTGCCTTGCCAGAAACCGAATTTCACATGTAAGTAATCCACTTGCACCGTTTTTATTATTCCAATTAGTTTAAGGAACTATGGGCAGTCGAGTCGCTCGAAAATCAAGAATTTTTTGCGAATTAATTACAAGCAGATGAAATCAACCACAGAGTTTTACTATCGCGCAGAGTAAAGAAATATTTTCATTACACAGTGGTTTAAAAAATTTCTTTACTTGTAATTAGTTGGCAAAAAAAAAATACTTGGGGCGAATCGGCTGCCTATTCAGTCCCCTTAAGAGCACGAGACTTAGGAAGAAAGTGTCCCTCGATGATTGGCGGTAGCATAAAGGTTCTTTAACAATCCAGCTCACCAGGCAACAAGCATTAAACAACACGATTGAACGTTGCCTGAGAATCCCTCGGCAGTTCGCTGTTCCACGAGTGTTCGATCGTCTGCTTTCCGACCAGACGCGTAATAGCCCAGTGAAACTTTGCGCTCCCGTTCGCTAATTTGACTTTCATAATCTGCAGCCCTCCTGTAGACGCTATATTTAGAGAGCCGCCGCGCTGGAAGTTGCTCGTGTACCGTAATCGCGATCCCGTCGATTCGCGAGCCGAGCTTCCGCGTGCAAGTTAGGGGGATTAGTGAATGGGAATGGATGAGCTAGCGGCGTGTGTAGTAAGAAGTGGAGCGCGAGTGGGAGGTAGAGGATTAGAATCTAGTAAATCGTAAAGAGCACGATGGGTTGAAAGGAATTCGTAAACAGTGGAGCCGGAGATCTGGAGGCTCGCGCGATTCGGAGGGCCGCGTGTTGCCTCGCGGTTGACCACCTAGGGATCGACAGACGCGTGTAAGTGAAATATCGTTTCAAATCGTGGAACAATATTTTGAAGTCTTCGTGAATAAGTGAATTTTCCAATGAGAATGGAAAGACTAAAAGTTGGAGCACCGCGGGCTCCTGGCGAGTGAATTAGAGTAACAAGAGGGGGAAGAGGTTCCCCGAGCCTTCGTGACGGCATAATTCCGCGGCACAACGACGTAACGGGCTGCGAATGCTCTGCCCGGAACGTACCTATTAATAATGCTTTGACTTCGACCACAATGCGATGCATACATTACGCGCGCGAGGCAACGTGTCATGACGAACAAACGGATACGTTTGCGGGCTGATTTATGAACGTCGTAATTGAACAGCGCGCTAATTGAATCGGGGCCGTTTTTGTCGCCGGAAATTCGTCGCGATGTCTGCAGTATTCAGTGGCGAACAGCGCCTATGAACCGCAAACATGTAGCTCTGAAAGCAAACGCATAACCCTCCAAGCTTTCGTCCACATTTTCTCCAATTCGATGACCAGCTGGAACTTTGTCAAAACTGAGCAATGTATCTGTGTTTCAGAGCCGCGCTGGGCCGTGTCTGCATGAAGCTGGTGGTGGTGATGGGCATCACCTGGGTGGCGGACGTGGTCTCGTGGGCAGTCGGCGGGCCACAGTACATCTGGTACTTCACGGACATGATAAACGCGTTCCAGGGCGTGCTGATCTTCGCGGTGGTTGGTTGCCAGCCGCAGGTACGCGCCGCGGTCAAGAGGATCTGCAACAGGAACCCAAGGACCAACACCGGGAGACAGGGGAACGGTCTGAGCACCACCAGCCACGGGATGCCCAGCATGGGCGACAGCGTCACTCAGAATCCAAGCACGAAGACCGCCCCGTTGGACACCATCTGCTAAGCCGGAGAGCTTCGCCGAACCTATAGGAAGCTTCGTTTCCTTCGTGAACCAGCTCTGTCGCCCTTGACAGTTTAAGGTGAGATCAGACGGCGCGTGGCTCGGTGAACTTTGCGCGTGAATCGCCGCTCCACGCGCCGTCTGATCGGTCGTCCGAGTCGGGCTCGCCAAGCCGACTTGCCGAGCTAGACGAGCCGAGCAAGTTCGCCGAGCCACGCGCCGTCTGTTCTCACCTTTACCTATAAACAAAGATCAACGGGATCGAATAGACAGGACGCAGAGCTCGCCTGCGGAAAGGTTTGTTTAAAAGAGACCATCGATCTTAAACCCCTCGACGCGAAGTTTGCGGGGGCTATACGCGGAGGAGGCTTCTTCCTTCACGGACAGTTGTATACGAAGCGACGAACGTTCCCACCGAAGCGCACAGGCGTGAAGGTGGAGATAGTTGGAGGGGACAGGTCCCTGTCGAAGAAACGTGTAAGAAACCTTGTCCCCTTACAGACTCAGCGATTTAGCGCTCGATCAGCTCAGCTGACCGCGCGAGTCGGCATTAGAAGGTCGTCGACCCCGAGACCGTGAACTTGCAAGCGGGAACGAGCTTCAGGTTTAGTCTCCCTGTTCTGGATAACTTTGCCAGTCGACGAGAGGTAAAGTACGCATCGAATCTCGATCGGTTGAAAGTTGAGTCTGTTATCCAGGGTCGTCGACCTTGAAGCTGGCAGAAGTTCTCGCTAAAGAATGCGCCGAGCTGTTAGCCGCAGACAGCCGTTGGTCCCCGGGGACCGTACACGGGGGAGCGCGGGTACAAACAGCGAGTCTGTCACTTTGAATAGTTCATTGTCTCGGTAGAACACAATGGAGAGCAGAGAAAACAACGCGCAGCGACAAATATTCATAGAGATCCGTCCCAGTTCGAGTCCTCTCGAGGGAGAGGCGCGCTACTCGCGGCTCCAGCTTCCATCCGGTTAGAGTTCTGATCGTCATTTCTATTTCGCGAGATCTCTGTACTCTACGGCCGTGCGGATCGATGGATAACAAAGATCGTAAATGCGAAACGCGTATTTCGTTGCGTACATGCCTCGCCAGCTGGAGCAGATGAGACACGAAAGGGAACGGATCGCTACTGGCCTGTTGGCCGATCGGTTATTTATAAACGAGAAGTTAACGAGACGATGCGTGGCCGATACGAGGCACCACTTTGCTCGACTGTTATTAATAAACGGCGCCAGGCAATGACGGGGGTCGCTCGCGGTTAAGGGTGATTTTTTCCCGCCACGCTAATGATCATTTATCGTCCAGATTCGAACGGAGCAATGGTCCAGAGACAGTCGCGGTCTCGTCGAGTGATTTTTCATTGTTTTTTATACAACGACTCGGCCCTTGCACGCCGTGGTTCGTTTCACTTTCGTACGATTTGAAGAGAAGTCGATTTTAATTGGGACCATGCTTCGAGATGGACGTTAGCTTGTTAACTGGTACATTCCTCGAGCTTCTGGCTACGTGAAACTTATTAAAAGGTGAATTAATCAGCGGTTGCGCATAGAATTAACACGCTCCCCAAAGTTAACAGGTTAAAGTGACATCGTGGACGGCCTTGACCCGCACCCACAATCAGAAGTCGCTAAAGGACTAACGATTGAGCCAGAGCTTTCTTCTCCGTCCCGCTTCGTTATTCAACGGGCATGCCGAAGCCACGAGCGGTCGCTCTTCAGTTTTCTTTAGCATAAATTTGCATCTGTATCGCAGCTCCCATTAGCATCCGCCATTAGGAGTTTTACACTCCTGGATTCGCTATCGATCACGACCCCTCTGCGCCGAGCGCCTCGAACAAACCAATTTTTACCGCGGCTCCGGCCGATCGACCCTTTCGTTTCGCGTGAAATCGACGCGTGCCAACGCGAGACGATTTACGCCCACGAAAGTATATATACTTCTTCTATGGACATTTTTTTACAATAATTCATAACCCATCGGCAACTAGATTCCCCGCTGTGGAATCCGGAAAGAGTTGAAGTGAAAAATATACGCACTGCCAAAACCGATTTCTACAAGACTCGACAGCAACGCATTTTCTACGACACCGTTGCAGCCGCTCTTGATTAATACTTTACGATTATGTACGTCGGTCGTATTAGCCACGAAGCACAACGAAGTATGATTTGTATAATCGCTGTTAGAATTAATCTACCACACCCATCCATCGTTTTGTACTTTTTAATACAATAGAACGCGCCGTTTTTTGCGCAGAGGATGTACAGGCACAGGCGCCGCGGCTCATCGATAGAACGGCCACGATCGCGGACCGTCGGTGTTCTGTTGCTTTTACGTGAGTCACGCTCCCGCGAAGTCGCGCGTAGGTAGGTCAGGGCATAATCGACGACAACTCGTGACAATACACACTAGTAATTCAATGCCTTCTGAAATGCCTTCCAAATGTGGTGTTCAACGTGCCGAATTGTATACAATGGGGAACCCAGACGGAGGAGACCAGGCGAATCTCTCTCCTCGGTCCCCGCGACGCGTGCGAGCCATCCCGCGCGGGATTACCATTTCTCCGCGCCCGCTTCCGGCGTAACTCCCGATGACACCCGCCAACAGATTCGTTCCCCGCGCGTCTATGAATTAATCGCGGTAACGAGTCGACAATGGCGCGACAGTCGCGTTAATCGCCGGAGGCGTTTCTAGCTGCGCTCTCAAAAACAACGCGAAGATCGTTTCTGAACGTGGATGTCATCGGATGTAACCGGATGCGGTCGCACGCACGTGCGTAAAAACCGTCTCACGTCTACGTAGAGTTTAGTACCTCGCACTGGAGTTTGCTATTCGTTGGAGCACACGTACGCGCGTGTAGTCCTCGACGCGTGTAGCGAGCGTAGGAGTAACCGTCATTGTTTCTTCAGGTGCATCCAAGAGACTGAGCCGCGCGTACCCATCGCTCATTGTAGCCGAAACCGTCTCGACTCCCCGCGCGAGCCTGTTCCACACTGTTTCGAAAACACCGGTCTGTTTTCTCGCCAAACAATACCGCAGCTACTTGGAACCCCCGGTTGCGCAACGGCGAGGAGAAAAGAGACGGAACGACAGCTTCGAGACTGTGGAGCGGGGACCTTCGGGCGGGGGACAGATCGTTTCACCAACCTCGTTAGTTCCTTTTCTTCTAGTGTGAATGAGAGTGACGCGGCGACGTCGCTGAGGCAATCGACGAAACCTAAATAGCTGTGCGAGTCTCGCGACTCCGCGAACATCGGCGAACGATCTGAAATCTTGAGAGAAGATCGATGCCTCGGCGACTTCGGCGTCCACGTGGCGTGTATGGTGTGCGTGCCGGCTCGCGGTTGTCGCGAGCCACGAGCGATTGCGTGACAATGCAGGACCGTGCGAACGGCATCATGTAATTAGTGTATTAACGAGCGGTAACTTCGTTACAAATCCCTCGCTGTGTATAATCGCCGGCGAGCAATGCGCGACGACGCACGGTGACAGTCGCGGGCCACTGCTTTCCCTTTGTCTACGCTAGTATTTCTCTGGAGAGCCCGAGGCATACCTCGAACTAGACACTTGTTAATTAGTAGCTAGTTCTACGAAGACAACGTTCGTTCTTGCAGAGATAAAGGATGTTTTGAAAGAAGTTGCGGTGAAAAAGAAAACGCGTGAACGTGTCTGACAGAGTTGCCAGTGTAAGCTACAGATCCGTTCGAGGATCGGTTAATCTCTAGTGATCGAGCCAACGACTGTCATCGTGAGAGCGCGCATCGATCGTCACTCGCCATCGCATCCTTGTAGATAACATTCTCCCATCATTGTATTACATGTAATTATAGTGGAAACCGATCGCGTTAGATCGCGAAGATCCGGAAGATAGCGCTGCTCTAACGGCACGCTAAGCGTATAAGTTATTGGCATCCGTCGTAGGCGACGAAGCTCCGCGATTTCGAGAACGCCGAACGCAATCCTATGTCGTTTGAAAGGGGAGCGTCGCTGGACGGAGCCTCGCACTGTACATTAACTTAACATTCAGCGTATGTACTCGAGGATAGTTCGTCAAATAGATAGCGTAATGTAAGTGGTAAGAGACACCTGTAGCCTTAAACTAATTTATTCGGAGGTAGTCGTTGTTGGCGTACGAACAATAAGAGGAGCGTAACGTATAGTATACACGAACACGCGCTGATATACGCGTATAAACGTACACGGTAGCTTGCCAGTATAGAGGTAGAGAGTTAAGGAGGAACAAAGTGTTCTGCAGGGAGGGGAATAGAATACGGCGATCGTTCCAGGAGGAAATCCCGCGATCGACGGGGTAACGATCATCGGGGACCGCGTGCCTTCGCGTAATTTACGCGTGAGCGCGAGTTCGCGCCAGCGGAAAATCCAATGTTGAATTTAACATCACGGCGAAGCCCACTCGGTATGTCCAACCGCTGCCGGAGAGCCCGAAGAATCGTCCGCTTCAGATTATATTAAACGCGAAGAGAATTAGAATTCTAATACCATCGGGGGCGAGAGAAAGGCGCGCGGTCGTTTCGATGGGAATGCTCGGCGACGAGATTCGCCTCTGCGAAAAATTGAATTATTCGTGCGCGAACGATTCCGCATTTTGGCCAAAATCGCCTATCACTTTTTGTATATTTTTTACACTCACAGCGCGGAGAAGATCGTTGTAACGCCGTTGGGACGTCGATTCTTCGGGGTCATACGAAAGCTATGTAGAAACAGACAATAGTATTAACTCGTTGCGAGCATACGGAGGCGAGAATGTTTCGTCTTGGATCGATTAACCGTGTTGGGAACAGCCGATTACTATCGTAGAGAGTTTATGATTACAACGACCCTGTACTACGGCCGATCGTACACCATTCCTGTACAATGTATCGTAACAGTATTTACTATCGCACTAATGGTAATAAAAGATAACTGTTAGTACCTGTTTCGTCTACTTTCATTTTTACTGAGAAGGAAGAATGTGGAGGGCTTCGGTCAGTTTAGAATAGAAGAGAGAAGATAGGAATAAAAGTATCGGAGAGATCCATGTCTCATAGATGACAAGAGGCATCGTTTACAGCTGTATTATGAATGGGGGCGGCATGATGGCACCGGTGCACGCGCCACCAGCGAGTAAATTGATTACCCCAGTAATCTCGTAACGACGTTTGCCCTGAGTATGCTTCATCAATTCGGTAACCAGAAGTTTGAAGCTGGACGGACCCTTTCTAATTCAATCAGGCAACTTCCCTGTCACGGACTCCCGACATCAGTTGCGTCTGGCGAAGCGGGAACTTCGGCTAGCATTGTAACTTAGGGACAATTACCCTCGTCCCTTATTTAAACCAGTGAATTTTACAGCCGCCCACAATTAGATCTGCCCCTCTTACCAAGAATGCCCCACGACGTGCAACCGCGTCGAGGAGCATCCGTTAATAAATTCCTAGTACCTAGCAGCGCGTTGCGAAACGGGCAGACGTGGAGTTTCGACGATTCTTGTCGACGTGTCTCTGTTTGAGGAAGATCGATGGATGTCCGACGTTGTGCATCCGGTGGCTAAACCAGGGAGCAACAACCTCTCTATTTATTCTGCTCTTAGGTAGATAGTTTAGTTTACTCGCGATAGTTGAGGGACGTCTTGAGAGCTCGTGTCGACGGTGAACGATTTCATTAGATATTCCAGTGTATTTTTAGTCGTGTTTATCGAAGGGTAGATAAGGGTGAGCAGAGACGAAAAAGACTCGATATAGAGATGTAAACGTGAAATCATTTATTTAAACCATTTTACGATTACATACTGCTAATATTACAAGGTGACATCTTTATATAATTTATCAGTCGCAAAATAGCCGTGGGAGTTATGCCTGCTATTCGACTGGCTGCAGCAATCTGTAAGGGAAAAATATTTACAGCGTAAGTAATTGATACAGAATGATTGCTCCTTAATACACTCACCGTATACGGCTGCAGTTCCGAGAGCTTTTCCCTCTCCTCTGTGGACAAGTTTAATTGAAGCCTGAATCAACACACAAAGTCAATTATTAAGAAGAATGGATAAGCATCGAGAAGTTGGATTTGGAGCAACTAAACTCACAAGTTATAATCGATGTCTGTTGGTATGATCATCCGCTCGTTCTTGCGAATTTCATTGACCTCGTGCTGCTGTTCCGCGATGCCTTGCGCGTACAGCGCCTCTATCTAGAAGATCAATTGATTGGTCATAATAATCAACGGCGAGTCTGTACTGATTTATCGATATTGCTCGTAATAAGATACGACGTCTCTGGTTCTCCTACATACCGAATAAGTCGAAGGAATATGCGATAACATGAACAAACCTGCAATCTTCTCAAGACTATCGGGTCGTCAGCCAGGTGCCCAAAACGGTCTGGGAGCGCTGAGATTAGCATGTCGGTGGTCACCACTTCGTCGGCCAAGTTCAACATCTCGAAAGCAGACTTAACGTGGACGTTTTTGCTCGATCGAAGCTTCAACAATTTCCGCCACTGTATACTCGACTTTACTTCACTCTTCAACAATTGTATATTCTCCTGTAGCTTCGACAAAGTCCTCTCTGTCCTCGACATCCTCTCTTCTGACACGCAACCTGTTTCGTAGCCCTTCCTGGTGAGCCTCTGGTCGGCATTGTCCGGTCGCAGGCTCAACCGGAACTCCGCGCGACTGGTGAACATCCTGTAAGGCTCGTTGGTACCCTGGGTGGTGAGGTCGTCGATCAGGACACCAATATAGCCCTCTGTTCGACTTATTATCAGTGGTTTCTTATGGAGAACCTGATAGAGGAACGATTCAGAAGCATAGTAAGATAGATTATTTTCTGCGACGATCTCTAGAAGCTTAGAAATCAGTTAAATAAAAACCTTGGCCGCAGCATTAGCACCAGCCACGATTCCCTGCGCAGCTGCCTCTTCGTAGCCAGTGGTCCCGTTTATTTGTCCAGCTAGGAACAATCCTGGAATCCTCTTTGTTTCTAGAGTAACGGTCAGTTCTCTAGGGTCAATATAATCGTACTCAACCCCGTAGCCAGGTTTCACTATGCAGAAAATGGTAGAAGCTGTATTAAAGTGATTGCAATACGGTACACCCGGTTCAGGAAAATGAACTCACGCATTTTGGCATTTTCTAAGCCTGGAATACAGTTGATTAGTTCTTGCTGCTTCTCTGCTGGAAGGGTACACGATAATCCAGAGGGATAGATTAGAGGGGAGTCCAGCCCTTCAGGTTCCAGCCAAATTTGATGGCGAGTTGCTGCGAATTTCAAGATCTTGCTCTCTATGCTTGGACAGTACCGCGGGCCAGTTACTTCCTCCGTCACATGTAGATTGCAATGCATGTTATCTCTGACAATATTCGCAACACTTTCTGTTGTAGATGTTAGGTAACATTTCAGCTGCTTTTCGGCCGGTAACCAAACAGTTTCGTTCATGAATGAGAAAGGTGTTGATACTGCATCCGGCAGTTGCGGTTTGCACTTAGAAAAGTCTATAGTTGATTGTTCTATTCGCGGTGGAGTACCTGAAGAACGTCGAACAGTTGTATAAAGGCTGTAGCACGCGAGGGTTCGAAGTGTAGGATACTTACCAGTTTTCAGTCTTCCCATTCTAAATCCTACTCTGTCTAGTGTATCAGCTAGACCAATGCTGGGTTCATCGCCAAGCCGCCCAGCGGGTCTCTTCTCCAGACCAATATTAATCTGACCCTTTAGAAAAGTGCCTGTTGTTATGACAACTGCTTTACTGTACACCTTTGTTCCATCCTCTGCAAAGTAATCGTGGTTAATTTATGATCTGTTTAAAAATTGTTTTATGTATCAATTGCAGTAACAGACGTACTGAGAATTATTCCACGGCAATTGGAGAAGTCCCCTTGCATAATTAAGTCCTCCACAGAAGATTCGCATATGTGCAACCCAGGTGTATTGAACAGTTCCTCCTGAAGGTGCTTCTTGTATAAACCACGATCGATCTGTGCCCTGTATCCCCATACAGCTGGCCCTTTGCGCTTGTTCAGTATCGTGTAATGAATACCGGAAACATCGCATATACGACAACAAACTCCGTCCAAGGCATCCACTTCCCTCATGAGATTTCCTTTACCAATGCCTCCGAAGGACGGGTTGCACGACATCTCTCCTTCAATAAATATTTATATGAACACTTATTGAATGATATTTTACGTTAAAATATGGGTAAGGTTCCTACCTACTGTACTTTTCTTATGGGTGACCAGTAATGTCTTGGCACCCATTCTAGCAGCTGCTGCACAAGCTTCCGTGCCAGCATGGCCACCACCCACAATAATGACATCGAATTTGTGTTGATCACCACTGGACGATGCATTTCTTATTAATTGGAGAAACCCGTGGCTGTAGTTTCTACCCAGTGAAAGTAGTCTGACTCTTTTGAAGCTCATTTTAGCACAAAATAATCCTGGGATCAGAAATAAGGTAGTCTTTATATAATAATACGCAAAGTAGTTTCAGAGTTTATTGCAATAAATAAATAATACATCATGTATTTATAAAATATACTTAGAGAAGGCATAAGTATAAAGTAAATAGTTTGCTCATGATATATAATAGTCATGAACTTCTAGTTTCTTATACACAGAATTATATTTAATTGCATCTTGTATTCTTGGCAGTATCAACTCATTACACATAGTTTCTTTATTTACAAAACTCATATTCATATACTGTAAGCTATTTATAAATTCGATAACAAAGTTGAAGCAATTCATTGTGACTGAATTGTAACTTCCAGACTTCCATTTAATATTCTTTAACATAGTTTGTAGCGTTCCATCCCAATGATGATCCCAGGATGATGGAATGATTTTTATAGCGATGCAATCTCTCCATTTTGAGTGATCATTTATTATTAGGCCTTCTGTGTCATATTCGAAAACCATTCCTTTGGAATTCGTTAATCCTATGTGCAAATCATTGAGGATACAGTAGTCGTTTAGAAAACTGCCTTGAGACGGTCTAACAATTAAAGCAGCCGAGTGGTGCGTCGCATTTGTGTAAGGATATGGAATAAGAAAGGGATCTATATTATAATCGACGATACACGACTGACAAATAGGGCACATCTTCGGGACAGTTTTACAGAATATGCTCTTTGAGGTACAATGACGAAAACATATTATTCCCGGATCACGAGCCATAGCAATTGCGATGTTTTTTAATGAACGATGACATCCCTATGGGAAATTTGAGGTTACGTAGATGAAGAGGATAGCGGAGTACACTGGAGAAGCAGGTTTAATCGCTTGGTGTTTATGTTCAGGTAAATGCATGCGATAGAAGCTATAAACGAAAGAATTCTTCTTAAGTGATTGTACAGAGTTAGTTTCTAATGTAAAACACGTAAGAGATATTCCTTACCTATGCAATTTACGTGAGAATGCCTTTGTGCGATAAATATACATTTGTCTTCAGTTTATATATTTACATATTTACACGTGCGTGACGGTATTCTTATTTGTTTAAACACATCGTGTTAAAAAACGCCCAATATTATTCTTTGAATATTTGTTGAGATTATGGACACACAAATGCTAGCGGCGCCTAGCGCAGTGATGCCAGAATGAGGACGGGAGCGCTCGAGAATTTCCCCCACCACGCATGCGCTTAAGATCCGTTTAGATCACGTCTAACATTCCTACACTAAATTAATATTATATATAATTGGTTTTCTAATCTCTCACCTTTAACAATGGTCATACAATTCTCTCGTGTTTCCAAAATTCAGAAGTTAAACAATACTGTAATTGACGGAATACTAGACCATAGAAACGGTGGTATAAAAACTGCGGCTATACTTCCGAAAACCGGTCAAACCCGATTGAGCTGAAATTTTGCAAATAGGTTCATTTTGCATAAAAATAATTTTTGCGAGAAGGATTTTTGGCGACTCGAAATTTTTTTTTTAACCATTTCAATGTCGTTTCCTACCTTACCAACAGAGTCGACCTTACTGACAGAGTCGAGAATAGGGTACAACAATTATTCAATGCATTCTCCTTATTAATCTCCTAAAATCTATAAAACAGAGCTCAACTTAGAAAGAGATATCAGCTTGATACTCGGTATTAGTATTGGTTTGGGTTAGAATGAGGCGGGGGGCGCGCGCCCGCTCGCGGGCGCGTAAAGCATGGTGGCGAACTGATGTGAATTTGAACGGGGCCAAGCCCTGTGCGTAAGGCGTCTAACTAAAAAAGAGAGCAGATTAATTTCACTTAAATTTTGCGTACAGCTTTTTTTTTTACACATGTACGAATCGAAGGTCCTGGATCAGGATGAGAAGGCGCAGTTTTATTTTTTATCACACCTATTTTGTGAGTGTTGACAGTCGCGGTCGCTGGGCCCGTGACTCGTGCGCCTATTCCAGAGATAGAAACAATGTTGCGAGAAACATTTTTAGCCGGTCGAAAAGATGACACCATGATTGATCATATCTGTGAATATTTATGGCGGTATGAAGTGAATAAGTCAGGCAGAGACTCATTCGAAGTATTATTAAACGATATAAAATATGTATATACAGGAGAATAATAAAAAGAATTCATTGAATAACTGTTGTATCCTATTCTCGACTCTGTCGGTAAGGTAGGAAACGACATTGAAATGGTAAAAAAAAAATTCGAGTCGCCAAAAATCCTTCTCGCAAACGTTATTTTTATGCAAAATAAAACTATTTGCAAAATTTCAGCCCAATCGGGTTTGACCGGTTTTCGGAAGTTTCGCCAAATATTACTATGTAAATACGTTACTGATATGGTAGTGGAATTGGACGCTATTTAAATGTCGTAAAATTGGGAAGATAATTTAATTCATTATACTCATCATATGAAATAACATTCGTCGTAGTTTCTATAATATACAAGTCAGGTTACTTAAAATACTTTTCTTCTGCTTACAGGTGAAACTTGGGCATATTTCTCCGTGACAGGAACTTTACATGGGCCAAATGATGGAAATTTCAACAATGAACACAAGAAAATAGTAATTTTATATAACAGACAAAGTAAAATTATATATTTTATACTTTATTGTAACACTGTAAAAGTCTTTATTCAAATAAAGTGGGAAAAAATTGAAACAGACTATTATTATTGAGAAATACCTTTTATACATACTCCTATCCAAATAGTCGCAGTAGCTACATTAAAGTGACGTCTTCGAAGCAGAAATTTAGGATACTTCCTTTCGCTTCATGTTCTCCTGCTGCTTCGCTCAAAAATTTGGTCAAAAATCTCAGTACGCTGTAAAATTGAGCTTCGCAGCAGGAGAACATGAAGCGAAAGGAGGTATGCTGAATTCCATCGCCAGAAACCTTTCGACAACTCTGCGCCTCTGCGTTCAATAGTTCTGCGTCTTCGATTCTCTCTCCGAAGGTGCTAACTTTGTGCCACCTCTTTCGACATCATGTTCTCCTGCTGCGAAGCTGAATTTTACAGCGTACTAAGATTTTTGACCAAATTTTGGAGCGAAGGAGCAGGAGAACATGAAGCGAAAGGAGGTATGCTGAATTCCATCGCCAGAAACCTTTCGACAACTCTGCGCCTCTGCGTTCGATAGTTCTGCGTCTTCGATTCTCTCTCCGAAGGCGCTAACTTTGTGCCACCTCTTTCGACATCATGTTCTCCTGCTGCGAAGCTCAATTTTACAGCGTACTGAGATTTTTGACCAAATTTTGGAGCGAAGCAGCAGGAGAACATGAAGCGAAAGGAGGTATGCTGAATTCCATCGCCAGAAACCTTTCGACAACTCTGCGACTCTGCGTTCGATAGTTCTGCGTCTTCGATTCTCTCTCCGAAGGCGCTAACTTTGTGCCACCTCTTTCGACATCATGTTCTCCTGCTGCGAAGCTCAATTTTACAGCGTACTGAGATTTTTGACCAAATTTTGGAGCGAAGGAGCAGGAGAACATGAAGCGAAAGGAGGTATGCTGAATTCCATCGCCAGAAACCTTTCGACAACTCTGCGACTCTGCGTTCGATAGTTCTGCGTCTTCGATTCTCTCTCCGAAGGCGCTAACTTTGTGCCACCTCTTTCGACATCATGTTCTCCTGCTGCGAAGCTGAATTTTACAGCGTACTGAGATTTTTGACCAAATTTTGGAGCGAAGGAGCAGGAGAACATGAAGCGAAAGGAGGTATGCTGAATTCCATCGCCAGAAACCTTTCGACAACTCTGCGACTCTGCGTTCGATAATTCTGCGTCTTCGATTCTCTCTCCGAAGGCGCTAACTTTGTGCCACCTCTTTCGACATCATGTTCTCCTGCTGCGAAGCTGAATTTTACAGCGTACTAAGATTTTTGACCAAATTTTGGAGCGAAGGAGCAGGAGAACATGAAGCGAAAGGAGGTATGCTGAATTCCATCGCCAGAAACCTTTCGACAACTCTGCGACTCTGCGTTCGATAGTTCTGCGTCTTCGATTCTCTCTCCGAAGGCGCTAACTTTGTGCCACCTCTTTCGACATCATGTTCTCCTGCTGCGAAGCTGAATTTTACAGCGTACTAAGATTTTTGACCAAATTTTGGAGCGAAGGAGCAGGAGAACATGAAGCGAAAGGAGGTATGCTGAATTCCATCGCCAGAAACCTTTCGACAACTCTGCGCCTCTGCGTTCGATAGTTCTGCGTCTTCGATTCTCTCTCCGAAGGCGCTAACTTTGTGCCACCTCTTTCGACATCATGTTCTCCTGCTGCGAAGCTCAATTTTACAGCGTACTGAGATTTTTGACCAAATTTTGGAGCGAAGGAGCAGGAGAACATGAAGCGAAAGGAGGTATGCTGAATTCCATCGCCAGAAACCTTTCGACAACTCTGCGCCTCTGCGTTCGATAGTTCTGCGTCTTCGATTCTCTCTCCGAAGGCGCTAACTTTGTGCCACCTCTTTCGACATCATGTTCTCCTGCTGCGAAGCTCAATTTTACAGCGTACTGAGATTTTTGACCAAATTTTGGAGCGAAGGAGCAGGAGAACATGAAGCGAAAGGAGGTATGCTGAATTCCATCGCCAGAAACCTTTCGACAACTCTGCGACTCTGCGTTCGATAGTTCTGCGTCTTCGATTCTCTCTCCGAAGGCGCTAACTTTGTGCCACCTCTTTCGACATCATGTTCTCCTGCTGCGAAGCTGAATTTTACAGCGTACTAAGATTTTTGACCAAATTTTGGAGCGAAGGAGCAGGAGAACATGAAGCGAAAGGAGGTATGCTGAATTCCATCGCCAGAAACCTTTCGACAACTCTGCGACTCTGCGTTCGATAGTTCTGCGTCTTCGATTCTCTCTCCGAAGGCGCTAACTTTGTGCCACCTCTTTCGACATCATGTTCTCCTGCTGCGAAGCTGAATTTTACAGCGTACTAAGATTTTTGACCAAATTTTGGAGCGAAGGAGCAGGAGAACATGAAGCGAAAGGAGGTATGCTGAATTCCATCGCCAGAAACCTTTCGACAACTCTGCGCCTCTGCGTTCGATAGTTCTGCGTCTTCGATTCTCTCTCCGAAGGCGCTAACTTTGTGCCACCTCTTTCGACATCATGTTCTCCTGCTGCGAAGCTCAATTTTACAGCGTACTGAGATTTTTGACCAAATTTTGGAGCGAAGGAGCAGGAGAACATGAAGCGAAAGGAGGTATGCTGAATTCCATCGCCAGAAACCTTTCGACAACTCTGCGCCTCTGCGTTCGATAGTTCTGCGTCTTCGATTCTCTCTCCGAAGGCGCTAACTTTGTGCCACCTCTTTCGACATCATGTTCTCCTGCTGCGAAGCTCAATTTTACAGCGTACTGAGATTTTTGACCAAATTTTGGAGCGAAGGAGCAGGAGAACATGAAGCGAAAGGAGGTATGCTGAATTCCATCGCCAGAAACCTTTCGACAACTCTGCGACTCTGCGTTCGATAGTTCTGCGTCTTCGATTCTCTCTCCGAAGGCGCTAACTTTGTGCCACCTCTTTCGACATCATGTTCTCCTGCTGCGAAGCTGAATTTTACAGCGTACTGAGATTTTTGACCAAATTTTGGAGCGAAGCAGCAGGAGAACATGAAGCGAAAGGAGGTATGCTGAATTCCATCGCCAGAAACCTTTCGACAACTCTGCGACTCTGCGTTCGATAGTTCTGCGTCTTCGATTCTCTCTCCGAAGGCGCTAACTTTGTGCCACCTCTTTCGACATCATGTTCTCCTGCTGCGAAGCTCAATTTTACAGCGTACTGAGATTTTTGACCAAATTTTGGAGCGAAGGAGCAGGAGAACATGAAGCGAAAGGAGGTATGCTGAATTCCATCGCCAGAAACCTTTCGACAACTCTGCGACTCTGCGTTCGATAGTTCTGCGTCTTCGATTCTCTCTCCGAAGGCGCTAACTTTGTGCCACCTCTTTCGACATCATGTTCTCCTGCTGCGAAGCTGAATTTTACAGCGTACTGAGATTTTTGACCAAATTTTGGAGCGAAGGAGCAGGAGAACATGAAGCGAAAGGAGGTATGCTGAATTCCATCGCCAGAAACCTTTCGACAACTCTGCGACTCTGCGTTCGATAGTTCTGCGTCTTCGATTCTCTCTCCGAAGGCGCTAACTTTGTGCCACCTCTTTCGACATCATGTTCTCCTGCTGCGAAGCTCAATTTTACAGCGTACTGAGATTTTTGACCAAATTTTGGAGCGAAGGAGCAGGAGAACATGAAGCGAAAGGAGGTATGCTGAATTCCATCGCCAGAAACCTTTCGACAACTCTGCGACTCTGCGTTCGATAGTTCTGCGTCTTCGATTCTCTCTCCGAAGGCGCTAACTTTGTGCCACCTCTTTCGACATCATGTTCTCCTGCTGCGAAGCTCAATTTTACAGCGTACTGAGATTTTTGACCAAATTTTGGAGCGAAGGAGCAGGAGAACATGAAGCGAAAGGAGGTATGCTGAATTCCATCGCCAGAAACCTTTCGACAACTCTGCGACTCTGCGTTTGATAGTTCTGCGTCTTCGATTCTCTCTCCGAAGGCGCTAACTTTGTGCCACCTCTTTCGACATCATGTTCTCCTGCTGCGAAGCTGAATTTTACAGCGTACTAAGATTTTTGACCAAATTTTGGAGCGAAGGAGCAGGAGAACATGAAGCGAAAGGAGGTATGCTGAATTCCATCGCCAGAAACCTTTCGACAACTCTGCGCCTCTGCGTTCGATAGTTCTGCGTCTTCGATTCTCTCTCCGAAGGCGCTAACTTTGTGCCACCTCTTTCGACATCATGTTCTCCTGCTGCGAAGCTCAATTTTACAGCGTACTGAGATTTTTGACCAAATTTTGGAGCGAAGGAGCAGGAGAACATGAAGCGAAAGGAGGTATGCTGAATTCCATCGCCAAAAACCTTTCGACAACTCTGCGACTCTGCGTTCGATAGTTCTGCGTCTTCGATTCTCTCTCCGAAGGCGCTAACTTTGTGCCACCTCTTTCGACATCATGTTCTCCTGCTGCGAAGCTGAATTTTACAGCGTACTGAGATTTTTGACCAAATTTTGGAGCGAAGGAGCAGGAGAACATGAAGCGAAAGGAGGTATGCTGAATTCCATCGCCAGAAACCTTTCGACAACTCTGCGACTCTGCGTTCGATAGTTCTGCGTCTTCGATTCTCTCTCCGAAGGCGCTAACTTTGTGCCACCTCTTTCGACATCATGTTCTCCTGCTGCGAAGCTCAATTTTACAGCGTACTGAGATTTTTGACCAAATTTTGGAGCGAAGGAGCAGGAGAACATGAAGCAAAAGGAGGTATGCTGAATTCCATCGCCAGAAACCTTTCGACAACTCTGCGCCTCTGCGTTCGATAGTTCTGCGTCTTCGATTCTCTCTCCGAAGGCGCTAACTTTGTGCCACCTCTTTCGACATCATGTTCTCCTGCTGCGAAGCTCAATTTTACAGCGTACTGAGATTTTTGACCAAATTTTGGAGCGAAGGAGCAGGAGAACATGAAGCGAAAGGAGGTATGCTGAATTCCATCGCCAGAAACCTTTCGACAACTCTGCGACTCTGCGTTCGATAGTTCTGCGTCTTCGATTCTCTCTCCGAAGGCGCTAACTTTGTGCCACCTCTTTCGACATCATGTTCTCCTGCTGCGAAGCTCAATTTTACAGCGTACTGAGATTTTTGACCAAATTTTGGAGCGAAGGAGCAGGAGAACATGAAGCGAAAGGAGGTATGCTGAATTCCATCGCCAGAAACCTTTCGACAACTCTGCGACTCTGCGTTCGATAGTTCTGCGTCTTCGATTCTCTCTCCGAAGGCGCTAACTTTGTGCCACCTCTTTCGACATCATGTTCTCCTGCTGCGAAGCTCAATTTTACAGCGTACTGAGATTTTTGACCAAATTTTGGAGCGAAGGAGCAGGAGAACATGAAGCGAAAGGAGGTATGCTGAATTCCATCGCCAGAAACCTTTCGACAACTCTGCGACTCTGCGTTCGATAGTTCTGCGTCTTCGATTCTCTCTCCGAAGGCGCTAACTTTGTGCCACCTCTTTCGACATCATGTTCTCCTGCTGCGAAGCTGAATTTTACAGCGTACTAAGATTTTTGACCAAATTTTGGAGCGAAGGAGCAGGAGAACATGAAGCGAAAGGAGGTATGCTGAATTCCATCGCCAGAAACCTTTCGACAACTCTGCGCCTCTGCGTTCGATAGTTCTGCGTCTTCGATTCTCTCTCCGAAGGCGCTAACTTTGTGCCACCTCTTTCGACATCATGTTCTCCTGCTGCGAAGCTGAATTTTACAGCGTACTGAGATTTTTGACCAAATTTTGGAGCGAAGGAGCAGGAGAACATGAAGCGAAAGGAGGTATGCTGAATTCCATCGCCAGAAACCTTTCGACAACTCTGCGACTCTGCGTTCGATAGTTCTGCGTCTTCGATTCTCTCTCCGAAGGCGCTAACTTTGTGCCACCTCTTTCGACATCATGTTCTCCTGCTGCGAAGCTCAATTTTACAGCGTACTGAGATTTTTGACCAAATTTTGGAGCGAAGGAGCAGGAGAACATGAAGCAAAAGGAGGTATGCTGAATTCCATCGCCAGAAACCTTTCGACAACTCTGCGCCTCTGCGTTCGATAGTTCTGCGTCTTCGATTCTCTCTCCGAAGGCGCTAACTTTGTGCCACCTCTTTCGACATCATGTTCTCCTGCTGCGAAGCTCAATTTTACAGCGTACTGAGATTTTTGACCAAATTTTGGAGCGAAGGAGCAGGAGAACATGAAGCGAAAGGAGGTATGCTGAATTCCATCGCCAGAAACCTTTCGACAACTCTGCGACTCTGCGTTCGATAGTTCTGCGTCTTCGATTCTCTCTCCGAAGGCGCTAACTTTGTGCCACCTCTTTCGACATCATGTTCTCCTGCTGCGAAGCTCAATTTTACAGCGTACTGAGATTTTTGACCAAATTTTGGAGCGAAGGAGCAGGAGAACATGAAGCGAAAGGAGGTATGCTGAATTCCATCGCCAGAAACCTTTCGACAACTCTGCGACTCTGCGTTCGATAGTTCTGCGTCTTCGATTCTCTCTCCGAAGGCGCTAACTTTGTGCCACCTCTTTCGACATCATGTTCTCCTGCTGCGAAGCTCAATTTTACAGCGTACTGAGATTTTTGACCAAATTTTGGAGCGAAGGAGCAGGAGAACATGAAGCGAAAGGAGGTATGCTGAATTCCATCGCCAGAAACCTTTCGACAACTCTGCGACTCTGCGTTCGATAGTTCTGCGTCTTCGATTCTCTCTCCGAAGGCGCTAACTTTGTGCCACCTCTTTCGACATCATGTTCTCCTGCTGCGAAGCTGAATTTTACAGCGTACTAAGATTTTTGACCAAATTTTGGAGCGAAGGAGCAGGAGAACATGAAGCGAAAGGAGGTATGCTGAATTCCATCGCCAGAAACCTTTCGACAACTCTGCGCCTCTGCGTTCGATAGTTCTGCGTCTTCGATTCTCTCTCCGAAGGCGCTAACTTTGTGCCACCTCTTTCGACATCATGTTCTCCTGCTGCGAAGCTCAATTTTACAGCGTACTGAGATTTTTGACCAAATTTTGGAGCGAAGGAGCAGGAGAACATGAAGCGAAAGGAGGTATGCTGAATTCCATCGCCAGAAACCTTTCGACAACTCTGCGACTCTGCGTTCGATAGTTCTGCGTCTTCGATTCTCTCTCCGAAGGCGCTAACTTTGTGCCACCTCTTTCGACATCATGTTCTCCTGCTGCGAAGCTCAATTTTACAGCGTACTGAGATTTTTGACCAAATTTTGGAGCGAAGGAGCAGGAGAACATGAAGCGAAAGGAGGTATGCTGAATTCCATCGCCAGAAACCTTTCGACAACTCTGCGACTCTGCGTTCGATAGTTCTGCGTCTTCGATTCTCTCTCCGAAGGCGCTAACTTTGTGCCACCTCTTTCGACATCATGTTCTCCTGCTGCGAAGCTCAATTTTACAGCGTACTGAGATTTTTGACCAAATTTTGGAGCGAAGGAGCAGGAGAACATGAAGCGAAAGGAGGTATGCTGAATTCCATCGCCAGAAACCTTTCGACAACTCTGCGACTCTGCGTTCGATAGTTCTGCGTCTTCGATTCTCTCTCCGAAGGCGATAACTTTGTGCCACCTCTTTCGACATCATGTTCTCCTGCTGCGAAGCTGAATTTTACAGCGTACTAAGATTTTTGACCAAATTTTGGAGCGAAGGAGCAGGAGAACATGAAGCGAAAGGAGGTATGCTGAATTCCATCGCCAGAAACCTTTCGACAACTCTGCGACTCTGCGTTCGATAATTCTGCGTCTTCGATTCTCTCTCCGAAGGCGCTAACTTTGTGCCACCTCTTTCGACATCATGTTCTCCTGCTGCGAAGCTGAATTTTACAGCGTACTAAGATTTTTGACCAAATTTTGGAGCGAAGGAGCAGGAGAACATGAAGCGAAAGGAGGTATGCTGAATTCCATCGCCAGAAACCTTTCGACAACTCTGCGACTCTGCGTTCGATAGTTCTGCGTCTTCGATTCTCTCTCCGAAGGCGCTAACTTTGTGCCACCTCTTTCGACATCATGTTCTCCTGCTGCGAAGCTGAATTTTACAGCGTACTAAGATTTTTGACCAAATTTTGGAGCGAAGGAGCAGGAGAACATGAAGCGAAAGGAGGTATGCTGAATTCCATCGCCAGAAACCTTTCGACAACTCTGCGACTCTGCGTTCGATAGTTCTGCGTCTTCGATTCTCTCTCCGAAGGCGCTAACTTTGTGCCACCTCTTTCGACATCATGTTCTCCTGCTGCGAAGCTGAATTTTACAGCGTACTAAGATTTTTGACCAAATTTTGGAGCGAAGGAGCAGGAGAACATGAAGCGAAAGGAGGTATGCTGAATTCCATCGCCAGAAACCTTTCGACAACTCTGCGCCTCTGCGTTCGATAGTTCTGCGTCTTCGATTCTCTCTCCGAAGGCGCTAACTTTGTGCCACCTCTTTCGACATCATGTTCTCCTGCTGCGAAGCTCAATTTTACAGCGTACTGAGATTTTTGACCAAATTTTGGAGCGAAGGAGCAGGAGAACATGAAGCGAAAGGAGGTATGCTGAATTCCATCGCCAAAAACCTTTCGACAACTCTGCGACTCTGCGTTCGATAGTTCTGCGTCTTCGATTCTCTCTCCGAAGGCGCTAACTTTGTGCCACCTCTTTCGACATCATGTTCTCCTGCTGCGAAGCTGAATTTTACAGCGTACTGAGATTTTTGACCAAATTTTGGAGCGAAGGAGCAGGAGAACATGAAGCGAAAGGAGGTATGCTGAATTCCATCGCCAGAAACCTTTCGACAACTCTGCGACTCTGCGTTCGATAGTTCTGCGTCTTCGATTCTCTCTCCGAAGGCGCTAACTTTGTGCCACCTCTTTCGACATCATGTTCTCCTGCTGCGAAGCTCAATTTTACAGCGTACTGAGATTTTTGACCAAATTTTGGAGCGAAGGAGCAGGAGAACATGAAGCAAAAGGAGGTATGCTGAATTCCATCGCCAGAAACCTTTCGACAACTCTGCGCCTCTGCGTTCGATAGTTCTGCGTCTTCGATTCTCTCTCCGAAGGCGCTAACTTTGTGCCACCTCTTTCGACATCATGTTCTCCTGCTGCGAAGCTCAATTTTACAGCGTACTGAGATTTTTGACCAAATTTTGGAGCGAAGGAGCAGGAGAACATGAAGCGAAAGGAGGTATGCTGAATTCCATCGCCAGAAACCTTTCGACAACTCTGCGACTCTGCGTTCGATAGTTCTGCGTCTTCGATTCTCTCTCCGAAGGCGCTAACTTTGTGCCACCTCTTTCGACATCATGTTCTCCTGCTGCGAAGCTCAATTTTACAGCGTACTGAGATTTTTGACCAAATTTTGGAGCGAAGGAGCAGGAGAACATGAAGCGAAAGGAGGTATGCTGAATTCCATCGCCAGAAACCTTTCGACAACTCTGCGACTCTGCGTTCGATAGTTCTGCGTCTTCGATTCTCTCTCCGAAGGCGCTAACTTTGTGCCACCTCTTTCGACATCATGTTCTCCTGCTGCGAAGCTCAATTTTACAGCGTACTGAGATTTTTGACCAAATTTTGGAGCGAAGGAGCAGGAGAACATGAAGCGAAAGGAGGTATGCTGAATTCCATCGCCAGAAACCTTTCGACAACTCTGCGACTCTGCGTTCGATAGTTCTGCGTCTTCGATTCTCTCTCCGAAGGCGCTAACTTTGTGCCACCTCTTTCGACATCATGTTCTCCTGCTGCGAAGCTCAATTTTACAGCGTACTGAGATTTTTGACCAAATTTTGGAGCGAAGGAGCAGGAGAACATGAAGCGAAAGGAGGTATGCTGAATTCCATCGCCAGAAACCTTTCGACAACTCTGCGACTCTGCGTTCGATAGTTCTGCGTCTTCGATTCTCTCTCCGAAGGCGCTAACTTTGTGCCACCTCTTTCGACATCATGTTCTCCTGCTGCGAAGCTCAATTTTACAGCGTACTGAGATTTTTGACCAAATTTTGGAGCGAAGCAGCAGGAGAACATGAAGCGAAAGGAGGTATCCTGAATTTCTGCTTCGAAGACGTCACTTTAATGTAGCTACTGCGACTATTTGGATAGGAGTATGTATAAAAGGTATTTCTCAATAATAATAGTCTGTTTCAAGTTTTTCCCACTTTATTTGAATAAAGACTTTTACAGTGTTACAATAAAGTATAAAATATATAATTTTACTTTGTCAGTTATATAAAATTACTATTTTCTTGTGTTCATTGTCGAAATTTCCATCATTTGGCCCATATAAAGTTCCTCTCACGGAGAAATATGCCCAAGTTTCACCTGTAACCAGAAGAAAAATATTTTAAGTAACCTGACTTGTATATTATAGAAGCTACGACGAATGTTATTTCATATGATGAGTATAATGAATTAAATTATCTTCCCAATTTTACGCCATTTAAATAGCGTCCAATTCCACTACCATATCAGTAACGTATTTACATAGTAATACAGTATTGTGTCCGTATTTGCTCGCTGCTCGGGACCGGTGGTGAGCATATATTCTGTACAGAGTCCTAATTCCGAGTGTTCGTTCGTCGCGTACGCAACCCGTTCCATCTCGTTCTGGCCTTCGCCGGACAAGAGTGAGACAAAAGTGGTGGGAATAGCGACAAGCTTGTATCGCGTGCATAAAATCGAGCATATACGGAGACAATACTGTAATCGTGTTAACAAATACATGAGATATTTAAAAAAAAGCTCTTTTCTAAATGGTCAAAACGTGATCAGGAGGTCTTAAAACGTGATTTCCGTAACAAAAATTTTTCCAAATTTTTTTTCATTACAAAAGTATTATGCATATGTCAGAAAGTGAAAAGTGGATCTCGAGGCACTCGTGAAGTCGCGTACGGCCGCGTGTCGCTTGGTTTCAAGAGCGAGAGAGAAAGACACACATTCGTTTTCTCTCTCGTCTTCCCGACGTTGTCCGAAGCGCCGAGCTCACGGACACGCAGCTCCGGCGTAGTGTGCATGAGTGGTGGGGGAAATTCTCGAGCGCTCCCGTCCTCATTCACGCACTTCGCCGCTAGGCGCCGCTAGCATTTGTGTATCCATAATCTCAACAAAAAAGCTAAACTAAACTGGGCGTGTTTTAACGTCCATTTTAGTTCACGCACTTCGCCGCCAGGCGCCGCTAGTATTTGTGTGTCCATAATCTCAACAAAAAAGCTAAACTAAACTGGGTGTGTTTTAACGTCCATTTTAGTTCACGCACTTCGCCGCTAGGCGCCGCTAGCATTTGTGTGTCCATAATCTCAACAAAAAAGCTAAACTAAACTGGGCGTGTTTTAACGTCCATTTTAGTTCACGCACTTCGCCGCTAGGCGCCGCTAGCATTTGTGTGTCCATAATCTCAACAAAAAAGCTAAACTAAACTGGGCGTGTTTTAACGCCCATTTTAGTTCATACACTTCGCCGCTAGCATTTGTGTTCATGAATGAATTAAATTTTCAAAAGGCTTTTTCAAGCTATAAATAAACAATTTGCTCGCTAAAAATGGTTGCATAGTGATCTGTAGTGCCTTTAAAGAGGTCTATGTGCACAGACTGTGCACGAATACATAAATAAACAAATTTATAGAGTCTAGCATATAACCTCGTTTCAGAAATCGAAGAATTACGTAAATTCATGCTTCGTTTGACGAATCCTATGCAACATTACGTGTCAATGATTGGAATATGAAATATATTGGATCGAGGGAAGGGAAAAGCACAGAGTTTTGTAATATTAAAATAATTTAATCGTATAATTCGATAGACAGTAACATGGTTGACACGAATGACATAATGCCACATCAGAGGTGGTGCATCAGTGTTAATTGTCGGCTGACGAATTCTAACAACAATCAAGAACAATAGCATTCTGTTCTCTTGGAGTTGTAATAATAATCCTTTTGCGAACCATCGTCGCCATCGTTGCCGACGATGAGCAGCAGAGGTCCGCAGGTAAATTATCATACGTAGGGAACGGCTTATCGACCGAACGTTACACTTGAAAATATTAATCCAACAGAATTTCCCACGTCTCAGAGGCTTATAAATATTCACACACGCTTACGACATTAATACAATCGATACAACAAGAAACTTTCGTCGATTCCACAATGTTGATATCTCAACATTCGATACTCGCCGGTACTTCCGTTTTATTTCCTAACCGTAGGAAGAAAATGGGGAAGAAACGTAGAAAAAGAGAAAACAGAATCGCAAGAGCTGGTGGCCAATTAACGCTTAAGCTTAATGGAACGACGACAATAAGTATCACGTACGAAAACGCACATTTCTCGCTTTTGCACAGGGTTATTTCATGTCTACCACAACGTAAAGTATGATACAAAGGGTTCGTCTTCCCACAATTTTCAATGTATCTCGCGTTCGCCGCGCAAATACGGAAAACCACCTCGCGAGTCGCATCTTTAAAAGGAAATCCCCTTACATCTCGTAATTCTTTCCTCGCAAGTTTTCTGTTGTAACTTCGTCACCTACATTCCTATCACTGGCCGTTGGTCGAGATTGTACAAGGATTGTTCCGCGTGTCCAGCGATTGGCCCGCGACAATAAAACGAACAAACGAAGCGGGGGAAGTGATCGCGCAAACTATTGCGAAGCACTTGATGGTGCCGCGTGCGGACTCGGCGCGATTCAGTGAGTCAACAGCGAGAAGCTGAATCGCGCGAAGTGGAGAGGCGCAGTCATCTACACGGTCTCGGGATTCAACGTCTATCGGTTAAAATGTACAAAGATTCATAGAGAGAGTAACCATTATCTTGATCGCGTCGATCGCGGCGCGGATCAACGGGCCCACGGATCGACGTTGAATTTTAAACTAGGCGGACCCTCCTTGGTGTCCTCGCCAGCGTACAGTTCGCCGTCCTCGAATTCCCTTAGCGGTTGCCTGTGGAGGGGGGGTGAAGTCGAGAGACTTTGAAACATGCTAGCGCTGGCGAACGAAACGCTCGCTTGCGCCGGGTTGGCATTTCGTTGCGAACTGGCTTCCAACAGCGTCGATTAGACGTTACAGACGTTGTACAGGTTCAAGGTCCGCGTGCCTACGAGTAGATGTAACCGAGGTCACGCGTTTGGCGCATTGGTGGCCTCGTCCTCTTTGCTCAGCTCTATCAGCTTCTCCAGGGAGAACTGGCGCGCCCTTGCCGCCCATACCTCCCCGTTCGCTAGCACCCTGAAACACAATTAGTAACGTTCGATCTGACGTGATCTATTGTCTATCAACGCGAAGGTATTCCAATCTGAGTCAAGGCTGCGTCATATGTATAACATCTGGCCAAGTTTTTTAGACGAAAGCAAATTTTCCATAGGCATGCGGATTTCAAGAATTCTTAACCGGGAAAAACCCATTAGGCTCTGTCGCCGAACGACTGAGCCCGGTCCGAGGTTATTATTAAGGATGTATCAGACGTACAATATTAGACAAAAGTATATTAAATTTGAAATACTTGAATATCTACGTCTTACGCATTGTAAATCTAGATACTGGGAACTCGAACGACAGTTGGAGTCTTATTTTTTACTCCTAGAAAGGTATTTTTCACTTTACAATTGCTTTTTCTAGCATTATTTGTTGAACTTTTGGCAGGGAAAATGCCCTGAATTCACAATTTTCTCAAGTTATAATTTATTTCTTTAAAACTGTATAGTGAAAACAATCGAAACTTGGTAGATATTTTCATGTCTCCATATACTACATGTACAAAAAAATTGAAACCATTGATACCATTTTTTCAACATTTTTTCGACGATTTTGTTTGTCAAGATCGTCTCTTTTTATAAGATTACGTGTAAGACTAAGTTGATATCATTTTGAAGATAGATCCGATACATTCTTAATCGAAGATTGCCCGATCGTCGGGCTACCTACCGTCTGGTGTTTTCGCTGACCAGCCTGTCCGGCGCTCCGTAGACCGGCGGATTAGCATAAGGATCATAGCCGAGGACAGAAAGCATCGGCGCGATGTCAGGCATCTCTCTGACCACGTCGTCCGGAATGTGGCCTACCCACTTGGTCAGTGCCTCCAGGTTCACCGGCTTTATGATCTGGTCCGACGACCTCTCAACCCTGCATTCCAAAAATACACGACAGAATTCAATTACCCAATTGATTCATCCCGCGCGAGACATCGCGGGGTTATATACCCTTGACAGGTCGAAGAATAGAGTCAATTTTACGATAATTATGAAAAGGCCTTGCGAGAAGGGGCTGCTAAGGCACCTCTTCTTAACACAACTTGCTTGCACAACTTATGTATATCTTGATTTCTAAATACGACGTTTCGTTATGTGAAAAAAAAATCACAAAGATGACCCTATTTTCTAAACTGTCAAGAAGCTGTCTCTCATAGACCTGTCGCCTTAAAAAGAATGAGAGATTCATTTCCAGGGAGCTCAGATGGGATGAATCCTCGTTCCCTTACTTGCTAAGAGGCACGCCGCCGGGCTTGTTAATAAATTCCTCGTGATGCATGACAGACTCGTTCCAAGGTACGTCTAGGAAGTTGAGGATCTTCTTCATCCACTGGCGGGGGTGCAGCACCAGCTGTTCGTAGGGCACCATCAGACACTTATCCGACCCTATCTCCTTGCACTGACCGTACATCGTGGATATCGCATGGTTCCACTTGATGAGCGATTGCCGATAGGACGACAAGTCGAAGCCCGTGATGGTGACCTGGAGGATTCGTTACCGCGTTACATTCTCCGCGAGCGAAGGGCGAAAGAGCGGCGCGTGCACGTTTGTCGCTTCGAAGGCAGATTTTTCAATCGAACTGACGCGGAGCGTTTAAATACCGACGGGGCTACAGAATCGAGTTAGCCGAGGCAGAGAATCGGTCGGTTGCATTAACATAAATTTACATATCGCGGCTGGATTTTTATCGCTCCTTTTTCCGTTAGAAGAATACGTGAATTTCCAATCGTTTCTAGCCGCGGCTGGTTCCCCGGACGAGTACATGGCGTTTTAATATTCGCGAATGAAGTGGGATAAATTTGCATGCATCAGCCGGAATGGACGGCGCGCGGGTGGGAGTCGCTTAAAGCCATCGATCGGTTGGATACCTTTCTAGAGATAATGGAATGCACGGTGGCACGGCCGTCGCGGATCATGAAGATAAACTTGGCATTTGGGAAGAGATCGAGAATGTACGAGCCCATCTTGAGAGTGAGCGGATCCTTGTTGCACAATCTCGGCGCAGGCTCCGCGTGCCTCGCTATTATCTCCAGGCAGAACGCCGCTATCGCGCTGTCCATCACCTGGGCAAATCGTTCATTACTGGATTAATACCCCTGGATCGTCCCCCCTCTATGGGGCGATCAGCGATTGAAACGATCCTGGAAACGATTCAATGCTGATGGTATCTTCGATCTAAACTCTAAAGCCATCGGCCACTGAAAGGGATCGGTGTTACCCAGATGAAATCTTAAGGATCAGAAGCGTCTTTCCACTCAACGCGAAACAATACTCGCGCGATAGTATCGAAGATGGATCAGTGTGCGTTCGCTACTTACTTCTTTCGAAATGCCCGCCTCCGAGAGCCGCAGGTTCTCTCTCTCCGATTTCAGCCAGTGCATCCTCATCTGCAGGATCCTCGGTATCACTCTGGTCTCTTGGCCACACCTGTCGTAGAAAATCATACGCGAATGAGCTGTCAACTGTCTTTGATGCAGTGTAGGTATATTGAGGATACTAGATGGCAATCGTATCAAGCGATGATTGGTAATCTGCCTGCTGAATGGGTGCTCACCTGACGTCGGGATGCGCGTCGAGCATGGCGCGCACCAGAGTGGTGCCCGATCGCGGCACACCGCCGATGAATATCAGCGGCATATAACGATCGTACGTGTACCTCTTGTGATCGAATGGGCCCACCACGTATTTCTGCAAAACGCCAAACGTCGAGGCCGATTAATAATAAATTCGCTTGTTGGCTAGTGGCTAAAGCTGTGGAGGCTTTCGTTCGGGTTTGTGGGTGTGGGGGTGAAATTAGAGGCGAGGAGTACTGGTCACTTTGTTCTTTGAAATGCGACTGAAGCAGAGCTTGTTCTTTTTCTAGTATTAATTGTACGTTTTGGGTTTTAGTAATCGATTGAACCAGGGGCAGATTTGGAGATTTGGCACCCTTAGTGTCTAACAAATGTCTCACGCTCTTTTCGTGAAATATCATCCAATATTTTAATTTAAAAGAGTTGAGACGATTTTAAAATTAATTTGATATGATAATCCGAAAAGAAAAGAAAAGTGAGCTGCTTTTAAATTTATCTCAAGCCTCTGTTTTGTGTTTAAACCTTTCTCAATTTCTTTTCCTAAAATTTGCCGCTCCCCAAATTTTTCGCTCCCCTAAATTTATCGCTCTCAAGAATATTCCGCTTTCCAAAATGTATTGCTCCCGAAAATTTGCCGCTTCCCAAAATTTGTTGCTCCCCAAAATTGGCCGCCTTAGGCTGCAGCCTACTTACTCCTTAGTCTACACATATACAAATCCGCCCGCGAATTGATCTACACTAGAGGAATCAAAATTTGGGGAAAAGTTATCTTTTGGTTCCGCGTAAGGCCGAGATCGAAAGTAGCTTCGTATGTAGCAGCTCGTCGAACGATTATTACAGAATTATGCATCGCGTTACGGTCCCTCTAGCCCGGATATGATTAGGCTTGATTAAACTTTGGTTACGAAGAACTTTCTATCTGTCCTACAATATCGTCTAACGAACAAACTCGTGGAAGTTCGGAGACACGAAGGCGGACAGGATCGATATGCTTTGAATTTTTGTACAGTGGGCTCGGGCGACCTTTTCGACGATTCGATCGAGGAAAAGTTTAAACAACTTTCGATCAATTACGAAGTTTCGCTGGGAACGGTTGTAGGTTGGTTAGACGTAGCCTGGACTTTCTTCCCCCGTTTAGTTGCTTCTTTTCCCGTTTCCCTAGATAGATTTACTTAAGAACATAGGAACGTAGTTATCGCTTCGAGAACACTCCTAGTCGCTGCTGCCTTTTCTTCGTCGGATTAAGTAACATTTATTTTCCATCGTTATCGCGCCGGGAAGAGAAATAGCGGAGCGATGAACTTCTGAAGACAAGCGAAAAGATAAAAGTCGAATTGCATCGTTACAAATGAGGACAATTTTTCTAAACCTTATACGTACGGACAAATCTATTAATAATACTGAGTTCACACTCTGAGAACAGATTTCCACGATGTGATTTTACGTGAGACTTTTCTATCAGACAGAAATCTCAGCAACAACTAAATGTAAATAATGGAAATAGTCGCGAAGTGAGATTTTTGAAAATATATCATAAAACTTGTCTCGTGAAACTAATGACAAAATAATTAAAAAGTAAAATAATGAAATAATTGTCGCGTAAGATTAAAGTCTCGTGTGAGGCACGACACTTTTGTCTCATCGTGGACTTCTACCTTAAGAAACGAAACTGTCACATCAGAATGTTTTAATTAACCGCAATCATCGTAAACTACAATAATATTCGCACCGATGCACAGGCTTAATTAAGCAAATATTATATCAAGAACTTTATCGCTCGATCCGCCTGCCGCTGAATTTTACACGAATATTAATAAACGTTGACTGCTACGCTTCATTAATACAGCGGCCAAATTGAAATTGAATTACAACGTATAATTTTCATGGAATTCCCTGGTGCGCGCGAAACCTCCCCGGAAATTAAGCGAATTCGGTTACGCGGAGGGTGAAATTTTCGGCCAGGCCTGCCGCGCGACATTTCGCTGCCGAAAGCGGCCTTTGTGAAAAAAATACGTCGCGTAATTAGCATTTTTTACGGGCAAGATAGCGTACGCCTCTCCGCGCCTGTGACTTTCTATCCTTTCCCTCTGTTGCTCGAGGGGAGCGAATAAACTCAGCGCGATCCTATGCTCGCGATTTACGCGCGGCCACCAGAATTCTAATAAAAACCGATAATTAACGCGCCAATTAGCAGGTTGTATCGCTTCGAACATTACACCCGAAGGCTTCCTCCCGCCAGCGCGAAATTAATTAATTGCGAGGTAATTGGTGAGCGCGTGACATTTTTCGAAAGTGAGCCGAACCGGCAGCTGGAAATTCAAAGGCGAACGGCAAACAGGCAACCGTGTTTTCATTCCCGGGCACAATGTCGTGTATTTTCGCGGTAGAAGAAAAATATATTTCCCGGGGAACGATAGTGTTTTCACGGTGTAACGCGAGGTTTCGCTTCTCCTCATCTTTTAACGCGCTTGGGTCGAAGCTGACGCATGGCGGGCAATAAAATTTACCAGGCAACGGTTTAATTAGCGGCGCGATTAAAATTCCAGCAACATGCAAATGAACAATCGCCGGTGCAATTGATGTTTACGACCGGGGCGGGCATGCATCGCGCTCGCAATTACAAGATAGCGGCTACAACAGTGAAATAAATCGCGAAGGCGATCGAGGATAATAATACAGCTCATTTCGCATACAGCCGCGCGAATTTCCATCGTATCGCTAATCCAGATCCAACGTGCTACAAAATATTCCCCCGATCCACGAGATTCAGCCTCCTCGGTTCCGTTTCAAAGCAGACCACCATTCAAAGCGAACACGCTGAAGTTGAAGAAGTATATACCGCTCGGCGAGTGTCCTCGCGCTTGGATGCCTCTGTCCCGGCCTCTCGTCCCCGTAAAATGGGCCCTCGTCTCTAGAATAAAAGGCGCGTTGGGCAACGATGTTCCTCCACCGCTTGACGGTTTTTCGCGCGTAGAAAGAAGACGCAGCAGAGACGGGAGGAAAAAATACGTTTCGCAATTAGCATTCCTCGTATAACCCGGGGGGTTGCCTCGCCGCTCGGGCTGCCCCTATTCTCTTTCGCTTTTAGCCCCGAAGCACTGGGGGAAAAGTACGCGTGAAACTCGACCGACGCGATTTATGTCGCGCGGAGGGTGAGCCTGACAGAACCTCGTTTCTCTTCCGTTCGCGTGTTGTCGCCGGGAACCTGCGAACACAGAGCTTGCCGCTGCTTCGAACGACCACGTATTCACGCATGTTGCTTCGTCTTGTCGCCCTATTTTTTCCCGGGGAGGTCGCGAGAAGGGAAGGAACTCCAGGGGGTTGCGAAGCTTTCGAGGCCGTGGATTCTATCTGCTCCCGAAGCGCGCCCTTCGCCACATTCTCGCCAAAGCTGTAGCAATTAACGCTGGATAAACGAGTAGGTGGAAACTGGAACAGCTATTCTGCCTGCGAAGCTGAGGGATTATTCAGGTGTTACGTTTCCCTAACGTTTCCTTAGATCGATGCACTTATCGGAACAAGGGTGGTTTGCCCCTCGCCCGGAGGACGCTCGAAGACAGTGCTCCCCCCACCACTCTTTCTCGAAGGATAAAGCACAGTGGTTCCTCTATGATAGTAGAATCGTGACGGAGGGAAAATAGGAAACGCTACGAAGAAAGAGCTGATCTTTAGAAACGTAATGTTCCCTCTGGCATTTTCACGAGACTCCGCTGTTTGCTCTTTGGATCTGGCACGAGCCAGAGAGCTTCCCTTAAACTCGCGCTTCTGACCTATTACCTATAGTACCGATTTGCGTCACGGTTTAATATAGCCACGGGGGTTTTAATGGGACAGGCTAGCCTTTGACCGTAATCTCTTTGTTCCTCGTTAAAGGGTCTCTCGTTAGAAGTCAAGGGCCCTGTTGCCGGCGAGAAAGCTCGGCCGCTTCGCTCGGACGCTGCCTTTTCGTTTCGTTAACGAGATAATTTGCGCCTGATCAATCATCGTGTTTTCCCCTTTGTGTGCCCCCACGCGAGCGTTTCTCCAAACCGACGTTCTTCTTAAGTTTTCCAAAGTTTAAAGCCCGTTTTATTTCTACCGGACCCGGCTCCCGAAAGTCGTCGCGTTCCCCCGAAACTTTATCCCCACCCTTCGCGCGCCAGCGCCCCGAAAATCTCTCGAAGTTCGTTCCCCCGTCCCTCGGCTCGCGTTATCTTCTCCTTCGGAAGGTTACACTTGGCGATTATGACGGGGCAATTAGCCGGATAAGCCCGCGTCGAGATTAAATCGCGATTTTCCTTCTCGTTTGTCGCTTTCCCGGAAGCTGCTTCGAGGGCTGCAGGGCCGACATCGGGTCGCAGACCCGCCGACGTATCCCTTGGCGAACAAAAATCCAATTTCAAAGTTTCGCCGCGTAAACGAAGTTGCAAGGGAATTTCTGGCCTCTCGTAAGCCGCGATATGAGTTCGCAGCGCGTCGTCGAGTCGCATGGCTTTTCCTCATAAGCTATGCATGGCACGCATGCGCGTCCGTCAAAGTCGACGGGGGATGCGAGCGGGATTTCCGCGAGCGTCGTGGAAAATTAAAATTCAAACGCCGATGGCATCCTGTTTTCGTTGCGTCTTAGCGCGACCCTTGCCGCGTTGTCTGTCGTCCCATCGATTTCCCTTCGTGCCTCATCGCCGTGCCCCTCGTCTCTGCTAATTAATTGTTTTCATAATGGCTCGACGTCGGGGATTCGATTAAAACTTCCGTGATTTTGATAGACACTGCCGGAGAGGGATAAACAGCGTTCCATAGAACACTGTGCCTTAAAAACCCTTCGTCTCCGTTTCCAGCTCGTTGGACTTTAACGTCCACGACGCGAAAGAATGTGCGGTCGATCAGAGTGAGCTGTGCGCGTCGTTTAAAGGGTTGCAAAGGATAAGGCGAAGAATCGGGAATGGAAGCAAGGGAACACGAAAGAAGCTACTCATCCGACGATCGGCGAGCTTTTGCTGTATCGCAGGGGAATCTTCCAAGAAACAAAGCGGCCGGATGAAAAGTTAATTGGAAATAGCCAAGCAAGGGGTGGACAAGAGAGCAAGAAAGGAAAGGAGCGGTTTATTCGCGCGATAAAATTTGCCCGGGCGTTACTTTAATTGCGTCTCGCCTAATTCCAGCGGGTCTCCATTGAAATTTGCCCCGGAAGTCGTGGGTTAGGGCTGAGACGACTCGGAGCCCACCTTCATGCTTGGCCGATCGGGCTAATAGCTCGTTCCTTCGGGCTATCCGGCAGGAAATGGCTATTGGACGACGTCTGTTTCTTCTCGTCGGTGGAGACTGTCGCTCCACCACTCACGCGAATTCTATTTTCGTTCACTCCTGCCCTCGGAAAAGGTGGCCGGGTCAAACCGTTCCCTAGCTTCCACGAGCTGAATAACGAATTGGCCCCTGGCTTGTACATCTTCGCGGGCTCGCTACTCAATTTCGCCCGCTATCGCCGAGATTTTTAATCAAATCCTTAAATTAGGAAAGTATTTTCATTCCGCGGCCGGGCTTCGCGTTAATAACTTATCCCCCCTGGAGTGCAAGCCCACATCGAAGCGCGAGCAAAATTAGTTGCAGTTTGTGCTCACAGGCGAAACGTTTCGACTTGGTTTTCGTGAATGCATAGCTCATACCTCGCGGGCATCCGGGGCCAACGAAGTACACTGGCGCCGTTAATTACCAACGCCGACTCCACCCCCCCCCCCCCCCCCCGAACCCTACACGTTCGGAGAAAATTTTACGAACATTCTTTGCACGGCTGTCCGCCGGTTTGTTGCCGCGTTTTCTGGCGAAACGCGTAATTTCGTCGTTGCATTCATCGCGGAAAGTTGGCGGAGCTCGTTTGTCCAGGGTGTCGGCGATTGTTCTGTCCCCGATTGCGGCACGTAGCACGACAATCTCGCGAAAACTGGGATAAAACTAATTCGTGACTACCAGCTGGGTAGCTGTGCGGGGTCGTAAATCGTCCGCGCGATAATACAGAAACGCGGAGCTCGGTGCTGCAGGAGCGGAGGGCAGTAAAACGCAGATTTGGTAAGAACAGAGAATCCGTTTCTTTCTTAATCTATTAAGAATCTAAGCGATCATTGATTCCTTTCTTCGAATGCTGTATTTCTTTATTCTAAATAAATGCCATTGCATCCGACACTTTAAAGAATGTAAAACAAGAGGGGCATTCACTCACCTCTTTGGCAACCATCATCGCTGTGGGCACGTACTTCATGGAGCCGCAGATGATGCCCAGCTGGTAGAGGGCGAAGACAAGGAGGAGGCCGACGAAGCAGATGATAGGCCCCTTCCGGCCACCTCGGCTCAGCAGGAACGACATGTCGCCGGGGCCGACCACCACTCGCCCGTCACTCGCTAGCACGTGCTTGCACGTGTTTCAGGCGATACGTGAGCGAGGACCGATGCACTCTGCGCAGCGGTCACCGCCAGGAACTCGAGGCCAAGGTTCGAGGGCCTCGTCGTACCGGTTACGTCACTAGCTCATTGCACCTGTTCAACGTGAGAGGCAATCTGATTAGGCAACGGTAAAGAGTAGCGGCGAATTCTGTTATCGACAGGTCTACCGTTTAAACTCCCCCGCTCGGAGTATGCAAAGTTCAGGGAGATTGTAAGGCTCGCCTCTCAAGTATGTACCTAGTACCGAGACGGACTTTGTCTCTTTACCTCGTAGCCCATTTCGATATTAGGGGAGAAGCGTGTAATCTGATCGAGGGGAGGATCGTTGCCGCGGCGCTTCTGCCAATATTTATCTTCGGCGGGAGGTGGAAGCTGGCGCGAGCCATCGTAATTTTCATCTAGATGGCTCGGTGCCATCGCCGCGGCCTGAACCCGTGGAGTTCCTTAAGCGCGTTTTGATTTAGCTGCTCTTCCGTTTCGCGGCTTTGTTTGGTGTGATATATGGATCGACCGGTGCATGCACTTTACGGAGTAAGAATCACCGATGCATTAGCGCGATAAATCTCGGGGATCATCGAACACGGTACGGGGGAGGACACCGTTGGCCGATACCGAAAGGACCGGCGTAAACATCTTCCGATATTTGATCGGGCATCGTAATAATCCGGCGGATCGATAAGCCGATGCAAAACCAGGTCGTAGAGCGGTGGAATTTTCGAAAGAGAATTTCCCAGGAGCTTCTCCAGCAACTCCTTCATAATATCTTATCGTGGCACGGAAAAGTTCCCGATATTGCGGGAAGATGAGCGTGCAAATTTCGCTCGGGTAGCCGGTCGTGATACTAGGCTTCCTCGAGTAAAAGTAATCGAATTTGGAGAAAGCCGGGAAACTCTGTCGAGACTGATCCTAAAAATAATTCGAACCCCTTATGCAACCCGCGCTTCAAACTTCTGTTTGGCGGGCTCGAGGGAGACAGAGAAGAAGCTCGGGAGATCCGTATCGAGGCCGAATGGTCAACCGGTGATTCGCGAAGCGTAGTCACCGGGCAAAGGAAGGAAAGAAAGCGCAGGATCAAAGGGGAACGAGAATGGAGCAGGAAGTCGGTGCAACTGGGTCGTGCACAGCCGACCTGTATCTATTTTCCGGAGACAGCTTTCAGCGGGAGCTTTCTATTTCGCGCCTCAACCTTTGACCTCTCCTGGAAGCCCGCCCTTTCTCGAGTTATGAAAGATGAGGACAATAGCCACATATTGCTGGCTCCGTGTTACGGTCCAATCTAACCATTTTCTACTTTAAACCTTCTCGCTTTCCGCCCTTTCTCCTCAGACAAAGCGTCACTTCGTTTCCTTGTATCAACGGGGTTGTTTTCTGTCCTAGATTCTTTCCCCCCGTAACACCCTTGTCCCATCCTTCACTTGGATTGGACGAAATCGAAGCGGATACCGAACTCTTACAGGACAGAAGTCTTCATTCGCGACTTCCTTAGAAAGGTACGTAGGTACTTGCCAATATACACGTTTAAGCTACGTTGCACATTGGCTAGCTTTCGTTACGTTGTTACGTCCGTGGTTATCAACCCTCCCATCCCTGCACCCCCTTGTATTTTCCCCCGGGGAAATGCAATCGCGACGCTCCTTACTTTTATATTTATGCCGTTTTTAATATCCATGGAGCGCAACGGTTTATTGCAACGTGCGGTGTACGATAGTCGGCCGGAATAACGACGCCGAAATGAGGGCGACCAGCGGATGCTAGTCCTCGGGGCTCATTCCTCTCCCTTCACTGCTTCGAAGCTACATTTTTCATCCGAAACAGCGTCGAAACAAACACGCAACGTCCCTATGTAATGGATCAGAGGCAAAGAGTCACGAACCAATTTCCATTTTCCTGATATATTTATGTTTCTGGTTCTGGGAGTTCGTTCTACTCTGTATGTTTCTTTTATTTGTATTATACAATGATCCATTTCATTGACGATCGATACCATTAGCAGCAATACATTTGTGTTGGTCCATCAGCAGGGACCATTTTCACTGCTCACAGTCGGATCGATCAGGCTACACACTCCCACCCACCCGTTCCCCTGTCCTTTTGGCAAAAGTTCCCTTAGCTCCTACCAACTTTCCCGTCCGTTTATGGGGTACGTATCCTCCCCCTGAAACGATATCGATATTCGAGAACCGTTCTCTCGTGCACCCTTCTTAAATTCGACATTTGTCTACGACGTCGAGTTGTCGGTGTAAAATTGATATCGGGGATTTCGCTATCTGCTCGGAACACGGTCGTCCTCGCGCCGCCATCGGAACCTGGCAGATCGATGTTTACGATAGCGCTTGGCCGTTGGCACCTAGACATATTGTTGCTTTTCGCCCTGGCGTTGAACGACAACTACACCCTCCCCCGAGTTACACGCCCCTATCGGGCACGTTCCCTTTATGATTGCGCGCTTTTACACACTCGGCAAGGTATGACGTGCTCCGGAAGTTCGATTGTGCCACGATATCGCGACATCTGCGCTGTTAATTAAAGCTATCTGCTTTACTTTGCTTCTCGCGTTTAGGTTCGACGTAATAACAACTGAACCGGAATTGGGATCAGGTTTATTAACGTAATGTTCTTATTAAGTGAGTTTAAACTACTTTTATGTATTTCTTGGGAACGTGAATTAAGATTTTCCTGTGGCGATTAAGTGTTTACGAGGATTAAGGATCGTGTATAAGGGGAATGAAGGAACGGGGAGATTTCGGAGCGCGACACTGCAAGCTCGAAGTTAAATATATTTCGCTGATAAATAATGCCGATTTTACTTCCCGCGGAAATGCACAATGTTGCAAAACGGGATTTTGATTCACGAACGTGGCAATTTCGTTTGTAACGTTGGTGGAAAAAATTCGTCGTTCGCAACTTTGTTGCGTTTCGTGGGGAAGTTAAATAACTTACCCGAATACTTGCCATATTGTGCACGATCATAAAACGATTTGTCCCTAAGTTGAAAGCAGTTCGTGTGAGTAGTACAACGTGTTAAGGGTGGAAGAGTGGAGTGTGAAGTGTGATGTGTAGGCGTGAAGTGTGAAATGTGAAGTGTATAAAGCGAAGTGTGAAGTGTAGAAAGTGAAGTAACTGGTGTAGAAATCTGTGGAATTTTTGAAAATAGTGAGAAATGTACGAAGACTGGAGAATGGGCGGAATGTGCCGGATGCTGAAAGCGCGTTGGAATACATAGTATTGTAACATTGTTGCAATTTCGGTGGAAACTGTAAAAAAGAATTTATTTTCAATTCAATGTACATTCAATTAATTTTTTATAGTAGTAGGTATACATATCGCTCATTTGCTGCAACAACAACATAACTAAAAATTCACGATTTTTGCAGGAAACAGGTTCGAAAGTTTTGTTAAACAATAACAGCTTTTTCTATATAAATAACTCCAAACCTACAATTTCTGAGATGTGTCCTTGTTGCAGCAAATGAGCAATATGAGGTAGGTACGGGGCCAAAATTCAGGTGCCACCGTTCGGGCTTGCACGCGGTTTCGTGAGAGATCGAGGCCTGACTGGCAGGGTAGAGTCGTACGAGGCACAAAGCGCTCTTTGTTTCAGCATCCCAAAGTTTATCGACCGTGATGGGGGCTGTGGACATTATGCACCCCTCGAGGAATCACCGGAGACATGGATCATCGCAAGTTTAATGAAAGAACTTCGATAGCGATCACTGTCAATCCAATATTCCGATGGGGCTACGCGAGGAATCATCCTACTAAGAAAAATTGGTCATTTCTCTGTTCTGTCTTGTGAATATTTATCGAATAGTTGTAACGAAAGTTCTTTTAACAGATATCGACACCCGTAAAGTCTATAATTTTTATCTCACCTATACCTAAGTAACATCCTCGAGAAACAATAAAGTGTGCAATAAATATTAAATAAGAAGGTAAAAGTCGAACTAAGCTCCGCCGCCCGAATTGTCTTGTTGGGCCGAGTTAACTCGAGTTTCCATGACAAACGTTTGCCAAGCCAGTTCCTCTCGCGTCACAGAATGACCTCATTTTGGAATAATTCTATTAGCGCTTTCACGATAATTCAATTCCGTCGACGGAATTCAGACATTACACGGAAGTAGTAAATACCTACCTGGGAGACGGTAATGATGCGACTAGTTTATTTCGATATTTAAATTTATCCCGTCGCAAGGAATTTCCAAGTTCCGTGTCGCTTTGTGTCATTGTTAAGCCTTCTCTTCAGGGGGCAAGGGGCGAGGAGAATTCTCGGCAAGTTTAATGAAAGAAGTTGGGCACTGGTGAACTTTAAGCCGATATTCCAATCGACGGTCGTTTTACTGGTGCTAACGAGAGAACGAATCGATTCCTCCTGGGAGGCGGTCGAGTTTTCACGGAAATCATCGATTTTCTTATTCGAACCCTTTGAAGCGATACGCGTTCACCTTTTTATTCCCTTTCAATGGAACTCGCATTTCAAACTCTTATAATGTCATTCTGTTATCGACGCATGGCTCGCGGAAATTCTGAAATACCTACACAAATTTCGATATTACAAGGGAAAACAAAGTTACTCGCGTACCCATGCGATGTATTAGCCTGTTAACCGTGTTGAACGCAAATAACTGAGATCGTGACAAGCACCAAGCTGAAACTCTGATTAACGCTGATTAGAGGCCAGCCGGGTGGCTTTATTAAAGTGTCCAGTCGCGAGAAATTGCGAGCTTCTTTTACAGAAAATGAAACATGGGTCCAATTACGGCAGAGTATTTGCCACTGTTCTGCCACACAATATTTCAAAGTTCTCTCTGCGGACGTTCACAGCCACCACGCAATCGCCTGATTTAACGTTAATTATAATACAGAGTGTTCCACTTACTCTTGCCTGAAATATTTCTCGACGTCATCGATAGTTTCGAAGACACTAGCATGGCTAGATTTAAACGAACCATCTAGCCATTAATTGCTCGTGACGACAGAGATTCCTACCTAACGTTTTTCTTGCGACAGAGATGTATCCGCGGATTACGTCGGTCCGTTTCCCAACTAGTACGACGAGATCCTTAATTGCGCTCATCGGCTAATTCTTTGTCGTCCTAATTGCTCCTTGAAGTTTGGCCCTCTCGTTAATTAAATTTAAGAGCCCCGCCGCGTCTTGGAACAACGTTCCCTTCCAATCGATCGCGAAGTACAGCCACCAATTTTCTTCTAAACGAAAACTATCAGTAATTGCCAGAAATCTCTGAGACCTGGAATTTAGAAGATCGAAACATACCTCCACAGAGAGAGTTGGTTACCTTCGATGGAGAGAGGAGATCGCGCGCTTGCGGAGCGCGTTGCATCGCTCCAAAAGTCATAGTAATTACTTCGTCCGCGTTAATACGTCACGCGCGGAATTCAGATTCAGACATCGACACGGAGAATTGCGGCTGCGAATAGAATGGAACGGAGGAATTGGATCCGAAATGCGCGACGCTGGGAAACTGCCGCCCGAAGACAGCCGCTGAAACGTAATACTAATAGAAACCGAAATACAGAAACAAAGGGGAGCGGATCGAGACGGTAGTCGAAGTTCGGTGGTGCCGATGGAAATAGACTGGGGGAGTAGTTCCGCGAGCACCGGCAAAGCGTGAGGCGCAAAAATCGAGAACCCGAGGGTGGAGGTTGAGAAACCTAGCAGGTATTGAATTTCCAATCGTAGGGTGTACTATTTCTGCGTGCAAATTTTACAGTGCACCCGATCATTTCAATCCGCTTCGACACTTCGCCGGTGAAATTAGAAAAGCATAAAAGTGAACGGAAAAATGGTCCACCAACCAGCAGGCCTCAATTTAGAAATTAACTTGGTGCGAGAGAGAGACAGGCAATTAAATTGTTGCTGGAGTGAAGCGGCGTGGGTGGCAAAACGGAAACGGGAGCGGGCGAAAGGGAGAGGATACACGGGCACAGAAATTGAAGATCTCACCGAGGGCTGTGATACGCGGCAGCTAGCAGCTGAAATTCGACGACCACGGGGGCCCGGCGCTGGCAAAAGGGGGTGTCTCTGGTTCTCTAGTTCCCTCGTTCTCTCGTTCGGCGCCCCTACCGGTCGATGCAGCGTGTCAGTAGCAATCCAATTAATCGGCGGACTCGGCGTGCACTCGTACGTATAATGCAGCGGCCGTGCAAACAGACGGCCTGCTTTCAGGTAGAAACGAGGCCGATGCGCGGATATTACCGCTGCAATATGCAACCCTCCCCTCCTTCGATCAGCTGGGACGGCTTCACCCTATTCCGACGATCCGCTGATAGCTCGTCTTTGACGATCGTGCAGCGGAAAACTGCGGCCTGAGAGCGAGGGACGAGGCCGTTATACATTCGTAATAATTACAGGGAGGACGGCTGTCGTTTAGTGGGGATAATCTGAAAATGCTGTTTCGGTGTTGCTCGAGGGTCGTCGATATCGTTTAATTGCCACCTTTTGTTTTATTCCACTTGGCGATGATCATTCGGTGGGGGTTGCTGACGATTCTGTACCGTGGTCGGATGTAACGTGGCAAATAGAGAAAGGATGCTGGTATTCCTGTATAATGTTCGGGGTAAAAATGGCATGGTTGGATGCTTCTTAGTAAAAGCTTTTAAATGAACACGTGTATATAGACTTGATATGTACTTAATATTAATGACAGTACGCCTTTTGAATCTCCATGGTGTCATTTAGCATTGACCAACGGGAACTGAAAGGATCCTCGCAGTTAGTGAAAGCTGGGAACGTTATCAGAGCGAACTTTATATTAATTCAATTTAGCTGTCCACAGTCGGCCGCGAGCGTTACTATCGCGACGCGGTAATTAATTGTTTAAAGTGAAACACAGGAACTGAAACCCGCGGCGGGTTTCCGTTCGACTGACGTTCTAATTTCACTTGTACCACCGTTGTCCGTGACATGCAGCAGTGAAATAGATTCCAGCGGAATGAAACCTATTTGCGCGATTGCAAACACTGTCCCAGCGTGGGCGTACGATTAATTTTTTATTTCAGCGATTTCCTTCGCGCGTTCCCAGCTCCACCGGCCCGAAGACGCAGAGTCAGAGCCGGGAGCTAGGTCGCGGAGGAAAAGGGTAGGAAAATAGAGATATCCAACGAAATTTACGAGCTCGCGTTTCTGGTGACTCTCACCGCGCAAAAACGAGCGGATAACGGCGTCGTGTTGCACGCCGGATCGTGCGAGGACTTCGTCGCTAATTGGAACGAATGCGCGAGAATGCGGCCACGGAGGCCTCGCAGGAATTTCAAAAAGCCACTGGTTCCAGTCGAGAACAAACGACCGACAATGCTCGGAAGTAAAAATGAATATCGAGGAGGCACGCGATCGCGGAAACATCGGGGGGAATTTACATTCAATTTAACGATTTTACGAGCGCTCGTAATAGGGAATGTACACTCGGGAAATCCGGTCGGTTCCCGGGGAGAAGTAATGAAGGGGGTTGTTTTTCCGATGCGATAGAATCCGGCCTCTGATTATTTTCACTCTCCGATTATTAATTATTACACGATATAACATTGGTATGCGCGGTATAATAATTTGTTTGATTAATCGATGGAAAAATTTTCCCGAACTGGATCCCGTTTCGTCCCCCTTTCATTGAGTAATAGAAGCGTGATATCTGGGGAATGGCAAACACGGCCGTACAGAGATCAGACGAGATATACGGCGTTGCTGGTGCACTGTAGCCTCCAGCACCGACCAGCAAATGGTGTCGCGGCGCACCAAATCACGCGAGACTCGGCTACTAATTGAAACAAATGGCTGGAACAGCGACCCCGGGAGCCTTTTGTTTCTCGCTCGCCAGAGAGAGACCCACATCGAATCCGAAGTTAAACAAATTTCGAATCTAATTTCACTCGCCGTCCCAAACCCCCTCCACTGAAAAATAGGCTCGTTCCAACCGACGAGGGAAAAGGTAGCACGGTTGAAAAGTATCCGCCGCCCCTTGCACGCGTGCAACTTTGCGCCGCGTTCGCGTCTACCTTCCGATTTCCCGACATTCGCGTCTTCCTCCTGTTTCTCCTTTTTCCAAAACCGCCAGACAGTTTTGATCCGCGCCGAGCCGTAAATTACGCGCGCGTGGCAGCCTTGAAATATTTTGCGGGATAAATAGCGGAGAAGGGTTGTTTACGGGGTCGTTGATGTTTCGCGAGCGCGTACCTCTTTTTTTTTCCACCCACGACACTCGACGGCGACGGAGTACCGGGTCGCCGGGAAATGTACGGTCTCGCGGAAACTTTGTCGACGAATTGAACCGTCGAATCGGCACGATGCGTGTTTGCTTTGCAACGTGACGGAGCGGCAAACGTTTCGCGTTTTTCGATGCCAGCGAACGGTAAATACCGCCGCGGCCGCTCTCCGCGCGCGATATCTCGTCGAGTAACGTGTAATTGAAAGCTTATAAAAAAAAAAGAGGACTGACGGCGGAATCCATTGAAACGTGTAAACGGATATTGGTTTTTTTAATTGGAGGTCGCGGCCGATGGCCGTCTACTTTTGGCGGGTCGGAAATTCGAATTCCGTGCACGGAGAACACATCGCGCCCCTAGGCAGCCTCTGACCGAAGCACGCGAACAGCCCTTTATCGGTATTTTTCCAGCTGTATTGGATGCAGAACTTTAATGCCAACACGAGCCCCTTAAAGCTACTACTCATCCAATTCATAACCCAAACGATCGTTCGATTTCATTCACAAACGCTCGGTATTCGCGCACTAAGGGACACGCTTGCTCGTTCATTCTTCCAAGCGCCAAAATAATGCGTACCGCAGACAGAATACCGCGGAGAATCCCATTCAGCGGAGCAGCTCGCGCGACAATAATTTTTGCTGTGCAGTGAGACGGCGGGAGTTAAGAGCGCTTCGCGCGAACGTATCGCTAACGAGAATTCTCTTTCCTTCGAGTCGATCCCTCGATTCCACCCCTCGCACTCTCTAGCTCGCCTCCTTTTTCCCCGCGGCGTTCGCCCAAGTATCCCCGTAAGTACCAGGCCCTCGAATCTTCACCGAGATTCGCGTAATCAAGCCTTCATTCAGCGAGAATACAGTCGACACTGGGGCAGGAGGGCTTTCGTTTTACCTGATATGTCGTCGGAAGAAGCAGCGGCGCCGCGCCGGCCTCTTCGCCGAGATAGGAATAAGAGCAGCCCGTTAGCAATGGAAACGAGGCGAAAACGAGGGCGACGCGACCGTATTTTTTCGGGCAAGCGAGAATTTGCATGAGCGCGGGAATGCGTGTCTCTTTGCTTTTCGCTTCTTTCGAGATACAATTGTACTTTCTACATTGTACAGAACTATTCCTGTACGTATCCATCTTTGTCCTTGTTCCCACTATCTGGGGAGACGCGGAGATATTAGTGGTAGTCGATCCGACAGCGATTCATCCATTGTCAGAGATTCAAACGACGATTTGCCGGTACGGGGAAGTGACACGCGACAGAAGAGGAGGCCAGAACGAATGGCATTGTTCTTGTTCTTTTTGTCATCGCGCAAGCGGGTCATTTACATCAGTTACTGCGCTCGCTCCCTCCACCTCTGCTTCTGGCGTAGGCGACTGTGAAACACGGCCGTGCTTCTGCCCTTTTTCCCTGAGAAATGGCAGCCTCTTTGTCTTCGGGGCTCGAGTAAATAATTTCGAATATCGCGCGAGTTCCTTGCCGGTTCGCGGTAAAACGCTAGAAAATTGTTTCTGCCTTTTTATTAAAGTCCTCTGTCTCACAGCTTGTTGAAACTCTCCCTGTGACACAGCTTGGAAGAATTCTGCCTTCCTCTGCTTCCGCTCGGGATCGTAACACTTCCGGCTGGTACCTCTTCGTAAATAGATACCCCTTGAAGTAACAGAAAACCAGAACGCTTTAACACCCCTGGCTCTTTCGACTACTGAAATAGTAGAAGTTAGGGATCCTCGCCTCAATTTTCACTCCCAGTGGTTTACATCTTCGCTGCACCGATCTCGCCGAAGAATCCAAGCGAAATTTTACACCGTCGCTAACCCAGGTACAAATTCTCGCGGTCTTCGCTCGCGACTACGAGAAACTCTTCCTCCGAAGAATCGCCCTGCATCCAGTTACGTAAGAAACGGCGAACGAAACAGGTGGAGAGGAATAAAAAGCGTCGCTTGTTCTTGTTCCGTTGAACCTTGGCCAGCTGCTCGCTGCCGGGAGCCTGGAAACGCCTAACTTGTTCCAGACTTGTACAGCCAACGTTTCAACACCGTTTCCTTTCTCGCGTCGTTCGTTCGGTAACTCGACGAGCCTTCCCCGATGCCAGGCGAAGAATATCGCCCTTCTACATTTCCCCGGGACGCTTGAAGAAACCGTGTCGACATCCTTTTCCCCGCCGCGGCGGGTCCAACAAGCGGTTGGATTATTTAGCATCGATGATCGGTTGTTTAACTATAGCGGGACGCGATATCGGGCGCGGTAATCTGTTCCAGTTAATAATTCGGACGCCGCGGAACGTTCAACTATAGCAATTATGCATGATAATGCGTATGCGCGACATGCGTTTGCACAATACCGTGATTAACGTTAAATTACAAGTAACTCGCTCCCGCGAGACTTCCAATTGTCCGAGGTCCACGTTTCGCATACATTTGCGCGACGTTTAGCGACCGGCGCGCCACGTTTCCCGATTACGCGTTATTATTTTAAATGGTCGATATAATGAACGATAATACCGAGCCTGCTTCGCTGCGGCACTGTGGTAAAGCGTTACGCAACGGTAGATCCTCGTTGCAGTTAAGTTCGAAAGTTTACAGGCCGGAAGAGTATCGTGCGATCCTCTCAACAAAATGCTTCAACAACGTCACTAAATCAATAGAAAAATGGTGGTTAAACGTCGGCGCACGGTGCTCGATGGAGCCGTTCGAAGGGGCAATTCCTGGCCGTATTTTTCTTGCCACCTCAAACCGACTCGCTGGACCATGCGATCGCTTTCCACCTCCTCAGCTTTCCGCCCGTCCTTCATCCTCGACGGCGTGTCCGCGTGGCGAGCACCGCGAGCGTACACGCGCGTTCGAACAAATTGGAATTCCAATGGGATAACCGCGTTTCCACTCTATTCGCTCTCCTCTTTTCGTGCATATTCCAGGCTCCTTTCCCGTGGGCGGGCGCCGCTTCCGCCCCCAGGGGTGAATGGTTAAAACTTATAGCGCCCCGGAGAGAGAAAAGCTGTCGTCGAGGATACGGCCGCGCTCGACTTTACCGCGGTTAACCGCGCCGAGAACGACCGGCATCGATGGAGTGCTAAGCTTTTACTGTCGACGATTCCGTCTCGACTTACGTTTTCGCCCGATTATTATCCCTCGTCGTAATTATTTCCACCATTAGCTTTATTGTCATTAAGATCAGACCGGTGCCTCGGCTTTTACAGGCACGTCGATGGAAAGCGCCCTCCGCGTTCCTCCTCCGGTGTTATTAACTGTTTCGAGTTAACCCTCTGTCAAGGAATTTCTAACTCATTCGCTGCGATATACGAAGAGTACAGCCGCTTTCGTCTGATTTTCACGCGGTGTAGAAGCTCGATCGATCTTTCGCCGTGCTAGATGTTTCTAAAGGGAAAAGCGCGATTGCCCGTCCTTTCTCTGGTACTGTGTAGCAATTGGAAGGTACACGTACCGTTGAGATTCGAGAAACAAACTTGAGAAATATCGAGGAGGGTGGCTGGAGCTCAGCACTCCCATCTAGAAACGACGTAGGTACAAACCTTCGAGGAAGCATTTTTATTTCCACATAATCCAGCGAAAGGTGTTTGATCCTCGGCCTCTTGGACAGGGTTAAGATCGTTTGGGGGAGGAGGGGGGTAGGTGGAACAGCTCGCCTTACGGCGGCACTCGACCCCGCTACCATAACCCTTTATTTTTATCCGCCGGGAATCCCCAGTTCTAACGGAGATCCTTGGACGAAGGACTACGCGAGGGACTTGCTGGACGTCGGGTAATACAGAAGGCTGGATTTAGTAGAAAAGGACAGGACGAAGGAAATCATGAGCGAGTGGAGTCGCCAGGACCAGCCAAATAATCGCGCGATGCACCCGTGCAATTAAAGGTATCGCTACTGAAAACGTATATCCCTGAAACAAGCAGCGCGGATCAACTAGAATCGGGACAGGTGCAAGCAGCTTTGATAAAAATATATTTGCGCCCGGATCACAGGAATTTATCGGTGGCCCTGTTTGCAGTGGCGGTATTAAAATTGCAGGCGTTGGATTTGGCGACAGGATCGCGGGGCAGTGGTTTATTTCGATCACGTGCCGAAATTCATTTGCTCTTCCGTTCTATTTTTCCCTCGATGATTTGTGCGGGGCGCGCTTCCTGCGCGAAGCCCGCGCCGCACAGTGAAACCACGTAAGGACAATAACTGGACATGGCAATTACTTTCAAACGGTTTGAACTTCCATTGTAAAAATTTGCGCACTTTTAATTCATGTTCTGTAGAATAACTGAGATTTAGAAAAAAAATCTTTCTTGTAATCCTCCTGGGCTTTCTACAAATAGCGAGGGAACATCCTGAACCCGGAAATTCAAAAACTTCTGAAACATTGTGAATATGTAGGGAATATGTAAAATATTAAGAACTTATGAAGTAATAGGATTTAGGCAGTACCTAATTGTTTAAAGTGGTGCAATTGAAAGACAAAAAGACTGAAATTTTCATAAAGGTCAGATTCATATACAATTGGATCAAACCTAATGCGAATATAATGTTTATTTCTTTGTGTTTTCTAATGCTACGAACACCTAATAAAGAACAAAATTTCAACACTTCAAATTTTAGCCGATGTCCAAATAAATAAGTCATTCTCGTCCCACTGTGCTTGGTCGTAGGAATTTTCGTGTTTTTTAATAACCCTTGTGTCGAGTGTCAAATCGAATTGCCGAAAGGGAAACCCCCGCATGTTTCCTCAATTTTCCTCGACGTATTTCCCTATTTATTCTCTACACCCACGTGGTACAGTAGTTTTATACGACCGCAGAGGATCGCGCATTCAATCTCGAACCCCCGGGTTTTCCTTCGCCCATTCAAGTTCTGCGGACCGTTAAATCTCCTTTTTTCTTCCAGCCGTGTCCACCAGAGGGTCCGGCCTTGCCCCGATATCGGACGTCCATGCCCATTTCCGGTTCTTGTCACCAGCCCCCGCAGGTCTGCAATCCACGCACGTTTCTAATATCCTGAAGTATCCCTCCAACGACTTATCTTCCCGCTGGAGATTCTATTATAGGTTATCTAACGCCACGAGTCCCAGCGATCGTCTACGCTCGATGATTTCCTTTAAGGAGCGGCTGCTCACGTTTCCGTTTCCGTTCCGCTCCCGTATCGCGAGCGGATACAGTATCGAGAAAACCCATCGGGACCTATTTCGACGGTTCTCTAGTATTTTTCTATTCAACTACCACGGGTCCGTTTTTCCACCGCCCCCAGTTACCAAGATCGCTTTCCTCGCGAGGCCAGAGATGTTTAAGTAGATACGCGGAAGGGTTCGGAATTCATTTATTCCTCCTGGATTCGCGCGTTCGTTTTTGACCGGCCGGGGACAAAACGGCGCATCGAGCGGAGGGAACCTGATTCCGCAGCATTGTTTACCGGTTGAACGTATTACACGGGGCGCGTTAAAGTTCATCAGCGCGGAATTGATTGGACATGGTTTGGCGTTACTCGAAATTATGCGAGCTACCCGGGGAATTTTTAAACGGCCGAGCGATTCCACGCCGTTAAAAACGCCGAGATAATGCCATTACCGTGCGATAATCGGATCAGCGAATCAGATATTAAAATCACACGATAAATCACGGGGCGGCCGGGATGAAACCGGAGCGAATTGGAGGAACGGGAATGAAATAAAATTACGCTGCTACCGTTAATGAAACTTCACTGCGATCCCCTATTCGTCGCCTTAATTAAACATCGAGTCGCACAGCGGTAGGTACGAGCTACAAAGTCGTTTCGTACGGCTGGAGAAAGAAGGGAATCGAATTTCCTTCGGGAAAAATAGTCGATTGAAACGTTAAACAAGCGGCCGATCCTTTTCGCGATACCGTCTGCAATTTCTATCCAGCGGCTAAATGCTCTACCGGCGCGTTCAAGCTCATCGGTGGAAAATCGATTGCACCTCCGTCGACCATTTGAAATTATGCAGATTCCTGGCTAACGATCGCTCTCCGGAAGATTAGCATACGCATCAGAACTGACAATTTCACTTGCCCCTGCGGACGCGAACGATGGTCCGTTTTTTCCTGGCTACCACGGTTGATATCCCAAATTTTCCAAAGTTCATGCTCAGTCATCTGTGTGAGGAGCTAACTCTGGCCCCCTTCTTTGCGCACAGCTCATTAGCACATATTTCTACGAATGCGCAATCGAGGCCGAGAACTAAGAAAAGCTGGGAGCACAAAATCCCCGAAAACTTGCAACGCGAACGGTATCCAAGCATCTCAGGCTTCTGCCGTAAATCATCTACAAAATAAAGCATCGTTAGCGTCTTGTTACGCTTCTCCCTGTACCATTTGACGCGGCCTTTGACCCGCGGCTCGTTGCCACGGTAAAAAAGGAGAACCTAAGCGAAATAAAACGCGAGGCCTCGCATACGTTTTACGTTTGCAGCGGGGCAAAGGCAGGATCTAAAGCAGGAGGGCGGCTCGCTTAAAGCGGCACGGCTAACGACGTTTGTATCCGTTTCGAAAGGGATTACGCGATATCTCGTCCTGTCTGGTATTCTTCAGAGTCCTTTATGCTCGAAAATATAACTGAGCACAAAAGACTCACGCGCGAACGCTCCACGGCCAAAACGATGATAAACCCTCTGGGAGCGGGGGAAAGGGGGGAAAGGGAAGTGGGAGGGGAGGTGAAATTCAAGTATAAGACGGCGAATTACCGGGCGAGAAAATTGTCAAGAAATTTCAAAGCCCGTTAGAAGTTTGCCCGAGGAGAAAGGCGGTCGACAGCTACAAAGTCGGCGCTATTTTTCGTCACGGTACCTATTAAAACTTCCAAAGCACCGCGATCAGTCTCCTAAACGTCGACGAGATCGAGCACCGTTTAACGTATAAAGTATCGCTTTAAATAACGTCGCTGGCATATCAATTCCGACTGGGGCCGCCGTGTCGGCGGAGAATACACTTCAATCTCCTCGTACGTCACGTTTTTGGCCAGGCTTGATACATCGTTCACGCGTAAAGTATGAATATCACCGCGGCAGGAAAGTGTGCTCAGTTTGCACCGTCGAACCTCGGTATTCCCGTGTGCAATCGTTTCACGCTAATTGCTGAATAAACTACGGATTTTAATCCGTCTCAGTGAATAACGCAAATATTACGCGCTCTCTGTCAATATCCCGCGGAACGGGAAGGGGGGGGGAGGTTTTTTATCCTAATCGAATCCCGGGGGATGATACGCGCGTGCAAAATCCACGATAAAACTGCGCCCGTTGCAACCGGTCGTCCCAGTTTTTTTTTTTTGCCGAAGATACGCGAATGGTAATCGCGGTGATTACGCGAGTCAGCGAAACGTTTGTACCGGGAATATTAAATGGGACACGAGGACGGATGGAGAACACAATTTGCGTTCGAAAAAGTTTCAATTGGCGAACACGGGACGGGCACGAAGAGGCGAATAAATAGTGGACAGGAAATATCCACTGGAAGCTTTTGAAATGGAGCAAGGAAAAACGGGGTTGCGCGCTTTTTCCCCGCGACCGACATATTGTACGTAGCTTGTCGCGACGTGCACGAATGCCAGACGAATTAACCCCTCAAGTGTCTCGTCACATTTAATGTAATCTGCTGTGGGGTGGGTATGCGAATACACAAAGGTACGCAGGGTGCTTCTAAATTATTTATACAAGTTAGAAATGCAACACTTCCCTTAGTGTCAGTTCTACCTTGTCATGCATTTTCTTCCTGTCCTAGTCGATGTCGACTCGTGATCAATTTTTATCGTCCTTTTCATTTCATTTTATTTGTGGGGATTTTAGTTAATTCTTAGTTTTATGTTCTTAAGGTTAGGCTTATTAACAGTTGCTATTGTTGCCTCGTGTTTACTCTATTTTCATTATCTCTATGTATATTAGGTATATCTTCCATTTAAGGAGTAACAAAATCGTAATAATATTAAAAAATAATAACATTCTACCAATTATATCGATAATACATCACGTGGATTGTTTCCTCACCCCTTTCAAAGAAATCCAATACCTATGTTCAAACCCCATTGTTCACCCACCCTTCGCGTAGCAAAAATTTCTTGGGCGTTGATATTTTCTTCAAGGCCGAAAATTTTGAAAATGTAGGGAGCATTCCAGAATTATGGAACAATAGAAAAGGAGGAGGGTGATGGCTGGTCCGAGGCAGACTCAATTTTTCAATACCACGACCGGCAAATATCGACTGTCGATTTTCCGCCTCTCGCATCATTCCCGCCCGTGTACCCCTTCCTCGCATCAAGGCCCGACGTTGTACGCCGCTTTGTGCGCCCCGTCGATTCGATTGTTTCGGGGTAGAATAGAAAAAAAAAGAAACGGGGAGCGGGAGGAACGTCTCGCAAAGCGGCGAGTAATTAGAACATCCGCTATTCGAGCGTCGTTTTCAATGGGATCCAGCTATCGAGCCGCCGGAAACAGGGGGGCAGGGGCGAAATGTTTTCTACGACGAATTCCCCACACCTCTCCAACCCTTTCATTTGTCGCATTTGCGGCGACGAGCGATCGAGTTTGCATCGGCTCGCATAATAAGTGCACAGAATGCGTTTTCGATCGGGGAATGACCTAGTTAACTGATTGCCCTTCATGCCGGTTATACGAGTGATAATAATTTCAGAAACAATATTCAAGTGGCGGACTCCTCTGAAGCGACGAACGCTGAATATAATTAGGTCCCCTCTTGACAAGAGAGAATGCATGTATTCGATGCTTCCCCACGCGTTGAAAAAGGACTCGGATACCTTCTCTGTTCCAGTTTTCTCGAGCGTCAAAATCTCGCGAACACGAGTGGCTCAACTAATTATATACACAGATTGCTGGAGCGTGTGCTGTCGAACGAGCAACGGAGGTGGCGGTGCACGCGTCACGTGTCTGACTAAACTGCAATAAAGCCACGTAACCAACCGTTCGCTGAGCGTGACCTTTTCGAATTTCAACCGCGCCGGACGTTGTCGTCCACCGGCGGAAGTTTGCGAAATCCTGGCTCGCGCAATTCCCCGAGAGACAACGGCGAACGTGTACAAGGTGGCACACGAACGTCGAACGTCAGCTGCCGTGAAATCGTTTACTTTATCCGATCGGAGCCCTACTCATGCCCGTCAAGAGCGCGGATTGGATGCCAGTTGCCGAGATAATAGATTCGAGCGCACGAGTTCAAGTTGATATATAAAGTGCGTGCAGGATGAAAAATGTGGCACATTGCACTCAGGTCGAAGCAGAATCACGGATACCTACTCAATCCTCTGTGATTATTTGATAGGAATAATCTTGGAGACGTTTGTGAAAACTGGTAGTCCTATGCGGTTCTATGACCAAGATTATAATCCTGCCTTACTTAAGACGAGGCTCTCTACTCTTAGTGACCGTCGTGTTTGTTCCGACTTGCTGTTCCTATATAAAGTAATCCACGGTCAGGATTTAGTTGCATTGATTTGTTATCATGCCCCACAACGGTCACTGCGTCCGAGACTCCTTTTTGTACCGAACGTCCCTGACTATTTTCATTACACAGCTGATCCCATAAACCGCGCTATGGACGAGTTGAACCAGTGCCCTGCGGACATTGACTTGTTTTTAGTCTCCCTCGCTTCGTTCAGGAATCAACTGCTTAGGAAACTCCTATCTCAGTAATTTACGTTGCCATTGTTGCTGCGATTTTTGTCATGGCACGCAGACTGTTGTGCTTTGTTTTATTTTATTTATTTTTATATTATGTTATAGTATCTTAATTTTTTTTGGTATTCATCAGCTTTTATTCTCTGTATTCTAAAGGGTTCTCAACTTGAAATGATAATAATAATAATAATAATAATAATAATAATAATAATAAAACTCATTGATCCCAAATGCAGAAGAAATGTAACTAAAATCGGTTTGCAAGGGAACTAAAATGCATTGTAAATAACGAAGGCAATAACATTTACACGGTGTTCTGAGAATTCACGGTCTGCTATGGCCGGAGGGCGTCGTACCTGTGCCAGCGTTTACAACGATTAATTAGTGACTAAGTTAGTCGCCGGGAGCATTTGATGAGAGGGAAACCGCGTGTACGCACCGAGACTGTTCGTAAGCGACGCCCCAAGGCACCACACTGCGAATCGAAATTAGACGACGCATGATATGCTCGATAAATACGACGGACATACCGAAAAGCCGATGGATCCTGTCCAAAAACTCACGTTGGAAGTCGAAAGCCGCGGTGAAAGCTTCGACAGGCTCATCAATTAACGTTGGTTAAACATTTCGGGCTTATGAGGGTCCCATCGGGCTGTCGGTTTAATTGAGAACGATTCATTTCCTGCTGAATCAGGAAACGGAAAGGCAACGCGTATATGCCGGCAATATATCAGACTGACGGAAATGCAGCCGCGAAATAGATGAGAAAGTAAACAGTGGAGTGAGCTCGTATTTGGTCAGACAGATTTTTAAAACAGGGAACGGAGTTTATATTGCTATACCACAGAGGCAAAATAAAAGAAACGCGTTCGTTTCCCGGATTCTGTCAGTCTGCCTCTAAACTCGACTCCCTCATACTAATGTCCAACACAGTGACTGTCCCTTGGGTTCGTCCAACTTATTCTACCACCCGAGTGATACTTCTTTCAACTGCAATACACTTCAGCCATCCATTCGCCTCTGTTTACCCAAGAAACTTAAGACACGTTTACTCACTTTTCCCGTACGTGATTTATCGAATCCGTACTCGGGGCGAGTAGTAGAGTAAACCCGTGCTGTGCCAGACAGGCGAGCCGTTCTCCAGTTTCCACGGTGCGCGCACTCGGACGCGTGGAAAGTGGAAACCTATATCAGCAACGCAGAGCTCCGCGGAACAGATGAAAAAAGCGAAGAAGCTGCACACCATGTGGTACAAAGAGGGCGAGGGAATACCTCCAGAGACCTTCCTCGAATTAAAAAGGGTACCCGCTTGTTCTTCGAACCGATGCCGGAGTTACCATTCTATTTCCGAAAAGAATTCCCCCGGCGACTCGTCCCGCAGCGTCCGGGCGAAATAAAAAGGAGGAATATAGTCGATGGAACGCGGAGTTACCCGCGACACTTTGAGAGCCGGTGCTCCGTGAAATCGGGGAGGAATTTCGCGCGCGGCCGCAGGCGCTCGAACCTTTTCTCAAGGCGGAGCAGCGATGTGAGGCGGGATAACAGAATTCACGAGGAACGAGAAGCTTCGTAAAGAAGACTACCACGAATTCTCCGCCGCGAAAACTTTCCACCGCAAATCCGTCCGCCGCGCGGATAATCCGCGACGTCATCGAGGATTTACCAGGTTCCCCCTATGCATGATCGAGCTGGGGGTACCGTTTATTGGCAGATTGTACCTGTGCCCACCAGCCTTCTGCTCGACCGTCGCTGCAAGGTTCGCTCGCAGCGCGCAGATGGAAAAGTTTTTCGGGTACACAGGGAAGCGAGTCTCGCCGTTATGGATTCTGCGGTACATAAATTTCCAGAGAGCCGTCGCTCGCCTTCCTGTCCTCGTTTCGCCTCTCCCCGTGCTTATTTCCGCCGCGCTAGAGCCGATCCGCGGTTATTCCGGCCCGCTCGAGCCCCGCTTTTCCGAAAGAACTTTCTGTCAACCTGGAGATTGATACTGTCCTCGCTGCACTCGAAACGTTTTATTCGCCTCGTGAATCGCACGGCTCGTAAACGTTTACCGGACGAAATCGATCCTCGATCGCCCAATTCCCTTCTCGACAGTGGCACGGGAGTATTTTTATAATCAGAGATTTGCGAAATAAATGCTTGTATTTAGAAGGGAGAGCTACTCGTAGCAGAATGTCGGCGTTACTTTCGAAACGAGATTTCAAGTATTACCGTCGTTTGTACGCATCGGAAGGCTTCGAGGCAGCAATAAAGATATCCTCAAAGGATATCAGGGAAGGAAGTAAAAATTCGTCAGGCCTAGAGATTCAAAGGGCACCGTTCCAAGTCTCGTTATTAAGCGTCCCCTTTATTCGACAAAATAAGCTCGATCTATCGGTTCAGCGAACTATGACCCTATCGATTTCGCGTCTATCGAGGATTTCAATGTTTTATGGAGGACCGACGACACTCGCTGGAACGAGCAGGATATTTGCAGCGCGTATGTCGAAATAGTTCCCATAAATAGGGATTCTGCTTCCTCTCTGATCCCTTCGAACTTCCATGCACTTCTGCTTCCCTGAAATTTCTTCTTCAGACGCGAACTCAAGCTACTCTACGACTCGCAAGATTGTATGATTTATCCTCGAGGTATTCTACTGAAAACTGATGAAGCCACAGAAGTCGATTAATCTCGCAATTAACACACTTTCAAATTTCGGGGAATTTCATCTGTTTCGCATCGTTCCGAGGCACACGATAACTCTGGACCCGCTATATTTCATTCAAGCGGTGCGCCGCGACGGGAAAGCAATTTGGAGGCCGCGACGTCGCACGCAATTGCGAAATCACGGCGGGATCGATTAATTATAATCGCGGAACGTATGTACCTACGCAACCGTCTCTCTTCCGTCGCTTTTTCGCATTGCTCGTGATGCTGACGGGAGGCCAAGCAAACAGGCAGGCCCCGTTATTACCGCCACGCGCAATTTTCCGAAACGTCCATAAAACGTCCCTCACGCCCGATGGCCGAGCGATTGTTCGTAACTCATCGTTTATTCGCGCGCGAAACAGGACCACTTATCGTCGGGATTATTCAGCAGGGATCCGACGTCGGCCCGCCACTCGTGTCGCGGAAAGCCTTAATTCGCGGGCTCACGGTTTTCCTCGAGACTTTTTCCCGGCCTAGCGGATAGCTGAATTTAATTAAGAACTTCACGGGGACGCGAGCAAAAAGAAACGCGGCGCTTCCCACGTCGCGACGTTGCCCCCTTCCTCGCCGCAATATCACCCCGCCCCGTTTTTACCGCTTTTCCCTTCGCGCTCCTGACTTTTTCTCGCCTTTCCAGGCATCCCACGTTCGAGGCTCAACGCCGTCTATCGAAAGAGGGAGCGGGCAATTTCGTCGGTTCAAAGAAATTCCGGCGCACCTTTCAGCGAAATGTCTTCGATTATTGTGACGAGTCCTGTGCGGTTCACGAGAAACTCGAGAATGTTTCCGCTTCAGTTAATTTCCTTGTGTTCTAAATTCATTTGTCGTCTCCTATTTACGTCTCTCGATTCAAACGAACGTTTATTAGGACTTTACGGCACTGATAGAATCTCTGGCAGAGGTGATTCAATCTCCCCTTAAGGTAATTCAGAGCTCGGCAAAACAAATTGGAAATGAATTTTCCGCAATTTTGTGGACCGCGGAAGTCAGTTTCATCGAGTTCTCTCTCTCAATCGACTTTTCCCTCTTCGCAACACCTAACACTCCAAAACTACGGGCACTTTAGCTAAAGTTCCGTCTATAAGATAACTCACTCAACATCCTCTTTCCCAAGATTGCAGACCGACGCCCTTGACAACAAATTTTACACCGCCACGACTGTAGGTTGGGAAAGATGGATTTTACACGTTTCCCCTGGCACCGGCATTCACCGCGTCCGATCGAACTCGTAACGGTACGACGTAGTATCAATTTAAAACGTCTTTTTAAAGCCGTACTCGATCGCATGACAATTTTTTACACGTCGGAATACCACGGTTCCGGGATCGCCGATAAAAAGTGCAATATAAGAGCAATTGACACGGGCGGCATTCGGGACGAAATGGTAATCGATAGTTGTAAAGGATGAGAGGGGAAAAAAAGCGTAAAAAGCGTCGCGATATGACGAGCCTGAGGTGACACGGAAAGAAGACTTATAATGCTTCGCCAACCTGTGTGTGCCCCAACACCACCATTCAGAATATCGCATCCAGCAATATCATCTGGCAGCAACATTCATACATACGTAACGATATTCAATTTCGCTAAGGCGATAAAAGCTAAGCCACTCGGAGTGCCGATTCCCCGTATACCGACAATTTTATTCTTTCCCCCGGGAATATTGCTCGGAGCGACGTCTAAAATTAACGCGAGGAGCCAATCTCCTGTAATTTCCTTCGAGTGACAGCCGCGCAAACTTCTCGGGTGTCAAGAGCGTCAGGTAAGATGAATCGCTTCGAAAGTATCGAACTCCCATTCCCGTTAACGTTAAGATACAGATCTGTAGCTGATACTCGCAGTAAATTCCAGCAATAATCGCGTCGGAACACTCTTCGATATGAATTATCGCTTCGCGCGTGTTCACTTCACTTCGGAACCGCACTCGCGGGGAAACTCTTTTAACGATTTTAATGAAACACTCTGCCGAATAACAAGCGCGGCCCATGAAGAATTCATGAGAAGAGAAAACCGCGGCTCGCGTTATCGCGGAACGCCTCGAAAGTGAGCTCGCCTTGGGATTCAGCACTCGTGGTAATCGAGTAGTCAAACAGGAGGATCGGTCCATCACTGCCGAATTAACATCCGCGACCTGGTTCGAGCGTCACGGACGAGTACATCGTGGAAAGGCGCGAGGCGTCCCGTATTATCGATCGACGAGTGCCATCAGTGTACTTACACACAATCGGCCGAAATAAGGGTAAGGCCTTGGGAGGAGAAGGGGGAGGGGGTGTCTCTAAGGAGGTGGAACCGCGCGGCGTCGTTAATGAATAATTCAGGCGACGATTTGCATGAGCCAGAGCAAACGTCCGACTTCATTTCGGTTTCGGGGCCGTTCCGTACTAATGGCCTGGTTTTTGCGCTTGGTTGACGGTTCGGTCGCGTGTCACCCTTAAAGCGAGCTCTCGAGGCGAACTTTATTGCCTAACGGTGCCGCGGGCAGGTATGCGACTGTGGCCGAGTCGCCCGTAACGAAATGAATAAATAAGTCCCGCGAGTGGGCTGTTTCATTGAGGCGAGCCAGGGAAATCCACTCCGCGGGAATGCGCGCGCCTCGGGCGTCGTGAAATGTTTGGGGACGTGACAAGGGAGCCAAGTGTTTCGAACTACAGATTTGATAAGCTTTTAGCTGCTGATAAAAAGGTTCCACGGTAGATTTCAAGAATTACCTTTCCATTCTATTATCCCGAGAACTTTAAGAGTGTCCCACAACTCGCTCAAGCTCCCGCGCACAGCGCTGACGCACTTCGTGCAATTTGCACGAAAGGAACATGATAATGACTCCGTCAGAGGCAAAATAATACCGTTGGCAAACCAGCGACGGGTTTAAAAGCCATCGTAAGCACATTCTGCAGAGCTTCCACGTCGGCCCCGTCGCGTTCGCGGTTAAATATGCATCACGTTTGGGGAACAAATTAATCCATGCCTCTCCTCTTCGATGTAACTGCAGCACAAGGGTTTCCTTCGCCGTCAATACTTGATGAGGCGAGAAAGGTAAATGGACCGACGTCGCTAGACTTTCGCCGGTTTACAGCGCGCGCTGAATTATACAAAGGACGACGGATGATGCTCTAAAAAATTCTGTCCCTCCCGTTTCAGTGGCGGGAAGGTAATCTGGGGAGTCTAGCAGGTCGCCAGCGTATTCAAACGCCCGCGGCTGGGGCCGGTGACAGAGCATCTGGCCGACGAATCGCAGAGGCTGCTTCGTATGGCCGTCGCGACGGGTCGAGCGGAAAATCGCGAGCAACTCGACAAACCAGTCCTGACTACGTGCACTCCATCGATCCTAGTAGATCGACTGGTTCGTCGAATTCGCGGGACGTGCACCGACAGCTTGCACGCTCGACGAGTCGAGAAAGTCCGACGCGATGTTAATGATCATCGAAGAACTGTATAGTCGATGGCGCGGCGAGTGTTTAGGCATGGCTTACCATAAAGGCCCTTCGTTATTCTTCTCCTCCGCCCTCGATGCAGCCGCACCTGTTGAGCTTATTAACAAAGTGGCCACTCGCTGGTGACGCGCCTTTAAAATTCGAGCTCGCTCGCGTTTCTCAAGGTCTTCGCCCTCCAGCAGCCTCGCAGAATGCGCAACAGACTCGAGCCGCCCCGGGGAAATTTGGAATTCTTATCGAGCGAGTATACGCGCATCCACGGCCCCGGGGGAAGATTTACTTAATAAGGGAATATTTGAACTCTTCGCGTAGAGAATTTGTGTGCATTTAATTTAGCAAAGCCAATAACCCGAGAGCCCTCCCGCTTTTGCCCTCGAATCATCTCTACTTCCTCCCAAACGCCTCAGGAGCGAAGCTGCAACTTTCGAAACTTATAGATCAGTCTGTTAGGCGCAATTTAGCTCCGAGGAAAGTATTTGGAAACGCTCGAATCGTTCGTTAGAGTTACGGGGGAGGGTGGTGGAGCCAAGACGACTATCGACCGCGTGTAACACGCGCGAATTTGCGGGGGCTTTTGTGTCGACGATCATTCTGAGCAACGGCTGAGGCAAGTCGACGCAGGGATTTAATTAGAGAGGTCGGACGAGGAGGATCTCTTTGATGGAAATGCTGGCTGGTATAGCCGACGCGTAAACTCAACGATCCTGTTTCCGCCAACGATCTGCAATCTAAGTTCTGCCCGTGACGCTGACAATGAGCGCTGATACGCTCGCGAATCACGATCCGTGTCCATCCCAGGTGAAACGTAATTTTCCTGAAATTCGTTTCCGTGATATTTTACGTCACGCGTTCGCTGCGCTCCCGTTAAATTCCAGCCTCGGGGTACAGTCTATTACGGTATGAGAGAGAGGCAGATGATAGAATTCGGGGAAAAATTAGCGAGAAATAAGCCAGGAATATTCTGGTCGCCAATGAAACTAAACGAATACCACAAGCAATTAGGTAGCCAACAGTTCCACCCCCTCGAAAAAGATGCACTGGAGATAGGTTCTGCTGAAATGAAAGTGCGAGGGGAAGAGTGGCCACTACACGGTAATTTATTAGCGCGAAATTTCTGAACATTCCTGGCGGAAAACGAAACGGCGGTGAAATCGCCGACGCGATTCTCCTGCGAAGAGATTTAATTGGCCGTTAAGCGACCGTTCGCTTCGGCTCGATAGGACACTCTCCTCATCCAATTAACGCTAATTACGCTTAACTACGATAATGACGATGTACGCGCGGTGATCTCCGTCGAAAGTATCGGCGAAGCCGCGCACATCAGCCCCCTCCGGTTAATAAGGCACAAAAAAAGCGAAGTGTCCTCGACGGACTCTGAAAAAGTTTCGCTTAAAGGGTGAAGAATATATTCCGCGGCTCCGATTAATCAACCCATCCCGTGCGGAGTTTAATGATCCCCGAGTTCCAAGGCTCTAAATCAAGAAAGCATAGAACGAATTTCAGATGAGAAGCTTCACGCCGGCTCACATTTGGATTAAAAGAAGGGAGGATTACCGCAATCGATGTTGCTCGCGAGCTTGGTAATCGTAAATTCCGCTCCCCGAAGTGGCTAATTATCTCGAAAGCCCGGGTGTCAAAGCACGCCGAACGCGCGGAAATTATTGGAACTGCATAAAATTTGCAATCCCTGCTGATTGCGATATGGATCCCGGTGGCTTCGCACCTGGCGCCGCGGTTACGGCGTCACGCTCCTGGAGTGATATCGCGTAAAAGCCGACCGAACTGTGCCACGTAGGTCCCTGGTAACGATGGAGATCGCTTTAATTCATCTGCTTTCTGTTTAATCCCCGCCGTATAGCTCTGTGCCTTTGCTACGGGCCTGCATAATGCATGCACATTTGCGTCACGTGTTGCTGTCGCACCGCCAAAAGCACAAGGGACGTCGTCGCCGCGCCACTTGGAGCGTTAACAAAATTTCCCGTCCAAATGAATCGACTCGCGTGCCCGGTCAGAGGGTCGTTGAAAAATTCAACGGGGGGTAGTCAGCGGATGCTCATCCGTTTATGGAGTTACGGTGAATTGGATGAACGCGGCCATCGGGCTTCGGTTTGCAAACTGCTCGCAATCGGTGGACACGAGTGTAAAAGCTTCAATGAATATTGGATCAATGGGGCCATTAAATTTATCATACGATACTCTTCAAAGCTGGGTGAAATTTTTTTTAGTTGCCTTTTGAAAATCCGTGGCGGATACAATTTTCAGTGGACTGTATTCGGATGCCTCGATGGAACGGTGTCCCTGAACGTTAGCTAGCCCTGTGTGCTCGAGGCGTAGCTTTAGTTTAAACGATCGAAGCGCGTGACATTTCCTCGATTACCGCGTCTTCGTGGCGAGAATCCTCATCGGCCGCTGCGTAATGGTTTAATCAACCAATGAATATCAAACCTACCGAATATGATTTCGTTGCGGCGTTTACCACGGTGCCATTATTGTTCCAAGCAAACAATGTTTTAACGTGGAGTACGTTTACCGACCGGTGAGATCGATCGACTGCTAACTAATTAACGGACCCCGCTCGTGCCACCGCGATTCCACGGACAATGCGGGGCAATTAGGATAGGCTTCTGTCCGCGAACAATATCCCGTTGTCGCTGGACGGGGATAAAGGGTAATACTGTCCTGTTCAGCTCGAATTGCCGCTATATCTTTTCCCGGTGCTTCGAAAACACGGGCTTACTTGCTAATAGAGATCGGGGAAACTCGACTAAATGCTATTCCCAGCGCTGAATTCGCCCGGAATTGAAATACGCCTTGAAATAATTGCCTTGTGAATTAAAAAGCGAGCACACAAAACCCTGAGCATCGCATGCGAAATTTGATGAATCCTCGCGGCACGGGAACGCTCCCATTGTGCGTTGCTTCAGCTGCGCGAGACGAGCTAATATCTCCAACAATTAACAACAAATTGATCGCAGCGAGCTGCAGCGTCCGCCAGGGAGGACTAGCCAGCGCGCTTAACGGATCGAGCGAGCTTCATCAAAGTCGGAAGCGGGCAGCGGGTATGTTTCCTTGCCAGGGCTGCAGAGTGCACATGACAAGTGTTAATATCTGGCGAGGGGGCCGAAATTTTCAGCGGAAACCCGGCATAAATCGTGCCGCGTGCTCAGGACGCTCCATTGTTTTTGCCGTTTCGCTTGTGCCGTGGAAAGCTCCAAGGACCCGTGTACCGTGAACATCGCCGATATTATGAAAGACGAGGCTGCAGTTTCCAGTTACGCCGAACTCTTTCAAATAATCCACGATTTTCTTGAGCTCCACCCGCGATTCAACACTCTCCGCTTAAATTGCAGCGCCTGACCGTCTTCTTTATTCGATTTTCACGCCCTGCCGAAAAGTTAGCGCCACTAAATCGACCGCGCCGTTTATAATTACGATCCAAAGAAACCGAGGGAACGAAAAGTGCGCAGAGGCGGAAATTTCGAGCCCTTGCCAAACGGTTTTCGTTTGGCGAGCTTTCGCAAACGAGGGATTGCCCTTTGACCGGTGCTCCACGCCCTTTTCGCGTACTTTAAAACGACCTCGCGCCTCCGCTGAAAGCCCGCCAGTCGCCCTTTTATGAATCGCTTACCAGACCCCTAGCGTCTGTTCGTAAACCCGTCCTTTGGTTATTCAAAATCCTGCCGTCACGATCCAGCCTGCATTGCAATTTTCATCCCCCAAGCGATATCCTCCAACGTGGCCACGAATTCGCAATTTCAGACTCTGTCCCCAGGATCTCCCGTTTTTTTTTGGTCCTTCCCTCGCCAAATTCGTGGAGGTATTCTAATTACGAGCCACGGGAGGAACCGAAATGTTAATGGAGGGTGAAAACGAAGTTATGCAAGGGCTATCGCAGTTACGTTCGATTAAATCGCCTGCAATTCCGATGACCCTGAATGCCTAACTATGTAGTTGGGAACAGTCTCGACAATTTGGTCAATTTATTCCCCTCGTCTCTTGGAATCACTTTTCTTTTCCATGCTTTTTTGGATCGCCGATTTAAACTGCTGCAAGTTTCCACGCAAGGAGGACCACTCCGAATGGGGATTATAAAATTCCGTCGACTACCCGTAAGTTCCCCAGTTTCCCTGCGAAAGGCCATTCGCCAGATATTCGCCGTCTAAGTAGTTGCCCGTGCATGAAATTCAGTTTCTGAATCGGGGGCAGTAAAAATTTCAAGGGTTACGGAGGGTGCTTCTCGAAGAACTCGACTATAATTTTTCTTCCCCCGCGGAAGGCCCGGCGAAAGGGGAGACCGAGGGAGAGCGAGAAATTTAGGCCGATGTCCCTTTACGTTTACGGTTCTAATATTCTTTCAACATTCGTCTGAAAGTAGTAAAAAGTACGGGGGAGAAACGACGTCTGGATATAACAAATACTTCCCAGGCATCATATCTTCGCGGAGCTTCGACATCCACCCGGGGAAGAATAATTAATCAACGACAGGACTGCTCCGTTCCGTTTCAATCGCGATTGACAAATACATCCACTGATCGATCGCGCGATTATAAAAGAATCGTTACTTCTTCGCCTTCTCCCCATTGGTCTTTCTTATTACTTCCACGTCGCTTCTGCTGTCACAGGCTCGGATATCGGGGGCGCGTAGGTTTATGGAACTTCTAAAATTAAACGTAGCAAGTGGTTCTGTTCTTGGCCGGCATTCGGGCCGTCTAATCTTAGCGTTCTCGTGTAAATATCTAACGAAGACGTTGCTGCGGATGGACAAAGGTAAGGCAGCAAGCCGAAGAAAGGCATTAGTTCGGCGCAGATTATTCGTAGCTTGACGGAAATGATACGGCATTTTCGAAATCACTCCATTTTCCATCCCTTTGATCTGAAGCACGTCGCACGCGTCCCTCGCTCGTCATTTATGCCAGGGGCTTCCTTTGATGCGCTCCTCTGTACGAATGCACGTCACGCGAGAGCGATTCCGAGACAATTCCAGGAGAGTATCGATAAGACACGTATGCTTCTTGACGTGTATCCACCGTCTTCGAGGGGACTACGGGGTACACGAGTTCATCGCGCCCTTGGCATTTCCATTCGTCGCCCATAAATTTCGCGACGGGGCGCGTTAACCGCGACGTTCGAAATTTTTACGCGAAGCTTCGGGGCTCAACCCTGCAGTTCCTGTCGGATGAACGTCAGCTCGTTCGGTGAAAAATATCATCCTCCGAATACGATGTGAGACCGAAGTTTCGAGGGTGCTGCACCTAATACCGTAAGTACCATTGCATAACGCAAAATCCTTTCGGGTTTACTTCGTTCCCGTTACGATCTTCATGAATTTCAACCCCTGTCCCCGATACCTTACGCGCGGCTCTTTCTCCCGAGAGTGCATCGGGTGTATCATGTCCTCGCGAAATTCCATTCCGAGGGTCATACCTAATTCACGGCCTCCCCGCCGTAGTAGGACAACAGGGGTGCACGTTGCATCGCCAACGTCCCCGAGCATCCCTTTGTCACAGTCTCGGGGAAGAATGAACGGACGCGAAGTGTCCCGATGCATTGGCGAACTCAATTTTTGTGAGTGCACGCGACACGTCGCCGCGGGAATTTTTATCATTCAATGGACGAAACGAACGGGGAATGAAATCGGACACGCCCCGTCCACTCGCGAAACTGCAATAATATTGGGCTTTTTGCGGTGCGTTGAGTTATCAGTGGTGCGTGATCGCTGGGAGTATTTTTCTTGTGGAAATCAATCACCTGGGTGAGATGGTTTTGGCGCTTATTAATGCAGCATCGTTAATTCTGAGTGGTGGGCGGAAAGTTACCTGTGAGCTTTATGATTAAAGACCTTTCCTTTGACAATTAGTCGAATTCCCTGTGGAAGTTTTAAATTATACGATAATATCGTTCGACAAAGTTTAAGTCTGTCAACAGGATTTTCAGAGGCGTGAGTATCTTTCAAATCGAGTAGCAACGGTGTTCGTAAAGAAACTGAAGTACGTCGGGCAGATGTTGGTGGAGTATATACTACCCAGTGAGTCAAGTGCTTTAGATAAGCCGAAAGTAACAATTTAAGAACATCGCTGTTTAATGTCCGCGCATTGTCGGCGACTCTGACTTCGTTAGAGCTGCACTCCGAGAGAAGAAAATCCTCGCGGTACGGTGACGCGACAAGAGAAACTGCGGAAACCGAGATTTTATTAAATCCCCCGTCGTGAAATATACAGAGGATATGTAAATACAGTTGCTAGCTGGGATGAAGGAGTAACGAGCTACTGCTTATCTGCGTCACTTTTGTCCTGCCTTCCATAAACACCATTTTACCTCCCCGCTCCACAAATTCGGCTTATCGCCCACTTTCTTTCTATTACGAATAAGTGGCATTTCTTCACGCCACACAGAGAGTCACTTTATCAACGGACAAACGACTCGAAGAAGAGGCAACGAATCAGCCTCAAATAAAACAGAGGAAAGAAATGAAGCAATCGGAACCAGAAGGTTCGATTCGTTCGACAAGGCGTTGCCATCGCGAGTCGCCTAAGTTTCGTAGTTCGCGAAAGCGGTCAATTTAGCAGCGGCCGAAAGTTACAAAGCTCGTGTCGGCGGTTCGACGATACATTAGGGGATACAGGGCGGGGCGAGCGGAGTAAAGCACTCCTTGCCAAAAAATTTACAGTTCCGCCGGCGGAACGGCCGGGCCGTAAATATTTTTCCTGGCCGACGACCCGCGAGAATTATTTCTCTCCCCCTCTTTATGTTTCCCACTCGGGTATGCAAGACCGCCGTGCCGCGGCCGCTGTGTATCCTCCTTCCGCGGCTCCAGCTGCAACGACTTTTTCCGCCAGCCCCGTGGAACCTTCTCTCGCCCAGATTTCATTCAATCTCGTAGCCAGCCGGGCCGAGAAATGAAATTTTTTTATATTCCGCCCCGTGGCGGTTGCATCGGTTCTACATTGTGACTGGTTCCATTACTTGGACCTCTCCCGTTTCACCCCCCGCATAGAAACCCGACTCGGCGTTCTTCTCTTAATTCCGGATAAATTGAATTATACGGCACAAAGTATCGGGCCTCTCCGAGGTAAAAATCGTTGCTCTCAATTATCTGCTCCTTCGCCCTCGGTGCTCGAGATCCCGGCTCCTTGGCCTCTATAATAGAATTCTTTGCATATTTGAATACGCATTTCGCGCTCTTCCTCAGACGTATAATTCCCAGGTGAATTTCCTCGGTCCCACTCACCGGGGCTCGTATCTTCCGTTTAATTTAGTTTAACAGCGATAACGAAGTGTGCCGCGCTAACACCCAACTGCAGTTGGACTATGATAATTTTCCAGGCTCTGTGTCGCCTGAAGGAACGAGCCCCGAGCCTGCTATTTTGCAGCTTAATCCTCTAACGCAACACGCGTCGGAGCGGGCTGTGTCACGGAGATGATACGAGCAGACGCACTCAACTTTCAGAGTTTTCTCCTTCGACATGGACATGATTTGTGGCAGAGGATGAATTATGGGGACAGGTGTGATTAGAATATCTTCGGAGACCGATAATTCACATCGTTTACGAATTACCGAGTGTTCCAGTGTTTAATTAGTCCTCATTAGAGGATGGTCGCCCATGATGATCGATCCTTGTGGATTCGACGAGCCCAGGCAAACTTTTCGACGCAGGTACTCTCGCTGCTCGGGCATTCACTCGTCCAGTGGCCCATCCACGATTCCCAGAGGAAGAGTAACTTTCAGATATTTTTCAGTGGCACGCGAGCGAGCAATTTCTCCTAGACGGAAACGAGTTGCTATGATCGTTCCAAGTGCAAGTAATCGTTCGATCTTTTCTCTCGTATTAACCAAGTTACGCTCTCTTTTCGATTACTTTGCAGAAACAGCGTATTTGAAGGAAACCTTCTAATCGAGGCTGCACGAATTCTAATTCGATAAACGCGTACAATCCCACTGACTGCAAACCTGTTCCATAATTTTCAACCGGTGCAACATTTTTCACAGCTCTACAGAGGAATCACACCGAAAAACTCCCCAAGGGTGGATGCAGTTTTTCCCCGAGGGTGAATTCCAATTTACCGAATGTTTATTCACTCGTATCGGCGACAAATCAGCGACGCCACGAGGGCGGCGAACCTTCCTGCGTGTTTTCACCGACTGATTTTCACGTGGAAAAACAGGCACGCTGACATTTCGAATATATGTGCAACGCGGGAGAGAGAGCCGTGTTTGAAATGCAAGGAAGCAATTATTCATACACCACCGCGAGATAATGGAGGTATAATTAAATTCTCAGAAATTTCGCGGGAATAGGTACGTTGAGTGCGATTTTGCCCAACAAAAACAGAGAATTAAAGTGCATCAACCCGGGTAACGTGATTCCCTTGAATTCTCACATTAATGAAGTTATCGTGTTTCCCGGATCCTTCGGAAGACCTGGAAATACTACGTGTTCCTGGAAAGGTCGAGTGTAGTTCGCGTTTAGTTCGATTCCACTTCTCTCCCTTCTGAGCGTTGCCGCGAAAATAAACACGCCGTAATTCGAGCTGCAAATACACCTCGGTCCAGGGCGTCTTTATTCGCGGGCATAACCCGTTCAGACGAGTGAAAACGCGCGCCTGGTTGAAATATTGCCGAGCGACGGCTTCCGTAGCAATTGATTTCGAAAGCAATTAAGGAAGTTAGCAACTCCATGGAGGGACGAGAGCCACGTCAGCTTATCAGCCTTTCGACAGGCAAGCCGAAGAAAGATAAACACACCGATCGGGTCGGTCCATTCCGCCGTTGAAATGTCTGTGCCCGACGATCCTGCTCCACTTGCGCAGAAACCTACCACGATCGAGATCCCGTTCATCTAAGAATTCTTACTCCGCCGTTGGTGCCACTTCCCTGTTGTTCTATCCGGACGCCGTGTCTTGATACGCTCGATCTTAATTTAGCGGAAGATTGATCGAATGCAAAGAGAATATTAAACTTCAGCGTGGATGATGTAATATCTATCTTGGAGTAACAGATCACCTGCAGCGAAATGGGAGGAATAAATGGGACTTGAACGGACCGAGTGACGTGCAAGGTCTGAGAATGAACGGAGATTTAAAAATATAACGTAACTGCTGGATGGTACAAAAGAGAGAGGGAACTGTCTGCGTCCCGCGTTCATCCATCATTCACCGGTGCTTCCTCAATAAAAGTCGCGAGAACGTATCCCGGCGGAAAGAACGAACCACCTCCTCCCTCCCGGGGCAAGATCTCCCTCTCCGTCGTATGGATCACCGATTCTCCGTTTCATAAAAATGATCTCTAGAAAGGGAGACGAACGAGCGTGTCCGGACGCGGAATCATCCGGGAAAGAATGTATCAAATTGCCCGAGGACGCGATCTTTTTATCGGTGCAACGTTTACGTTCCACGTCCCTTCGCCGAGATCTTTTTTAACGCATCATCTATCCATCCAGTGAATTACCGGCGAGAGTAGTTTCTCATTGGAAGAAGATAAAGGCGTGGACGTAGTCGGGATAAAAATACAAGGAAATAGGGTGATCCATCTCAGCCAGGAGTATACCTTCCCTTCTCCCCCCTGCCACCCTCTCCATATCCCTTTGAACCCCCGAAACTATTCCGCTGAAATACGCCCAAGCTGCTTCCCTACGGAAATAAGTCCGCCACCCTTTGTGCCGTTCCTTTACGCGTATACACTGTCCACTTGCGAATAGTCGTCCACTATTCGCTCGTTTATCGCGTGAGTGGAAGCAGGAATGGAGAGAAGATGTTCCTAGGTACTTCTCCCGAATGGACCACTTGTCAGTGTTCCGCTATTGACATGTCCTTTACCAGGGACCGTCGAATGCTTTAATAACTGAGCTATTCAGAGATCTAGATGTAATTTCCATCGGCCTAAAGTCTAACACAGAATCCTTTCCAGCGCCAAGTTTGCGCTAGCTTAGCCCTCCAAGACGGGAGCTTCAACGACCGTTAAAATGAAGTTAACGTGTTCGTGATTTCCCCGTTGAGTCGATTCCGCGCAGCCCCGTATCCTTGGCCTGAACCAAGTCCCGTCGACCCTTCGCGACGTTGGATCACTTACTCCAGCGTGAAATTGAACCGTGATCTCGGCGGCGAGCGTATGAATCTGTCCGGCGATAAAAGTTTTACGGGTGCCATCGATTCGCGCGCCGCGGCTGCCGTCGATGCTGCTGCAATGAATATTCGAGGACATTTTTCGGGGGCGGGATAATTGAAGAGGGGGAAAAAACCGGGGCATTTCTCGGTTCTTGAAACGGAGCGAGAACGTCCTGTATATTTAAAACTTCTAGCTTTCGTGCAGGCAAGAAGCAGGAGGGGAGCTTCCAATATTCGCGAGCGACTCGACGCTTGACAAGCTTCACTGTAAACTCCGCGAAAGCGGGAGGCTCGGACGCGGAGCGCTCTACTCTGCATAAATTCTCAACGCGTTACACGGTTTAATACAACAGCGGAAGCGTCGTGCACGTTGGCGACAAATCATCGCGGGTGTTGGCCGATTAATTTCGCGACTCGCGGCCGATGAGCCAGAACGATATTAATAACGGGGACCATTAATGCGTTTTCGCAGATTAATGCAACAGTGATACGTACAGCGATACAGCTCGCCGGGCGGAAAATCACGGGGCGTTGTAACAAAAATGGCGGCAGACAATACGGTGGACACGATCGGGGACGGTTCCGCAACGATTACGTACTCGGCGGCCGTCCGCGAAATGCGCTATCATTATCAGCGATATCGCGTTTGTCCAGCGAATTACGTGTCGACTACGTCCAGCCGCGCGTCAAACGGAAACGAGCCTGTGACGATAAATAAATTGCCCGGGATAAAATCGGCCCCTCCGGTTACCGGGACCGATACCCACAGGCCCGTTATTTTAATCTTCCGTTTGCAAATCGAAGTCAATTTCGTTTATCGCCGGGTGAGGATCGAGTGGAGTCGCGCGCCGGGGCGTAAAGCCCGATACGAAAGAATTGACGACAACTACCCAATATCGGTGCTGTACAGCATCCAACGGCGGGAATCGTTTTGCTGGTAATGGGCGACACTTAAATTTTGTCGCAAATCAGCGTCCGAATTGCCGCGTTTTGAAGAGAACCGGCGGCAAATGAACGGGAAGGGAAAATACGACGGGAAGAAGTCCCTCGAAACGCTACAAAAATGTTTGTCGATGCAACGAGCTCGAGCATCGCGACGACGGAAACGCGCGCTTCAAGAGGGGCAAAAAATGAAGCAGCCGAATGCGGAGGATATTTAGAAAGAAGAAGGTTTGAGGACTCGCGAGTGTTTAGCACTTGAAGCGGAAAAAAGTTCGTTTTACAACTTCAACCGCAGCGCCGGGGCAATGGTGGAACTCGCTTCTTATCCTAACGGGAAAGCAGCGAGAAAATAGCGCGGGGGGAGGGCAATCTCGTTTGGAACGCGTGTTTCCTTGATTGCCGCTTTTTAAAACTACCTAAACCGTGAGCACCGAGTGCCCTTAAAAGACGCTGCCCCAAACGAGAGTTTCGCGCAATGAAAATTGCAAAAATTTCTGGGAACGGCGAGTTTCCCCTTTCGCGAAACGGTTCCCTCGGTAAACGGCGAACCGCTTTTTTCCCCCCCTGTTTCCAGGGAATTCATTAAACGTTCGGTCGCATCTGTTCTCCACGAACCGTGGAGCTTTAGTCGCGTTCGCTAACCGCGGAACGTCGCGTAATTGTCCAACGACCGGTGTAATGAAACCGTTTTAAGTCGTTTCAATTATGTCCCCATCCCTGTCGCCATTCGGTCACCGAATTCAATTAAGGGCAGGAATTTTCGCGCTGAAACGGACCGAGGTATTTATCTTGACCGAGGCTGAAGGAATTCCTGGATTACACGATCTTAAGATCCAGCCGGGCCGCGCTATCCGAGTGTAATTTTTAACGTCTTCTTCGCAAATGATTCCTTTAAGGTCTTCGTCTCAAGCCTGCGGCGCAGTATTGTCCGTTTTAAAAGGAACACGAGTACCGTCGTGCAAGACGATATTACTCGGTAAAGCATTAAGCACGCGATGAGACCGTTTACGTGGTTGCCGCTCGTGGAATTACTAAATTATTCTTCCAACTTCTTTCTCCGCCGTTTCATCCTACTCACGGCTCGTTATCTTCTTATACGCGATAAACTCGCGTGGCTGAGATTACGAGGAAGCCGTGGAAAAAATATATTCCAAGCGTCGCGGCTTTCCGCGCGCCGCTCGCCAGCCGGCTGAAACTGAATTTTTCATTCCGTCCTACTTCCGCTCGTAATTAGAGACTCCCATCCACTGCGAGTCATTGTTATCGTTCATTTCGATTCAGCGAGACTATAGCGCCGCTGGGTCGCGAATGCCTCTTACTTCGACGAGACTCGTGCTTGTGTGCTTCTATTCGAGGGTTTCAATTATATTATTCGCGCCGTACATTTCGAAGATATAGAAAGATATAAACAGATTTGGTTGACTCGGTGTCAAGAACTCTACTCCCTCTCCCCGAGGAAATCGGGAGAAAAGTTCAATTATCTCTTTCTCGAAATCGAGTGCTCTTCCAATGGTCCTTCCGAGAAGATAGGACCCCGTGACCCCGAGGCAGGCGCTTTCTCGATGCAGCTCGGCAAACCGGAAACTAGGCCGAAGGTGCAACGCGTTCAACCCCTTCTGCGCGCCACTCTCCCCTCGCGAGCAGTGATTGGCCACTCGCCACTCGTACGGAATAAATCACGAGCGATGAATATTAATGCGAGCCGCCAGTCGATCCGCGGTTGAAGCGGGCGAAATAGGGTGAAAGAAGGGACAAAGGGACGGAGGAGCTGATGGAGCTGCGAACGTCCTTTCGTAATTTCATCGACGGAACGATCGTGGGTGAAAGGAAGCGTGCAATTTCCTATCGAGCCCTCCGCACCCACCGACATTTTACATTTCCAGTCAATAATGATTAAAACGGGGCAAAAAATACACAAGAGTATCTTGCTGGAAATAGGGGTTTGTAATTAATTTTATATTCCGCGTTTCCAGCACTCTGTGTACCGTGGGGAAAAAAATTATGTAATTTCCACGGGGAATTAGAAATATGTGGTTATTCAAAGGTGCATAGGTTTTCCCGGGGAAAACTCGTCCTCGGAGCACGCGTTAGCTAATTACAACGGCGGGGCTCAACAAGTGTTGAGAATTCCCCTTTGAAAAAGCACGGCTCTCATTCGTTTCCTGGCTCTCCGCGAGAATGTTATGTCCGCAAACGATGCAAATTATACGATTAAGTGTAAAGCGAAATTTCGTTCTTTAACCTCGCCCCGCGGCTCGAGACTCTCCAAAAGTTATTTAAAAAAATGAAGAAGAAGAGGGCTCGGGAGGAGTAAGTAAATTCGTTTGGGTAAAGGGAAGTGCAATTCCACCCCGGTGGGAAACGATGTTGTAAAACCAGCCGCGCTCTCGGATTTAGGTAATTTTAATTCGGGCAAAACATTTTTTAATCGGATTAAGATGAATGGGAAATAAGTTCGCCACGGAGAGCCCGGACCTCCGCCGCTCGGTGGGACGCGCGAAACGAGAATTTATGCTTCCCCGAGAAGTGTTTCAGTATTTTTATAACCTTCCCAGTAGCACCTTCGCGTTTAACGGACGCTGGGAAAAGATTGAATAACAAATCTGAGCTTTTGCCTACTTGCCGAAAGGAGAGGAAAATAGGGAAACGAGTAGTCGTCGTACACTGGTCCGTACCTCGAGATCTGCAACAGAAAAACCCATCCACGTTACTTCCGCGCATAAACGAAATGAATCAAAGACTTTAGCATGCAGAATAATGACTTTAAGCGTGGGGAATCTCCGCGCAATTGTGAATCGCCAGATTCCACGCAACTTTTATTCGAAGCTCACTTTAACGATACACGGAAAGAATTACCACCCCAACGAAGTCGAGATCACAGACAGAGAATTTATTCCGCTTATTCGAGGGGCTATTTCGAATTTAACACGCTTATTGCCCGCGGGAGTCAGCGGATTTGTCGAACAGAAGCTGAACTCCATTCCAGGGGCCTGTTCTCGAGGCGAGCAACACCCCGAGGAGGCTGCCTCTCCTCATTACTCGGAGAGTAATGTTTCCTCCTGTTTCCGATTCGAGTAATTACGCGGCACGTTTCCTGCCCCCGCAACGAGCGAAATTTCATCGACCAGTGCTTCCATCGTCGAGTGCTTCGGAAATGAGTGTGCGATTTGCCCGGGAGGCTTCGAGACGCGGGGGTGTAAGGATCAGCCCTCTGCCAAGAGTGCGAGAAAACAGGTGGTGAAGCTCGAAACTCGCGAATATAGCGCCCTGCACTTCGAATGGTTCAGATAACTCGATATAAACTGTGAAAAGCGCGAGCAAATTCCTTGCATCGGGGGCTTCGTGTTCATTAGCCCCCGCCCGGGCCGAAGCTCGGCGAAAATGTCAGAGGTCCGCCGAAATTCTCCTGGTCGGTATCGCGCCTGTTTCAGCCCGCGATGCACGGGCATGCACACACGTATATACTCCGTTATCGTGCGCTTTTCAGCTTCGCCCGGTTCATACAGATACTTTCAGCTACAGCGTGCATCCGCGCGCAAATAGCTTTTAGGAAGTAGCTCGTGGGCGGGCTCTTATCGGCAGCGGCGGGGGCAACAGGGACGTTTTACGTTCGCATGCAAATCCTTTTTCAAAGTAACAAGTAATTAAATTGCCGGCTTTATGGCGCAATATACGAAGGGGAAACTGCCCCGGAAGGATGCAGCGAGAAGAAAACCGCCTATGGTTTCATTTTTTACGAGGGAGACGGGGCTAGCGGTGACTCTGCCGTGAGACTCATCCCCGACGTAAATGCAAGCATGACTAGGGGAGGAAATATAACGATGGAAGTTTAAAAAGTTTGACAAAAGAAGCGAGCGTACGTTTGCGCTTCTGTTGCAATCGCTTTCGTTTGCCAGTCTGATTTGTTCGTTTCACAACACGAGTCTACTTCTGTATCGCGGGGCATCGTGCTTTCTACGAGGAACTCGTGGAATCGTGTGCTACCTGGGGGAAAAAACTTTTCAGTGGCGGGAATTACATGTGTAGGAGTTAAGAGGAAGAATTTTGGAACTCGGTACTAATACGCTTTGTACTCACGGAAAAACTTCTCCACCCTCGCGGGAAATTGAGGACCTTGCAGCGAGAGAGGTGCAGCTCCGTCTTTATGAACTTTGAGTTAATTAGAAAAAATTGTTTATAATATTATTACTTTGAGTTAACATTAAAACGAGAACAATCTTTATCATTTAAGACTTGTCCCTTTTATAGCATCTCTCGCCTAGTAGCTATTCAGTTGATAAGTTTTTATTTCTATTTTTTGCGAATTTTTCAAATCTGAAGCTGCCCGACACAGAAATATTACACAAAAATTTGCAATAAATCGCTCATTTGTTACCGGGTTTGCATCAAACGTGTACCAAACGATGTAGAATTTTTTTACGTATATTACACGTCATAACTCAGAAACTGTCCAAAATGGAGCTGCAAGGTCCTCGATTAAATTCGTGGATACTGCAAAGCTTCGTAAGAACGGTTAAAATTTACCCCGGAAAATCCAAACTATCCATGGGCAGGAGGAGAGACGGTAATATTACTCGATGCCTCTCCTGCCTTCTATATCGAGGAGGATGGAAACAAGGACTTGCAACAAATTTATGTGTTAAAACACGTTTCAGCTGGCAACGTGACCCTGATGCTCCCCAAAAGAGGAGCAGGTATTGCTCCAGCAACAGCCCCGTGAAATAAGAAGCTGCGCCAGCGGGATCGACCACCGTTCGAAGTCAAATGAACTTGCTGCAGAACTACAGAATGCTGAAATTCGACGCGGGTCCCGTGTCTGTCTTATTCCAGCGACACGTCCTCGGGGGAAATTGCGTTCGTCGTAGTTGTGATTCAAGCACAAGGGGGTTGCGGTCCCGCCATCATTGTCTACGGAACGTTTCATTCGCGCGCAAACGCCTGTTTGCGCAACCTGTCGAGGCGAGTAAACCGAAACTGACGTTAGAACCAGAGTGGGTGCTAACGATTGACAATTACTTTCGCTGAAGCGTGGAAGACGTACGCGCCACTAGCGCGATTTAACTGGCGCCGCTTGTTCACCCGCTCGCCACGGACGATGGAACCGATCAAGACTGACGAAGTGTCCACTCGATCGACCGCTCGTCGCTAATCGAGTGTCGAGCCACCGTCCTGAAATATAATTTCAACGAGGGGCGTACGTCGGCATCTCTTTAAGTCCGTCGTTGCGAAGCTGAGCGGCGCGCTTGCCGCTTCAGCCACCAAGTGGGTGCTACATGAAATATAACGTCGACGGGGCTGGATTCCAGTAATATCTCTCGCGCCGCGGGCAAGATTTGTTGGAGTTAACTCTTTCGGGAACGGCGAAGTCCAGGTTTAAGTTTCTGACACTTGAAAAGAGCCAGCGCTAGGCAGGGCCGCTTGAAGAGAACGATTTCGAACGCTGGTCAAATACGTGCCGACTGCGGTATAAAAGTGTCATGCCGGAGGACGAGCATCAAAAAGCTACGCGAATAGGCGGAAATGTGCGGGAGAAGAGGGAAATAGAAAATACCGAGAGATAAAAAAAGAAACGTTCTCGACCCGTCTGTATTCAACGCGTCTATTTTCATCTACCCGATGGGCGAGGCGAGCGAAGTCCTTCGAATTTGCATCTTTATTGAGGGCGAACTCGATAAACTGCGCTGATCCATGAAAAATTGCTACGAACCTCGAGGGCGAGGCTCTCTATTTCTTTAATCTCGCGAGCTATTCGGTTTCCTGTTAATCGACCGAAGTTCCAAGGATCGGTGGTCAAAATTGAAACATGCCACACTCCAGCCGTGTTTGCGTGCTCTGTAGCCGTCGGTCTTGTCGAGGGCGAGGCGTGAAGATTGCATCGAGCCAGGGTGACTAAACCTGTGCATCGCGAGATGCATGCGTCAAGTGTTCATTGTTTCGGTTACCCTCTTCGAGGTCTATCGAAATTTTGATTGTCGAGAACGGAAGCTGCTGCCTCTTCTTTTCGTCTCGAAGTTTTTATCTTGGAAATGGAGAAGCACTAGATCCACTGAGAACAACCGAGGAAACTTGTAACTCCTCAGCTCCACCGCAAGGAAGCATCACGTCCGCGGCGTAGCTTGCACGAGACGGATGTCGGCTATATCAGCGTTCGCGCGAAGGGACTTCGTGCAATAATGAGAACAACGTCGATGCCTGAGCGCGGGGTACACGTGCTCCGGGTCCGGCTGCATTAACTAACAACGTATTTCCCAGGGGAGACGTGAATCCGAGCAGACAGTCCGTCCGGCTCCGGGGAAATATGGAATTGAATTGTTAATGCCGAACAACGCGCCTCTGTACCCGCGGTTATTCAGAAATGGCAAGCACGATTGACAATGTTTTCCCGTTCTTGTTAGTTAAGTTAATGATCCCGTGAAAAGAGCGACGTCGGGGCTCCCGTGGAGAAAACGAGGAGCTGGCGCTCGTTACTTGTAACGGCGACATCGATCCATTTTCCATTCCGGGCGCCGAAGGGCGAAAAAACGAAGAACCCTTCGGAATCATTAGCTCCTTTTCCAATCGAGAGGGTGAGATTTAAAGTCGTGGGGATCGAGCAAAGTGGATTCCAGCGTAGCGGATTGTCAGTGGAATACAGGAGAATTAGCGGGGGCAAAAGGGGCTACTGGACTTCCTTTCGCGATTCATCCAATCGATTCATTCCAGGCTCCGCCATGAAATTCCACGATGGAATCTCGCGAATTAGTCCTCACCCCGGGCCCGGTCGCTATCGAGATTCGATGCTAATGTATTTGCAGCTCTTATTAGATGGCATGCTGGCTTTGCGCCACGCGATTCAATTAGTGCGAGTTTACTATCGCGTACCTTCTCGCTCCGTTGAAGGAGCATCGCTGGGAGGGAAATAGTCGACTTGTCTATGGTTACGGGTGCAGGACGGATGGATTTCCATGGATATGTTTGCACTGATGTACATACATACGTAGTAACGTCGCTGTTAATTAGCTCCGTGGTTTGTCGTCTTCCCCTTGGGACCGGGGTCGCGTCTTGACGCGCTCCATCCGACGTTCCGTCCACGAAATATCGCTGCGGGGCACGAGACGCGTCATCGGGACGTTCGTTCACCCTCTAATTTGGCTCCCAGTGGATATTCGTTGCGAGCTTCTGATAACCAGTCGGATAAAACGATAGGAGATGGATAGCTTCGGACAACTCCAACGCGCAAGTTCCTCCCACGGAGAAATGGCTGTGGCCAGTCGGTGAACCCTACATCCATTACAAGCTGATATATTGGAAAACAATTATGCCCTAATTGCAGGAGGAGTTACGTTACACGGACTTCGAATGCAAGAACGCCGTAAATTCTTCTAATAATTTCTCCTGCAACGCGACCGCGAGATCGTTTCCTGCTACTTAATGGAAACAAACTTCCGCCGAGGCTGCGAATCGACGCGGGAAAATTGCGAATTTACATTTATACTCGCTGCGCTGTTAAGTCGGCCGTAATTACACTCCATGGAAGAGACAGCGAAGAAGTTTGAAGGAAACTGAGAGCAGAGGAATCGCGGCGTGCCAGGGGAAACTGCGCGACCGAGCCATTTCTGACTTGCAAAGAGAGTATCGAACAGGCGAGGGTTGATACAAAAGCTTCGTACGAATGCAAGTTATTCCAGGAATACTCCGCTCGCAATATGATCTCGCGTTTAAAATAATGGGTCGGCGCAATAATTTTGTCCTTCGATGCATTGAAGTTTCCTCGTCACTGTAGCTAACAATCCGATTATGCCCGCTCAAGGTAATCCCGCGTTGATCCTCCGTAGTCGATTTCACGGGTCCCGAGAGAGCATCGAGCGCAAAAAGTTCCTTCCAGCAGGTGACCCACGAATATGTAAGCTGGGTCGTTACGCGGATTCCGGGTTCGTCTTTACACGAAACCGGCTCGCCGCTGGGTACTCTTATAATCTACTCTCGTTACCTACTCTCGAGCAGGGTAACGTGTTATTTCCTTCCGGGAGTTCTGCGTCGGGGACACAAATCCAGATGACGCGGGGATGCCAGACGCGTGGGGGTGGAAAGTCCGGAGAGGAAAAGAAAGGAACGGGGTGAAATGAGTGGAAAGCGACCGGATTCCGCGCGGATTTCGACCCAACCGTCTAATCCAAACCTGGAATCTCTAATTTAGCCGGATGCTTCCGGCGAGTCGCCGCCACGATAGCCGAGTTCTGGATTCTGACGCGATTCTTTTCGTTCCCGATGCTTTTTACTTCTCCCCGGGCCGGGTGCTCCGCGTAATCAGGATTATTCTCGTAGATCGCGCGATACCCGGTGGAAAGCATCGTCGTATGATCGTTGCTGGTCGATAAAGCGTCTATTCCCAAGTCAATATAAATGTTAACGAAGGATGGAGGGAACGGAGCGACCGATAATGAACGTAAGAGAGCATCGATGAGTATTCAGTGACAGAGCGTGCACATCTGCCCGTTCATTGGAAATCGAAAATAGGCCGGGCACACCCATAAATTGATTCCCGCTTCATCCAGAACGACACACCACGTCCGATAGTTTTGATTTCTGACTCGACTGCGAGTCGTTCTCGTAGGGTCAGAGAAAATCGATGGACAACGACGTCTATCTTTCTTCCGCGTCTGACACGCGTCACGCCGCGCATCGATCGTTGCCGTTAGAGAAACGAGTGTCAATAATTCTTTATTCGCCAAGGACCACAGAGGAATTTCTGGTCTGGCTGAACACAAGTTCTCCATTTCGCGGATCACCATCGTCGAAGCTTTCCCCAAGGATTTATCGCGACGCCGGCAATTAATCTTGGCGTGGTTTTTATATGAAACCGATGTGCATCGACAGAAGGAAAGTTTAACTTCGCCCGGAGCCGCGGTGTTCCGACAAAAGATTGATAAAACCCGCGTCGTTGCCGAGTGTACGCGCGACTCCGCTCGTTTTTCCATAAATCTTTCTTCGAGTCGCCCCGCGCGTAAGCAAGTCCCGATAAAGCGTGATGAATTATCCCGGGCGTCGTTATTTCGCGAGAAGAAATCGGTGTGCAACGGTTGAGCGGAAGAACGAAGGAAAACCCGGGCCCCGTAGCGTTATCGTCCTGGAGAGGATAAAAAAATAGAGGAAGAGGAAACGAATTCCGTGGCTCGTAACGCGCATTGTCCCCGAGATGACGAAAAAGATAGCCAATATTCCATCCCGCGGGATTCCTCGTGAAGCTTGGACGTGGCATTGTCGCGAGGAGGACGCGGATAGCCAATAATCCCCCGCTTTCGAGATTCCGCCTCTACGAGGCGAAAGGAAAAGGCGAGAGAAAGATCCATTTTCTGACTCTTTTATGGGGGGGAACGGGAAAACCTAGCGCCAATAATCCTTTCGTTTCAGGACACTGCGATTGTGTGACGGTAACTTCGTTGCACCTGCAATATTGTGCCGCGTCTCGATTCCCGAATCGATGCTGTTGATGCTGTCCGCGACTGATAACACGCTCGGGGAAACAAAGTCCACGGGGCGACGATCGCTTTCGGCTCCATATCCCCTTCCCTACTTCCAGCCGGATAGAATATGCAAACGCGTGGCAAATGGACGGGAAAAGAGAGCGTCGGAATCCCTGCGAACAATGGAATTTTCCCGGGGCTGATTTAGGTGGCCGAGAGGACCTGCAGATTTTAAGATCTTAAGATCCACCAGACAAGAGGACGTTTCTTACAGTGTAATTTCCACTCTGTGTAATACTCCAACCAGAAAGTATAATCTTCCTTCGTATTTGTACGAAATAATAGTCCTTTTTCCTTGCAGAGAGTGTGCCGTTACGTTGATCCCTCTTCCGTCCAAACGATCCCATTAAAAGTTGAAGGCAGAAAAATTTCTTGCAGAGAGAGCCTGCTCCCGGTAGCCCCCTGTTAAAGAATCGAGCTTCGGTGACACTTGCAGGAAATACGACTTAAAGGCAGCCGTCTGCAAGGATATCGAGAATCGCGAGGGAAAGCGCTTCGACGGAGCGTGTATTGCACTTTTATTGGGTCATTTGTTTCGCGGTCGAAGGAAATGGGAAATAAGAGGGCGGCGGAACGGGGAGGCGTGTGCGTGAACCGCGGTATATTGACTCGCACAGAAGTTTTCCTGTTTTCCCGGGCGTAATTTGCATGTTCAACGTTTTAGCGACGGGCGGAACTTGAAAACAGGATGCCGAGAGGTCAGATGGTGCACGATCTCGCTGGAGATGGGAACGAACTGGAGCATCGACCGTTCGCCGCCGGAGAAAGAGCAGATACTCCCTAGAGTGTGCCGCGGGGGAACACTTTGTCCCAGTCGGCAAAACAACGAAGAAGGGGCACCAAATAAAATCAATCCTCCGCCCATCGAAATCGCGTTTCTTTTCTAGCCGGGAGGAAGAATCGAGTAACAATAACGCTGGAATAATTCTCACGCCGAGCTCCACGGCAAGGGTCTTGCACCTAACGATCCATTCGAGGATCTTCGAGTAGAACGAAGACCGTGCAACGAGCGCGAGAGAACTATTGACTTTCACGGTGGTTCCCCCTATTTTTTCCCCGCCCTTCTCCTGCACCCTCGTGAAATTTACGTACGCCGCGGGAATATACCTCCGCTGGGAACGGGAGAGGTTTGGCGGAAAACTGAAGCCCGAAGGGAAGGAGAGCTAATCTTATTTCGAGGCAAGCACCCGTTCGAATACGTCGTTTAAGGGCATTCCTCATTCTTCGGCCCTCAGATACGCGGGTGATGGGAAACGGGTAGGTACGTTCGATTTACGGTCGGCGGTGGATCGAGGACAGCTTCTCCGCGGTCGCCGTGTTGCGGTGGAAAAGTCTATTTTGAATAAAAGATGATAAGCCCGATAGTGGCTTACGGCTGACTTCGAAAACACCCACTCTCTTGACGCCTGAATTTATTCATACGGATGTTCCTCACCCGGGCTCATTTAAATGCGACTGTTCACTAGGATCACGGGTACAGTTTTTCAATATTCCGTGGGAGATGCATCTCGGGGAAGGATGAAGTCCCTCGGGAAATAGTATGCAATTAGATATTATCGAGAATTCAGCACGGCAGGGGCGCTGTTTTTCGATACTGCGCGAGAAGTGGCGTGCGCTTAACAGGTAGCGAGAAGTTTTCGTCTCTTGTGATGATTAATATTACCCAAAGTTCAGCAGGAAACACCGGGGGATGGCGAGACAGAGAGGGCGCGTTAAGTTAGCTAACTACGTTCGAACAGGGTAGATCATCCAAGAGTTCGTGTGTTCTCCGGGCAGGGTGAACGTAGTGTGCTCATGACTCGCGTGATTAAGCAAAGAGAACTTTGTGGTAAATGTGTGGAACTTCTTTAGAATTGAGATTCCCAGCTCGACGAATGGTATTAGAGGGAAAGGAGGGAAACGTGAGGCTGAAAGTTATGAAAATTTCATAAGCGACGCTGATAGTCGAAGGAACGGCTTGTCTGACATCCTACGAGCATCTTCTACTTTTCAGTTTACTCGCCTCGCCGCGCGTTTCACTGCGTGTCTGACTATGCGCCGACCTACACCACTGATTCCCCTAACTCCCTACCCACACTGCTGTCTGGCAGGATATCGGTCTTTCTCTACTTTCGCGCGCGTCTGCCCACTCACGGGCATAATCTACTTATTCAACTGAAAGCTACGCCTCTGCTACTGTCCGATCTCGTACAGCCTTTCATTTTCATGCTTCTCATTGCCTTCAGACTTCGCAACTTCCACTCTCTTTTTCTGAAACCGAACAAACTTTCATCAGGAGAAGGTGGGTACCCCGAGCTAACTTACCCACATGCAAAGGATGAACTCTACTTCCTACAGCATCGTTTTTGAAGACATCGTTCCCAGCGTTCAATTTCCTAATTATACGAAAGCTGCCCGAAAACTTTCCGGACCTAAGACGGAGCTGCAGTTTCTATCAAAAACTTTACTGCAGACTGCCGCTAATAAACTGTCGAGGCCCCGCTGAGAGCAAGAACTTCTCGGGAAGTAAAAGACTCTCGAAAGAGAAAGGAGCTCTGGCGACAAAGTAGCAAACAAAGGGCATGCTTCCCTTCTCCCTGGGATGCTGGATGAATTAGGGAGAAGGATCGCGCAGCAGGGCAGCGATTTATAACGATTAACTAGATCGGGACTTTCCCTGGATGTAAATACCGTGCGCTATGAATGCTGAGCGCCAAGAACACGTTTATTCATAAGTGGCCCAAGGTGGGATTAAGAATTCCGCAGGCGTAATTTGCCCGGGGCAAGAAAGGGCGTGCTAATACTTGGAAGCGGAACAGCGCGAAGAAAATAGTCGCGGGAAACGAGAGGACGCCGCGGGGGCGGAAATCGAGGAACAAAGGGACGAATTTTCATTCGTGTCGGTGTCTGAAGCGAAACGAAGGGGCTCGAGATTACAATTTGTAATCAGCGACAATTTGCACCAGCGACTTGACCGACTTTTCCCGTGTCCCATGGATTATCGATCCGTCTATTTATAAGCATTTCCCCTAATTCAGATCGAATCGACGGCTTCGCGAGCTCCTTACGGAACTCAGCTTTATCCCAAGGGTGAAGAAACAATTTCGTACAAACATCACAGAGAACTATGCACCCCATACAGAAGTTCGATCGCGCCTGGAAAGTCAGCTAAACAGCTTCCACGCGGTCCAGGAAGTTCGCTTAAGTCTGCGCTGTGTCGCGATAAAATTACTCACCGCCGGCCCCGCAAATTAATGCAATTTACTGGGACACTGAGAGGGTTTAAAGTCGACCGGGCGTCCCGTCACGGTTAAACGCGAACAGTCGTTATAATCTCGTTCCGTCCCGGCCGACTTACGGACAATGTAGTAACGCGCGTCGTGTTCAGCCGCTCGAAGACGCTCGGAAGAATCTCTGCCTCGTCTTCGGGGCGTATGCAAACCACGTACCCTGGCAGTACACTAGCGTTTTATTCCCCGCCGAAAACGGGGAGGAAAGAAAGGCTGAAGGATCGCGCGGGTGAATGCCACTTCTCCGTGATACGGTCTCCAGCTCGTAAACCGAGGATCTTTTTAGGTTCTCCAGACAGGCGTGGACGTTAAACCAGCTTGCGATGCCGCGGTTAGAGGCTCGTTCTAATTCGATCCATAATTCATACCGATTCCAACGGTCGCCCGGCCGGTTACGGGCTGTAAATTAGGGACGCGGTCTATGAAGCTGACGTTAAGATACTCAGGGCTGCAAGCTCCAGGAAAGAAGGGTAGTTTGGCGACGGGGGATCCGCCGGACATTCGCCGCGCGGCGGCTCGTAAAACGGAGCCTTAAGGACGCCGCGATAAAACAGCGTGGAGGAGCTGGCGAACGGATGGGGCATGGATCAAAGTGCTCGTTTGCGAGCTGCGAAATTGGCCACGTCCTTGATCATCCCGTTGTCACGTCCGCGATATCTTATTGGCCGATTTCTTGGCAAATCCGTCGGACGAGGCTGCCCCAATCGCAAAGGAGACGTAAAATTCTTCGGGAGAGGGCGAGGATGCAGGCGTAAACTTTAATGTTACGACTCAGCTTCGAAGTGGAAGCTGCCTGGACCGACTCGGGGAGTTTCGAGCAGGGCTGTTGTTGTCTATTTCTCGTGTTCACGGAAGCTTGTAAAATATAGAGAGATAAGTCACCTATTTGAGGAAGATCAGCAGAGCAGAGGGTTCCATAAAATTATTTGCATAAATAAAGTGCGTCCAACTCGATTCTAAGAAGAACGAGGGAAAATGAAAGATGTCGCCCTTGTTTCGGGGGAAACGATCGTTCCTGAGTGCGCAAGTTGGAGGAGCAAGAGGAGCAAGGCGCGCGAGGTAAATCAACATCCAGACAATCTAAAAAGTAAGTAAATACGCTCGGAGATTTGTAAATAGCTCGCTTCTGTACACAATGCAGTCTCTACGGCAGCTCTTCGCTCATCATTTCCGGAGATACACGCGTTCAGAGACGAGCAGCAATAAAAACGCGTAAATACCGCGCGGAATTCCTGCAATTTTCTACGCAAGTGACCCGCAAGCACCAAGCGGACGTCTGCTCCGGAAGCGAGAATTCACTGGGGAGGTCATAATCATTCCAAGAAATTGAACGTAAACGAAAATCCAAATGACCGAGACTGCGCCGCGGAGCTCGTTTAATTCCTGCACTTTTATCTGTCGCTCTAAGACTGGATCGAATAAAACCGAGAGAGGCGATGAAACTTTTCCCTGGCTTAATGCCTCTCCTTCAACTTGTAAGTCTGGCCCCTCTGGGAAAAATGGAGATTAGTAAATCCACCGATGGGGTGCGTAAATACCTCGTCAAACCCCGAGCGTGCGCGAGGTTCCTCGGAAGCGGCGAATTACCTGCGGGAGGAATTTCCCAAGATACCCGGGAAATTCAAGGAAGATATAACGCATGCTCTCAAGAATGCATCCTAAAGATCGACCCCCCCGTCCTGCCACGGTCTCTTGGGAGCTATCCCTTTCACTCGCGGCAAACTGGGTCAGTGGCCCAAGTCCTCCGCGCCCTGGCGCACAATTCAAAACAGACTTCGATGACTCGTGCAACACGGAGCACCGATCAAAGAGAACCACGGGGAAATGACGGAGAATGAAAAGATCCTCGCCCCCTCGGGATATGTCGATGGGAAGAGAATAAAAATGGAAGGTGGTAGAATGGAGGGCGCGTCGACAGTCGATATCCACGGAACAAGAGACGATTTCCGGCGATTCATGCAAAGGTTTACAAACTGCCCGCGCTCCCCCCGGAGGGGGTAGGCGCGCACATATACGCCTGCCTACAGCTGGATGCGAGTCGTGGAGTCGAGCAACGGCCGCTTTCTCTTGGGGTAGGTCGCCGTGAAAGGGGCCGTTGAAATTTCCAGTTCTATAGTCGGCAAACTCGAGCACCAAAAGCCGCCTGCAGGTATATTTCCCGGCAGTGTGTCCAGCCCTAGTATGCTTTCTGCATAATGAGAGGCGCGGGGCCAGGGGCCAAGGGGCCGCCACGGCGGGGAAGAGAATTGGAATCCCAGCACTGAGCTCGAACCGGAAGCAGCCCCCTCTAATCAATGAGGGGCGCGTAATAGGCGCTTCAAGAAACTTTCCCGTACGAAGCGCACTCGTTCTTCGTAGATAAAGCCTCCCGCGCTGGACGTACGCTCGTGAATAGCGCGAGGCGAGCCACGAGAAAGGATGAAACACATCCAAATTTTCATAACAACGCGCAGTTTGGAAAACAAAAAATGGGAACCCCGATAAAACACGACGAAGCGCGATCAGATAGCGCGGCTTTCACGAGCGGGCCGCGCTGTTTCGCCACGATTTTTCATGAATTATCGCGCGATGCGAGCGTAACTCAATGCTGCGACAGCAACTCGGCCGATAAATAAAGCCCGAGAATTTGACAGTTGCTATTCCCTGCGAGCTGTCCCCAGTTCTCGGTCTCCCGGAAATTCCTGAATGGACACGCACGAACAAAGTTGCACGGATGCGAACTTACGTTCTCCCCGACACTTGGAAATATCCGGCGGGGGCTTGTGTTTCAGGGAACAAAGCGACCGTTTCCTATCATACGCGCGGTAATCACGGTTTCCAGAAATTCCGCGTGAGATTACACGCAAAGCGTGGACAATTAACCTCAGCCCGTATAAATAGCCCTGTCAAACGTCGAGGTCGATCGACCCAGAAACGCCAGAAAGGTAATTGAGAGGGCTCTAGGCTGCCGGTGGGTGAATAATAGATCGCCCAGCTCGATCCTTTGCGGTCGAAAACGGACGGAGCGTTGTTTGATCTTTCGCGTGGCTCCGATAGACGCGACATTTGCATTTCCATTACGATACTGGTAATTTCCATTACCCGCGGATCGGCTGATTGGCGGGAATTAGCGGACGTCCGCTCGCTCACCCCGCGGTATTTCAAGCGCGCCCTTCTTCAATCGTCATCAAGTACCTATAACCGGCGGAACGTAATTTTGGACGTAGGGAAATTTGCCACTAACAGTTCTAACGACCTCGGTAGTCAACCCTGACTTACCCACTTCTCTCTGCACGCGAAACCCGGCCAAACGACATTAAGTTGTCGCGAGAACAGCGATAAAGATCGAGTAGCTGCTCCGGCGTCTGTATTTCAAGTTTCTCCACCGACCCCCAACCCCCGCGAGCCCGTATTATTGCGCGTCCAACTTTCGGAACGGCGAATGCTCGTCCACGTTGTCGAGGAAAGTATTTCGAACGGCCGTTTGTCTCGGAATATTGTCTTCCGCCTCGGCTGAAATCCCGTGCAGAAGCTTTAGCCTGGTCCAGAAGGGTTCGAAGCGGACGCTTTGGGAAACGCGCTCGCCCCACGGTGCAGTTTGTTTTCGCGACGGCCGCAATATTGCGGCGAGCAAACAATGCCAGAAGCTGCGCGAGGCTTTGCCGTTTTAGGCAAAACCCTCTGCATGCTTGCTGGGGATATTTAAGACGACCGACTTGGGAGTTGAATCGTCTCCACTGGAATTCTGCGAGTACACAAAAAGGACCGAGATTTTGGTCAAGTTTATGCAGTCGGGCAGTCGAAACGGTCATTGCTGTTTGTCCTCTCGAAAGCTGTAATTTACATAAATTCCATGAAGAGAAGAGGACCAGGTTATAGATACAGAGAGGACCACGAGCCAATTAAAATCATTAGCTTAACTTAACCGCTCGTTCGCCGGTTTATCGGCTGGCACACGAGTCCTGGAGAGGACAGAGAATGTGCAAACTTCGTCAATGTTGCATTCAGCTTTCAGTTCAATTGCCTGTTCGCGCGAAACTCCCGCGAAAACGAGACGCCACCCCTGTTATCTGAACTTTCAGGGCAGCGGAGTTGCTCGAGACAAAGCTGCCGCTCGACTAACGCGCGGGACTCGACACCGGAGCGCCTTTAAATTTCAATCTTTGACATTTCGAGAGCAGCAAACTTCTCCTGGAGTCTCATTGAATTTCCCGTTTGAACGTGAACGCATTTACATCGGAGCAGGGCCGACAGGTGGGATTAGATCCTCCGGTCCGTCAATTTTGAACGTGTCCACGTGTTTCTTTGTACAGGCACGTCGCCCGGCGGTCCTCGAGGATGCAATTAAAATGTCAGAAGGCCGGCTTAGCTGCTCTGGCACGGACTGCCGGTTTGTGTCTTTAAGTCGTCCCGGCATCCGGATTTGCGCTGCCATCGGGCAGGGAAAAGAAAATACCGCAGTCTCTAAAGAAGCTTTTCGTCCCGGGATCTACCAGCTGACTGGTAAAATCGCTCTCTGATGTATTTCTGAGTAGAACCAGAGCGGCGAAGTGCATCGAAATTCCTCGCGTAAAGTTGAGGAGCCGATTGAGTGAATCTTCTTGCCGCAACTGAATTTTCTGCTACTCGCAGAAAATTCCGATTGAAACTGTTTATTCCGTGTTTACAGTGTCGGCGGCGTCGAACAAGATGCAGCCTCTCTAAAGTGCACCGCGAGGGAATCGAGAAAAATTCCAATTGAATTTATTTACTCAGCCCTCCGAGAGTCAACGATATCGGCGATGATAGAGATTTTGTAAACTGCACCGCGAAGGAAAGTAGTCGTCGGAGAAGTCGCAATTCGTCTATCGGCGGATTCGGATGAAAACTTCGCGTTGCACCGTCGCGAGGAAAACACGAGAATTCCGATAGAAATTTTTTCGCCGCTCCTTTCAGAGCCCACGACGCGGAAATAAAATATTGTAGACGTAGAAGTAAGTAGAGGATCAAAAGATACAATTTCTGATACCGTGAGCGGAACCGTCGTTGGTAAAGTTGCAATCTCTTTGACGAGAGATACAATGAACGATTCAGGTTGCAACAGGGCAAATCTTTTGCTGGATCCTTTTGAGGGAAAGGGGGCCCAAGAAACCCAATTTTTTGACAAGCACAAGAGATAGTGCTTCTCTGAATAAGCGCAATAAGCATAATAACTGATCGGGGATGGACGAGAACTCTCAGAACTGTTAAAAGAAACATGCGAGGTGTTCAAAAGGCTCGACGCTTCCCACGAGCGGTTTGCAATTTCAATGGAGGTCCAAGGCACTTACTTTCAATATACGCACGTGTAATTTCCCTGCAATTTCGAGACGGTATCACCGGCGGTACTTGGCTGCTACGATACGCCCCATTGTAGTTTGATGTAGGTCAATAGAGGGTCCGTCTCGAAATTTGAAACTACGAGTAGCGGCTGCGCGCTCGTATTGAGCTTAATCAACTTCGGGCGGAATTAACGGCTTGGATTACCGTAATTTTGGTTAACGGGCAAAATGTTCCGAATTCTATTAACGTTCCCCATCAAGCCCCCGACTGATCGTAATCGTCCTACCAGCGTATTTCCCGAACAAAGTGCTACAAATTGGCACCCCATTTCTAAACACATGGCGTTCAAACTGAAGAACGAAGGGTCAGTAATATAAAACACAATGAATTCTAAATTGCCATGCGATGGGGCTAGTTGCGAAGGCAAAGTGTATCGCGGGGTCTTCAGTTTTCCTACCCTCGACCGCAAATTCTGGGCTCGGTTTCACGGTGGCGCGAGTCGGGAAGGGCTCCCCAAAGGGAAAGAAGGTTGAATTAGAAGAGGTGTGCCGGGAGTTTTTCCATAAAGGGCGAGGGAGGGACGTCTGAGTGCGCGGTACTTAATCGCCATTGTGAGATTCCTCGAGTGCGCTTCAGCATGAAGATCCCTCTCTATCTAAGGGTAAAAGATACCCTTCCTCGGATTCTGGACATTCTGCGACCCTTTGTGATCCGGTGACTTTTCTTCGAGGGTCAGCGAACACAGCGGAAAGGAACATTAATACCACTGGGGGGAACGAGTCGATTGTTTCGCAAAGGATCCTGCCACGGAGTATTTGCGAGCCCGAAGTAAAACGATTTCGCGGGAGAATCTCTCTCTAAAAACTGCACGTCCTCTGGAATCAAAGGAATATTTTTACCTTCAATTAATTCTGATTTCGAAGCCGAGGTTAATTCTGAAGAGAGACGGGACAATTGGACGTTAGAGGCCGGAACGAGGGAATTTTCAATCAGGAACAGACTCGGTCACTTTCAGAAAGAAGAAACTTATATCTGGTCCCGTTGCTCTCAAAGATTCCACCCTCCTCCACTTGATTTTTCGAGGGCGCGCAGTTGAAAAGGGGTAGGCAAGGAATTGCAGCCACTTGGCGCGACGCTTTCAAGCGCTCTGGAACACGTTCAACTTTGTGCATCAGGAATGACCGAGCAACGGCGAAATTTAATTTTTCTTGGATTCTCCATACGGAGTTCCGAACGCCACACGGGCTAGCGAGTCGCTCGTAGCTCCATAAATTTCTACTTTTCCACTCCGGCGCTCCAGAGGAATTATCTTCGGGTCGATTCAATCGCGGAAGCATGCAACGCGGCGGGCACGCATGGAAAATGCATAAGTCCAATTGACTTTTATCCAAACCCGCGGATTTATGATCGTAACCGAATAAGAGCCGAGCGGGGGAGATCGCCGCGGTTTCCGCGAATAATTCTCCCCCTTTTCATTTTCTCTTGGCACAAAAAAATAGAGGAAAGGGAAGTAAGACAAAAGAGAGGCGCGCGGAATGAACGGGCGAAGGGTGGGTGGTGGACTTTACACGGTCGTTCTCCACGTTTCCTCGAGCGGAATAAAAAAGTTTGTGAAAAAAAAAAGTTGGGAAGTATTCACGAAGGTGGTGTCCTACTGATTTCCCCGGGGCTGTAATCCCTTTCACCTCGGCCGTGCCCGCCGTTCCTGGTTCGTTTGTGATTCAACGACGATCGAAATTATGATCCGCGCCCGTGATCCCGATGGGAAACGTAATTAACGGCCGATGGAAGAGCACGCCACTTTCCACCGGGCAAAGGAAAGCAGACGGACGAAAGTTCAGCTTCTCCAAGGGTCGACCGCGATCCTCGAAGAGTTGGCCGACGAACTGCTTCGCCCCCGGCCCGAATTTTCCTTCGTAATTCAATTAATCCGCCCGACCCTCGAGATAAGAAGCTATCCGCAGCTTCCTCGCGGCTTTTCATCCCCATCCAGCCTAATGCATCGCGGCCGAACAGTTAAACTCGCGCATTCATTAATAAGCGCTCCGATAAAGCACCCAGCATTGCCTAATGGACTACTAAGGGCCATTTCTTCCAAGCATTTTTAACAATCCCTCCCAGCATGCCTCGGCGAAAGACTCGATACGATTAGAGCCCATTGTTTGCCGAAGGATTTCAAAGGGCTCCAATCATTTCCAGGGAAACTCGATAAATAACTCTCGTGAAACGTCTCCCGTTCAAATTACCTTCTCAACGACGACGGTTCGTTGGAGGAGCTACGTCCCATCAATGATACAGCATTCGAATCCTTGGGAAAGAGGCGACGAGGTCCAAACCAGGAAGCAGAGACGCTATAAACAATGGATGCGGGCAAAGAGGCACCCCATTATTTTCAGGTGATCGATCTTCTTTCACGGAGTTTCGAGCTAACCGATAAGGGCCTGCGCGCCAGACATCACAGATTTTCGAGGATTCGATTCGATGCGCCCGAAGGAGAGGCCTTCGATCCTCTATGTTCCTGGGAAGAAATCTTCTCCAGCCTCTCCCAGCGACTTATCTCCCTACTCTTCCGTTGCACGAAGCGAACAGGCGCGACGCAACGTACTCGCTGATACGGAGGCAGTTTCAACGGGTGTTTCAATCATTTCACCACGAATCTCGCGGCGCTTCGACAGTCAAAGAGATTCCATAATCCTAAGAAATCTCTCTCGAAAATTTATCGCAATTTCTGCAGGAAGTACAGAGTTAAAGCGTTCCTGTTGCAGCACGAACTTCCTCTCGTTAGTGTTTCTTCAGGCCGATCAAACGATATCGATTTGCCCGCCTCAGCAGGTTGCTCGCAGCGGGCGACTGGAAATCTGTGCGAGTTGACGCGCGATGTATCGTGGCCCGTCACCGTGCGGCGATTCCTTTCTCCCGGGGCAACGGAAATTCCGTATCGAGAACGGGGAACGTCATGTTACGTGCATCCGGCGTTCGACGTGCGGTTTCTCGGGTACAAAGGCCGACACGCTATAAAGTCTTGTGTAATAGATCGACACGTTCCAAGCATCGCGTCACCGACGTCGTGACGCCGTTAGGTACGACGTTCGTTTCCTCCGCGAACGAGGTCGCGGACTTCAACAACGTCTGATCATTTCAGGTAACGGTGTCGGTGAGTTCGAGGCAATCGATTGCCGCTGAGCATCCCACGAGCTGGGAAGAGGAGAGAGAATTCTCCGGGCGAGAGGGCAAACTTGAATAAAGCTCGAATTTAGTAGCCTTACGCGCGCTGCTTTTCAGACTTAATGCGGGAAGCAATTACTCCACGTTAAAACCAAGACGGAAGACAAAGCGCGGCCATAAATGGCGGAAATAAAAAGCGCCGTCTCGGAAGAAGTGTGCGACGATAGGCCGCGAGGGAGCTGTTTGAAACAGGAAGCTCCCGATCCGCCCTAAGCGCGCGAATGATTATTCAACCAGATACGAGAACTCTCCCCGTCGCGGCAAAAGGAACAACAGAGTCGAAGCCTGGTACAATGGAAACGTTGAGGGGGAGCCGAGGGATATTAAAAGCCAGTTGGTCGCGAATAAATTCTTTACAATTAAGCGGTCGGCCTGACCGTGGCCTGGGAGGGTGAGAGTCAGGAGCGAGAGTGCGTTAATTAATCATCAAGATGCGGAGGACGGGGTAGGGTAGCACGGTCCGAGGGAAAAACCCAGCGGAAAAGCGCGGTTCGTTCAATTCGCTCGGTGAGTATTTACGAAAGACAATAAAGGAGGTAGAGTGAAATCGTCGCGCCACAAGTGTCTTTCTTCGAGGACCGTTGTACCCGAGGATTAGGTTTCGACCCGGGGATTTAGCGAGAGAAGAATAAGACCTGGATGAAGTGCAAGCGGAGAAGAGAACGCCTGTCTGTGCTCGAGAATAATGACAAAGGAAGCGGGGAAGAGAAAAAGAGATCTCTACACGTTGTTACTCCTTCTATTTTCTTGTCGCGCATTGGCTTTATCGAAGGCGACCTCGTTTGAGGAATGAAACTCGTGGGAATGGGGAATTGTAATACAAACTCGTGCTTTCGAATAGCTAAATTTGGCAGAGCCTAGATCAAGCATAGTCCCTAGACGTGATGGAGGAGAGACCTGGACTTAACTCGGGCCTACAGCCTCGGCTTAGCGTAGCTTCTAGTCGACACGAACCAGGCAGGGCTTGAGAGGCTGTATTTTTACGTAATATAGGGAAGGTCGCGATGGTAATGGATTCTATAATGAAAAATAATAGCAGAAAGGTGCAGGGAAATTCCCAAGCGCCCTAAGACCTCGAGGATATCTAACGATTAAATAGCTGACCGAGGTAATTAAGATTCATAGTACGATCTATGCAATTAAAAGATAAGGGGCCGGATTAAGGTGAAACCTAACGGTATAAAGGAGCAGAGATAAGGAATATTTCTTCGCGGTCTGGATCTGGAGAAACGAAACGGGAACGTGGGCGAATAGAAAAGTGATGGGACAATTGAAAGAATTTTTGTTACAACCTGCGTTTTACAATAACGAAAGTTTGCGGACCCCGCAAAGTTGCGCGGAAACGGTGAGAATTCAAGCGCTAGGAAAAGTACATAAGGCTGGGAATGAAAGTTAAATTGAAGGGGGAAAAACTGATTAAAATTTTCTACCCAACAGTTGCGAAAGTAAATAAAACGGGAAAAGGAAAGGTGAGTAATATTACTACTTGTTCTGACACTATCAATTGGAAACGTTCTTTGATTCGATTCTGAATCTATTTCCATTAATTTCTACAAATGAATTCGCTTTTACGAATCAGAATCTGATATGTAGTTGAAAAATGCGAAATGTAATTTTCCTTCCACGTACGCCGTGATCAAACGTTTCATAAAGTTGAGTCCATTGTTCGACCAGCGTATGTCGGCCGTCAGTAGGAAATATCGTAAAACTAGGTGAAATTAAAATAGGAAATTATATTAAAAAACACAAACGCCAACGGAAACGGATCAAACAGTTTCTGAGTTTAAAAAATGGACACGCGAAAGGGAAAGAATAATCAGAGGGGCAGAGAAAAAGGGAAACAAGGAATGGTTGAACTCGATTCGATGGCTCCGTGAATATAGCTGTCAACCAATACTGTCTCGCGCTCGTGTAAAAGGCGAGCAAACGAAGAGATCACGAGTATACCTAGCGAGTTACGCAAAATCCAATCGAATATTCAGCGGGGAGAATCCATATTCCAATCGGCCGTGGAAAGGAAAATATTCGGGATCCCTTGTCCTCGTGAGAAATAAAGCTGACGCGAGAGGATGCGCGCGGCAAAGGCAAAGAAAAGAAGGTGTCGAGATCGGCAATTTTCGGATTAACATTCTCCTCGTTATTCTAGACGAGAAGTCGAGACGACAAAAGGAAAAGAGAAGAGAAACCCGCGGCCCGAGAAAAAGTACCGGGGAACTTTGTGGAGCGGTTAGATCGTGGGAAGCGGAGTTTCAAAAGGTTAATTTAATTCTACGTTCGAGAACTACGAAACACGCCGTTTCTTTTTCACCTCCGCTTTAAAACTACCGTAATTGTACCAAGGCGCGGATATTAAAAAGTAGCCCAACAAGATCTCCAGTAAATCCTTCAATAAACTGTCAATTGAATCGTCTTAGAGTTTAGGGCAAAAATAATTAGAAAGTCTAGGGAAGCACCTAACAGATAGCTCGCGCGTGGAACCGCGAAACAGTCTCCAACTGGATCGAATCGGAATTCCTGAGCGAGAAGTTAAGTAAGAAAAGCCGCGGTACTTAGCAATCGAGTGTTCGCGGGACGGGATTAAAATTCAGTCGGCGAGTGGCGCGGGGGTGGACGAAGAAGATGAGAGATCGAGGTGAGGAAAAAAAAGCTGCTGGCACCAAAGCGTGCGAGAAGGAAGAGGAAAGGACGAAGGAGTGACAAGGTGGGCCGAAGAATGTCCCGTGTGTTGGACGGCCTCTCGTTTCGCAGACGAGTCACGTATTCGCCTGGGGATATTTATTATCCCGTTTAAAAATTTGCATCGAAAAATCGGGGGTTGACTTATTGCGGCGATGTTGCTACTTCCGCTCCGAGGAGAAGGCGGAGAAGGCGGGCCGAACTTTATTCTCTCCCGATAGTTGCGGTACAAGATCGAGCCCCGCCCGTCCCACTTTGTATTCAATTTTCGATTGAAAATGCAGTAAATCTGCGGCGGTCCAGGCGACCGTAAAATTATAGTTACGACCCGATCGAGTCGTATAAATTCTGGTCACGATCCGATGCCGGCCACCGATTCGCCGCGAAGACACTTGCCGCGATGACTGTCTACGCTCCCCGACAAGAAACGTCGGGACCGAGAGAAAGAAGATGCGGTAACAGTTGAAGCGCTTCCTGATTGCGTGATAAATTCACACTTACGTACGCCAACGGGCACGATAAGGCTACAGTTGCGCTCGCGAATTCCGTTTCATCCGGTTAATGCACTTTGCCGTAGTTCGGTCGGTCGAAGTTACGGGAGGGACGATCCAAGTGGTTGTATCGCGGCCAGGAAACACCACCGCGTACGTATCTCTATATTAATACGAGACACGATGGCGGGGAAACTTTATGCATCTTCCAGGGCCACCGTACGTGCACACGCCGCAGAATCTCGCCCGCGAGAAATGAGTTGATAAGGAAGGAGTTATCTCGTCGCGGTGGTCTCTGGCGCGGCCGAATTTCCGACGTAAAAACACGGGAAAGTTCGCGCGGACGGATGAGATTATCGGTGGAGCGCAATTTTCATCAAAACGTTCGGAGCTATGGCGCTCGATAGATCTTGCGATTCCCTCGCCCGAGCGGTGTTTCATAGCGGATCGATTATAAAATTCGGAGCGCCGATCGAAGGGAAATCCATCGTCGGAGCGAAGGTAACGTTCCTGGGGAGCGACAAGATCGATGGGAGAGGATTCATAAGCGGTGTTATTGTAATTAACAGGACGCCAGGCAGCGAGCGATAGAAGCATCGAGCGCGGTAATTAATTTTCGTAGCTGCTATCGGTATATTTCACGCGTGTCCCGTCGATCCAGCCCCGGGATTTAATGTACAAATAGTGCTTCGACGATGAATAAGTTGCGTCGTTAACGCTTCGACGGACCTCGCCAAAGCATTCTGTTCAAAGCAAGTCCCTTCTCCCGTCCAATTAATACGAAGCGATCACAAATTTGAAATATACTAGGAAGTTAGTGATTCCCAAACGAAGAGAAATTATTTTGACTTCACTGCTCCGACGAGGCCAGGCTTCGAGAGAGCCGTTTCCCAATGAGCACGCGAGGAGATCGATAAAAGCGGTTGTTGGGAACGGCCAAGACCGGCCGGTAAACCGATTGAGACTAATCAATTGGGCGGAAGTGGTTCTAATGTAAACCTGACCATTGGCTCCTGGACAAACACGAGATATTCCGAGTGTCCGGCAGCCGAGGACCTGTCATTTGTCCTTGGTCGATCGATTGCCTCGTGGAACCACCGAGCCCGGCTCGATTGGCCCCAGTAAGACTTCCAAACCTCCCTCGAAACCCTACTCTCTCCCCTATCCTTGAATCATGAAGCTTGAATTCTAAATGCTAAATTACTACTATCTTTAAACTTTATCATTCATAAAGATCCCTCGATTCTAAATTTTTGAACTCACAGGCACCGAATGTTTCTCAAGCAACTTTATCTCACTCTCTCAGGCTCCCCACGGTGCCCGAAGGAAATAACTCGAGCTTTTTCCACTACCTTGAGCACTCGTTTCCTCGTGGTTCCTTCTCGCCAACAATTTTCGACGAATTAAAGCCCCGACGAAAGTTTTAATCGCCAACACGAGTTTCCTTTGCGCGAAACTCCTCGTCTCTCTCTCACGGGCCAATTAAATTTCGCTGCCCCTTTCCGGTACAATGGAAGAAGTCCTGCTCCTCGTGTTTGCTTTCTCAACATTGGTAAACAGCATTACAATGAGAAGCTATTTACTTTGCATCCAGCGAGAATTGCAGCAACTATTACCTCCTTTCTCGGCGCGAAAGGCCATCGATCCATCGAAACCAACCGTGTACGGAGAGAAAAAAATTGCTAACATATTTGATATAAAGTTTCCCTCTCCCGTAGCTTCCATTTCGCTACTATATCTTCCATTCCGTGACTATATTCCATAGGTTCTGACTCACTTCGCATCCCAGAAGATTTATAACGTTCGCGGGCCATTTGCATGCGTGCCGCGTAGAAGTCGCGATAAAACGAAAAAATATTCGCCTTCTCGGGCAAGCATATTCTTGGCAGAATTCCGCGGCGCGTCGAGCCTCCGTTCTCTCGTTACGGCTCAACCTTTTTCATATTAACAGACACGCACAGCACTGGGTCAATTACACCGCTTAGCTCGGCGAGTCTTTTCGGCAGAGGTTCCTTTTTCGTTGAGATAGCGTCGCAATTAAATCGTTACGCTTGGGGGAGCCGTCTCTGAAGTGCGCGACATATGTTGCGTGACTGTTGTCTGTTTGGTGAACGCATAGCTCGGTTAGTTTGCTCGCTTGTGAATAGTTCAAGAGTCTCGCCCAGCAAGTGGTGCGTCCAGGGCAGAGTCAGACGTAGTTTCCTTAGCTGCGTATACATTCCATAGCTCAAAGTACATGTAATCCGGTGATTCGATTTCTGTAAATGTGAAAGACGGAGCTTCCTTTAAATGCCAGCGAAGAAAAGGAAAGGCTGAAAGGCACCGAGGACGCAAAAATAATCTCGTTTCGGCGATGAACGAGCAGGGACCTGCGTTCTTCCCTTCGGCTGACGTTTATTCGCGAAAGAATATTTTTAGCTGGCGGGGAGGCCAACGTGTCGGGCATCCCGCTAGTCTGCTCGACATTCTACCGGTTAATAACCTTCTTCAGCCTTTTCCCTACCCATTCCTCGACGTTGGTCGCTCTGTGACCTCTCGACGCCGCTGTGTCGCATCCTTGCCATTTTTACATCCGCGACGGTGGCGGCAATGTAAAAAAACGCAGAGTACGTAAGCTCGTTCCGTCGAGAAGGCTGGTCCCGCTGGGAAACCAGCTGTCGATGGATCACAGGGGCCGAGCAGCTCGATGATTTGTGAAATTTCCCTGTCAGCGATTCAGGCGAATGTCTCCAAGTGGAAGCTTGAATCGGTGGCTCGCGAAGGTGGCAGTGTTTTATTCTCGGGAAGGTAACGGAGAGGAGATTCAGCTCCTTTCGTGGGGACACGAGGAAACGTTTGGGGAGTTCTAAGAATTTAAACTGTGGCGTTTACTCGATGTCGCGCACCGTGAGGTAGAACTTCGCAGGTTTTATCGTTGCTGCAGATGCTGACGAATGGAAATTGGAGGATCGCGGAGAATAGTCTCTTAGGGACTGCAACTGTCCGGTGCATGGAACTGGATGTCTTCTCAGCGGCGATATTTGTCGAGTACGGAGCAGTCGCGACGTGAAACCAATGGAGGTCTCCTTAACTCGGACCCTCTGACGCGGCAAAGGCGACCAGAAGCCGCGCAGAGATGAAGGAAACTGCTTCTACCGGCTGCTTTGAAAGCAAACTTTCGGAAATTTCGAGGGAGAGCTGAAAGACCGCCGAGAGTTCTTTTAAACGGGATAAAACGAGCATTAGGGAAAGGACACGCTACTCCGCCTCGGTCCATCTAATCACGTTAATGGAACCTTAATGCCGCGACTCTTGCTCTCCCTCCAACTGTGTAAAAACGTCCATAAAGCTGGCCAAACAAAAGGCTCGCCGTCGCTTCAGAGAATTAAGGAACAATGCCGCTGGAAAAGATAATAAAATCCAAACGAGCTGGAACAGCTTTTCTACCATTTCCCATCGACTCTCGTCTGGAACGTTACCGAAAGCAGATTTAACCCACTCCCGTCGCTGATGCAGCGCTGATTCGCGATTGTGTCATCGAAATGGCAATTCCCTTCTATTGATCCATGGATCTACAGATTCCCTTAACAATCGATGCCTACCAAATTACACAAAAGTCGATTAAACCAAACGACGAGGCGAGTTTTCACTCGCGACTTCTGACGACAAAAGTTGTTTGCTCGCGTTCTTAGCCACCCGCGCTGCCTGTTTTGTCGCTGAACAATAGGGCCAACCCTGTCTTTCTCATGCATAATGCATTCACTCCCCGGGCGTCGGCGGCCGCGATAAAGCTGTATCATTGTTTACGAATCATTGATTCGGCTGAATGAAATTACAGCGATACGACCCAGCTGCCGTGTAAACTTTCGATCCACGCGTGTCGGGGACGATCACGCTGTAAGCAGCTTTCGCGATGCTCCCGCGAAATTACGGGGCTCGGCATCGCGATAGAAAATCATCGCAGGGTGACATTGTGTCTACAACAGCATCAGCGACGCCTTGCTTGTGTCTACCGGAGCGAGGTCTAATGAAACGCGATTCAAACCTTCGCGCTCGTATCCGCTTCAGGGGCTCGCGAGCACGGGATTATTTTAGAGCGCGAGCTTATTACGCATGTTATGAAATCCATTAAATCCACCGTTAAAACCTTCCGCCGCTTCCCTGCGAAGCTCTATCGCAGGCTGGCGTAAAATATCATCTCGCAAATTGACCCCCAGTTTAATCCATCATCTTCGCGTGATTATGTAATAGAAAATGGATTCGGGAAGATTATAGAAACACGAGGCGAGCTTCCTCTGAGCGAGAAGCAAGACTTAGTCGTGGAATTTGAGAATATTTATTTGTCAGAAAGCTACCTTTTAAGATTGCAATATCTTTTGCAGTATTCTGTGTCTATTCTTGAAAATACAGAATTCCTTTCTGAACTGAGGAAGCGGAGAGTCCGTAACCCACAAGCGTCTCGAGTCGCGCAAGTAACGGTGGCATAATATACGCGTTACTCAGCACGCTGAGCTAACTTTTAATTAATTGCGATTACAGGGATCCCGTCTTTGTCCCCTGATTTACTTGAAAGGGTCAGGAGAAACGTTTGGGTATTTCATGAATTCGGTAAAGCGATTAATTTAAAGCAGGTGAAATTTATAACGAGCCCTTTGTTCCCTGTGCGCGGCACTCCCTCGACGGAAATGACCAATTTGTATTATCGTAAACGTTTGTCGGGCTGTTGAGAAGTTCCCTTTCACAGCGTCGTTCCTGCTCTGATGCATTTCACAGCACACGTCTGTTAACATTCGCGCTAATGGTATTCACTTTTTGAGGGCGAAAAGTAACTGGCGAAGCTTGGAACGCGGGCGTTAAACGTCACAATTAACCAGCATGAACATTTACACGGAAACGAATGTTTGCCGCGTGAAAACCGTACATTACGCCGTGAAACGAAAGAAATTTCTGATACGATGGACCGAATCCCTTCGCTCGGACACAAAACGATAAATCACCCCGAAAGTTTTCTTGCCCCGCTACCCCGTACTGTGATTTCTTTCGATTAATCAAAGACGTACATCCGACAGACGGATTACCATTAATTTCCTCCGCTTCGGGGAAGCGTACCGAGCCGTTCGCCGAATTAATCTTCGTTTTAACGGGAAAAACTTTCGTTAAGGGAAAGGACAAGCTACGAGTCGCGCTTGCATCCTGTTCACCTCTGAAACTTTCCATGGAAATCATCAGATACCACCGTGTTACGTTTCCATTTCGCATTCAGATGGCGTGAAGCCCTGGATGATAATAATATTTCGGGAGTCGAGAGTCTCGTGAAAATCCACGCTCCTCCCAAGCCTTCTGTTTAATGCGACCCTGACGCGGAACGGCCGCTTTAGGGATAAATCACGCGTGTAACATCGATTTCGCGAGGGTCGTTCGAGCTCCCAAAGCGAATAAATCAAGGGACACCCAGCGCCATTAGGAGAGAGGCACGCTGGAAAGTCCAGCTTTCGTCTGTCGAGTAGGGGTTGCTTACCCTTTGACCCGTCGCGAGGAGAGCTTTCAGCGTGACGAACCGCGAAAACTTTCAGCGCCCCTCGAATCCCCTCGCACGCCCGTTTGTCGCTTCATTTATCTTCCGGTGTTATCGCGGCCGAAACTTCGTCGTGCTCTGTGAAAGAGGACGAAAACGAGAACGTTCGCGCATTAAGGCCCCATCGTGCACCGCTCTAATCAAATAATAAATATTCATCGACGCGAAAGGGTTGCAAATTATTTGACGAGTGAAGAGTGGCTAACTAATACGAGCCTAATTTTTGCCTTGCGTATATTAAAACAACTAATTTGTGGCATTTCAGAGGAATTGGAATGTTCCCTAGAAGCTACGAAGCACTTCTATTCGTTTCCTGCGGTGATTGCTCAAAGAACTCCAGTTCTTTTCATTCGCCTAGAATAGTTGTTTGAAGATCAAAGAACCCCAGATGGAAGTAGCCAGGGCAAGTTGACCTGGTTACAGATTTCGAGAACTTTGCCACTGGGTAACGCTTACGGGGGGGCATTTATTCATGACCCGGAAAATCATCCCTCGCAACTTTCAGACAATGCAGGCGCATTCAAACTCGAAAGTTTTCGGTGCCCCTGAACCACACAAATCGCTATCATATTGTACGTTCTGCCGAGTTCTGTTAAACGAGCATCAGGCAGAGTTATTAACCCGGATGTGATTAAAAGTGTCGAGTGCTATTAAAGAAACGAGTTTTCTTAGATCGAATGACCAGGAAGCATTGCCTGTCCTGCCAAGATGCAACGTAACAGAGGGAAATCTTACGAGGACACTTAAAACTGCCACTTTACGAGGGAAAGGAGCTCGCATTCGTGCGGCAGATGTCAAAGACACCGTACAGATCTCACAGGGCCCTGTTTTACAAGCGAAACCTATTCGCACGTGTTTTTACGGCGTCCCAAGGATTGAAAGCATTACATATGCCACGATCGAAGGGAGCACAAAACGATACCTCTCTCTCTCGTGTCGCCCGGATGGGAAATGCATGCAAAGATCGAACCATAAAAAGCAGAGTGCTATGATCAAACAATACTGCCCGTCGAATTTTGATTAGGTCGATGAAATTTGCATATTCGCATGAAAGCTGTCGACTATGCATGGTGATTCTTATATGCAAAAGCTGCTCGACACAGAGGTGCCATTAAATTCTGCCCCCTTCGATCTTTCCATTGCAGTTCAATTTCCTTTTTCGTTAAAGTACTTTGTCGAATCCACTTCGGCTCGTTCCGTACCTGGGACACTGCTAATTACCAGCAACTACTCGACGGAGAATTCAATTAGCACGATGGGGCGTTAAGAAAATCGAGAAAGCGGTCCCTATGTGCCCTTTTTCAGTCGAAACTCCCGTGAACGATAACGTTAGCTTCTTAAGTGCGAGACCACGAGCGGAACTTCGGAAGTTTCGATTCCTCGAGCCATTAGGCTCCTTTCGATGACGCGGACCTAACGATCCCCTGGCTGATGCGCGGCTAACTGCACGAAAAATGTTGAAAGCGGTGAAAACCGATGGGCACGCTTCCGCGCGATATGAATCTTTCGCGTGGAATATTTAGAAATTCAGACCGGCTCGCGTCGCGTTCGACTCCCTAGCTAAAGGACGTAGTACATACCTACCTACCGCTTGGAATAGGAGACACGACCTTGCCTGAAATAGCTCGTACGTACTACTTGAAATAGAAGAAGCCTTAAAATAGCTCACGCTCCAGGAAGACGGGATATCGCTGTGCAAAGAAGCGATGCCGTCCCGAGATGATGAAAAGTATCAGGCGGAATAAGAGATTTAATTAAATCGTAAAGTCGCAATGCTCGGAAGAATATCTAAATCCTCGGAAACCCGGTTCGTTATTTGCGCGGGATAAAAAGGAAACGAGGGGCTGGATTTAATACGAAACAAAGAGAAACGGATTAGGAGGCGAGGATAATGCAAACAGATTTATTAGCGGGACAACCGTTGTTACGAGACGAGAGTAATCGCGCTGAGCGACTTTTAACAAGACCTCCTACGCCACCAGCCGAGACTACGCTAACTAGCGGAAACGGTCTCGGTAATTATAAGTGCAAATTGCGGAAGACGGTAGCGCAAAGTGCTATCCAAACTCGCGGGGGGTGAAATTCTCGGCGAAACTTTAAGAGTTTTAACCCCAGCCACTTGGACAAATTTCGGGTCACCCTCGATAAGCGCCTGGAAAGCTAACTGGGGAAATTCTTGCATTTTTAAAGAAAACTTTAATGGCACCGTGATCCAACCTGTCCGCTGCACTCACGCTTTGAGATATCAGGGTGAATTCTCCGCGTCAATATTACGTTTCCACGATATCATTGAAATTTTCCGTGAATTTTCATCCGAAACTTTAAAAAGAAACTGAATCGAGCTTGCCGACACGCGTCTGCCTGCTCATCGAGGCGCTTCGGAAAACGCGGACGCGTATAATTGAACAATCGGAGCGGGTAATCGCGTCCGTCGAGAAGGCAGAAGCGCAAAACGCGAGGCGAACTTGCGACGGGCGAGGGTTGCAGAGGTGCACGCAGCAACTGCAAACTTTCCGGAGGGGTGGAGTCCCCGCCGACGTCGAAGAATCGAAAACGATCGCACAGAACTTTCTCCAAGAAACTCTGCACAGCACACCGCTCGCGAACACGGCTTTAAGAGGCTTCCCCTGACTCCGTGTTTTCGCGAAAAGCAATTCTAATTGCGAATTACTATGCTAAGGGGGAAATCAACGCAGTAGCTTTCATCGCGCCGACCGTCGATGAGAAAAGCATTTCTATTAGAATTTTTGATCGGGACACCGTGAAGAATAAGCCACCGAAGGGGGTACATCGTCTCCACTGTGCGTAGCTGGATGCATGCAAATGCACTTGCGTAAGAGACTCGAGGGGAAGTCATAATTCCTAACAAAATTTCAAACCTCTTCCAGCCCTATATTCTAGAATATTCTAGATCTCCCAGCGCAAAGTATCGCGAAACGTAACAGAGGAAGCAGATAATAATAAAATACAAATTGCAGAATAGAATCGTAGCGATGAACGAGCCTCGTGATCCTCCACAAAGGACTCGCTGGAAGGGCATGCTAAATTTCCACGACATTCCCGTGCCAAGAATTTTCAGCGCGATCCCTTTCTCTTCATTTGCACTCTCATCTCGTATCGTGAAATGTGGGACCGCGCCGGTGCACCGTGGAAAGTGAAAATTACGAGGGAGCACACCCCCGCGCGCGGTAGACTCCCGCAGACCCTCTTTGTCTCCTGACGATGAAAATCGGTGTAACGGGAGCGTAATCGCCCAGCGCCGCGTGTAACTCGCCCCGGCTTTGAATTACGAACACCGCGGTTAACCCGGCGCATACTGGGGAACTGATGAAACCCCCAGCGAAAACACGCCCCGGTGGTAGGCTGATTTAATCGGGCGCGATCAGCGGTAGCAGTTTTTGGTAATTAAATCGAGCGGTTCGCTTAGCGCGGCTCAGCGGGGATGGATCGCCCTGCATGGGAATTCTGAACTTCGATAGTTTAAGGCTTATAACGGCTATAAAAATGCCAGCCGGATCACTGGGACGCCGCAGCGTTGGGTAAAACGAAACAGTAGCTTAGAGTCGAGAAGAGGTGAAATTACGATTTATATCCCCGGTTCGGTAATCAAGGTACATCATTTGCCACTCGACGCGGCGGCGAGCGTCGGTGTTATGAACACCATCGATCATCGGGGAACGTGCATCACGGCAGCACCGCGATTACAACGCATCCAGGAAATAGGCGAAATGGGGAATACGCGGCAGTGCATAAAATCCAGCTATCATGGAGTACGTCGTATGACGGACCCTCCGTCAAATCCTGACGTTCGATGCGCACGGGACCGAGTCGAAATATCGACGTACCTAGCACAGCTCTATTGCCGTTCTATCGATAGTTAACCCCGAGTCGCCTGGATGGATATCCGAAACGTATCGCCGAGAGGTCGACGACTGCTTCTCGATCATAAAACGGAGATGAGAATCGGAGACAAAATACTGTCGGATCGTGTCGCGGGATATGGGGTAAGTATTTACTGGCAGAACCGGAGACAAATGGAAGCTTCTTTCGATAAAGAGCTGAACTACTTAAATTTTATCCGGCTAGCGAAGGAAGGGCTGCGATGCCGTGTATTCCGATCGACCAGGATACCAATATTCTTACGTTTCGTCTATAAATACAGCTAGTCATAGAAGATCGACGACATTACGACGAAACGTTTCCTCGGAGTCTCATCCTTCTGCTCTGTTATTCGTTTCACGATTTCTGCGACTCGGCAATGTCACCTAGGACGACAGGGATTTCCCAGGGCCACCGCGAGCAAACGATAATTTTTAGTCGAAGAAACGTATATCACGCGGCTGACCACGATAAATCACCAGCAGAAAACGACGGGGGATGGAGGGAGCGTGCCGGTACACGAAACCCGAATTTCATCTGCAAACCATGCGATCACCCCTCTTCAAAGTCTGTCAGCCGGTGCGTAGGGTCGGCTTGAAATATCGACGAGCGAGGCTTATTGTCCGGCTGTCGATTATGGATGCATCCACGATACTTTACTCGCATAATTTTCCACTTCCCTTCGCGGGGGGACGCAACGCTATTCAGACGCCCGATGGGAAATAGACTCTGCGAGAATAATTCCATTTGTACGACGGCGCTTTATACGTTTTACAAATCCATTGAGTACGGGATGCACTGCAACAGTTGAACAACAATTTCCGCGCCGGGCTTGTTGGCTGAAAATTGTATTAACGAGAAAATCGTCCATACCTCGTGCTGCAAAGCTCGTTTATCGAAATTGCTGGTATATCGGCTACCAGCGTTACTCCGCGGAGCTCGTTCCGTCTGAATTTCAATGTTCGATGCTCGTTAATTAGAATTTGGCGCGGGCTGCAATGAGATTGCGCCGTAAACGTGAGATAAACGACGTTTATGCGAGCGCAGTATATCCTGATCGACAAGAATGGAAGTGGAACAGTGTTACCGCTCGCTCATGGGGCAATATCCTCGTGGAAGGAAGCGATCGCTGCCTCGGCAATGTTCCTTTTCCCGTCGCTCGCTTTTTCATCAATGTTGCGGGCGTGGCGGTGGAGCTCCAGAAAAATTAATAATTTCCTGCCGCGAAAATTGCCGAATAAAATTCGTCACCGACCGAAGCGATCCATTAACTTGCACTTTTGTGGAAACACACTGCGAAACGCGCATTTTCGCCCGCGATAAAGCTTCCGTTGCGACAGATTGCGACTCGAATAAAAATCTGCGCAACGAACCTGGCCGTCGTGTTTTTAATAAAACAGCGCGCGCATACAATTGCGGAAAATTGGTAGCTCACCGGTCCGATAATCCTATCTTCTCGAAATACGGCACAGCAGTGGCTGAACAATTCAGTTAGATGGAAGCGTACGTCATTCTGAAATGTACGATAGCTTTTAGCGTCGAGTAACGTCCCTTTTGCACGCGAATGATTCTTTCGCGTTCCCGCAGTGCGATCAGGCTGCAATAAGAACTACCGTCGAGTCTAGAATTCCTTTAAAAGAAACATAAATTCGAATGTAAGTTCAAATGATTTCAATTTCTCTTCTTGAAGAAGAGCCTCCGTGTTGCTTGCCTATCGTAACTTTTGTAGGTTACTGCTTGATAGCCCGTTTCTCAATGCAGAAGCTTTATCGAACAGTTGTGGTAGTTCCTATCAATGATTCATCTCTTATCGATCCACTTTCCATCTGTCATTACTGTGGGCGTGTATGAAGATTAATGCGTGTGTCCGATTGATACGGACAGCGTATTATTTAGCGACTATCATCGGTATGTTGTATAATTACGAGTGTCCTATTAAAGTCGGAAGACCATGCTCCTATTTCCTATATCCTACACGAACTTCGCCCGTGCTTCTCAGAAGCATGCGGCTTCGCAGGTGGCTTCCTGATAAACGTTAATTGATGCAACGTGTACTACATAGTTGAGTTATCATGTTCATCGATAAGCTTATCGAATACAAGCTTCATCGATCCGTTTCTGAAAGAGGTGCAGGTGGATCGACCCTCTGGCAAGTTGTTTCACGTTCGCTGATAAATGAAACTTACTGCTTCGGAGTTATCGCTTCGTTATTATTCAACCTCAGCGTAGGTATGATTTTTGCGATTAATTTTGTACATGAGCGCAAATGAGCTAAGTATTTCTTCGTGACGTACGAGCAACTATACGTCACGAAAACAATATACCTATCGACGAGGACTGCCCTAATTATGGGCGGGCCATGTTATGGTAGGGTAATGCACCCTACTCTAGATCAACTTGACGCACGCATGGACACGAAGCCAAGCCGCTGCAACGACCCATTATGGACGTTAATTGCTAATTATCAAGCGCAGCCATCGAGGTGCGATCGAAAGTCGGTAGGCGAATCATCGTCGCGAGAAATAGGCGCGAGATCTCTCGGGTGGCCACGCTTTTCTGATCATCGGTCGCGGATCGTGCGAAAGAGAAACGTCGCGGATCCGCCCGTGACTCCTTCCAGCTTCCTCGCGGCTTTCCAATTATTCCGAACGATTAAACCGCGGCTGTAACGTCCAGAGAAGCCTCGTGGTCTTAAACTGTCGCTACGTCGAACGCGTACAAACTCCGGCGCATCCTTTGGACGGTCAATAGACCGGCTAATCAAGTGTATTAACCGTAATCGAGGCTCTCTGCCATCCCGTGCCGCGAACGGACCTCGCTGGAAGGTCGATACATACCGCGATCGTCCGCGCTCGCTTGTACTGCAATTGCCTCTGTTCATGGTAATTTTGAACGATCGCGAACCTGCAATTTGAAATATAAATTGCGGTCACGGTTACCCGATGGATTTACTGCGCTGATGGTACAATGATAACCGGGAAAACTAGCGGGCGGGGTAGATTTATAAAGAGTCGCGATGCACAGGGCAGATGGAATCCCGATTATCCCCCGGAGTTTGTACACGAAATTTCCTGGATAACCTTCCGGGACGATTAGCGAGTCATGAAAGGATGGGAGGGGCGCCGAAAGAACCGGAGCCACCAGACAAAACCGAGAGCCAGGGGCGTCGGGGTCTGTGGAAAGGTGTAATCAGCGCGAGGCGACGCGTGCAAGTGCATAAATCATTCCACGCCGGAGGACGCATTCTCGCGTGCATCAGTCGGCTCGACTTCCCGGTCGCTTTATTGTAAGACCCGTGGTATGCGGATCATCCGTTACGCGGCTCCAAATACACGCGGCTGGGGTCGTATTCTCCTCGCCGTGTACGGTAATTCCGCTGCTCGATTAATCCGCAATAGTCCCGCGTGGCGGCGCGTACAAAACCTCGCGTTGAAAACGGAATCGGGGCGAAGGGAGCGCGGGATGATTGAAAAACTCTGGCCGAGCTCGGAGTCGCGGCAGCCGCGTAGAGCAGCGCAAATTACGAGGCTATGAAAACGGTATCAGAGGTGATATAGCGGGGCCCCGGCACTTCGCGCATTTATTAGTCTCGCGACGCCGCGGACGTGCGAAGATAAGGGAATTCGTCTTTTCAGACTGTCGAAGAATGCATTCTAATTACTCTAACTAAGCACGACCGCGTCCAAGCGCCACGTACGCATTACTATGCACGAGACGCTGCATCCTCGCGCGCATCGTTTCATTTCTATACACCGCGAACTATTCTCGGAATTCGGGTCACCCGTTAGACACTCTCGTTCGGACGAGACTCCGGCCCCGGAGTTTCCCAACTGCGATTTTTCTCACGAAAAGCTATGCTAATTGCTGTCCCCCCGCTCTCGGGTCCTTTCCCCGCCACACGATTATGGAACGCGACAACTGCTAGCGCACTTCACCCATGGCTTCCGATACCCGCGCTCTTTCGTCACGATTTCCCGCCTTACAGCTCCATCGATTGTGGTGGCGCGGGTAGCGAGAGCAGGTGGCTGGATAATTGTAGGTGCTAATTGGAGCTCGTTCACCTTCGTTCGCCTCGGTGACTGGCAACAGACGTTCGAAAATCAAATCTGCCTCTCTACGCTCGAAGCCGCGCGATGGTCACTTTAATTGGCAACGTTCCGCAACTGTCTCCCCACGTTTAGACGCGGAAATAGAATTTTTTAATCAACAGAATAGACGCGTCGATAAGAGGCGACCCCCGGTCTACGCTCCGCGTTTGTTCGCGGGAACGAAGGGCTTCCAGTTCCGACGATTGGAATGGTAATTGAAGAACGCCAAATGTAGCGTAATTATATCTATGTTCTTTTATCTCGCTGACGGTGATGTGGATTTGAATCTACGTTTCATAGTAATATCTAAAATGTTAATTCTTTGGAACGGAGAAGAATTATGCGAAGGATCTCGATCACTCGCCCAACGGCAGGATGAAAATTCCGAAGAATGCCTCGGTGAAATTCCACCGCGATACTCGGCGCAACGACTCGCGCGAATCAGAGAGAAAAGTGAGGATCGCTGGGGCATCCTAACTATTACAGTTACACCATGCTTTCTTCTTTTTCAGCGGCGCTCCCGCGCTCGCCAGACAGCATGGATGCCAAAGGGGAGAAGGCTGAACTTTTGTCGCGACGTGGGAAACAGAGGCGTTTCCACTCCTCTCTGCGTGGAACGCTTCCTTTCGTGAAACCTCAAGCACCAACCCTTTGATAGGAAAAGTTTGGAATTAAATTCAGAAATTTACCAAGACTCGATGGACAAACTTTATCTAATACCTAGTCGATAGAATGAATTCGAATTGCGCTGCACCTGCTGGAACGCAGAGTTTCGCCTTGAGAGCAACTTTTCAGGATTAATTATTCCACGAACAGTTTTCCGCGCCACTGGAAAACGAGGCTAGAAAACGCCCGAGCGATGCTCTCGCGGTGTTCGCTTCCGAATACAGGATCGATCCGACGCGATCGGTTACGCGACATAATCGTGATTCACCGCTAAAGGCGATGGTTATAACGAGCAACGAACGCTTATCCGAAGCGAGACTATCTCCTGCAGCAAACAATTCGCGCGAATACATCGCGATTATCTACACGTCGCATTCTGTGTCTCGTTCCACCGTGCTCCCACCGACAATAACTGACGATTCTGCTGGAAAATTGGACGACAAAATACCATCCGACGTTTTTTCGATTGGCGAATGCGCCACGCTTTCAAGCCTGGAAACATTGAAATCGCCGAAGAAAAGCAGCTCGTAACGTTTTCCACCGGCCAGCGATGAAAAATCTGTGGACACAAGATCAGTGGAAGGGGCTGCCAAACTGGATCCTGTAGTTTAAATTTGTTTTCGTGATAACGACGTCGCAATTAAAATCCGTTAATTGAATATCGCCAGGCAGCTGAACGCTTCGGATCTAATTGCGTAATTTTATCGTTGCGTGTAATTGAGTTTCATAACGAAGACTTTTGCCACCGTTCGTTAGTCGGACAGTAACCGCGCTATAATCTAGTGTAATTTACGACTTTGCGTGGACGTGTAATCAGAACAACATCGATCATCCAGTAGAGTTTGATCACTCAATAAGTGTTTAGACTTTAAATCTTGGAGTTCAACGTCCAGGGCTAATGTCTGGACCCTTCGATCCTGTCCCAGCCACTCACAAGCACACGCAACAGCGCAAGAAGTGTACTCAGCAATCCGTGTTGCAAAGCTCGTCCACGCGGGTCAATTCAGTTCCGCGAAACGCGGCTGCCACGCTTCCTCAATTAAAAGGATCGTCGCGCCTTAAATGGCGAGCAGAGGATTTAATTAAGTGCGCCTCGCTAAGTACCCGCGTCTGAAGCTCTTGCGAGCGAGCTCGACGTCGCCAAGGAGTTTAATTAACGTCGTCCAACAGGATCGCGTCTTAGAATTACAAATATCGATCCACCGATCGTTTTAACAGGCCGGCGCGGCGTTCCGGGGCCAAATCACTTTCATTACAAATAATTTGGTGCATTGTCGATTATCCCCGGTGCACGCGCGTGCACGGCTAATACAAACGCATCTGGTCGACGGTCTGTTTGTCGTCGGATCAGGATGCACCTGCCGCAAAGCGCATACTCGCCTGCGTAATGCGCTACCACGCGAGCGTAATATAGGACGATGCATCGCTCGTGCATAGCGAAGGTAGCGTCCGAGATTAAGCTGGTGAACAAACATGCATTGCCGCAGAGAGGATGTGTGTTAGAAGATTATCCATAGCAGTTCTCTAATCTCTAATTCATGGAGGAAGAATCGAACCTGTAGAGTGAGTCTATCGAGTCCGAATTTTAAGCTAGATCGCTGCAAGCTGACAAGTTGCATCGTTAGAAACCTCCAAATGTTGTACGTCCAAAGATCTCGTCAAAGTGTAGGAGAAAAAGGGAGCCTCGGGCGATGAGATTCGAATCCACGATCTTCTGATCCACTGTGCGAACTGGCCAGCCGCCTTAACCGATTCTCCCAAAGCCGAATCAACCATAGGCCGTTCCTAAACGCCGAACTCCTACACGTTCGAAGATTTTGTCAAACGATCTCGAGAATAGATACCACTAGCCCGAGCTTCGCTAGAATCTAGATATTCCTATCGACTAAAGCCCCACCATTTCTCCGTCGCATTATTCGCAGCACTTTGCGAGCCATTAAGCGGTCCACGCTCAAATTCGCGACTCCGTCAGCGCCTCCATTCTAAAATTCAGTTAAACCGCCGACGACAGTTTCTGGACAATCGTCGCCCGTGCATTCGAATGCGCGCGGTACCTCTTCGAGGGATGCGTGCACACGAGAGAGCCCGCTGAAAGGGGGACGTGCGCGCACACACGGCCCCTCCGTGAAATCTCGTTTACGAGAGGCTAAAGGGACTCCTTTTCGCGACATCCAAGGAAAGGACCCCGGCCAAAAGCAATTTCGCTTAAACCCGACTCGTAGCTCGCCGCTCCTCCACCCTTCGCCCGTCCTTTCGCCTATTTTCCCTCCCCCTTTTCTGCTCGACCACGGAACCTCCTGTCGTCCTCCCCGGAACCAGAGCAGCGACGCTCGTGCTCGCCGAAAGCGAATGCAACGACGCGAGCGATAAGGAGATTGAATTCTATGCCGGCGTAATGATCGCAATAACGGGAAACAGTCGGGGCAGATAAGCGAGCGGGTGGTAAACGATCGAGGGAATTGGGGCCGAATCCACGGGCGAGTCGCGTGAATTAGCTGTTGCATACTCGCAAGACATTCCGCCGGAAAAGTATTGCCACCCCCGTGTCGCGATAAAGGCCTGAATCGAGTGATATAACGAGAAGCGTTGCGGAAGCGAGCTCGAAGTATGTTAAAGAAGAAAGCGGGACCGTTCGACTGGCAAATATCAATCAACGTTCTATGATGTTACGCCCGATGCGAATATAAAAACGAGCAAGTGCGTGATTGATGGCTTGCAAATGGCCCTCTTTCACTTCTGCCCCGTCGGCCGGTAATTACACTGCTAATTCGTGCCCGTCCGAGCACGGATTAACGAACCCGGACAAATGGATATCCGTTGTCGCCGCGTCCACGCGGCCAATATGATTCGTCGCGCGCCTATTAATCGACGCGAGCGGCTATCGACACGTTTTTAATCCGACCCCTCTGCTCCACGTGGCGCTACCTTCTTCGAACGTTACGAAACCGCCCGCGGAACGTCATTAAAGTTAATAATGAAGAATTAAGCGAACGTATCGATCCTCGTTACTGTAACGAATCTCATTTCGCGGCTCAACTAAATCCCCTAACCGTAGCCACCTATCCATGGCAAATTCGCTTCTCTGCAGCGCGAGCACTTTGACGATATCTCCGCTGCTTGAATATACGATTAATAACCGTTAAACTCTGCCTATTAATCGGATCGTTTAGGTTTAGAACGTGCGTCCTCGATATTCACGATTCCACGAATTCCGCGCCGGCGAGTACGGCCAATAATTCCGCGCGTTATCACGCAGCAAATACGCATTGTTCTCCGAGGCAAGTTTGCGTGCTCACTTTGTTCGCCGATCGAGTGCAAACCCCTGCGCGCCCGTTCGCGCGTGCAAAAGCGTAATTGGGTCTTTGCCGCGAAAGTAAAGCGCGAACTGGCTTCGACCACCGTCTAACCATGTTCAACCGAAAGTGCAAGCCGTTCGGTCGGCGTCCGCCCTTACGGCTCGCGGCCGTCTAAAAAGGTTTAAGCAGCAATTAGCCGTGATAACGTGTAATTAACGCCCTCCGCGCGCATGTACATACGAATGCCGGAATTAATTAAAATGTATACCGGGCCGGCGCTAATGGAACGATAAAGGCCGCTCCCTTAACGATCATCCCTGTTAGTGCGCGCGGTTAGAAACGTCAAATGAATCAGGGAACTGTTAGAGCTCCTCTCCCCACCCCCTGCTCTAGCCGAGTTTAAATTTATTTAACCGTTTAACTACGTTATTCGACTATGCCTCCCATTCCACTGCCGCTACTCCGAACTTCCTTGGCAGTAATTTAACGCCATTGATTATACGAATATGAGTACTCTCTGTTACTACAGAGGCGTGCTCCGCCAGGAACGGAGATGAAGGAGCGCGAGCAGTTTAGCGGCTCTCCAGACTGCCGACAATTCGAACTAAATTTTTCAGATTTATTAAATTTCTCCAATTATAGGCAGCCAGGGATTTCGGCGAGGCTCGTGGAGGCTCGAACGAATTCGCTGATCGACAGCCCCCGTCGATTTCACGCGGCCCGATAAAATTCTCTCCGCTTATCAGTCACCGAGCTTTGTCGAGGGCTGGTGACATCAAACGTCCCCCCAGCGTGAGGTTTCGCCTCGCCTTTTACCCCACTCACGGCCCGCGATCATTCGTCTTTGACGAATCACCCTCCGCGAGCTCGTGACGCTTCAATGTGACCCGCTACCTTTGGAACTCGACGTACGTGCAACCCCTCGGCGATACAGGGTGGGCGAGGGAAGAGGCGAACCTCAAAAGAGGTGCTTCAGGGCTGCTTTTCTGTAGCCGTTCCTGCAATTCGTCTCGAAGCACCTGCGTCTCGCTCCCTTACCCCCATTCTCCCGGCCCTCGCTCATCCGGCTCCTTCCCGCGACCCTATTTCATCCCTGTCTTCCTGCTCCCTCCCTTCTCCCGTCCTTCCGCGGTTTCCCTTCGTCTCTTTAGTTTGAACAATCTTTTAGCCAAGTCCCTTTGTTTGATTCCCCGGCAAGTTTTCTATTCCCCTCTTGTTTGCACACTTTCGCGATATTTCTACTTTCTTATATACCTCGTCCACTGTTCGTCCGTTCGTCTTTGTAAGCCAGCTTGATTGCGCGCTTTGCAACGGGGCGTCGATGATTCCGATCAGCGAACTAGTTTATGGCGCGAGTGGCTGCCACCTGGAGTACGTAACTCAACGCAAAACGTTTCGAGGAAACTAAGTTTTCCGAAGCAACAACGTTCGCATTGTAAATCAAATTCTCTTTCGTACCCTAAACATAACAATTTGTCGCGAATCTGGGATTTCGTGGCCTTCGGGGTTATTGTAAACTGTAAAGGAAGAAGAACCTGTGCTGTCGCGTATTTGAACAGTTAAGCCAGAGGTAAATCAACGACGCGCTTCAATTTTTCTAAGTACTACTCAGCGACAGATAAATGACAAAAGAAGTGCTCCGGGGGTAGTTTCCCTGGGAGATTCTTAAATCCAAAGCTAAGGGAGTACAGAGCCCAGCCCGGGGAAGTCTAAGCTGTTTCGCTGAAATTCCCCGCGCAAAAAGTTTCTTGCCGAATGAAAAATGCAACACTCACGTTCCGTTGACGCCGCTCGACCAGCCACGCTCTCTCGCCTCCTCGGAATCACCTCCTCCGTTCAATATCGTCCTGCAACAAAAGGGTACCCAACTGTTAGATTAAAGGACCCCTCCTCGATGGATCACCGTTTTATCAGGGCAGACTTCTCCCCGGCGGTAAGAAATATTCAAGATAAACGACCCCTTTTTCCTCGCTCCACTTTCGTAGATCGCGAAACGCTGGTCGACGATTCGCCGGAGATACAAGGCTGCTCGTAATAACCGAGAAGAATAGCGGAGAAACGCGGACGTGGTTCGCGAGAGGGAGCAGCGATTTTCCGGATTATTATTCGATCCGCGGGCTGATGGAGCCCGGCGATACTCTCGGTGCCTAACGTTTTGCTTCGATCGCAGCGCGATTCCAGTTCGCGTTACGCGTAACGACGGCAATCGGCCGGACCGAAACGAGAACGTCGCCTAGAACGAGTCAGCGTTCCCGTGTCTGCGAGACGAGCAATTAACCGATAACGTCTTTCGATCGATAGCCATGACTCGGTGGTAATAGAACGCTGGGCTAACGAGAAGCCGCCTCCGTTTGTGCTTCTTCGTTTTCGACAAGTCACTACTTCCTGGCTCGCGCTTACTCAAGTTACAACCCCGCTGTCAGCCTCCCAACGGAGCAAAGTTCATCCGCTTTACAGCGGACGTAAGCGCGAGCAGATAAACGTAAAATTCTTCCGCCGCTGCGGAGCAATTAGAATCGTGACCCTGCGTAAACGGTAACGACCGCCAAAATGCCACTGCCCCCGATTCTCCCCGCGAGGATTCCCCAAAGAGTGGAAGGAAGACAATAGACAACGCAACCCCGGCTTCCCTTTTTGCTTTCCACTTTCCGAGCTGCAAGCTGGACCAGCTGTCCTCCTTTTTCATTTCCACCGGGTTGCACGTACACCGGCAGCGTGCACGTGCACACAGCAAGCCGAAAAATATTGTACTATTTTGTTTGTCCCGCGTAAGCACGTCTGGTACGTATCTCCAGGGCTTCTGAAATGTTTACAGACCCCAGATCCTCACTTTGGACAGCTAGACACAGCGAGCTACTGTTATGCTGCAGGAATTATTCAGTTTTGTGTGCGCTGGTACCACCCCCGTATCGCAAAAAGTCTGACACGCGTGCCATTACATCAGGGCCTATAAATTCGCAGGATGGTGAACGCGTTGACTAATGATGAGCTACCTTGCGACGCGACCCTGCACTTCCGGGGGTTCTATTTATCATAGAAGAAGAGACACAGCCCGGGGTTCCAGAGTTCGCGAACTATGTTCGAGCAGGATAAAGTTCGAAGGCTCCCGATGGAACTTGCTGACGATTCTGACGTGCGGATCGATTGTCGGGATGGAACGTAAGACCGAAAGACTAATAGGACCGTCCAGAGGATCACCATCGAGAAACCCATCTGTCTTGCATGTTTCATGCCTAATCACTCATCCCAGTAGCGAATATCCTAGCACCCGAGCAAGACTGATAATGCGTACACGAGGCAGGCGCATTCTGTACAGAGCACCCGCGTTGTTTCTCTCGCCGGAACAGGCCGGCTGTAATTCAGGTTATTCCGCGGTTAAAGGGGCCCCAGCCGTGGGAGTCGTATATTTTAATGCAATCGGTAATTTAATTTGCCAGCGTTGGCCGGGCGGGTACCGCTGATTTTGAAATAAGAGGGTCTCAATGACGGGAAATCGATAGAAAAGCGCCGAAATAATTGCTACGCACTGGGGGGCCGTTCGTCCCTTGGAAATGAAACATCCACGCCGTTGGATCAGGCGACGCCTGACTCGCTCCGGCCGTTCTCGTTCAAATCGAACACGGGAGGAGCCCGCCTGCTACTGCTCCCGACTTACCTCGATCGGTTAAAAGTTTCGAACGGCTTTACCTGCCTCCGGGAGGTTTCGATTCTCCCTCGTGCAGCTAAGGAAATTAAGATGTTCGCAACTTTGGTAAACAGTAGAAGCGTGTTCAAATATTAGCCGAGGAACTCGTTGTTTCTACAGTTGGCAAAATTAATGTAATACCCACGGTTTACGGAGTCTCCGGCGTGACATAGAGATCTTATAAGATCCCAGACATCTGACAAGATCATCCGCGTTTAAAATACGTAAAAATATGTTCAATGCATATTCAATAAAATTCATTAGATGATTATATAAATTTAATTAAAGAATGAAACCTAGGTTTCTCTTCTTTTTACAAAGCCCCTTCTTGGGGATGCCAGGGCCTCTCCCCATCCCTTCTGGTTGCGCCACTAATAGGGAGAATTATTCCCTCGATTGACGCCCAATATAGAAGAGATTGGGTATAGCTCCTCCGCGGTGCAGTAACCAGAAACAATTTATTTCGATCCCCGATAAAGTCGAACAACCCTCTAATCAAGGGCAGAACGCGCCGGCTCTCGCTCGCGAGGCTCCGCCCCAACGCTAACGAGTTTATCGGGAAACGCGTAAGGCGGTTCGGCTAATTAATTAGGCGGAACAATTTTCAACGGGGTCTAAGGAGAGGGCCAGGAGCCGCAGCGTGTAGGTACTTGCTCCCACGTCCGCCTGGACTCGTGAGGCACAAGGACGTTGTCTACGTGCGCACACGTGCCTGCCGCGAGTCGATAAATTATTCAGGAGCAGGACGAGCCGGCGACAGGCGTCGTGAGCTAATTAACCTCGTTATCGCGGGACGCTGGACTGCGGATGAAGCGATTGAACGCGTCCGTGGCTCCTTTCAGCCTGCGGATCTTTGGGAGCCCTACCGAAACGGAAGTCGACTTGTTATTCCGGAGGCTATGGCACCCTCCCTCGATAATCGTAGCAGAGAACGGGATAGAATCGTAGACAGATCCTCCGGGTCGAACAACAACTCGGAAGGAAATCTTCGGACCCGAGCAGACGGGCACGGTTCGCTAACTAAATTCGTTATCGAATTTACACGCGCCTCCGTCAACGCGACGCGACGCGACGTGACCGTTCAGCCAGGTTCGACGACCCTAGGACCAGCGGGAGACTGGGTCCTTCCACGCAAAGCGAACTAATCGTGGACAATTCGAGGGATACGGGAAGGACCAAGACCGTGGAATGGTAATAGGATTCGAAGTAGACGACGTTAATAGAAGGATTTCGAGTATACCCAACTCCTGGACTAATTAACCTCGTTATTTTGGCCGATCTGACGGGGCACTACCGCTACTGGCGACGTAACGCGCTCCACGCCAGTATATTGACTTAATGGAAGACACCTCCGTTTACAAGCCCGACCGTAATAATCGACGTTCATTGGGCTCCATGACTCTCTCGCTGAGGGATCACAGCGCGATCCTCCCGCGTTAATGATCTCCGGTGTTCACGATCATGGACAGACCATTGCCCCGGCGGCTGAAATTCGACCGTCTACCGGTACCATAATCGTGGATCAAATTGCTCCAATTATCGGTGTCTTTGACCGATAAACTCTCTGTTCTTCAACCAACGGCGGTTGATTAAATTACGTCGGTACGGGAATAATATTATCTCCCGTTCGGGTGGAGTGGAACTTGGTACATACGCGAGTCTTCCTCGGGACGAGGAAAACGAGGTTAAACTAATGTCATTACCGCGACAAGGATTCCAAGAAATTTTCATCATTCAGGGATTACGAGCTGAGCCGGCGAAGGGGGGGGAGTAGAACGAAGCGATCGAAAAATGAAAAGAATCGAGGAGTTCGAAGGGAGCGCCAGCAAACGCAACAGTCAATACTCGGGAAGTCTGACGTTCAAATAGAAGTTAGACCGAGCATCCGAGAGGAACGGGATTTTCAGGCTAACATTCCAGTTCTTTGAAGAGTATTCGGAGCTGCGAACCGAAAGCACGCGATCTTCCAGCCCTCCTCCCAACGAAATAACCCAACAGAACGTCGCGGTGGTCAGTTTCCACGAATGCTTCCGCAGCTATTCCCATGCGTCCTTCTCGTTTCTCGTTAAGCGGACAGAGAAGCAGCCACCTCGTCTTTGCGCTTTCGAGGATTCCGGCCGCGGGTCATCGTGGGTCACAAACTCGATTGATTACACGGGGACCGAGCGAAACTGCTAGCCGGCGAATTGGTCGGAAAATCGGCTTCCTTAACAGGAATAGCATCCTTTTGACGTCTGGAAGATTGTACTTTCGAACAAATACATTCCATAGCTCAAAGATCCTCGTTTACATTTTCAAGTCGTCTTTCAACGCCAACCATTTCAATCGCGAGGAATATTTTAATGGTATTTTGTTAACAAAGGGAAGTAAAAATTCCGTAAACTCGCGCTCCGACACCGGGGAACAGGAAAGCTCCGTCGGAAATCATCTCGTGCTTCCCGCTTTTGAAAATCAGGAGCGGAGATAAAGTGGAATTTACGCACGACCGTGGCAGATCGCGTGCAAAACGGAACGCGTAGCGAGCGATACATAAAACGTGAAATATTATCCTAGCTACAGTCAGGACAGATAAAAAAAAGGAACAACGGTACATAATCGGTTTCTTTAGCATCTCATACAATTACGACCTGATAAATCTATTAGACGATCCTTACACGAGAGACTGATTTGTGAGCCGCCGGCGTCGTTTGCGCTTGGAGTATCGTCAAGGAGTAGATCCCAGATTAAAGCTCACGCTGCCAGTACATTGCAGAAACGTGGAATTATTGCGCGGCTGCCGTTGCTCGTGGACCAATTAGAGGATAATTCTGACTGGATCGCAATTAACACCGGATATACCGGAAATCCGTTTAATTGGTCACATCGGATACATCGAGCCCCTGAATTCTCTCTATCCGTCTTGGTATACCGACAGTACTACCCCCTCCTTTTCAAATCTCACCCTTTCGAACCTCCATCTCCCAAAATATCTGCAAGCTATTATGCAGCCTTCAGATATCGCGAAAATATTTTATCTAGCCATGAAGATTGCTTGCAGAGAAAGCAGCAGAGTATTTCTCGTCGCTCCTCACCCCCTTTCACGCCACCATTTATTATCACGTTGACTCCCCGTCAGCGGAGGAAAGTTTACCGCGTCCTCCGACATTCTGTGCATTCTATCGATAACCAGCCCTGCTGGGGAATTCCTTGCGCCTAGTCAAAGGACCACGTCAGGGCCTCTGTGCACAACAGCCGAAGGAAACATCGTGTCGGGCGCACCAGTGCAGCGACTCGGTTATTCTAAATTCTAAAGGGAGATCTCTGCAACAGGAGTCGCTATTACGGCTAGATTTGCATCACGGTCGAGGCGAAGGCTAATGACCGGGAACATTACCCGGCGTTCAAGCGGTACATAAAACACGAATTAGCAAACGGCGATAACGGGGTTGTGGCCATCGAATCAACACCTACTCGCCCTTACGAGCCACTGGAGCGCGACTCTTAAGAGTGCCGTGGCTGAATGTTAGATATTCCCCAAGAAGCAAGGACTCTTTGAAAACACCTGCTCACCCCATTGGCAGAGTGTACTCCTCCCCGCGGAAGCGTCGGAAATTAGTAAATCCGATATCTCAGCGAGGAAATCACTAAAGTGGCTAATTGGAATCCCGGAGTCGATGGTATTAGACGATCTCCCCTCGGCAAGACGGATCCTGCGAGGCAAGCTACGTTCTCAGCACCTCGTTTCGTTTTCCTTTCGACCTGTCTCTAGTCACTTTCTTTTTCCTACCCCCTTTACAGACGCGCCCCGCCTGCTCCTTTTTCCCTTCTCTCTACCTCTCGACCTGCTGCTCGACGGGCTTAATTCAATTTCGACCAGGGGAGGATCGATAAGTAACGAACGTCTCGCGCTGTTCGCAGAAACGACGGGCTACGGCAGCGCGAGGCAAATTTTTTGCGCTTTAACCGGGGTTAATGCCGCCCTCCGTCCACCCTATGCTTGACCCACATTCGCCCCCGCCATCGAGGCTCTCGTTAAAACTCCGGGGTGGAAAACGCCTGGGTATCGCGGCCGTCGATTCTTCCCTCAAGGTCGGTCACCCTTGTGTTTCCCTGTGTCCATAGCCGACGATCACGCTCCAAGAATCCCGCGCTACGCACCCCGCGTTATTTGAAAAGCGAACGCGAGATTCACAGAGATCTGTGCCAGAGGGCGGCTAGGCGTTCGCCAGCAGCAATAATTCCCAATTTCGTCGTGATTGCGTGGACGGACGCCACCCCAATAGGCGTTCGTTTCCGGAATACCGTATCCGGGTCGAGCGCGGGCCTCGTCGATTTTCCGCGCGTCCAGATTAAGTTCGCCGGAACATAGATTACGGTGACGGGCGCGCGTTGCTGCAGCTTCCGTATCCGGGTGTTCGGGGCCGACGAACCGTAACGTAATCCTATCTCGCGGCTCATGCCTCGATTCGTCGCCGACACGGCTCGCCGTCCCGTTTCTGTCGGCGCGCATAAAACACGACGCTCTTGACGCGATTACAGCCGTCGAGTCACTGGAATTCGTCCTCGATATCGTGTCGCATTATGCACGCCACTGTCGGTCGAATTACCGCATCGAGGGACCCTCGTTGCGTGATGCACGGTACGCGGTCAATTCGCTTTCAAATTCGAGCTAGATCATCCTGCAGCGTTCCACCACTTCCTGCTGACAAAATCGACGAGAGTTTGTTCAACGGGAAACGATTCGGAGGAGTTTTCTGGGTGCCTAATGGTCCGAGGTTTAAATCGCGGAAAGGTGTAGGAGATCGTTTGCGAGAGACTTAGGAAAACGTACGCCATCGTTAGAAATTAAAAGCTACCTCTTCCCTGTTCTCTATTTTTACGATCTAGTCGCTGGTACTTCTGGGGTGGATCTCTTTGAAGATAGTACAAGAAGCCTTTCACTGAATCAAAAGGTAGCCGCCAAGTAGCTAATCTTCTGCAACCTTCGCCCTCGTTGCTGGTTTCATTTCCCTCCGCCGAATCCAGGCAATTCACTTGCAAAGGGGCTACGGCGGTCTCTGAGTTTCGAGGGAACTTTAACCGTGTCCTGAATCGTGGTAATGAAATCGATATTTTTGGGGATTCGAGGTAGATACTTTCATTAAATTTACATTAAAAATAGGGTAATCTTTAATTTCTATGATTTGCTTTCGGTGAAAGGGTATCTGTTTTAACGTCGCGCTCTAATTGGGATCTCCGACGAGTTGCACGTGTCTCTGATGCATTGGGAATTTGGAAGCGGCAGGCACGGAGCGGATTCATTCGCCGAATTTCCCCGAGACTCCGAAGTTTAAAGTTCGACGAGATTCGAGGGGGAGCCCGGCGCTCCTCACTAATGCTCTTTGACTTTTGCTCGCGCTTTTACTTAGCCCGGTGGGCTATGAGCCGCGGAATTAACTTTCACGGGGGCCCCGCCAGGAAACAAGTCCGAAAGAGATTCCATAATCGCGTCGCGTCACGCTCGTGATCACAGCGCTCGTTTTTCAGAAGCTCGCTCATGGAAATATCATTATCAATTACTCTGTTCAAAACGTAGCTCGATGCTTCCTATCATATAACAGAGAAAAGAGAAGGTAACTCGAGATCTAAATTCACGCCTCGATCGATCTTCAATCGCTTCCGCGATGTTAAGACGAAGCAAACTACCGAGTCCATTTATTGAGTCATTTTGAATTTGTTTTTATAGGTATAATATAGGAGTAGCTTAATCAATCCCAGAAACATTTATTTCATTATATAATGTTCTATTTGCAGAGAAACTCTCTTTAAAAACAGCTTAATTTTTCGACCAATCAAAGTAAAATGCCCCTTAAAAGTTCCAAACTCCCACCCCATCGATCCCCAGAATCTACCATCCCCGGGCAACCCATGACTGCTCGTTCATTGTTCAATTTCCTGCGGGATAAAAAGACGGATAAGGTTTTTCCTCGAGCCCGATCGACGACGGATACAGGCGACCTGCGAGTCGCCAGTTTGAAATGATAATGACGACGGTCAAGCCGTATCCCCAGGCCAGTCTGGCTGAGTAACGGAAGTGGCTGGAGCTCTGCCAGATCGTTGCTGGATATCTGGAAGGCTGATGCTTCCGCGAGAGGATAGACAAACCTAGAATTTAGTTCCCCTGCATGGGAGATATCGTTCGAATGGCTCGATCGACAGCCGCCTAGGGGATACCCCAGCACCTGCTGACCCAACCGTGCCAGTCCAGACCAACTTCATTTTCCTCCAGGACACGTTGACTCGACGAGACGCCCGCGATATTAATCCAACGCGATAGGGAGGTACGCAGGCGACCGGCTGGCCTGGATGTTGCAGCCAAACTATGGGGTAAGCCGAGCTACGAGCTTCTTCCCGTGTCACGTGCAATTTCGTGTCCAGGAAATTGGTGCCTCCTTGGAGGAGTTTCACGCGCGGGTCTTGCATGCATCGTAGATACATCGTGGAACGTTTTTTTACACGGTAAATCGTGGCAACAGTGATTTAGAACGAGGTTCGCAGCGCAATCACCCTCCGCGCAAACAACTCGTCGTTAATTTCACCCTCGATGAGCACCCCGAACGCATACCCCACCAGAATTTCACAATAAAACGCGCCACGCCCAGCAACGACGCATAAATACGTCCCACGTGTGCGACGTCGCGCTGACAAACTTGGCAGCGAAGTTACCCGTGTCCAATGTCGCTAAACGTCTCGTGGAACCTTTTAAAAGTTTATCCAACCCTGGGCGACCCTCTTCTCCCCGCTTTACGAGTTCGGAGCGCACTGGAGCAGAGGAGACGTCCAATCTCACGCGACGTCCCCGTTTCCCGCGCTTCGCGCGCGAGATTCCTCTAATCTTTTCCGGCAGCTGCCACCCAATAGCCCAGACCCGCCCCCGGACCGCAAAATTACAGCGAACAGCGGTGTCCCGTTGAAGACGGGAGCGTTCGCGGGGCTAATTTGCGGGGCGGTGATTGTAAGTCCCGGACGAGGGACGCAAACGAGATTCCAGCCTCTATTATTAGCAGCATCGCTCCTGCAACTTCACCGAGTCCTGCAACACCGACCCGCTGGAACAGTCATTAGCGAGTAGAGGGGTTTGAGGCCCCGATAAAGAGTTGCTGTTTGCAGAAGCGGGGGTGTGGCTGCGGCGCGATAAGGAGCCCCGCTTCGGTTGACGGGTATCGATACCGGCGGCTAATTTGATTAAACGATTGGACGACACCCCTGGGAGCCGAGATTCGCGGGATGCAAAGAATGAAGAACCAAGGGGGTGGGGTATTAGCGAAAATTCTGCGAGCATGCGATTTCAAGCGGAGCGTGTTCGAGCGTTGATAGCGCGGCGTATTAAAATACGCTTACTCGAGTATCAACGACGAAACGCGATGTTCAGGTAGGTGTAGATAGAACCTTAACGAGTTTAGCTCACCGCCCCTCTCAGCGAGAAATTAGTTTATCCCTTAAAGAGGCACGATATTCTTCGCAGATCGGCTCAGTTTTTGCCTGCGTTTCGGTCGTTAAATACCAGTGAGCCAATGGCGGATTGCGGTTCCCGCGGAAGGGACGGTTTTGCCGCGGCTTCTGCGGCGTTCCGCAAACCGAGGCCGACAAACGGACGAACCGCTGCTAACGATGGTTAACGATCTTCAATGAAACAATGAACATGGCGCCCTGTCACCGAGCCGGCTAATGCAAATTTCCCACACCCCCTCGATGTCTCCTCTCCGCCCCAGCCTGCAACTGTACCCAGCTATCTACTCGGATGCCGATCGATCAGATAGAACTTCTTTTAAAGAAATCAACGATCCGTGTGATGTAACACAGAAAAGTGTCTTCCAGAGATAGGAAGCGTAGGAAAATACTCCGTCCTACTATCCTGATATCTTCAAACGTAATGATACCTTCGTATCGAGTTAACGAGTGATTCACGTGGTACGTTGCATAATTTAATCAGATTTCCTCGTCATCCAACGTGACCGCCCCCACACTTCCAACGGGCATCGAGCTTTCGCATCGATTCCAATTGGATGCAGCACGTATAATATTAAGTCCAAGGGAATCGCGATACCATAGTCGGACAAGCGATAGCGCCCGTCAACCTACAACCGTTCTAATTGTTTCTCCTTCGTTCGAATTAAGATTTCCACGGTTCACCGTCCAACTCAGCGCGAAATAGTTCCAAACAATTCGGACAATTATGTGTGCTCTATTAATTTAGCCCCACAGCTACGGCCCAGTTAACTAAACGTATTTCGAGCAACACGTGGAATAATTCATGGACCTATGAATTAGCGGAGAGGTTAACGGCCGCGAGCAATTGCCGAGTTTCGTGCTTTGAATTATCGAAATCGCTGGCGATGCCACGTAAGAAACATTCGCATGCTCTGTCTGGCCATAATTATGAGCCCATTAATAATAAATACACCCTAGGTACCGGGGAAGTTGTTACCTCAACGTAATTACCCTACCTTCCAAGTTGGGATAACTCAAGAGCGCAAAATAGTTGGTTAAACTCTGACTAGACTAGGTGCGTACGAAATAAGACACGAGTAAACCCAAGCTTCGAGTACCGTTACAAGATCTGTGGTTCCCTATAGATCCAATAATCTGTCTATCTCGATAGACTACCTCGTATTGCAATAGAACGATCGCACGTGTAAGATAACGTATATCGTTGCCCTTAAAAGAGACAGTGGATGAATCATCGACGCAATCGACGCCAGGAAACAGTGATAAATCAAGCGTTCCCGCAACTGGAAACGCACCCCGCCGCAGGAAGCTCCATTTCGATCGGACTCGTCGCTTCCAAGCACCGTCAGGCGTTCCCAAGATTTACGCATCGCGAGGTGGAAGTCGATCGTGGCCGACCTACCCAGCGCTCGACTCATGTAATTACCATCGATCCTTCTTCCACGTAACCAGAACGCCGATTCGAACCGGAACGACGCTTTTCGCGTGTTCCCCCGCGATTTGCGCAGCGGGCCCGTCGCTCTCCAATCACGCGCCGCGGATCCCTTAGTAAATAATTCCTCCAGATCCAATTGAATTTCGCTCGAGATTAATTCCAGTCGGGGCTGGTTTTTACCGACTGTTTTCGCGAGGGAAACATTGCGGAGAGAAATTGCACAGACGGGGTTCTTCGGGGAAAGGATACGCCCGTTGCCCGATTTACGTTGCATTTTTATTGATATCTTTTAAAAATTTTAATTACAGCTGCATTTTGTTATAAATTTGAAAAATAGTTATCTACCTTATACCTATATATTTCATTTAGTTTTGTCACTGCTTTTTAAGGATATTAATTTTTTATCAAACAAATGGCTTCCGTTATTTAACAAATACCTACGAAAAATGGATTCTGGATACGCCTCGCGAATTGAATGCTGCGTAACGATAAAGGTAACAACACGCCCGCCGACAGTGGTGGCCATCGGAGGATAGAGTCGATCGAAGGATTTAGAAGCAACGTCTTCTCGGTAGAATTTAACGAGTCCCGGGTAACGCTTGAACGTCGAGGCCACGACATCCCCAGGAACGCGCGAATCCTCGCGCTCGAGACATCTCGCCGTGTCGCGAATTCCGCGCACGGAGAGTTCACTGTAACGAGCCTGGGCAACTTCTTTGGCCTCGAAACACCGAGGCAGAGGAGGAACGCGGGCTCGAGCCTCGACAGGAGCACGCTCCGCTCGTAGAATGCCGGTGCACGTCGACCGAAGCAGTTTGTCGCGCGATGTCGTGCTCCCCTTTGTGCCAGCTCGCGACGCGGGGTAACGTTACACACCGACATCCGTTCCCGAACGTGAGCCTGCCACTCGACGATCGCCTGTGTGTGCACGCACCCCGGACACGTACACACGCGCGATCTTCGAGGGCTCGGTTATGAAAGCTGCGGCTGGTGACGAGCCCGAGATCGAGAGAGGGTGGTTCCCACCCACCCCTGCGACTGAGCGCGCTTTGCATAATGTTAAACGTGCCTCGCAGTTCTGGGCGCAAGCATTTGTAGAATTAGAAAGAACGAGGGGTTTAGATCTTCGTTAGTTAACCTTCCGCTAATAGCAATTAGCGATGTGCAAGGCGGAGAATAAAAGGAAACTAGTCTCGAGTTGCAATTGACATTGAGTGCCAAAGGTTAATCTGCCTACAATAACCTAAGCTTCAGAGCTACCACCGCCTCCTTAATACTCTGCAACGCGCTCGAGTAATTAAAAAACAGCCAATTATCCCCGCATCATCTGCCCGCAGCTTTTTTATCGTTCCGCTTACATCGAGTTCTTTTATCGCTCGGTCCAACGACCCTGTCCCTCGTCGTTGTTGTTTTAGTTGCCTTTAGAAAATCGCCTTGTGTAACGCGTTATTACACAATAATGATACTGGAGCGATGCACATATATACCGGCGTTGATGTAACTACATTCTATTGTTTCCGGTAACCAAGCTTCGAGAAAATTAATGCTTCATTACCACCTGATTTTCATGAACCTCTCCTTACCGTGTCTGTGAATAGCGAGTTTCGCAGAATCACTGATTGCAAGAACTTATCTGCTGCGGAATAGGGCTACGATAGCTCTCAAGCTTTCAAAAGCTACGTTATCCTTTCAAGCCCACAAAGAACAGTCGAAGATGAAGCGCGGAGGACGAAGCATTTCTGAATGACCCAAAGAAATCAGATACATAAATCCTCCGCTCCCCTATCGCGTGCGACGTTTCCATTAAAAGATGCGCGGGGGGGTATAAATGGGGGAGTAATGCCACGAATTTCGGGGCATACTCTGCTTAAGGGCACGTCTATAATTTACGAGGTCGAATGGGTTCGAGCCACCGCCACCATTTCCGTCCCCGAAAGCAGCCGACGTATATACACGCGGATGCTTTTCCGCGAAGCCACTTTGCGCGGATTCTCGTGAACGCCTCGCGTCTGCAACTGTTGCTTCCCTCTTGAGAGTGACGATTTCGAGGGAGCTTCCGGGCCTTCGAAATCCCAGGCACACGTGTCTTCACTGAACGCTCGGAGCCCTGCGTCATTCGCTATCCGGGGTATCAAAGCAGAAATACTTTTGGGGGCCATTAAGAACAGGTCTTAGCTACCAGGGTGACGGACCGTATATCTTCGATCTTAATTGGAATCGGGAAGAAATTTATTCAACGAAGCCACGATTCAAAAATAATTCCTGCATGGATGCTACCGTAATAAATTACCGCAAGCAACTTTTACAACCGCTATCTCTAATAATGTTCCCTTTGCACGTGTAATTTTTCAGGGTGCGAATACCTTTTTCATACTTTTTTTTTAAAAGAACAATGTTTTTTCCTCTCTTTGCGCGGCATGAATAGTTGCACAATTTGGAGAGATACGCAAAATGTTTCACCGTGAGAATTTATTCTCGCCAGTTCGCTGGAAAGCGTTGCGCTAACGGGCGGGCCATTTTTTGCACCGTCATATCACGCGCATCAGTTTAAAGGAGCCTCGTTATATTGTAAAAACCGGCGGTTTCGCCAGGGACGCGTGAACACGCGTAAAACACGGGCCGCCTGCGCGGCGCCGTTTCCCAGGGAAAAGATGACAGGCATTTGTGGTTTGCTTTCCACGCGGTCACCGAATTTAGCTAGTGACGTGTAACAATTGCCTTTCAAACGGTCACAGGCGTGAAACCCTTTCCTTTCCCGCGCCTTTTACCGCAAATGCATCGGGCGAAAATAAAACGGCCACTAATTTTCCTCTCATATTCCACTCGCATTTGCCTATGAAAGCAGGAGCAAACCGAAGGGCGTTTCCGGTTCACACAATGGATTCGTATGGAATTAAATCTACCGGAACGAGTCCATGAATACGCTTGCGAAATGTAAACATAATTTTCGTATATCCCCCGAAGCGAAAGCTGGAAAGGTACCCGGTTGATCCATCGGATTAACCTTCGCAAAACGGTTAAACGTACGTCAAAAGGGTCCGCGGCCGCCATTGGATTAGGCTCGACCGGGTGAATAGACAAGGAAAATCGAATTACGCGTCCCAGCGGTGGCGTCTCTCGTTCGAGGGTCGATCGATCCGCCTCGCGGTGCTCGCGCGATAGCACGCACAGTCGCGACCGCCCCTTTATCGCGGCTTTTCCACTGCCGGCGGCGTATTTCGCCAGATGCTCCATTTTATCCAGCACCGAACTCCTAAATACACTTGGACGCGAGGCTCCGCAGAGTCCTAACGACTATTGCCACTAGTGGATTATCATTTACACGCGGCAGAAGCGAGAGATCCAGGGGATTTACCGAGGCGTATTCGGACCCGCAATCATCGTCCTCCGCGACTTTATTATCGAGTTTACGGGCGACGGGGGCGAACGAGTGGCGTATCTTGGCGACAACTGCGAGATGCCTGGAGTCCCTAGAGTAGACGCGATCTCGTGACGCGACTACAAAGAACCCCGTGGATCGATTCGACGAGGGGAGCCATCCTCGTTCGGAGGCCTCTAGACCGCGCGTAGATCAACAAATTTTGGGGATAACGATGGATCGAGGGTACTCTGCGAGCGAGCTAGGATGATTCCGACCAACTAGGTGTGGAACGTGGAGAATAACTCAGGGAGAAGATTCTTCCCTCCAACTATGCATTTATTTGGTGGTTGCCTCTTCAGGTTTAGTTGCACAGTGGGAATTAGAAGTAACAGGATTGGCGACAAGTGACTTTAATCTACTTGGGCCTGATGGTAAATACGGATGCGTTTGCGCCGAGATACATGTGGCGACAGCCTGTTCTTGACGTAACTCGTACACGGAGTAGCTTGAATTTGGTAAGACAGGCGTGCAAGTCGATTTCCTTGGCGCGGCATATGTGCAGATGCAACGCGCGATACGTTGATGCATGGCTTCCCCTATTACCGATACGTATTGGAAAACGGCGACCGCGGCGGTCTGCGAATTACGTAATTCGCTGCCAGGAAAAGGGGGAAATCTCGCAGTTTCGTGAGTGGAATGTTGCTCCCCGGCACGATGCAGCGTTTCCCCATCCGGGTAAATTGGCTATTAGTCTCGGTAAAAGAGGTACTGGGCCGAGGAACTTGCAAAGATTGAAGGCTCGACCAAATAACTCGGCGGGCAGAGAATCACCATTCGAGTAACGAATCTAGGTGGAAGAGGATCGAATTCTAAGCTAGATAGAAACCTCTGTGAAGGTAAGAAAGGAAAGAACTGAATATCGAAGCGGAGAATATAGCAAACCGACATCGATCAGTAAACTACTTAATTAAGGTACCTATTATATTGCGCGGAAATTGGATGCAACTGAAAACTGCTAAAAAAAAATTGCTCGAGCGGAACTGCAACTGCGCAACGTTTTCTTAGCGCGAAATTGGAGACACAAGTGGAGACTGGCGGAAAACGGCCCCCATTAACATACTTCTGTCGCGATGTACCTACGTTAAATACGCCAGGTTACGTTCCACCCTTAACTCGCCAGTAGAAACGACGGCCCACGCATAATGAGCGTTACACTGCCATTGCTCCCCAGTGCCTTGTAGACCTTCCATTCTGCCGGGCGTAATCCTGTGACACCCCGTTAAGGACCGTTTCGTGTTACCGACGAGTGGACCGCTGCGCCCCTGGAGAGGCATCGGAACCGTAATTGTACATCTGCGATCTCACGATGCGCCGAGCTCGCTGTGAAAATTTCAGCGACGTAGAGCATCGGCGATGGCCAAGCCAAGGATTCAAAGGACGACCCTCGAGCAAAGTCGTATCGATTTCCGAGGCTAATCCGAACTTCGCGATTGCTCCTCGCTAGGTCCTTTCCCCAAGGTACATCCCAGGATGTACTTACATATTCTTCTTATTACGAATTGTACTTTTCTCTTCAACGGTCGCGCAGCGAATTAAACATCGCGTAAAGCATCCCCGAGGTACCCAACCCATTCGTTGCCAGACCCCGCGAGCCCTGGCAGCTCCATTCGCTTCGTTTCCATAAAGGCGAGCCCCGGTCGCCTCGAAAATTCAATGGAGTTTCTCGGTCTGCTTTTAGCCGGGCCAGAGATACCGGCGACATTAGCGAGAGTGCAGGAAAGGACCGGCTATAATGAATATGTTAAACTCCGTGGCTCCTCGATGTCTCGCGCCAAGGACTACACGACTTTACTTAAGGAGCTTTCATTGTCCCGACACGAATACCCCCCTGCAGGGATACCGGAAACGAGGAACGAATGAGTGGGTGGCGGAGCGAATGAAATGGACGTCACGATTGAAACGTAAAAAGTGGGTAGAAAGGGGGAAGATAGAAGTCGCTCGTTTTAAAATCACCGGCTAGGACGGTGGGACATAAACGAACCTTTCGTCTCCGAAGAGTGATGCGGACTAGAAACTAAAAATCCCCTGAAATCTGTCGCGCGTAGGTGCAGCCGCGAGACAAAAGGGCGAAAGATAAATGAAGAGGAGCTCGGAGCCTTAGAAGCTCGTGAAATCTGAAAAGCGGCGGTGAACTTTTATACAGACTCACGTATGTACGATGTCACACCCCTCCCACGGTATTGGGAAACCGAATATCCAATAATTTCCAGCAGAGAGTCGACCCACCGCGGCAGACAAGCCCTTTGATTTCAACTGGAATTCCCTTCGATTCGGTAAATTTTTATTTTTATGCGGGACAGCTCGACCCGACCGCTCCTCGCCGGGCTTTCCGTCCGCGTCCACCTCTGCGTTCGGAGGAGCATCGACGTGGACGGAAACGGGGACAGCGATAAAAATACACGGAAAATACGAGAACTTCGACGGCCGAGCTTTGTTCTCCTCTCTCCCCTGTTATTTTTCCTCGCCTCTCTTTATCTCCGCCCGCGTGCCCCGCCGTCGCCGCGATATTCTCCATCACAATGCGTCTTCCTCTCTGAAAACTCGACCGAGGGAGGGCCATCGACGCGATTCAATAATTCTCCCAACTATTCCAGCCGATCTCCCGGTATTTCAGCTCCCGAGTCTCTGGAGATCGTCGAAAGAGGCTCGGCCGCCGGTCGCAGAGGATCGGAGCGAACGGTTCGCGACTTAAGTGGAGAATTCCAGAATCGTCTGGCGGGGAATTTCGCGACGCGAAGGGAGGAAAGCGCGGAAAGAGGTCGAAGTTCGCGGGAAGGGGTGCGGGAGCGGTGGTCGAAGAGCAGGAAACGCGGCGAACACGGGACGGGAGTGCAAGTGCTCGTTGTTAGGGGTACGTAAAAGCGAAACATCGTCGTTGGGACACGGCGCGCAGTTCGCGAATGGAGAAATGGCCAGAAGAGGAGGGAAAACTAGCGGCGGCGTGCGAACACGGGCGCCGTTCTTTCGCCACGTTTCGCTTGTGCTGCGAACAGGGTCGATGTTTGCGCCCGTTGCGATGCTTGTTGCTGAACTTCGCCCCGCACAGTTCCTGGCCACTTTGTCGCCGCGCACTTTGGAAAATTCGAAGTTGAATGTCTCCCGATGCCGAGTGGAACGGGTCGATGCGAGCCGCTGCGACGATTCGCGATGACTTTTAAGGGTGGGTACAGGAAAACTATTTTCAAAGAACAGTGTTGTGGTAAGAGGGGTAGAAATTGGCTGGCGAGTGGTGGAAGAGTGAGACGAGGAGGAAAATTCAAATTCCAGATCGCGCTGTCAAAGAAGCACTTACGAAGCTGCCGGGAGGTACTTTCCATCGAGGAATAATGGTAAGTGTGAGTTAGGTTGCTCTGAAACCCTGAAATCTGCGATTAGAGAACGACAGAGGGCAGCTAATACTCCGGCACATGCCCCTTCAAGTTTCACGATTCAAATAGCAGTTATCAAAGTTCGACGATATTCAAATCGTGACTCGATATTCAATGTCCAACGCGCGTGGAGGCGCAGTGAAATTCAATGGGGGTAAATCAAGCGGCCAGCGAGCGAGTAGCGTGCAACGACAGGAAAACATCGAGTCCCACGACTGGACGTTCGAATCAGGAGGCCATTTCCGGCCTGGAAGTCGTGGCAACTCGGTGCAGAAGCGGTGCTTTCGTACGCGCCACGGCTTCGACATCGTCGTTTCTTCCGACGAAATGCTCGGGTTTCCCGTTCTTCGCCAATGTTCGTGCAACGTCTCGATTTCTATCACCGCACTGCGTGATACTAGCATCTCGCGTGAAACATGATGAAATATAAAATAATCTCGAGATAAAGTTTAGAATTCCCACTTCCGATAAATCGAAATCGCGATGAATTTGGAGAAGAAAGAGGATAAAAAAGCGCCCACGCTTAGACAGTTCTCCGACGACCAATCAATTTCCACTCGCAAACGTAGCATTCGCGAAACGGAGGTCGTAAATCGCGCTGATCCCCGAATTCCTCGCGTTTCCGCATTCCGATGGAACGTCCCATGGCGAATAAACGGTGACGACAAGGGAGCCGAGTTAAAAAGCGTATCCGTCGCGCCCGCGTCGGTCAGATTCCCTGGAAAAGGGAACGCGATCCAATTACCCCGCTCCAGGGCTAGAACGCCGCGCCGAAATTCGCGTCAGGCTCCAATCGCCCGCTCGCGGATACCTCTTCGGATTATCTAGCGCGTGGTAATCCCGCCGACCCGTTGTTTGAGCTATTATTCAAGCGGCTGCGGGCCACCGAGGCGAGCTCGGTAAATATGGCACCGGGAAAGACAAAGGAGCTTCGCAAACGTGTCCTCGCGACGAGCGATGAAGGATCGCGCGCGGATAACGACCAGCGCATCTCGCGGAAAGCATCTGCTTTTGCTAACAAAATCATTTACCTATGTACTTAGTAATTCACAGCGAATCGCAAGTCACTGTCACTGCAACGACCCAAATACCCGTCGCCTTGGATGGCACGCTTGAAGGGAGCTTATCAAAGCGTGTATCTCGCCTTAAGCTTTTCAAAAGGGACCGTCTCATTTTCTATGGGAGAAATATCTCCTCTGCAAAATATAAATATCGCTTTTCAATGAATGACCGGCATTTACTGCCCCGCCGGAGGTTTATGAATTAAAATCGCTGACGTTTCATAATGTGCGGCGCGGGAAATCAAAGAAAAATATTCCTCTTCCGCCTCGGTGACTTTTAATTTGCAATAATACTACCTCTGGCATCGGGGAAACAGCTTATTAGAAAATACCTGGGTTTAGCAATCTTTCCCATCGCAAAAGTAGGATACCTGGACGATTATCTCCAACAGAGAATTTTATGGACTAATAATGCATCGTTTCGCGGAGAGATTACCTACCCCATCCGAAATGCAATATTCTGAAGGGCGTAATGGACGAACAACTAAAAAGTCTACCTCACTCGTGCCTCTCAAGCAGAGCTGCTGAATAAAACGTGAATGCACGGGGTAAAATTAATTCAGCCCGCGGGATGAATGTTTTCCACCGATTAGCCCAAGATGAAAGGCAAAACGTTTCGACAGGAGGGAGTAATAATAAAAGATTTGCATCGAAGGGTACGGCGTGGATCACGTACAAGAAACGCGTCCAGAATTTTCCTCCGTTTCCTCCCAACGCGATGCACCAGCTATTAAGTCGATTTATTGTTTACTCCTTTTATTGGCCGCCTCCTCCGCGCGCTCTTCCTTTATGTATTTATTATACACTTGCCCTTTTCATTATTCCACATCGGGGAAACAGTGCACGCTCCCCGAAGCCGAGGCTTCATTATTCCTTGGACGATTCCACTCCCGCGCCTGGCGTATAAATAAAATAAAACTTGCTGCTCTTGCCTAAGCTTCGAGCTATTGTTCTCCGGCAATTGTTCACTCTGAACGTTGCTAATTTAATTCTTGTTTGCAGGCAAAGACGTGAGAATTATTGACGAGCAAGATCCGTCGTACACCTCCCACGATAGATGATAATATCGATAACACCGCCAAACTGGCACGGAGTCCTGGAGCTTCTCCGAGGGTCCTATTTGCTCAAAGAACGAGCCTCTGTTTCAGCCGATCGAGCGAGAAGCAAAACCGAGTTCGATTACGAAGTTGCGTCACGGGCGCCGATATATCGCCGCTTTCATCTTAATTGCCTTTTCAATCCCGTGGTACATTCATTCGGCTATAGAAACTTCAATTAAAATCATCGCCCCTTCCGATCACCCGGAACCGTTCCGCGAGTATTCAAATCACTCGCTTCCGTAAAACAATGCCGATCCAACCGGCCCCCATTTGCCTCCGCTTTTCCCTACTTCATTCATCCGGCTATCCTATTCTCTTTGTTGATGGAAGCCCCGAGTCTACTGACTTCGAACTTCCTAAGTATAAATTTCCCAAACTCCGCGGTATAGAGTTGCCGAGATACGAATTTTTTTAATAGCGCTCCGTTCTTCTTCCTCTGTGAATCCCCTCAAACCCCGCATCGTGATAAATATTATACCGCCCTTGGAGAAGTACAGATTCGCGAAGAATTTCAAGCCTGTAAGTTACAAATTCTTTTCCACGGCTTGTCGAAGCGGAATACAGTTTAATGACCGATACCGCGAATCGAATGCGCGCGAAGAGATCTGAGAGGCCCCAATTCCAACGCGAGACAAGCCAGCCGTTGTTAACCTCGTTAACGAATCGTCTGCTAGCGATTATTAAAATAGGTCGCGCGCGTTTCACGCGTGTTCGGTCTCGCGTGCGCGCGGAATACTCGTGGGAAGACGTATTGCAAGGAGATGCTGCCGCGATTACGCCGGTGAATCGCGTTTTCGTGTGTACGCGTCAACAACTTTGCAACTGTAAAACATCACGATCATAATTCATAATCCCCTCCGCGATATTCATTCGAGTTTCTCAACCGCGATTATTGCGATCTCGGGGAGAACGATCGGCGCGCCCTTTACAAATTCCCGATGCGATTTTCCAAACGGCCCGATGAACGGAGGTGGTTTTATTCTACCAGCGGATAAAAACAACGCCCACAAGTTTTACTATACATTTCTACGCCCGAGATTCAAGTTCCCGGCGCGTGCCTCAAATTACACGATGAATCGAAACCAGTCCAGCGTTTCACACTCGATTAATCGGTGGGGCGAGAGTGCCGGACAAGTTTCCGAGTAGATATGCTGGTCGATTTGCGCTATTTCGTACGGAATCGCGCGGGATTCTGTCTTGTTCGTCGTTGAGCAGAACGTAAACAAGAGTGGTGTAACTGCTGTAACAACATTCCGATGTTATCAAGGATTTCGTGTTAGAGAGTAACACGGTTTCGATGGTATTAACCTGTTCGCTAGCTGCTACCGGCAATCAATAATTCGAAGGCTAAGTAGAAACGTTGACTCGAAGTTACAGTAAGTCGGGGATCAGTGACTCTTGAGGGTAATCCTGAAATGTTAGATCACCGAAGGAGACGCATGCATCGAATGCCAGCGCGATTGTACCTCGACCCCTAAACCCTGCGCGACCAGGTGATTTATGCCCGGCCCGGACGAATAACGGGGCGTATCGTGCTCAAATATCGGAAACGTTAGCGCCGCGAGTATTCCAAGGGACGCGGATAACGCAAAGCACCCGTTACAGCTCAGAGTAACCGGATATCCGTGCGTTAGACTGTTAAATGCTACGTCGGAGTAACCTCGATATCGCTGAATAACCGGAGAATTCTGTGCGCGAACGTGATAACGTTAACATAGTAGATACATGTAGAAACAAGTGTAGCAAAGTGTTCGCCTCCCCTTTCCCCTCGGCTCCAGTTTCCATTCGCAGAAAAATTTCATCGCAAACTGCGCGGCGCTTTTCGCGGCGCAAACTTGTTTATCCGCGTGGCGAGCAACAACGAACGCGCGAGCCACAATAATTCCTGCCACCTAATTCGTTTATTACAGCGACGAGGAAAGTTTCGGCCCCACCGTTCGAGAAAATGAAATTCAAACGAACCGCGCTGGCGCCCCCGAAATTTCCATACAGTTGCCTCGCTGGAAATTGTTGGGCAAGCGTTTAGAGAGAAATTGCGCTTGAAACTGTGAAAAATAATTGCGGATTCTCGAGTGCAACACGCGGGGATATTCGTTTTTTTTTTGTTCCATTCCAATTTTTATACCAGTCGGCGACCTCTTCGCGGCTACGTCATTATTAAAACGTCAATAGCAGAGAGACCGGTAAAAGGCTGCCATATTTTAAACGGGACGACGGCAGTTCACCGGTTTAAAAGAGCGGGAACGAACAACATTGATAAACACACTTCATCGCTCCTTTCTAATTAATTAAAAGGATGGCACGTCGAAGTTATGTAAAACAAACGCGTCTACGATCGTGAATATCGTAATAATTGACGCCAACTGGATTTCAATGGCGCGCTTTTATCAATGAGGTCACGTGTGCGCCATAATTCATCTAAAACTGACTATGTACTCTCTGCCGTAGGCGTACGTGTTTAATTAGTTTCTATTTTTACTGCGCGCTTTGATATGCATGGAAAACGACAATGCACGAGTAAATAATTATTCTCAAACGGAGAATATCGCAGCTTTTATTCTTCATCGCTCTGGCACACATGTGCACACAAAACAGATATGACACATGAAATTAATTATCAGCAGCTTATGAATTTCTACCTCAATTAACAGAGATCTACATTTATCCGCAATGGCGAGCCTGTAATATTTGGCTGTATTGTTCGTTGAAGAGGCCCAGTAACTACAACCTCTGCTACTCCGCTGTTTTGTTATGCTACGTGCGCGTCACGAATGCCCCTATGTACTCCTGACCTTTACGAAACGGTTTGCAAGGGGACAGCGCGAGAGCTCGCAGTGCTTTTAATCAGGAAGCTATTTATTGAGACAATATTCTATATACATATATACTGCGTTGCTCGCGCGAGAGTCTCTGACCTTGAACGTGCAGCAAAAGCGAGAATCTTACGAACGAGATAAATGCCAAAGACTAAAATCTATGATAAAAGTAAAACGCGCGACTACCGAGGTCGTACGCAAATGCTTTAACGCGCCTTTCGTCGAATCACGTATATACGAACGTTCGTATTAGAAGAATGCCTGTCGTGGGATGAGACACGTCACTCCCGCGAGTCCCATAGCTAAAAAATGCTGCCAACAGCTGTGACATAACCTATCACTGTGCTCGGTTAGACGAGCAGTTAATCGCGGCAACCAGCACGTCAATAGCCTATGACGCGGCGTTGCTCGTATTATATGCTTAACAAGTAGACGCCTGCTAAACATTTAGACAGATAGGATCGTGGAAGAGAAGGCAGAGGTACACGCGACTCGTACGCGTGGTATGGTCATTGACGCATCAGGTGTCAGTCACCTCGAAAGGGTACGCGAGTCTCACGTGTGCGCCTTGTACGTCGATCTCCCGAGAGAGATTCCCCAACCACGTGCCCACGGTTCCAGCCATTTTCTCAACGATAACGCCAAAGCTGGCTTCCGCCGCCGTATACGTCGGGGAATGTAACAATGAAAAACTCACCCAGTTTTTCACGATGGACGCGCGGCTCGTCCGATCCTCTCTGCTCCTCCTGCGTCGTCGTTCTCTCACGGGGCCCCTCACGTCCTCCGGTACCTTTCACCGTGTCGCAACGTGTCAGCGAAGGAATCGGTTCGAACACCACACGCTCCGGGACAGTCACTTGTCACGAGCACCGCGGCCACCGAGAATCACCGTGACGAGAGGCTGCAGCGACCAAGAGAAACGTCGCTTGAAAGCGTACCGGCGCGAACACACTGCGGGACGCGACACGGACACAAACGCTCCACGCCGCACCATGGATCAGCTGCGACTACCGCAGCGCTACCGAGCGTCACGGTCCGCGCTCGAACTAGGTGGTGGGGGTATGACAGGAGTGAGACGGCGAGGCACGCTATTGGTCGGCGGCGTGCTCGGGTCCATGCGATCGACCGTGATCGTAAACGATCGGCGTGACCGCGAAAGCTCCTAGATACAAAAGAAGAAATAAATGCCTATCAACTTACGAGACATATGAGAAACCACATTTTTTACGGAATACACTTATTTCAAATCGTTTCGTGCTGTGAAATATTATTCCTTTGCTTGTCGTTTAAGTAGCATGTATTATAAGATATTGCAGTTTTATATATTTTATCTGTCTGTGAAGATGTGATTGCAGAGCAATATTTGCTACTAATATAACTACTTATTAATTGGATCGTGTTTTTATTTAGAGTGGATACGGTTGTAGTTCGTAGGTAGCTCTAATCGATTCCAATGAGTCTTTTCAATCATTTGACTAGAAAATTAGAATATTGAATATTGTAAATGAGGAATGCATTGCCCATAACATTGATGTGTTTCTTCCTAACCCTATAATTTCGATTTGTTTGAACCTAAAAATTTTTTAATAACTACTTGCTTGTATATACCCACACAGCACACATCCGTCCTCAAAACGTCCCCGGGACGTACTTCCCGGACGTACCGTACGTCCCGGGGACGTCCCGAATGTCCCACGAACGGCTCATATACGTCCTCTGAAGGTCGAATGTTACAAAAAAATTAGTCCCGGGTACGTCTTTTAAAGCGCCTGGATTCGGACTGAACAATCGTCCTCAAAACGTCCCGGGGACGTCCGTCCCGGACGTACCGTACGTCCCGGGGACGTCCCGAATGTCCCACGAACGGCTCATATACGTCCTCTGAAGGTCGAAAGTTACCAAAAAATTTGTCCCGGGTACGTCTTTTAAAGCGCCTGGATTCGGACTCAACAACCGTCCTCAAAACGTCCCGGGGACGTCCTGAATTTCCCACGTACGGCTTATATAGATCCTCTGAATGACGAATATTACAAAAAAAGTGGTCCCGGGTACGTCTTTAAGCGCATGGATTAGGATTGAACAGGTGTTCGGAAGACATAATTAAGACACTTGAAATCGGGTTTAATTCATACTTTTAAATGTACAACTTAAACAGAAATAACATTGGCATAAATTAGGTAGTTAAAAATAAACATATACATACAACTTACAACAAACATACGAACAAATTAAACATAGACAGGAACATAACGATTTAAAGTTAATAATCAGACACGTTTAATGATTCCCAAAAGGCAAGGCGATTGATTACAATTTCGTAATTAAATTTTCTTTTCTCTCTGCTGAAATTCCTTTACATTGAACTCTGGCTTTTGGTTTTCATAACTTAGTTTTCATTGTTTTCGCATTAAGAAAATTTAACTCCTTAAATTCAGCAGAAAAATCATTTTTATATTTCAAGATTTTTCCCCTCTTGTGAATTGCACAGATACAAAATCATGAATCTATGATTTAGGAGAATTTCTTTTTAATTTGTGCTGAGCAGTGAAGTTTTCCCAATTAAAAAAATTATTAATGTCCATTTCACAAACGTCTACTTTAGAGGAATTTGCTCCCCGCATGGCACATTTAAAATCACTAAAATTAAACACCTTACGTAAACTTAGGACAATCTAATTTAGTAGATAATACATAGGACATTATAAACTAGTAAAACTATTTGAAAAGCAGTTAGGATGAATAAATTAGACTGTTTCTAGATCTCTACAAAGCACGTAGGGGTTTCTAACTTTACCCAGCCAGACTTTCATGAGTTAAATCTTGATCCTGCAATGAATCAATACATTTACTACATGTCTTGATGAATATTGCTATATCGTTAGACTCATCCCACACAGCACAACGTCCGGCAAAGTCTGCAAAGTCCACCGTGCTGTGTGGGATGTTAATTTACTAAATATGACTAAAATATATGTTGTAAATATAATGTAAAGTGATGATGGCAATTTGCAATCATTGTGTGCTGCATTGATTGCTATATGTTTATCTGCCACTGTGTAGTGTATCTACTACTCTATCACTACCGTATATTTTTGTAAAATCCGATATGTGTATTATGTACACTAACATATGTTATATTTATATATTTCATGTATTGTATATATATTTTAAGTGCGTACGCGATACGTGTATTCTGTGTACACTTTGTATATTCTGATTTGTATATTCCAACCAACTACAGGTGTATCCACTACTCATTCTAGGTGCATTCTATAGTCATTTCGCGCATGCACGCACGAGCAATTTGATTATAGAAATAGAATAATTTAATTTATAATTTATAACAAATAGAATAATAATATTGTAGTATTGTAGTTTTTCAATATTTGTAAACACACATAGTGTAATGCAGTAGATGATATAATTTGTAGTGTACTGTAACGAAATAAATGGAAATACATTTTTATCAAATTTCATTTTATTTTAATCGTATCGATAACCGTCTTCAACACCGTCCCAATGCATTTAGCCTAATTTAGACCCTACATATATATATATATATACAAACCCTCAGGATGTACCATATTCGGGTCCATATGACTCCTCACTCCCCGCATAGATTTTAGGAAAGAAATTCGCACACCTCTACACCTGCCGCCTGTTTCGAACTCTCGCTCCAAACAAATCTTTCAACATTTCAATCCATTTTAGAGTAGTTCTTGAATTGAAATATCCTTTGAAACTGAAATGCACCTCATAGTATAGACGACGTTCTATAGATGGCGCCTATATAGCAGGTAGCACTCGACGTCTTAAAACGTCCCAAGCCCGTCCCAAATAAGTCCCAAGCCCGTCCCAAACACGTCCCAAGCCCGTCCCAAATACGTCCCAAACATGTCCCAAACACGTCCCAAGCCCGTCCCAAACACGTCCCAAGCCCGTCCCAAGCCCGTCCCAAATACGTCCCAAACACGTCCCAAGGCCCGTCCCAAACACGTCCCAAGGCCCGTCCCAAGCGCATCCCAGGGACGTATTTAGGACTTTGCACAGATGGCGCCACTGTAGTTACACGACGTCCCAAAACCGTCCCAAAATCGTCTATAGACGTCCCACAACCGCCCACGGACGTCCCGGGGACGTTTTGTTACAAACCGGGACCTTCAGACCTACGGACCTAGAACGGACCTAAAACGTACGTCCTCGGGACCTCGTGTGCTGTGTGGGTAGTACTTGTAGCACATTTTAAGGTTACATTGCTACCAACCAGCTTGTCATATCAAAGTCAAAGTAGGTTTTATGTATCTGTTTATTCTATCGGTAACAGGTGTGAAGTAAAGCATTCTGGCTCGTTTCGACTACCTCCGTCTCTTTCTAACTAGTATTACCTCTCACTTTAATTGATACTTCCTCACATCATGCACTCCTGCTATCCGGGGTTGAAATATATCAGGCTTACATAACCAAAGTTAGCGGCAAGCCACCTACCTTCATCCTTGTTCGCAAACTATCTTTCACTCTCGCACAGGTCGGCAGGCCATCTCCTTGAATTGTGTTTTCCTACTATCAGGGGGCTGCCAAGTAATAGGCGCGTATAACCAAAATTAGTGGCAAGTCATCTTGCTTTCTCTCTCGCACAGCTCATCCTCGCCACCTCCACTACGTTCGTGTATTCTTGTTAATTCAGGCGTTTACCTAGCTCGAAGTACGGAGACACTTGACAATTTATACTTATCCTGCAGCGATGCGCGATATTAGTCCCAACTATCGATAATGCATATCGATAATATATATTTGGTCGTTCAATATCGACACATGAAATATATTATTCAACAAGTATCGATATTGGTAATATCGATAATTTTTCTACATATTCATCGCGTTCAAACATTCAAGCCATCCATCGACGTTTCATTTCGTTGGCTGGTAGTTTCCTTTGGATGCTTTGTGCAGTACTCCGGCAAAAATTTGGTTAAGGAAAAGTCTTTGTATAGTATTAAGAAATTATTTTATTTAAATTAAAATTCAAAGTGTTTAAATGAAAAGCAAACTAGAATTGATATGTTAAGAAACATCAGGTGTTTGGGATTGGCCACGCCGATGCGGCCAATTGGCTCGCTGTCGCGGGGCGCGCGCAAGTTTGAACGCGCTACCGATACTGGTTGCAGCGACTGTGCGATCACGGTGATGGATTAGTCCAGCCATCTCGAGGTTGACACCTTGACTAATTAGCCATTTCTCCCGCTGTAGTTGTCTATTGTCTTTCCGCTCTGACGTGTACCACGCTGATTGGCGAGTTGTCACCGGCCCCCAAATCGGCGAATCGGGCCGTCCCATCACTTCAATCGTCCTACTTGCCGGTTCACCACGTGCGGAAGAATATCTTTCACAAAGCTCGACTCGTTAAAAGTAAGTTACCCGCGCTCAGGTGGCTCTTAGCCGTTTTCACCGCTCTGTATCGCGTACTCGCGAGGCGGCCTGCGCTCAGGCCTAGTTAAGTAACTCTTTCGTAATTAATAGTGTGTTAACGAAAACTGTGAGTATTTAGCAAGCTGGGTGTTGATTTATTGTGGGGTCACCTTCAATTACAGTTTTAAATTACGTATAAACAATGAATCTTGTGCCGAGTTTTCTAATCTCCGATATATGCAGTTATCAATAAATATCGCAGATCACTACCTGACCGAAGCCACGGATTTAAGCGGGAGACAACGGGTGATGTCCTGGCGCGTGAAACTGTTATTGTTTTGAACGATATGCCGTAATTTGAGGAACTTATCGACGTTCATAGTCTCGGTCCGAATATTATTGAGTACATATCTCGAATATAAATTTTTACAAAATAAATAAAACTATTCTGTTGGAATTGATGCGTTGCTTAAGATTTGTGTGGAAGGCTTCTAACCTATCCCGGTATTATTCCGGCAATAAGTGTATTATTATTTTAAAAGATGAAAGATCATTTTGATCGATATAATAATTGATGTTAGTTAATATTACTCTTTAATTAAAATCAACAGTAATAAAAATAACCTGTTGTACTTACAACTTTGCTGTTAAGGAGTGTCATTTATAGATTTTTTAAAAATGATTGATGGAGAGAGCCAGATCGATGCAGACGTCAATCTTTATTTCATTGTACCAAACAATTACAAGTCTGAAGATGATTGCACCCAAGATATGTGGCATGCATATAATGTTAGTAAATGAATGTTCATATACCCAATGGACTTTAAGAAACGACAAGGAGATGATTTAACGAATCTTTTCTTTCAGAAATGCTACGAGCATGATTTACATCCCACATGGGTTAATGAGAAGAAATGTCATGAAATGACACCCGCTAAAAATGATGTTTTTATAATCGAAGAGTTTAAAGGGGATACATTTGAAAAATTGAAGACATTTAAGTGCTCGTAAGTAAGGCCACTTGATAGAGGATTAAATTATATTAAACGCATTTATTGTTCTATTGCTCCAGAATAGTGGGACCAAGGTGCTTGCTACTTTGTTTCATCAATGGGGAACCAATTCCAGAAGGAACAAGTCCTATATATACAACAGCTATGAGAGGACTGTGTATATGTGCCTCTGGTCTGCCTCCAGAAGAAAAAGTATATTTGTTGAAAGTTATGCTTAAAGAATCAAATTAATGGTGTCTAACACTACTGTGATTACAGGAAATTGTGGAAAGACTGGTCGAGTACATGGGAGGGATTTTCACTAAACAATTGCGCAGCCATGTGACACACCTTGTAACGGGATCTGTGATGTCTGCAAAGTACGAGGTAGGTAAATGAACAAACTAAAATTCAATCAATAGCTCTCTAACATTTCGATGTTTTGCAACAGATGGCTATAACGATGAAAATACCCATAGTTACGAAAGAATGGATTGAAGCAGTTTGGGAGAAAAATTTAAAAGATTTTATTAAAGCAGATGATAGCATGTTTGATAAATTTAAAGCTTCTGTCTTCTTTAATTTAGTCGTCACGTCAACAAATCTCCGAAGACGTCAGAAGGACGAAATTAAAGAATTAATTAACGATCATGGAGGGGTAAAATATGACTTTCTTAAATCATTTTACCTTCGAACTTCTCAGGCACTTACTTGAATTACGTGATTTCAGAAATTTATGGGTTCTTTAGATGGTGTGAAGGTCAAAGTAGTAGTCGCACCTGAAAATAGTCCAATAAGTGAGAAGCTAAAGTACGCGAAGCAAGCAAACATTCCTTGTTTAACGCCAGATTGGGTGTACGAAAGTGTGAAAGTTGGTTATGCTTTACCCTTTAAAGATTTCTTGATTAAATCATTAAAAACATCGATTAAAAGTTCCACTCCAGAAAGATCAACTGGTAAAATTCTATGATTACAAAAATACCTTGAACTGTTAGTCTTCGCACTGTGGAACTGTAATTAATGTTGTATTTCTTTAAATTATAACAGCCAGTGAGACACTTAACTGTTCTGCCATCAGTTGCATACCATGCGAACTCCAACAAAGCCATTGTGTTGACGAAACTATGGCATCAACGATGAGTAACGCTTCCACTTTGGACTCAGCACCTAACAACATTTTAACCAGTTAGTGATAAGATGAATGAAGGATCACTTAGTTTACTAATAAATTAATTTTACATCCCTTTAAATTTACAGCTACATTGGTCGCAATTTTCGATAGGCTTACTTTCAGTGAAGCAAAATCGGCTGGTCCGTTTTTAGATGGATGCAATGTAGGTTGAATATGCTTCTGGTAGCTGACATTATAATAATCTGATCTCTTTTTTTTAGATTTACCTTGCTGGATTTACTCCTAGACAGAAAGATAAGCTTAACAAGATTTTAAACGTAGGCAGTGCAACGAGATTCGATGATATATCGGATGCTGTAACACACGTTATTGTCTGGGACGAACATAGAGCAGCCAGCGACCTGAAATCAATGAAAACGAAAGGATTATGGTATGCTAATAAATTCGGGCTCGTACTTACTTATTTTTAACGTTATAAATATTTTTCGCAGCCCCTGTTTATTAACTTTGGGATGGTTGGAGGAGAGCATTAAATTGAAGCAACCCGCACCCGAGGAAAACTTCTTGTTTCACGAAAAACATAATATAGCGCCCACAGTTGCAGAACCTCCTTCACCATTAAGCAAGTGGGTAAGCCTATAATAACTCGAAAGTCAAGGATCAACTGTAACATTTACGAGTATTTTTCTAGAGTGTACAAATGCTACAAAAACCAAGAAAAGTCCCAACTCCGTCTTTCGATACAGATACAAAATTGGCTGTGCCCAAAAAAGATGCAGAAACTGACCTTGTGCAACAGTATCTTCGTGATACAGTTGGTAATGCCCTTAAACCTACGTGTATACATTTTAAGAAAAATCTGTAGACATGTGATTTATACATTCCTGCTACTCTAGTCGTTACGAATGAAACAACGCTGCAAGAATTTTTAAAGCCGCATACGCCTATCAAGGAACAGTCTAATGATAAAACTGTAATGAGCGATCGCAAGAGCGTAGCGAAATCCGCAAGGGAATCAGTCGCGTCTAGGACGACGCAAAGCAGCAAGTATCCTGCGGACGATAGCGCGGTACCGATCAGTCAGACTTCGACTTTAAATGATAGGCTATTTTCAGGTGATTATCTATCGACAAATTCCAAAAACGAGTAATGATATTACGACGTAGATTACTAATAATCTAAAATATTACCTAGGGCTTACGTTCGTCGTGATTGGCTTCAGCGACGAAGACAGTTACGTAGCCGAAAGTATTACAGTAATGGGTGGGAAAGTTGTTTCAAGAACGTTTGCTGGTGTCCCGGATTATGGGGTTGTACCAAAGTGTGGTGCACCTTTAAAGCATACGGTAAACGAAATCGTAACTGACCTGTTCATTGTACGTACAACTTTTTCGTTTTAAATTCCTACTACTTGCACATAATGCATTCTTAAACATTTTTATAGGAAGACTGTATAAACCATGACCAGATAATCGACATTATGTATTATCACAGACCTTTGTCTATAAAGAAAGATTCGAACCCATTATCGGGCTGCGTCATTACAATGAGCATGTACACTGGTATTGAGCGAACATACCTTGCCACATTGACTACAGAATTGGGCGCCATGTATTACTTTTTTTATTGCAGAAACATGACTATAATAAGCCGAATAAATGGAAAGCATCGTTGATTTCAGGTGCCAGGATATTTTTGTACGTAAATCCAACGTTGAAAAGAAGACATACGGCAGCACGCATTTAGTTTGCCAGATGCCAGAAGGAAACAAGTATAACGCAGCAGTGAAATGGGAGTTACCGGCTGTTACTGCTGATTGGCTAACTTCGTGTGCGGCTCAATCGAAAAGAGTCGACGAAACTCCGTTTCTTATAGGCGAAACCAAAGGTATATAAATTTCAGTAGACCTACTATAATGCGTAAGCACGTTTCTATATTAATTGATTTTTAAGCTCCCGAACGACCGAGTCAGACATGCAATTCAGATGACAGTTCTACAAGTAGTTCAAGTCAAATGGCTCCTCCATCTGAATCAGCAAATAGGAATATTATTACGCCGCAACGTCGTTTACCTAATTTACCAGTAAGTGTTGACATTTCTTTACTGTCGAACGTATTTCCAAACAATTCATAGTATGGTTTATTACTTAAATACCGTAGGGCCAAGATGACAGTTCCGGCAGTTCCACGCCACTAATTAATAAAAGGCTCAGTCTGTTCATGAACAAAACTCCGCAATCGCCGTTTCATATATCCACGCCGGATACACCATATGGCCAAGTATTTAAACCGAATCCTTCACCTGATACAAGGAAGGGTTGGATAAAATGGGTTAATAATTTCCCAGATTTAAGGGTGGAAGAACCTCCCTTAAAACGGAGAGCTAGAAGCACTGTACGTATCTCGTGTAATTCGAATCGTGTATAAATGTACAAGTTATTCTAATGCATCTGGATTTACAGCCACTATCTGAATTGAAGAGGCAATTGTGGCAAAAACTAAAAAACCAATTTCGTGATGCGGAGGTAAGTGTCGGTAGTTATTGATAGATACTTTTGAGCATTTCAACATGCTTGAATATAACAGGACAGCACGGATGAAGCATTGCCCACTGACGAAAATGAAAGATCGGCAGAAACACCAGAAGCAGCGAAGGATAATAATTGTAAAGTAACTGCTGTCACTTCAATTAACAGAAAATTGGAGTTTTTGGATGAAAATACTCCGGTGCAAAATAATGAAATCAATATGTATGTCAATGCATACACTTTTCGACTTTTATAAGTAAAGTGCTGTTACGAACTATTCGCAAACTGTTTCTATATTGCAGGCAAATCGCGCAATTGGAACAAGTACTCCAAAGAACATCGAGCATACCCGAAAACCGATATTCTGTATCTGGAGAAAATGTAAATGCAGAACCTGCTGATCCTATACAGAAATGTAAGTATATATTGTTTTCCTATAATCATCTATTCATTGCCCCAAATACATTGTTATCTGCAGTTATAGTAAAGGATTCACAACCTATCGATGCTGTTGTATGGGAAGACCCAAGTCACTCAAAGCGAGTAAGTTGTTTCTGTAAATTGACTTTACTTTGAATAATTAGCATTGATTAGTATCAGTTTAATGATTTCTTTCCGTATAGGCAACGATGCATGAAGAACAGAATGTCAATACCACAAATATCGACACTGTCGAAGACGAACTACCAAAAGAGCCTGAGCCACCAAAGAAACTGAAGTTCATGCTTTCAGGAGTAAAGGTATATCGTTATACAACGTAAATATAAACTAAGCAATACTTATTAACATTTCATCCAATAGGACCGAACGGCTTACGAACAAGTGATAAAAGACCTGGGTGGCGACGTATCAATGGACGCTAATTTTGATATGAGCGCGACGCATCTGCTCTGCATTAGACCTTCCAGAAATGAAAAAATTCTGGGTAGCATAGCGTCTGGAAAATGGATTTTACATTGTATGTACTTAAGAGATTCCGAACAAGAAGGCAAATTTCTTGATGTTAGTATAATCGATTGTTACCAGACATGTGTTTCATATATAACATTAACTAGTTACTTATTCACCGCGTCATTAATAGGAAGAGAAATATGAATGGGGAAATCCGAAAAGCAAAGGAACCATCCCAGATCCAAGTGCACCTATCGAAGAAATAATCGCCAGCGCCGCTTACAAGTGGAGACTTAAATTGTCAATGGAGTCAAGTAATAATAGGCCATTTGAAAATATGGTGGCTTTGTTGTTAGCTTCCGGAGATAAATACAATCAGTTTAAAAGATTGATCGAAGCTGGTGGTGGCAGAGTTGTTCACGCAAAGTAAATTTGCTTCTGTTTCGTGTTAAGCACGGTGATATTTGGAAACTAAACGATATATTTTTTGTTCCAGACCACCGTACGATACAAGTCCAACAGAAAAGAAAATTACTCATTGCATCGTCAACATCAAGCAAGTTAGTCAGCCACTCGATTGGGCAATGTTGGCGAGCAAAGGTATCCTTTGTTTCATGCCACAATATTTGAGCGATTACCTCACCACGCAAACACCATTAAATCCTCACGAGTGCGTAATCCCGGAATTTAAAAAATATTTAACGCTACTACCCAAGTAAGATGGTAGGGAAAAGTATTTTTTATACGATTTGCCGTACAATAATATTAAAGAAATCGCATCTGTATGTATATCTTCATTATTTTATTCCTGAATATCCTCAATACAAAATAACAGATCGCATATTATAGAACAGATTTGTTCTTACATCTTAACAGTGTAGTGCCTTATAGTTTCGTGAAAATCAACCTAAACCCTTCCCGAGGGGATATAAACACGTTGCGAAGCTCGATATCACATTCAAACGTGGGATCTAATGAAACTTCGTAATCTTTAAGTACCGTGATCACTCCCATCATAGACTGCATTACGCCAAGACGCAGACCTAGAAGAAACATGTTAATGAATAGTAAGAAAAATACGGTATCAGAAACTCCAGGACACATTTTTGATAATCTTCTTACCGATACAAATTCTTGGTCCTTCGCCAAAGGGCAGATACGCGCAAGGCGCAATTTTGTCTTTGTTCTCGTCGCTAAATCTTTCAGGATCGAAACGCAACGGATCTGGAAAATATTTTGGATCACGGTGGATACCGCATAAGGGCACGTATACGGGTGTTCCCTTTTCTATAACTATATCAGTTCCTGGAATCTACGAAATTAAAAAAAAAGTTAGCTTGCATTTCTACTGAGGAAAATAAAGTTACCGTCTACGTAATAACCACGGAATAACCACGTAATAAACGGAGTACATACACTTTCCGAGTTTATTAAGTTACTCAACGTTTACTTTCAAATTTTTTCTAATAAAAATTTTTCGAATAATGTGATCACTAATATGTGATCAAAGAATCATTTTACTTTGTAATCTTCAGATGCCACTCGGTCGATGAATGGAGCCGGTGGATACAGTCTCATTACTTCCGACATTACTTGATCAAGGTACTTCATGCTTTGAAGAGCTTCATAAGTCATTCCCTGCGTTTTCAGCGTTTCAATGATTTCGTTTCGTGCTCGCTTTTGCATTTCTGGATGCTTAGCGAGTTCGGAAAGGGTAAAGGATATCGTTGTCACACTGGACTCGCGGCCAGCAATGAAGAATATTGCTGACTGCGCTACCAAAACATCGCCATCTAACTCTGTAAATCAAGTACCAATCGGAAATGATAATACGTAGCAACGAAAAACGTAGGCGTTAAAAGATCAACGCGTTACTAACTAAATTCATCATCCTGAGTTTGATTCTTCACCTCTATCAAAGAATCGATCAGGTCTCCTCGTTTTGCCTTGGTCGCCTCTCTAGTGTCTACCGAGTCCCAAAATACCTTACGGAAATAATCCGTGGATGAGCCTAACAATGGGCTACCAAAATACGGTGACAGCATCGGGAAAAAGAAATTCATGGAAAAATGTATGGCTCGCTTCACAGTCAGATTTAAGCCTTCCTGAGCTTTTGAAGAAGGAGGATTTATGGTAAAAACACCACAGAAACGGTAAACGACTTATGATTTCTTTGCCTATTTAGATACCTTTTCTGTAGAACTGATTCTCAGAGGGATCAAAAGAATTCACTCGAACACCAAACGCAACAGAAGATATAATGTCGGTGGTATACTTCAACGTAAGTTCTTTCACCTCGATAGTTTTCACTTTTGAGCCATCAGAGAACTGATCTTCCAAATATTTCTGCATTGAATCCGCGGCTTCAACTAGCAAGTAGAATAACTTCTTCATTTTTCCAATGCTGAACACAGGCGTTATCTTCGTCCTTACGAAATGAAATACTGTTAGCCCTTGTCCACTTCCTTCCACTTACTTTCATGACCTTAACGAATTTCGCCCTTACCTCAAATATTTCCATTTAGGATTCTTGACCATGAAGAGATTCGAGGTACTCAACTTATCATAATCCGACTCAGACGTGAAGTAACGATTCGAGAAATTGTTAAAGTCCTTCACCAAAACCTGCTTGATCAACTCCGTATTTCTGAGTATCAAGAAGGGCATGTGGAAAACGTAGACTCCGAGAATATCATCGCTATCGGAGGCTTGTCGGTATAGGTCACCAAATACATGGGAAGAGGCACTTCGCATTAGAACTGCATCCTCCACGTTACCGAAGAGCCAATGCCCTGGCAGAGAAGGGACACCCTTTCTTTTCCAATAGGTGTGCTTATACTTCAAGTAAAAGTATAAGATGGCCCATGAGCCGACAAAAAAGAGCACCGCGTAAGGTATAATCACGGCTAATAAGTCTAGAACTGTCATTATTTTGTCTGGATAACTCGATATAATCAGCTTCTGAGCACTACTGACTTCCAGGCGGCATCCACAATTATATAAATAGGAACACCACAGTGATCCATCACACGGGTCGCATAAATATAATCTACAAGAGATCTGGGTACAAAAAAGTCCAAGCTAGACCGATCTAATCAGCATAAAAAGTATTTTCTCTTTCTGTCGAGTACTTTTATCTCGAGTTTTCGCATGACAAAGTACAAATAATATCTTATTTATTTTAATCTTTATCGTGATTTGTATCAGGTGCACATTCAGGATTTTCGTGAGGCGGGAGCTGGGGGCGTCGGTGGAGGTAGCATACCAGAGAACTATCCAATATTTTCCGGCTAAAGCAAGTCCAGTCAGCGTATCGCCTGTCTTCCTTGATCTCATCCAGGTCTTAAATCTTCTTAGAGTTGAGAAAAATCAGAAAGTTGTTATTTTCAATTAACTTCCGAAAGACAGTAAGATCATTTTAAAAAAAAAATTATTATTCAACCCTGACAGATCGAAGCTTTCTTTGGGATAAATTGTTGAAATAACACTATAAAGAAATTAAAATAAATATATTTCCCTTGAGGGGGCGCGCCCTCTCTGAATCCGCGCCTGATCTGTGTCGTTTCTTTATAAAGGTTAACGATAGGGAAAATAATCAAAAATCAAAAATACTCTGCTATCTATCACACTGATAGGGAGTAGGCACACAAAGGAAACGATTACACCAGTGTTTTTCAAAGCGGGCGCTACCACCTATCTAGGGGCGTTGCAATGTTTTAGAGGGGCATAAGGAATTAAGTTGGTAGATTCACATGATCCAGGAGCTGCTTCTGGCCTCCAGTCGGCTGTAGCGGCAATACTTATATCACGCGCGAACGGGATTCCCGAAATTCGAACGCTTCATGCTCCAATCAGAGCATTTACATTTGCCCGCACCAATCAGGAATCACTCACTTTTCGCGCGCGCACAAGGCGTTTGACGTTCTTACGTTTGCGCACGCGCATCGATGTAGTACGCTGGTCACACATCTCGAAAAATTACATTTGCGCATGCGGGCGTGAGCCACTCGATAGCCGTGCTCATCGATAGATCGCACGATGCTTACGTATCAATGCGGCAAGGATGCATACGAATTGCGCGGGAAATGTTGTGACGCACGAACCTGGATAATGTACTAACTAAATTATCATAACACTGATGGCTATTATCATGCTTACGCGATTCCACTAGTGCCTCTTGCTGTTGGCCGCGAGGTATACCCGAGACTTATAATACTTATAATATTAAAAGTAATAGTAGGTAACAGAGTAAAAGATAAAGAAAAAAAAAAGACTAAAGGTTGCCTCAAATTTGTTACGCTTCTATTAACACTGTGGAAGATGAACTAACAGAAGAGCCTGAGCCTCCCAAAAAACTAACGTTTATGATTTTAGGTATAAAGTGTGTGATAAATAATCGCAACCGCCCCTTAAAAGTTGTGACTTAAATTGTTAATGGAGCCAATTGTTAATCAACCATTTCAGAATACGGTGACTTTGCTGTTACTTTCCGGAGGTAAGTATGCTCATTTTAAGCGGTTGATCGAAACGGTAGAGTTGTTCATGTAAGCTAAATTTGTTTGTGTATCCTGTTAAGCACAATGATTTTATCAACTGATTGTATATTCATTATTTTAGACCAATATACATATCCCTATAATATAAAATAAAGTCTTAACAATGTAATTTTTCATAGTTTCGTGAAAATCAACCTGAACCCGTCTGGAGGGGATGTAAAAACATTGCGCCTTTCAATATCACATTTATATGTGGGATCTAATGAAACTTCGCAATTCTTAAGTACCGTGATTACTCCCATCATAGATTGCAACGTGCCAAGACGCAAACCTAGCAGAAACATGTTAATGAATACTAAGAAAAACACGGTATCAGAAACTCCAGGACACATTTCTGATAATCTTCTTACCGATACAAATTCTTGGTCCTTCACCAAAGGGTAGATACGCGCAAGGCGTAATTTTGTCTTTGTTCTCATCGCTAAATCTTTCAGGATCGAAACGCAACGGATCTGGAAAATATTTTGGATCACGGTGGATACCGCATAACGGCACGTACACGGGTGTTCCCTTTTCTATAACTATATCAGTTCCAGGAATCTACGAAATTGAGAAAAATGTTAGCTTGAATCCTTGAAGCATTGCCGCCCTCAATCGGAAAATAACGATGTCGTCGAATTTCTCGCAATGATTAAGTGATCTGAGCGAACGTTGCATAAACTTAATAGCCACGTTAGTAGAGTCTATTAAGTTATTCAACATTAGCTGTTGAGGCGTAATATGAGACAAATAGCTCATACTTAGAATATTATCATGGATCACAGAGGCTAATATGTGATCAAAGAATCATTTTACCTTGTAATTTTCAGAAGCCGCTCGGTCGATAAATGGAGCCGGTGGATATAGTCTCAAAACTTCGGAAATTACTTGATTAAGATACTTCATGCTTTGAACAGCTTCATAAGTCAACCCCTGCGTTTTCAGCGTTTCAATGATTTCGTTTCGTGCTCGTTTCTGAATGTCTGGATGTTTAGCGAGTTCGCAGAGGGTAAAAGTTATCGTAGTCACACTGGACTCACGACCAGCAACGAAGAATATTGCTGACTGCGCTACCAAAACATCGCCCTCCAACTCTGTAAACCAATTTGCAATCGGACGTGCAACACTAAAAACGCAGACGTTAAAAGATAATCGTGTCACTAACTAAAATCATCATCCTGCTTTTCATTCTTCAGCTTTATCAAGGAATCGATCAGATCCCCCCGTTTAGCCGTTGTTGCCTCTCTAGAGTCTACTGAGTCCCAAAATACCTTACGGAAATAATTCGTGGACGAGCCTAACATTTGACCACCAACGTACGTGGACATCGACGGGAAAAAGAACATCAAGAAAAACTGTATGCACCGTAGCAACGTAAACGTGAGTCCCTCTTGAGCTTTTAAAGAAGGGGGAGTTATGGTAAAAACACCAGTGAAACGGTAAACAACTTCTGAATACTTTGCGTATTTAGATACCTTTCCTGTAGAAGTGGTTCTGAGAGGGATCGAAGGAATTCACTTGAATCCCAAACGCAACAGAAGATATAATGTCGGTGGTATACTTCAAAGCAACGTCTTTCACCAGGATAGTTTTAACTTTCGAGCCATCAGAGAACTGATCTTCCAAATATTTCTGCATTGAATTCGCGGCTTCAACTATCAAGTAGAATAACTTCTTAATCTTTCCACTGGTGAACACAGGCGTTATCTTCGTTCTAATGAAATGAAATGCAGTTAACTGTTGTTCGCTTCCTTTCACTTAGTTTTATGACTCGGGAGATTTTCGCACTCACCTCAACTGTTTCCATTGCGGATTCTTGACCGTGAAGAGACCCGAGCTACCTATTTTATCATGTGAAGACTCAGCCGTGAAGGAACGATTCGAGAAATTGTTGAAGTCCCTCACCAAAATTTGCTTGATCAACTCCGGATTTCTGATTAGTAGGAAGGGCTTGTAGAAGACGTATATTCCAAGGATGTCATCGCTATCGGAGGCTTGTCGGTATAGGTCACCAAATACATGGGAAGAGGGACTTCGCATTAGAACTGCATCCTCCACGTTACCGAAGAGCCAGTGCCCTGGTAGAGAAGGGACACCTTTTCTTTTCCAATAGGTGTGCTTATACTTCAAGTAAAGGTATAAGAGGGTCCATGAGCCCACAAAAAAGAACAACGCGTAAGGAATAGCCGCGGCCAAGAAGTCCAAAAGTGTCATTGTTTTTTATGGACAACTCGAAACTATCAGCCTCTGAGCAGTACTGACTTTCAGAGGGCATCTACAATTATATAAGTAGAAACACCACCCTGAAATCAACACACGTGTGGCACAAATATAATCTACAAGAGATCTGGGTATAAGAAGCGTAGTCCAATCAGCATAAAAAGTATATTTTCTGTGTGTCGAATACTTGTATCTCGTCTTCGCGCATGACAAAGTACAAATAATATCTTGTTTATTTCAAGCTTTATCGTGGTTTGCAACAGGTGCGCATCTAGGATTTTCGTGAGGAGGGAGCTGGGGTCGTAGGTGGGGGTAATGTATCAGACACCTATCCGATATTTTCCCGTTAAAGCAAGTCCAGTCAGCTTATCTCCTGTGATCGTGGATCTGGCTCCTGTAAATTTTTCCATTAGGGGAGGATTCTCCGATTTCAATGACCTTGACATATGTTGTCAGTTAAGCGGCTGATCGAAACAGGGGTGGTAGATTTGTTCATGCAAGATAAATTTGCACAATGATTTTATCAACTGATTGTATATTCATTATTTTATACCTATATACATATCCTTATAATATAAAATCAAGTCTTAACAATGCAGTTTTTCATAGTTTCGTCAGATTCAGCCTAAACCCGTCTGGAGGGGATACAAAAACGTTGCGAATTTCAATACCACATTTATATGTGGGATCTAATGAAACTTCGTAATTCTTGAGTACCGAGATTACTCCCATCATAGATTGCAACATGCCAAGACGCAAACCTATAGAAGATACATATTAATAAATAGTAAGAAAAATACGGTATAATAAACTCGAGGACACGCTGTTGATACATAATATACTTACCGATACAAACTCTTGGTCCATCACCAAAGGGCAGATACGTGCATGGCATAATTTTGTCCTTGTTCTCGTCGCTAAATCTATCAGGATTGAAACGCAACGGATCTGGAAAATATTTTGGATCACGGTGGATACCGCATAAGGGCACGTACACGGGTGTTCCCTTTTCTATAATTATATCAGTTCCTGGAATCTACGAAATCGAAAAAAAAAGTTAGCTTGAATCCTTGAAGCACTGCCGCCCTTAATCGGAAAATAACGACGCCGCCGAATTTCTCGCAATGATTAAGTGATCTGAGCGAACGTTGCATAAACCTAATAGTCATCGCCGCAGATGTGTTATTAGATACTCAAGCGACGTACATGCCGTTCCGAGTCTATTAAATTATTCAACATTCGTTGTCAAGGCGTAATACGAGACAAATAGCTCATACTTAGAATATTATCATGGATCACAGAGTCTAATATGTGATGAAAGAATCATTTTACCTTGTAATTTTCAGAAACCACTCGGTCGATAAATGGAGCCGGTGGATATAGTCTCAAAACTTCGGAAATTACTTGATTAAGATACTTCATGCTTTGAACAGCTTCATAAGTCAACCCCTGCGTTTTCAGCGTTTCAATGATTTCGTTTCGTACTCGTGTCTGAATTTCTGGATGTTTAGCGAGTTCGCAGAGGGTAAAGGTTATCGTTGACACACTGGACTCACGACCAGCGACGAAGAATATTCCTGATTGCGCTACCAAAACATCACCCTCCATCTCTGTAAACAAATTTGCAATTGGAAGTGAAAATACGTAGTAACTAAAAACGCAGATGTTAAAAGATCATCGTGTAACTAACTAAAATCGTCATCTTGCTTTTCATTCTTCAGCTCTATCAGGGAATCGATCAGATCTCCTCGTTTAGCCGTTGTCGCCTCTCTAGAGTCTAACGAGTCCCAAAATACCTTACGGAAATAATTCGTGGACGAGCCTAACATTTGACCACCAAAATACCGTGACATCGACGGGAAAAAGAACATCAAGGAAAACTGTATTCCTCGTCGCAACGTAAGTTTGAGTCCCTCTTGAGCTTTTGAAGAAGGCGGAGTTATGGTAAAAACGGCACGGAAACGGTAAACAATTTCAGATTTCTTTGGGTATGTAGATACCTCTCTTGAAGAAGTGGTTCTCAGAGGGATCGAAAGAATTCACTTGAATCCCAAACGCAACAGAAGATATAATGTCGGTGGTATACTTCAAAGCTACGTCTTTCACCAGGATAGTTTTAACTTTCGAGCCATCAGAGAACTGATCTTCCAAATATTTCTGCATTGAATTCGCGGCTTCAACTATCAAGTAGAATAACTTCTTAATCTTTCCACTGGTGAACACAGGCGTTATCTTCGTCCTAATGAAATGAAATGCAGTTAACTGTTGTTCGCTTCCTTTCACTTAGTTTTATGACTCGGGAGATTTTCGCACTCACCTCAACTGTTTCCATTGCGGATTCTTGATCGTGAAGAGATTCGAGCTACCTATTTTATCATGGAACGACTCAGCCGTGAAGTAACGATTCGTGAAATTGTTGAAGTCCTTCACTAAAATTTGCTTGATCAACTCCGGATTTCTGAGTAGCAGGAAGGGTTTGTGGAAGACGTATATTCCAAGGATGTCATCGCTATCGGAGGCTTGTCGGTATAGGTCCCCAAATACATGGGAAGAGGCACTTCGCATTAGAACTGCATCTTCCACGTTACCGAAGAGCCAGTGCCCTGGTAGAGAAGGGACACCCTTTCTTTTCCAATAGGTGTGCTTATACTTCAAGTACAGGTATAAGATTGTCCATGAGCCAACGAGAAGGAGCAGCGCGTAAGGCACAAACGCCGCCAAGGAGTGTAAAACAGTCATCGTAATGAACGCACAACTAGAAACTATCAGCTTCTGAGCAGGACTGACTTCCAGAGACCATGCGCATGCATATAAGTGTTGGTCCAGCACATGAGTCGCATAAATGTAATCTACAAGAGTTCTCGATATAGGAAGCTCTGTCTAATCGGCATTAGGAGTACATTTTTATCTTGTAAATAATATCTTATCTATTCCAAGGTTACATGGTCTATGTCGTTTCTTTATAAAGGTAAATGATAGATTAAGTAATCTGACCTCTGAAACGAAATACTCTGCTATCTATTGCAGTAACATGGAGTACACACAAAAAATAAACAATTACAACGCATCTTTTCGAGTGCATTCCTTACCGATGCAAATGTAAAAGGTTGTTTACACTGATCAATCAGCGGAATTTGTTCGCACTTCAAATAGAATTGCGAAATTACTTACGAGAGATTTATTTTAGCGTCTATGATACACGAATTATACATATTTATATATATATATTATTAGTACAATCTTACACAATTCGATAAAGATCCTAGTATAAACATTGCATCGCCGAACGAAACACTTTAAATCCTACAGGTAACTATAGGTACATATACACTCGTAGCTTCACATGTACTCCCGTTTTTTTCCATTCATATACAGTGTCCCGTGACCGGTGGTACAAGCGGAAGGGTACTAATTCTACATTAAGCAATAAGTCGAAAATATAGAATAAAATAATTTGGCAGCGCGCTTCGTTTCCGAGAAATTTGGCTTTGAATATTAACCGAGTTACTTGGCCGAAATTCACAGTCACTTTTCTAGAAAACTAAGCGAGTTATAACAAACCTTCGTTCTACATTTCTACTCGTTTTTTTCATGTAAAATCACTACCCCTCCACTCGTACCGCCGATTACCGGGCAGCGCTGTATGTGATCAACGAGTTAAGCGTATTTCTCGTGGCTAAATCGTTTCGTACTAGTCTTCAAAAATTCAAAAAAAATACGTTTGCCGCGTGAAGGAAGGATCATCGTTATGATAATCCCTTGTTTAAAATACTTAATCGCTTCTCGCAAAATAATATATGTATATATTAAAATCGAAAACGGTTTAAACGAAATCGCATCGTTTTAGTACAAGAAACGTTTGTTTCGTCAGAACTGTCCGATTGGACATCGGGATGTGAATCATTCGTCTCGCACGAGCTTCAATTACGATCAAATCAGAATAATAAGCAACACACTAGCATAACGCTGTATTATCAATTATGTAATTCTGCAATCGTCACACATCTCCTCGTTCAACAAACAAGTACGCGACTTCTTTATGTAATGCTACAACAGCACTTTCGGCAATGCTATCTCGCAATCCCTTCCTAAATTACTAAAGATTTGCAAGTAATTAATATTACGTACAAATTCGGCCAGCAAATTTTGAAAGACATACTACGATGAGATTGGGTCATCTCGATACTGATTGAACCATGAAATGTCATCGCGGCGTTCGACAAGTTACTCCCGACAAATAACGTTAACGCGTGAAAGGAATACTTTTCGCCAGATAATGGCCAAAGGCATTATATTCTCCGCACAATTATTGCAGCCACGTATTGCCCTAAATTAAAGTACTTTTCCAATAAAGACCGAGATGTCTGCAATTAACTTTCGTGCAATATCTTTTGGAATGTTCTAATAGCTTTAAAAGTCGTTACATTACAAGTCTCCGATGCAACATTGTTTCATACCTCCGACATGAATTCCTGAAGGAAGAAGTTCGTCATATTTAGATGACCTGAGTGACACTCATAAAGCATATTCACTTCGGTTGAGCATCTTGTGGCGTTTGCTGCTGCTGCTGCTGTTGCACTTGCTGAGCATGTACAGGGTGGGCGATAGTCTGCAATCGAACTTGACTAGGTCCTGGGCTACCTCTCGCGGTTGTGACGATGGGCTTCCCTTGAGCTGGCGCTTGTCGCAATTGGGCGCTGCTTGCCGTCACGACTTGAATAGTTTGCTTCAACGCGGCCGATGCCACTGGAATTACTCGCGTCTGTAACGGGGATTTCGCTAACATCACTTGACCAGGCTGAGAAACAGTTTGCCCCGTGGAGACCTGAAGTGATAAACGTTGTGTTAAGAATACGATAAACCTTAGAAATAAAACGGGAATCGATAAAAATACGTACATGAGTGAATTGTTGCATCGCCGATGGCTGCACGTGCTTCATGACTTGCTGAATTTGCTGCACAGTCATGGTCGCTGGCAGAGACTTCTGTTGGACAATCAACTGTGTCTGTACGCCAGCTTTGGCGGCCACCTGCGTTAACTGAGCAACTTTTTGCGCCGGCAATTTCCTCTGAGTAATAATTTGAGGATGTAGAGCGAGCTGACGGATCTGCTGGGGCGTTGCTGTTCGCACGCCAACGTTCGCAGCTTTCACCAAAGTAGCAACTGGCGTGCCACCAGCGGATGTTCCAGTTTGCTGCACTTGCAAACCAGCTTGCGCGAATATTTGTGCTGGGGTGAGGCCAGCTTGCGCCGGTACTTGAACCTGAGCCACCGCGGCCTTCGCTTGCTGCTGCAACGCTTGTCGCTTTATCAGAGCGGCCATTTCGGTCTCGGATACCGTGCGCGCGACTGTTTGTTTTCCAACGGTAGTTTGAGCAACGGTGCCGGCAGTTATGCCCTGTTTCATCAGCGTGGCTCTTTGCTGCGCGGTAGCAGCAGAAACCGCTACCGATACTTTTTGGCCGCTGGCGGCCTGTGCTTGCAGTACTTTCAGTTGTTGCTGTCGCAGGAGTACCTGCTGCTGCCTGTAATATTGTAGCTGTGCGGCAGTTAGCGTTTTGCTACCGGAGGCCGTTGCCACGGTGACCCCGACGATTCCCTTTTGCGTGGTCACTGGCGAACTTTGTGCGGCGGATACCAAACTTGCCGTCGCGATCCTTTGCGCAGCTTGGAGATTAGCCACGCTAACGACAGTCGGCGTTGTTCGTGCATCTTGCATGGTCAATGTACCGCCTGGGCGAGCTTTCACCGCCGACGTTGCAACTGTCGTACCGCATGTGGTAACGTTAGTCATCGTTGTAACGGTTTTCATGGTGGTCAGACCAGTTGTTGTAACGGTAGTAGCGACTTGAGTTAATTGATGCACTTGAGGGCTGGGCGTGCTCGGTATAGTTTGCTGGGCTTGTTGCTGCAGTTTAATTTGCTGCTGTTGTTGAGCTTGCTGCTGCTGTTGCTGGGCCTGCTGTTGTTGTTGGGCCTGCTGTTGATGCTGCTGTTGCTGAAGCAGACGTGCCGCTACCTGTTGTTGTTGTTCAGCCGTTAATACCTAGAGGATAAAAATTATTGTATCATTTACGAAGATCGTAGGGCTGCGATGAATAAAATGTGCCAAATCATACTAACAGCGTGCTTAAGCTTCTCCTTAGCGATCCTGTCGGCTCGCCGTGTCGCAACCTCTATGGGAGCCAATGGGTTATCATACTGAATACCACATTCAGCTAGAACCGCGGCGTTGGTCGGGTTCTTCATTAACGGATTAACAAGCAATGGTTTAACGGTAGGCGTCCTCTTATTGGAAACAGACTTTATGGTGTCAAACCTTTGGCAGCACATTAACGTGAACGAATGATTTTTATCCTGATTATATAACTGAGACGTTTTCATCGGCCTGTTTGTTTTACTTTGTTGCTAAAAGAAGACGATTAAAAAAAAAATGATCAGTTTTCGCCAACAAATATTCACCCTCGAGTGTACAACAGAAATAAAATATACCTCGGCGACCTGAGGCATCTTGTACACGCCTTTCTGTTTCTTCTGTTTCTTCGGCGTGATATCGTAAAGTAATTTCCCTTCTTCTCTTGGCACGATTACCGATTCGTATCTGCTTCTGCATTGTTTGGGAGACCTGTATATTCGGGAAGTATTGTTAACTATGTCAGCGACCAAGTCCCAATTGGGAGTGTGGCCGGGGGACAGAATCATCAGATTCAGCGGCAATCCCTGATAGATCTGAATCGCTTGCAGGAGAGCCCAATCCTCGTGTATCATCCAATCTAGAACGTGTTCTTGGTCCCCGGATGACTTAGACATGTGCAAGGGCTTTATACCCGGCATTGGGATTGGTGGTCGAACCATCGGACGATACTTGTGCAATTTCATGTCCCGACGATTCTTCACAAACGCTGGCGAAGGCCGATCGAACAGAGACCTCGGCGCGTAAAGCGATTCTTCTTTGTGTCGCATTTTAACCGCGCGGCGCCCTGGCAAAATGCAATTACGCTCGATTATTACACAGTCGTCAAGTGAAAAAAGAAAAAGGTTCGATATAGATGGACCATTGAATCTACTTACCATCGCGATCGCTAGCACCGACTTCCACTCTGCTTCTCTTTTGTTCTTTTTTAACGTATATTGGAGGCAATTGAGCCTCTGACATCTGTGTGCTTTCATAAAGAAATCCCAAAGAATAGTCAATGTAAACATCGCTGTCCGTCGTGGGGGGCGTTGGAGGACACCACATCTGATGATTAAAAGGATCATGTAACTCGTGCTCTCCACAAATGAATAGTTGAGTAACATTTATACTAACCGGCATTTGCTCCATATTGTCGTCCGACAACCATATCTGCAAGATATTAAAGCACGACTATCAGATCTAATTCGTGGACTAATAATAAAGAAATCTGCTTCAAGATGTAAAAAAAAAAATAAATAAATGTTTGCGGAGAACGAGCGTGGTGTTTGCACTGTATTCAATTTTAAGCAATAATGAAGAGCTCTGATTTGAAATTGATCCATCTTCAACTTTTAAGTGTATCTTCCTAACTCTTCTGCCGATAGCGAAATCAAGTCATAAGAATGCAATGCATCGAACGAACATAAATTGATCTTGGAATGACTAGGGAATGAATAGGAAGTGTATATAACACTTTGCTCGTTCAAAGGCTCATATTTCCTCTAGAGAAATTTCGTTACTTTGATCTCGCGTAGACAGCGAATGTTTTGCTTGATGCTAGACGCTCATCAATGTGCCTGCTTATACCTTGGCTGACTCCAAGTTTGGAATGGCAAAGGCAGTGTTTTGGTGCCATTTTCAAAATAATAATTATTGGAGCTTTTCTACTGCATGCTATCATTTAATAAGACTGAAAGATCTTTCATTTCATCTATAATGTGCGGTCATGTTAGCCTTGCCACACCAAACATCGCGATAATGCAAGATCATCGTTTTGCGTTTAATGATCTCGACTATCTGTTGTTATATCATGTATATATAACCAAGCACACTGATCAAAATTTGACACCAAAACGGAACTGAACCTTTGATCGAACAGACTTGGAAACGCACCAAGAAATAAGAAAACACATGATCTTCGTAGCAAGGAATATTTTGTTTATTTCCTTTTCTCGGACTCACTCGATCATACAAAATACAGGCACGCAACTTAAATATTACTGTGGGGCATTACCATTTAAACGAATAAACTTCTTAAGTCTAGCGTGTGTGATCAGGTCGTTTCTCACCTTGCAGACTGTTATGCAATACAAGGCGTTACACGAGAGCAAAGTACGGCGCGTTCACAGAATTACTTCATCTTTTCATTCTGTCTGTTACCTCTGAATCGAGTGTCTCTATTTCATCCCTTCTCTCCCACTTTTATATGACCAACGGCCCGCGAGAAAACTGACCGCAAAAAGCGACACGGATATTCACGGGCCGTTCACTAAATCAACTAAAGCTATTTAATTATAGTGTGAATCCTTTCCTCGTTCTCTATAATCTAATATGATACAGCCAGATGTCTTACTCCTTCTTTTATCACCAAGTATATAAATTACAGTGTCACTTAAAGACGTTCGCAAACCTTCACAGGAGAGCACAATTTACAACGCTAAAAAATATTACACGCGTGTACTCAGTACAACGAAAGAAACGTCTCACTTTGTTTTGCTTATCGTTACCTTCCCGTCGGATTATAATAGTATGTATGTACAAGAGAGGATAATTACGTGACGAAATTAAGAGAAGAAAGAGGATCAGAGAACACGGATCATGCAGACGCCAGCTCCACGTATAGATAGCAGTCCAGGGTGTCTGAGAATCCCGGGGAAATTTTTATACAAAGAAATGCGCTGCCTAATAGTGCAGCGATAGAGTTTTAGCGAGACTCAAGATACAGTGCCGCTGCTAATCTTCTCCAATTGAGTCGTCGTCTGTGACGATAGAGAAGTAGGAGGAGGAGGAAGCTGCGAACGAACAGACTTCTTCAACGGTGGTATCTGTTCTTCTTCTTCATCGTCCAATGCGTCGGACATTTGCGAATCGCTCGTCTTGTTGTTGCCCATCAGTGGCTTCCCGAACGACGACGACGACAGCCGAGTTCGCTTGATCTTTCTTCTTAATCTTTTCGACCCGTCCGACGAATCGTAATTAGGATCATTGTCCAAGTCGACCAGCGCGATCACTGCTGATTGTACGGGCAACGGAAGTTTATCCGTTTTAAGCTTCGAATTCAACGGCGACGCGGTCTTGTTCACGCTCGTGGCTTTCCCAGTCTTACCGGAATTCGTATAAGTACTCGCCACGTTTGAAAGCACGGTGGACGATACGCGATCCCCAGAGTCGCACCATCCGTCTAACTTGCAATTCGAAGTTATATCCGTGATACGAACGACGCAATTATTTCCTGGCAAATCGGAGTTGGTAGAATTCGTGTCACTGCCCTTTTTAGCGTTCTTCGTTTCAGTGGAATTGCAGTGCGAAGCTTTCCCGTGTAAAGAACTGGAAGCCTTGCCGCAGTGATTGCTTCTCGTGTCTAGTGTAAGTATCGCAACTACCTTGGCTGTTCTCTGCGGCTTCTCATTCGTGTCTGTGCAATGTGTCGGGTCATCCTGTTTCGCGCAATTCTCCGAAGCGACTGCGTTCCCGTTCGAGTCCGTATTCAACGTGTCCGCACGCGTGGGCGACACCTCGGAAGAATCCTGCCCTTTAGAATCGGACGAAAAGTCCGCCTTTCGGACGTGCTTGCTCCCCCCTCTAAGTACAGGTACGTGACTGGGACTCGACTTCCCCAAGCTGGATGTGAAATTCAACCCGGATCGAGTGACTCTCGACATCTGCTCGAAAGTAGGAACCGGTGTGTCTGGTCTTCGTCTCGAGATGATTATATTTGGAGTTGTCGAATCACCCGACTTCCTCGACCTCGTCGTGGTAGGACTCGTGTGGTCCTTCGTGTCCGAAGCTGCCGTCTTCATAGGCGGTATCGAGCTGCTTCTTCGAAACGGGGCAGGATTTACAAAACCGTTATCCAAGGACTTGGAGCTGCGAGTCGTGGGCCTTTCGTACGGCAATGAAGTCTGCTCTTCGTTCCTCGACGGCGAATTTACTGACGTCGTAGATCTCGTTACTGGTCGCGGGGAGGTTTTAAGGAACTCGGGAAAGGGGGTGTCTGGTTGTCTTCTCTGGATCGATTTCGTGCAACTTTGACTGTTACTAGGTGGAGGTGTTAGGGAACGACCTGCGCTTGACCTCGTGATTCTTCCGTGCTCAGTGGTAGGCCGTGGCGTGTCGGGTCTCCTAATCAGCACCACCCTGCTGCTGCTGCATTCTTTGCGGCTGACATTCCAATTCGAGACTTCGCTTCTTTCGTTTTGCTTCGGTTCACACGGTTGCGTTTCCGAATCTTTTCGCTCGGAGCTCTCCGCAACGAGAAGACTCATTTTCGCGCTTCGCGTTGTGACACCACCGCCAACCATCGCGTCCGGTTTACGAAATTTAAGCTTACTCTCTACGCTGCCGTCAGAGCCGACAGAGTCATCAGCATCGGGAGTATCCAAGGAAGATTGCGATGATTTATTGTCGTTGCTCTGCGTCGGCGAGGTTGATTCAGCCTGCGCGGCTTCACGCTTGTCCGATTCAGTACATTTCTCCACGTTGTCACCAAACTCCTGACTAGAGCTTCTTTCTATCACAGAAATAGATACATCGTCGTCCTTTCCCTTGGAATTTGAAACATCTTCGTTCGATTGCTCCTCAGTCGTTAACATTCGCTCTTCATTTTCCTCTTCGCTCGATTGCACAGGACTCTGCGGCCTTATGATATTCTCCGAGCTATCCTCGCTACAAACTGCTTCTTCTTCTTCGACAGATATAGCCGATTCCTCTTTCGATTGCTTATATTTCTCATTAACACTGCACGAAGTGGAGTCAGTTGCATTTTCAGAATCAGAACTGCTTAATTGTTCCATGGTAGAGTCTACGCTAGCTTCTTCTACGTCCTCGAATGTTTTGTTCTTCACAGCAGTTAACGAATTCTCCGATACGTTGATCTCTTCGTTTATATCTAAAGTCATCGAACTTTTCCTACAATTCGAGTCAGAAATCATTTTTAAAGTGCCTGGCTCGGTTGCAGACGAGCAAGGACTACTATTATCCGATATGGAACTGGTATCGGGATTCTCAGAGTCTTCGCTACAGCTTGCATCATTCCCTACGTTATTACATTGCACTGCTGTTTTGTGCATAGATTTTTTAATGCATACCGAAGGCGCGGTGATACTATCTATTTGTTCCCTCGAAGCTTCATCGCCGACTTTACTATCGATCATGCTAGATTCCGAAGTTTTGCATTGCTCCGACGCACTGGATATTGAGTCATCTAATCGTAAACATGTTTCCGCTTGTAAAGAATCTAAAGATGCAACGGAATTATGTTCCTCCTTTGCATCTGTACTCTTTCTAAGTTTCGCCTTCGGTGGACACATCATGCTATTGCAATGATTCGTGATGACGGCGTTACAATTTTCAAGACTTACAGTCACATCTTTACCAAGAAATATTTTGCTACTTTTCGTATCGATAGATTTCGAATCTGACGCTACTATAGATTTTTGATTCGTTGCACTGTGCTCGTTCTCAAACTTACTCGATGTATTCCTGTTCGTCAGTTTCTTCGGACTCGAAGCGGGCGCTAAAGGCAAGACAAAGCTCTCCTCAGCCTTCACTCTCATCTCCAACTCCTCTTGCTTTCGCATTTTGCTGGGTCTGCCACGACACTTAGGTTTTACGCCAGGTAAAATAGGGCTCACGTCCAACGTCCACAGATTTATCTTAACGTTCCCTCTGGATCTTGTTCGCGGGCTATTAAGATCGAAGTGATTCTGACTGAACGATTTATTGGAACGATTCCTACGTTTCCGATACCCCCCTCTCTCGGAATCGTTCTGATCGTTCGGCGCCTCCTCTTCCTCATCCTCATCCTCCTCTTCTTCTTCCTCCTCCTCCTCATCCTCCTCCTCGTCTTCGTCTCCCTGACTCTGACTCTCCGTGTGACTCGACTCTTCATCGAGACTGTCTTCCACAACGTCCTCTTGCGACTCTGATTCGGAGTCTGTGGTGGTTTCGCTTTCACTTTCCGATTCCTGAGCACTTTTGCTGTTATTCCTACGCGGTTTCCTCCCCCTCCTCGCCGGCAGTTTCTTACTGACTAATTTCTTAGAATTACTAGCACTATTAACCTGATTCTGCGCGTCCTCGCGTCCGAACGTCAACGGTTTCTCATCGTCGTCGGCCATCCGCATCCGTCTCTCCTCTTCCTCGCGCAACGCTCGCAGTCGGTCCAGCTCCCACTCTTTCTTCTGCTCTTCCAGCTCGCGTTCCGCCGCGGCCAGCTGCGCTGCGGAGAAAGCACCCTCCGACTCCTCGACAAACTTCATTGCGTAACGCTCTATGGGTGTGAGCTGAGCGCAAAACAAATTATTTTAAGCAAACGTTACTATTGCAAATCACATATTTTAACAACACTTCTGCCGATCACAAGAAAATTCAATTTTGCCTTACCTGAGACACCAAGTTCTGTACTTCTTGCTCAGCTTTGCTGACCTGCGTGTCATCCTTTTCGGCATCCTCCAACGGTATATTCTCGTCGAATTCCGCCAAATCGGCGACAGCCTCGGCTTTAGCAGTCTTCGCCGCTTGAACGTCGAGATCCTCTTCAGCGGCAGCCAGGGCACTTTCGAGCGCGCCCATTGCTACTTTATCGTCCACATTTGGAGGCGGTCCCAGAACCTCCTTCTGCAAGAACTTCTCGCGATCTCTGGTCTGATCCAACACTTCGGCCATTCGTGCCGTCGGGTCGTTCTCCGTTTGATCGATGTTGAAAAGATCTTGGATCGTAGACTGTGGAAATATCGATTACAATGATAAAGAATTCCAGTTTCAAGCAAGCTTCTTTGATTCCCGTAGCTTCTGATACTCACGCTTTTGAAGTAAGCTGTCGTGAAGTTACCACCTTCGATTGCTAAGTCTCCGAGTAATCTCTTCTGATTGGCTTTCTTGAGAATATTTTCTTCAACAGTCTTTTCACTTACTAGCCTAAAGTATAATAGAACAAGCACGGTAACATGAAATACACATATATAAATATAAATAAAAGTACCATAACGTTTTGTAATTTTTATGCGCACCTGTAGATATGTACATCCCGTGTTTGACCTATTCTATGACACCTGTCTTGTGCTTGGGCATCCATCGTAGGATTCCAATCGCTGTCATAAAATATAACGGTATCTGCTCCAGTAAGATTCACACCCACACCTCCGGATCTCGTTGACAGGATGAAACAAAATATTCGCTTGTCACCGTTAAATCTCTCCATCAGAACCTGCAGATTTTCGCGCGATATAACACAGGCGTTAACGACAAAACAATACCAAAGCTGATCGTAATATTTATAACAGCCGATCCTTACCTGTCGTTGGTCCACCCTGGTGGTACCGTCCAATCGCAAGTATATATGGCCGTGGAAATTAAGAAAAGCTTCCAGCACGTCCAACATCCTCGTCATTTGTGTAAAAATTAGAACCCTATGGTTGTCAGATTTCAGTTTCCTGAGAAGTTGATCCAAGGACTGCAGCTTTCCACAGTCGTATTGTATCAACCTAGGATCGGGGAACTGCGTCATCGTTGCACTGGCTATGGGATGGAACAATGCCAATTTCGGTGACAGCTGGCGTTGCAACTCCATTTGCATGCGCCGCTGACCGAAAAACTTGTGCGGAGGTGGATGAGAAACGTGGAAGCGAGGCGTGGGCGCGCACACAGCAGGAACATGAACAACGAACCTGTAACGATATCACGAACGTTAGATCGGCACAAGAGGAAACGATTATTCCAATTATGATTTATGCGCATACCTTTCGAAAACTACTTTAAGCTCCTCGACGATCTGCTCCGTACTTTTAATCGCCTCTGCGAGCGCTTCCGTGCGGGAGAAAAATTGCTTTCGCGTGCGAACATTCTCTTTAGCAGTGGTACAATGAAGCCAACCGTCGTGCCACCGACACGCTGTAGACGGCTTTCCAATTCTCAACGCCATAAACAAATCCTCGCCGTACAGAGGACACGCTGCGCATCTTCTTTCATTGATGTTCGCAATGAGACGGAGCTTCGTCTGCCTTCTTTGCTTTCGTTCCTCTTCCAATTGCGGCTGCAAGAACACATTCCGTCCACTCGATTGATGCAAATCAAATTGTACGAAACGGAGCTTGAACATTATATTTGTATGAAATATTTACCAAATGAAACTCGGACTTCGGACGTTCCTTCGTTTGTGCTTTCTCGGATTCCTTTTGTGCGTGCCTAGTAACGATACCACAGCGAATCGAATGCTGTTGGTGCTGTTGCTGAGATTGCCCATTGCCAGCGGAAGGCTGTGCCTGAGAAGCAGTTACATTCAGAGGTGGCACTCTCATCACGGGTCTTCCGCTTGCTCCGCTCGTGGTCGTCACTACTCCTCCCACAACTTTGTTTACCGTAGCTGCCGACGTAGGTAGGCCCATCAAAGATTTGGATAAAACCGTCAAACGTTGCCCGCTCGGGGTCACCACCGGGAATGAAACTGCAATAAGAAAATATTAGATACCCATTGTTGCTGGACTTGATGACAGGCTGAATAATGTGTTCGAGATAAGTTTTAGAATAATGATAAGTTTTGTTCACAGACATAAGGAAACGTTATTCGTGGTCATGCATTTTGTATTAATATCTTAAATGGGGTATTATTTTCGACATACATTGAGATGTGCAAATAAATGACACGTGACAAAAGGAATTAAGTGATGGTTCGCATTGTCTGACACATGGATAATAAATGGGGGTCAGTGGGATACGAGCACTCATGGGACAAACCTGTGTTAGTGTTTTGCTGATTCGAAGTCAGAATGATATGTCTACCAGTAGATGTTTGAACCAGCTGTGCAAAACTAGGCACTGCTATTCTTTGGACGGAATCACCTTGTTTAACTGTGACTGTCTGCGTGGCTAGTCGTTGCAGTCCATCTCTGATATTTGCATTCCCTACTGTAATCCTCTGTGCATTCATTGCCGCTGTGGTTGGTGTCACTGTTGTACTTTGTTGTGGATTATGTGCTAGTGTTCCGACGGGGATTGCTATTTTCGGAGCGAACACAACAAATACGCTTTACACAAATCATCTTACACTTACGGACGATGAATTATAAGTTCTATCGTTATGTTAATGTGTTCTCGGTTCTAGAATGCTTATAACATGGGGGATCATAAACAAGCTGGCCAGAGATCGTTTATTCTAGCATCACTGCAAAAGTGATTGCACGGCGAGTTTGAATGCAACCACTGATCGATGATGCACGGGATCCAAAAGATTTGACAAGTCAACATACATAGACAAAAACGCCTGTAAAGCGAGAACAATTACCTTTAACGCTACCCTGGTGCTGCACTAATTGTACGGAATACCCTTGTAATTGTTGACCACCGGCTACTCTTAAAGTGACACCTGTGATTAATAGCAACAAGTTTGTAAGGTCGGAGGAGATTGATAGGAGAGATCGGAGAAAATTATAAATACGTGTGAAAGATCCTCGCAGTGATCGCCGCTTACCTTGCCCTGTAGCAGTCTGATTATTTAATGTTTTTATTAAAGGGGAGGTTCCAACCCTTGGCGTAGGCAATATTCCAGGGAAATTCTTTAGCTTTGTTTGGGTCTGTTGAGGAGTAGACGGTGGTTTAACTTGATTCGATAATCTAACGTTGATTTTAATTTTTCCAGCCGGGCATCTCGGAGGCGGGTTTGGCTGACTGTCTATTTCTTCTATAAGCTTTCGCGGCGTTTGCAATCGCCTTACTCTATGCGCCACAAATGCAGTAAGAGTCAACTCCAAATCGCACAGTAAAAGATTAATACTAGATAAATCGATATGCTGTAAGATGAAGTATATTATCTTTCTTTTTGATTCTTAAAAAGATTAAGTAATAAAAATAGGGAAACTCTATTACCTTAAATGGATCGTAATCAAGAGCACCCCATGCTAATGACGCGGCAACATATTCGATGGCTTCCATTTGGAATGGTGACACTGTGGGTCTGACTTCAAATAAGTTCGGGTGGTTACACACTTTCCGCAGCTGCATTAATACGTTAATGACGCTCAGTAGATTACCACTGGCCAGGGTCTCCTTTGTTCTGTTAAAATAACGTAAAGATTCAGACACATGAATCATGAGCCCTTAGATTACGATTGAAAAATATAAAAGTTTTAATACTTACTTTGCTCTAGACATGAAATCATCGTACAGATATCGCTGCCGCTTTGACAAACGGCACATTAGAACGTGTTCGTATTTTTTGGGTAGCTGTTTCTCTACTTCCGTTTTCAATCTTCGCAACAGAAAAGGCCGCAAAACCTGCAAACACATATAACTGTTACATAAATCCTTAATAGAAGTTCAGGAATACTATGCTAGTATTAATAAAAGTGTTCCTCCAGACAGGATTCGTATGTCATACCAAATAATCTGACACGCGAGTTTAAATAGAGAACTACTTTAATATCTCGCTATTTATATAAAACAGACACACAAATTATTGTCATGGGTCTGGGTCGGTAGCGAGTAATTAAATAATCGAAACAATAAATACATGAACAAACTACGTACAGACCTTATGCAGACGACGAATAATGTTTTCATTGTATTCACTGTTCCCCTCTATCATTCCAGTAACGGGATTGCTGAACCATTCTTTGAATTCTCTATGCGATTGAAATACATTTGGCATTAAAAAATGCATTAAAGACCACAGTTCCATCAAATTGTTCTGAAGAGGTGTGCCGGTGAGTAATAATCGTCTAGAAGCACAAAAGTTTCACGTATACTAATATTTCTAGTACAAATAGTATGTGTATAGACTTTTTAAATAATAGTGCAAATATTTACCTCTGCGTTTGAAAGTTCAGTAGTAACTGCCACCTTTGAGATTTGAAGTTTTTAATGTTCTGTGCCTCATCCAATATGAAATATTTCCACTTCTTTCTTCTGAAACTTTGATGGTCCTGTATAACCAATTTGTACGATGTTATGCATATGTGGAACGCATTGGGTTTCGTCCAACCTAAAGTAGAAAAATGTATTAAGTATTTCGTTCGTATTTCGATTTATATACATCTAAAAAATACGATTCCGTACCTGTTCTTTTCTGTTTCCTTTCCTTTTGAGTCCCATAGTACGTCAAAATCTTGAAGCCAGGACACCATTTTTTACATTCCATTTCCCAATTAAGCATTACAGATGTCGGTACTATTATAAGGTGTGGACCCCAATTGCCTTTCTCGCAAGCCAAATGTGCAAGCAAGGCAATCGTTTGTATCGTTTTACCCAAACCCATTTCATCTGCCAAAATACCATTCAATTTTCTCTCGTACATCGTAACAAGCCAGTCCAATCCTATGTGTTGATATTCGCGGAGGTGGTGTTTTAAGAGGAATGGGATTTTAGTAACGACCTACAATACAATTTACCTTTTATTAAACAATTATCAAATACTCTCAAATTCGATCTGTACAGTATAAAAAAATTGTTGTGATCACTTTCAAAAACAAATCGATGCTTGGATTCATTTTGCCGACAAAGAGTGTCACGTTTATCTGCCTTTCATAAATGGTCATGCGCAAACAGCTGCTGCACCACCTTGGATTGAAAGGCCAAGTCCATTCTCGAGAATGTAACGAAACGAAAAGGGTAATTAAAATTACTTACGCTGGTGGTAAGTAAAGTATTGCCCTTGGGTTGAATGCTTTCCGCCAATGCCGCAACATTATCCATTTCGTTGTGAGCATCGGAGTGATCCATCACTGCAGTCTGTAAAAGATTATCATACATGTTACAATATTTTTATTGTTAAATTAACGTAAATATAAACCAGGCATAATATTTCACCTTGTCATCCGAAGATTTCTCCGTGGCTACATCTTCTAGGAGAGATTTAAGCCCAACATCGGCTTCGTTATCGCTCTGTGTTTGAGACTCTTGCTCGCCGACTTCATTATCGCTTTCTTCGCTTTCGCTTTCATTACACGTGGATTCTTCATCGTTCTCTTGGGCTTGTTCTTCCTTTGTGCTCTCTTTATCGGACTCTGAATAAATAAGATTATACATTAACTTCAGGATGAATTCCCATGCCCGTTACGTTATTCTAAATATAGGATATTCTCAGACAAATGCCTCAAGTCGCATCAAGAAAAAGGAATCAAGAATGAAAACCATTACTCGGTCCCATCAGGATTGGTAAATTATCATCACCGAAATGTAAATATATAATACGGAAGAATCTAATTTGTTCCAAATTTATGTTACGTACCTTGGTCTTGATCAACATCCATTGGGACATCCGGGATATTACCATATTTAGCCATAAGATCGTCAATCGACATTTCATTTTCAGCCTGAAAAAATTGAATCTGTGTAAAGGAAGATTGTTATTTGCTTTTATAATGAATAAAAAAAAAAGCATGTACATACTTTGAGATCATCCAATTCTTGTTTATAATCTGCATTTTCTTCCTGTTTTTCTTGTTCCATGATCGTGTCTTCTTCATCCGAGGATTCGTCCGATGCCGCAACAAAATCTGCATCACCGTCCGTTGTTTTCACATTTTCCTATTTAAAAAAAGTATGAAAATAATCTTTAATAGCAGAGAGCTTTGTGTAATTAGAATATTTATTGTGAAATGAGACTCGTAAACTCACGTTCGCTGTAGTTTCTTTCGAGGTAGGCGACAAACTTTTACTCCTATCTTCCAAATAATCGGCTGGCAAATCTTTTAGAAGATCCTCTAATGGTATTTCCGATTCCTTTTTTAATAATTCGACCTCTTCTTTATGATTCGTCACGGACTTCAATTCCTCCTCCGCTTTAGCTATGGTTTCCTCGTCATCATCGGAACTTTGGTTTGGTTGGAAGTCCTCTGTGTTAAAGAATAATAAATGTTACATACATTATATAAATTGAAACGACACAATAGTATCGTAAAAATTCGATAGCATACCATCAGAGTGAGATTTGCCAGGTGGGATCGGTGATGATATTCGAGAACTATTCATAGAGGCTGGTATACTTTGAGGACCATCAGTTTTATTAAGTCCTTCCGTTAGCCATGTTGAATATTTCTCCGTTTGACCAACAATAAAATTCAAATGCTGATCTAGCGCCTGTTTCCTTTTTTCCTCGAGTCTGGTTTGTTGCTTGAACTCCACCAACTTAAAAACAAGGAAAAATTGAATACGCGTAGATCAACGGCTCTCCCAAGGACAATACTTCAAATACTATGGAGCAAGTGTCCTGCATCAATTCTTTGAACGCATCTATATAATTAATACAATCATACACAATTAGCAGACTTTGCTGTTCCCACAACGAGCACACACTTCCAATTGGCATACACTGAAATTGTCGGCTTAATAGTGTGGGGTCAGGCGGATTTAGTTGCTATGTATGAAGAAACACAGATCCAGATGGCTTACCTTTTCCACATTCGCCCAGAATGTTTTGATTTCTTTAGCAATAAAACTAGCAATCTTCTTTAGCCTAAGTTCCTGCGATTTCTCGGCTTTTTGTGCTTGGATTGCTTTCTCCTGGAAATATTTCTGTACCATACGCGCGCACTTCTTCGCTGCAGCCTTCTTCCACTTCCGCTCCTGTGCGAAGTCGGCAGCAAGCCAGACCATCTCTTCTAACAAATAATCCCAGTGAGCCTTTGTGCGAGCTGGTTCCTGTACCTTGGGCAATCTTCTTTCCGACCATAGCCCTTCGCGTTGCAGCTCTGCAATCCTTTGCATAACATATGCTTCCTGCAGATGATATCGCGTTAACTAAACCACTCTTTTCACATGGCATACAGTAGAACAGTTCATTCCCTATTAAAGCTATTATACCTGTTTTGCCTTTTCTACGATTTGTTCCTGGTTATTCGTGATATCACACGATGTTGCCGAATTAGAAGCAGGTAACTTAACAAGTTTAACAACAGGATGAGAAGGAGCAACGACAGACGAAACGGATGTTTTCGCCGCGGTAACAGTAGTAGTCGCAGTCAGGGCAGAAATGGGAGTAGTGGTTACGGTAGTAGTAATAGTAGTAGTAGTAGTAGTTGTAACAGTTGTGGCTATTGTAGGTGATTTGTCTGCTACAGGGCTCGCAGTTGCTGTTGTTGTGGTTGTTGTTGCTGTTACACATTTCGGTGACCCTGGAACTACTGATGCACTGCCTGTAACGATGGAGACACAAGTCAGTGTGCGAACGATTACACGTACTGAAAGCTGGATTGTCAGAAATGTGTGTATCAACAGTTCCTTTAGGCTGAAAAGCATATGTATCGCTGAACAACCTTACACATGCTGTGAATTAATTTTCCCACATAGAGTTGACCGTTTCAAAATACATTAATCGAAGCAGCCGTCTATTATGGGATTGTATGAACATATACTCTACAATAAGGATATTACAATGCATAAATTATTAACTTAAAGATGGAAATAATGTGCAATAATCGGACACTAATGTCGAAGACGTAATCATCGTATGAATGAACTATGGAATTATGCGACTACAATGAAGTGCCAACTCTGGGAAAGGGGTACCCTACTATCTTTATTTAAACGAAAGTAATTGCTCTTTGCTCAGAAAGCAACATGCATTACTACTTAATTATAAAAAAAATGTCGACAAGATTGTATTTAATCATCGAAGTCTGTAATAGAGTTTCCTACTAATGGTGCAGAATGGTATTCGGTGCAATTAATCAGCAAACAGTACTCTAAAACTTATTTTTATATCATCCGCTCATATTCAAACTCGATCATTTGTCAACTTGATCCAGCACACAGAAAGCATTAAATAAAAATTCTGTCTATGCTCCAGTACCACGAGAATAACAAAGTTTTACTTTAAAAGTAGATTCACAAAATTTTACGAAAACGTTCGTACGAAAGAAAAGTTAATGAATCTAAACATCAAACGATAAGCCTGCAGTAATCACCTATAATGAGCGTGGGTGCTAGAGTAGAAGTAGGTGGAGGGTGAACGGTGACTGGTGAAGATTGAATTGCTGCTCTGAAGGCAAACACCATGCCATGGCGGCCCCCTTGAGGCCTACCTGGTACATGTCCTATTATGCAAATTAATTATTCAGTTGATACAAAAATCCATCCTAAACATCCTAATTCTTTGTCAACATTGTCGTGTATGCATCCACCAAAAAGAGCGAAACTAATGATAATCTGCATATAATGTATCAAAATTTGTTATTGGTCTCGGTATAACAAACTTTGAGATAACATATCTGTGAACTGTCTTTTACTATGTACATTGTATAATTTTTGAAGAATAAAAATACTGGTGTGCCTCCTGCTACTCGAGGAAAAATGATTGGTGCTAAGTATAAAATAGCATTGCTTTTTTAAGGAAAGTGTCAACTACCGCGAAATGGTTTGTATCACCGATTTAATTACAAATGACAGTGCAATGATAAAAGCTCACCTTGCTGATTTAGTTGAGCTACCGCAGCAGGCAATGTTGTGGATACTGCGACTGGCGTGACGTTCATGCCAGAAATTTTTACTTCTGCATTCTGATTCACAGGAACTATCGTAGAAACAGCTGTCGTCACGATTGGCGCTAATGGAATTTCTGATATTGCTGGCAGTGGCACTGTTAAATCTTCATCGTCGTCTTCTGGATCTAATCTATGTTGCCGTAAAAAATGCAAATATTGCGGTGTCGACGGTCTCTTCCTCCAAGGTTGAAAATCCATAATATTGCCTCCAGCATGAAGGAAGAATAACTCTGACGCATTTTCCGCATATTTTTCCCTTATTGCACGCATTCTCTTCATCTTGTGCTCCATGATTCTCCTTCTGTACCCGACTGCGTCGTCCGCGCACATGGTGGGCTTCTCGGAGGAGTCCGTTAGCTTCAACTTCTTCCTGGCGGGTGGCGATTGCATCGAAGCTTGGGACGTCGGAGCGACAAACATGTTTCCGATAGTAGTTCGAACGAGCTTCGGGGACGTTGCTAAAACAACTTTAGGTGAATTCTGACGAGTGGGAGGCGTAAGCGGCGAGCCACTCGCTCCGGCAACTCCCACAGCGCTCGCACGTGGCGGAGTGCCACTGATATTAACGATCCTTGTAACACCAACTTGTTGAATATTTGAATTTGTTGTTGCATTGCTTGGTATGACCTGCAACAATACAAAGTTACGTATTGTTGTATGCTGTGTGGAACCTGATAAAGTCAAGGGAAAGCAATATGCACCTGGGTGAGGCCAGGGACCTGTGAGGTGATAACAAACTGCTGCCCGGCACCAGTGGTGAGTACATTAAGTCCTTGTGCAGTGGCAAGAACTTGTTGCAAACTAACAGTTTGTTGCGGTACACCTCCATTGCTTCCCCCATTGTTTCCTCCACCCCCATTAAGGGGCGGCAAAATAGGTGCAGTCTGCTTATCACTCATTACACATCACACTGTAACACAGATGCAACCATGTTACGAATATGATTAAAATGAGCTACCACTGACTTACAAAAGTGAGCAAATAAGCCACATACATATCGCAGTTTAAATAAAATCGAAATAAATGTGGCATGATTGTAACTAAATAAATGCCAACATTGATTATAAAAATATAATTAAATGTAAAAAAAAGGATAGTAAACGATTTAAAATTTAATAGCGGTAATTTATATTACAGTGTTTAATGTTATGTGTAACAATTGTTACAATTAATTGGTGTCTTTAATCATCTTATCAATATGGTGACAATAATTAAACAAAATATTTGAACTGTTTTGGTTTGTATTTTTTTTCTGCAACTGTGTACCATTTTTAAATATAAATCAGGTTAGAAAAAATGAAAAAGAAAACAAAGGTAACAAAATGAATGTCTGTGAAAGTGAAAGAATTCTCTGGCAACTTCAAGTTGCGAGTTATAAAAAAAAAAAAACGTATTAGTAACAGTAATTTTTTAATAATGAAATATAACTACTTCACAATTTAAAAAAAAAAAATGCACAGAAACTAATCAAGAAAAACATGTATTTTAGAAATAACACGAACCACGACTCCACTACATATTATCGATGCTTTATTTTGTAATTATTGGAGGTATGTAAACAATTTATAATAATATTTCACCCGGAATATGTACATTTCGACGTTGTTCCAAGTAAGGCAGCCTCAGCGAATCGAAATGAGAACGTTAATTGATTTGTGAAAAAAGCGCCGAAATCAAAATTTCTCCTGCGACCCGACTGATGCACCACATTGGAATTTGTAAAACATGCGTATTGCGCAGGAAGAAAAAATACATGGAAAAATAGAGCACACGAACGGAAAGAGCGTATCCGCGATCGGCTAGGCAACGAAACGAGCGATGTCATTTAAAATATCAAAAGTTTGCGACGAATACGCGAACGCTTGATATCAAGCATCCAGGGCGTTCAAGTTTTCATATTAGAAAAATGTCAATTTATCGCGATACAATAACAACCGTTGCGGCAGTCTGTCGGCGAAGCTTCTCGACGGCGAAAACGGTTTCTCCGGTCTTTTAAATTGTATCGCTTGCCAGTAGAATATATTTTTCACAACTGCGTCAGTGGAGCCTCGCGGCGATACAAAGGAAATTTTTCGTCCGCCATGTTGGCGTTGGTCTGATAGGAGGGCGGACTTACCATAATGTAATCACAAAATTCTGCAACGTAGGCGAGCCATCCACGAAAATAATTGTTACACCCGTGATCGACGAGCGTTAAATTGCAATTAGGTACCTCACGTAATGTACAGTGCATGAGCTATATCTAATATTTTACAGAACATTTTCGCTCGACTCGCTCAAGGACGCACACACTTCTAAACATGGCGACGGCTCCCGACAAATTTCGACCGCGGCCAGACCGAGAGCTGCTTGGCTGCTTTGCGTTTACACAAGCCACGGAGAGATGCCGCTCCGACTGGGCATCGATTCAGCGATTGGCTGGCCGCGACCGGATACTTGGCAACGTGGCACCACCGAACGTTCCTGATTGGTTACTGGTAAAAATATTAAAAGGACTGGTTTTCCGACTGAGAAATCAAATCAGCAACTATTATTCCTGAATGCTGGATTCTTGTGCATTCCACAAAATCCATTACTACGGAAATCGTAGCACAGCATTAAAGTTGTTAATAAATATGTACCACGGTGCGCTACTTCTTAGCAACAATTCTATTCGCAGAACTTTTCTTTAAACGGACGACTACTTCCATTCGATTATCCACAGGCGAGTTGATTTTTCGACGAGCACACACAGAATAGATATTTTTATGGTACTTGAAATTACGGGCTCGGAATCATCTCGGATTAAGAAGCTATCGCGATCTCTGATAACGATTCTCGAAGACTGCGGCGCGATCGACAAATATGGGCATACATTACATGCGGCATTACATCACTTTGCAATTCCTGGCATCGAATATGAAATCGTTGTCCAAATGTTTCGTTTCGATTCACTAAAGCAAACACACTGATATCTGAAGCTGCATGCTGCTTAAACATGCAGCTCTTCTTCTTATACCAGCATGCCACGTGTTTCATACATCCAATTATTAAAATTTATGCAATTACGAACGTTAAAATAATACCATTTTACGTGTTACTTCTTACCGAATTTCCCACGTGAAAATTGAAATCTATCAGAAGATTTTTAACCATAAATAATGCCATTTATACAGCTTTCCTACGGCAAGCTTGTACTTCATTTCGAATATACGGAACACGAAAATTATTATCCATGAAGGATTTATTTTAAAAGATATGTAAGACATTTCGATTCCGATGAAATTTCATCGGAAACGCAACATGGTTGCCGCGCTATAGATACTTAACACGCCACGTGCTTAACGCCTGCTACGTACATTGCACGTCGTTAACGTATCGAACGAAAGCAGCCCAAGTTAAAAGAAGAAAGAAAAGGTTTTTACTTACTCTTCAGTCGACCTTCTGTCTGGCGATGTTTTTTCTATCGACGTTTACGCGTATTTTCTAACCAAACTCGAAGGAAGAAGTATCTCGGTATTGAACACATGCGCGAAGACTTCTCACGGGATAACGTACGTTGAACAGATTTTTGAACGCAATGACGAACTCCCTGCGAGTTTCTACACCGAATACCGCGATCGTATTTACGACGGATCGCGAGTGGATCATGACGAAATAATAAACGAAAATTATTGTACTGGAATTTACGACACGTTTTTCCCTGGTTCTTCTCGATTCTACTATCCTTAACGAGGTGACCGCGTGTGATACGTACAATCGTAAGAATGACGCTGTGGTCATTTCGGTACTCGGCGCATCATCTTTTGGGTACCACTATTATATATTTACATTGATCAACGTAGTATGCGCGATAATAATTTGAAATTTCTACTTGAACCGATCAAAGGTAATCGTTTCATTGATTATTTACTCTTTCGATTAAACAATCGTGAAAATTCAGGCGAATGTTTTAAAGATAAATTATATTTTTGTAACGACTAATCGTGGATACGTGCTGAATCCAAATAAACTCGGTGTACGTGTTACTTTTAATTTTCCGGAAGTTTGTATTATTTTGATTTTTTACTTAGTTCGTTTTAAAGATACAAGTATAAAAGAATATTCGGATGGAAATTGTATGTATAGAATTTGCGAGCAGTATTTAAAAGGATCACGATCTCAGATATGACGAAATTAAGTTCGGACGTAGATCCGAAATTATCGGACGTTGTGATACAACAATTACAACGCAAACGCGTTTGTACTGTTATTCAATTTATAGAAGAAGATTCTGAAAAATTAGCGACCTGTACGGGACTTTCACTTAAGGTACAATATGTATGCTTATTACGAAAAACAAGTACAATACATGTCTCTAGGTGGAATGTAGGGTCACGCGAAACAATGTAAAACAATAATTTTAAGGTTAAATTTGCAGGATATACTTGAACTTAAGCGAAATGTCTCACAAAAGTATGGAGGTGTGATGAGAAATGCTTTGGATTTATTGGAAATAGAAGAGAACAATATAATTCCCACTGATTTACCATGGTATTATATTCCTTGAGTACTATTTAATCGAATGCTGATTAAAAAATTAATAACGATGAATTCGAATGATTAGTTTAGATAACTTATTAAAGGGTGGTTTGTATCCTGGTCAAATATACGAAGTATGTGGTACATCCTCGAGTGGAAAGACACAGTTGTGTTTAACAATTGCTAGTAACGTTGCGCTTAAGCCAAACAATCTTGTACGGTATATCGATACGAAAAGGGACTTTTGTGGTTCCAGAGTAGAGCAAATTTTGTTGAGAAAAAATTGCGATAAGCAGGTACTAGTATATATAGAATTTCTTCCTTATACAGTATCAATATGCGTAGAATACATAGTTTTCATTTTAACTTTAGATTGTAGATGAAACTATGGAGCGCATTAAAGTCTGTAATGTACTAAACGGGCATCAGTTATTTAAAGTTTTGCATTGGTTAAAAATCGCCTTGAAAGAGGAAACAGAAGAATGTCGGACAAGGATTATCATTATCGACTCTTTACCAGCAATCATTTTTCAGTCTTCCAAAGAACACGAAATAACCATTGCGTTGAATCATCTGGCAAATATATGCCATTTCATAGCCAATGAATTCCGTTTATCTATTATTAATGTGAATTTAATTACTCAGTGGATTTTAGATGAAAACGGATCGCCTAGTACAAGTTCAAATGAGAATCATAACAATGTAATTGCAACATTAGGAAAGTACTGGTCACGGGTTCCCAACACCAGATTGTTAATAGAGAAAATGGGACTTGGAAATAGAAAAATTTCTATATGGAAAAGCTTTCAATTGGAAGAAAATTGCACATGCTTTATTAGTATAAATGACTGTGGTGTATTGTGTATTTAATATTATATACAAATATATGTGTTTACTGTTACTCGAAATCTTTTGTACAAATACAGTTTCATATCGATTAATTTAAGTGGATATAAATACGTGTTAATTGAATTGCGAGGTGGCACAGAACATTTTATATTTGCCACCAACTTCGAAAGTACAACGGTGTTCATAACAACTTCCGGTGACGTTTAATTCGCGACGTTGCCGCACTTTCTTAGTGTCGGCAGTAGCATTACAATTTATAATGGTTATATTAGATTAGTGTTTGTTAAAGTATATTGTTAATTAATTGGTAAGAACGATGGCTTCCTTGGTTGCGGATTATGGGACTTCCTCGAGTTCGGAGAGTAGCGGTGACGACGTTTCGGACAGTGCTGATAACACGTAAGCTTTCACCGATGCAAGCTTGGCTGCCTCAATGTTTGTTTTCCTCTGCCATTTAACCTCCCACGATCATAAACTTCCTTTTACAACGTTAATTATTACCAAATCGTTTAGTCCCAAGCATTGTGTATTACATAAATGTGCGTTGTTCTTTTGCGAGACAAGGAATTCGTCGCAATTACACGCGCACTTATGAAACAAAGATGATGAAGAATGAGTTCACCTTTCATTTTATCAGCATATCGTGCTGATTCCACGCGCAACATCGTTAATTTTTATCATTTAATAGTTCTCCTTTACATTTCCCTTGCTATATACTTGTCGTTTTGCAAGAACTTTGTACACGACCGAAACTGTGGATAGAATTCGTAACATAGCGACAGAGCTACTCTTACTGCTGCGAGAATACGTTGCAGTGTTCTGGCATGAATATCTTAAGGCACAGTTGGTGCTTACACGTTAGATTGAACTTGTTCTTTGTAATCTGATATTGCCCAACTCTTAGTTTTAAGGACGAAGAGGAAGAAGAAGAGGACGATGATGAAGAGAATAATGAGAACGGAGTACCAAATGAAACAGCTTCCAAAGAGAAACTTCCATTGCCAACTCCCGATTTTAATGGCATGCCAACCATGAAAACTTCAGTCTTCTCGAATCCGTTCGTCGAAGCAGAGAAAGCAAAAAGTGCAATACTCGAAAAGCATGTAAAAATGACTCCGACCTTAGACGATACTAAGATGATAAACGGTAGAAAAATCTGTTGGAATTACAGGAAAGGTAGATGCCGCTTTGGTCATAACTGTACCTTCGCTCACGACTCAGATTTGCATCGCACAGCAGCTGAATTAGAAGCGATTCGAGCGCCGCAAGAGACAGTTATCTGTCAGACCCAATATAACGGTCAACTACCAATAAACGATGACGACGAGGTCGATCAAGAGAATAATCAAATGAATAAACGTAAAAAGAGACCAGGATTGAGCCAATCCTTAGTACCCAGTAAGAAAGTCTTAAAACTGTACAAAGCACAACAAGCTAAGACTATTAGTAGATAAATACGATTATATTAAATATATTAATGACGCTAGCGTATTATTAGCTACTTCGAAGAGGGGACAATTTATAATTCGTATGCTTACTAATTCAAATGGGTTCATACAAGGGGAATTGATGATAACGTACATCGAAAATAGAAGCCACACAGCATAAATTACCGTATGAACAAGAGAGTGGTATAAGAGACTAAGTATCTCTCTGTATACTGAAAGAAGTATATGCTTCCAATAAAAGTTACATAACAAATGTGTCGGAGATCGTGTCTACTTCAAAATTAATTGAAAGTTTCAGAATTATTTAAATACTACTTGATATTTATAGAAAAGTATTTGTTATGTATATAAAAAGTACATTTTACTTGTATAGTTAATACTTCCAGGGACCTGCATAAATGCATCATAATTCATCGAGTCTTGCATGCGAATAGTTTTATAAACATATTTCTATTTATATTTGGTACCCCTAACTTGCCCACGATAACTAAAACATGTCTTCTTACTATTTACTTTTCGTGTATGTTTGTCGAATGTCTCTTCTTACCGAAAGGGGGCAGCTGTTTAAAAGTTCACAGTATCTGAACTTCGAGGTATTTCCAAATAGTCAGGGCACTATTGTATCTAAATATTCTACGAAGTATCGCTACAGCTTTAAAAGGTTTTAGGCGTTGTTTAATTAATGTACAGAGCGAAATTCGTCGTTTACGTATGAATTCTGTGTGCAAAGAAGGATTATACGAATTATGTACAATATTGTTAACAATTTTTTCTTGATAAAGCTGTTTAATTTAGTATCTACATTAGGTACTAACAGTAATATATGTATAACTATAGTAATTGTGGTATACCAAAAACAACTACGCTTCCACTACGCGTTACATCTTTTTACATAATGTTATAGGATACAGAACAGGGCTTAAATGATTCCATACTGAAGTAAATATACGATTGTTAATTTTATGTTTTCCTTTTACCAATCTAATATCGCATTACTTCCTTTACATGTGATCTGCCTACTCAAGTATTGTTAGTGGTAAACATTTGTTTCATCCAGTATGTTCTGTAATTTATGTACTCTCTGTCTATTCAGTATAAAAGGTTTAAACAGAACGGTAGACCGTTACTAAATTATTTTCGCGACTGTTTAAACTGCTCGAATCCACGGGAGATCGAAATATAAAAATTTGATACAATACTGAGAAGAAAAACGTCTATGTATTCGGAAAGATTTATATGTAGTTGTAAGTTTTCTTTTTTATTTTATACAGCTGTAAAATGATGAGAATTTTTTGAAAAATGGCAATAAACTACAGTGACCAACAAGTGAGTGATTGGTTTATATTCTCCTCCTAGGTGTACCACATGAAAATACGTATTAGCCTTAGTCTGAAAACAAAACGAGAGGTAGCAATTAATTAAGCTGTTATTAATGAGTCACACAAACAGGTAGGTGGTATTTAAACGGGCAAAAAGAATGATAGGCACATGACATTTTATTAGATAATCATGGGTACAATATGAGTTCAGATCAATTATACGTGGTATAAGTGCATCAATAACTGATTATTGCATCTTTCATTGAAAATATATATTTATATATCATTCTTTTTATTTCCACGACTGAACATCTCACAGGCACTTTGTCTCTAAACAATGGCAAAAATTTGTGATAAATGTGTCTATTTATGTAAAATAAGCATATATATATATAATCATCACAGTTTACGTTCATTATGATCAACGACGAACAAATTTTTATCGGCAAATCAAACAATATGCGTTTAACCGTTCCTTTCCTCGAAATCAATTTTCTGTTTTCATTCGTAAAATACTGCAACTCAGTAATTGATATCATTATTCCCGCCAACGGTATTTCCAATAAATTAAAGTGTTGTTTTGCATGATCTTAACAAACTTTTCACGGAATTATACCTGTTAAGTACTAATGTTTGACAATTACCTTGCCGCGACTATAATACATATTTCTGACAATACTGCAGAACAGTACAATCATTGAACCATACTTTTTTTTCCATTACCTCAGCATTATGCGTTAAAAGATAAATGATGAAACATTAAGTTTATGTATCTCGACATTTTTTTATGACCGACCACTAATGATTCGTTTGTAAAGTGAAGTTCTAATCAGACCTACTGCAGGGACGAAGAGACGGTCTCCGTGTTCTACGGTGTAATTTGTAAATTAAATCGCTTAAACTCGTTTACATTCGTGCAGAGTATCATTTTCTATTGAGACGATGTTGAATGTTTCTAAGGAAAAGTATACTTCACACTGATCGTGTGTTCTTGTACAATACATAGTAATTTTTATGCTACGTGCTACATGTACTTTGTATCACAATTATTTAATAGTAATTCCCTTAAATAAAGAGTTACGTCAATATTCTAGGTAAGATACACAACGAAGTTAAAGAGATGAAAAAGTGAAGTGAGGTGATTTAAGTGTAAAAATACTCGGTATATTAAAACGACATCGCTTGTCAAACAGATCGATAGAAAATAAGTTACAGTTGAATTTATTAAGTACATTTCGCATGGAGCGATCTCCAAATGTGACACGCAAGATCAGTTTAGAAAATAGGTGTTTACGGCTTTTAAGTACTCGTCACATTCGTATTGCCTATAGGAAATTTTAGATCCAAGTGAACTGCCAGTGCCAATAAAATACTTTATCCTTTCTCCCTTGAATTATTTAAATAATTTGCCTCTTCTCACTGCCCTACTTTTGCCGTCGTCGCTTCTTTTTTCTCGCGTTTTCATCCTGAAACCCGTTTTTCTTATCGCATTCTTTCGCACTCGTTTCCTTACGAACTATCGGCCAATTTTTTCGCAGGGCTGACGCGTGCGCAGCATTTCTGCTCTTCTTGACTATTGCTTTTTATGCTGTTCCGTTCGACGTATTTCGCATTACCATTCGCAACACCGTGGACACCATTTTGCACGCCATTAACAACTTTATCTACACCATTTACACCAACTTCTATACCATTGACTCTACGACCAAGCCCGTTTACTTGCTTTTTAGCTGACGCGTCTTTCACTCCGGAAGAATCGAGATTTTTACTTTCTGCTGATCCAGATTCCGCCAAGCCTGCAAGAGCGTAATCTGTGCAATTCAAAAGAGACTGATCAAACGAAAGATCGCCTATACTAAAGAGAATTTCATCAGACGAATACATTACTTTCGTCCCGTCGTAAAAGCCAGCCGCGTAAGAACGACGGGTTGCATAGATGCGATCTAACGACCGCAACCGGAATTTCCGCGATACATACCGTGTAAATTGTGGCAGTATTTATTAGTGTTGTTCCACTCTTCCCGTAGACTCAGATTGAACATGCTGTAATCGGGATTTCCAGTGACCTGTTTCTCGATTGTCAGGAACTGTGGTAGTATATTTTTCAGCCCGTCCTCCCTTAACGCTGTATACGTTTCGAGCAGCATCAGACCTCGGCACCTGTAATTCCCATTAGCCTCGTTCATCCTCCAATCAAGAACAAATCGCGTCACACCTCACTTCCTCACCCTCACCTGGGATGAGCTGGTTCTCTGTATATGTCTAATTGGAAATACTGATTATTGATGAGGAAGCAACGACGACGTTTGAAGATGGTGAAATGCGAGTCGTCGCGTTGAGCGAGCATGTTCAAGTAATCTCGATGAGTCAATTGTGTCTTCACCTCGATCACCTGACCGCACATCTTTGGACGCCGGATAGTGTGGATGTAGGACCAGTGACCTGTCGGGGATAAAGCATTGTTTAATACTGTTTTAAGCTTCCAGTTATTAGTTACAGTGGCGCACCCGCCAAAGGAAAAAGGAGAAAAGGAGATTAATGTAACCACGACTGAAGTAATTCAAGAGCTTGGTAAAAAGAAAAGAAAACATCTTTCCCATTTTTTATTGCATTCTTTTCTTCTTCATTTTATTCTTTAAATAAATTTTGATATACACCTAATAAATTTTATTGAATATGCATTAAAAATAATTTTATCCCTTCAACTTGGTTCTCCCAAGATTAAATTCTGAGTGCGCCACCGATCGGTTATGTTGGCAGAGGTTCCTGACGATACCGAGGCCAGCAGAGCTCCCTTGCGCTTAGAAAGAAGTGGAGCACTCACTAGGTATACTCTCTCCCTATATTGCAATACTGATACACCATCAGGTACCTTTCCCAATAGGAACAGCTTCCTACCTTTTTGGCCCCGTTTGCGGAGACGAGCTTGCATTTTCGGATTGTTGCTCTGGAGGTAGTTATGGACGACATCAAAGTCCTGGAACGGCGGGAACTCGGTGTCCGCCGGCAGGGGACCTTTGACAAGGAACTTGACCTTTTGACTGCTGGCCCGCAACCTGTCCCCGGTGTCGATGCCCAGCTTCTGGCACACGCACTCGATCATACGGCAGATCTTCGACTCGAAGTCCTGTGAGTTATCGATCACGTCGAAATAAGGGTGGCCGACCCAAGCGGCGGCTGCCTTGTAATCCAACTCCCTGGCCAGCTCGACGCCCTCGGAGCGGCAGGCATGCTCCTCCGTCGAGTAGAAGTCCTCGGCACCGTTCGCAGCCGAAATCATGTGTATGATCTGGTTGTACCTGTTGTCACGAAGCTCCACGTTGTTCCATCCGTTCGAGGCCATCATCAGTTCCCACTTGTCCTTCGAGATAACTGAATCCAGAGAATCAGCGTGCATGTTACTTTGGGGATTGGTTTGATTCTCGAAGCGCGACAGACAGAAACGGGTAAAAGAAAAGTTCGGTCGACTTACATGCAGAGGCATCCATAGCGCCGCGATCACAGATTATAAGGCAATTCCGTGAGGAGCTCTCGCCCAGCTGGAAGAACGTGTTCTCGATCTGTATCATCGTGCGCAGGAGGTTCTCTTGGAACTTGAATGCTGAAACAGACCGGGGGGAGGGGGGGAACGGTGGATAATTTTACATCATATTTATCGCGGCTCTGCTACTTAATGTACAAGCAGACTACATTGCTTTCCCAAAAATCACATTCTAATGGATCTACCAATACCAAGAAGCACTACGTCGGCCCCTAGTTAGCGGCTGTTTATATAACTCCGCGCAAGAGTTAATTGGTCGTTCGTTTATTAGCTTACGTCGCGTTGATAAATGATACCGGTCAGGTGGTCTTTTTAATTAAGGAAAATAACGCGGCTACTATTTTAAAGGCAACGTTTCCTTCGCTGGGGATCGAGGGGGCGCGCCCAACTGCAAGCTGGAATATAGGCGGTGTCAAAATCATCTCAACATTAGAGTGTATTTGATCGGATGGTAACAATGAATCACGCCTTATCTCCCCGCTCGCGGTCGGTCACGCTGATACACCTACAATCTCGGTTTCGAGGCGATTCTTATCTCAGATGAGGGTGCGTCAAGTGCAATCAGTGCACTGAAGGATTAATGTATTTACGACGATGCAGGCATGGGAAATTAGGCACTCGTTTGATTGTTCAATAATCTTCTCCGATTATACGTTGGTGCACACGTTGCACGGCAGCTGATCGTGCACCAGCTGAGAGCGAATTTCAACGAGCACGTGTACGACGTATCAGCAGTACAATGCTTAATACTGTGTTGCATTTTCCGATATCGCGAGTCGCGTAGATTGTGCAGCGTCTGCGAGAGATACGGTGTATCATTCCAGATGAGCCGGCCGCTTGTACCAACCGCTTGTCGCGATACATGTTCTGCTTTATCGAATCAGCGGAAAAAATCCAATTAATGGGACGGTCGTCTAAAGGCTCCGACCAAGTCCAATAATCGTTGCAGCGTAATGTCAGCTTCTCGTTTTTCTGCGGTTGAACCCCGAAGGGGTAGCGGGACACGCGTTTCACAGCTGCGCCTCGGTCACTCCGCGATCCGATCGTGGCGGGCGATAATCTTCAAACGTCTGTACGATTTCACGGATGAGAGCAGACAGAATGGTCATAGATATCAAATACCGCGCGCTCGAGTGGCATAGTTAACGAAGCTGGAAGAGTAGAATTGCATACTCGTTGAAGCGACTCGTGGCTACTGGAAGTCTCGCGAAACGAACGGTAATTCAGGGCAAGGAGAATCGACAGGCTGGAGATAGCTTCGTTACAGCTTCGTTGCGAAAAAGGCGCTAAGGCTGCACCGAAATCACTATGTTTGAGGAACGATTCGCACAACCGTCATCGTTTCTGTGCATTTGCATCCACGTGAGAATTGTCCGCAAACACATTGGCGTGATTCTCTATTATCGGCTGCCCGCCAAGTGTCCTGGCTCCGGGCGGCGTTTTAACTCTATCTAAAAAAAGGCTATTAATTGCCGAGCTTACATACCGCGTTACCATCGGCACAAGCGCAACAAGATGTACAAGGGGCTTAGCTCGCGAAGATGCCTGATGATTAGGACAGCGAGATAGAAGTGCTGATTACTTGATTAACCAAATGCAGATGAAGGAACCCGCGGTTTTGGTTGGCTGGCGGGTGTCTAGCAGCAGGGGTCAGCGCGGATCGTTCTAGCAAGGCGACCGGACGATGGTCCTCTTTTATTTTCGACAGCCACGCGCAGAAACTACGGCTTCTGGGCAGAAGACGCGATGCCGTATGCCAAGAGCGTCCTTATAATTTTGTAGAGGAACGAAACAAATTTACACGGGCGCGAAACGAGGAATAACAGACTAAGGGACCAATTGGCACGAGGAGGATAAGTCTTCGGTGAGTTTGAGGCGCGTGATGTCGGCGCGCGAGCTTTAGTTCCATTCCGCCGCGGTGATAAAACAGGACCAGGTCTCGTCCTCAATCGCCGAAGGAGACTTTTAAGACTCACCCTCGCCGGAGTCAACCTCCAAGATCTCCGGCCACCTTGCTTCACCTTTGTCGGATCCGTTCCTGTAATGTCGCTGTGAAAACTTCGTAATCGAAGGACGCGATCCGGATCCCTTTGCTAGAACCAACCGACCTTCAAGACACTTCCAGCTCGATACGCCTGGCGGGATCTTTCCCACTTTCTGCCGCGCACTTTTCCCTTTTTTTCCCTTCTACCTCGCGCGGTTTAATTAAATCGCTTTTCAACGCGTAGCGAGAGCGTTATCAACGGTTTCGACTCTATATATCTGTCAACGGAATTGCTTAGCGTTCGTGGCTCATCGTTATTCCGCTTTGCAACCTTCGCGACTGCACGCGATGTCGGTCCCTATCCGCGACGCAAACCCTATCGATTCCCCTTGCAATTATCCTTTTCCAATTCGGACGCGACACGATAGGCAGCGTCGTCCGCGACGTCTCTCCTCTTTCAATAGTTGCCGAATGTAAAATTGATCTTGGAACGTATTTGAATAGGGTCGAAACGATCCACATCGTTCTAACAAAGTCGCAGCAATTCGCCTGGTATATTTATTAAACTTTTAACGAGGACAACTGATGTATTTCCACAGCAAGGTAATCTGGCATTGAAGCAAACACAGTGTCGCGCATTTGGTTGGATAAAGCGCAAGTTCCATCCCCTTTTTCGATCAGGACAGCATCGATCTTGCCCCTGCCAGTTGTGTAACGAGTATTCAACCCTACCCGCCGAGAGGGTTAATAAAACCGGGCAGACTCTCCCGGTTTATTCCCAGTGCAGACAGAGGCGGAACAGCCGCTGCGCCATCAGACATGTGGCCTCAGCAAAAACCTCTAAAAACGAAACTGCCGCACGAATGGATACTGCGTTTCTGCCTGCGGCTAGGCAAACGAAAGATACAAGCCGTACGCTGACGATCGTTTTTCCATGACTGAAGGAGCAGCTCCGCTTACAGTCTCGCACGGAGCATGGGAAATTCAACGCGAGGCTGCAGCTTTTTAATGCGTTGTCAGTCGCGCGAGATTTTATAAGAGACTATGAGGAAGGCCATCAGATTCTACTCCAAGACGAACGCTTAAGGTTACTAAGCAGTCGTTTTTGTCGAAGCATTTCAGAAGAAGCCTCAGCTTCAATTTATTTCTTCTTAATTAATTTGAAAAAAAAAACTTCATTTTCGACAAAAATGATTGCTTAGTACTCTTAAGCCGGCAATCCAACCGAAAGCTAAGTTGAGTTTTAAAAAATTAGCTGCGATACACCCTTATGGAACCGTTTTTACCAAAATCTAAGCTAAGTTACTTTTTTATGTTTTATAGCACAGCATAGCTCTGCTTTCAGATGGATCCCTTGCTTCACCATCTACCCATCTCAAGTTCCATGAGAACAGGCGCCGTCTGCTCCAATTGATCAACGAACTCTCCTAGCAGTATAATGATCCGGCGAGCTTCGTCACGAGCCGATCAAACTTTTTACGTAATTTACCCAACTGGCAGAGCGACGCAACGAGGAAATCTGCGCAATGGAATTACAAATGCGTCGTGACGCTCGCGGCGCGCTTTTGTTGATCGCGTGAATTGATTCGACCTATTCACGATTATTGGAGTCCACGGTATCCTGTCATAACTGGAAAGCTCGTTAATTATGCTCGGTCGCTATTAATCTTGTGCGCAGCCCGACCTTGGAAGGATTAAACATTACTCCGCCGCGTGCGTCGCGGTGTTGAACTCGTGAAAAGAAGCGGTCTGCGCGAATGCAGACTTGTGCGTCGCGGTTCGTTCCAGACTATCAATATTTCATAAACTCGACCTTTTTTTTCCCTCGCATTTGCATGCCTAACTGCGTTTCACGTTTCCATCGTGGCGGCGTTTCTAACAGGAGAATCATTCTTATTGGTAACTTGCCTAGCTTTTTTCGCTGCACAGCGGGCAGTTAGCAAAAAGGGATGTGAGCGTGGAAAAGAAACGGGTCGATGAATCAACACGGCTGAATTGCTGCTCGCACAGGTGTAACGCGGAGAAGAAAGTCAGCTGAGCGGTTTCCACGTGACTCATTCGATGATTTTCCTAATGCACGAGCAACCCTGACGAGTCAGCCCGCTCTTTCAAACATAATTCCATTCCCTAGTGAGATTTCATTTACCCTGGAATTTGCTGCTGGAAAAGCTAACAGGGAGAAGCCAGAAGGTGCAGATTTCACTCGGGAATATCCTCTCAACCCTTTTCAAGCCTCACCTTGGGCGAAGGTCGACGAGATCTTCCAACGTTTATCCGAATGCGTCGGGAAATTTCCTTGCTCTTCGCAACAAGAGATTGTTTACCGTCGCCGACGCAGGCGCGCGATAATTCACGGAGTAAAAGATGGAATTTAAGGCAATTTCCCAAACGCGAAGTCACGATAAAACTAAACTGGCTCCGTGCCATTACACGTGCACTGTGCAACATTGCCGAGCAACAATCAAGCGGACCCATCGAGCGTGAATAATTTATTAATAGCCAGGTACTTGGTATAACGAACTTATTAGAGTGTGCCCGCCCGTTCCTTTGGAACGAGGAATATCGTCACGGGCGACCTACATTAAACAATCGACGGTGACCAATTTATACCGCGCTCTCCGATTAATCCCCAAGCCGTTGCAATTACCCGCGTATATTCGCGATAAAAAACATCGACAATCTATCGCTGCCACTCCACTGTGCACGCGCGAAGAAGCCAAAAGGCGGATTTGGTGGCAGGAAGCCTGATTGGTATCAGCGTTTCAAGGCCGCGGATTAGAGCCGACCGATACCCTTTACGTAAGCTCGCGGACGTTATAACTAAACGCGCAAAAGCCACGGCTTTTCGCCACGCATGGAGCCGGGGCACGGTTGAACCGCGAGCTTTTTGAAAACGATGAAATTGGCAAGGTGTCGGGCGACTGCGTGGCGATGCCCACGCGCGCGTCAAAGCGACCGGCAACGGCAAAGAATCCGCGAGCTTCCGAGTGGAATGTTCTCATAGCGTTGCCCAACGGAACTTCTGATCCCAATTTCGCGTTACATAATTTCGGTGGCTGTGTATTATTATCCATGGTTGATGCCGAAGGGCGCGCGAATCGAGGCGGTTTTCGCGATGGGCGAACTTGAAACGACCACCTCGCCTCGGGAATATTTCTACCGACTCCTGCGCTTGGATGAACACCGGCGAGGTAATTATAGAGCTTATCTGAAAGGGGCCAGCCTAACTGCAAGTCGCGTTACACCACGAGCGTTGCGCTATTAATGGATAGGTACTTCGATGTGCCATTGACAGCGTACTAAACAAAACTCGCGCAGCGGCACGGGTCCGTCCACTCAGGTAAGTTTCCACGGAAAAGCAATAAGATATTGTTACCTTTTTTACGAGGGGTTCGTTACAATAATCTGCCTACAAATCACGATAATGTAATCACGCGGCATTACGTAACCGAGAGCAGAGGCCTCTGTGCTAGTCGCAGTTCGGGTACGCATCGAAGCCCCAAAGTCTTGAGACTGGATAACAAGGTACTTCCGGTAATCGGTCGATCGATTTTGCAAGTGGCTGAGATGGAGTGGGAAGGTGTCGATCCGTGACCTATCGAAGGGAGAACTCCGCGCGAACGAGTCGCGTCGCGAGCAATAATAGGCATGCAATTATAGAATCCCGATATATCGGTTGGCTTGAACGGATGACTGTGCTTCGAATAATTATGTCCCGTGGAGAGATAAGGCGACCTAGCGTGCATCCGATAGTCAAGTGTGACCAAGTAAACGTCCCCTGAGCTATCGGCAGATATTTTCGGGTTGCACAGGCCGCGGGGACCTCGGATCTTTTCTTATCGCGTCCCTCTGACGTTCCCGGCTAAACAACTCATCCGTTCCCATATTCTCCACCGTTTCGGCGTCGAATCACAGCCCGGAACGCGGAGGATCGTGCCGCGCCGGCCCGATTCGTCACTCCAAAACACCGCGTGTCTCGTGACTCGATCGCGGCCGCCGCTATCCAAGAATCTTGGCAGCCTGCCTGTTTCGATTTTACGCAATCAACGGATGATGTACATTAGCCATTCTTCTTCTCTGGCCCACCCGCAAGCGGCTGTACGAATGCGTCTCGCGGCGAGTATAAACTCGCGGGACGCTTCTCCTCTCGCCTCGCGCGCCTCTATAATTAAAGCACCTGTTCTTCGTGCGTCGATACAGTCACGTCTTCCTCCGCTTTTCCGGCGTTTTTCGATGGGGCCATGTCGGAATGGAAAACCCGGTGACATCCGGTGACGTAACGTTGCGTAATTCGAACTGACACGAATTTTGCATTAGCAACGATAGAAGCTGCTGGCTTGGATGGAGAACGCAGCGTATACACTTTGAAGGTGCAAAGCTGTATACGTCGTTGTTAAGATCCTTGATGAAACGGGTACTTCTTATCTGTTTTCCAGTCGTTATAAATCGCTGTGTCATTGAGCAACTTTATTGCTCTGGTCGAGCCTCGGTGAACTCGTTTTTAAACAAGTATTCTATGGAATGCGCCGTTTTCATTGTGGCAAGGTCGTTGACGAGGGTATTCGCGATTGGAACGACGAACCAGGGTAAGAGCGTGTCTTGAGAGGTCCGCGAGTGAAACGAAGTGATACGGAGGGTGTCATTAGACGTGGCCTCCCCGAACTAGCGGAGAGTTTCGTCGATATTATCGTGACAGTCGACGCATACGCAATGATATCTATACTTGAGCAGCCAAGGGATAAAACGAGAGGGCACGAGGGGTGCTCGCGGTGCTCTCGCATGGGCTGTCGATCGATACCCGCCGTGACATTGCCGTGTCTCCATAAAAATCCATGTATTCGGTAGCGTAATCACGAGATAAGCCCGACACCTAGTTAAATGCGTCGCGGAGTTTCATCGTCGTCATCTACCGCGAAGAAGATTCCGTCAACGTCTACGCGCAACGGATTCACTCGCGGAACGAGCTAAGAAACCTTCTCGCGAGAAAGGTGAAATGTAATCTCTGCATCCGGTTGCCCGGCAAAACCTGTGTAGCTTGTCGCGTAATCTCGAGATAAACGGGGATCCTCGATACGCTGCGTTAGGAGTACGTCGAAGTCTGATTTTTCGACGGTTATCTACGTCCAGATGCAGTTAAGCCTCCTGGGCAAACACCGCTGGTATCCGAGAAACCGATTGCGTACATTTTCCCGTGCAAGCTAGGAAACGTGGCCTTAGGAACGGTGAAATGCAAATTCTGCCGCTGGCTGCGCCGCGAGAAACCTGTGTATCCACTAGTGGGATCGCGAAATAAGCATATTACGCGCACGCAAGTGTGTTAAATGCAACGTAAAGTTTACTCTCGCGGAGTTGAGGTATCCTGGGATTGGCGTGGCGAGAAGTTCCTCGCGGGAGGAAGCTACGAGTCGGGCCACCCCCGCGCGGAATTTAAAAACAGACGCGCGCCGTGGAACTAAGCTAGCTGTATACAATGAGAAGTTGACGTGGACTTACCCTCTTCAGCGTTCAGGTCTGAAAACTTTATGCCGCCGCTGAAATGGAAAAAGCAGACGTGGGATGAAACATTTTGTTAAATTAGAGCGCGATAAGTTGGAGAATTCAGAGGGCTAGCGACTAACGGAGCGTAGAACAGTACGTATCTTTTGGCTCGCGAGAGAGACTAATCTATCTGGAAGATAGTTATCTTGTTTCCGTAGATAATGACTTTTCAGCGGAGAGGGGGGGTTGAGAAAGGACGGAGCGTTTCGTTCGAAAAAAACGCAGGGGACGTCGTCGTGTTCTAAAAGCTTCATCTATCAGCATTCAAGCATCGGTTTACGCTAGTTCTTCGAAGAGAAGACCAGCGCGACGGATGTATTCGTCGAATGGCTCTGGTCTCGTGACACGCGAATAACGCTCTTTAATTGATTTTTGCCATCGGTGAATCATCGTTTGTCGCGGTCGGAACAGTTTAACGTTCGGTTCGACCGATGACAAACGATGTTTGTTGTACCGACTTTATGGGACAGTCGTGACTTCTTTGATCGCTATTGTACGATTGTTTTATTTTTTGCGCTTCGATCGACCATTCTATGACACGACACCGAGGGAAGCTAAAGCTCGAGCGTACGAACAGAAGCGAGGTGATTCACTTGGCGCAATGGACACCGCCCGCTTTGTTTCCTCCGATATCCAAGGAGCTGAGCGAAAGAACGCGGGGGTTCTTTGCTCCTCCGTGTCGCGGGAGATCGAGGGAAACACGAGTCTGGGCGGTTTTCCAAGCAGAGTTAATCGCCCCGCTCGATTCGTATCGCGCCAGGAGCTTCGGCTCGTTCGAACATCTCCTCCTTTCTCCGTCTCTGTAAATTTGTTATCGTGTGATTGCATACCTGAGCAGCACGGTCGCTGTCTCGGGAACACGGAACACCTGAAAAAGAAGACAACCAGCGCTCTATCGAATCCACAACGAAGGGTGATCACCCCCAAAATCAGTTCGCACATAGAATTTCCACTTTTCGTCCGTGCACTTTTTTTTATATAATTCGTTAACAGCCGCGTGGCAAAGCTTCTATCTTTACTCGACGCACGTTGCGACCGTTGAAAAGTGACGTGCACACAGAGTGACCTCCACGACGGCAATCCTTTCAATAGGAGAGCCCGATCGAGGGAAACAATTGCTAGGATTTAGCGCGAGACTGTAATGAAACAGATTCTACCGGGGCAGCAAGGGGAGCAGAGTCGCGAGAGACTTTCGCAATACAGAACATTCTGATTAATTGCTCGAGGCACTTTCTAATTAATCAGGGACTCTAGAACTGTTTGGGGTAGTTCTCAGGTTGAATCGTCATTGAAAGAGACGGACACGTTGGAACAAAACTCACGAGACCCTTCCTCGCAGGGTCATGTGTCTTTTCATATGCAAAAGCGTAGTAAGAGGAATGGAGCATGCCTACCTTCCATCCCATGTTCTCGAAGAACGTGCACAGCCGACTCTGCCCTGTCGTTTTGCCGCCACAAGGTCCTGGAAAAAAAACAATTTCCGTTGTCACTCCGAATCCACCATAGGGTAACGTATATTTCGGTGGGATAAAAAAAAAACGGCGCAGTTCGACTCTCCCCGATGGAGAATACCAATGGCAAGCACGGGTATATAATTAAGAAGGACAAACTCGAAGTTGGATCTCGATAGGGATTATCCTTGCCGAACGAAAGCAAGACGGAAAGGCTACGACGTCGCTAACCTTGACTTCCGTGATACCAAGTGGCTATTGAACTCGACCAGCGTAAATAGAAATGACGTGGGACGCGATCAGTCCACGTAAAAGCGACGCATCCACTGTATGCGAACGAAATTGCAGCCTGACTCGTGCGAAATACGCATTCCGCGCGGCGATTGGTTACCGTTTTAGAAAATTGTATAGAATTCCTCCTTTCGAACGACGCAAATTTCTTGGACACTTAAGTGCCGCGTGCTCGATAAGGAGAATGCCGTCGATAGTCTAAGCGCGTGCTTAACATTGAACGCTCACGTTCGCACCTGCTTTTTGTGCACGCTCTCGGCGATACGCGGTTTTGCTCCGAACAATAGCGTCGCGTGAATTACGATCGGTATTAAAAGCGGCTTGTCGTGGCGAGACGCGATTCAAGATGCTCTAATACGAGGCTAAGGAGTAAACGAGATCGACTTCTCGTGTCGTTGGCCAGCTGTGCACTCATTGACTCGTGAGTAATTGGTTTGAATTGTTCCAAGCTGACACGAACGCCTCTCTCATCGATAGGAGGAGAATGATTGCGCATCGCCACGGCCCACGGATGAAAATATTATCTTTTACTTGAAAACTGCTGGTTTCAGAGCAGTACGAACCGGAGCAACGATTCCTGTACAAGGGAATTTGAAAAATATCGAAATATATAGACACGTAACGGACTAATCAAGATTTACATTCTAGCAGTTAACCGACAACGTTATCGCGCAAGTGTTTTTTCCTCGGGTAGCGACGCATTTTTGCGGTTGGATTTCTGCCATAGTGCGAACGCAACATTTTCGCGCTAAGAACTCAGGCACGGTGAGCCACGATGTTGAATCGGTTCAAGTGAATCGGGAATATTAATCGTGTTTATATTGGTAGGATCTTTTACTTATCACGATCAGAGTGATTCTAGAATACGCGCTCTAATTCTGTGCTCGATTTTGTCACGTCGAGTTGCTCGTTACTTTCGGAGACGAAAAGGAAATCGATGCGACAATGTTCGATTATCTTGTTGCATTTGTTACGCAACCCAATATGCGCGTGTGGTACTGTAAATGTTTATCACGGGAGTTCGATTATAATCGGTATAGGCATTTCTATGTCTTATCTACATTGTTTTTTCAACATGGAATGATTGAAGCATGATGTATTGTGCTACCAGTAAGTCAACATCTAATTTGGATTATATTACTATAGGATAAGTATAATATCCGAGCATATATCACTACAATGGTATGTTAATAACTCGAGACGTGCCTTTTTCTCGACTTAAATATAGAACCGTCGAACTGTCAATGTTTGGATGTAGTGATTCACTCCGAGCAACACGTATCGTATTGAATCATTGTGATAATCTTTCCCCGTCCTAGAGTCAACTACGCGTAACGAGATTCGAAGAGAGCAACGAAACATTTAAGTTTTCAAAACGCATCAGCGAAACGCGACACGCGAAGGAAGGAAATTCGAATGTGCTGTGCACGTTAGGTCGGCCTCGCAACAACTCGGTTTCGTATCGACGGTTCCTATGAGAAAATGGAAAATTAAGTTGAAATGTACCGGAATCGAGAGGAGGAAGGACGATGTAATTTTCTGCACGTTGCATAGGAATTCGAATCAATATTTTCACGCGAGCGATGAGCTCGCGGGGCAACATGCATCTAACGTTAATGTCACAGTAACGAGGGAATGTAATCGAAATGCGTTTCGCGCCTACAGAGGCGCGATAAAGAAACGCGATATAAGCAAGACCATCCTCAAGAACTCGTGCGAACACGTGGTTACTCCGAACGCGTATGGATCGCCTCTGTCGCGGATATCCCACTACGGGACTATTTAAATGAGCAAGCATGGAAGCATCCATTCGATCGAGCGAAAAAACACATACGCCACGAAGGCACGATACGACGGGCGCGTGACAACGAATCGTTATACGAAAGGAAAAGTAGCTTAGCTTACCTCCGGTGAGCACCACTTTGTAAAGGCGTTTCTGCTCCATGTTGTACCAGCGTTTTTAGAGGCCTCTCCTGTCTAGCCAAGTCCACGAGGTGTTACGAGTGGATGGTCGATGGTCGGTTGGATGAAATAGGTGTTCGCCTGGCACGAGAATGGTGTCTACGGTTGCAACGAATACTACATGAACACTTCACCGAACATTTCGAGATGCCGCGGAGTGAAATACGTCGGAGACATGGGAGTGAAGCAGCGATGATATCTCCCGATGCAGAAAGACAGCAACCTGCCACTCTTTAGTGAGAGTAGACGTCTGCCTCGAAACGAAGCGATCCGCGGGTTTGGTTAATCGGGTTAGGCTGCTCCCCTCCTCTCTTCGGGACGGATCATGCGCGAGACGGAAATGCACGAGCGCCACTTACGAAAGTATCCGAACGAACAATTACGTTTCGTCGTCTCGTTCGTTTGTTTATCCTGTTCAAACTACACTTTTTCGGTTGCTTCTTTCAATGACGATAGAACGATACATTGAATCATAAAAGTCTCCAATTTACGCGGTCGCAGCGTGCTCGTTAAGAGGGAGAATTGTGTCGACTCTGAACTGGTTATATGCGCGCAACGTAAATTTTAATGTGTCCTTCGAACATTAATGAATTCCCGCGCTAAATTTGAATTTGGAAACAAAGATGATGGGAAGGATGGGTCCGCGCAACAGAATTTTATGTTTCCATTGCTTGTTACTTGAATAATGGAACAATATATATGAGAAAATGTTTCCATTTGTTTTTGCAACGACATTGATTCAAGAGTTTCTCCCTCCTAAAGAATCAGTTTATTAAAACAAACGTATTCCTGTAAAAGATACAATTTATTTTCAAAGAATTTCTTTAAGTATTTCTTCTTTTTTCGTTCGAATGCGATAAGACGATACAAGTATTCATTTAAAGTCATAATTAATCTACTCGTAATAGTCTTACGTATGTCTATTTTCGAATTTCTTCCCTATCGATTTTCTCAGGTGTACATATTTGTATAACAATCGGGTCCAGTGAGATGTAGAAGAATCATTAGTCTATTGAATAGTCTATGAGCAAGTGTGACGTTAAAATCTAAAGTACCCTATCATTGACTTTTCGTGATAACTAGAAAAACGATCGTAATACACGTACTACAATGTAGTTTGAACGTTATAGTAAATACGATAAAGGCATCAAGTAGAATTACAATTTAGACAGCCCAATGAGATCTTAATTGCCTTCATTAATGTACCAATTTATATTTCGATGTAGTCTTTGCACAGCTGTCTGGAAACCCTTTCTGTTTGATAAGTTCGTTCAATCTATAGCCGTGGATCATGCAACGTTTCAACCGTTACTCTTACAAATACAATCTTTGCATGCCACTGTACAAGTGCTTCATGTAGTTAACATTCACAATTTGAGAATGAGAAAAAAGCTATTTGCGCATTTTCAGCTTATTAATTTAAGCGGTTGCGGCATCGCGTTCGGTATATATCAAAGGGTGCGCAAAGAGAAATAAACACGGCTAGGAGAATTAGTTGAATTGTATTCGATTTCCTATTTACAATTTATCTTTGCTAATGCACGCCCACGGCGTGTCTTCTTAGATAATAAATAGCACCGAGAATAGAACAATCAAAAGAGAAACAACCATTATATACCTACTTAAGAGTATAACCCACGAGGTTTTGTATATCGATGCACGTGTGGCCGCCAAACGAGAGTAAGAATTGTTTTACACGTGCTATTGATGTATCACATGCAACCGCGAATAGCACTTGATTTATCTAACATTAAGGCAAGAGCTCCTGCGTGCTTCATACAAATCACACGTAATTCTTCTGGCTTTTCTCTTTACTGCACTTGTTCCCCGAGTTCCCCTCCAATCAAATTCATGCTCTCTAATAATTAGGTGTATTCTGCGCTGCGTACTTAACAAAGTAATTTTTAAGCTGTTTTGTACTCCGAAGTCGTTACGCAAATACTTTGTCCGTTTGATATGAAGTTCTGCTTCAGAGAAAGGCAATGATCCTATCGTGTATCGTACCGTTTATAACTGTATGCTGTGGAAGGCACTTTCCCAGACAGTAATTTTTAGACTCCGTGATTTGGTAATGCCGCCAATATTCATTATCTTCTATCAGATCGCACAGTGTTAGCTTACTGGCCGACGGGAAAACGCCTCCTTCCAGAACACAGATCGCACAATAGCAACAGAGCTTAAAACAGCAGAAGATATATTATTCTAACGGTCTATTAAGTGTAAATTGAATTAACATCTTGCTTCATTGCTGATTGCTGCTGATCTGTTATTTACATTCGCAGGCCAGTTTGCGATTATTAAAAATATAATATGTAACTTTCTATAGATAATAAATGTACGTTAAGTAATTAATATCCTTATCAATAATACGTCCGAAAAAGGCTTTTATTTGCAATGGAGCACTTTCGGCTGATCAATTTTCCCCAACATAAGAAGCGAATCTCGTTTCAATTGAATAATGGAGTATTGGTTACAGGTATAAAAGTTTCTGTGTCAGTTCGGTACCATAAAGTGTCTACATTAATTTATATACATCATTCGATTCTATAAAAGAGCATTTACTTGAAAGAAAATGATTACACACTGACTTACGACACAGCGTAAACTTGTTGCTTGATACGTTCAATTAAACAAATATCGTAATCCAAGTAAATGAATAACATTCGATGCCTTTTTTCTTGCAAATAACCGTTCCGCAAACATTCTTTCGTACGGTTTGTGGCTGCGAGGGATTTTGATTGCTTAGTCTTCAATAACGAGATGGAATCACGGTTACCGAAACCCAAAATTAATCTCCTAAATTCACTTAGTACAACCAGCAGCATGAAAATGGGTGACGAGAAAACATCCAATCGGACCGATCTACCTACGACCAGCTCCAGTAGTGTCTCGGAATCTTTGAAGAAAGCCAAAAGTATATCGAATATCAACTCAAAATGTACAAACGAGAATAAGCCTCCACCGAGGTCAAATCTGAGGAGATCGAGAACCATGTCCTCGATCCCTACCAGAGTCGTGAAGAGGCCAGCCACCACTGCAACGGTGCATGGCGAAGTTAAGAAGCCGTCTACTAGGTCTGTTATTAAACTTAGGATACAACCGAATGGTACATTAACGAGGACCAGTACCAGTACGACGAGACCCGTTCCAAATACTGCAGTCCGAAAGGTGCAGAGTACCAATACAGCTAAGTCCTCTAAGTGGGACTTAAAGGGGCGCCTTGCGCAGTCGAATGATGCATTGCCTGATTTACACCAAAGGTATAAAGAAACCACGTCCAAGTGTAACGAGCTCCAGACTCAAGTGAGCACTCTAGAAACACATTTAAAAATCTACAAATCACAGGCTGAAAACTACGGAAACTTGAACAAAGCCCTAGACTGCGAGCTGAACTAATTTAAAGGCGGAAGTAAGCAGCATTCAAGATGAACGAGAAGTTCTCGCTAATCGTCTTAAAGAGTCTGAAGCATCGTTAAAAAATGTTACGGATGCATTGAAGGAATATAAAGAGATGTGTGCTTCGCGAGAAGCACGCCTTTCGGAGCATGCAACGGAGATGTAAGGTTTAAGGCAAGCCTTGAATCCGAACAGAAGATTAATAAAGAATTGCGAACAATCAGCGACGAGCTCTGGTCTCTCGCTTCGTGAAATGTAGATAGACTAACACTTTGTTACCACAATTTTATTACCGTTGGACATGACTGATACTTTTGATTTGTAATTAATATTAATGTTTATGAAAGTTATTTTTCTAACGCCCGATACTTTTAATTCGTAATTAATTGGATTTTTATCACATTTCCTTATATCGGTTTTCTTAAATGGTACAAAATAGGTGTAAATAGTTTAACGTCAAATGATAACATAGAAGTTCGCATAACAATCTGCCCACTTAAGATATGGGGGTACCATTGAAATTGGAGTTTCATTTTTAACTTATTAGACTCATTTTAAAAATAACAAAAAAGCATTAGCGACTATAAGAAGCATATTTTCGAATAGATGCCCAGTTTTATAGGTATATCGCATGTAAAATGTTTACATGAAATAATGTTTATCAAATGTTAACTATCACGATTGTAACATGTATTCAGATAAATACAGATTATACTTCAGTGCGCGATTAATTTGATCTAATTCATCGTTGTTTATTTACATTCATATATGTACAGAGATGAAGTAAATTTTAGTAAACAGAATTTTACACTGTATATAAAGAAGAAACCAGGTCTACTCATTTTCTTTGATTATCAGAAATTTATGACGTTCGCGATTAACATATTGATGAGCATATATTTCGGTAACTGAATATGATATTTGACACAGATTTCTGTCAACTGCGATCCATGTATTGGAAAATATAATTCGATTAATTCCGACATAAATAAACAGCATCATGATCAAAATACATAAAAATAAAATGATCCAGATGTAAATCGATGTAAAATGTAAAATGTTTATAAGAAAAACTGGCCTGGTGCAACAAAAAAAAATTCCTACGGCTGCGAGTTTGTGTAAAATTTTCGGTGTTTTAGAAAAAAAAAACAAAGCACAGTAAAACATTAAATACTTTAAAAAAAAACCTTTAAAAAGATTGTGCATGACCTACAATGCTACCAATGATAATTGTACAAAATAAGTAAATTCCGAGAAAGTGATCCATTGATAGTGTCTGTCATATTAATCGCCCAACATACTGTGTAAGATTTTTTATAAAAATATTGTAAATAAATTATGATAATAATGTGCAACAATTACGAAATTCATACAATAAATAACTGGTAACAATGATCGGAGTGATAATGCTCTGAACATCTAGCTGACATTAAAAGTCAAGAAAGTCGATTCTCTGCACAAATTTTAAAGGTACGCCCATATAAAGTAACTGATTTGGAGACTTACGTCTTAAACGTGGAAAGTAATAAATTAATGCCTGCCAACAGATTTCTGACAATTTAGGAATTTTTAACCAAACGGAATGAACCGCATCTGTCCTTACAACCTGAAACAGAATATTGGCGAACGACCATGAGCAAAAACACATTTACTAAAATCAGAAGACAAAAATGAAGAAGAATTAGTAACCTCGTCATTTTCCTTAATTATTCCGCCGAATGTATACATCCGTCCTTCCGGAGTAAGAGCAGTCGAGTGAAAGTATAAGGGGCACGGTAACGAGCTCTCCCTTAAACGGGTCCATTGCAGAAGTTTCAAATCTAGCCTCCAAACATCAGAAAAGACGTGTTCTTCGTTATAACCTCCAGAGATTACTACCAACGTAGCACCCGTCTTCTCGTCTGTATACTGTACAGAACCATGGCAACGTCTAGGTTCAGGTACTGTGTTATCAATATTGTCGCCATACGTATTTAGTACTATCCACTTATTGGTTTCTAAGTCAAAAGCAGAAATCTCCTAGACATATATTTGAGCAAGTAAATAACTAGATGTAATTTCGAATACAAGAAGAAATTGTTCTATACAAGGCTGTTTATATACCGAGAAACCGAATGCCTCCATAGCTGTTCCTCCCCCCAAGAGATAAATGAGCTTTCCATCGAATCCCAATTCGTGCCTATACCGTCCCGTGGGTTCGTTCTGATATCTTCCAGAACATATATAAACCGCTTCCCATGTCCCGTTCTTAAGATCAAATCTATGAATATCACAAGTGTACGTGTAGCCCGTGGTGCCGCCGACGGTATACAAATATTGTCCATAATATATTACTGCTTGTCCGTATTGGGGGATAGGTACATCTCCTACCGCCGGAATCATATGCATTTTACCATCGTCCAGGTTACACATATAGAGGTGATTGCTACAACTATCTCCGAACGGTACGCCGGTTCCTCCGAAAATCAGTAGCACGCTGCCCCTCAGAATCACTGCGTTCGACGCCAATTCATTAGGCATGGTGCTCTGACCTGGTAAGCGCTTCCATTGTTGAGTAACAAGATTCAACTTCCATATTTCTTTGAAAAGCGGCCTACTCGACATCCATGTCTGATCGTTTCGCATGTCGGGATCAGTCTCAGAGATAAACGGATTAAAGCCGCCATAAGAATACAAGTATTTCTGATCACAGACTATTCTATGCCCGCTCCTGGCTTTTGGACGTTCAATGCTGTTCGGCTTGTGTTGCATGAACACAAATGGCTTGAATGTATACATTTTTCCGGATCAATTCACGATATATCGTTCGTTTAGCATATAATCCGACTTGTTTACTTATCGAAATGAATGTCGCGATGCTTTGAATAAACATGCGAGCATGTATCTTGTTGCGCGGAACGAATTCTCACCACAGACATCTTGCGCTTACTATGCGATACATCTGGTGTGCTTTCCGCACATCCATAAACATGGTGCAATACTACGAAACTTTTCGCCGCTCTTTTCCCGAACGCGTATTTCAGGAACAATCAACGGGACACCCTGATTCCACTCATTCTTATCGTTTTACTTTTAAGATATCACTTCGTTTTCAACGATGCACATGCAGCTGTAAAATTACCGTGCCTTTACAACTGCAAACTTACAGTTTTACGCCTATGCAGTAGTACAGCTGCGGTTGCGCAGCACTCAGCAGCGATCACGTGATCGAACATACTCGTTTCGTGATAGATACTACTTAGTTTATTGCTCGAATGATTTCAAACTGATTTAAAGGATTAGATATCACGCAAGTTGTAATTATAGATTGCGTTATCTTGTATTAAGACGCGAGATAAATAGATCTTAAATTCTCACGCATCTTTGTGCCATTCTTGTGCACAGTGCTTTCTGCAGATCGCTACAGTTCGCAACAATTCTATTTCCCATTTTTATTTATAATATACGAAGGAAACGCGTGGATGTTTATATGTTTGGCAGGTTTTAGGGGCCTGTGGAGAAGCATCGTTTCTTGGATTGACTAAAATTTTGAAATTTATCTATGTGGTATTCGAAGACTCTTCAGCGCACTCTATCTATAACCTCAACAACAGCACACCCATACGACATTGCTAACAGTTAGTAAGTTGATATTTTAACGGATTCACGTAATAACAAACACGTTCTCGTTAATATTTATTTGATTGAACCATATGTACGTATTCACTGTGAGAATCGGAGAATGGGAACCTACTGTTACAATGAAATGTCGTCGATCGATCGATGCATCGAGCTTCATTTTTTTAGGAAGCATTTTAAACGCCTCTTCGTTTCATTCTCTGCAACATCTTGCCGTATCTAAAGGAAAGCAAAGGTAAGGATTTATAGTAGAAAACGAAGAACATAGTTTCTCCATTCTTTTGACCTTAGCGAGTAAAGGTCCAGTCAATTTATCCGGTACGATAGCATTATCCTCTGTTTCTTCTTGTTTGTTAGCTTCTTTGTTTGTTTTCGCGTACATCGTTCCCCGGGTTAAGACTTTAATGGTATCGCGGGATAGGGCCGGCGTAATTAATGCCGCGAGCGGCACGCTTTCATTAATTAAACCTGAGGGAAAAGTCGGGCGAAATTTATGAATGTCGACGAATTATAGAAACGGCCGGGGCATTAATTAAACGGATTAGAACCTTGGTTATTAATTCTCTTGGTCTTAAGAGAGGCACACATCTGGCCTACTAAGATTCTTTGAGGGTTCGTCATTCTTCGTAATATTACATGATCCGCGTCTAAATGGCCAAGCTCCTGGGCAGCTTTCCAAGCCTGTGTAACCGCACGGAATAGGAAAAATATTCACTATCAGATCTGTTCCCCGTGAATATCTCACGGAGGTTGAAACGCACCCGTGCCGATGCAATCATCCATTTTTACTCCCGTCTCGCGCGAAACTTACTTTGGAATTCGAAGTACGTTTGGCAAGAGCGTTTCCTGAAACTCTCCGCTGCTCCAGAGGCTTTATCTTCAAGTCCTTCTCCAGACTGCGTCCAGACTTTCTTACCGATGCCTGCGTAACATTACCCTCGTCTGTCTTTATCGCGCTTTGCTTAGCTCCGTTATTAATCGAGTTGCTTTCTTTCACCGAATCTTGCTTCACACTGTTCGCTCGTATCTTTGATGCGCTCACTGTTTTAGAGAGTCCCATGCTACAGCTTTTATCCTTATTCAGGCAAGGAAACTTCGTATCCTGCGTCGAGCATGCTTTGCACCTGCAACGAAAAATCCCTTGACTTTCTCGTTTCGTTTATTCAAGACATTATTTACTTACTTATCCTTCTGCTCGACTTTTCGTTCACCAGAGACAGGAGAGACTTCTCTGGCAGTCTCATTTACCCGGGCCTTCGTTTTCGTACAGTGGAATATATTGCTTCGTATCTCGGCGATAAGAGTGTCCAGAGGCGGAGCTGATGGCATTTCCAAAGTCAGAGCGATTATTTCCTTTTCCAGAACCCCTTCGAACCTGAAATCTATCTCGTCCGCTACCGCCGCGACGGAAACAACAAAGCTTTCTGGGGACGAGAGCAACGACTGACCTAACAGCGACTGCGCAAAGTTCTGCGTTTCAGGGCATAACAGCATTCTCTTTATTCCTTCCGCATCTCTAGCAGTTTCGATTATCCTCCTCAATTTCTCGGGATTTACGCGCTCGAGGACCTCCAGCACGCTCTGCACCAGCGCTTGGACTTGGTAATTAACGAGAATCGGCACGATATTCTGATCTTTGCTCTGAAGGTGATTGCATCTGATCGGTGTATTTAAATAAACACATTTTCTGTATTTCTTCAGCGCTGCTTCGGGGCTGAGCGTGATAGATAGCATCGAGTTGGTCGATGGGCGGCTGTCGATCATGCCGTGAAACGGGGACTTGGTGCTGGAAGTCTTCGAGGCGGCTTCTTCCATTGTCCTGAAGCTGGGCTTTATGGTGACGAGGTTACTAGGGATGTCGTGGTTCTTTAGTCTGTATGCTATGTAGTCGCTGGGCCTGTATCGTTTTGTCTTCAGCATCGTGATGCCATGGTCCAGCTTGAGCGACGAGCCCATCGCCGACCTCCTTGACGGACTGCGCGTTGATCTTGAAACCCAATTTCTATTCGACAGATTGGTGGTGGCTCTGCTCAGTAGATCGTCATCGTCGTCCAGATGAAATGACAAGCTGTTCTCGTCCAACCTGGCGAATTCCAGGTTAGAACGGGCGAACCTCCTTCTGGTCACACCTTCAGCCAGGGCCTGCTTGATTCGCAGCTCGTGAGAGGGGCCGAGCAGAGAGTATACATGGGGCGAAATAGTGGGCATTTTTCCGAGACCGTGCAGCGCTATTCTGTTGTGTTTGGCATTGGTCGACAGTGCCCTGCCGAAGTCCACGTTGTTAGCCACGTACTGCCTGTACTTTTCCTCGAAATCACGGATCGCCTGGTCCTCTAAACATTGCTTCCGAGGGTCCTCGTGCAGCTTCACGTTCTCCGCCGCCGCTGCGCGCGAGGCTTCCTCGGTTTCTACCACGTAACAGGGTAGTATGTTGTTCCACGCGCCAGAGAAATGCTTATTCTTGGCTTTAAACGACTAGATGTTATTATCGAGCTTCTCCCGCGTTTATAGGGAGCCGTACCTTTCTCCAATAAAGAAGCAACGGGGGCTACGGTGGAGCTGTCGTTGTTATTCCACCGTGTACTGTGAGCGGTCAGCAGGTGCAGGCAGAGGACTTTGCGAGGATCCACTTCGCCGTTGGTGAAGAGTATCGAGCGTACGAACTCGTAGGAATCTTTGGGCGCCTGCTCTTTGATCGTGGGCCCGGTTTCTTTTATGGCGCCAGTGCAGTGGTAGCAAAAACCAGGATTGTGAGTTTCGTACATGCGCACGTTAATAGCCTGCGCGTCAATTACTGTGTCCACGATCAGATTGGACGATTAGACGGTGGTATTAGGGGATACAGCGTAACCTAAACGTATCGCTAAATCACGAGATAGGATCAGAATTGTAAATCAACGGTCCTCGGATAAAAGCATCTTAACCGGAGCGTGTCGATTCGTTAGACGTATGATCGAACGCCGCGACCTTAATTGTCCTTCTCCACGCGATCTCGCAGATCTTACCGTCGATCCAGAAGACGGCTGCCGAGCTTCCAAGTTCTTGTGGCGCAAACGAAACCGGTGCCTCGCAGTCTCTATCATCTTGAGGTCGGACTTTTCCACCTTCTCGAGTTTCACGAGTTCTTGCGCCAGCCTCTGACGGCTAATCTCGTTCTGCTTGGCGAGCTTGTCCTGCAGTGTCACGCTGGATTTCATGGTCGTGGCCTTTTGTACTTTTCGCGATCGCTGGAAAATTTTGCTCTCGAGAAGGTGACAGGAACGCTGAAAACTCAAGGACGAAACACGCTCGTGTTTACCTTCCTACGCGCTGTACTTCATACGATTGCCTGTCAGACATTCTCGAGTTGGAAACGATTAGACTCGGTACGATAATCCCGGGAAATGTTTGGACGTGAACGTTTAGCTGTTAGTCTTGAATTTAAAGTCATGGCCTGCTGCAATTCGTACACACGTCATTCCCAGCGACGATGGGTGCTCGAGAGGGTTAAAAAATCCAGTTAACCATGAATCGCACGAGCGTATTATATAACGCATTAAAATACTTGGCACGATCCGCCCAGAAATGAACTTTCTAATAGGCTTCCGTTATTTATAGACGAAAGAATTTATTTACCACGTGCGGAGGCATTCGATAGCAGCGGCTTTGCGTCGTTGGATCTGCCACGATCACAACAAGCGTAAATACAGGCTAATCGTGCCAATTGTGACTGATTGTTTTTCTTCGATCGCCCGAGTCAACAGCGTTCGCGACCATAACGATTGCACGGGCTTCGTATTATCGAGCATCTTGCGTCACGACAGCAATGGCTTCCGCGTATTTCAGAACTGCAGCCTTCTCCCCGAAAAGTGCAAACGCGAATGGAATGGAAACTTAAACTTTATGTACAGTTGCCACTAAATAAATATACATATATCGATCTGCCTTCACGCGCACCGAACAATCAACTTCATAAATCCCGCAGAAGCCTCGATTTCGCAAGATAAATCGTCCTATCGCATTTCAGGAATTCCCGACTTTCGAAAATTTCCCTACCCTTATCTTGATCGAGCTAATTAAGAGAAACTATGTCGTACATCGTTCTTCGGCCTTTGAAATCCCATTAAATCCCACAGCGATCAAAATCATAAGTGTCGAGCGAAGCGTTCCTATAACGTCCGCGCGAAAATTCGAATTTAAATAAAGCGGGAAATAAAGAGCACAAACGGAAGTGCATACGACGCCATTGTTGATACATGGGCGAAGATAGCCTTCTAATTGGCGGACCGATGCAGTGTGCGTAATACGGTGGCGCTGATTGGCCGAGCGGCCAGTTATATTGGCCGAGAATCGTTACGTCATCACCGGTTACATCAGCGTTTCAGTCAGTCGGGGGTAGAAGTGCGCCGGGTTCGATCCCGTTTCGAAAACGCTTTTTGTTTACTTAGAACGCAGGCTGACGTAGAGAATTCGTTGGGCGCGCGCGAAACGGCGTCGAGGGGGCACGGCGCGACGGCGAGGCGACGCGGCGGTTAGGAAGGCCGGTAGTGTGACGGTCCGCGCGGTAGGAGGTTGCCGCGATTCAATTTCAGTCGAAGCGCGCCAGGCAGACCGAGCGCCAGCAAGAACCGGCTGCTCTCTTTTCCGCACCTCGGGTGTCTCGTTTTTCGAGCGCACACCTCCTCCGATACATCTCCCCCTCGTGCATACACGCGAGCGCGCGGGCGCGCGAGTCTCCCCGTTCGGCAGCCTGCGTATCTCCTCCGTGTGGCATATATTCGTGTGGCTAGGATGCACAAGACTCGCGAGATGCGCAACGTACCGGTTGCCAGAGGGGGATGAGTCCATGGCGCGTGTGCGCGCGCCACCGTGCCTCCAGCATCCGAGCAGCCGAGTGTTTACAGTTTACATCGTGCGTGTAACCCACCGCGGGGCGACCGTTGCTCGGGAACCAGTGCTCGCGTCGCGTTTTAGAGGGCATTCGAAAAACACGGTACGTCGGCGACCCAGTTTTCTAAAGAGCAGTCGGCCAGCCGCACGGCAGTGATCTTTCGGACGAATCGTACCGAGTCACCGTGGATATCGTTCAACATCGCGAGCCAGGATCTTCGTAAACAATCGCGATCAAGGGGGGGAAAGCATCGGCGGAGAGTAAAGGATGAGCCTGACACGCAGATTCAGCCTGGATGCGAACGATCCAAAGACATCCGTGTATTCGTGCAGCTTTCTGCTTGTGACGGTTGATAGTGATTCGTCGATTGACTTCGGTGTCGCGGGTATAGTCGGGTAATCTAGTGAACACGTGACACGGGATACGACCGTTTGCCGCCATGACTGCGAGGGGATAAGGAAGAAGGAGCGAATTGCACGAGAATGGAATTTGGAGGTTATAAGGGCACCGGCCCGCGTGTCAGGGTGCGACGACGCGCGGAATTAGGCAGACGGCTGACCAGGAGGCTGTCCCTGGTCGCGAAGATGCCAGCTGCCATTCTCAGCAAAGCAAATCCGCCCGAGCCAAGGCCAGTCGAGATCACGGCGATCGCACCTGACAAGTCCCAGCTCACGGTAAGTAAACGATACTTTTATCGTCTCTCGCCTGCCCATCGGCCTCGCGTGCCACGTTCTCTTTACGAATTAGAAACTCAATAACCTACCACTTTGCTTGCGAGTCACACGCGCCGATCGACCGAGAGAGCAATATTTTGCCAGATAGTCCGCGCGAGCGGTCTGAACGCTTCGAACTGTGCCACGTGCACGTATAGAATGTAGAAAGAGTAATAGTCAGGGATTTTGCGCTCGAATTTACGGTGATCGGGGCAATGAAAGTCTGTTGGGAAGATTAGATACAGGCTTCGCCCTTGAGACTCGAGTACCTCCCTCGCTCTGCCTCTCATTATTTACCCCGCTCGGGGACAGTGGACTGCTTTTATCGATATCTCGATAATTCTTCGCAAAAAATTCGACAGCGAGCCACAAGGCCGTGGCACTATTCGCGGCAAGTCTCTTTCCATTGATATCCGTTCCGCCTCCGCGAAAAATACATACCTACTGTCCGTGACCCAGTTGGAAAGTTTTCCAAAATCTTGCGAGGGTTCGGCGACTCAGGGACGGCGGCGTAACTTTATCGCGGCATCGTGGAAAAGCTCGAACCTATATTCGAGCGGCGCGGATTCCGCGGTAGAAATCGAAACTCGGCGCAGGGTTCGACGATTAATGTAACCAACACGTATGTACACCGTGCACCGGCTACAAGCGCTCGTACATTCTATACAAGAGTAAGAGGCGTTACCTTCGGTATTTAAGCGCTCTATAGGAAACGTTGAACGTCATTCTCTTCTCGTGGCCGGCGTACAGTTCCCTTCGCCTCTGTGGTGGTGCGCTCCCTCGCTGACTTTTGTTAGCGATCGTACGGGGCAACCTTTATTACCAGGCTGTTCGGCTTAATTACGTTCGAGGGAATTAATGAATGTTTGGATTCTAGTTCGATCTCGTGTTAACAACATTCCATGCTATACAGAGCGTTGCAACGGGTAGGGTCATACATTTTGACTGCTCTCGCGCAGCTCTGTTCAAGTATACGCTGACTTCAGATACGTTTCATACTCTCCGCTCGATATTATTCTTCTAATCACCGAGTATATATCGTTGGAAATAGATTTGATTCTTCTCTCCGTAATATCGCAACCAAGATTGCGATCTCGGCGGTTGTTCGAATCATTGTTTACGGCACTTTTACCACGGCTCTCGATCGCTGGGAAGGGAATATTCCCATCTTCGGTATAGATTTTAATAACGCACGCGTGTGCGTGCTCGCGGACGTAGGTGCGAGCGCGAACTCGCGAAAGAAAAGTGAAGGCGTCGCGCGCACGGTCGCGTTCCTTGAACTCCGACGACTCTACGCGTAATCGGCGTAAGGAAGAAAGTGCGCAACGTGATCGATAGCGGCGCTTTCTAAAGGGAACGAAATATGCACTTTGCGTCCCTCGTTCTGCTTTTCACGCCGGGGACCCGCGCACCCGCGTACGTCGATCAGGTGGTATCGATGTATCGACGGGCTGCGTGGGCGGCGAACGAACGCGACCAATTTCGTTTTACGACGCGCGTGCGCGATCCCGGCTACCGTGCACTAGATACCGATCGCCCGTTTCACCGGAACGATCGTTCCTCAATTTTTCCTTATCGTAGCTACGGATATAAATGCCGCGGTTATTGCACAAAACCGTCGCACGTGCACGCGCGAGCGTAACCCGTGCCCACGGTTGCATCGGCACGCGGTGATACCTGTTATTTCGAAGGAGGTTTCACGCCGTTTATCTACACACAGAAACCTTAATTAAATGCTAATGCGATAGGCAAGTCTTTCGTCCAGCGATCACCTACCGAGTCGCGTCCATCCACGCGTTCCCCTGCGCGATTAATTTCTGGACAACTCGTAGCAACAATTCTCCGTCGCAGCTATAAGAGTACATATTTCCACTGGAATACTGTTCCACGTTGGGAAACCTCTTAGAAGGAAATTCCTCCTGGTGGTCTCGACGATAAAATCGGTTAGAATCGCCTATCAACTGTTGCTCGAAACTTTGTGCTCGTCCACAGCCGGCTCGCGTATCTTGAGACATTGCCGCGTAACGAAGAGGTCGTTTTCGCGGGTCGCTAATTAGTTAGAGAATCCTACCGTGGCAGAGCGAATCGGCAACGAGTGTGTACGCGTATAAACGGAGCACAACGGAAATTGATCGAATCAGCACTGTCTCACATAACACAAATATGCATTTTATATCACTTTCTCTGCGAGTAATTAGAGAATTAAACATCCGGGGATCAACAACTTTCTCACGTGCCGATTAATAAGCGTAGAAACTCGTATGCGTCGTAAATAAGGAAAAAAGAAAGGGTATCGTGTAATCGTACGCGAGCTTGGATCCGATTCATCGTAAACCAATGCTATGACCCCGTCCCTCTGCTGCAGTCACTTTTATATGAGTCGTAAATGATGGATATACTACTTAGAGTACCGTTTATAAGTCCAGATCACTGTTTCGTATGTGTACCTACTGGGTGTCCCATTTTAATCTGCAAGATATAGATTCCCTTTTCCTTCAAACCCCTAATTACACTCTTAACTCCTCTGTGCTCAATTCTCTTCTCCCAAAGAGTTAAGCATTCAACACGACTTTACCACGGACGACCAATTTTGATCGGAGGTGTAGGATTGATCCATGACCCCAAAACTTGCGGGCAACGGCGTATAGTCACTTGTAGCCGTCTCGATCCCTTTCCGCTCGATCGACACGTGAGCAGTGTTTTAAAGGTCACTGACACGCTGCTCGCGGAGCGCGAAATTCACTTTCGACTTCGAGGATCGTAGCACCCGGTCGTGGATCGAACGGTGCCGCGAACGACCAAACGAACGGCCGTCCAATGAAACGGAGAAAGTGACAGTCGAATTAGCCGGCTACCATCCCTGCGTTTAGCATAGAACCGTTCGACGTCGTCGGTCGGAACGCATATTCGCGGCCGATTCCTGCTTATTACGCGGGTCTGCTTATTAAGCCTCGATGTCGGTGACCGCGAGTAGGAAACAGAGCGACGAAACTGCTTTTGCCTTATCTCGCCGGCAAATCGTTTTGTTCTCCTTCGTCCACCGTATTTTCTCCGCGGATTACATTAATCACGGGGACCCATGAAAGTTCGTTGCTCAGTAGCTGGAGCACCTCTTCTGCCCCAAATTCAAGCTCGTATATCTCGTTACAAGAATTCATACTCGTCCTCCGAATACATATTGCGAATCAACTGTGCTGTACTCCCGTGACTCTACAATTTCTCTAATTGATAGACGGGGAGCACTTTCGTAGCTCGATCGTGCGGCGCGTTAAAGTCATCGTTCTTGCGCGCGAGGATCAGCGGAATTAGATTCGAACTCCTATTTATATCCCCGTCCGATCAGCCGTTTATCCCTCGAATGCATCGGTCTCATTCATCCGCGTTTAGCTTCATCTCGGCTCGTCGCGCACCTATCAATTATCGTCCACGGCTACGTAGTCTTCTGCGCTCTCCTCGTTCTCTTTGCACGATGGTATGAGTCAACGTCGGCTAGAGACAAAGACCACTGGCATAGGATATCGTTCTGCGGTGGCAGAAATGTCTGCTCTTTCTCCCGACGAATGTAATTTCCGGCATGCTTATTGAACTGACCCATTTTCCTAGACGCGCAACCTCTCGCTGGCTGATCTGATCTTTAAAGCGGACACGTCCGGTGGACGGTGTGGATTTCGATGTAAATTCTTCCTGGACAATTGAATTCAGCTTAAATAGATCTCTCCATGTATATGCGGCGTCGTTCGTTCATCTCAGATATTCGCAAAGAATAGATTGCGAATTGTTGAAAGTGAGTAAAAGTGCGAATCCACGATGAGATTTTACACGAGACTTTTCTATCAGGAGACAAAAAATCTCGCAACCAGCGATAATTAAATGTAAATAATAGAAATATTAGCGATAGATGAGATTTCTGAAAGTATATCATGAAACTTGTCTCGCGAGAGTCTAGTTTCGTGAAAAAAAAATAAAGTTTGACTATTATTGGAAACACATCGTGAAATAATCGTCTCCCGAGATTAAAGTCTCACGCGAGACACGATATTTTTGTCTCGTCGTGGATTTGCACCTTACGACTGCCTCCGCCGTATTGCGCGCGCTCAGAATGTTCATTCTGAAAGTCGCGGGGCTCGCAGATCGTTTCTAACGTCCGCTGCTAACGATCACGGTGTCGTAATTAGGCGGGCTCGAGTGGATTCATTCGTGAGATTGCGAATTTCAGGTCTCATTCTGCTCTGATTGTCAGAGTCACGCAGCCGTACGCTCGCTAATAATGCGACAGTCGGAGCGCAGGCTACAGTAAACAGTCCACTATTTTATCACGGTTGACCGCGACCGAGAACGGAACACATGTACCCGGCGAAATAGAAGAATAATTTAAGAGCGACCGCGCGTCGTTGGGCGAGCAAATTATGGCCCCTTCGGCGCTCGATCATTCGCGTTACTTTTCCCCTTGTTTTTCCCCGGATCGGCCTCATTCCGCATCGGACGCATCGATCGTAACGTTTCTGCAACTAGTTTCGAGCGCGGCTGTCTCGCTAATGGAGTTTCTACCTGTGGAGTTTCAGCGTGAAACGCAGCGACAGGTATTACGAGCCCCGAGGTATCGAAGCCGCGTAAAGCTCTCTGACGACAGGAAAACCTTCGATAAGAACGTTGCCCGGGATTAGTGTGCTCTACCGAAATTCCTCGTGGCCGCGGCTTCCGGAACTTCCCTTGTCGGTCTTCCAAAGATTTGCACTCGGACGTTTACGAGAATCAATAAAACCGACGTTTACGGTCTAACAGCCACTTTTAGGCATTCCTCCTTCCGTGTATCTAAAGACTTATTTTACAGTCTTCTTTCACTTCGTCGAGGCACTTCTCTCGTTTCCAGCTACGATAACGATCAGGGAAACTCTGCTGCCAGTGAAACCGAGAGTATCCTGTTCGTCTAGTTCGAGTGACTTTGAACGTTCTGCGCGTGTATTTTCACAATCACCGGGTCACATCGCCGATTAGTCCTCGCGGTGATAAAACGCCCGCGCCTTAACGCTCGCGGAACGAAAAGTAGGTTGTATGGGACGACGAGTTGGTGGGGCCGGTCCCAATAGGCTGAAAACTGCTGGAAGCCGAGTTCACGGGATTTTCAGGAAGTGATTCATGTTTCTGAAGTCCGCGGAGCTTTCACCAGCCAGTTGCGTCACCGGCGAAGCAGGTGACGAGCCGTGGCCGATCGAAGTTTATTGCTGCAGCGATCTTATTTGACACGCCGCTCCAAATGTGCTATTAGATCTTGCGACGGAGTGGATGGAGCATTGGGAATGAAAGAAATTCAATTTAGGCGAATCGAATAGGCACGTAACTGAATACTGCGACTGGAAGTTGTATTATTAAAGTATCCAGGTGTTGGCTACACGCTTGAATAGTGTTGTGAAACTGTCCACTGCAGGCAGTTCCAGCTATCGACTAAACCGTATAGCACTTTCGTGATTAGTTTTATCGTAAATAATTGTTGGGTATGAATGTCATAGTCGCCGCACATCATCGCCAATGCGGGTGCTTGTGCAACCGCTATTCCTCGATCTTAGTTACTTTTTCGGCACAGCTTACGTTCCGTTAAACGAGTCATTGTACTCAGGTTCCTTGTTTGCGATTTAGCTAATTAGAATTAAATTATCGTTGCTTCCTCGCCGGCTCTGCGGTATACAAACGGACGAATTTAGGGACGTTTAATGGAAGCTGTAGGTGTGAATCAACGAAAGCATGAGAGATCGATTCATTTGAACACGGCGCAACTGTGTAAACAGAAAGGAATCATCGCTGGAACTCGCGAGCCCTGAACACTGCACCTTTGTGTCTCTCGATGACTCGAGATGCCATTAGCGATGTTTCTTTTCTTTGAACGAGAAAATCGATGGGAAACCAGGTTACCCCGTAATTCGATAAAGGAAATCCGTGGAAGCGAGCGCTCCTGCAGCAGGGAAGTAGCAAACGGCAAATGAATGACGTCAACGTGACCGATATATAGTTAAAGCGACTTATAGTAGCTCGCGGTTATGGTGTTACGCAACCCTCCCGACCAAGGTAGATTAACAGGAGTAGGGTTTCGTCGGATTTCTAGGATTCCGTTGACATCAAACGCCCCGCGAGACAAAATAATTTACACGACCGTCGGTGCGTGTCATTGCGATTGGTATCCTAATCGGCGCCAATGAAACTGGAATCGTGCGTAATCGATCGCGTAGCATTACGCTATAGGCACGATAACGTAATTCGAATGTAATTCTCAGGATTACAAGGGTACTTGGAATAACTTAATCGGGTTTTGAGTTCAGGCATTCCTTTGTCCCTTTTTCTTTCTTGCACCATGTTTCTTTTCGTTGGATTATACTACTCAGGGGGATCAGCAGCAATCTTTTGGACCTCGCTTTCGCTACAGAACTCGATATTAACCTACACAGTGTTTGAAGAGTGTTCGCTTAGGTACTTATTAGAAACCTTGGTTCGTGTGCACTATTTTAATTAAAACTCGAGTTACTTGTATATAAAGGAGTGAAGTAAGAGTTGAGGAAGGAAAGCTTACTTAAGCGGGATTGGACTCCAAGTGTTGCATCTTCTCGCAGCATTTCCTCAACACGTCGATTCCTTTCCCTCTATCGTCGGAGTACCGATGCTCCCAGGCGTCTAGTAGTCGATCGTAGTACTTCTTCACCTCGAAGAATTTGAGATACGAGTAGGACTGCTTGGTCGGGAAGATCTTCTCGAAGTCCCCGACTTGAGACAATTCGTCCTCGTACCGAACGAGCTGCCTCAGGTCGTCCCTCGTCAGCTTCTCGAGGATCCGATCCAGATACATCGTACGAGTTTGTATCCTGTTCATTTCGATCTGCTTTATCTTCTCTCGGAGATTCAACGCTGTGCTGTACAGCCTGCAGTCGTGCGCTATCGAGTCGTACTTCCTGTTGCGCGCGCCGTTACTGGAAGTCAGTTCGTTCCTTGGGATCTGGTAGCCGACCATGTTCAACACGTTCCTAACCAGAGGGCCCTGGAAGAGGAAATAAGGCACCGGGACTGTCAGGCCGCATCGTAATCGTCGTTGATCGCGCGAATCACACCTGTGACTCAGGCGAATGTTGTCCATAAATGATCTACCATCGATCGCCCCCGAGTCGCGTGCCGCCGTGCATCATTACGAAGGAATTCGAAAGTTAATTTCGCAAATAAATTCAACACCTCGCGAGGGTGTCAAATGTCAAGTTGAAATTCTGGTACCTTGATGGCTATGTCTAGCGGTGAATCCGTTTGCAACGAGGGCACAGCGTTCACTTCGAGCAGCCACGGTTTAAAAGTCTCGTCGAGCAGCACGTCGAACCCGTACAGTTCGTAGTAAGTATAATTCGAGGCCAGGTTCTCCGAAATGGCCGTGCTCATGCTCTGTTCCGCGGCTATAAGCGTCTTGACGACGATATCCTTGATGCTGGTCCATATATTATCTGGATCCACTCCATCCTGCCTCAGGTACGCCCACAAAGACCCAAAGGACCATTTGTGACCCCTGAGCGAGTTCACTCCGTCGCTCAGCACGTAAGCAGAGTTCTGCTTGTTCACGCTGGTGTTCGTCAGGTGCATGTACTTGTCGCTCAGATTCGTGCCTCGGATGTACCTGAAAACAATACGTCAGATATAACCGTAATTCTTTCCCCTCGTCATCTTTCAGCGTTCACTTTTTACTGGAATTTTTGCGAGTCACCTGACCGAAGCGAATCGAGCCAAGCCTTCCTTGTAGATGTAGATTCTCAGCGGGTTCACGCTCGTCACGAGAACATAAACTCGTAGATCGAATTTAGACCCGTTGATCAGCCTAGGTCTCGAGATGTATCGTTGCACGATCACCGAATGCCACTTGGGGATCTCCCACCATTGATTAATAACCTTGACACCCTGGCCCCGACCCGAGGTCGGCGGTTTAATAATCCACGTCCCAACACCGGCTAGTTTCTGCCACGTGCCTTCGAACCTCTGTATCTCCTTCGGCAGAACGAAGGTGCTCGGCACGAAGCTGAACTCCTTCAGACCGAATTTCCTCTGCATCGCCCTCAGATTGGTCCACAGCAAGTCCTTGTAACCCAGATTGTGCGAGCCCGGTATATTGTTCACCTGTCCATAGAATTCACAGAGATCGTGAAATATTCCCCGGAAGTCGAGGCAAGTAGACGGTGTCGTCACCTTCTGGAAGCTCTTCAATCGTTGATATCTCGAGCTATCGCTGCCACAAGGGTACCAAGCTGCGGACCAATAATTGTTCTTGCTTACCACTTGACACCCGGAGTTTACCAGAATTTTCATCAGGATCCTAGGCATGTTGGCGGTGAGTTTCCACCTGAGCAGCTCGTTGAAATTCTTGGGCAACTTTTCTGGCGTGCCGCAGTCGTGGCTGCGAAAGAGAACGTAAGGTGGCACATGTGGGAAGAGGCTGTTTCTCATCGACAGCGACGCAACGTCACGAATCTTATCTCCGTCCGCTCGCTCGTCGAAGATAATTTCACCGCTACCCCTCCTCTGGAATGCATCATCGAGAACGATCCTTTTGTTCATTGCCAATCTCGGTGTCCGCTTTCGTATCCCATTCGCGGACTTGGCGGTGTTGCGCAACTCGGGTGGCTTGCCATTCACCCTGGCGCTCAGTTTCAGACGAAGCAGGGCTGCCTCTGTGAGTTTTTCATAAATCGACCATTCATCGTCGCGCTCCCAATAATCGAGGTTAATCAAACCCTGGGACGTGCCGGTAGCGGCGCTACATTTAGCATCGTCCTCGAGTCTTCTTGGACCCGGGCGGTCCGTGTCGCCTTGCATCTCCATGTCAAAGTACTCGTGAATTTCGCGCTCATTATCGTTGCTCTGCTTGTATAGAGAATTTTAACCAACGCCCATGATTCAGTCTTACTTCCGCGCGAGCTGAAGTTGCTCGTGGCAGTTGCTGATTTCTCTGTTGAAGGCACAGATATCACGGGCGCAGCACGCTGAAGCGTTGCCGTATTCGCAGTGTCGTTGGATCGTAAAGTTGCGAATCCACGATGAAATTTAAAGTTTTAGACGATGGTGTAGATCCACGACGAGGCAAAAGTATCGTGCCTCACATTATTTCGTTATCTTTTAATTATTTTGTCATTAGTTCCGTGAAATTAGACTCTTGTGAGACGAATTTGGTAATGTATTTTCAAAAATCTCATCTCTTGTGAGTATCTCCATTATTTACATTTAGTTGCTGTCTCGTGTAAAATCTCATCGTGGATTCGCACCTTAACGCAGAAGACTCCCCGAAAAATACGACCGCTAGAAAGGGAGTGGCCTGAGACGGCGATTCCAGCCACGCTCGAGTCGCTTCCCGATTAGATTCGCCGAAGAAGCAACCGACCGCCATTAAATCAGCTTCTGTTCACCTATTTCCTATCTCCGCGGCGAACAATGCCGCGATTGATTCGCGAGGGCTTTCCGTATTTGCCTGCCGCGACCGCGTTTATCTTGCTCCGAGAAGAGCACTCGAACGCAACGCGGTAAACAGCCTGGCTAGGAATATCGTAAGGGTGCGTTTGCACTAGGCTTCCATCGCTCCGTCGTTCCGTCTCTCGAAGCCCTCGAGGAACCCCTCGAAGTCGATATTTCCGCGGGACAGTGACGCAGAGGCGCGGTTTCCGTTTCATCTGTCAAGTGTTTCCCGCGCCACTAAGGGCGATTCGAATAGCATAGCTTGCGCGCGCGGCCAGGTTCTTGTAACACAAGTATATAGGAAGAAAAAATCAATTTTCCATTAAGATACAGTTATTTACACGTAATTGAAATATTTCCTATGTGTAGTCTGTGGCAGCTTGCGTCTGGCTATTCGATTTTGAATGTAATTACTAACCTTAAATCCCACATAAGTTATAATGTTCTTATATCAATTCCACGAAATGAAATACAAAATATTTTTGCTTTTTGAACACGTGCCGCGACACTGTGCGACGGTGCAAACGTGGCCTAAAAAGCTGTTGAATGTCGGTCGCGTCTCTAGCCGATCGGCAAATACGCCTATCGTTAGCTCGCGCTTCTCCGATGTCCTGGCTCTAATGGCGACGCGGCCCGATGCTAATTTCATTCCCGTGTAGCGCAATCACCGGGCCTGATTGTCGATGTTACGCGCATCACGCGCATTCCTGGCTGCGCGAGCTGGTCGCCTTTTCCATCTTGCACGATTAATTGTTCGCCGTGCGTAGCCAGTGTTGGCTGCCGATCGGTCAGCCTTCTATGCGTCCTATGTGTCCTATGCGGTGGCCACGCGAGGAATGCAACGTTTCCTTAACGTGTCTCTAATCTGAGCGTATACAATGCCCGGACACACGGTGGACCGAGGGCTCGCTGTACAGGGAATGTAATACGCGTGCGATACCAGATATAACGCGCATTTACATACGCGATCCACGAGATCGCGAGGCTCCCCGGCTCTTCCGGCAGCGCCGCCTTCACTTTCCCTCCGGCTTCCCCGGCGCAGCCTCGAACAAAGATATCAGAAAACAGCTTGATTTAAGAAGACCCCGCGTCTGTACGTCTCTAATCGAGTAGGCAGAGGCTGGGGCAGAAACACGGTTGGGCCACGACGAATTATCTTACGGTACGTTCTTCCGGTAAGGTGCACGTTTCCATCTTTACGATCCAGCTACCGATCGCTGGCCCTTAGTTACAAGATAGTGGGTGGCTGGTCTTTTGTTAGTCCCTCCTGACCGTTCCTTCGTGCACGTTCGTTACGGCGAATATCATTTCTGTCCGCTTCACGCCCGATACACGCCCCGCGCTGATAATATGATACATTGCGATCGTACGCGCACACGGGCGGACGCGCGATATCGCGGCTCGTACGCTTTCACGGTCCACGTGGCAAGCATAATGCGTCACGAATTCCACCGTGCGACTTTTCGAACGGAAATCTGTCATTAATATATCTCTCGCCTGGCCGGCTGAGGCTGCGCAGTTGAAAACGCTGTACCAATTAACCAGCGATCGGGGCGAGGATCCATTAGAGTCGCGGAAAATTCACGGCGCGCAGCGAAAGTCCGAATGCTCGGCGAATCGGGATTTCACGGTTACGCCGTATTACGGTTACGCAACGGCCGCTGGTTTCCCAAGTGACTGAGAAAAGCCGTATTCGACGGGACGTATATTGCACGGTACCTAGAGCCGGGAAAACTGCGTCGCTCGTTTCGATTCCAGGGATTCCGTTCCAGGATTGTGCAAGCCGTTTGCATCGTCGGTCGTTCGTCTTTCTCGTTTCCCCCCTCCGAGTTTCCCATTCGCGATGGTTTCACTCTCGCTGAATTACGCTCGGACTTTGTACGGTGGCGAGCGTGCGCTCGCTTCTTAGGGGACGCCGTTTACGCGCTATTTTCTCCTGGCGATCCTCGTAGAAGCCACGGTACGAGAAAAACTTGAAAAAAAGGAGGCCACGTGATCCTCCAAGGGTGTGAAAGAAACCAGCGAAGCCTGCTTGCGAAATACGCGAAGAAGAAAGGACGGCAGATGAGAGAAGAAGACGGGAGCCTTGAAGCGTCGCGTCGCAGTCGTTGAGAGCGCGTAACGCGCGCTGAAAGCGTCGCACGAGAAAACGCAGGCGATTCGCGTGCATCGTTGCATTGTCTGAGGATGACGAGCAACGTCCTTCGATGCATGCACGAGAAAAGAGAATCTCGATGTGTACACTGTGCAGGTACGAGGCTCGCGGTGCATTAGCGATGTCGCAACGCCGACGATCCGGCATATTCACGCGCGTACGCGCGCCTTTTCCTGCCGCGCATGGCCCTCTCCCGTGTATTCTTCCACGAATAGGATCTCCATTCAGATCTGCCCTCCGATTCATAATTGAAAACTCACTGCCACGGAGGAGACGAACGGAATGTCAGATCGCTCGGCCGCGAGTCACTTGGAATACAAAAGGAAAAGGAGCGATAGAAAGCAACAGGAATTCCGCGTATCGTCGCTTTTCCGAAGGTTGCGGTAATTAAGTACTCCCCTCGCTGATTGTTGTCTGGGGCAATTAGACGGTCGAGCACCCCAGCGCCGTTTCATTTATTTGTCTCACGTGGAATCGGTTCAACGCACCCGCCGCGTGAATGGCTTCGGATCCGTTTTCCCGATGTTTCCCTGGTGGCCGCTGCTCCGAACGCCTCCATAAGCAGAAGGGAATTCCAGCCGGCGCGGTTCGGTGTTCTCGTAATTTCGCAGTGCATCCACGGCCGTGTCCCGTACCCGCGATGCATTAGCGATGTCGCAATGCACCGCGCAAGTACGTACTCGGTCGCGGGCTCTCGAAGCGGAGCTTAAATCTCGAAGGTGCATCTGAAGAAGCGGACGAAGCGTTTCTTTTCCACCGGCAGCCCGCCACCCTTTTTCCGTCCAACTCTCTTTATCTCGGGGACATAATTCTTCGTACCGCGTTCTGCACTCCCGGTGCATTCGCGATTTTGCAACGCCGCACAGTGGGACAAAACGACCCGGCGGCAATCAAAAATCTATAACTTTGGTTTTGGTCTGGATATTTTAATGAAATTTGGCTCAATTTAACTACAAATTTACGGCCTTTAAGTTGTATTAATATAAGTGATATTAATCTTCGGAGGCCCGTGCTAGGCCCGTGTATTTAGACCCATGTTTTCGAAAAGTGGGGCTACTGGCCAATTACAATTTTCATTATATTAACATACTTACTAGTTATTGTGTTATATCGTGGTAAACCCCGTTTTTTTTAATATTTGCTATTGTTTTCGTGTGATCGGTGCTTAAATTTTGCCAAAATCGCAAAAGTTAAGAGCTTATCAAAAACTTTTATCTTTCCCATAGTTTTTATTCACGATTCTGAAAAGTTTTTCTTTGAGAGGTGCACTTTAACTTAGTTACAAAGTTAATTACATAGCTCTATATTCTATTAAGGCCATACATTCGGGTAAAATGCTAACAAACTTTTTATAAAATTTTAAAAAGTTGCAACCATTTGCAATGGGTGTAATTGCTATCAAATGAAATGAACCTTTCTCTCTTATAAACAAAAAGAATTAGGCGCTACTTTGTGCTACTTTCCAAGAAAATGGTTATTGAAGTAAAATCTACCTTACCTGCCCATTAGAGTTTTTTGTGCTGTCTCATGACTTCGGCTATACAAGATACCTATTTGCATCACACATCTAATAACTTAATCATTTCTTCCGAATATATCTTAATTACGTGTTACGAAAATCACTCTCGTTGGAAAGGAGCCGCGACGACGGCGAAGCGAAGAAGTTGATGGAACCGAGGGTGCTGTTTGTGAGAAGATCGTTGATAAAAAAATGATATTGTAGGTATCTACGATCGAACGCGAAGCATCTCCGCTGGAAGCTCGTGTTTATCAAAGAGAATGAGCGGCAATGATGCTCGCTGACGTCACTTTCGCATCGATGGGTATGAGAAGCAGCGAGGGACTCCACGTTTTCGCGATAATGCCTACCTTTCCCATTCATCTCGGGAAGCTAACGAAGGCAATAAGCGGCGGAGTAACGATTACGCGGATTATTATCACAGATACGTCGTTGCGGTAGATTTATCCTCGACGCGGTGTTTCATTCTCCTCGGCTGGACGAAGGGGGAGGGCGACGAGGGGGATATAATTTTCAATGCGGTTCGAACAGCGCGAGCGTTATTCGTTGACCCCGTTTTGCCGTCGAACCTCTGCATCGCTGAAATTGTTTAGCAAAGACAAACGAGCCGTTGCGGATTTATTCAGCCTGGACGAGAGCGCGGCGATATGCATCGGAACTCATGAGGCTCCGGCGCGTGGGCGAATATTTGTTAAACCGTTTAATAAGGAGAACCGCGTGGACGCTGGCTCTGTTTGTTTTATGCCGAGTGGTTCAACGATCATCCATTACAAAACCGTTTCATTCCACTTGTGAAACGTAGCGCAAGCTTTTCCTCCGCTTTGTAGTCGCCAGCGACAAATCAACGTCGAGCGGCGTGCCTCCGCGATTGGAAATTGAATTACTTTGATCCAATATTTATGGAAGTATGCATGTTTGATAGAGCTACGATGCGAACAAGGTATCGCGTCCAAAACAGATGAATATTCAGCGAGTTTTTCATTCCCCCCATCAATGAAGAATGATGCATTTGACGTTGAATTAATTCCGGTTCGCCGAGAGAATCGCGGCTGCAACAGGGGTTCTCGTTGATTCGACGATTTATTATCAACGACGCGCTATCACGCGCGCTCGCGTACACGCGCCCGTTCCCCCGTGAATACGCGTTTCACGCTCGTCTTTCATTCGTCTTTTATGCCCTTGCTCTTGCAGCGACACGCCGACAACGAAATATCGCGATCGTACGTTACGCGGGCCGATTTAAAAATCATCCTCACCGAGGGACAGAGCTGGCCGCGATATATTCCCCGATACGACTTTCGCGCAATTCACTCGGGGTAGTGGCCTAATATGCAAATTACCCGCGATTCGCGGGGCTCCGGGCGTGGCGGGCGTTTAATAACTCGCTTCCTAGTGCGCGGACGCATTTATCTGAACGCTCGCGCTGCATGATTATCAGCTTGCGACGGGGGAAAACGCTATCCAAGTAAACACCGGTCTCTTCGTATTCCCTTCCGCTTCTGCGTTCGGGTGGCCGGCTCGCAATTTCGCGGGCATAAATTCTCGCCCGGGGTGAAAGTCTCGTTTGAAGCAATATTGTCACTCGACGGTGCGTCGGCCGTTCTATCAATGGCTCGATCGATCGATCGATCGAAGAACACACGGGGAGGCAGTTAGGAACGCGGTCGGCACCGATTTGTCGAGGCGGTTGTCAATCTCTCTCCATGTTGAGAGATACGGGCGCGCGTCAAAGGCAAGAAACGCGTCAAGGCCGTCGCCATCGCGTATAGTAGAGCGAATGCCACCGATCAAATGCTCGAATATCGAGTACTCCTCCGAGCGGACGCGACTGCATCTGCGACAGCTTATCTGCTGGAAGCTTGGCGCCTTCCCTTCGTGGTTCCGGCGAAGTTAACGAGAAGAGAGAAGGGACAGAGGTTAAACGACCACTCGGATCGGTGGACGCGCTTGCACCGGCTCCTGAAAGGTGATTATGATATAATCGATGAGTGTTTAACGCGGCGCGAAGCCAATCGATTCGGCTGGCGTTCGCGACACGTTGGCTCGACGGACGATGACGACGCTGGCAGCAGGATATAAATTCCTTGGCCTCTCGTAAACGCGAGTCGCTGTCCCGTGGTATCACGTGCTTGCAGTCGATAACACCGGGTCCGCGTGATTTATGCGGGAGAAGAAAGGAGCGGTGGACGGTAATGAGTTTCATTTCCCTCGTCGATCGATCCGGGGATCGATGGGAACTTTTACTCGGATCATCGCGCGCTGCTAGTTGTGTCTCGGATTCCATAGGTTCCATTAACGGAACGATTACGGTTTCGAGCAGTGTCCCTGGTGATCGAACTGTTGTCAGAAGCGAGGAGAGGCATCCACCGTGGAACAGTGCGTAGGCACGCACCACCTCTCGCGCATCTGTCGATGTCAAGAAGGTCTCACCTCGCCAAGGTCCTCCGAGCCGCGCGCTAACCATTATGCAGCGGTTGCTGGCATTTTTATGCAAATCTTCGCAGCATTGTGCCGTGCCACCCGTTTCACTAATCGAGCATCGATTGATCGTCTTCGCGCGGAAAATCACGCCTGCCTTCTAAATTTAACGCGCCGTTGCGCAATCCAGCTTCGCTCCTGTCATCGGTATTCTTCGTCCTTGTCCACCTAGGATTTACTCGAATCCCCGCTTGTTTTCGAGGAACAGAGGTGTCCCACATTAAGAATGCGCGTAATTCTCCTACTGGACATGTTTACCGTCCACCTCCATCCGAAAATAGAATCTCGAATACGTTCGGACGCATAGTCGTTGAACGCTGTTGAAATCGGCGGGGGAAGCTATCGGAATAAAATATTACGAATCTCTCGTGTCGCGCGTCTCGTTGCCCGTTCGCAACCTGCCAGGGACTGGCAGGGCAATCTGGCATTATGCAGCGGTCGGAGACATTTTTATGCAAATGCTGCTGGCATTGTGCGGGACCATTGCTTTCGTGGATCGTCAATGGAGCGTGGCAGAGGAGAAGGGACCGTTTCCTGCTCCTCGGACGTTTTAATCGACTCGGCAGGTAATTTATGACTCCGGCTGACGGAATCGTTGGCGAATCGCGCACGTACATAGTACTCATCGACTGGAACCGATCGTGGAAAAAAATTGCTCCTGAATCAGCCCGCGTTGCGTCAACGTCAGCCTCTCTTTGCCGAGGCACTGGAGGTTTCGTCGGAAGGCACCGGTGCATCCCGGTCTCCTGTCGAAATCGTAAATCACCACGCGCAACCATTAACCTCGCGCGATTGCATGTAATTAGCGGTGACTTATTAACTTGGCGGCTCCGTTATCCACGGCTGTATCCCAGCCACGTTCCTCGCGTTACTACTTAGTCTTCCAATTCGCCTCGGAGGATACGGGTTGTCCCTTAGCGGAGCTTGTGAGATATTATTCAGTGCCGCTGATCGCAGGTGGACCTATCGGCGACATTGTTCCCAGGTTGGATCGCTCCTCTCGCTTGGAATTAAATCGCCCGCTTGCGCAATCCCTCGGTGCACGGTGTCCCGTGACGCGAGTCGCAGATTAATCGGTACGTGCTAATTTCTACGCGACCAAGGCCTGCTGAATAGAACCTAGCACCTATTGGCTATGGCACGACCCTGACAAAAACGATCCTGCATATTAGTTAATATACACGCGCGCGCCGGTGTACAACGCCTTAGCTAACATGGTCACACTCCGCATACCTTCGATCGCGTCGATATACATATGCATACTCATCGACGCCATCGATCTGTCCAACTTCCGACCTCGCGATCGCAAACAAAAATGGTACGCGGCTTGGATTTCAACGCTGGACTAAGATCTTTAATCAACTCCCTCTGGGAATCGGGGCCTTGTTAGTTAATTAACGCTCGTTCGTCAAATGTTCCTCCCAATTAGGAGGAAATTAATTCACACGTGTTCCGATCTCGATCACGTTCCCTTCCCGAAGGGGTGAACGTAGCCAGGCGTCGTAGTTTTTCCATAGCGGCGAGAGTGAGTCAGGTTGTAGGTAATAATAACATAATAACAGTGTATCGGCGTTAGGGGCGAAGCTTTGTTATCGATCTACGAGCGATCGCGGTTCAAGTCGAGTGAGTAATTGCCACGGGCATTTGCTTATCCCCCTGTCTGCCGCGCATTAAGTCGGCCGTAGCGCCCGTTACGCCGCCGAGTGTGTATGTAACACGATAATACCTCGTGCCTCGGTATGTCGAGTAATATCGATAGAAAAGTGGCGATCGATTATTGGTATTTACGAAAATGGAATCTGCGGTTATCCGGGGAGATAATCGAGCGGGAAGCATGCGCTCGATCGAAACGCCAACGATTTGTATCTTTGACAATTTAATGAGGAGCTTTCCTTTTTCCTTCTCGGCGTTATTCACGCGGGGTGGAGAGGATCGTTCGATTGGAGCGGGAGGGCCTCGAGGTCTCGATTAGTCGGCGGCAAGAGGATAGCTGATGCTTGAGATCGAAGCGGAAACTGGAGATCGCGGATCGATCCCTGCCCCGTTCCCCCCTCGGATCCCCTGAAATCCGCTCGAAACCGCTCGATAAAAAGCACGCGGCCGGCGCAGTGGCTCGTGTCGGTGAGACGATTTATCGTCTCGCGTGCGATTGTCGCCCTGTTCCACATTATTCCCCGCGATCGTAAAGTTCTCGGGCTCTCTGGTTCACCCGATAACCTTTCGAGAAATTCCTGGGGCTTAGCCCGTTTTACGCGACAGCCGGCGTTAGCTGCGTTCCACCTTCCTCCCAACTACGCTGATTTACATTGGGCTCGTCGTTAGCGGAAAACCTCCGTCCAGGAACCCGTTATTACGACTCGCGGGGGCTCGTTACGAATGTTCGGCACCGCTCGGAACGATCGGTCGTTTGTATAATTTCCGTTATTGCCGCCGATTGGATAGCACCGACGTCTGCGAGGCTTGCGAGTAACGATCCTCGTGTTCTAAAAATTGTCCACTGATTGGCTGTCGGGTTAATGGGATTCCACCACTCCCTTCGTAGCTTTAATTAAGAAGGAACTTTTATCTAATCCCTCGCCGGACGAAAGCTACTTGCCGGCCCCGCTGATAGGATTTATCTGTCGCCACGAGGAAGCAAGGTCGTACGTTAGTGTCTCCGAGACGGAATCATTAATAAAATATAAATCGACGCGTGGACGTTACACGATACGACAAGATTGTCGCATTAATTGCACGATACGGTCCTCGGTGCAAAGTTATGCGCGAATGTAAATTCTTCTTCTTATCGATTGGTCGCCGAGCCCGTCGTGCCTCTCGCGATATTATAAGCGTAATAAATGCGCTGACTGCCTCTCGTCCCCGCGTCCCGGATCCATTAAAGCTAATTAGTAATTAGTCTGGCGGAGCCCGTGCCGCGCGACAGGTCCACAGTAATTTCTAATCTGCATGGAAACTGCCTACCAATAATTGCGTTAGGGATGTATCCTTTGAGGTCCTGGGAAGATTCTTCACCTCTGGCTTCCTCTTACAAATTAGGTCCAAGTATAATTCAAGCTTTTTCTTTTCAATCCTGATGTACCTACTCTAGCAAAATGGTCCCGCACAGGCTCCCCTTACTATCTGTTCTCCAACGAAACGCATTAACCACCTATCGCTGCATCTAGTCCTCCAGAAGCGCATGCATCTTGCGGGACAATATCGCGTTGGACCCATCGCGAGGCGATCTCCTTTCACCGTGGCAAAAAGGAGCATAATAGGGCTAGCAACGATAGCAGGTCAGTTGCGGAAACTCCTCTGCTCCTCGCCTAGGTCATAGATCTGTCGAGGGTGCGTCCATACGGGCCTAACGCGCGTGCCCAGCCTGGAAACGCTTCTTTCCCCCCCACCTGCATGAAAATTATTCCCCTGGAAACGGTGTAACGTCCACCACGCCTCGCTGACCACGTGGCCGAGTCGCCCGATGAGTTACGACGATCCTGACGGAAAAGTTTCTTCCTGTTCCTCGCGCCGGCCCGCTGCGGAAAGAATTATAACTCCGCGGACAGGATTTCTCGGCCGGCACGCGCGACTTTCCTTCGGGCCCGCCTTTGAAGCGTACCGTTATCGCGAGCGCAGGTATCCGCGGCTGGTTATCTTCTATGGAAATGATGCTGTGATAAGGACACGCTGGTCGATAGAAAACGCGCCGATAATAGCCGCGGAGATGCGAGTCTTGTTGAGAGATTAAAGTCCCGTCGACGGAACACCCGTTATCGAGATGGACTGGCGTGTATCCACCGGCGGATCCCTCTTCCTCGCGAACCTGTATCCCACATGCTCGCGTTCGCCTTCCTCGCGACCCACTTCGCTGAGAAAAACGCCCTCGGATCGCCCCTACCTCCGTCGAGTCTCTATTCCCATCGATTTCGTATTTTTCCTTTGCGCCGTGATATTCGAGTGCCTCGAGCCGAGGGTCAAACTCGATCGCAAACTCAAGCGGGATCATCTCTCTTTTAGAATTGGCGAGCGACGGCAGGCCAGCCCACGGGTTTTCGACTTTTTTTTAATATCGATGATATCACGGGAAAGCTCGAGTGTTCCGCTCGCTCCGGTTGGTACCATTTCGACGACGTGGCTGACGCGGTGACATCCTTTCCCTATATCCTCGCGGATCGCACGCGTTTTAGGACTTGGATCGGTGGAAAAAGTAGGCGGACGAGAGACATTGAGGAAGGCGAGCCGATCGAGACAAACTCCCATGCTAATCACGCGTTTCCTTCGCTTCGGTCGCCTTTGCTGGTGTCTCGTGCGCGCGGGAGCTCGATGATGGCATTCGTTTAATTGTAATACAATGCAGCGTCAGATACCCCGCGATTACATATTCAATTAAGTCGCAAACGAGGTGCCGCGCGAAATCGTTCCCTTTTTTTTTTCATTTTTCTTCTTCGTGCTTCTGCTTCGGTATCATTTTCAGCTGGTTTGCCTCAGTGGGGGAGGAGTTCGAAAGGTAACGAGGCTACGACGACGACTCCCCCAGCGCGAAATTACGATAATCATGCTAATTCGCGAGCGGTGACGCGCGGGGAACAGCAAACGCTCGACAAGTGGGTGTCTCTACTTTCACCATTATCGTAACGGTACACTTCTGTATTCTAATTCCCTTTGCGTGTCACCCACACGCTGCATGGTATCGCGTTCGCCTCCCGTGCGATATTATTTTCGTTACGACCGCGAGAGCGCGTTCCTTTTCCATCCAGGTACGTGCCTCCCTCGTAACTCGCTTATCGTTCCGCGCTGTTTATCTGCGAAAAGAATCGAGAGGAGATATCGGCGGAGCGAAGGATTCCCTGGAAATCCAGACGATCGAGTTTCGATGGTTTACGTGTCGGGGTCGCAGCGAAACCGAAAGCACGCGCGCGATTACCGGCAATTATAAAACAATCCTCGGCGCACGCAACGGCTGGGTCGAAGCTGAATAGTTTCTCTCTTGTGAAACGAGGCTCCCGTTAAGCCATCCGAGTGCCAGCTTATTGCAGGCATTTTTCATCGGCTAATAGTTGCATCGGGCACACCGCGCGATTTCGATCCGTGATTAATTACTCCGCGCATACCTCGCGAAACGAGAAACGTTCGGCGGAGCGGCGATAAAATTTGAATAATTCGAGGTATCGCAAACAACGAGGTATCGTTTCGCCTCGATTTTCCAGCAAAGTCGTCGGTGGCGATTTGGCAACAGTTGCGGTAGACTCTCAGCCACGGAATACCGGCAGCGTACGGTACTCGAGTTTCCGTGGAAACGTTTAGCATTTTCCCGCCTCGGTGCACAGCGCGTTGAATCAATGGGAAGTCGGGACAAAAATCATAACTTCCGAACTAATCAGTTTTCGATCTATATACCCCGATACTTTTTTAACTAGAATATATAGACGCGTCGATTGGTGTAGAAAAAAATATACAGTTGTATTAAAAAAAATTGAGGTGATCTCGATTTTTTATCGAATAAAATGTTTTTCATCAATATTTGCTTTTGCAATATGTTGTCATCTGAATACTGACTAACTTGATGGACATCTTGATTCCTGAACATCTCGATGGAAATATTACATGATAAATATCACCCTGCAAAATATTTGATTTTTCAATAATTTTTGTCCATGTATCAACGCACTGTGCGGCGTCCAAGTAAACGGTCGTTAATTTCGGAATTTCCTGACACTCCCTTGATCGCGGTTTCACGAGCGCAACGCGACCACTTGCGAAAGCGCGCTCTTCCCGTTGCTTCGGGTCGCGTGCTCGCGAGCTCCAGCACTGTGATTCGATCTGGTACACGCGCATGTCCGCGTACAAACGATTAATTATCATTACTCGCTCGTCAAGCACAGTCTCGGGGCCTGACAGGCTTTCCCGATGCGACTCGATCCTCCCGGGCGAATTAATTCTTGACCCGTTGCGATCCGCGCGCGCCTCGACGCTGTCGTTCCCGCGATTTCTGGAGCGTGTTCTTTGCAGACACGACATGGTTATTTATATATTTATTTATTTATTTATTTTGTGATACAAAAGAGACACAGACAAAAAAGATAAAGATAGTCGTGATCGTATTGACGACTAATTAAACATAAGTAGGTACAAGTACTTGGGTACTTACAATTAGTACAATTCCTAGTCAACTCGCGAAGATGGTACCTAAACGTCGAAGTGTATTAAAACTTTAAATCTACTTCCCACTATCGTCTCACCAGTTGAGAGTTTAAGCTCCGCGATCCCATCTAGCCACCATCACTCAAATTCCACCGCAATTCCGCAGGAAACTTTGATCGCGGACGAAAATTGCCAGTCAAATTCCACTCGCCTAAGCGGCGCGATTCCGTTGGCCGATTTGGTAACCGCGCGCATCCCGATCAGAGATTCCAGTGCCGTTTTCGGTGCGCGTCCCTTTCGTACGTATTGCGAAAGTGAATGCGCCTGGCTGATTAGTCATCGGGGGAATTTTAATGGAGCCGGCCAATTAAGCGGCCGTCACGGGAACCAGATGCAGAACGGCGATGTGACCGCTGAGACAATTAATCGCGGCCACCGAGGGCCAATTAAAAATGCGTGTCGCCCGCGTGAACGTGCGTCGCTTTCTTCATCGGTGGAATGCGCGGCGGAGCTGCGCGTCACGATCGAGGAAAATCGTAGCCAAAGGGCGCGCGATCGATTCTGCTTTTTGCCGTGAACGCGATCCTGGCCATGAGACGAAGGCGGATGCTCGATCACGCAGAACGGCGGAACGGGTTCCTCGATAATGCGTGATTTCGCGCGGGACTTTTCAATCGCTGGCGAAAAAAAAAAGAAGGAGCTGGAGGAACTGACCTTCGGATGTGGTCTGAAAAATTGCTCGGATTCCGTGCCAGTGGGTTAATTGCGCGTGCAGCGCGAATGCTGCGCGTCCCTCTTCTAGATCTAGCCATTTCTGTGGCCGTTATTTGGAGGAAAATGGCACGCGTGTTCTAGGTACCCTTTGCGGGCGAAGGAAAGTACTGCGCGATCGGTACTAGCCACTTTCCGCGTTCACGCCTCTTCCCGCCACTTTTTGCCAGGTTCCTTTAGAATGCGAGGCTAATGCCTCAGCTTGGTTGGAGAGTCGTAAACGTTGGTTTATCGTCCGTTCAAGGGTCTGTGTACCGAGCAAACTCGCCGAGCGACACCGAGGTGTTAAAACTCTGTTGCGTCCCGCGCGACATTAGGAAGCCATTCAAGGGAAACAGTAAATCTCCTTCTAAATTCGCGGACAAAAGCCATTCAAGGCGAGATCCGCTCGACCGTGCGCTGGCAACGTGTCTCCCGAGCCGGTATCCTTGGATTCGCCTGTCGATAGATCGCGGCGCGATAATATCTGCAAATAGGCGTGTACTTCGTAAATGAACGATCGCGGCGCGTTGCCGGGAAACGATTATTCGGTGGATTAACGGGAAGGCTCGCACGGTTCAAGCAAAGTCTGAGGTGGACGAGTTTACATCGTATTTGCGCGGCTTTGACGGCCTCGTGGCGTGACTTTCTGGCGGTAAATCTGTGAAAAAGAAAGAGGAACAGAGGGGAGGCAGAGAGGGAGAGGAATCTAATCCATTACACCGGCGCGGAACCCTGACCGTTAAGCTGTCTGACACGCGCGCGAAACCGCCCACGCGAATCGTCCTTCCAAGCCGCCACGTTTATCTCGCCTTTTTCGCGCAGAGGATCACCCTGCTGACCTAGAGAACCGAGTGGGCGTCTCCTTTTCTCATCGCTATTCCGGGCAATTAATGCAGTCCGTGAGCAGGTATAGCCTCGCCACGTAAATTACAGCTGATAGCCGTTTCGCCAGGCTGCTATCTGCTTCGGAAATCGAACACGTTTCGCCACGCGGCATTTCGGCGTGGAATTTAAAGGGTCATTAACGAGGCCCCCCTTGGTCGATTCTATCAGCGGAATTCCACGGTCCACGGGCCGCCCGTTGCCTAAAGTTAGAAAGTGCCGCGAAACGCACATCGCCGCGAAAAATCTATTTTCGTTGCCTGTACATTGGGTAATGCATCGCAATACGTTACGAGGTTCGGCGGGATGCTTCCAGGAACCTTACTTTCGACGATGGAGATCACTGGCCCCTCATTGGGTCATGCAAATTTAGACCGAGTGAACGTCTATTCTCGAATTCGTGGCCCGGCTGGCAGATAGTATCTACGCGATCGGCGCTGACAATGGGCTGGATTCGCGCCACTTTGCCTTTCTTAGACAAACAACTGGCTGAATGAGTGGCTGGATCGCGGGATATACCGCGTGCCCATATATTCACGATACGGGGCTTCTACGCCCGTGTTAGAAGACATGGAAGATTAATGGATGATCCACTGAGGACAACGCGATAAAAGATTGTCACGTTGAAAGGCGCTCGAACACCTCGATGATCCAGGCTATGAATCACGCAGCCGTGGCTGGGATCTGCGGCGCAGAAGGAGCCAGCCAAACCGGGCCACGTTGAATTCGCTGTCACGAAAGATAATCGCCACCTCCGCGCGCTCTTGTACGCGCTTAATTCAACGCGGAAAGGAGCTGGCGAACACGATGTAATGCCTGTTAAAACGTTTCTCCATCGTGCAAGGAACATGTGCGCCCAGAAACCGGGTCACTGCCTCTGTCTGGATTCTAGTATTTTCAACGCGTACATCGCCGCATCTGAGATCATCCGATTATTTCGACCGGGATATTCGACGCGCTGCTTCTCGGCCACCGCGTATACTCACACTGGTTTCAGCAATTCGACGACTCGAGGCTCGCGCGGAAATCTGTCAAATGTTTGTGCGCTGTCCGTTTCTCTTTGCACAGAGGATTCTTAACGACTCCATTGTGGACAGCGCGCAGCATAAACAGTCATTAGAACCTTTAACCTCGGGAGTTAAGCAGCGGAAATACCGGCGAATCCGCGCTTCCTGTCGCGGCTTTCTACTCCGGAGATCGTGTTCATTGTGGCCTCTCATTGTCGTCGGAGATGAATTTCGACGGGTGGTGCTCGCTGGTCCGTGCTCCTCCTCGAGTGGTTCGTGGCCAACGGAGCGTTCTAGGGCGTAGAATCGCAGAGGCTGATCGGAATTCCCTAGGTACGGGTCGATTTCAGCTGGGACGATAGGTTTTCAAGCCCGATGTATAATGCATCGCGCGCGTCACGGCCGGTCCGCGCGTCGAATGGCGATCTTTCATTTACGCCCCGTGTTCTCACGAATCGACTACGCGACGACGTCCAACGCGGCCCGTGTTCGCATAGGTGCACGGCCGTGGTGGCGAACCGATTCGATTCTTGGAGCGAAAGGAACGAGAGGGACCGCTGTCGCGGTTCGACGAATCACTCGAATCACTTGAATCGCTGCTTCTAGCATGGGCGAGGCCTAGAACGCGCGTGCACCGACACACGCTCCGGCTCTCAGCTGCTCTCTGCCACCACGTCCGCGCACGTTTTTGCTTCTTTGCGTTCTGTTTCATCGGGTACCATGCTGGTCACACGTGTCGGTGCACCGGCGGGACGTGTGTTAAAAAGCAAACACCCATGGCCATCTTCCTCGTTTACGAATGGAGAATCGTTCGTGTTCTTGACAATTTTTCTGCCCGTGAATCGTAAGAAGGCTGAGCCTCCGCATCGAGTGATTTCGCAAACATTGCTGTATGGGGGCCATTCCTCGTTAACTTTATTACACGATTATCGCTACCTTGCTCGACGCTATCAACCATTTATCACTCCGTTATTAGTTTAATGTTCTTTCTCATGGACAGTTAAAGAGACGAACGTTTTGTTCGATGCCCGCGGCTTGCTTAATGTGCTTTTTAGTTGCGACGATTAACCTGATCGACCGATCAGTTTCTATTTTTAATATCGCTGCACGTACGAGTCGAAGTCTTCATGCTCGCAGTGCCGTGATCGATTCTTTAGAGGATGCATGATAAGTGGCACTCAAGATTATAATATTATTCCTGCGCGACTGTAGAGGTACGAATCCACGATGAGATTTTAGACGAAACTTTTCTATCATGAGTCCAAAATCTCAGCAACTACTACTAGTAAACAATGGAAATAGTCGCGACAGATGAGATTTTTTAAAATATATCACGAAACTAGTGGGAAAATAATTGAAAAATAATAAAATACTGAAATAATTGTATCGCGAGATGAAAGTCCCATGCGAGACACGATATTTTTGCCTCGTCGTGGATTTGCATCTTGAGAATATAACTATAGATCGCCTCGTGATCTGTTAGACTTGGGAGACCAGAGGACCGCGAAGCAAATGTGTGTCTCTGGGTACGTAGTACGTACTCCCTGATCCCTGCCACACCACAGCGTCGAGCTATATATACTTACTTGGTATGGCCTTCGGTCTCTCGGTTGCATGACAATCATAGCTCTCGATCCATTATTGGCAACCGTTATTGAGTAACGACGTTTTGGCAAGCGCACGTGTTTCGTACACTTGTCGAAGCCACCTCTGATAAATTCCTTTCAATCGGTAGCTTGGTAACGACGTTCTTCCATAAGGTTAACGCGATTTAGAGTTCTCCGAAGAGCTTCCTAGCCGTAAGGAATTTCAAAGAGACACGCCGATAATCAAAGTAACACCCACGAAACGTAGCCGACGTCGTTCACGAGGCGATATTACACACGCGTGCTAGCTGTAACCATCCATTACGGCCACTCTCTTCTAATCCCATTAGGGGCCCCTCCTAAACGGTAATTGAGCAATAATATAATTCTTCGAACCTCCAAGCGAGACCGCTTACCGCCCCATCAAACGAATTGTTTCTACGGTAGCGAGCTGCTTAGTCTATCCATGACGCGAAGCTGATTGAGAAAAAAACGCTCACGTCATCCTATCGCGAATCAGAATCGTATCAGGGCGTTTCTGACCTCAACGTCCTGTTCATCGATCGAATCGCGACTAACAGTGCTCTCGAGCCAGCTCCTGTGCCTCGATCCTCAGAGAAATTAACCGTGTTGCACGAAGGTACTTCTGTTAGTGGCCACGCGAAACACTGCTCTCTTCCGGCTCTGGGAAGCATGGCCTGGCTCGTGATCGATGTAACGACGCTCATTGTCCCGTAATGAGGCTGGGAGGGACAGGATGCCCGATGCATACGTGTTTCCAACGAACACACGGAGCGGATCGTCGCGTTCAGAGAAGACTCGTAATCCGTTGGGTGCTGCTGTTCGCGACACGCGCTCTTCGAATGGATCCAGGCGTTTAGAGAAACTGCGGCGACGTGTCTGCAGCGCAGAAAGCAACATCGAGGTTGGTCTAGGAGCGTAGATTCGTACCTCGTCGAGCGCGACGACGCTCAAACGTGTTCCAATGAACGGCGCACTTGACGGGGGAATTACGACCGCGCTGGATCGGTGATCGACTGGCGAACGTCCTTAATTCGATGGCTACCTAGAAATCGCGAGGTAATGGGCGGTGGTCGATCGATCGTTGGAAGATTTATTAATTGCTCCCGTCCACGATCCTCGTTCGCTCGAGCCAGGGGGACAGATGATAAAGCAGAGTCCGATTAAGCTCGATGGAGTGGGATTTAATCGTGGACACGAATGCTCGTGAAGAATGGAAGTTTGCCAGGCAATTAGGGGCAATTTCCGGCGGAGCAGAGGCTCGATCGATCCGCCTCGTGGAAACGTCTCGATCATCGGTCGTTTCTCTCTGCGACCAACGGTGTCGCGAGGCAGTCGTGAACAGGGGTGGGATCCGTGGCGCGAGCGACTTGTAATTTCGCTTCTGCCCGGCCACCGTTTCGATATATTCAAATGTGCCACGACCCTCGATCGTTAACCTGATATTAACATCCATAAAGTGCGATCACCGACGTCTGGTTTCGGGGCAGCAAGGTTTAATTACAATGTAAAGAGGCACGGTTACTTTTGTCCGAATATGGACTGTTTGAGGCCCCTTGGAGGAGGCTGAACGCGGTGCACTCGTACACGGCGGCAATTTATAACGTTGCCCCGATGCGTTTCGTTGGCTCGCGACGGAGGGAGAGAGAAAGGCTGCGGGAGGACGAAGGTTGTGGGCAGGGAAGAAGGAGGATGCCGCTAGAAGCGACGAAAACCGGGGGAAGAAAGGAGAAGAACCTCTAGAGTTCCTTCGAGCAATGGAGAGAGACAAACCGGTATAATTATGCAATTTAGATTCAGCTTGGCGATGCCGGTTTCGCTTTATTAAAAGCGAGAGTGGGCGTACGCGGACTCATCTTCGATCCACGGGGCTATCTGCACGCGCGTGCAAAATCGCGGTCGCAGAGATAACGCGCATCCTCGTTTAAAAACGACATCCATTCGTCTCGTAGGAGTACAAACCGCTGTAATATCGAATATGAGAATCGTTCAACGAAGACTCGGGGAAAAGTTTTTGCAGCAAAGTTGTGCTTGCTGCTAAGTAGTTTCTTTCATAAGTGTATCAGCTGATGACACAATCATTAAGATACTTAGTTCCCCGTGAAAATTATACGAACAGTGACTTGATTCCGTACACTTTACACAGCTTCGTTATCAAGAAATTTATCTTCAAAGTTCATCAAAGCCCTCTAGCTCTATTTCCTCCGAAGCGAGCCCTCGAGCGGGCTAATCTCATCGGACATTTTCGACTTCTCCGTTAGCAAAGCAACAATGTGCCCGTGCGTGGCATCGTCGGCGAGTCGTTTCGCAATACGCACGACGGAAAATTTTACGCAACGCGGCGCACGCGACGTCATCCGGTTCGATAATCGGAAAGAATGCGGTCCCAGCGTGCCGTGATATGCGACTCGGAGGAAAGCGGCGCTCGGGCACAATGAATGCGCCGAATTCCTGAACAGGGTTGGCTGGAGAGCGGCGTCCGCGCGGCGGAAAAAAGGCTTTTCGTTATGATTAACGGTACAGGCTGAAGGAGCGCGAGCCGACTACCGGATTCTTCCCAATCATACCGATCGTATCGTCGAGATCGCGCGATCCCTCGATCCGCGCGCAGATCCTTCGCGCGGCGATTATTCGGTCGACCAGGAATCTCTCGGCGGAGTGCGCGCGCGAGGTCGTTCCAGGAACGGCGATTAGAAAGATCGGCGTCCGATGTCGGTGTAAACTGCGCGCAGGGTATCGTCGTAAAACGAGATTAAATTGCATTGTCGGGGCAGTTACTGTGCCAGAGATACCTAATTGCCCAGCTGGCGTAAGGTTACCGGTTGGCCTGTGGGTCGAAGTGATAGCCACCACTCTCTGTCTATACCCGTTACAATTTCGTTTCATAATCGAAACATCGTTCGGAGTGACCGGCTCGTCTTCATTCCTGCAACGAGGAGGCACAGAGTATCCAGGGAGGAGGCAGTAAAGTACGAAAGCTGGCCAGGTTACACGCGGCTCGCGCAGGAAGGGTCGTTTCACCGGTGCAACCCGTGGCTCGCGAATTTTATCTGATCCTGAGCAGGCTACGGCCTGTTACGTCGTCAGATCGTAAATATCTGGCTGATCTTCCTCCCGCGGAGAGGGGCGCGCTCGCCCGATCGCGCGTACCCTCGCCACCGCTCCGAGTGCTCAGCCTCGAATTTTCAGAGGAATCCAACGGGCTGCACCTTTAACCGCGCAATAACCGAGCTATTTCGGGGTCTAACTTGATCTCGGGGCTCTGGTTTTACGATCGCCTCACCCTGCCCCGCTGGTAATTAGGGTGTCCCGCGGGGTCTCACGGGGTTTCGCGGGGTCCTCGAGGACGGGACAGAGGAGCAGGTATCGAACAGAGAATCCAAGTGTTTGGAAAATTACGAGCGGTACGTGACGACGGGACTGCTGTTTCAAACTGTGTCCAGTCAATATTCAGGGGTACTTTATGACCCTCTACGATCATTCCTTTCGCGATCGAGTGACCGCGATACTCATCTACGATGCTCTCTGTTTGCTTCCAGCTGCCTGGCGTGTCTCCTGGTGCCACTTCGTCTATGGTGGCCCCTGTGTTGCTGAAATATCGGGTCTGCAGGCCCAGGTTGCTGTTGGCTGGCTCGAGGGCAGAGGTCGACCCTGCTGCTGACGTGGGACTCCTCCATGGGGAGGTTCTGCTCATCGAGGACTCTGCCAGGCAGTACGATCCGATTGGAGGTGAGTCGATTCGTCAAGCTTCGGTATAATCGCGTGAAATGGCCACCGAGGTCCTTTCCAGCAATTGTACAATTCGTACAGAAGGCATAACGGAAGTGGGGGATGTTGCAGATACGGATCGCAAGTACAGAGCCACGGAGAAGCTCCTGCACGCTGAAGACGAGTACCACGAAGCTCTATGCAGCGCCAAAGAATTGTACGCGCGGCCGCTGGCGCGAAACTACCCCGACTTTCACGACGTCATCTTCCAACCCCTCGCGGACCTCTCGGTGGTTACTGCGGAGCATTGCCAGAGGGTGAGTCGATGGTTATTTCAATCCTGTACCCTTGAAATTTTAGAACGCGGTATACGCCAGTCTTTAGGAAATGATAACGAAGGCCTGGAGTTTAATTTAGCCGTGTTTTATTCATAGTCGATTACAGTATGCAAAAGACAGTATAAAATTAGCATAGCTTTAGCATAGTAGATCTCTTCTTATCGACTGCTCGTGTCCCACTACGGAGTAGAATGAGAGTTATGCTTGGGAGATGGCGGCACTAGATCCACGCCACGTTGTCCGAGTTCCCGCGGCACCTGTTGCTTCTTCGAACCACGCTGCCTTTCCCTGCCACTGCCTTGCCGCAATTAAGCTGGGTTCACATTAGTCCAGTCCAGTGATCCACTACAGCGTCTGGATTAAAACTGGAATAATGTAGACATCGACGCGATTTCCAGTCACTGGATCCAGCGACTGGAGTAATGTAAACCCAGCTTTACACTACCTGGTGTCTCAGCATCGCCTTTTCCTAAGGAACTTGCCAACGATCATTAAAGTGCTTCTTCAAATTATCCTTTATGAAAGGAAATTGCGCGTATTCAGCCCCTAAAGGTTGCACTATCTCTTCTGAAACCCCTCAGAATTCAATGTCCTTAGAATCTTTTCATACAAGTCACTTTCCATCATTTTTCACCTGTCCACCATCCACCGCTGCCTCCGTCGAATGAATACATCGTAAACACCCCGCCTCAGCCACCGATTGTCTCCTCCAAACTACCCCTTAGTATCTCGGCCTCCTGTCCCACAACGCAAATACGCTTAGGGACCTTAACGCTCGAGGTGGTCGTCCACGAGGGGATAAGAAAGCGTGGAGGTGATCGCGGTCGTTCGCCAAGGTGTTTTCACTAAAAACAGCCGTGGAAAATGGCGCGGGCTCGGTGTTGGGGCACTGATAAGGCGATCTCGCCCGAGGCCAGGCACGTATGTACCCAGCCACTCGGCAGGCAACGGTGGACGTGTTTTCTTAGGGCTGACAATAAAGAGGATGCCTGTCCTTCGGATGTAAACACAAAGACCGCGCCGGCGGAGCTGGTTAACGAGTCGGGATGAGCGATGACGGTGGTTAGCACCCTCATAAATATTGACTTTTACAAGGCGAGCGGGGCTGCAACGACCGCGTACGTAGCGTCGGGGCAGCCAGGATGCGCAACAGCCTCGTAAAGTGAAAAACCGATCGCGCGATGCCGGGCGATGATGGTTGCGCGGGATTCCCGGCGAAATCGACTGGCAGGGAAACGCCTACCTTCTTTATCCAAGCTGGCGAAACGCCGGGCCGCTCATCAATAACCAAGTGCTCCGCGCAAAAAGCATGCAAATGTAGCGATCGCTCGCGATGGACGTTGGAGGGCCTCGGCTAGGTTCACGGGCTCCTCGTTCGCCCGATCATTTCCGCGCGGAACGATTATTGCGATCGATGCGTATTAATTATGGCAGCGTCGGACGTGTAGCGGGGCTGTTTTTGCGCGCCACTCTGCCGGTCGTTGCGGAGCGTGTTTTCGAAGACGCCCTCGGTTATGGAATATCACTGCGATCTGCCCCCGACTCTCGTCCGCGCTCGCGATTCGCGGGGCCGTTCTCTTTTTTCCTCGCCTTGCTCGTTGCACGTACGCGGAGATAATTTTCGCTCGATATGAAATTTATGGGAAGGCGGTAGCCGGTCGAGGCTCTCCTTTTGCGAGCACTCCGTGTTTCGCGAGGCGATCGATCGGTTACGATAGATGCTTTGTAACTGGCCACGCCTGATGAGCCATTCCAGGGTTTTATGGAACCAGTCGCTACTGCTTCAGGGTCACGGATGCGAGCTGCTACGTTTCATCGCAAATGGGCTTCGTTATATTAGCTTCTGAGGATGACACGAGAAGTGTAACGTCGATGAGTGCGTTTCCTCGCGGAACGTCCACGTGACGAGCGGGTAAACGGTGATTTGAGCTCCGAGGGCGCAAAACCTGGCCACTGCTGGCGGCTAACCGAAGGTTAATTAGCGAAAACGCTTCGAATGGTTTGCGAAGGGGATCACGACCCCGGGAGCCGCTGCTCTCTTCCCCGTGCACTTTTTATTCCGGTTGGTTGTCGCGATGGTTGGCGGTTCTCGCGCGGCCTCTCCCCTGGCACGGAGCAATTTCACTTTGGAAGCGCCTCGGGGCCATCGCGCGGGCAATTAGAAGCAATCGCGCACCTGGGAAGCGAGGTAGACGAGGAAGACGAGGGGGCTGCCCGCCTCCCCCTCTACGTAGCTGGCGCTCCGCGGTTCTTCCTCTGTTTTTCTCTGTTCAGCGGGGACACGCAGCGTCTTGTGAAGAGGAGCAGCTCTTCACCTCCCGCTTTATTTGCTCCTTTGTAGCCGGCTCGAAGGATTCTTCTCGAGTCGTGCGTCCTCTGGCCCTGCCCTCCTCTTCTTCTCTCCCTTCTTCATCCTCGCGGCCTTGCAGCTTCCCCGAGAAACCAGCAAGGATTCCTCGAAGAGGATCCGACGATCGGGCGACACACGGATCCCTCGCTCCTCTTCTTCTATCGCCCGATCGTCACCGCGCCTCCTTCGGCAATTGAGCGTAGAATTTCGAGGAGAAGGACGGAGCGGGCTCCACCCTTCCTTCTCGTCGTTGGCACGGTACGACCGTAAATTACGTTTTTGCGGGACAAGCCGCGCCACGGTAACCGCGGTCATCACGGCGGCCTCAACAGTAGCTCCATCGTGATGCGCACGTGCACCTGCACTCCTCGTTGCAACGGCCAGCGGGAATGCGACAGCCACCGGACCGACGCCCTCTTCTTTCATTTTTACCATCCCTACTATCTCGCCTCGGAAACTTCATTTTCTTGGCATTTTCCTCCTGCAGAAGCCCAGATACTCAACTCGTCAACTCGAACGAATACCGTCGAAGCAAAAAGGCTCCTTCGATCGCTAACCTCTCGAGAAATCTCTAATTCTTGCCCCAAGCCAACGGTGTCTGAAATGATTTTCCGGTAGCGTACGCTAGCACTCGTCCCGCGTCGTATCGGGATCGCCGTCATTAAAGTACCGTTCTAAGGATCGCCCGCGAAATTATCCACGATCGTCTCTACCGCCCTGGGATTTTCTGCCCGTGCAGTTTATTGCACACTAAACTCCGCACAACGCGGTAATGTTCACGCACCTGCGGGGCAGACTGCTCCTCGTCAACGCGGCAGAATGTGAAAGCGACCAGAGAGCCAGCCCAGTGGTTTCGCGGATCGTCGTTCTTGCTGCCCCTCTGCCGAAACATCGCGGAGAGAATCGGTTAGCCGTACTTTCTGGACGATGACCGCCTGCGTGGGCGTCCATTGATCCCCGCTGAAACCAGTCACGTTTTTCGAAGATCCCTTTCATTTCTTTACCAGCGCGGTATCGAGGCGTCGAATTGGATGAATCGAGTTTTCGGTAACGATCGTCCCCTGCAACGATGCTCGCTGGTAATTGACGGGTACCGGGTACGTGGGATCGTTGATTCGTGATCGTTGGCAGCTTGGCCGCAGTCATCTCCTAGTCTCTAAGTTAAAGAAGCCACAAAGCGGATATTGTTCGTAATTCAGCCTGATGGTTATGGATGTTAATTGCACCGTGGCCTCGCGGGGACGCTAAAAAAACCCAGTGGCAAGGTGTAATCGGCACTCGAGGGGGGGCCAGGGGAGGGAAAAGTTAGCCGGCCAGAAGTCACGATTCTCGGCGATATCGCGGCAGAAAATTCAGGAGATGGCGCGTTAAGATACCCTCGCGCATTCCCTATGGCAGAGGAAAGAGATGAAAGGGAGGAAAGAGAGGGGCAGGCGAAGAATGCTGGAAAATTAATTAAGTGGCGCGCGATCATCCGGCATAGCGTTTGTTATCGCGCGGAGATCAAAGAGTTGTCGAGTACCGACGCCGTCAGTTCCTGCAGCCGCGTCTTCTGGCCCCGCGGACGAGCCGGAGAGGTTCGTGACGCCGCGGCAGGCCGATCAGCCGCAATTTTATTCGCATTAGGGCGTCGTCCGTCGATTCCCTCGGGCTTCCTTCGCTCCGTTTTCGCGGGTCACGTAGGGAGGATGAAAAGAATCGCCACCAGCCAGACGAGGAAAGTGGAACAGCCACGGACAGGCAGGCTAACGAGCCAGAGAGGAGGGTAAAAAAAAAAGGAGGAGGAGAGACGAACGTGCCGCAGGAAAGTGGATGATCGTCGTCGTGGCGTTTCGTCGGGAAAGTGGACTCTCCTGGATACCGGATCGCCGAGAATGGTTTCGATTTCATCGGCGAGGGTCTCATTTTTCTCGACCGGGCAGGGGTGGGGCGCTGCACAGTGGGACGAGAATGCCTTATTTATTTGGACATCGGCTAAAATTTGAAGTGTTGAAATTTTCTTCCTATAGCTTCGTTAAATTTTTATTAAATGTTCGTAGCATTAGAAAACTCGTTGTTTCGAAACCAAGAGTTCAGAATTTGTTTTTTTATCCCTCAAGAAAATTTTGGAAAATTACTGTGTGACATTTTAGCAAATTTAATCCCAGACAAAACGAGCCAAAGATATAAATAATCGGTTGAGAATTGACGGAGATACGGAATTTTGCCCGCAAAAAGTCACTTTGGAACCACTGTGCACCGCCGCGGGAAAGTCTTTTACGTCGATATCGCCTTGCACAGGGATCGCCTATGGGCTCCCTTATTTGCTCCTTAGGTATTCCGCTCGAGAAGATACAGAGACGAAGTGAATAGTATAGAGTCCGTCGAGTTGCCAAGGGAGGAATGCCCGCTTAATTTGCGCCGCGAAAATCCGTCCATTATTAATTTCTCGGTTTCTCGAAGACACTCGCGAGCTCGTAAAGCCTGCCTGGGCTCCGTCCACGTATACATCACGCTCGGGATGGCAAGTTTAATACCCCGGCTGGAGCCCTTCCATCTTCGTCACCGCGATTCCGTCTGCTCCCGACAAAGAAATTCCACCGTCGGATTATGTGTAACGCCTATGTTTGTGGCGCCCGTGGCCCGCGCGAGCTTTTAGCGCGAGGATAAGGAAGACCCGGGGTTGGGATGCTTCAGTCGAAGGAATACAACAGGCGAGGAAATAAAAATCCCCGAAAGGGGAGGGACTCGATCACGGTGGCTGGTTTGCCTGGGCAGCCTCTTAGCGGGGACATTTATTTTTCAGACACCTCTCGGGATCGCGGAGTGGCTGGAAGAGGGAAGATACCGTGAAATGATAAATAGCTGAATCGGTCTTCTCGATCTTCGTCGATTGCATCGCTAATGGAACCAGTTTCCCCTATCGATTTCTAATTTCTTCTCGCCCTAGCATCTACCACCGCGCACCAAGCCTGTCCACCGTCGCCGCGCGTAATCACGCGGCCCCTCTACGCGAATTAGTCCCCGTCACCGTTTAATCGCGCGTTTCGCGGGTCGCAACTTTGTCCCAGCCTCGCGCACGGCGGAACTGAACTTGGTCCGCCTCACAGGACCACCAGCAGCTTCGGAATTCCCTGGGGAGAGGCCTACGGCCGAGCGTTCGCCGCGCGTGCAATGGCCGTCCGCGGCCTCGTGGTAATTCATGAGGCGACCAGTCATAACTAATCATCCGCGCGTACGCGCGTAGGACGACAGACCGTCCGGGCGTAATCTCCCGGTCGGATTGATTCGCGCTGAGGCATCGGCAGCTCGAGAGCCGCGAGTTGCCTGGCGGAACGGAAGACCAGATTCGTCTTGGGCATCGACCGCTTTTCTACGCGCCGCTGATGATAACATCTTAATCAAATTGTATCCCATCGGCGCGCGGCTGGTTTTATCGACGCCGAGCGATCGCTGCCAGCCGATCGAGGGGTTTCCGGTCGCGGCGGGGAAGTCGACCTGGTGCTCTTGTCTTGTTCGCGGCTGGCGCATTAATCAAACCGGCGGCCCCTCGGTCGCCAGACACCCTAGGAAATCGCGAAACGTTCTCACCGCGGCACGCTTTTATCCCGGACAGGAGAAAGTGCGTTTCGTGGTATACACGTGTCCGTTGACTCGGTTCGCCGGCGCTCTTGCGAGCTCGCACGGCCACTTCGAACGTCTCGCCATTATAATCGACGGCAGAATCGATGGAGCCTTCGAGGCTGCTCCATTTCCTTATCCCTTGCTCTCTTACAGCCAGCTGCTTCTGTCAGTGATTTCTAGGAATTTGAGTGGTCCCGAATGATTCCGATGGGATACCGGTGCTCTCTTTATGCGCTAGAAGGGAGCGCAGATAACGGGGACATTGGTTATTCAGTCGCAGCTCGTTAATCGGTCGTTTACTCGCGGGAGCAAGGTGTGACCGCGAGTTACGACCCAGGTAGGGCCGAATCGGCGTCGATCGTGACGGATCGATAAATCTCCATCGGTAACCGTGGCAAGGTGGCCCCCGTAAGTCGCAATAATCCTTGCTGGAATCTGAATCGCGCCCTTCCCGCGTCACGTTCTCGCCCGCCACCTCCCCGAGTCTTTCTCCGCCGACTCGGTTCGTTGGTCACGGTAGTCGGTGGGATTCTTTACGACACCGAAACGATGATCGAAGAGGGCTCGTGGACGGTAGCGAGCGAGTGGCGAGAGGAATGACCCGGCTAACGGTAGGAAAGAGAAAGAGAGGTTTCTTTTCAGCCGCGAATCTACTTTCTCCGGTGACCAAGGTGGCAGACGCCGTTGCTGGCAATGAAGACGAACGCGATTCGTTGCTCCTTCGACGATCAAAGAGGGAACAGATTTACATCCGGCACCACGTGCCCGGCTGGTGGTTCGCTCCGTGAATGGTGGGATCCACGTGCTTGGATCGAAACTGTTTGCTCGTGCCTGCGAAAGTTTGGTCCTAAAGTTTCCTTGTAGTCGGAGTAACTGTTCGAAGAATGCTGTCAAGGAAAGAGGGAAGGATTTTCTAGTAGATCCTTGATCCTCGCTCGCTCGAGGAAACTAGGCCAGATAGGAACGAGTTCCTCGGGAGTCTCTTAGCACGCGCAGCGTCCAACGAAGAACAAAAGTCGACCGATAAAGGTGTAAGACGCGAACGAGCAATGATCGGTATAAACGATTCGGGTTATTAAGACCTCTTAGGCTCAATCTCGTCTAGACCGCGTAATTAGCACTGTCGTCAACGGACGCGGAATTGTTTGCCAGTGATCTTCATAAATTCTTCCGAGCGCGGCGCGGATTATTACGCTGAGGCAGGCCATCGTTTATCGATCGTGAATCTCCAGGGAAAAGAGAGCACTCGACGCTCCAAGTACTCGCATAAAAAATAATAGTACCTACGACAGACGACGACGAGGGGGGTCTGAGAAACTTCCCCCGTAACCCAATTACGAATCCCCGTAGTGCTTTCATCATCCACCGGGGTATTAATATGTACAGTAGAGAAAAATCCTTGTCGCTTTAATAGCAGTCGGCGTGTAATTGTTTATGGCGTCCCGGGCGAAAATGGCACTCGGCTCGATCGAGGAGGTTGATTTGCATAAAGGGAATAGGCGAGTGTATAGACGTGATCGAATGGGACACGATGTATCGCGTGACGGATCGCTGCAGGTGCATCTCGCGGGGAGGATCTCGTTTATCGATGGACGATCACGTTCGGGGAAAAAAGAAGTCCTTATAGAGACCGTTCGACGACTATAAAATAATAATGGGAGGCCGGAACGCCCACGCATAGTCCCTAATAACGCGCGGTTCGACCTGTCTTTTTGGGCACGCCTTGCCGTCGTGATCTCGGTCGGATGCAACAGGGATCCGTGCTCGCGCGACGTGTAATTAAAACCGCCTCCCCCGAGCAGCGCATCTCCAATCGAATCTCTCCGGAGGAAAGAGACGAGAAGAGACTCGAAACTCTCAGATTCCCCGCGATAATCGGGCGATCATCTATCACTATTCTGGCTAGAAGCAGAGGGAGGGCAGACATCCTTCTCGTCTAGCGATACCCTATACATTATAATCTGACTGGCCAGCACGGTAGCAGCCCGACACTTTTGTTTCGCGAATATTGCAAAACAAGTCTCGATCTAGCGATAAAGAGGATCCAAGGGGCAGGTTGTCTTTACCCCCTCCCCCCTCCTCTCCGGCCTTCGAAATCGATTTGCGGGGCTCTAGCCGCGTCTCATGAATATGAATAATTCATAATTAATCCAGCGCGATTGGATTTTCGAGGATAAGAGGAACGGGTCACGGAGACGCGTCGCGCCTCGGCGCTGCATAATGCGATGCATAAATGCATAGGAAGACGCTTGCGCCTGCACTTAACATAGATACGCATCTGACAATATAAGAAACGCATCGACACGCCGACGCACCGTGACACGTCCACGTCCACGTGACGATGCGTCGCACGCATCGACTTTTCTACCGGTGTCCCTTTTTTTTTAATTCACTCACGGCTATCGTCTGCTGACGATGCACTAAGAGAACGCATCGTTCGTCGACACCTTAACGAACGATAGCCGCGATCGATACGCTGCTGATTTCAAATCCCGTCCTCGATCCAGCGATCGCCTGTTCGATGTGCTCGTTTTTTCAAGGAAACGATATATCTGCTGAAACTCTACGATATACTAAGTGTTATATATATCTCTCATTGACCAGTTGTACGAGCGCATAATCGTACGAATAGATCGTAGCATCGGGTGCTTAATCTTAAGCATCCCATCTGTTTTCGAACCTTTGAATACGCCAGAGTCATCGAGGTTTTTCTCGAAATTAATTAAGGGCTACGCGATGAGGATGAAATAATTTTCAACACCTGCGTAATAATATAAACCATCGCGTGGCTCTGCTCAAGATGCTTTATCGCGTAGGTTATGAGTCAGCAGCTCATAATTCTAGGCCGCCTTTTTAACGTTCGGATAAGAGAAGGTTGATGACCCGTTCTCCACAACTAACTCTCTGCCAGCCCTTTCTCATTCATTTCCTTCGAGCGCGTGTTCAGCGAAGCGGCTCAAATTCAACCAAATCGCTTCTTAAAATCAATTTCTATCTAATTATAATAGCAGCGTTCGCGCAAGTATACGCGAATGTCGCGCGGTATCTCGCGTAAAACGCGGCAATTAAAGCGCAACAAATTGATCGTTAGCGGGAGACTGCGCGAAGAAGCAACCTGTTTTATTATACGCCGTCTGCCACTGACACGTATTCGTAGCTCGAGGGCAATTAACCGAGCACGGATGATCTTGGCAGAGTCAGTCGTCATCTCGACTGTCAAATAAAATTTTTTATTTATGCATCCGATGAAAAATGCAAATGTACGTCTCATGGCAATCGTCCGTCTGCTATTACTTATAGGACTTTCTCTCCGTTTTACGACCCTGTTGAAGTGTGGAGCATTCTAATAGGCGAGGGTATTATTGGAATGGCTGTTTAGTTAAAATATTGTCCGAGTAGGGGAGACCGGGGCTAAAAGTTCCGATTTCGATAGAACATAAAAAATGACTGGAAAATGATGTAGTTATTCTGTTCACTATTGACTAATTTCTTGTTAAATTTATTATATTTTATGATTTTAAGCTTGTATTTGATATATTGTGATAGGTTTTTCAAGAAAAGTAATTTATTTGTGGCTGGTCGACCTGTGGCTAGATTTTAATATCCCATATTTTTAGTTACGCGTATTAAACAAACATTAATAAGTACAATTCTTATTCAAAGTATGCGGTCATTTACTGGGCATCCACACGTTTTGCATTTTATAATCTTTTTTTTTTACAAATTACAACAGGAAAAAGTAATTATTTTTATAGAAATTTCAAGCTAAATAAATTTAAATGCATTTTCGGCTGTTGTTTTATTGTTACACATAAATATATTCAAGTATTAATCTCAGAGGTCCATAAATTCAATAATTCACTCATTCATTGGTTGGTTTACCCTACCTACTTATTGAGATTTACACTGGTCTTTTCATTTTGAAGATAAAACCGTCGGAACAACTTACCCCCGGAACTCCCCTAACTGTTTAATCGAATCCCCTTTTAGCCTCGGTCTCCCGTAACTGTTTAATCGAATCCTCCATCACGGTTGGTACGTTGCCGTTCGTTACCTATTATTCGTGGAAGATTTCGCCCGTCCCCGAGTGACGCCTTAATGCCCGCTGATAGAAAGAGCCTTAAAGGACTACCGAGCTTATTCACGTCAGATACGCTCCCCTCGGCGATGTCCTGATTGGACATAATGCTGCGTCATAATTCAACAGACAAAATGTATGCCCGTTTCGAGGACGTGATTTAGCCTCGTGCCGTTCGAGCTGCCGTATCGTCCAGGTACGCTCGAGCCTGACGTACCGTGAAGTTGAAAAATCGTTTCCACGTCCCGAACGAATGATTCTATCGGCTGGAACGGGCACCGCTCGCGCTCCAGCTTCGGCTTCTCCACGGATACGCCGTAACGGTAACGAGTTTTTCAGATAGACGTTAGATTTGTGGCGATAATAGAGGAAGAAAGAGGTGATTCCGGCGGGGCTTCAATCTCAATCGATCGAGATAATAGCGAGGCACATTTTTTTTTCCCTCCGCCTAATTCGCGACCGGCTCCGAATGGAAGGCACGCGGTTCCCTTTTTGTCTATCCCCCGCTTCGAGAGACTTCTTTCATCCGGATAGGTGCTTTTCTGCCGAAAAGGATCGATTGTCCGCGAGGGTATCAGCGGGGGAATGACTGGTGGGTATAAAAAAGTAATCAAACGATCGTTCCCAGCTCGCCCCGCCGCGGCAACACTGGCGTATACCGCCCCCCGAACTCGACTCGTTCCTGTATTATGCTTCATGTATTATACATGGCGCCCCCCTTCTGTCCCCATCTCCCATATCTTGGTCATTGTATTTTAAGAGCCAATTCTACCGTACCCGTTCTGCTTCCTTTCAGATCCGCGGGGCACTGGAGAATTGGGACGGCGGTACCTTCAAATCCAGTGAGTACACCGGACTTCTTTCCACCGGATTTTAGATTCCAGCGTCCGAGGGGGTCCCAGCCAAGCGGCATTCGTTTCGCTCTCGAAGCGACGCGAACCGATTGCATAATACACAATACCACCTACTTGGACATTTATTCGTAGAATTCGCGGTACACACGGGGCTAGGGGTGAGGGGAGACGCCGTATCTCATCCTGTTGGCCCTCCCCGCGGGCCCACGAATAATTTCGCGACGCCGTTTCGAAAGTACGTACAGGCCCGGGCTGTCCCGTGAATTCGATCCCGCGTCCCGTAATGAATTCGTGGTTTACTGCACGAGGAAGTCTACGACGATAATGGAGTCGAGGGAGAGGCGAAAAGGAAAGGAAAGAAACGAGAGATTCGATGGTAAATCATATTCTCGGTGCGTGAGCGTCCGTGGAAGGCTCTCTTCCGTGATGGTTAAGACCCCACCGGACGGGGAACAGTGGAAAAGAGAGAAAAAGAGACGAAAAGAGAGGAGAGGAGAGGGAACCTCAAACAGAAACGAGTTTCGTAGGGAAGATAGCCGGATGATGTATTGCTGGATCGAATCCCTCTCTCTCCCTCTCGCTCTCTCTCACCCGTCTTCAAAGACGATTCACGTGCCATGGGTGTTCCATCATCGCGAACGAATTTCGCGCTGGTTTCGAACGCGTCTCGCGATCCGTCCCGATATTTCTCCCTGTCGAGCCGGGAATATGGGTCAGCGAGCCATGTCCATCCTCTAATAACGCTTACCCACCGCGGATGACCGTGGGGAGGCACGGTTTATCGAATTCGTTAGGTAAACCTCAGGGCGGCTCTTAATTGCCTTCGTGTACGCTGTCGCCAGGTGACTTATTCCCCGGCTCGTTTTGGAACTCTTACTGGGAATACCTGGAGGGCTACGGCGAAGCGAGGCGGATTCTGGACGAGCTGAGGGCATCGGAGGACCCCCTGCTGCACTTTCTCAGTCTCAGGCAGGCCGCGGCCAGGCACACCCCTTCCTCGTTGCTTCTTCTACCGGTGAGTCTGTATTAATAGCTACATGTTACGGGGACACGATATTACGGTGTAATCGATAGAAATTACCGGGCTCGATTAAACCGCCGGGAGACGGCCCAGAAGTCGATTGCCGCGTCCGCGGCTTGGGCTCCCGTCAATAGGTAAAACATCGATCGATATGGAAATTTTAATATATATGACCGGGGTACAGCGCGGATGATCTATGGGGCGGTTAGCTGCGCTCGGCCGGCTACATGATTTTCACTAAAGCACCCGTCGTTAATGCACGGCCGGAACGTGCATCGGCATCCAACTATCTTGGGAATATCTCAAAGGGAATCCTCCGGTGGGGTTGCGCGTCTAATTGATCGCGGTGTCGTTAACTCCAATTACCTTCATTCATTACGAAACGACCAGCGTCGCGTTTTTCCCGCACGCAGCCAGGAACTTGGACGAGGGAGCGCGAGACAGAGTCGCGCAACTTTTCGCGCGCTCTGTAAAAACGGGAACGCGGCATCGGTAATCGGGCTTGACGATTCCCGGCGATCGTTGTCCCGAGCTTTTTACTCCGCTCGGCGAGCATCCTCGCGGAGTGAAAGTCCCTCTGTACTCGCGGCCGGCGGTGACGCAACGGTGCGCAAGAACATCATCTTCGGTTAACCTTTAACAGCGCCCGCCGCGGCGCGAACGGCACAAAACCCATCGAATACCCGATCACCTGCCGATCAAGCACGTCCACGTACGTGTACCTCGACTTTCATCCCGATAATCGAAGACGTGACCGTCGGGCGGGTCGCGGGCCGGGATCTACGACCGATCCCGGCTACAACGAGAACTGGGTTTTAGGTCAGTCGGTTCGTATAGTCCACGAGACGCTCGTAAACGATCCGGCGCGTAATTAGACGCTAGGAACATCGTATCGTTGTTGGGCTCGGTCCTGGGCTTCGGAATGATCGAAAGTGACGCGTGTGAGTTACCTGGCGAGGTTGATTGCGAAATGGATAAAAAGGCGAAAGTTCTCTGTTAGGGTACGCTGCAACGTGCGCGCGAGAGATGATCTATGCGACAGATGATAACGGGTGTAATGATCGGAGCTTGGAGCAGCTTGCCGGCAGGATGGAATCGACCTCGACTTTAACGCCCGTTGAAATATAGACTCGAGGCTTGTAAGTCACGCAGGTACCTGCGTATCTTTGATGCCTGCTCTACGGTCGTTAAATATAATTTTGTCGTGGCCACGTGGTTTAATGGGTAACGTCGACTCGGTCTGCGATATTTCCCGTCGTTCTTTGAATTCCAAGTACACGCCACTCTGGAAATAGACGACGATCTGCATACGCTTACCATTCACGAGTCGAATTCGATTGATGCTCACCGGAAAATGTAATCGTTTCCATTCACGGGGTGGGATATATGACGTACACTATCTTTCCATCAATTTGTCTCTTCTGAATAAGCACCAGCTACCATAAACGTTGCTGGACTAAATATGTACAGGAGTCGTTGAAAAATTCCAGGGGTAATAGTTCCTCGGCTGCACGATCCGCGAGACGTCGCCTGGCGCGCATGGGTTTCTGACAATTTACCAGCAGTCAGACCGATTTCCATGTTTTCCCTCCCGCGGAGTAATCGAAACTCCTCGTTGGTGCGCGCCGCCGGGTTTAATCGCGTTGTTTGCTATGAAATTTCACCTGCCTATCGAAGCACCTGTAGCCACCGCGGCTAGTATTCAGCCTACGCTAAGTGTCCAGCAGATTATGCGATGGCTTGTCACACGTGGGTGTCCGTGGCACTCTACTGCCCGTTCGTATCAGTTCCCCCATGCCGCAAGACGTTTCTACCGCTTTGCTGCTAGCCACGATACACGCTCCGAGCACGGACGCACACTGTCGCGTATTTAATACGAGCGTCACTCCACCTACTACACGACAAAACGTGTACCGAGCACGCACCGTGACACCTCCAATTCCTCTGCCCGTAAACTCTGCCCGGGGTGTCCGCAAACATTCGGGTAATCCTTCTGCTACACTGGATGCGCGAGCCGAAGCTTAATCTTGCTACATCGAGTACGTTTCCAGTGAGTCCTCGATTAGGAATCTTCGAGGAATTGAGAAAAATAAGAGACACGGATACAAGTCTCCTTCGTGTTAATCACCTACTAACTCTTCTCGTCTCGCTGGACACCGTGTCCCCGTAATCTGCGCGGCACTTCCTTTGTGACACCTTGTATACCCGCGGCTATTACCGCTCAATGATACTTGGCAAGTCGCAGATTACACGCCAGACAAGATTTTTTCCAGCGAGTGGTCTGGATCGTTTCACGGCGCATCGATTGCGCCCCTTAACGACCGGGACGAGCGGCACGTTAATATGGTCGATCAAGTGACGGCGGCTACGATAATTGACGATCGCTGGGAGTTACACATAGTTGCATCCGCCTGTGTCGCGGTGTATAGTAATCTCGCAAGCAGGATCAGTCGTCATTCCTTCCTTTTTCATCCCACCCGTTCGAGCGCGAAGACGATTTGATGGCCGATAAACGTGATAATATAAGAGACACCGTGCGCGAGACGAACAACGCCGGGCAAAACGAGCAAACGGTCCGGCGGACCGTAAAGAATTTACTTTCCTATAAATTGTGTCATTCATGGGTCGAGGGGACACGGGGCGCAGAATGCCCGCAATGCGCGTCCCCCCTCTTGGAAATTAATTAACCAACCAAGGGTGTCGTTCGAAACGTGCTCGAAAACGGAGCGCGCGAAAGAAGCCTCTCCGTGGAACGAGGAATTCGTGTCTGGGGATCGGAAAGAAATCGATCAGTCGCATCGAGATGCGTTTCTCCTCGGCGCAAGTCCGCATTCCAGGAGACGGCTGGGCATGTTCCAGCGATTTTGTCCGACGGGATAATTAAAAAACACGGCCGGCAACCTGTTTCCTGAAAGCGTCGGGGCACGTCCACGACTTCCTCCTCCGCCCGAGGATGTCGACTCGGGGACAGAGCTCGGCTTTCCTCCGCGAGGAGGAAGAGCCGCGGCAGCCACCCCTCTGGCAACGGTCACGTAACGCGGCAAGAAGGGGAGGAAGGGTGGAGGAGGGGCGAGGAGGTTATTAGCGATCGACTCCGCGGCTTTGATGCAGCGGGCAACAAATTGTCGTTGGACCAGTTTCTCGAATCCGAGGAATCGCCACCGCGTTGCAAGAAAGGAGACGCGGAGAAGAAGGGACGTAGAAGACGAGGCGGAGGAAGACCCACGGTGACGCTGGCACTTGGAAGGTCTCCCCGTTCCGATCCGCGCATTCCTCTTATTCTTCGGAATTATTATCAAGGTCGGAGCGCGGTATCGTATCCCCTGCTTTAACCGCGGACGATGGGTATCTCTGCGGCCGCTAACCGTTCGTGATTCTGATGAGAATGGGTGGCATTCCTGAAACAGCGCGATTAATTGTGGTTTCTGCGAGATCAGACCCGAGGGATTCGTTGCTCGTGCTTTTAAAATGAATCGCGGAGGATTCCATAATATCTGGTCCTTTCTTCTGTTAAATGACACGTTGCTTGTGTTTCATATTCGGGGAAAAGCGACGAAGTAAGCGCAGCTGCATAAATCCCACGAGGATGTAATCTCTGTGTGGCCATAAATAATGTAACGAAAGCTATTAGTCATAGTGGTTGTGCAAGAAGAAGTATCGGGGAATATGCTGCCTAATCGATTCGCCATAAAATCGCGTAGCAGGTTTCAGGAAGATTACTGGTAGTAACAAAGGAAAATAGTAAAGCGAGGAGGTGAAAGAAGAGGCAGATTGATTTCGTCCGATGCGCGATTAAGTATTGGGAGCATCAAATTGTCCCTCCAGCATCCTTGACATCCTCAGGAGGAGGATTTTTCTGGATAGGCCGTTGATTACTCCCTCGTATCCGATCCAACCTTCGCGCGTATTTATAGAAGCTGACGAGGCCCTATGGGCAAGTGATTCCTTTGAAAGGAGCCCCCGATCCCGAGAAGATTCCCACAAACGACCCGATCTGGGTTACAAAAAACCAGAAGAATGTATAAACACGCGCGTAATTGACAGCATTATCTTCTTGCAAATGGAGTAATTACGAGGTACGCGCCGGCTGGATAATAATAACATTATACCTGCGGGGGAATACCTAATTACGGCGTGTAACCTTGGCGCAACGAGGGATATAAGTGTTTTCCCCGGTCTATGGCGGGCTCGTCGCGCGTAAATTTTAACGCTAACGATTACCATAAACGCGGCGGGGAATGAGAGAGACCTCTGCCTAGGATGACCTCGAGAACGGCTGGAATAATTGACGGGAGGCTGGCAATTAGTCGAAAATGGTTATCTCCAATTACCAGCTGGATCGGCCAGGAATGACGGGCCGCGCAACGGGGTCGTACCGAATCCTGGAAAGAAAAAGAGCGCCGTAACGAGCCATTGTGGTGGAAAGCGCCAATTGGGCAATCCTTCCACGTACCGGGAATTTTCGCGGGCGTATTAACTTTACGACGGATAAGTGTGCCCGTGGAGGCCTGGACGGCCAGTTAGATTCCAGCATAAACAATTACGGCGGACCTTTACGCGACCCCGAATTATTGGAATAATTGCCACGCTCGTGGTAGTTAAACGACGATTATTACACCGCGCTTGCATTCCAACGGTCTCTGGCTTACAGCCTGCCGCTCAACCAAGCCCACTCTGTCTTACATTCTATTGACACGGTCGACAACCATTGGCACGTTGTACACACCACACGTACAGGCTGTTTCATCTATTCTGTGAATTTATATTCCTTGGTAAGCAGCGTTGAATTGATCGCGTGGAAGTACAAGTAGATGCAAGAAGTCAATAACAGTTTGGGGTCTATTTCCTTTTATTCAAACGGATCGTTCAGGAGCCAGCTATTCGCCTCGGCTGGGAAAAGATATGAAGAGAGGATAGTACTTTCCCTAATGGTTAATTGAAGCATACACTTCCACGAAACGACTCCCTGGGATTCCAGGTTTCGCGTGCCAGGCTCGTCGCGTTATTTCGCCAAGCCCTAGGATACGCGATAGGATAGATCCTGGATAATCGCCGGTGATAACGCTAGAGACTGGTGACTTATCTGCGGATCTTGATTGGCCGGCTCTGCCGCGCAGAGACGTGGGCGCGTTCCCCTGATGCGTCCCCACGGCACCGCGGAAATTTATCGACAATTATTCCAGAAGCGATAATGGACACGTCCGCGCAGCGAGCGAAAGTTATTTCATCGTCGCACTAACGAAACTAAGCCAGTCAAAGCCGGCGATTATCGTCGCGATGCTAATTTATCGGCCTGCCATTGGATGCGACGCGCGGCCCAGCCAGTATTTAGCTGTCGTTTCGCCATGCGAACGACAGGCAATTATTAATAATTGGACGTCCCCGGCTCGGTGTTCCTGAATTATTACACGCAGCCGGCACGATTTTACAAGGCACCGCGGCTGTGCAGCACGGGAACAGAGTCGCGATCAAGGGGAACAATGGATCCCATCGGAGAAATAATGATTTTTCGAAAGGTCGCCCGCTGGTATGCGCCGCGACTGGGGAACAGGTTGATTTCTCGATAGAATCGAGGCTAATTGTCCCGTTACGCAATGCACGCGGTGAGATCGCTGATTTATCAATACTTGCGACACTTTTGTCTTTTGTTGCTCGACCGTTCATTTTTTTTTCCTCCCGTCACGGTTAACGCCGCCACGACCGGTGGATGGATTGATCTTGACGAGGTGGCCGTGGCTCGCGCCAGAATGAAATTTTATTTCCAATTCCTATGGTACATAGGGTAAATACAGGTATTACTGCGGATGCCCCGATTACTGCGGATACTCTAAAACAGATTATGTTTAATGCTGGAAAGTACATAATATCTTGAAAATTTTTGATAAAATTATTTTAAACTCTATTACAGATACCGTAAACTGGGGTGAGTTTGCCCACTTTTGAAATTCAAATAACTTTTTTAGCACTTCTCGTGCATTAGTTTTTTTTTGTAAAATACTATTAAACGGTAGATGGCGTGTACATTTAAATAGGCTTTTAAATAAATTTATTTACTTAAACGCACGCTTTTAAAATGCCAAAAACAGTGAAAACATGCCTAAAACTTATTATTGATTTATGATTGAGAAATCGTTCTTACTCTAATGGATACGTTCTTAAAAAAAAATTATTAAAGAAAAAACCGAAAGAGGAATTTTCATTTATTTGAATGCCGTATCGAGGGTTCTAAAGTTAACTTACCTTAAAAGTCCGCAGTAATATCCACACTCCCTCTATTCTTCAGAGCGGACAGGAAACGTCTCGCGTCATTAATCGCCGCGGAGACGCCAATCGGAGAAATTCGGGTCGCCTGGATTTAGACGAGCGCCACGATGGTCGCCAATTTCGTCACCAAAATTAATTATGCACCGCTCTTTGCGCAATTCCCACGCAGCCGTCCATCTCCCATCCACTTTCGAATTTCATTTCCTCGCAGCCTCCGGCGCTTCCGCCACGATCGGCTAATTAATCGCAATTACCTGGCCAGTGAAATCGAGCCCCGACACCGGGAGCATCGTTTTTACCAATAATTCGGTGCCTCTCTCTCTCTTTCCCTCCGCGGTATCTGGACAGACGAGTTAATTGCATCTCGACCGGTGATTTATTCTTTGGCTTATTCAATTACGATTAGCTAGCGATTGGAACGGGGAAGCGAGTTGGCGGTGTATCGGTTGCGTCACGGGTCGTCGCAGTGCCTTCGTCAATTAGGCTCCTCGGCAATCTATCTTCGCTTGTCCTTCTAATATTTTATCGCCTCTGTAGGAACTCCGCTGTCCTCCTTCTAGGTACGGATAGCTGGCCGTTACGTGGCTTATTAGACTCCAAGATTTCACTCAGAAGCTTCGTCGCGTCCTTTCTAGCGGCAGCGTTCTTTCTCCTATCCCACTTGCGATCCACGCTTCGGAGGCCTGCACGACGACTGTTACTGCTCTGTCAAACTTCGGACCTGTCTTCATCGACACGCCTGCGGGAACATAAACGCCGAGGCCACCGGCGAGACTAATAGGAAGACTGTAACAGAGACGTCGAGCGGGGCAGCGCTCAGATACATTTCACGAGCGGGTCACAGATTCCGTTACAAGGTAGCAGAGAAAGATAAGGCCAATTATTCGGTGGGCCTCGGTCGGACGATTATACAGGCCTACGGGCGAGCCAACGATATCGCTGATATATTTAATATTCGGACGGTGTGAGCGCGCCCCGGTCGTCGTTAAAGCTCCGCCGTCGTAAAGCACCGTGCACACCGTCGACGCACGCACGTGCATCACAGATTCCGCTTGCTCGTGTAAGCCCGCGAGGCGACGTACGCGCGCGTACACGCGCGTATACCGTCGTTACTCGCGGCACGTCGTAAGTAACACGTGTAAAGCCGCGTTTGCACGAGCGCGAATCAGCCTCGTGTGCGCGACTTCCTCTCGCTTGCATATAAATACGCGCGTCCCTTTTCTCGATACACACGCGCGACTGCACGGGCCCCGTTACGCTCGCGCGTACAACCCCGGAATTTCGTGGAAATATAAGTTAAGGTAATCATTCTCGGAACCGCTCCGGCTACCTTACGTGTCCCCCTGTCTCGTATTAATCGCGACGCGAGCACCGTAGGCGATATTTCTCGTTACACGCGAAAGAAACGCGGGGCCGGAGGCTCCCTGGGCTCGAGGATGGTTGCGGAGATGCTCGAGGAAAGTTTCGAGGCACCACGCTGTGGGAAGTGTTGCGCAACCGGTAGGAAACGGGAGGTTACGAAAGGGGTAGCTGCGCGCGTAGCAGCATTGTTAATCACTCGAGGGACGATCGACGGGCAGCACGTTTCGGTGAGAGATATTTCCTAGCAGCGTCACGTGGCGCTGGAATGAAACAATAGTACGACGGGTTGGAGATCCGTGGTGCGAGGACCGCGAGCGCTTTTAGTAAAATTCAAAGATGCACGGAGAGGGTGGGGACCGGATGTCACGCATGCATTGCGTGCGCAGCAAGCATCGGGCTACCTCCTGGAATAATAAGCCAATCTTACGTGGTACGTACTTGCATCGGGGATCCTGGTCGAGGACGGAAACCGATTGTGGAGGAGAGTTATCTGGTACCTGGGGTTTTATACTCGTCAGGTTCCTTCGAGTTCAGAAGCAAGCTCTACTGTTTTCCCGTGAGCACATATTATGCTTGACTCTTCCGGCCTTCGAGTAAGTCTCTAGATTGTTTAGGAAAGTCTGGGGAGTAGGATCGCAGACTAGGAGCAGGCTGTAGTCATCAACGTCGTGCGCTGAACCTGTTGGCCGTTTATGAGGCAAGTTATAGGCGGACACGTGTTGCTCCCGCCAGAATACCGCCGACGGGGGAGGAAATGAAAGTTACTTATTATCGAGAGGACGGGTTCGAAAGGTGGATATAATCGCGGAGAGATGAACGCCTTGCCGGATATCAGCTGGAACACCTTCCATGGGAAATCTCAACGAGCTCGATCTCGCCTCGGGACACGCGTTTCCATTCTTCCGCGAGCGAAATCCCGCTGCACCTCTCTGTCGATCGGTTAATGGATATTTTAGGATGCAATTTCCTCCAGGTAACCGATATCTTTACTACTGCACGGCCATTATCGGCTCGGTCGATCCACTCGAATCTAGTAATCGAAAATCGAGACACCTATGCGTGGCATGCTGGCGTAATTACAAAAGGACGCCACGGTCTTCATGAATAAAACATGCAGCTTCTCGTAACTCGAGGCACGCGCTGAATTATTGAGAAAACATGTCGTTTGATCTCTCTGGGGCGTGATCGACGCAATGATCCCGTGGAATGGTACCCGAAGGACTTTGAACCCTTGCGGCATCTCTCCGACGTGTGCCTCTTGAGAAGATTCTCAAACGTACAGCTTCGAATCCTTTCGAAACACTCTTCTAATCGCACGTTCCACGTGAAATTGCCCGCCAAAATCACGATTGCTGGTAGTATCTTCTCCAGACCGTGTTTGGCGAATAGAGACTCGAGTCCATCGCCTGGAGCTCGACAACCCGGTAAACATCTGTGGAAAGTCGGCGCGGATTTTCGCGGCGCGTGACCCCGCGTATATTCCCAGCGTCATGCAAATACTCGAGCGAATTCAGCGCGGTCTCCTCGAAGCGACAGGGAGGGGAAATTCTTTTTCCTCCGACTGGTTGTACGCGCGGACACGCGAGTAGCCGAGAGGAGCGCGACAAGCCGCGGCGCGTGCACGGAATGGGCAAAGGGCCCGAGAGAGGCTGTGTGCGTTCTCGCGGACGCGAACACAGCCGCAGTTCTGCGCCTGTGTGCACTTTCACCGTCGTGCACGGCGGAACTGCAAAGTAGCCTACATGCAGGACGTTAAACTCGACTCGCGGCGGTTTGATCCGCGGGAGAGAATCGAGATATCGATCCGTTGCAACAGCGAATTCCTGCAACAGCCTCGGCCCGCCTGTCCCCATGCGTTACGCGCGGTCTTTTCGATCGGTATCGTCCCGCCGGTTGCGCCACCGTCAATGAACTTCCACGGGGTACATCGTTTTGCACCCTTTGCGACTCTGCTGCGAGTCGTCTCGGGCTCGATCGCGGGGACCTTAATAATAAGTCGACGGACAGGGCAGTAAGGACCTTAAGCGTAATCCACGGACGAGGTATGCGGTATCCTTGCATAGCAGCGAGCGAAAGTTATCGTCGCAGGCTTTCTTGGTCTCGGGCACACGTGAAAAATCTTAATTCACCGTAATTTTCCCCCAAGTTTCTGTACCGAGCATAGTCTACGTGCCAGGCGAGCTTGCCTCTCCCTCGCCCTGAAATACCTTCCGGTATCGTTCGTGCAGCACGGACACGGAGCTTCACTCGCGATCGAAGAATTTCGCATTCTTGGCGCGCGCTCCAATAAATGACGAACTGTATCATCGCTGGAAATTGGTGAGCAAGTACGTGTCCGCGTATACGCCCCGCATCCCTTACGTAACACACGGCCAAGTTTCTCTTCGCATGTAGCTACTTTGTCTCCCGATAGCAGCCTCGTAGAATGTGTAATGCGTATTCGTAATACAGGAAGACCAAATGAAACGACTCCTTTTTCTCCGCGATGCTGGTATCGCGGCACGCTCGAATCACGTAGAATTACACGCGAGGCTATCGATAAGGGTTGTAGTATTTACGGCGGAACCGCGGGATCGCGAGGCGGATCCATCGAATCAATTTGCTCACGGTGGCATCCGCTCAAAGGCGGCCGACTAATTGCTTGATCGATCCGGGAGTCGCTGATAAACGGGCGACAGAGGCTGGTAATGCGAAAGTTTCGAGGGAAGGGCCTAGGAAGGTAAGACCAGTTCCGCCCGAAACTGGTCCGGAAGATTAGGCTCGCCGATCGTTAATCAAGATACAGATCGACCGAGGAACTCCGGATCTCGTCGACCCCTCTGATCGCTGAATGCCAGATTGAATGGAAATCTCTGTGCCTGGACTGTCGTCGGTATTATCGAAAGAAAAGCAAGAGAGGCGAACAGTGGCAAATTGATCGACGCGTCTTCCGGCTAGAGCCCTTTGAAAGCGATCATTGGAACGGCCGGCGGAGGATTTACGAAGACAAATAATCGATTCAGCGATTTTTATAGCTTCATTGAACGCGCGCGGCTCTCCCTTCCCCTCGACAAATCGCTGGCCGTGGATTCCATGTGCTCGCGGGGAACGAGGCGCAGCAATAAAATTTCGTCCGGAATTTATTTATCGATTCGCCGCAGCGCGCGAGCAGATGCATTCTCTTTGTCGGTGTTGGCCGGGTATATATCTCCCTGCGCAAACTCAGGAGCGTACCTTAGAAGGTAGACACGCGATAACCAGCCTAGCCTCCCTTATCTCCCACTGGCTGGGATGAAACGCGAGGGGGGACGCGTAAGGACGCGTTTAAAGCTTAATCCAATTTCCTGGATCCTAGGGTCCTCTCGCAACACCGGCCACACGGGCATCTCGCCTTGTGGCGTTTACAAAGGCACCGTGTAATCGTTCTTACGACGACGCAATAAACGTTGCGCGCGTGGCCACGTAAATACACAGGCGTGTACGTCCCTAGGTGCTTGGAAGCCACAGAACCGCGCCTATTTATTCAGCTGAGCTCGCCCAGCCTCGGTTTTTTTGCGAAAATGCATTCTGCGGAGGGCGTCGGCCTGAGGGGCGCGGGAAACTGGACACCGGAAGCTCGTGGCGGAGTTTTCAGGGGCGGCTGACTATTATCTGCCTGTACTACTTGGAATTTCAGTGGAGGCGTTGCATAGTCGCCAGCTAAGTATCGTTCACTTTTTCGATCGCTCCTGCGCCCAATGTATATTCATCTTCCCACGAGGTCCGGGGAGAGTTTCCGAAAGCAACGGGCACGCCGCGGAGTAAAAGGGAAAGCAGGCAGGCCCGCAGGGTGGAGCGACTCGTTTTTTCGCCCAATCCAATTATTTAGCCGGCTGGATTGTTATTAATGTAATAACGACGAGGGACAGCGAAATTGTGCACTGGCTGGTCATCGAGGACAGGCCGAGAGGAAGCGAGACGGAGAGAGGAAGAAAGCACCGCCAGTGAAATCTCGACGCGTTTTTTGATCAGTCGTGCGCGCTCCGCTTGGCCACCCAATGCGTGTCCTACAAAAGGCAATACCGTGCCGATCGGAACAACAGCGAGAGGAAGTCGAGCCTCCGGATCTCCGACGATACAGAGATCCATCGTGGTACTTATGCTCGCTCTGAGCCTCGTTATCGCCGTTATTCAAGACACCGACCGAATTTCGTGAATCGATGGGCGGCTCCGCGAAACGCGCCGCGACGTTCCAAGGCTGTATTAGCCGAGGAGGAAGAGCAAACGTGCCACGTTTTCCGCTGAATGGGACGGTACATAAGCAGAAAATGCTTCCTTTCATGCAAACCAGGCGCCATCCCAGAACACCTCGAGCGCTACAGTTTTTTTCTGGCAAAGCTTCTATACCTCTGCTTCCACTCGCTTCTCATTCAGGCGTCGACCTATTTCCACGGGGGTCGACCAGTGGATAGTCCGAGTATCCGGCAATCTTAACGAAGGATAACGATAATTATGCATCCGATGAAAATCCGGCTGAGATTTAGTGGGCACATTTGAATGCATATTAGTTTGATCTCTTCGACCCCTGGTGCGAGCGATGGCGGTGATGAATTACCTATCGCACGGTGAAAACAAACGGGTAATTAGAAACCGTTGGAAAGCAACGTCGCGACCAGGAAGTCGTTACGGTATCGTTAACACTCGATTGTTGCATCGCCGGTAAACATTGTTTCGGATTCATAATCGTGAATACGCGCGAGGCGCCTCGCGATCATGATTCGGCCGCGGCAGAGGTATCCCAGATTGGCATCGACTGTTTCTAGCGGTACCGAACCGACTCCGTTACCGCGATTTCTTTGGGATCCGGTCGGCAGATAGCGACCAGATTGTTATTAAAAATATCAGAAATCTCACGGTACACGCAACGAGCTCGCGCCTCCACTGGCCTCGCGTGTAGCCTGCGTGGTCGAGCCGTAGACTGTGAACTCTCGAGATACACGGCGAGGCTGGCTCCTCCTTCCTCTTATCACTCGCGCCTCTTATCGTTGCCTGCGTTGATCGTTCATCGAGTTCCATAGTCGTTTCGCGAAACGACAGTCATTCCTCAGCTGCAGCGTTATCGTTTTCGCGCGTCCGAAAGAAAAAGCTTATATTACCATCTCGCATAGAAGGACCGTTCGAAAGGCCTCGGGATCCGACGACTTATTCCTCGATCCTCTAAAAGTCTGTCAGCCTATCGTCTCTATCCTTCGTTTCGTGGGACGTGAACGAGCAGGCTTCGATATCTATCGGGCCCAGCGTCGACCAAACGGGGCGAGTAAAACGGCACTGGAAGCGACCACGCCACACGGTGTCATTGTTCCACGGCAAAAAAGAGCATTCCAGCCCCGCGCCGTTAATTATCGTCTATGAGCCATTAACGGCGCCGTTATCATCGGCGGACATTCCGCTTAATGAGATTTCCCTCGAGTTTCTCCTATCGACTATCGGGGTATAGCCAGTGGACGCGTTGTAAAATGAGCCTTCCCCCTTGGTTTACGACTTTTCCAGGACGTCGTAGAGGCGTCCGTGACGCGGCACGAGTCACCTGTACTTTGCAATTCAGATTGCGTATAAATTTAATACCGTGCATAAATTTCGATTTAACAGTGGCGGGAGAGGGAGGGGAAGAGGGAAAGGAGGCAGGGGAGGGATCGTTGCGAGAGTTGTGGATCGCTCGCGACGAAGAGGACCCGTTTGTAGGACCATCGCCACGCGGAAGTAGATATACACGCGAAGTATAGAGTACCCCACAAAATTACCGTTTTTAAAAAAACGTACAAAAGAGACCGCCAAGTATATAATTCCATCAAAAAGAATCCCATTAAAAATCATTGTCGTAAATTAATACCCATCAAAAAGAATCCCATTTAAAAACATTGTCGTGAATAAATTCGCATTGAAATATCTCAGCTCATAAGGCACGTAGGAACAAAACGAAAACACTTTTCTCGTGTAAATCAAACCTAAACTATCCATTAGGACTATTCACAATCTAATCGGATCAACGGTTAGGTATTAAGATTCGATAATCTCAGACTTCTTGATAGCGGGTCGTGGCGTAATGCAGACACTGAGTGCCTCGCGCTGCGCATATACCTATATATACTTGGCTCGAGACACCGCCGTGTCTCTTTGATAGCAGAGGATCGGCTAATCCGCGAGCGAAGGCGCGATCTTTGGGGCCGCCGCGACGCTTGAACTTCCGTTAATTTCTCATCGGCTCGGCTCGACAACGTCCGGACAGCGGTTATTGAGGAAGGTCTAACCGGTCTTGTAATTCCCGTGCATGCAGCGGGGCCGGGTGTATACGCGAGCGGCGTGTTCGCCGCGTTTCACAAAGCCGAGCTTTCACCGATGGAAAGCTAGCCGACGGCCAAGGTGGCCGAGCGCCTTGACGCGAGCACTCGAGCACGCCGCGCGCACAGTGGGTCAGAAAAATTCGTGCAGCCTTTAAACGGGCTTTTAGTTCGTTTAAGGTCGTTGAAAGTGGGCCGCACGCGGCGTGCCGCCACTCCGCGCCATCGAGGAAATGAGCAGATTTATGTCTACCCTCGGACGACTGTTCTTTCATAGGCGAACCTAGCGTCCGTTGCCTCGACGTTCGTCTAGCAAGCCTGCGGACTTTTCCACGCGCGATCCCTGATTTATAGCTTCCGCGACCCGTTAATTGGTTCATAGAAATCATCGCGCACTCGTGCTGCCAATTTATCGGCGCGTATCTTCAGAGGAGGATACGCATAGCGGGGATGTATCCCGCAGAACGAGTCGCATACCGAATTCTCCACGCGCGACCTCCGTAAGGTCGGCTAGCCGGCCTTCGCACGAAACTGTCACCTAAAACGTTTACCTGTCCGCTCACCTGGCGCGACTCGCCGCGTAACAGGTATACGGAGAAACTGCGCGATAATGTCCGCGCGAAATTCACGCAGCTGCCTTCCCGGAAACCGTGCGCGTACTCAGCATCCTCGCCTCCCCTCGAGCGTTTTTCGTAGATGCTTCGAAAGTAGACGCGGTTCCTCGTATCTTTGGCCTTCGAACTTGGTGTTCCTAGAAGTAGTCGCTTTTTACTGCGATCACCCGACCCGGCAGGTGACCCGGTATTTTCATCTTTCTGACGATCTTCCTGGTAGTTCGCAGCCTCCAACGACTTCTCTGTATGATTTACTCGAGCAAACAGCTCACCTCGGCTTCCCCACCGGCACCGCTTTCGCAAACGCAGCTCCGTTCAACACAAACGATCCCGCGTTCGCTTTTCTGTAATCACGTCCCGCGACGCATGCCTCGTCGGATCATACCTCTGGGTGTACACGGACACGGCAACGCACTTACTCACGCACCCGAGCCGAGTTTGCATGCCTGTAACTGGTATTCTCGGCGGCGGTCGTAACGCGGATTGAATTCCTGCCGCGACGCGCTCGGATAAGGGTAACGGCGACTAAGCTGCGATATCGAGCAGGCTGTCTATCGGCGCAGCCTCCAGGTCGGCGAGCTCGTGGCGTCACTCGTGGCTCCTTTAGGGAAAGCTTCCACGACACGGACTATTTCAGCAGAGGGAAATAATGGCAAACAGCGCGACAATGGTGACGAAGGTTTCTTCATTAGGAATGAATTAGACATCGATGACTTTACCGTCCTCCTTTGTTTCTCCGTGGAAACACATTTGGAGTGATGCGAAAGGTATTCTTTGAATTTGTACTTTATGGAGTCTCGTTCGAAAATTGTGGAGTGGGTGGTGTGAGGTAGGAATCAAGAGACGTATCTTAATATATAAAGCAGAAGTGTTTGTGTGTTTGTCTGTCGCCTAAAAACTTTCGAACGGTAAAATCTGGGGTCACGAGATGTGTTACAGCTCATTATGTCTAATTAATCCAGATGAATGTGAATATTTCCACAAAAAAAATAAATAAAAATTTTCATTTTATTAAATCAGAATCTAAATTTCGGGCGGAGCCGAGTAGTACAGCTATTTAGTATCAGATATAGTTATAATAAACTTAGTTAATAGTACTCGAGTCACTTGATTTCACCCTGCTTCTGATCCACCCACTCTTGAATCCCAGAGGATCAAGATAGTAGTTACGAGCCCCTCGTACCTTGCAATTTGCGATTCGATTTCGCTGAATGATTCCGTCTCATAAACGCAGAGCGAAAGCCCGCAATTAATCGGTTGGAAAGATACGCCGTTTTGCGTCAAGCAGAATTTGACGGACCGTCTCACGGTCTTCCAGCTGCGTTAAAGAGACGCGCGTATCTGGGGAAGGGCGTTTCGGCTAGGCGAAATCGTTTCAGCCTGGTGAGCAGGGACGTCGTTCCACGTAACGTCGACGTAACGTCGTGCTGCATCAAGCCTGGCCGTCGGTGTCGGAACACGATGTCTAAATAGCATCGCGAGCGGTGCCTCGATGCGCAGCGTGAAGATCGAATCAGCGCGGTGAAAAAAAAGTTGAAAAGGAACTTGACGGGGCGAAGGGTGTGGGGAGAAGAGGAAGGATGCATGGGGAGGCAGAGAGGGAGGGAATTGAATCTGTGAGAATGTCCTTCGAGAAGTTCGCCCACGTTCGTTTTTGCTTCCGAAAAGCAAGTTCTCCGCGTGTTCGTGGAACAAAGTGGGAACGCGCGGGGCCGAGAGAAGGGCTCGGTCGACCGGTACGTGAGTCAGTCCAAAGGAACCTGGTGTAAGGTACCGGCAAGAGGAATCTTCAGCAGGACGTTGCACTGATGCGCCACGAAAGATGTCCCTCGATCTTCGGGCCGAATTAGGAGACGCGTCGCGGATACGATCACCGCCTCCTCCATTCTTTTTCGCGGCCCTCTCGATCGCTCGTCCCTTGTTCACGAGCTGAAAGCCGCCGATCCCACGCACGGTCTGCGACACGCGAGTGTTTAGAAATCGGCCACTGCAAAATCTCCACTGTCCTTCGTCTCCCATCGTCTTCTGTGACGATCAATTCTTGAAAGCCGTCTTTCAAACGGTCTTCGGACAAGCGAGCCGGGATATCGAAACTCGTCTGCGATGGAAGCACAAAGCTTCCGTCATCTGACGATCGAATCACAATGGCCGTGATAGGTCAGACCGTCCGCGAAAGAGACCCTCTAATGACTGAAACTCGCGAGGCGCGCACATTTACTCCTCGGCCAGATGCGTCGGTGCTTCGGTTTGCAGCCAGCGATATCGCAATGGACATTTCCATAAAGGACTTTACGGACCCTTTACTCCACCAATTTGCGGTACCGTTAACCAGGGATCATTACTCGGACCGTGGCGGCTCGTATACGCTGTTCGAGCGCCGTTGCTGTCTTCCGAGGCGCGTTTTTCCGCGGTTCGGAGGCGCGCACGCAATGCGGAAACGCGGGCTCGAGGGGCGGTTTGCTCGTCGTTAGCACACTTTTGCGGGGCTACGCCGCGCCGCGGCCGGGGCACCGTTCGGGCGCTGTTGATGCCCGAGTCGACGAAATACACTCGAGAAGGATCCCTCGCGCGACCAGCTCGCCGCTACCTAATTCCACGCGATCCAACGAGCGGCTCCGCGAGCCAGCCGGCGTTACTGCGTTCTGTTATGCAAAGGGATTGCAGCTCTCCGGTCTCGATCAACTTACACGTCTGTAATTCGAAATGCCTGCGGTTGCGTCACACGCTTTCTCGGTTCGCCGCACGGTGGGACAAAACGACACGGCGGCGATTAAAAATCTATAACTTTGGTTCTGGTCTAGATATTTTAATGAAATTTGGATTAATTTAATCACAATTTTACGGTCCTTAAGTTATATTAATATAAATAATATTAACCCTCGGTATCTCGTGCTAGGCCCGTGTATTTAGACTCATGTTTTCGAAATGTGGGGCTACTGGCCAATTACAATTCTCATTTTATTAACATAGTTACTAGTTACTGTTTTATACTGTGGTAAACCCCGTTTTTTAATATTTGCTATTGTTTTCATGTGATCGGTGCTCAAATTTTGCCACAATCGCAAAATTTAAGAGCTTATCAAAGATTTTTATGTTTCTCATAGTTTTTATTCATGATTCTGAAAAGTTTTTATTTAAGAGGTGCAATTTAAGTTAGTTACAAAGTTAATTACATAGCTATATATTCTATTAAGGTCATACATTCGGGTAAAATGTTAACAAACTTTTTATAAAGTTTTAAAAAGTTAAGAAAATTTATCTCTTTATTAATACAACTTAAAGACCGTAAATTTGCGGTTAAATTGAACCAAATTTCATTAAAATTTCTAGACCAGAACCAAAATTATAGATTTTTGATCGGGTCGTTTTGTCCCACTGCCTTTGACGTGTTCGAGCCTCCCGTCGCGTTCCTCCGCGCTGAATCCAGCTACGGACAATTTTCCGCGAGTCTCAGGCCTCGCATAAAGCGGAAAATTAGCTGCGGGCTCGCGACCCTTGGGGAGAGAGCGCGTGCACAGCAGCAGGAGCGATGGCGACAACGGTAGCAGCAGTAGGGTCGCGGGAAGGGCGATAATGAAATCTAAATTGCAAATTATGACGGGACATAACTCGCGCTCGTTATCCTCCGCGTTATGCTCCATTGTCGCACGCGCTCTCTCTTTTTCCGCGAGCCTCCTCCTCTGGCCGACAGTCTTCTCCCTTTCTGGTGGCATGCGGATGCCTTGCGCGCTCTGGCTTTAATGCCCATTCGAATCCTGCGCGTATACACACGAAACGGTCGATGGAATATGCCGCGGACCGTTAAGTGCCGCGACCCCGCTGCTCCGACGAAAAAAGGACCGTTCGAGCCCACCGGGAGCATTGTGTTGGGCCCGCGAGGACCACGCGGAAAACCTGCCCAGGGAGGCACTATCCAGCACTCGGAAACGTTGCGTCGAGTCAAGATTCCACCATCCCACCCTCTTCTGCTCCAATTCGCAAGATCGTTATGGGACCCCAGCTCGAAAGGGCCAACCGAAACTGTGAGTTCGGGACATAGAATTACAAGGTCTGCTCGAAGCATGCGGAAACGTCGCGTGAGGTCGTGTACCGGCAAAAGGATAGGGCCGTCTCGCGACGGAAGAGCCGTCAATGAGATAATGGGGCGGGCTGCGGGGCATAAATTAAGATATTATCATCCGTGGCGTTCAAGTACGACTGTTGCGCCCGGTGATTGTATTTATTACGACAGGCGTGTTAATCCTTCCTACAATTACATAAATAACGCCGCGGCCCGTTCGCGTTGTAAAAGTCTCGCCGCGGAATTTACGAGATGGCCGGGGAAAAAACGGCGTGGCCAGTTTCGCGTGTGCTCGAAAAGAAGAGGCCGGTGTCAGTGAAATTCACGATCCCCCGGTCTCGAAAACGGGCAGTCGCGGACCGGTGGGTGCAGCACGCGCGCGTAGCACGCGGAAACGTTGCGTGAGGTCAAGGCTCCTCCTGGCCAGGAGGACGGGCCTTGCCTTTCGTGGAAAACAGCCTCGCAGAGGCCGGTTCGGAAGATAACGCGTCAACTCGCAACGGATTTACGCGCTCCGACTCGGTTAATTTGACGCTTCGCTAAATTCCCTCGCCGGTTTTCGCACGACACGCGAGGCTTTCATTATTCGCAATTTACGGGAGCAGGCCTCTGACGGGCGAGGGTATCGGCTTCACTGTTCACCTGCTCCAAGGCGGAACTAATTTCTGGCAAAACGGTAGCGAGCCATCGTTAAAGGAAATTAATTAACAGTGCTCGCCAATTAATCGAATTTTACCGCTGGACCAGTCAGCAACAGCTGTCGAATCGTACGGTTCGTGGGATTATCGCGGTGATCCGTTCGCTTTATGAAGAACCGAGGGAGTTGCGAATGCAATCGTGGCGTGCCGGGCGGCGCAATTTTCTATGAGATTCTTTGCGCATTCCCTGGCACACGAGAGAGGTTCGATTGCGAACCAGAGGCAATCGCGCCTCGTTCCGCGAATTGGAAGATTAAGCCTCACCGAAGCCGGCGAATTCCACGCCCATTGTCGAGCCATTTATTAATACCTCTCCATCATTGACCTCTCCATTAACCCGTTTACGCAAGCCTGCCCGCGCACGATGGCCACGTAGCGTAGATCGCGAGTTATTAGACCGCTCGAGCGGATCGTTATCGTTGCCCGATCGATGGAATGGTGTATTTCCTGGCCGGGACTCCGCCGTGCATTCGCGACTTTCACGAAGAAACGATCTCGTTCGCAGCCTTAACTCTCGATCACATACCTTGTTAAACGGGACGGACTTGAAACCGAGCGCCGCGCCGCGGCACACGCGCTCATGGTGAAACGCCGTAAATCACCATTCTGTCTGCCCGGCTATTTCGAATATGTATCCACGGGTTCTTGTGTCCGTGATTTTTTCGCGACCCCTGCCAATGCTTCCTATCCCACACGAGTTTCTAACCGTTCTATTCTCCGTTCAGGATCTCTTTCCCGTTCCTTTTTCGCCTCCATTTTCGCCGAGTTCCCTGATTCAGCCTCGAGCAGTTCCGCTCCCATTTTAGATAGCCCTCCCATTTTGGGTCGACCTCGATGTTTCCGCGGTTGAATCCTTCGGATCGACATCCTTCGTTGTTATCGGTGGCTAGAGAGTGATAACGGCGGAGCGGAGGCGTGCGGTTCAATGTCAGGGGAAATCGCGGCTGGGCCCACTTCCTGCCAGGCGCGCTCGCTTCCGTCTTGCACGGGCTCTCGCAGGGCTGCGCGATAATCTCCGAAGGCAGGTCGTAGCGAAACAGCGGCGGGGCCCGTAGTCGTTAATTTCTTGCCGGAGTGAAACCGGCACGGAGAGCGCAGCCCCGCGAGATCAAAGGATAATATTTCTCACACTGGCCGACAGTATAATCGGCACGCAACGTTTCCCTCCTCGCCTTCCTGGCCGGAGCCTCCGTAGCTACGAGCGGATTTTACGTCGATGCACGTGCGCTCGCGGAAGAAAATCGGCCCACTTCGGCGGGTACAAGCCACTTTCCCGTGGCGGACCGCCTTGGATCGGCCTCGGCCAGGGATTCAGAGTGTATCGATCGATGTATCGTTTCCGAGGCCCGCCTCGTAATCGCGAGCGATAGATTTCACGCGGACTGTTGCTTCTGCAACTGCGAATGGTCGCCTGGGTCCACGTGCAAGGCTTTGTTCAAAACTGAAATGATTGTTTCTCTTGGGAGAGGAACTTGGAGGAACTCTGGACGGAGGTGGTCAAAAGGGCCGAAATAAGGTTCTGACAAGGGCCGCGGTGATTCTTGTGATAAGCCGAATTTATTGCTAACATGGTACTTGTTCCCTTGCGTTTTTGAGATTCTTGAGTGACTTCGAACACGCGCGGGGATTCTCTTTTCGAACCCGCGAGATCATCCTTCTTGGGGTCATTTCCCACGACGTCGGACACTTTTCGGAGTAACATTTAGGATTTTGGTGCGACTTGGATATGATGTAGTCTTTAGGGATATATAAACATATCTCGAAGGATTTTTCAAAATGTCAAAAATTGTGGATGTACAGGTCTTTGAAATATAGTGTTTACTTTTTTTCAAAAATTGTAACTGTTGAACTAACAAACTGATAAAAATGATCTTTTGGGTGCTTACAATGAAGATATAAGAGTTCCTAATAAAAATTATTTTACTTAATAAAAACGAATATTTTGCCATTTATTTAGCAATTATTTTTAACAAATGCAATCTTATAATTGAAGACACCTTTTTAAAAATTTGGAAAAATAGGAGGATATAGCGCTGTTTGTTCTCTTTACGGATATGTTTTAAAAACGTGGACACTTTAATATTGTCCAAATGAAAATTAATTGAATGTAACGATGTGTGAAATCACACCGGCTCGACTGGTCGGTACTCGCAGCAGACAAGCGGCTATACCTGCCACTTTTATATAGGGTATTAATGAGGACCGCTGGAAGGTTTAATGCCGTCCATAGTTACTGGAAACTCACTCTCTGTCGATGGCACTTATTGTTTGAAACATTTTACTGCCTGTGTTCTGAGACATTTCTTTTATTGGTCCTTAGACGTATTCAATCTTACCAAGGGTGGGGTTTTTTGGTCAAACAATAAGTGCCGTAACTATTAACGGTATTAAACCTTGCAGCTGTCCTCATCAATACCCTATATAAAAGTGGCAGGTATAGCCGCTTGGCCGCTGCGAGTACCGCATGCCCCGAGCGTCCAGTCGAGCCAGTGTGATTTCTCGCAGCGTTACATTCGATTAATTTTCATTTGGCCAATTTTAAAGTGCCCACGTTTTTTAAAACATGTCCTTAAACAGGACAAACAGGACCATATCCTCACATTTTTCCAAATTTTTAAAAAGGTGCATTCAATTATAAAATTGCATTTGTGAAGAACAATTGCTAAATAAATGGACAAATATTCATTTTTATTAAATGAAATAATTTTTATTAGGTACTATTATATCTCCACTGTAAACACCCAAAAGATCATTTTTATCAGTTTGTTCGTTCAACAGTTACAATTTTTGGAAAAAAAGTAAACACTGCATTTCAGAGAGCTGTAACATCCACAATTTTTGACATATTGAAGAATCCTTCGAGATATGTTTATATATCTCTAAAGACTACAACATATCTAAGTTGCACCAAAATCTGAAATGTTACTCCGAAAAGTTTGGGGAGTTGTAGTGAAACTTGTAGCTATAGTTCCACTACGCTCTGTGTAAGCATAAAGACTTTACTCACTGAGTCATGACGAATCGAAGTATGCGTTCGCCGCGCCGTGCCACAGTCTGACCTATTCCACTTATGGCGCGTCGATGTGATCTTTAATTCATGGCGTCCCCGAGAATAAAGCCTAGTCAGCGCATGTTTGTATAGCGGATTTTTCTCGCTTCGGGCTCCTGATTTATCCCCCGAAGTGTCGACCCGGTGCAGGCCGCGTGAAAGTGTTAAAAGTCGGCGGAAATTGCAGTCGCGGGCGAGTTAGTAGTAGTCGCCGGTTCGCGCTGCTGTTCCGTAATCGCGGCTGTAAATCGCGGATGCTGCGAAAGCGGGGAAAAGAAGGCGCGAAAAATACTGCCGCGACCGCGAACGGACAGCGATCTCGCGATAGCTGGGATTTATTTAGCCTTTGCACCTGTCGCGCTCTCGAAATTTAAGTCTGCCGAGACCGCGATCTTAACAGAAAACGCCACTCGTCAAGATATCTACTCGAAACTTTCGCTTTCTGGCAGTCTTCCACGTCACTTTCTTCTCCGTACCCAACTAGTCTAAAAAATCGTGTTCGAGTATCTGAACAAGCCGAGGATGAAGTACGGGGGACTTATTCCCGGTATTGCGTATCTAAATGACGGTATAGCGCAACTTAGGCTCGTAAGGGACGAGACGATGAAGATGCAAAGATTCGCCGGAGGAAGCACCGAGGTGCTCCGGTCCTCGCGCGGTGGATTATGCGCTCGTTAAAAGGGTAAATCAGAATCGCACTCTGCCGCGCGTAATTCAGATTCTCAGAGGCGATCTTCTGGGAGGAAATAAGAGGGACACGGAGGAAGAATGGCCCGGGTATCGGGCGATTCCCGCTGATTACGTGTCCACGTAATAATTACCGAGTGTGCTCCCGACACGATTAATCAAACTCCCCCCGAGTGGCCGTATATAGGCAGGGGAATAATTGAAGTTTTGACGAGTTCTCGGTCTAATGATATCGTTCGAGCAACAAGGAAGGCCGTTCCGTCGGCTCCGTAGCCTGTTGAAAACGAAGAGGAACGTAAATCGGCGCTCCTCGGGTCGTTAATTGCTTGGAAAAGCCTGTGCACTACGGCGCTCGACGAAAATCGTTTCGAATCAGCCGAGCAATTATCCCCCATCCTCCCGCTGAAGTTCGTTGGATCGGTGTCCTCCCGTGGACTTCTCATTTTCGCCCCTCGCCGCCCCTTCGTACTCACGGAACGTGCAGCTCCACGACACCTAGCCACCTTCTCTCGGTGTTCCGCACGACTACTCCCCATTTATCGTGTCCGACATGCGAGAATATCACCGCGAAGCAACCGAGAACCAGTCATCGTGCCATTAATTAGCCGGTTGACGCCTAGAAACAGGAATTCATTCCGGGGTCAGGCATTATCAATTGCTTTTATCGTGGCCGAGACCGTTACGGCGCGGGACACGTTCCCCCGCCTGCAAATAGAGTACGATGCACCCTGCGGTGCATCCAGCGCGCTCCGTCCGATACCCAATCTTTGAGGAATCACGGAAAAACGATTATCAGCTGCACGCTGGCGATTTTCCTTCGCGCGGTCCAACGGTTCTTTCGTGGACAAACGAAGCGAGGGAGATAAAGCGTTGAAAAGTAGCGGGACTACTTATATGTAGCGATCCAGTAGGGTCAACCCTCTCACTATTTAAAAAACAACTAGCCACGGCGAGAAAAAGTCTAATTCGTATTTATTACAATCAAAGAAACATTTCATATTCATTTCTGCATATCTCCCTGAATACTTATATTATATAAGCTTGCCCAGATATCGTAGAAACGAAACATGAAAAAGGTTTTTGAGTTTATTTATTGGTTTAAAATAATTATAAACATAAAAATTGTATCAATAAACCCTCCACCCCCAGCTTAGTTCTCTCAGAGAGAAACGAACGACGCGCAAGTCTCATAGGGGATAAGTCCCCATCGCCATGGTAACCGGCGACTCGGTCTCGCGTCTGGCCGTCGTAGATCGTCAAACTCCGATCCGGTTCGTGCGGGCTCGCCCGTACTCGGGCATTCCCGTGGCGGCGAGGCCAACCGGTCGGCGTACGCAGTCTCCGCGCGACCAGTTCGATTCCGCACGTAGCCAGCGATCGGTGCTCGGTCCGTGTGCGTTGCGTCGCGAATTCCATCCACCGTCGAGACGTCTCTCTCCAGTTTGTGTTCTCGCGTTACAGGTTGCGTCGCCAGTGCGTTCTATCTCGCCGTGGTTCGCGAGCATTTAGAAACTATTCGCGTTTGTGCCCAACAACGGAGGATCAACGAAAACGAGGGGCAATAGTCCACCACTCGATTAAACGGCGACTCGTGTTTGTGAGAGAGCGCTGCACGCCTCGAGGCAAATACCTGTGCCTGCTTTCGAGTCGATTCCGGCTCTCTGACACGTCGCTTCCCGCAGAACGCTGCTTTCCTCCATTCGATCTGTGAAACGTGCTCGATAGAAGCTACCTGAAACGGTACCCACTCGCGTCCGCCCCGTGGCACGCAACAGAGAGCCGCAGCCTTCGCTTCTTCGCTCGCCCAGCGCCTTCGATTCGATGCGGGCTGGAATCCCTCGAACCCTATCAGCCTGTACAGTGATTCAGTGAAAGAATTCTAACGAGTGGCACGCCGGGCGCAGTATCGCCGCGTCTGATTCTCAAGTGAAGGACGGTTGTGTGACCGTAGCGCGGGTGCTGCCACCCCTTGACGGCAAACGGTGTGCGTTTGCACGCGAGCCGAGTGCGTTACACGGTGTGTATCGCGCAACCACCTGTGGATCTCTCGCGAAGCCTAGCCGTCGCGCGACATGAGAGGAACGTGTGCTGCAGCGTTCGAGGCGAAGTACGGGATGACGTCCGGCAAGTGAGGGATAGACGAGCGAGGGAGTTGAATCGGATCGAGGTGGTAAAGCAGGTCGAATGATGACCATGTTCGGGACACTCGTCCAGAGGCTGACCTCGCCGGTCACCTCGCCGACGAGCCCGCGTCGGCGATTCAAGTCGCCGTCGCGCTGGGAGGTGCAGAGCGACCCGGAGGACGATCCGGCCGCGCCGGTACGGAAGTCCAGGGCCAAGCATCTTCTGGACAAGCGCAAGAGCAAAAGCAGGGCGCGAGCACTGAACGTGCAGTCGGAACAGATGCAGATGTGCAACGGGGGTTGGCACGACGCTGCTTTCCCACCCCTTCGAGGCACCAAGAGTCTGGGCAGGCTCGACGGCATGAAGGAGGTGAGTCGATCTCACGATTTTATCTCTCGAGAACTTCGCTGCTCTTGTATTCTTTCAAATTGGTAATTACACAGTTTGCAAGGAAGAATATTCGGGCTTGTCTTGAATATATCAGAGGCTTATCCTCTCTCTCTTATTGTTATTCGCGTGTTCGTTGGAGGGACACTTGTTGCGTGACACAGTTCACCGAGGCAGCGTTAATGTCGAAATCGTATATACAACGTTGACTCGTCGAAGGCAGTGGTTATTTCGTAAGGAAGCAGAAGAAATTCACGCTCTAGACTTTAGACCAGCGACGCTGCACTCGTTTAACATTAACGCGGCTGGTACGCGTCCGCCAATTAACGATCGCGAGGTGTCTCTTACGCCAATTACGGTACGATCGAGGGTTCTAGTAGAGTAACCGTCAGGAATTTGAGGCTAGAGCCACTCTGTGGTTTCGAGAATGGTAGTAAACACGCGACAGGCGAGCCCACGGTGGGCGTGTGCTTTCTAATTGTAAGCGACTTTATCACACGACGGCGGCAGGTTTCTCCGCTTTTTTCCCCCAGTCGCCGAAATCGCCGCCGAAGCCACGGTCTAGGCCGGGATAACGGAAAGTCCGGGATATTAGGTTGCGCGATAGGGATTAATTAGTCGGAGTCACGGCTGCGATGCGGCCAGTAGTCTGTTCTCCCGATAGATTTTAATTAAACGCGATTAAACGTCACGCTGCACGTGCCGCAACCTGCTTACATAATTGCATTCAGCAACGTAATACCAGTTTTTTTACACCGCTTCGTGGTGCTTCGCCGTCTTTTTACTACATCCAGCGCCTCGTGCCTCGCGAGTTGCGCGTAATCCACGCAAGTGGCTATGTGGCACGCGTGCGGATTAATGGGCTTTTATTTTCTGCTCGTCGAAATGTGGAACCGTCTTCGTCGTATGCCCCGGATAGTCACGATGAAATCCACTCGCCCGAGTCACCTCTATCGTGTTTACAAATCTTCGGTAGTAACACTAGCTTCGACCCTGTAGCGTTCCGACGAGTCCTCACACCACCATACATACTCGTGCCGCGCAAAAACCTCTGTTTTGTTTTCGTTCCTGTGCGAGCTGTTGCCTCTGCGTGCCAGCAACGCTATTTACGAACGGACGCGCCCTGTTGGTTTTTTGTTTATCGTAGCCGTACATATTGTTCGGAGGTGGAGATCGCGGAACTGTCCGGGGTAACTGACCTGTGGTGCCTTTTTCTGTTCTCTGAATTTGTCTCGTGCCGGTCATGATCAATTTCTAACGGTCTGGGACAATCGTCTCCGTAGATTCGAACGCTGTAAGTACTTGGTCGCGCGTAAACGCAACCGTGGCAGGCGTTTCTTGCTTGCTTGCTCTGGAGAATTACCTATGGCTCGCCCCCTTTCCGCGGCTCTTTTTCGTAATGAAAAAGCGCGCGTCGAGCGGCAGGGCCAGGTCGGTCGTAAAATCAGCTTTCACCGTGGTTGATACGACATACCGAGGAGCAGCGTGTTCGTAATTCGAGCAAATTGTACTCTCTCCGAGCGGGTCGAGCGTCGGGACGCGAAATCCCGGGTAAAGGACGGACGGTGCGAAGGGCGAAGGGCGAGTCGCGGGGCCATTAAGTGTCGTCGCCGGTGGAGCGGTACGATTCGACGTAATTCGACGAAATTGCACGGCTTTAACGACGACTCATCGGGAGAAGCTTTTGCGCGTCTCTCGGAGCGGTAACTGCACATACAGGCGCGCGCACGCACACACGAAGGGGGGCATTAAAGTGGCCAATAACGGTGGACGTTGCCAAATGTTCGCAATTCGAGCGACTCTTAACTCTTAACGACGACAGGCTTCTCGCGATCGTGTGGCTAATCTTCACCGCCGTACTTACTTCGTTTATTTGTTGGCGAGGGTACGCGTGGCGCCATTAGCCCACTTAGAGGATAAGTCTCATCATCCCTTAACGATCCCCCTTCTCTCCCCCCTTCGAGGCAGTCGAAAGAGAGAGGTTTCCAGCGCGTTGTCGAGCATCGGCTCTTGCAACTTCAGCCGAGATAGGGATCTACCTTCGCGCATCTAGTTAAATCGCGGTGCACACAGACCGGATCCCACCTCCGCCTCCTCCCTTTCCGTCCCTTGGTGAGACACGAGGAAGTCCTGTCGCCGCCCCTCCGTCGCCCTTTCGATCAGATAGCATCGTCGATCGGAGGTGATGGAGCACGGTAGCCGAATATCCCGAACGTCGGCCCTTACGAGCGATCGATACTTTTTTCTCGTCGCCACGGTGCCCGTCCTCGCGGGGTCCTTGAACGCGGCGAGTCCTTGGACCACCATCCGTAGTGCGCCCGATATCCATGCTATCAGATAAACCCTCTTCTACATCTCTCTGGCTACAATACATTTAACTCGTAGGAAAGAAGGACCTCGTTAAACCGTGGAAGTATGTAGTTTAGAGGCATAGATAGAGGCGCCAGACATTATAGCTCGTCAGAACGACTAAAATTCCACCGTCGTGTTGGAAAGCTGGCCCACGAGGAAGCCTATTGGGCCCGAGGCTGTCCGCGCGCATTCCGAAACTCTGAATCAAGCCTCGTTTCGTTCCCCCATAAACGCGAACAATACAGAGGCTTTATTTTACAAGACTTCCAAGCGTCGAGCACTCGTCAATATTTACTTGAAATTCGTCGAGACGTCTATTCGCGCGTTCGTCTGTTTACAACGAAATTATCATTATCACTGATCAAACCGATACTCTGACCGTGGGATTCCCGAATGCCTTTTAGAATCGTCAGTCGCGAATATTTCTATCGCAAATCAAAATTAATGCCCGGCGCATCAGCGAGGTTGTCGCCGGCTCGCTCTTTCGCCGAAAATCCCAGTCGCTTTTTGTCGCTGAAATGAGCCGGAGCGCAGCGGGGTTTCGTCATTGTCCGGACGGCCACGAAAAGACGAGCCAGAAAAACAGATGCTAATTGTGTGTATGAAAATCGCGACGGGGGTGTTCGCCCATCGGTTTCGTTCTTTACGAGAGAGGTCCCCCTTGTTCTCTCTCGGTTCTCCGATCTCGAGCTACTCCTTTTTCCATCCCCCCGGCGTTCCCCGGGGCCAAGGAGTTACGACACATCCTCCGGGGCATAGGATTTCGAGGCAAAAACGAGTCTTGTTGACGGCGAAAAAAGGCGAGAGGCTTGAAAACGTTTTGACCGTGACATTCTTCTGATCGGCTGGCCGTTACCAGCTGTCCTTGATCCTTCCTAGAAGATGGCTAGATCCACCGCTGGGAGCATCCCGCTCAGATGTAAATTGAATTGGTGGAGAGGATGGAGAGGAGAAAAAGGCATTAATCGCGAACGGGCCCGAGTGGTATTATGCGCATTGCGTAGGCAGGAAGTTTTGACGCGTTTCGATTGTTATCCTAATTACCTCGCGATTTTTCCGCTGTAATTAACCGGTCTCCGTGGCTTTTGCCAGCACTCACAGAGATCCTTGGCGATAGCCGGCGAGATAATTCGAACAGATTGCAGCGCAGACGATCCATCCGATGCCCCTTGACGCCTCGCTCCGTTCAGATCTCCGTACACGCGTCGCGAGTGCTATTTGCAACCTCGTCCCTTCTTCCTCCGGCTACCTTGCATCTGAAATGGCGTTCGAATCGGTCGGTGGCAAGTTGCAGGGCCTGTTCGCCGGTTTTCTCGCGCCAATGTGACGCGTATGAATAATTAAACCAGCCGTGACATTAGCCGCGTTATCGAGAATGTAACACACGCCGCGGGGAGCGCGGGCCCATTTACCAACACGACGCGTTAAATGCTGTTTGCGTTGTTTCGACAGATTTTATGTAATAATAGAAAACGACGAAGGTGTTAATTGCCTTGATAATCAAGTGGAAGTGCAGGGGAAGCAATCTCGAGCCGCGTTCTGCTACACCGCAAGGTGTGCCTTTCCTTCTTCCCGTTTTAGTTGCTCTCAGTTTTTCTGAGCTCGCACTCTCCCTGGCAGTAACGCACTTAGGATTTAATTTTAGGAGGATACTAATAGCCCGCTAAAAATCTTTTTAATGCAAATTCGATAAAATTCATGAGGTGATTATAAAAACTTATTTAAAGAATAAAATCCAGCTCTTTTATTCTTTTTTCAAAGTCCCTTCTTTGGGGGGTGCCAGGACCCCTCGACCCTACCTCTGTGTGCGTTACTGCTCCCCGGAGCTCGTCTATTAACTTTCAGCGCGATGAATCATCTCGTTGCACTTGGAATATTAATCCCTGCCTGGATCCACCGAGTCGTTTCCTTAACGAAGGCAGTCCCGTCGTTTCGGCGACTCTCGGGGGAGGAAGAAAGCGTTGTGCGGTGGCCATCTTCTCTGTTACGAACCGGGATCGTTAACTGTCAGGGAAGCGGGTGACCATGGTAATGATCGCAATTAAATTCGTGGCAATTTTCTCTCGTGGACGCTGATTCCTCTGCCGCCTCGTTAAGGACCACCGTGGTCATGGAAGCGTGGCGTGTCCGTTCCTTCTGCTCCCGATACGATCCAATTATTCGAATTAATTATTAGCCGGCCGGTGACTGCTTCGTTAACTCTGTTTGTCTTCTGAATTAACTGTAGCCGCGTGCGACAGTCCGAGCTTCCCTGATCGGGTGGAAGCGAGTTGTAGAAACGGCGACCTAACCCAGGCCTAGACTCGCAGAAGCTAGAAAACGAAATCGCTTCCGGTGGCGCGTTCGGCAGCCCGAAGGAACACCGTGGTCCCAATTGTAGCCAGATTTAGTACGTTCGATAAGCGATCGCTGTTTTCTCTTTTTCCCTGTTCGACTGGGATTCCTCGGACAGTCGGTCAGTCGGCCTCACGTTTGGCCATTACACGACACTCGGGGAGCCCTTTGACTCGACTTTCATTTAGAACGTACTTTCATTCGCTGCCTGGCTTTCCTTCCGGCCGTTCCATCCTCTCTAAAAGACAAGATTCTCGCGGCCTGCGTCGTTACTCAGTATTACGTCGGTATCTCGCATAATATTGATCTAGCGCCGAGGTGTAAATTGCCCGCCTATCGCTCAGATTACGCGAAGACAAAGTGGAGATGTCTGATGAGCGTAATATACAGTCGGGATTAATGGAACGTGCGAGTATTTGATAAATCCCCATAAACCCGGTACTTTAGAGTGCCAAAGTCCACTAAACCTTGCTGCAAGTACGCCAGGCGAGGGTGGCGGGATTTTAAATCCCTTCTTTAAGGCTGCGTTGGGCCACGTACATTCGAATAATCCTTGGAGGAACATAATTCGTGGCGCGACGCGAAGCGCGCGAGCCATCCGTGGCAAAAGGACAAGGGATGAAGCATTCCGAAAACGATGAATAATCCCCGGACCCTTGAGTCGCGCGGTGAACAAGCTCCCCTCGTGCACGGCAATCGGACACTATTTTCACCGACGATGATTTAATCGCGCTCGGCTGCACGCTGCAGATAATGCACGTACAAATGTCCGCGCCGTATGAAGCACGCACGGGACGTGTTCGCGGGCAGATCGAAATCTGAACAGCCGCGCTCCGTTCGCTTTTGTATTCCTAGTAACGACACAATGGTCTCGCGATCATGGAGAAGGAATAAACCGTACCTATCAGGGGTCCGAGAAGCGTCATCCTGCTGCGGATCTCGCGCACCACGGTCCCCGAAGCAAAAATATATATTACCCTGTCGCGATTAATCCAGCGCAAATCAGCGTAAACGGCCACGGCGTAACGTTAATTAAGATATACACACGGAATCGCGAGAGTAAATGCTCGGATCGTCGGTCGAAGTTCCTCGGGAGTCTTTAACAGGCCGCAGAAAAATGTTTTATTGGGACTGATTAAGTGGCGGGGAGCGGAGAGGAGAGAAAAAGCGCGCGGCATTAATTCCTCGCGATCGCGTTCCCCCTTAATTGAGACCGCGTTTTACGAGACTTAACCGTCCTTATGGCCAGCCGAACACTCCCTTCGTAGAGTCGTCAATTACCAGGACGATCCTCGAACGCGGGCCGACGATTTCCCATTGACACCGTCGACACGCGAGCCCGCTATTAGACCACGTTTTTGCTCGTCCGGTTCCGTTGCCGCGTCCGAGCTAGCGTCTGCCTCGAAACGCGGGATAGAATCACCCGCGGGCCGGGACGATGCTCGCGGGAGAGTTTAAAAGCGAAGGGGGCAAAAACGATCGAAATGATTGGATCGCAAGGGGGACACGGGGGTAGGAGGTTAACGGAAGACACGATAACTGGGCGCGAGCTCGATTTCTCTAGCTGACTCGCTTTCAGTCGCTCCTCTTCGCGGCTCGACGTTAATTCTCCATTTAAGCCGAACCCGTGCTCCGCGGGTCGGGGACCTTCGACACCGCCGACAATCATGCTAGAAGATGGGTACACGGGAGGGACGGGAAACACGACTTAATGTCGAGGTCGTTAAGACCTCGTTTTCACTGCATTAACGAGTAGAACGGTGACTCGCGATCCTTTTTCCACCATTCCGTGCCACTGTTACTGACCCTTCCACAGCCATTGTTCTCTCCGTTTGGGAGAAACCACCTGGCGCTGCAACGATCCGCTGTTTCGTTTGCGGCAGCCCCATTCGCGGAAAAGTGGCACACGTGGTGCTTTTACTCTTCGATGCTCCGGTGTCTCTTTGAGTTTTCGATTACAGGTGTGTTTTGTATTGTGTTGGTATCTACGATTAGCATCTGCTAATAAGCGAGACGGCTCGACGGTCTTCGCGGTGTAGCGGGAATGAGTAAAGCTGCTGAAGTCTATTGAGCGCATCCTCGCGTCGCATACTCGAGCTGAACCGTGGCAGTAAACATCGAAGGCTACCGATGTACGCTCGGTCAATTGCACACGATTGGTCGGAGCGTATTGGCGCGCGTGTAATCGATACTGGGTGCGATCGATCGGCTCGGTGTTCCACGGGATGACTTCAGCATTATGCATCGCGCGAGGAATATCGAGGAAAATGCGGCGCGGCCACGGGCAGCGAGGAGTTTCGCACGAAACCTGTGGGAGACCGGGGAATTGAATTATGGGAGCACACCTGGAGGAGATGCTATCTCCTCTGCAACGAAAGAATGCTCTGTGATGGTGCGTTTTTCTAACGGGCACGCACCCACGTCGGAGCAATAACTATCTTTGAGACGCGCTCTGCGGCTATCGATGGCCTCTTGCGTGCGTTGCTCTCAGTTTTGCAAACCAGTGGCGGATTTAAGGAAAAAGCCACAGGTGGAAAACGTTCTCAGGGACCTATTGTTTCAGGAAAATGAAGAGATAGTTTACTAAAAACAGGTTAAGTGTACGAGAAAAAATGTAGTGTTTGGATAAAATCATAAGTTTATTTTGAAGATAGGGTACAGGATCCAGTTACTGACACATTAAACGTTGACGCTGACATTATCTTATAGTTATGTACTTATAGACTAAAAGTTATAGATTAAGAAGACGTAATGAATCGTTGAATTCGGATCTTTATTACTTTATTTAAAACATTACATTTTGTTATGTCAATAGCTTAACTATTACAATTACAGCATTTGCTTTAACACCTTGTTTTCTCTTTCGCTAGTAAGGAAGTCATCGTTTCAATTCTCCTAATATTCGCTTAAATTTTTTTATCGTTTTATTCAAATTAACGAAAAAAAATTCAGTACTGTTTTTTGTATCGTATAAATAACAGTCTCAATTGTATGCTAAAATTTTTTTATGCATCATTTTATAAGATTTATTCGTTATTTTACGTAAAACAGCTTAGGGTGACAGTAATTGAGTAGGTGGCAGTAATTGTGTCTTTTATCCTAGAGTCCTGGGGAAACCTTTAAGCAAACTAAAAAGTTCAGCAATTCGATGATTGGACGAGTTGACAATCGGAAGCTGGAGGAACATTTATCGCGAGAATAGAACGGCGTCAGCAATTAAGTAGAATTTTGAGAGATACGATCCTCAAATCGGTCGAATGTAAATGTGGCGATGGTTGCGCGTTGCATCCATCGCGCCATTAGGAAGGCCGCGATCGATTGAGCCGATTAAATTGTCCAGGTGGATCCAGGTGCGGTTCGAGACGATTTTAGACGGTCTACTTTATTGGCTATTAGTTTGATTTGCGGTAAGTGGCTCGTTACGCAATGAATGCCATCGATTTCTGCCGCGGGTGCAGGCTCGGCCGGGGAGCCTGCCTCGGACTCGATAAAATCGATCGATATCTGGATCGTGTACGGTTGCCCAAGAGCGTACTAGCGCGGATCTAGTCTTGCAAGCCCCTCTGCCCTCTCCCCGGTCCCGGTACAAACGATCGCGATCCTCGATCGCACCGCGGGACATGGTTAATTCGAATTACGCTAATTGACGAGATAGGAGCGTCGTAGGTTGCTCTCGTCGCGTCCACACCGGAAACGGAGGATGAAGTCTTCGTTGGCTTTAATTCGATCGGGTGGATTAAATCGGGGCTACCTAGGAGCTGCACTGTTACCTTTATATTATATCCCCTGTCCCTGTTACACGCGCGTTGATAGCCACATACTGGGAGGGGGGCAATGATTCGTAAACGATTCGAGCTTCTCCAGGGGACCGAGAAACGAGCAACTGCGAACCGATACCAGTTACAGATAATCGGTAATTAAAACAGGGCGCGGCTGCGCGGAGGGCGATCTAAGCACGGTGCAGTTTAGAACGAGCGACACTTGACTTTTTTTTTTTACTGGAACAGCACTTGGTACATGGGAAAAGGAAGAGAGAGTATAAGAAGGAGCCTAGATCTAGTTAGGTTGTAGATCAGGGAGGCTTGTGGAATATTTTACAAAAGTCATTAGCGCTGAGCGACAGACTGGGATGATTAGTATCATTGTTAAGTTCTAGAAGCATGGCGTTCGGGTTAATTGAACCGGAGTGAATCTGACGCGGTGGTAAACGCGTTAATGGGGCTAATGGTTAACGATTAATGGGTCGAGTGACGCGATGGCGCGTTGGCGCGTTAGACGGTGTTCACCGGTGCAGACAGGACCTTGTTCCGCGGAGAATACGGCCCTCGGGAATGCCGAAGGTTCCGGTTCTGATTCATTGTCGCGTCGTATATCTAGACGCCGGTGGCTGCGTCTGTTTCGCGTGGGCCGGCACGCACGCAGACGATACATATTCGCGGGCGTTCGCCGGTCGAACGGACCTGGGGGACGAGATGCCAAGGGGACGGCGAAGGGAAGTAACGAGCATGCCTATCCGCGCCATTCATATTTCCTGGAACACAAGCCTCCTCTTCATGCAGCGACTGGGCCATTTCATTTAACGCGTTACGACCGATACGTTATCGTCCCTCTTCCACGTGCTCCTCTTCTCTCTGTTCGCCCTTTTCCTCGCTCCCCCCAGCCGGCGATTCGCTGGAACGGAGGCTCTCTCTTCCTCGACGAGCAGCTTTCTCTTCCTCCTCGCAATTTCGTCGCTTCCTCTCTCGTTTCGCTGCCGCTCGTCCCACGATATTGGTCACTTTCGTTCCTTCCTCCTCTTGGTTTCGATCTCGATAAATTTCGAATTACACGCGGTTTTTGAAATATGCTCGAAGGGATTCTTGCGGAGTGCAGAGGAGCTCGAGTCTTCTCATGGGTTTCTTTTTCATTCTGCTTCAACCGTATACTCATTTGCGACACACCCTGCTCGCGTCGTATTACAAGCGTCGTTCCATCCACATGTCGAAATCACTCGTAGATGATTCCCTGCCATTGTTTGCAAACACCTACGAGGAACGTGGTATTCTCCTTTCGCGCCCAACCGCGACGCGCACACGCGTCTCTCTACGTTCGCGCGCTCTTTGCCCGGCGAGCCAGATGATCCATCCGATCATTAGGGGGCCTAGGAATCTCAATGAACTTGCCTATAATCTATCTACTCTCATCTTGCAGTTCATCACTGTAGACAAATCCACAGTCTTCATGCTAGATACTGTAATTATTTTGTACTTGTTTATTATGGTCCATTCGGAAGGGCTGAGAATTTGAAGTTAGGATAGGGTGTAAAACTGATAGGGATGAGTTTGGAAGGATTTGTGGTGGGGAAAGTGGACTTGAGCAGGTAAACTCTTTGTCTCGACTGCATCTTGAGGATAAAAAAATGCAATTATTAGTGATATTCCAATGCTTAATCAAGTAACCCCGTCCGACATTGTTAACATGTTAAGGGCCGTACGTACAAAACATCCACGCACCTGATAAAATAAAATACCGTAAATTATAGTCAATGTATCACGTTCCCATAAAATATTCACGAAAAAACATCAAGCAGTACTTAGTGGACAAAAATCCATAAATAGTCTAAACAACAATATTTACTTCCCGCCGACCTTTTTAAATATTTCATTCTCACTGACAGAACATTCAAGTTTTTGTCACGGCGCCACATTAAATGACAAGCTGGTCATTCATATGTTCCAATATCTCGAACCGCAGCATATAACAATTAAATGGTATTAATCAACTAACCTCGTTAGTCAACTAGCCCCGGTCTCCCCTGCTTCAAACTGCCTCAAGAGTCCACCTTGTTTTCCAAAGAATTGTCGATTCGCGAGCGCGTGTCCAGCGAGATCGTAGCATGCCAAGCACCGCGAGGCGATCAGAATTCACCAGCACCGGTCAGCCGTGATACTTTTACGCGAAAGCAGCAGTTTCGCCAGAAAGCCAACAGCCTCTCTTAACCTGGACGCCCCCCAGTGGTGGTCCAAGTCCCCCGGCTGGCCGACGATGATGCCCGTTATCGCCGTTATTACATCGGACACGTGCCGATCCGCGCAGTCCAATATAATCCCCGGGCAGACAGAGAGGAGCGTGTTCGCCGACGTAAGCGCGTGGCGCGGAGGTACAGCGCCGAGCGTTCCACGATCTCGCTGGTTGCTCGCGCGGGCTTCACCCACCCGCTGGCCCACAGAGTGTACCGATCGATGATCCATCGATCGCGCGAACGATCCACCGCGGGTAGTCGCCGTGCGCGCGCAATATCACCGTAGCCGAGATTTATCTCGGGACATGCTGCCTCGGTCAGCATCCGTGTACACGTACCGCGTTGTCGGCGCTTGTACGTACACGGCGCGGGGTGTGCGCACACCGATCGCCCAGCGTACGTGAACACCGCGGGCCGGAGGTGTTCTCCCGTCCGTGCTTTTGCATACGCGCGCACAGGGGGATCGAAATTGTAACGCGGAGCGCCGCCGATGTTTGGCGAGAGTGGGACCTCGATATCGATCGATGCCCGTTCGCATCGGGCGAGTCTCGGTTGTCGGACGTTCCCTACGATTCTATTTACGATCGCGATCCAACGATTCACGAGTGCTTTCTCCCCGTGCCCCCACCTCCTCTCCCCTCTAAATCCGTCCGCTCGTAAACTGATTTGTATGAAATATGCGCTTTTGTGCGCCGATGTCTTCCTCGCGCGCGCGCGCGCGCGTTCACTTTGATGCGCGAGATAAACGAGCACGCACTCTCCACCGGCTCTCGGCTAGCCTAGAATATCAGAGGCATGATTTAAACGATCCAGCCGCGCACCGTTATGCCCGTTTATCGCGCTTCCACGCCAATTGTATCGCGCACGATCGTGGACCGTGTTTTCGAGTCCGGAGTTTCTCTTTTCTAAAGGATACCGACCGTCATTCGGCGCGGAATCGTCGGACCTTGGGAACTCTCCATGGAATCCATGGTTCCCCTGGGTTTGCCCCCAGGTTTCGCCGGAAGATTTAGCCGACAGGTGCGAGGATCGCGATGCCTCGGCCAATAAAGCGCGCTCTCGGCGTCGGGAGGATGAGTCGCCTCGTAACTCCATTACTTATGCATTCGTGGAGCTGGCGGACCGTGTCGCCGCGCGGAGCTCTCTCTACCCCATAATCTACGGCGCACAATGTCGCCTGATTATGGCTGGGCCGATACGCCGTTGATTCGGCCGGGTCAAACCTACGCGCTTTATTCAAATATTAAGCCAGGCTCTCGCGCACGCACGCTCCCCGCACGCCCAGATTCAAATGCGAGGATTTGCACCGAGGATCCACTGAACTCCGATGCTGGTCAATAACCCCATCCTCGGGGAAAGCTCTTCGTCATCTCCTCCCTCCAACCTCCCTCCGCGATTAATCCATAGCGTGGTGCAGTTGATGCAATCATCGCTACCGATACCGCTATCTGTCTTCAAGGATCTCCTCTCTTTTTACGCCAACTCGGAGAACAACTTCGATTGTACGCGGTTGATTCAATAATTTGCCACGCGATCGATCGATTTGACGTTCACGAGGACAGTCCTGTTGTTAGTCTCCACCGGTAATGGGGGGAGGGCACTTCTTCATTGGAGAGGAATCCCCGCGTGTACGAATCCGCGGTGAAATTTGCATCACAATGCCAAATCAAGTCGAGCTCGGTTCGAAGGGAGGACAGGGGGCAGGGAAACACGTGGTTGCGAGTTGGGACGTTCCGAGAAAGAGGCTTGGTCCCTACGAGGATGCGTACATATTTAAATACCCTCGGTGCACTGGTACACTTGAGTGAATGGCATAGGAGGGTTACTTTCTCCCAGTATTGGTACCCCTTTAACTAAAAAATAATTATTTTTTTGTACTTCACTTTCGATGCTGTTTATTCATTTTAAATAAAATCGTGGAGCCGGATTTTTCATAACAGAATATGAATGAATTTAATACAGCACCAAGTATCGAAATAAATTTGTTGTGTCATACCGTGCTTCACGATTTTATTTAAAGTGAAAAACACCATCGAAATTGCAGTACAAGAAAATAATAATTTTTTTAGTTTTTAGTACATTTTTTCTTCCAAGCTTCTTCGGTCTTGATTTATGCTCCCCTCGTGGAGATCCAGGGAGGACCTTCGACCCTGCCTCCACCTTCGAGCATTTAGAAGGAAAAGGGAGATAAAAGTCAGCGTAGAGGGTCCACACCAGTCCCAAGGTTTATATAACGATGTTTCTTTGAATCTATTTATATACAGGATTATTCAAGGAGAATTTAAGAATTTAGGGGTGCGCGGTAGTCGGAGAAGTGGACAGTGATGTCCAAGGGACACAGGTGCATGAGTCAACTCCACGACTATAAATACCTTGACCCTCCGCCTTGGATCATCTTGTATCAGTGAATCTCTCGTGATACCAGACTTTTCCAGGTCAAGTGAATTTTCGTGTTCGTTTACACGATGGCGTTTAGATATCGAGCCACGCGACCTCGATTCTTGCCCCGAGACCATGACGAGACAGTCGCAAGACGCGCTTCGACCCATTAAACTCGCTCGTGGCTCGATCGTGCACCGATTCCTCGCTCGGTACCGCCTTGTCCTTGGACGAGAATTTCACGGCACCGCCGGTTTGCGCAATTCCGCCGCGCCTTTTTCCTTTTTTCCCCACCTTTATCAGCGTCGTGCACCTGCGAGGCTTGCTCGCGCGCTGCTCGCTCTCGCTTGTCTCTGAAAGGAATCGTGAGAAGCGATTCGCGAGCACGTGCACGCGCTCCTCTAATGCAGTCGTTGCAGCGGGGCGGTGCAATCTACAGGCAATCTCGCTGCTTCCGCCACGGCTGACGAAGAAATTGACTCTCGATACTCTTTAACGTCTAAGTTAGCCGCGTGGCTACACTTGGAGGTCGCTCTTTAGAAAATCGGGTGCTTTTGCTTCTTAGGGGATTCCTTCGACCCTTCGAGGTTTTGTAGTTAATTCGGAGATGGTTCACGCTCCTCCGTTTATCCACGATGGCGTGTCGTGAACGACAGATCGCTCGGTTAACCGATCGAAACGTAGCCGCATGGAAATTTATTCGACGCGAGAGGTAGGTACCTACGCTAGCGGAGCGAAGAAATTGGATTTATAAAAGTGGCTCGGGGCGACGTATGCGAATCCACGGTCCCCCGTATTCCCATGCGAGACGAGGACGGAGGGCAGCCTCTCTCGAGACGCCCTTGTACGTTTTTATTTCATAAGACCCGCTCCTCGTACGTTTCCCGATTTCTATGGGAGAGAGAGAAGAGGAGGGCTGGAAAGCCCGCAGCAGCTGTCGCTCGCGTAGACACGTGACGAGACGCGGACGTTAAAAAATGGGGGTTCATTGTGCCCTTACCTTCAGCCACGTGAATCCACTCTTGCATCGATTTCACGGGGGCCCTCTGTGCTCTCCTTCCTCTCCTCCCTCTCCGTCTTCTCCACCGTTTCAGAGACAAAGAGGGACAAGCGCCACTGCCGCGCCGGGGCCAGTCACTCATTTTTCCATTAAGACGTTACGCTCGTTACCAACTGACTCACCTCGCATTCCTTGCTCCAATGGCCAAGTCACTTTCGGACCACCCCCATTACAGACTAACGCGAGCATATTACGGAGCAATTACCCCGAAGAGATTACGCAATCCGTTGATGCACCGTGGAAAGTGAATGGGCCACGATTTTGTACGCGCTTTGACTTTCACTCCGGCAAAATGAAGCTTATTTGTCGTGTCCACGATGGAAATCGGTTCGCGTCAGATACTCGATCTTCTAATTGTCCAACGAAGAAAGGAAGGCATAATTGACGGTACAGAGGCGACGACTACTTTGCATTCCCTCGAGCAACGCCCGTTCGTCGACGATTTCGCTGTCTCCTCGCGTGCTGCTGGCTAAAAAGAACCACGATGACGAAAACACGTCCAACAATGTCAGGCAGGCTTTTTGTCTAGACAACGGTAATTGCCGCTTTCTTCCTCTCGTTTTATCCTGCGCGTGTACCGTAAACTGCGCGTCGACGTTTCGACGTGACTCGTGAAGTGGAGCGCGAGTTGAAGCCTCGCTCCGAGGAATATTCGTCGGTGGCCGTTCTTCGATGGGACACTTTTGATACTTTCCCTTTCGTACCTGACCAGCAACGCGCTCTCTTTGCCCGTCGACCGAGCGCGGTGCCTCGAAATTTACGAACCAGAACGAGGGATAGACGGACTCGTAGGAAACGATGCAACAAAAGCACGGCCCAAAGGAGATAGAGACGGAGAGGGAAAATGAAGCGAGAACGTACCGGAAGGAGGCATCCAACAGGATGTGCGAGCACGTCCTTTCGGCATTGTGTTTGCACCGGAACTGTGGGAAAACTTCCACACTCGGTGTGCGCCCACGGCCGGCGCACGCTCGCGATTGTTGCGCTGGCAAGGCCCGTCGTTTTATAAATATTTATCACGCGAAAATTGCCATCCGCGATTCGAGGGCTCGCGTTCCTCCTGCTAATTAATTAGTCCGCCCGGGACGCGATCATTCTGCCACTGGGGTGCTGGTTTTCTCCACTTGCACGAAAATGGCCTTTAATCGCGCGATAGAACAATATCGATATCTTCCTGGAGCCTCTGGGAACGAGCCCTGTGTTAGAACGCGTGGCTCGTCCGATCGATGGCAAACGAAATTCGATTCCATCCGCAGCCGCGTGGATACCGGAGGAGAACTTTCGCTTGCAAAACGTGTGACGTGCGTCGACACGGTCGAGGAAGCACCTATTGCGTGTAAACTACAATGGCATGCCCATTGGTGAGTTTCGCGTGAAACGCCTCTCTTTCTCTCGCTCCAGGATAGGAATTATTTACTTCGAATTCGATTGTTCTTCCTTCCGAGGCTCGAGGACGCCAGGCTTCAGCTGGGAATCGGTAGAGCCGTGCAAGGAAATGGCAGAGACATGAAACTCGAAGTAGCGATCATATGTGACGTGGGTATCGCCTAATTGGATTTGAAAATCATTCCATCCGACGTGCCGTCGATCTCGCCAGTAAACACAGCTTCTTATTTCCCACAGCGAATCGAGTGTATCAGGAACGAGTCTCGCCTCGCGGCTTAATTAGCTTAGGCTGGAGGATCGCGGTAATCTTGGCGACATCCCGTCGTCCCTCGCTAAGTCGTCGTCACGCAGTCCGTTATGAGAAATCTCGACGTGCAACGGGGCGAGGGAGGTGGGGGGAAGTTAAGGGGGAAAAAAGGAGAAAAAGGGTGGCTGCGTTGGGAGCGAGCCGGTCGACTCTCTCGTCCAGCCAGAGATCGAGTCGATTTCTTAACTCCAAAAGAGTCGAGCCTTCGATACTCCGGTTAGATACGTGACCGACGTACACACGGTCGACATTTATCGATTTCCACGCGAGATCGCGAGAGGAAGGACGTTGATCGAAGCCTTTAGAAACTCCCTTGCCTTTGGAAGCGCACCAGCGGGGCCTTGCCTCTCCGTCTGTCGTGCAAGGCGTGCACGCGCACGCCGCGGAAAAAACGAAGGATTCTCGCGGATCTAACCAGTTCCGTCCAGGGGGAGAGACGGACGAATCGGTTTCGATACACGTTTCTTTTACAGCTCCCTCCTTGCCGCTCGAATATATACGCCGATATTCCACGAATTTCCCTTCCACGAACAGGTGAAACGAAACGGCGAGTCTCCGAAAAAGGAATAAATTTCCAGCCGCAGCGGAGAAATAGCCCCGCGGTCGTACTCGCGTTTATTCGAAATGGAATGGAGGGATTCCTCCGGCACATACCGCTCGTGTTCCCTCCCCCCCCTTTACGATCGTTACATCCTCGCATTTCATTCGATAGCTCTGCTCGATCAGAATTCAGCCTCATTCCTTTTCGATGCTCAGTAGCCCGAAACTGAACAGGTCCGGAGCTGCCGCTTACTTGCTCAGCAATTCGCTCGTATCAGCATAAATATGCGCGTCGATCGCGAAATGGTCAAAGAGGGTATCAACGCGGAAAGCGGTGACCGTTGGCGAGAGACGAAGGGGGGAAGAGGCTCGCGTTACCGGTAACGCGCCGAAGAACCGAGCCGTTCGCTCGCCTTGCTTGCCTCGCAGCGAAGAAATATTTGGATGGTCGCGTCACGGAGTACCGTTACCGCGGGGTGGCCGATCGGCGATTTTTCGTGAATTTCGGTCCCCCGAGCGAGTCGCAAATCTCGCGCCCAGGTCACGACGTCGAGCAGGCATGCCCGTGTTCGCGTTCCACGGAGCCGAAAGAAACGGACGGGCACCGGCCACGTACCGCTTGCTCCCTCGTTAATTAGTCGTCGCTTGCCCTCTCGCGAACCCTATTACCAACGTGACCGGACGCTCAATTATTTCGTCATTGTCTTGATTGGCCGACCCGCGGCCCGCCGCACTTCGTCACCTCCTTCTGGACCGTACGGGCGCCCTAATTAATGGCGTGTTTCGCGTAAAACGAGGCAGCCCCGTCGGGACGTTCGTGTATCTTCGGCGGTATCTTCTCTCTTTCTGTAGCGTACACTGCGCGTTAACATGGTACGCACCATGTTTCTGTGCAGTTGTGAATATTGGAAGATAGCCTGTCTTTTTGGCAAAAGCTTACCACGGTCCAGTGGATCCGCGACACGATACTTGCGCGATTCCCAGCATGAGCACCATTTCGTTTTTCTTGTGTTTCCGCTCCAGATACAGGCAACCAGGCCGTATAACTCGCCCGCGCCGATTATGGCAGGACGGGCTTTTGCGCGTGGCTCGTTATGCGCGCCGCTGCGTTCTCCGCAGCGGCAGCTCGCCTTTATCACGGCGTACGCACCGGCCGGCCAACGGTAGGCCTATTTCGAACTCCACTTCCGCACTAGAAAACGCATTCTGTCATTCAACCTGCCGACCGCGTCTCGTCATCTTCGTCGACTCAATGCCCTCCCCGTGCCAGCAAGCTTCTCCCTCGGCCTAACGGGTCTCGCGTTTCATCCATAACACCTGTCATCAATTTCTACGAGGCGCACCTCGTCCAGCGGGGAGAACGAAAGCGAGAAGGAAATTTTATGGAGGAAACGACACGGAAGAGTGAGTCGCAGCCGAGAAACGCTGAATCTTTTTTGCCGCGAGATTCCTGGATGAATACCGATCGTCGAGACGGCCGCGGTGGGGGTGGGAAATATTTGAGAAAAAGGACCGACGTTAATTCCGAGAGGGACGACGCTGAGAGGGCATCGCGCGGCAAAGGGCTCGCATTACGGACGTAATAATGCGGGGAAAAAACCTCGAATTACCGTCGTCGGTGTTGTGGCGCGGTAACACGAGATCCCCATGGAAATCTTGATACACCCACGTCCGTGTAAAACGTATTTCGCGGCGCGCTATTTACATAACGCAGTTACGTGCCGCAGATTCGTATTATACGTCGGGCCGGGGCGTGTATATTGCGTGTCATTTCCTTCGCTCGCGCCAGCGCCGAGGATCGCGCCGTCCTCGAACACGTGTCGGACACGAGGCTTCTTCTTCGTCTCTTGATCGTCTTCGTCCTCTTTACCCAGATGAATATCGTGTTCCGCGGGCAGATTTAATTGAAACGTTGCGGCGACACTCTCGCCCGAACGGCGAGCACACCTTCAGGTTTGACTCGTGTCAGTGACGGGCGTTTAAGCTCGAAAGTGGTTGGCGAACTTTGCGACAGAGAGGTATCGGACGCGCCAAGGATACGGGAGGCTGAATTACTCGAAGGACAGGTCTCTCTGCTTCGTACCCTCCGAGGATATCCTTGGAAAGATCCCATCGGCGCACAGTGGGACGAGAATGCCTTATTTATCTGGACAATTGCCAAAATTTGAAGTGTTGAAATTATGTTCTATATCTTCGTTAAATCTTTATCGAGTGTTCGTAACATTAGAAAACACAAAGAAATAAGCTTTAGATTCACATTAGGTTTGATCCAATTGTATATGAATCTGAGCTATATGAAAATTTTAGTCTTTTTGTTTTTCAGTTGCACCACTTTAAACAATTACTGCCAAAATCCTAAAGTTCTCAATATTTTACATATTACTGAGTATCTTATTGGTAATGATTTCATACAAAACAGATTCTGAATTAAGTTGGATTTCAATTAGGAGGAAATTCCCTACATATTCACAAAGTTTCAGAATTTTTAAAATTTCCGGGTTCGGGATGTTCCCTCGTTATTTGTAGAAAATCCAGAAGAATTGCATTATTTTCTAAATCTCAGTTATTCTACTTAACTAGAATTGAAAGTGTGCAAATTTTTACAATCAAAGCCCAAACTTTTGGAAGTAATTGCCATGTCCTTTTATTGTCTTTACGTCGTTCCACTGTGCGACGCTCGTCTGTCACGACTGCCCCTCGTTTCACCCTTCCCCTCGGGGCATGCAACGATTTCCATGCCAGATTTTCCGGATGCACGACCCTTCCGCTCACACGGGCACCAGCTTGCCGGTTCAACCCCCTTCCCGACGGGTTCACGCATCCCTCGCGGTAAAACGAACCTGTCCGTACACCTGTTGCACCTCCACTTTGCTCCGACTACGTGTTCTCCTTCGCTCTCGTTCGTTCCTGTCCGTGCGCCGCGCGGTACACGCTACCTGTTGTACCTCCGTACGCACACGACCGTAGAAACAATTACACACGGTTGACTCAAACGAATCAAAGAGCGGAGAGGGGCCGGGAGAGGCGGTGCAGACTGGCAGAGTCGCGTAACCTGGTTACAAATTGCTGCATCGCGTGTCCCGCCAGGTAGACCCTTGTCCCTCGCTCGCCTTTCATCCGCAGGTACCTCGTTGGCTGGATTTTTTTAGAATTCTATGACTCGGCTCGCGTGTGAACACCGGAGACTTTGTCCAAGATTTGGACGAAGTTGTAAGTAGCTTTGAGTGGCGGAGGGTCGACAGCGATCCCTTAATTTAAAAATCGAGCGACTGCTTTCGGTAGACATTACCTCCCCCCCCCCCCCCCCCCGATTTCCAGCGCCGATCTCTTCCACAACACGCTTCTCCGTGCTTTCCTTCGTGTTTTCCCATCGGTGCACCGTTATGCGCTACGCGAGCTGTCTCGCCCGCTGCGCAGGTGCGCGACGCGAAGAGTGACGCGCACTGGCTCTCCTCGGGCCGAGCATCCAGTAGTCCAGAAACGAGACGAAAAGAAGAGTGGAACGAAACGTAGCTGGCGCGAAACGAAAAGCCTCCGTCAGGCCTGCCCTCCGCTCCTCTGCCCTCAAGCACCTTTCCTCCGCGACTTTGGTGTCGCGCTTTGTCCACGTCGCGGACGAGGAACGGTCGAGGGGGATCTCTCTTCTCTTCGTCTCTGTCACCGGTACCTGCGCGCGACGCGTCTGTGGCCTGGCGATCGATGACCGATCTTTGATCGGCGAATGCCTCGAGCGATGGATCTGGCGTCGTTGCGGGTCTAAGCATCTCTGCATCTTCGTGCTTGATGGCAGGGTGAAGAGTCTAGGATGCGGGGAAGTTGCTACGGAGTCAAAGGGATCTGAAACGGTGGGGTAGACCGGGGTTGGTTGTCTCAAGGGGTAGGTTGACTAATTGTTAATAACTTTGCATCGACGTATGCTCTACTGCGGAAATATTCACTGTAGAAAGAAGTCACTTCTACTATGCCATGTATTTATGTTCGATGCTCTATATAGTTACAATAGAATTAAGGGACTATTTTAAAGTTTGTTTATTAGACGATTTATTGACATAGTATTTTTGTTTTCACATAAATAATTGAAGGTTATATAGATTATTGAAGTCAAAATGATAAAGGTTTAAATGTTAGAAAAACATTAAAATTCCTTAATTGTTGTCACATTGAGTCAACATTAATAATTTAATCAGATAGCCAACTGTATGCCCTATCAAATATACTAACCGGATTAATGATATTTCGCCCACATAATTTATAAAAACCAGAAACTAAAAAACTGGCCTACCAGCCTCGGTCTTCCCTACAGCTTGATGGAAGTTGAAAGGAAATTGAAAGAAAATTGAAAGGTTTCAAAGGAGCATAAAATTCTTATTCATAGAAAATAGAGCTCGAGCCTCCATAGATCCTGACTTCCGTTACCCACTTCCCTATTGAAACAGGTGAAGAACGCTACGTCCTGCATGGAATATTCATGGCAAGCTAGAAACCGGCAGTCGCATCGGTTGGAATCGGATGGAACTGGTTTCGACCCGCGTCGATGGGTACAGATGAGACTAAATATAGCGTGTCCGTAAAAAATTGCGCGCCAGTGATAAGAGGAATAAATGGCTGGCGAGCCGGAAGAGGGCGAAGACTCGGCTGAATCCCGCGCTCGATATTCAAATGACGTAATCGAATAGCATTCGTTGCTGTTAGCCGGTCGCGCACGTAACTCGCATCTCTCGCCGCGAGTAGATCAGGCTATCGATCTCCCCTGGCGTATGGAGCCGTGGAAAACGCTCGCATTCGCGACCGCGGCCTCTCGGTTGCCCCATAGCAGCAACATCGTTGCGCATGATCTACCTACGCCGTTCTAGACCCCCGGGATTTATGAGTACAAGCAGATTAAGACTGCGAGGCGAGTTTTCAAGCTAACTGACCTTGACGCGCGAATGCCTCGCGATTATACATCAATCGTACCTACATACGTGTTTCCTGCACGAGCGAGGAATCGTTCTGTCGGGTGCCATATCGTTCCTCGTCCTCTTCGACGCCGTCCTTCAGCATTCAGGAAGCCCCGAGATTCCGTTTCGCGACTGTCCACCGTTCCTTCGTTTATTTCTAAATAGGGGGAGCAGGGACGAAAGCTCGTCGGATCGCTATACGCGCCCTATCGAATCCTCGGCATCGGATCGCGATAAATCCGCTTTATACTCGGCTCGCCTGGATGTCTCTCTTTCTCTCTCGGTTCGCGCCTATTTCCAGTTCTCGCGCTATATCCGTCCTCTGGCCATTCAGGATAACACTTTTTCTTCGCTGTCCTGGTCTGGCTGTTTGCCTGCCAGCCTGGCTCTGCTTGTCTGCCTGCCTGCCTGCCGGTTCTCTGAATGACCGTGCCTCTCCTCTTCGCCACGCCAGACCGCTCTACCTGCGACCGCTGCACACCTAGACATTCGCGCCTCCACGTGAAAAGTAACGCGCTGACGATGCTGTATGGAAGTTGGCGCATACTCGGAGAACACCTCCTCGGTAACCTTGGCTGATCTCCCACTGTCGTCGAGCCTCGCACCTGGTCCCACGACCTACACCCTTCGCGGTATCTCGAGGCATCTCGATCGCCCGTGGATCACTCCCAACTTTCCATGTAACATCGTAGCACTTGGCTATCCAGCGCCAGGGCCAGGGTACTGCGAAGGGTTCGTCGATAATGGCGGTGGGTTCGCTTCGCACGGTGCTCGACGAATTTGTTCGCGAGAGCGACGAACAGAAGGGGCCACAGCTTTCAGTCTCCTCGGCACGCTCACCTTCTCGAATTCTCCACACTCCAGCGGCACGTTCCGATGAATCATTCCGATACGTTTCTCGGAGCTACGTCATGATTGCACCGTCAGATCACCAGACGCGATCATTCGCCGCCTCGCGACAGCTTTGTTCGCGACCCTGTTCATCGTCCTCTCGCCGATGCACTCGTGGAAGCGTGTCCATTGCGCCAAATTACTGTAAACTCCGTTTTGTTCCGTAAGAGAGTCGAATCGCCGGAGGAATGCCAGTGTTCCTGTAACGGGCCTTAGGGGGGTGGTCGGTACTCGCGAATCGGCTAGCTGAAAATCGCGATCGCGGCTATGGAATCCCGCGGCATTTCGCAAAGACCAGTGTACATCGGGAACAGGTCCGTGGACGCGCTACCTCCTCGTCCAGCCTTGCTTCCCTTTCCGTCTGGCTCTCCTTCTCGCGCCGCTGCCTCGCTCCTGCAGGGCGGAGGAGGCGCGTGTGCATTCAGCTCGCACACGCACACACTGGCGAGCTCGGTGTAACGCACAGGACGGCCTTCGCGGCGAATAATTATGTAGGGGATTTTTCAGTGGTTGTATGCCTCTCTTTCTCCACCTTCTCGTCTCCCCTCGGATCCTCTCCGGTCCCCCTCGTCACGGTTCTCTCTCGCCTTTCCCTCTCGCTCGCTCGTCGCCGCGTCTCGTTCCCTCCGCTCCAGCGAACTGGTCCCGCAGGCTTCGAGAAGGAGACTCGTCACCGCGCCCGAGAGTTCGTTCCCCGTTCAACGAGGGGATCTGTCCTGGGTACTGGTCCAGAACAGGAACAGGCCGGCCTGAATCGTCCCCGGATGTCGACGTGGACTAAGCTCTTTCTCCCTTCTTCGCCGTGCACGCCGCGATCGAATCTAACGCGCGTCTCGGAGCCTCGAAGCTTCGCTCTACTCCACGCTCCGAGCACTTTTTGCCAGGGATCGGGCTCCATCAGCACGCTTTAATCGGCGATTTTTATTGCTCGAACAGCCTGGCCTGGCCGAGCGAGAACAGGGGCGACTGCTCGACGGAATTAACAGGTTCGCGGGGATCTATATCTAGGTGCACAGATGACTGGTTATGTAACGAGGCTCGTGGACTTTTTGCGAAGGTGTATGTATTTACAGACCAAACGCTGCGTTAGATTTGAGTGGTACTAGGGATAAAGATACCCATCCGACTGTAGCTCTTTAAATTTCAATCTGCGAACCGTATGTACTCTGACTGGACGATAAGGTAAGCAAGGTTCCTTGCTCGCGACGGGAATCGCGTGACGATCACGGAATCTCTCTGCCAGATCGATCGGGGAGAAAAATCGTGTTGCATCGGGGGTAGAAAAACCGCGGTAATCTCGTGACCATTCGGTGGGGATTTTTCCCGGATCTCCGGGCTCGTCCCAGCAATAACTCATCGCTAATGTCGCTCAGTCGCTCGTACCTGGCGAACTGGTTTCGATTGAATACCCACTGCGCGTTCGCTGCCCTAACGATTAGAGGAGAGAGGATCCTCTTCCCCCTCGTCCCTCCATCCCTCTTATCCCTGTTATCCCGTAGCTTTCCACGTCCCCCCCCCCGCCCGTTTCCCTGCTGGCTGTCGTTGCTCTGGTCGCGCGCGACTCGTCGCGCTGTTGGATATAAATATTGCATGATCGAGTAAAATAATTCCACTGGAGCGCTTCCAGCTTCCCTCTTCCTCCCTCCCTCTCTGTGTGTCGTTCTCCCACGAGCTTTATCTGGTCGGTTGCCGGAGCGCGGCGGATAATTGGACGGGATGCAGTAGGACGGAATGCAGGTGCATTTGTCTACGGTACCAGCGCGAATACATCTCTTATTCCCTTTTCCTCGCTCTCTCCAGTCTCGTTCTCTTTCTCCAGGCATCCACCGATGCGCAAATTAAGGGCGATTCCGTCCGAGCGGAATCGCCATTTCGCATGAAACGACTCCTTCTCCTCTTCTTCTCTCCTTCTTCCAAGTCGTTGGCATCCCTTCCTCGTCTTCTTCTTCTTCTTCGTCTTCTTCTTCGTTGTCGTCTTCTTCTTCTTCTTCTTCTGTGCTTGCTTCTTCCCCTCGGTGTGCGCAGGCCGGTGCCATGCGTTCCCGTCGTAAACGATCGGCCGAAGTTTATTAAAATGCAGCGTAATTGCGCGGCATAAATATTGACTCCACTTTGGAAGCTTTATTTTAACTTCCTACGTCTCTGGATTTTATACTCGCGCAACTCGTTCCGCGTCGTTTCTTGTCGTTCCAATGGTTGCGGGGCCGCGCAGGGAAAAGCTGCGTCTCGCGATTTGCCTTCCTCTCGCGTCCGCTTCTTCGTACTTCCCCGTGGCTGGTCGATGATCCTAGGGCACGGGAAAAAGTAGCCGGCACTCCAGGGGAACCTGTAGAAGGATCACTGTCCTTTCAACATCGAGATGTTATATATGCGAGGATTAGCTGTGATACCTGTCCTAACACCTAATCTGCCAGGATGGCAGTTTATTGTGCGGCAATAGCGAATTTCAGGCGGTTGCACGCGATGCAGGCTTCTTCTGTGTGCGGCTCGCCAATGGGGCAACTAAATTGACCGTGTTTTAGGCTAGACTCGAGTTGTCAGTGGACAGGTACAATTTAGAGTTCGAGGAAAACACGGGGCCGGGGCACCAGATGCATGGCTAGCAGGTGCATCCGACAGATGCAACCTTTTCGGTGGCTCGGGGCAACAAAAGAGAAGGCCCACGCACGAATGTAACCGCTACTCCTTCAGCTTCTAACGGGTTCTACCGTTGCATCGTATTTACCTTTCAGTTTAATTCAATCATCTGCATTACTCGATACTTAAGGTCCATCGTATCTCCTATAAATCTATTGTGATGCACAGAATTCGTGCATAGGTACATTTGATCAGTGGCGCACTCAGGGTTTAATCTTAGGGGGAGCCGAGTTGAACGTATAAAAATATGTTTAATGGAAATTCAATAAAATTCATTAGGTGATTATATAAATTTATTTAAAGGATAAAATCCAGTTTTGATTTTTCGTTACGAAGTCCCTTCTTTGCAGAAGAACATACAGAGCAGAGGGAATACACCTTGGTATAAGGCATAGTCTTTGTTTGGATAACTCGGGAGACATCGCCACGAATCGTCCAAAAGAGAGTTCCCCCCCGCCTGCAGCCCCCAGAGTCAAATTTTCGACCCTCTCCGGTCCGTTAGGCGATATTCGCGGCACCTTCAAGTCCTTTTTCGGTCGGTTGACTTCGCCCATGGGCTCCGCGGACTTTTTTCCCCTTTGTTCTTCCGCCTGCAGCAGCCCTCGAACAGTATCCTTTCCTCTCCCCGCCCCTTTCTCTCGTTTTCCCTCGGAGTCTCTCTGGAACGAGCCGCCCTCGGCCGTCTCTTTTTGCTCGGCGCTGGGCTCCTGTCTGCATTTCTCGATGCTGACGAAGCTTCGTGGCACGCGATCGGTGCAGCCAGGAAGAGACCGACTCGAATATCTCGTCGAAGCGGCTGCACATGCGACGTGTATTCTCAGGTGCGCGCACGAAATACGCTCCGCTTCTCCTCTTCTCCTCCCCCTTCTTCGTGTATCTCCTTTTTCCTTCTCTCCTTTTCTCCTTTTTCCCTGCATCTCTACCGCCCCCTCCGTTGCGTCTCCTCCCCCATGGGTCATCGTACACGACCGTTGAATATTATCGACGATTAGTACCACCGAGCTTTCTCACGTGAGCAAACACGCGGATTTGCTTTTCGCCGGCCGATCCGCGGCCCATGGGAAAACATCTCGATGTGTTTTCGCTCGGTCCACGGAGCCAACTCAAACATCGGCTAGCGGGATCCGTGCACAGCCGGTTACCCTTTCGAGCAGAGTCAGCTTATTAGCTGAAACCTTTTCCTGACAGACACTCTTTTTACTTCCCTTTGGGTTGTTTATAACTACAAGTGTTCTATTTAGCATTCTAGCGCCTTGCCTTACTTTGGTACTAATTTCCGATGTTCCTTTCTGTTTCAGGTAAGCTTTGACGACTTAAAGTGATCCAAGGGGTAGCCAGCTCGTAAGTACTCCTACTGAATGGGGTATTTACCCGCTTTGTAGTCGTAAACCGAAACCTCCATCAACTACGCACGAAAAAATGTTGGATTACGGGGTTCCTCGACCACGGACACGTCACTGCGCATTAGGTTTATCGCGAGATCGAATGAAAGCGGATGTTCAGCTTGGGAAAAGGGTTGCTCGATCTGGGATTATTCCAGCCACGTAATTTCCCCCTAATAGAGACCGTGAAGAGGGTCATCCCTTTTTCCTCGTACCGCGATATCATCGTCTCCCATTCACCAATGGTTTCGTGCCTTTAATAGCCTCTAAACAACCGCGACGAGCTGCGTCCCTGTAGTAAAGCCAAACTCCTAATGGCCATCAAAGGCCTTAGAAATTCCAATGCTGTAAAGCAAAAAGGATCGTGGGTGGGACGAATCACCAAAGATTCATTTAACCTTCAGTTTATTAAAAACTTGCACTAAACATTCAAACAAAAATGCTCGCGGTTCGTTCGAACCCGTCACTACTTTCTCCAATTTGCCATGGGTTCTCTAGTGCAGCTCGCTCTTAGATCCTAGAGGTATCTAAACAATTTCACACAACCCTTCGATTACACATTTCGCGGTTAATGCAGCGAGCAGTTAGAATAAGCTCGGTATCGACCTCGATTCGCGTTCACCGGCTGTCGTGGCCTTCTCAGCCCACTGCTCGTGATCTGTTCGCTATTGTGACTCGTCGGGGTCAGAGGTCGGGTCAGCGCGGAAGGTCGTTGCGCGCGAGCAACAGTATAGATCCGCGGGAATGTGTGCCAGCGGTTGCCCCGGCTTCGAGGATACCTGATTGCCTGGGTCAAGGTCACTGCCTACCGAACCACCTCGTCCTCCACGCTTCTACCTACGTACGTGCACTCACGTTCGCCCGTATGCGCTGCTCCCACTGGTCGTGGCGATCGAGCAATTCCAGGGCCGACATTCCCTCGAAATTATCTCGATAACTTGTTCACCGAGACTCCGCGCGCATTCCGTTACGTCGTTGCATCGGGTCGAACGTTCAATGCTCGATGTTCAACGTTAGCCTCGCGGAAGCCCCGAAAGGCGCTGAGGATTCGAGTTGCTCTGACGGTACCGCATGGCACGTTACTCCGCGCAGATCTGCCCGAAAGTTTCATGAAATACTGTATTAGGCTAGACCGGCGGTGGAGATTACATTCATACGGCGACCGGGGACAAAAAAATCGACGCGGAAAACGTAGGAACGACTCTGGGCGACTTGGAATCCGAATAAAGTTGAGCGCAAGGGAGCCGAGAACTGTAATAGGCTCGCTGCGCCTTCCCTTTTCCGGTGTCGCGGGCCTGTCGCGACTGGAAATGGATTTATTGATTTATTCTTGATTCTGATCCTCTGGAACCGTTTGCTGGCTCAGCTTGGAAGAAGGCGCCCGTTGCCCCCTCGTAATTGCGCCGATGAGGGCGATTAAACGAAAAGTGGTATTAGCCGCCCGCCTCGGCGGCCTGATCGTTACCTAAGATCCAGCTGGCCAGGAAATTATGAAATGTGAGAAAACCAGCCAGGTAGAAGGAAGCGCAGCCGCTTCCTTATGAACCCGCCATTAATCCCGGTCAATCAGTTTTTCCATTGAAGCCGGTGGCATCAGAAATGGAAATTACGAAGTCACACGGAAACGCCGCGTCCCACGAGCCGTTCACAGGCGCGGATCGCATTAATTCCGAGTGAAAACACGCGTGCTGCTCACGTTCCCGAGAGGAACGTGCGCGATGGCGGATCATCTAGCGCGATACTCTCGTAATCAACCAATTATGCGAGCCGTGTGTTCTTGGACACCCAGGGCTGCACTGGCTCGGCGTAATCTAGTAACTGTACTCGATCTCCGAGAGTCTGATCCAGAGGGTCGAGGAACCAGCGAGCAGTGGACCAGTTGCAGGCGGACTTTCGTGTCGATCGAATTGAAAGGAACGGGCGTGTCACGGGCCGATCGACGAGAATTTCTCCACGGGCTGCCCCCGTCATGGCCTAGCAAGCGTCAGTGAAAAAAGCCTAGCTGACCGAGCAGCAGTCCGCTATTTGTAACTGTCCACGGATCGGAAGAAGTGGACAACGTTCATGAATTACCAGGGTTCTCCCTGATTACCGCTGGTAATAGGTCTCCACGGTGGCATCCATCAGCCGCGTGTCCGCAAATGGGTCACTCGGTTCTCTCTGCTCGCTATCCTCTAACTGTACCCGATTGAAATTGGACAGACTTTCGCGTCCAGGGATTCGATTTTCCACGATTCCACTCCCTTCGTTACTCTTCTCCTTCTTCAGCCTCCTTTCTTTCCCCGATAGGCGACATCTGCCACCATGTTCCGTGGCACCCAAAGACCACATCCGAAGAGGAAGAGCACGATTACACGTAGCTGGATGACGCAGGGATCGAAGGTATATCCAGCAACACGCCAGCTACCGTGAAACTCATAAAGCGGGCTTCCTCTTCCTCGAGCTATTGTTCAGGCTCGACCAAAGCTAATCGACTGAGACCGACACCGCGATGTTCCCGTAAATGATCCGCCAGGAATCCGCGCGCGGTCTCAACCTATCTGCCCCGATGTAAACGTTGCAACAGAGTCGCGTTAAATCCGTGCGCCGCGATCAATTAAAGTCCAGGCTGCTATTGGTCCTCGTTCTTCTGCGGTTATTTCCTCTTTCATCCATTAATTGGACGTCAGGGCCAGGATGAGCTACGTTCTGTTGACTCAACTGATTGGTACGCGCACTTGCACGTTCTTCTATCGTCTTCAGCTTCTTCCACAGGGGCGTGATTCTTTCTTCGGCCTCTCGATCGATCTTTTAAATGGAGATGGTACAGTGGGACCTTAGCTGCCCTAGATAACAAGGAGACTACATTATCCTGAGTCGAGGGACTGATCGATTCCCGGGCCCTTCATAATTCAGGCCCTCCTATCAAAATTACGGGCGTAAAATACGGAGAAGCCGTCGAGTCTCGTTCTAATCTCCGCCTCTGCGTTCGTAATGAGCGATGGTCCGGCTGCTTCTCTAGCCCCTAGTTAATAGGTAGCGCGTTAAATTACGGCTCGGTGTGATTTACGGTTCGTAAAGATGGAAATGATCGGTAAACAGTGGAGCCGAAGGGTCCGCCGGCTCTCTGGTTAAATCGCGCGGCTAATAGGCTTGCCGTGGACCGTTCTTGCTCGATTCCTCGATTCGATCGAGCCATCAAGCCCGCCGAAGTTCAAGGAACCCTGGCCACTCGGTCTCGTTTCATCCAGTCGTTTCATTTACGGTAACAGTTACGTGTGATTGTTTCCTGTGGATGATTGGTCCGCCACTCTCCTCTCGATATCTGCCTCGCATCCAGACACCAGCTGCCGATTATTATCCGCGTTTCTTGCTCCGCGAGATAACAGGTCCAATGCTATGTGATACGCAGCCAAGGTTATTTTTTCTTTTACGAGTTTACATTATGCGCCCTCGCGGCATTCAGAGACTCGAAGAAAATCGTTGTACCGAGCTGCCGCGATTTCTATTTCGAAGTCACCGTCCGCTGGAACGTTGAATTCGCTGCGGAGACCTAGAAACGGTCTCTTGCGCGAATTTCATTCCTTATGCGAGATTAAGACTCCTAGAAACTCCTCTTCTGTTAGAACAAATTTAAGATTTGAATCCGGGACCATGTATCCGCTCTGTGGCGTATGTATGTTTCAGGATTTTTTTTTCTTATTATCAGTGAAAATAAGTTTTCTTTTTAGTATTTCGGATTTTTTTCGAAAACCGTTTGTCGCACGAGAGAAAGTAATAGAACAAAAAAGATGCTCCTTGTCCGAATCTGCAACTTTTGTTTGTCATATTATTTTTCTTTTGATCAATAACTTGGAGAATATTATATAAAATCGACTTTGCGACTTATAAAACAGTGATTTAAACGTTTTAGGGTTCAGGGGCACTCTTTCCCGTTACCCGATCGAACTCAAACTTTATACAGATTTTTTTTTTAATTATTTGGAACTATTCGGGGGTGCCCCGAAGAAAATTCAAAAGTCGAAAATAAGAGCCACCCTAATGTACACCAAGCTCGCCGTGATCGTTTTTCGAAGGGTACACCAGGGGGGACGGCGATTCGCAGAGAGTCCCCGCATTCCTCCCCGTTTACGCGTGCCTTCGTTAAAGCCGCACCAGGAAGAGATGCCTCGTTACGCCGCCTCGTATTCGTCGTCTCGTCTTCTCGTCTTGTCGTCGTCGTTTATTTCAACGAGCCAACAATGGGAGAGAGAGGACGAGCGAGTCTCTCGGGGAGAGAAAGTTTATTACGGGGCCAGAGTCGCCTCTTCGTTCCACCCTCTTCCCTCCTCCGTCCTTTCCGCGTCTGTGAAAGGTGCACTCTCGCAGGTGGTACGAATCGGCAGGCAGCCTCGACGAAAGTGGATGGCACAGGTGTAACGTCGGTGGGAATCGACTCGTTTCCTCAAATCACGCGAGATATCTCGTCGTACTTGAGTGAGGAGCACTTCGTCTCAATCTCCTAACACCGCAGTATCTCATCAACAAAATCCTCCACTTACTTGCTTAAGAACTCGAATTTTCTACGGTTTCGTGGAAATCGAGAAGGGCGCACGCAAACCCCAAAGAAGACTGCAATATTTCATCGGAACGACTTGGGGTGGTCGCATTGTTTCAAGGGAGATGCTGGTCCCAGAAGGGAAAAGGACTCGAATTTCCATAGTTTCCGAGAAAACCATCTCTCCGCCGTGGACCCTCATTTTTCTTCATCCCGCCCGTCGCGTACCGTTAACAATTATTATCGTTGATCCTGGAGAAATAACCTCGGAACGTTCACCTCGATTATCTCTCCCCCAGTCGTTCGACGTAAACCGCAGTCCGCCGCCAGAAAGGGAACGAACAAAAGGCGAGGAGGAGTCGGATAAAATCACATCTTTTCAGCGAGCCAGCCTCGCTGCTGTCCAACGGGAACTGTCGTGCAAAGGGCTACTGGGTCGTCCTTGTTCGCGTTGCACGCGTGATCGACGTATAAAGGAGCCGGAGAGCCACGAATTCGATCGATGATGGGGGGGGGGGGGGGGGACCCTGGCGATCGACGATTAATCGAGGATGCTGTTTTTCTCCGGTAACGGGGGCTCGTTAAACTATCTGACGGACATACAATACGCATCAGGGGAGTCAGGAGGAGGAGATTCTTTCTTGGAGACACGCTAACCCGCATCCTCTGCTCGCGTGAAGCGCACAATGAGTCACGAGACTCACAGTTCTTAGGGAATTCTTTGCGTCACCCTTGTCATTCTAACTGAAGGAGGAGGGTCATTCACAGGGACTATGAAATCTCGCCTCACATATATCTGTCACTGTATAACAGAGTAATGCGTTTCCTCCCAAGGCCACTTCACCCTCTAAAATCTCAAACGGTCTATACTTGGAACTCGCGGCGAGATCCCCGACCTTTGAGGGCCTCCACGGAACACGCCCCTTAGAATCAGCCACGCGAATTAGAGGCCGTGGGCTGCGGCTTATATCCGCGACAAATTTACGAGGAAACGTGCCCTTGATTCTTCCCCTGGACAGGTTCAACCCGGACAATAAGCAGGGGGCAACGTGCAGCAAGAAGAGAAGGAGAAAAGGGAAAAGAAAAGGTGGCTCGCGCGAGATCGCCCACACAATGCGCCTCAGCTAGCGGAACACACGGTGAATTGCGATGGAGAGATCCAACGGGGAGCGAAAACCGCGGTACGAGGGCCAGGATTTTTAAACCGTGCGTCCCCGATTCGAGCAGTGTTTGCACCGGGGTCCGCGCAAATATGCGAAAAAGCCTGTCGAGCAAATGTTTGCACCGTAACGCGGCACTCGGTTCCTCCAGGGGCTCCTAAATGGCGAATCAACGATGTTCCCACCAACCACCGAGAGTTTCATCGGTACTGAGCACACGATGGACTCGCTTTCGTTGCTAATTTCATTACCGGGCTACTTACGACGGTCCAATTTAGCTATGCCCCAGCTGGGGGGTCCGACCCGGCCGAGGGACTTTCACTGATTCGGTATCGGAGGATGCTCGGCGAATCGAGGTTAAATTCTCCGCTCGTAGCGCGGATATCTGTACCTGCTTTCGTTTCCCTTCTTGGTTACCCTGAATCAGTAGACACCAGTGGACGATTGTATCTTAAAGATTCCGCTAACAAGGAAAAGTTCCCAATCCGGAAATTATAGAAACAATGACACTTTGCAAATGAATAGATGATAAATATAGGTATGTATTACGTAATCTTTTTGCTACATAAATTTACTCTAAGGGGGTGAAATTGACCCCTGAAAATCCGGCTAATTTTCCGGTTTCGTGTTAATAAAAAAAAGTTTTCAGACAAAAGTTACTTCTTTTAATTCGGACTACCTTATGGGCAAAAGGGGGCAGCTGCCCCCCCCCCCTGTTTTTTGAGTAAAAATCGCTTATTTTTCAAAACTGATCTTTATTAAGTTTTATACTAGACAAGGGAATATTTTTATATTTCGGTTTTAAATTTTTAATTAAATTGACATTATAAAAAGGGTTAAAAAAAGCAAGGGGGTATATTTTCTTTACCATCACCCCAAAGTTGCCCCATCCTAGAAAAAAGTCTGCGGACGCCCCTACTTATAGGTAACTTATAGTTCTTACAGTTCGCGAGTTACAACACAAAATCGGAAAATAGCCGAGTTTTCAGGGATCTATTTCCAATTTCACCCGCTTAGAGTGAATTTGGGCAGTAAAAAAAGTGCATAATAGAAATCTATGTATCTTCTACATATGCCCAAAGATTTATAATTTCCTGATTTTCGGAATTGGCGAATCTTCCCTTGTAAGTTTCCAATTAGAACCCAGAAGTTAAAACCTCCTACAGTTCTTTATGCACACAAGTGGTAATTAACCTGAAACCTCCAGCAACCTCTCCTGCACCACTTACTGCGGCACAATCAAATTTATCCCGTCTAGTCTGCGTCCGAGGCATCCAACAATCGATACGAATCTGCCCCGCCGACAGATTCGAAATCTCCGGGGCGATTCATAGGTTCGAAGGAAAAAAGGAAAAACGCTGCGCGACGATAGGAATCTCGGTCGCGATAAGACGCGGCGGGGTGCACCGTAGATACCAGAAACGGTACACCGCGCTGGAGAACGAGAGAGAGAGAAAGGTGTATGTAGGTTAGAACGTGGGTGGACCGTCGTTCGTTTGTTCATTTTACGTTAGCGCGCGGCGTATGTACGCTGCATGTACGTACAGGCCGGGTCCGAGGGTATTGCCGGTCGAGGATCGTGTCCCGTGGCCGCTGCTAGAGCCTCGTCGACAGCATCGTAATGGTGTGTTCGCGGCGATCGCGGCCTGGCAATTAGTTGGACTGAATTATCGATCGGCGACGAGAGAAAGAGGGAACGGGCTGCTGGGGTATATCTGCCTTTGTGCGGCTAGATCGATGATGCCTCGAGAGACGCCTCACGGTTAACGTAATAGGCCCATGGACTGGTAATTGTATTTAATAGAATTCTCGGGATCGCGGCTGCCCGATCGCGCATCATGCCTCGCTGCGTCGATGCACCGGGGGTCGATTCCATTCTGGAGGAGCTCCAGACAGCTGAGTTACTCATTCATTTTGCGAGCCTCAGATTCGACACCTAGGATTCGCACTCCACCTCAAATAGGACGATCTAGAAAAATCTTAGTCCTTTTTTCTTCGACCGAGTTCAGCTCGCGGCGATGTAACCGTGGCATAGGTTCTTGCAGATGAGAAGCGAGGCGGTCACCTCCCTCGTGGAATGCGCGGTCAGTACCCCTCCTCGCTGTTAAACGCACACGCGTGTACTCGCGTACACTCGCGCGCACGCACACGCTGCTTTCCTGCCGCTTCCGTACGTCATCGTTCGCGGGTGCTTCTTCTCTTTGGACGGGCTGATCGCGGCAGGAAATTCAGTCCAGTTCGTCCGAGTCTCCGGCAACTTTCCTACATCTTCTGCTGTGTTTCATGATAAAATTAAACCTGCCCTGGGATGCGTAGTTTACAAGAGTTTAATTTAGACTCGAAACGGTAAACGGGCCACGGAGAGTTTTCATCAGGGATCCCTGGATTCCGAGTCTTCAACTTCCTGAGATACCAAGTGCTGCGTGGGACGCCTCCACCAGTGTTTCAATTTATCGCGAAAGAAAGCACCGCGGGTTCTCACAGCGTAGCTTCCCTTCGAGCACTTAATCAACCATACTTCGGGCAAATCCAAAAGAGGCGAGGCATTCGGTAACACGAAGAATTCTTTGACACTGTACTGGCTCGGTCTCCATTAGCATTGCAGCGATAAGCAGAGCCCACAAAGGAGCCACCGAGATAAGGAATTGGTCGACTGTATCTCACTTTTTGGCGAAACACGTGTTCCTTGTTTGCGGCTATCTCTTTACATCGCTCCAACGAGTGTACCTGTTATCCGAGGAGGGATAAAGCGCTCCCTCCGAAACAGAGGTGGAACGCAGTCACGAATTCTCCAACGATCCTCCTGCGCAACCAGCACGCTTGACCAAGTTACGCGAAGCCGATAGAAATCAGTAGCCAGGAAGGAGAGTAGAAGCTATCGATATCCAGCTCGGAAAATTGGACTGCAGCTTTAATTTCGACTGAAAAGAGTAGAGCTGGATGCCGAAGAGGTAGGCCAGGATACTCGGCGCTCGTACCGCAAAACTGCAGCTGCACCGATTCCCTTAAGTGCGCCTACAGCGCCGCGGATGGATTTTACGAGGGAATTGGAGATCAGGGCCCCGACCGGTGCCTCCTCGCCGCGCGTTTTCTGCCTGGCTGGCCTCGCCGCTGTAATATGCAGAAGCCCGCAGGGATTCTTCCGTTTACTCCAGGCGGCCGTCTCTCCCTGCCCACGGATTTATTTTATTTCTATTTAATGCGGCTCGTCGTATCGTGGCGTAATCATAATGCCCAGAGATGGACGCTCGAAAGCGGCGACCGGCCACCGCGGCTCGCTAATAAACAGTGTAATACAAATTCTCGCGGAACGATCGGCGCTGATCAGAAGGCTTGCCCATCGATTCTCAACCGAGGGGGGAAAAACTCGATTCGGAAACCGTGCAGCCTGCAGGGATTCAATTAACGGGAAGACTGATGGCTAAGTCGTAGTAATCTTCTTAGATTGGATTAGCTTCTTAGCATTAGAACAGCTCCGACTCGAGGATCTTGGATTTCAACAACGCCACTCCGCCGCCACGGAGTTTGGAAATTCGAAGTCGAGTGCACACGATTCTTCCTCGGAGAAGGCTTCTTTTCAGAACAAAACGCGACTTGCTGCAATTGAGTTTCAGATCGATTGCAACGGCGGAGCTAGTCGCGGTTCTCGGTGCATTCGGGTGCAGAGAGGCGCGATTTTCAAGATTTCTCGCGAACGTTGCGAGGTTTTACGATTGCAACCTCGACAGGCAGACTTGTCGTCCCCCTTTTTCCCGATGGCGTACCATACCGCCCCGTTTACGCGAGTTGCATCAAACTGTGGCAGGGCAAAAGCATCCATCGGAGTCGTTGCACCGGAACCGCGCTGATTTCCCCTGCTCTGGCTGGACGAACAGCATCGAGTGCGTTCGAAGCGTGTAACACGAACGACAACCACGTCCCGTGGTCGGATATGTGGGTGAAAAAAGTATATGCTCGCGAGCGTAACGCGTGATGAATTCATTTTTTCTGTATTCTCGAAGTAGAGTCCGTTGGCGATGGTAAAAACTTTGGGGGCGAGATTCGCGGTTGTAAAAGACTCTAGCACGGTGGTTATAAGTGTTGATGGAACCAGAACCTCGTGTCTTGGATGTTTGAAGCTGCGAAAGGATTAAGGTGACGAACTATGCAGAGTAGCTTGTATATAGCTGTGGTCCTGAAATATCCTGGGCGTTCGGCAGTTGAAAGGAATTCTTATCGAGGTCTCTTGTGTCTTAAACAACGGTGAACTAGAAGAAACTTGAAGCAGTACCTGAAACGTCTTCGCTGTTCGACAGCTCGGGCAAGTGTTCTCGGTGAAAATAATGGGCCCTTTCACGGAACGAACAATGGAAAGGTGGCGGAGGTCGAGTGTCCAGTGACAAGCCACCGATAATCCTGTTCCTCAGCCACACATGGCAGTTCTAGGGTTACCACGGACGATTCCGCTTTTCCATTTCGGCAACGTAACACCCTGCTTTGTTTCTCGCCGTGTTATCTGCGTCCGCGGCCACTCCATTGCATTCTATCCACAGGTGCCTCGCTGGGTGTCCCGATAACCGCCACGTCTTCGGGTTTCCGGCTCTATTTACGGAGTTGATTAAGAGCGGTGTTAGGAAGCCGAGCGGAGAGAGCATATCTCTAAGAACAGAGTGGCAATGACCCAACCTTCCTAGCACAATTTCCAACAAATCTGGGGTCAAAGATGCGGGGGGTGGAGGAATTGGAACTTGAAGAATTCAAGCTGGAAGGGCTGCAGAGTTCGGGAAGTTGAATCTCGAAGAGTTGAATCTCAAAGAGTTGCATCTTAGAGAGCTGAATCTCGCGGCGTTCCAGGCAGGCTATCGTTTTCGAAACAAATTACGCGAGAGGGGGCATGGGTAGGCTATCGTCCGAAGTACAAAGCCCCGGTGCCGCTTTTTGCGGTCATTATTTGCTGGGAAGAATTCAAAAAATGAACCGCAGAGGCGCGACAGGGTGAAGGGAGGGTGGAGTTGGAGGGGGTGGAGCCCGGGAACAGGAAGAGAAGGGAGTGCTGGCCAGCTGGTACCGACCCAACAGTCCAGGGCGAAGAAAAACGGGCGGTTAAGGACGAAGAAGAGGCGGAAGAGCTCGCAGAAAGGAAGAATGGTAAACTGCAGAAGAAGTCGCGGTCGAAGTGGCCGAAGGCACCGAAGCCGCGAACCAACTCGTAGAAAAAGGGACTTTTCAACGGGCGAGCACAGAGAGAAAGAGAATCGCTACATTGCGGTGGATGCCGGCCTGATAAAATCGCGCTGGATGATGAGTCTTGTTCGCTCTTACGGCGAGATAATACGCGATAGACGAGACCGATGCAGTCGCTGAAAGTTTGATTGGAACCCAAAGAACGTACGCCATGGGTAAAGGGTCGACGTCCTCGTCCGAGATAACGAACACTCGACGGATCAGACCTGTCAGCGAAGCGACAGCCCTGTTCTCGCTGGCTTGGAATTTCCACGGTTTTTTTCGGTTCGATCCGCCGGCCAATCGGCGGCCAAGGATGCGGCGAGCGAACGAGACAGCTCGAGGAGAGGCGCAGGCGATGTAGATCCGGGCAATTTATTAAATCCATTACCATAATTACCGTTAAATGCGGTACACGTACGACTTGACGCGATCCAGGGAGCCGGAGAGGCTCATTTTCCATCGGGGGACGATTAAAACCACCGTAGAAGAGGCTCTATCCGGCCATTCCAGCTCGCGGGAGCTAGCTCCGTGCACGGTTTCGCACTTAATAGAAACGGGAGCGATCTCAATGTCCTCGTTAATTAATCGCCAATAGAAACCTGAGTAATATACCCTGCTTGAGGGAAACTCCATTGAACGGGCGCCGTTAAATCATCGCTCGCCTCGCCCGGCCTCTCCTCTCTCCGTATAAATGGATTCCTTTATGTCCCGATCTGTAATTGGAGTTAGCGATCGCCGGATCCCGCAGGCCTCCCAGCCTGGAGAAACGGGCTGCTCTCGATCCTTATTCCATCATGGGCGTGTTTAAAATCAAGTAGCCACTTTTGGTAGGGCAAATTTAATCCTGAGTGTTTTCAATCTATTACCATTCTACTTGGGCAGTGGGTTTTTACCTCGCCAGGCATTGTAAGGTGGATAGCAACTTTTCCCAGGGATCTTCGTGAAAACGAAGGCCACGAGGGGCCGCGTTCTCGAGCGTGTTGCGTAAGGTGCTCGCGAGGGGAAGCAATTTATCCAATTGTCGCCATTGTTTGCGAGGCTTCCACCAGATTCACCTTCGCCCCCCACCGAGGGCCCCTTAATTATCCCTTAATGAGTCTCTAGCAGAGATTCGCGGCATTTTGCTTGCGCAACGTAGCGTCTCCATCGAACATCGCCAATTAAGCTTCCCACAGCACGCATCTTCCATAACAGTTATCGCAAGTGTTTTCGAAAGATTCGATCGTTTTATTTCGCGAGGTGGCTAGACACAGGGCGCTCGATCGCCTCCGCCGCTAGATACGTTGTACGACAACGGTGTAATAGCGTGCCGCGATCTTCTGGGCCGTGAGTTAAGCTGCCAATAAATGTCTGCCAGTCGCGCGGTCTCTTGTCAGCCCCCGTTTTTGCCGCGGCAACGAGGAAGCACGTTCACGGTTGCGGAAAGATTGCAACGAGGGGAAAAAAGGGGGGCGAAAGATATGGTCATCGCGCGTGTTTTGCTTGCGCGGAGGCTTGAACGGTGCACGCTCGATCGCTCGTGCGAAACTCGCGGGGATCGACGCGCACGTCCACGCCTCTCTGTCGTATTTCGCTCATCCGAAGCTCCGAGCTTCTCGTTTTCCACCAACTTCGATCGCGGCTCGTTGCACGAAACGTCGATATCACGCGTGTATTAATCGCCCGGTCGTAAATCAAACGCGACGGGCGTTAAGAAGTCCATAGAGACTCGGGTGAAAGAAAGAAAGAGAAGGAAACGGGGACCCGTAAATCAAGGGTGATTTAAGAGCGACACAGCTGTACGCGGAAAATCATTTCTGCTTGGCTGTTAAAAGAATGCAGCGGCACAGTAGGTCTCATTGAGGCGACTGACGCACCCACACGCGTCGAATCGCCACAAAACGGGCCTTTATGCTGCTCCCGGCTGCTCGAGAGTCAAGAGCATTGATATCGAGGCGGTTTTTTCGTCGATCGAGAAATCCTGCCCGCCCCGCGGACAGTGGGGTCCATTATTCGTGGCAAAGAGAACGAAGAGACGTCGACCTGCACGCCTACGAGACGCTGAAACGAAGAGGCGCAAAAAGATTCGCGAAAGAGATGGAAAAATTGAACGATCAGCCGAGGGGCTCGTTAACATAATTACTGCGTGCCGGAGACGTTCCAATATGTAAATCTTAATCGTGTTCGCCGCAGAATTCTTTTCCTCCGGCTGTCTTAATTTAATCGATGCACCGAGATTCCCGTTGAAGATGGTGACGGTAGGATGAACAATCGTAGGGCTTTAGTCAATTTCGCGAACCTTTCTCATCCTTCGTCGTTCCACTTCGTGACGATTCGATCAGAGTTACGGGTGTGACGTGTCACGCACGTCTGAATTTCGTGCGTGCGTATTTATTCACCGGGTACACGTGCGTGACCACGTGGGCCGAATCGACTTTATCGCCCCATCGAACGATTCAACCCCTTTCTGTATAATTAAGTGGGAGTAGGACGAAGGAACTGATCGATTTAAGTCGCTTATCGATACGTGAGAAAAGGTGAAAAGGTTCTCTGTAAGGAATTTGAATCATTAAAATATTGAGAACTTTAAAGTAATAGGATTTAGGCAATAATTGTTTAAAGTGTGTGTAAAGACTGAAATTTTCATACAGATCAGATTCGTATACAATTGGATCAAACCTAATATGAATATAAAGTTTATTTCTTTGTGTTTTCTAATGCTACGAACACTTAATAAAGATTCATTGAAGTTATAGAACATAATTTCGACACTTCAAATTTTGGCCGATGTCTAAATAAATAAGACATTCTCGTCCCACTGTGCGAAGGCACACATATCTCGTAACTCAGGCAATATTTGGGGACATAATATTCGGTCAGTCTCCACCGTATCTCCCACGCCCAACCGTGTACGCGACACGCATCCGAAGTGTTTCATCACGTTCGTCAGTGAACACGTGCATTTTGCCACGAAGAGGGCAAGCTTCTTATCGTCCCGCCAGACTTTTCTAGAGCGTCCCGCCGGGTCCAAAAAATCAAATGCGCCGCTTCTAAACGACAGGCTTGCGTGTAGTCCCCTCAGGGATCCACCGAGTCGTAAAACTTCGCCCACAACCACGTGTTTCGGGAGGAACCTCGACTGCAACGTGAACGTTTTACCCAACGAGAGTGAAGCATCCAGTGGAAGTCAGATGCTCATCAGTCACTCGAAGGGGTCCAGTGAAAACGGAGGAACGAATTCGTGTCCTCGAACGCGAAATCTTCCTCGGCTAATGCGCATTTAAATGCTACGCGCGCGATGCGCCATAAACCTCGCGGTAATGTAGTTCATGGATGGATAAGACGATAATTAAGAGCAATGCAACGTCGAGTGAGGCCCGTACGGAATATAGCTTAGCCTCGGGTGGATTTCTCGATCATCTACCTGCATCTTCTCGCAGGAATAAGGGCGCGCTGCGGTATCCTTTCCATCTGCCACCATCTAAACGCTGAAAAATCCTCACGCGTGCAATTTTACAACCTCCTCCTTGGATTTTTCTCAATAGTAATAGCCGACCTCCGGTGGGAAACGAGTGGCCAACGACATTCTTACGGTTTGTATAATTAAACGATCCCGCTTGGAGAATATTGCTTAGAAGGAGAACGACCCTCGCGCCGATGTTGTCGATGGATTACGAGCCTTTGGAAATGGGGAATTTGCAAGGGTACGAGGCTCGTTGCAGGCTTTCCTCGCCTAGACGCCGCGGCTGCAGCATCTTTTTGGTGTCCGGAGGCTTGGGTGCCGAGGTGCTCGTACCTCGAAATCAATCAAAACCGCGATGTACCTGCGCGGTAAATCCCTTCGTCGCTCGTCCGCGGCAACGAGAACCGCCTCGCACAATATGCATACATATATTTGCAGCGGCGTCAGGGAGCACGATAACTCTTCGTCCCGTCGCGACATGTTAATTCACAGTTGCGCGGAGATAGCCGTGGCAGCGCGAGCTCACGGCTAGCCAGAAAATAATTAAGTCGAGGGGGAGAGGCTGTCCGCGAGCGAAGCCGCGGGGCCTTTTCGACGACGATCCCCGCCCCTCCCGTTTCCTCTTGGATCGCCTATGATAAATCCACGAATTAACCCGAGCCGTGCAGCTTATCTATCACGGGGCAGGGGCATTATGCAACGGACCCTCCTCGTTCTTCCCGCGGTCCGCAGCTCCCTCAATCGCTCGAGTCTATTGCACCTCCGTTATTCCAATTATTCTCGCGATCATCCTCATCGTCGTTATTGACACTACTGCTATTAAGCAGCCCGTCGATATCGAAACCACCATCGCTAAACGCCACCTCTTGCGTGGAGGCAGACCAGGCGGCTCGAAGACGACCAGAGAAACAATCGAGCGGTAATCACGGCCTCGAAGGTGATAAATTGGCTGAAGAGAAAGAGGATCCCCGACGATCTCGAGCCTCCCCCAAGAGCGCCATAAATTTGCTCGATGATAAGTCCGCGTGCCGATGGTGCGAGTTTTGTCTCCTCTGCTGTGCTCCAGCTGATTTTTGGAGCACTGTCCACGGAGCCTCCAAATCCCATTTGCTTTCGAAGTCTTCAAGATCAACGTCCTCTAGCTTCTATGACACTCTCGGAGGGTTTATTCGAAGGCGTATCGTCTCGAATTTAAGAGTATGACGCATAGAAAATCGACATACCGATAGCAGGATCCACTCTTGAACCTTCTCACCATCGTTTACCTCCCTGCGTCCTCCCCTGCGCTCGTAAATCGAGAAGGGGGTTAGTCAAGCGCGTTCGAGAACCCTTTTATTTCGACCGGCCATAAATCTCGTGATCCATCGCTGGTCACGTGTGAGGACAACGAAATCGGGTTTCCTCGGCCCGATTTAATTCAAACCGCTGCCCACACGATCGCTCCCCCTTCGTATTCCCGCGATCCTCCCGCTTCGAGAGGGCATCGACGCTAACGAACGGGATTATAGGTGTCAACACTCGCCTGTCGCGCTTTGGAGAAGTGGTTCCCTATCGAACCGAGCCTGGTCGACTTTCGTCGTCTGGTTGTCTCGTGTTTCGAGTCCACGGACCGACTGGCTCCTCCGCCGCACAGATTTTAATCTAACGTCCGACGACCCGGTTCTTCGTGACGGCCATCACGTAGACCAGGCTGGTTTTCCTTCCCCCGTTGGAAAAGCTGTTCCGCCTCTATCTCCTTGGATAGTGTTGCTCGCCTATCGAACCTCTGCAGAGCTTTATCGTAAGCAGATTAACGCGCGCTTTCTTGGAAACGAGACAATAGACGAGACTGCTAACTAGACGGCTTAAATGCTTATCTGGTGTATGTACCTACTCTGGGGCACCGTTACTTCTGTCGAAACGATTGGTTCTTCCCCTTCCTCTAATTGAACGTCATTGAGCCGCTTAATTGAATTTTACGCGGGGAATGCACTACGCTTTTGGTACTTGGACGTTCGCGTAAAATTTAATTTGCAACTGGTGGCTTCGCGAGTATCGTAAAAACTGTTGAGTTTCCACGGATGTTTATGCTGAAGTCACGTACACTTCTTCCTCGACGCATCCTTGTGCTTTACAGCGGATAAAAGTGTCCCTAGCCAAGACCTCCTTCCCGCGCACGAGAAAAAGGAACGAGCCCTCAAGTGTCACAGAAAACACAGTCGAAACGGGGGTTCGCGTATTTCACTGGCATTTACGAGTCCGTTTCGGCGGAGGAAGGGGGCTTGGGAAGCTTTTAAACGCGGACTCAGCGGGATTTTTCGAGTGCCTTTTTTATCGTTGCGCTCGAAAACGCGGGGCCGTGGAGGAGCACGAGAAACGCGCCAGTCTCGCGGGAGGAAACTATAAAAATTGTCGTAAAAGTCTGTCGTAAGCTATATGTGCTGGCGTTCACGAGACCTCGAACTCCTCGCCATGGAAACTAGCGTCGTCCAGGGGGTCCTCGAGGGAAACGGCCTTTATCCTCGGCCGAAGACGGGATTTGTCTTCGCTCGTGACGTTCGACGGCTCTTTTGCATGCAAAGTCGCGTGGAGGTGAGGTTCTGGGCCGAAAGCCAACCAAAACAATCGTAAAAACGGTAAAGTGGCGCTTGGTAGAGTTCGGACGCTGTTTAAAAAAAAAAAGTGATCAAGGAGATTGAAAGGACGAGACGAAAATAGCGTGGATTTGATTAATTTATTAGGAAAAACGTAACAATAATACACGATACATGTACAATACGTAAAAATTAGGATAAGCAAGTAGTTCTAACGCTGGTGTCAATTAATTCGAGTTTAGGAGGGCACAATGGGGAAAAGGACTTTGGGGTGCAACTGTGCAAACACCCTGCACGTGGGCGACAGGATAAACGGTGGGAAAATCGTCGGTTTACCGGCGTCTCTGAAGCTTCTTCTTTGCGATACAGTGGCAGGTAGTGGCACGTTCAAACCCACCCTTCAGGGATCCTCGTTTTTTCCTTTCGTCAAGGATCTTCCCAGGGCACTGCACTAAATTCCGTTTTAGTTAGTCACAGGTTGAAGGAACGTGTAGCTTGCAGTCCAGTTTTCCTGCTTCGACTTCTCGTCCAGACATCCGTAGCACACGGAACAGGTTTATTATCGAGATTTACATAACTAATTGTTACGGATCCCTACGATGCAATCTGAGCGAAGTAAAACTTCGTTCACTGGCAAATGAGCCTTCTTCTGTACCTACATTAAAACGGTCACGGAAAGGCACTCGATAAACAGTAAGATATTAATGATTGGTAGTCTTCGAGTAAATAGAAGAAGGCAGAGGGGACTTGGCTAGATCGAAGTCCGTTCGATCCCCAGCGGATGGAACGATGCACTGCCATTAATGCATCCGCATGCACCGGCACGTGACTGACCCAAAGAATCGATGCAGCGCTAATTACACCGCCGCGTAAACGTACGCATTTAACGGTGTTTCGAGGATCAACGTGCATTCCGTTATGTCGACTGTGGGAATGCGAAAAATCCGACGTGCAGAGATGTAATCGCGAGGGAACTGGCCGCTCGATCGATACCCCCGATCGATCGATCGATCGAATAAACGCTGCTCGTTCTACAAACCTGATCGCGAATAAATAGAGCTTGAGAACCCGACAGAAGTTGATCGAAGCCTCCCTAGTCGATGAAACGGGTTAGACTGCTACTCGATATTTACGCGAACCATCGAACAAGCGTTTCTAACTCCACGAAACCCCAGCAGTCTAAGATCCAGCGTGGGAGGACCCCAAGTCAGCTGACATTTGACTAATACTCCTATTTATAAGCATCGAACCAAGGTCACGATTGACACTCCGTTTTACGTTACAACTCCCTTGGAACCTGCCCAACCCTCGCGCCAAATTAAATCGTGTATCTGTTTAGAAGACACCGTGTTCTCCATTATGCGTCAACAGGTCCTAGGTTTGCTTTGGACTAGCAATGAAAACGTCAAGCGAGCCGTTTCGGAGCCGTAATAAATCTTGCTTTCCGCGTTTCTCACGGCGTCTATTTCCAGAAAGCTCTCTCGTTTCCTACCGCATCCCCACGGTCACATGGCTCTAGGTAAAAATAGAGGAGAGTTTCGAGGGTAGAGTTGATCGCCGAGCGAAGGGCTGACACGACCTCCGCGTGGAGTCGCCCAATCGGGAGCCTAGCTGTCATCCCTACCCATCGCCGGGACTCGGAAGTAGATGTCGCGTAACCGAGGCGCCCAAAAGCCAGTCACATCTCGGGCTACGGCGCGATAAGTGTTCGATAAATCTCGCGGAGTGTTGATCGCGCCTTGTGTTTTGCTCCTTTGCTCTTCGTTTTTTGCTCGCGGGCCCACGGTGCACCGGGGCGGAGACATTCACGCGAACGAGCGGGCGAAAATGTGCATCACCCCCATAACAGTCAAGGTGATTATTTAGCTACCGATCTTATCGGTCTTTTTACCGGTTGACGTGGACGCGCGCGGAGGAATGTCGACGGGATTTATTTATTGAAATGCTGGCCGATTAAGTTGCGAAACATGAAACGATTTTCGCTGGAGAGTGGCTTAAAGATTCATTACTCGGTAGAGATTTCGGGTTTACTTGAGCGTGTTCGTTCTAATTCATTCTTTTGTGAAAGCATCTTTTTTTCGTGGCAGAAAGTTACTTCGAAAGGCAGAGAACTCGCCGTTTATCGGGGCGATGACTCCGGTAAACAGTGTGCACTGATTGCTCGGTACTGGTACACAGTGACAGTACTGGTTATTGATAGTGTGCTCGAGTTTATTTCGTCAGAGACAGTAGAAGTGTACGGTGGAACGGAATCTGCAACGCAATATTTGCCCTTCTCTTCGATTAACGAACTATTGTTTTCTTTGCTGTTGCAGGTGAGTGATCATACAGTTCTTCTTCCACGCTCGAACTACCCGGCGGTAAGTGACATCTGAAAAGCTGCGGCTTAGAGAACGGGAAACCTTGCGCTCGCGTTCGTGACTGGCAGAAAAGACGCACCGGAAAAAGGGGCGCGTAATGCTCAGGTCGCTCGGTGCACTCGTCGCACTCGCTGCACGACAGTGCCAGACGGTGCATCCTGCGCCTCTGCTACGTCATTCGATACAGCCGAACAAAAGGGAAAAAAGGGAAGAGGAGAAGAGTACGAAGTATCGAATAATTGAAGGGTAAGGGGAAAAACGGGGAATGTCGCAAAACAGCTTTGTCGAGAAAATGAAATTTTAATACCTTAGTCCGCTAGAAAAGAAGCAAGGTCCAATGAATTTAATTTTCTTAGGTATATAATTTTCTTTCAATGGATAAGCTATTTTCTAAGCTTTCAATGGATATAATACTCCACTCCTTTCACAGTCAACTACTCTTGTCACACGATTGTCGAGATAGAGACACGGACAGCAATCGCGTGGGCAATTTGTAAATCATTGCAATTGTAGCAGGCTTCCTTGGCTCAATTACTAAAGCATCGAGTTGAAAGGGAAGCTCTTGTACTCTCTGTCTTGGAATCTCCGCTCAAAATGGTTCCCGGGGAAGTTCGAGCGAGCGATTGCCGTACTAGTCCCGCGACCAGAGCCTCCCGGGGAGAGAAATTTTCGCGTCGGTGAAGAGAGAGGCGAGGAATCGCACGGAGAAAGTGCCCGGTCGCTAATTAACGCCGGTATTGTCGGCAAATTCGCCGCGCTCACTGTGCGTTTCACGCGTAGAACGCGAGGGCGATTCCTCAAATGCCTGAAGAGCCCGTCGACGAGCCCCGGGGAACGTCGAGCCGCCGATAACGAGCGCGATAAATTAAAAGTGAGACAACTGCATTTGGTCGTGCGTGCTTTACGAACTTGCCCAGAGGAATTCATAAAATAATACAGGGGGGCGTAAACGTGAAACCATTTTCTGTCGTAGTCTACCCGTTTGAGAAAGAAGTCTCTTTCTGTATAAAAAAGATTTCGAGAAAGAAAACAAACGACGTTTGCTATTAAGCTTAATTTCGTGGTGTACAGGGTGATTCTCTCGCGACACCTGTCAAAGAGATGCCGCCTGGTACCCCGGGTCGAGGACAACGCCTCCGTGGTGTCTCACCGAATTTTATGGCTTTCAACAGTTTCATCCCTCGAAGGGGTAGAAGTACCTATTAAGAAGTGAGAAATCTTAGACTTACGCATTTCTCATTAGATCTTTGCGGAAATGACGCCAATCGATTCCTTATGTTTCTTCGATGAAACAAACACCAAGAACGACGTAATTCAGAGCATAATGAAGGAAATTACATAAAAAATTGATTTATATCATTTCAAGTTGACTTCGTTAAAAATATTCCAATTTATATGAATTTTGGTATGATTTTCATCTGAAAAACATAAGGAATTCATCGGTGTCATTTGCAGGAAGATCTGATGAGAAATGCATAAATCCTGGATATTTCTCATTTCTTAATGGATTATCAAGGGTATCAGGCGGCACCTCTTTGACAGCCATCGCTCCAGAAGTATTCTAGAACAAGGGAACTCGTTATCGAAGAGCCTAGGTTCGATAGAAGGGAGGCCCATAAATCAGGAAGTGCGCGATACAAAGTGGACCCACGTACTCTTCATCTTTCAACGAAAGAAAGGCAATCACGCCTCTCTCGTAAACCCTGAGAGCTTCCCAATAATCCGTCTCGAAAGTTTCTCGGTGTTACCCGACAGTCCCAAGGGAATGCCCATAGCTGGCTAAGTAAAACAATAAAAAAAAAAGGTGAAGCGAGTGAACGGTAGGTGGTCGATAAATCGGTGCTTGTTTTAACCTCGCCTTCGGAGCAGGGGCAAGTTACGAGGGAGCAGGGCTCGAAGAAGGATTAGCGGAGCGCGCAAGGGGCGAGGGAGGTGGTGAGAGATGCAACTGGACGATCTGGCGAGTGGTCCCTCGGTGCAATAATTGCAGCGGAGCAATTGCACGGACACGCGAGAGAGCGCGCGCGCAGATAAACTTTTGAAAACCGCACGGCTCATAAATCAGGAATCGTCGGACGTGCGGGATGATCCTCTGCCGGTATCTCGGATCCGTGGACGTCGTTGCTGCTCGTATGGAAATCGAAATTGTTGCCCGCGACCGTCTCTCTTTCTCCCGGGGATATGCAATTATGCGCGCCGGCCGCCGCTCCTTTCAGCAGAAATGAATCTGCGATTTTTACGGGCTCGCGCGACCGATAGTATTGATTAATGGGAGCGCGGTTCATAAATTTCGCTCGGCGATATATCGGTCAGATGGTGGGGGGGACGATGATTGATTTTTCGAGGCGGCATTGATTTAAATTGAAAGCCGTGGGCGAGTCTAGACGCTCCCCGAGTTCCAAGGCCGCCTAAGCGTCGCCGTTTCATTCAATTTTCCCTCGATCGCGATAATTCGCGAATTGTCCAAGCAACCAGGCTCGGAAGCCCGCAGTTAATTTTCTCTCGGCAGACCCTGATGATTTGCGAGTCGCGTTCGAGTTTCTCTCTGACAGAGCGCATGCAAAGCGCGCAACAAATTTCGCTCGCCTATGAAATTCCCCCGTAAGACCGGCGGTAAATCGTGTGTCAAGCAGATTTTCTGGCTCCTAGGTCGACGCACGCGCTCGTGGAAGCTTCCAAAGCCAGTCGGGACTGATAATGAAGACCGGTACTCATAAATTTCGCGATACGTTATTGCCACGGCCGAGATACGATCGAATTGAAATTAATTCCGACGCCTGGCACCGGCGCAGGCGCCCGTTGAAACGCGAGATTGCGCTCGCGTGTGCATGCACGAGCGTGCCGGCTAGCCAATCGCCGGCCGTCGCGCAGAAAAATGTAATTCGATGCATTAAAAATAGATAGGATCTCGAAAACAGCGCCGGGACCTCGCCGACCGTAAATCAGAAATCGCTCGGACTCGCGGGATGGTACCGGTTTTTCTCGCGCGTACCTACACTGTGTATAGAAATTGTGTTTGCGTAATTACACGCCCGCTTAACGATCGGGAAGGAAGGGTCTCCTGCCTCCAATTTACGACCAGATATTTCAGGGGAATAATCGAACGAGTTTCCAGCCTTTCGAGATTCCAGTCGGGAGAAAAATCATCCCCGCGGCGGCAAAAGATCGAATACGTGACTCGACTAGACCTAGATTCGGAACAAAGGAGCTTCCCAGTCAATTTACAATACTTAGTCTAGAGAGGTTCGATACACCTTCGATCGGGCCCGATTACACATGCGCGATGGTCGAAAAGCGCTGATGAAGCGGACAGGATAATTACCCGCGAATAGCCAGCTGCGATTTCAAGATAAATCGGTGGTAAGCGAGGCGGCAGGGTGGGGGAGGGCTGAAAACTGCAGCATCACCCGTTTCGACACAGTAATCGCTGGCAGAGCAGCAATTATCCGGATAATTGCTCGTCCGCGTGGCGATTAATATTAGCGCTACTAACAGCGCGCCCGTGATTGATAAATGTCGCGAGATCGCAGCGATTAGCGGCCGTCTTAGCGAACTTGCCTGTCTATTTGCGTCAGAAACGACACGGCCGTGCGGGGCGAACTTTTAATTGCGCGTCACAGAGGCAGCCCGGCGCAGAAACGATCGAAACGAGTTCCAGCGCAGAAACTCGGGCGCACAGTGGGCCGTTGTCGCATGGCCGCGAAAACGAGAAGTTTTTAAAACGACACGCGGGGCCCCCGTTCATAAATCAATACGCGAGAGACGCGAGTATATATACGAGGCCGCGAAGTTTTTCGGAATGAATGAACGCGCGAGTTTACTAGCCGGATGATTAATGTACCACGGACGTCCCGTTCATAAATTTCCAAACGAAGGGTAAACGAGTGGATTGTCGGGGTGAGGACGATCGCGATTCACTCGAACCGTAACGACCAACCCCTTGGCGCAGCGGATGCCCCGCTTTCTTCGCCCCCTTTCGCTCGACAATGGGCCTGATTCCACGTCTCCACCTCCAGTTATAAATGGTCCCCATCATTAATCGCGCTCGGTCGTCGTTAATTGCACGTGATTATCGTACCTAACGCCTCACGCAATTGCATTCTTCGTTTCACAGAGGGGAATGTAGAGGTTGGGCTCCGAGGAATCGTAATTGAAGTAGAGGATAAAGTAACAAACGCACGTTTACAGCGTTTAAAGGGTGAATGAATATTTTCCCTGCATCCACGTACGCGGGTACCTTCGCAAGGCTGGTGATTTCAAGGAAACGAAATTATACGCGCGGTCACGCGCTCGGGATCCAAGAAATCGATAGCCCCGCGTCGCCTTTGTGCGTGCTGAGAGGGACGAGTGCATTCTAATTACCCGATCGTCCTCCGGAAACCACGCGTGTACGCGTTTCCGTTGCCCGCCGCGAGGACCTCCCTTTCTTCTGGAAATCCATTACGTCGCATAAAGAAGGGACCCGTTTATGTAAACGAGCGCGACGGTGTCGGTGCAAAGTGGATTGACTTTTTCCGAACAGCGGCAATTCATTTGCGCTTAACTACCGTTCCTTCACGATCAATTTCCAACGCGTTACAACTACCAGTGGCCTCCTCCCTCCTTCTCGCTAATTAATTACCGTCGAACCGTGGCTTGTTCGACGACCAGTTTCACGTGCCCCCTCCCCCCTGCGAACGCTCCACGCTACTTTGTAATTTTCGACGTTGCGACGAGCACTTTCGGCAATTTACCGCCTGCCTAAACCGGGACGATAAATACTCCTTAAGTGGGCGAGCGCTGCGCGCTTGATTCGCCAATTCTCCCGTCTGCAGCCTCGTGGCAGCCTTATCGTAACTAGCAACGGCTTGATCGAGCCGAGGTCGCCTCGCTGCCGATCGCTTTAATTATTTTCTCAAATTATCCGAGGGACACGACCCTTCGTACTTCTACGCGTACATTTTCTCCAATACCGCGGACTGTTCTGCTCATTCATGGTTATCGGGATTCTTTAAATTGCTACAAGTGTATCGTCGGTCCGTACTCGATTACCAGGATGCCTGTGGCGAAAGAGAGTCGAGTTGGGAAACACGATGACGTCGAGCGTCGCGTTCAAGTGGGCTGAAGCTCCTTGCCGCTCCGATTTCCCCGAGCTCACGCGGTCACTTAACGAAGATTCCCTCTAATTAACCGAATCAACGGCATTTCATAGCCGAGGGCGAGAGATAAACGTTATCGTTATGCGTGCCACTAGATTACACACACATATTTCTTTGGCCGGTGGCTCGCAGGCAGGCTATATATAAACGGCGTCTCTCTTTTCTACGGGAACTTTGCACTACGTGTATCGCGGGGACACCGGGGATTCAATGCACTCGTTTATCGAGACCGTAGCCGCGGAACCGAGGTCTCTCCTACCATATAAAGTATTCGACTTTTCTCTTTTAATCGCGCTCGGGTAGCGCGTAACTTGTCGCAATCTTCCCCCAACTTAATCGAGATGGTTTCTACGAGATTCCGCGTGCTTCCCCTAACGATCGAGTAGCTTCATTAGCAAGATACGCGGACAGTTTATCGCGCCTTTCGAGGCAAACTCAGGCGCGGCGACGAACTCTCTGAAATTCACGAGCCACTCGTTGATTCGCGGAGACATTTACAGCTGCACTTCATACGCAGAATCGAGATTACTCAATTATACACTGCCGCCGGTAAGTCGCTTCTTGTGTCGCGCGACGAGGGGCGGTAATTAAATTAGTGAAGCACAAAAGCCCCGATAAATCGTGGAAAAACTCGACGTGCCGTAAAAAAATACGCAGGAATGCAGCTTACCTCGACACAGTCCGCTTCGGTTAGAAACTCGTTCGTCACTCGTTAGGAATCGATTAACGAACGATCACGGTTGACCGGCCGATGCTTGATTAGACACCGCGATCCAGGTCGGAGCAGATAAGCTAATGAGCTGAATATACCAGCCTTTTCACTCCGTGTCCGTGAAATATGCCTGGAGAACAGTTAAACGAGTCCCGCATTCGTCTCAACGACGCACAGTGCACGATTTTCGGCTACCAGGATATTAGAAGCTTGCACCCTCGATGGGTGCGGAATCTGTCTAAAAAATCCGAGTTCAATTCTACAGCAGTTTCGAGGAGTAGCCACTATGGGCGTCGCGACGGTTACAAAGAACTCTGCAGCGGCGTTTGCGCGCGAAATCCCACGTGGATTGGAAAGAAGGAGCCATGCACAGGGAGTCCCGGTGATGAAACGGCTAATTAATTTTAGTAGCCTCGGACGATACACGGGGAGAGTGTGGCCCCTGTGCGCGATGAAACGCGTGTGCTCGCGTGCACGTCGACGTCCCCGCGCTCGCGTACACGCGAGCAGCCCTCGTCGTCTATACTTGGCCCGTCGGCGGTACGTCGAGAGGCGAACAGTTTCTCAAAGGTCCTCGAGTGCATCGTATCACGCTCCCTTCTTTCCTCCTCTTCCCTCTTCTTCTCGCGCCGCCGTTTCCTTCTGTGTATTTATCTAAACGCCGCGTTTGATACCAGAGCGGGGCCACGAACGGGAACAGAACTCTCTTTCATTCGACGGCTCGATGCAACGTGGGCAGCATCACGCTAACTCGCCCGGAAGTGACTCGATAAAGTGACGAAACACGGTAGCCCGCGATGCTGCCTTTGTACCGCTCGATTATCACATTGTCCGCAGGCTACGATGCTCGGTGAGGGGGTGGTCAGTGAGAAGTGATGTGGTTCAAGTACTACAAGGGATACTACGACGTGCGCAAGCTGGAGCTGGAGCTGGTGAGTGGCTGACGATCACTTCCGCCATCGTACCGTACGAATTTCAGTTTGCTTCTTCGAAATCCGCGGTGATTTCGCTCGGTTCCATCTCGCGAGATGGAAATCTTATTGGGTCCGTTCGGGGAAGCCTCTGTCGTAACGCGATTAAGATTCCTCGCGGACATTGGAGTCCTAAACGCAGGAGAGCCCATTACGCGTTTATCGAAATGTTTTTTTGGAATTCCTCGACGGTGGTAGTCACGGTTCTGTCGGCCCGCGGGTGTATCTCGGTTTCCTCGGTCCCCGGCCTCCGATAACGAGCGAACAGACACTCGACGGTCCTCCTCGTCGTGGATAAACGGCCTTCTTCTTCCAGCGGAGCGTGAAACCAGACGCTTTTATCTCACGAACGGGTCTACCAACTGAAAACTGTTTTCTGCTTCTGGTCTCTCTACCTTCGATTTCGTGAGCTGGATAGAATTGTGATTCCACTTGGCTGAGGGAAAGAAATCCGCTACCTTTCCAAAATGCATGTTGACTGTCGTGATCCTTCTCATATGCACGCCGAAGAATTTCGTCTAATCACCCACGACTGATAGCGACTTAGGTAACCGTCTGCGCTTTAGAGCCGCGCCGCTTAGAGGTCGAAAGGATTCGATAAGAAGGAAGAGGCGAAGTCTCGTGAATGACGTGCACTGTCTCGTTCTCTGCCTCTGCGCTCACCGTCGGTGTGTCTCCTTCTTGGACTTGTTCCAGTCGTCCAGTTATTTCGATGCATTTCTTCGTCGATTCCTCCACTTCTGCTTCTTCATCGCGTTCATCGTCGTCACCGTGTTCCTGGCCCGACGTCCCACTTGTAGCGTTCACCCCGATGCGTTTCTATTTTAGCGCCGTTCCGCCCTCCCTCTCCTTCCTCCCATCCCTTCTCCTCCGATATGCAGGGTATCCGGTTTCGAAATGAAAAAAACACACCCCCGAGGGCCCAGAAAAGTGCGCGGAGCCGCACGAAACGGGGCGACGACAGGTGGCGAAATTATCGTCGCGCCCTCGCTCGCGAGGAACGAGCGGTCGCTTTCGTTCTCCTTTAGTCGTGAGAAATGTCGCCTCGTTTTAACGTTCCTATCCTCCTTTTTCTCCTTTCCTCGAGCTGGAAGAATATTCTTTAAGCCGCGCTAAACATATCCCACTGTCGCAGAACTGCTTCGAGATCCTCCGCTGTAAGCCAGCAGAATTTCAAGTGGTTCCACTTGAGAGTTGAGCGAGGAAAAAATCGATAACGAATTACCTCCTTTTTAAAAGATCCCTCTGGCGATTCTATAAACACCAGGAGTTACGGCAATCCATCGACCGCGATTTCATCGGCGCCCTGACGCAACCGGGCACAAATATCGTCGTCGACGGCTGACAATGGCCATTGCTTGCCAGAGAGAGTCGATTCGAAGCGAAACGACCGATATTCCGCGAATCGCCGCGCAGAATTCATCTGGTGGCCTACTCGCTGGCTCCAAAGTGGATTAGGAGCGTTTACCTGGGCTTTGCCGCCCGAACACGCCTCGCGTTGACTTGCATGCGTGCGGGAAGGCATTGCCGGGCTAGTCGATCGTAAAGTGGGAAAATTCAGGCAGTAATTTCCGAACGAGCCATTGTCCTGGCTACGCGGACCATTGTCTCGCGCGACTTTACCGCGACAGAGGCATTAACGATTACTTCTCGAATCGCGTTTGGACAACTGAACAGTCTCGAGCCCATTGTCCGCGTTTCAGCCCAATTAGACCGCGCGCCGGGGATCTCCTAACATTTTGGAATCGCTCGTGCACAGGGGACTGGGCGGTTGATTGAAAAATCGGGGCAGCCACGTGTTGCATTCACTGCCCAGTATCCATGTCGCCACCGCGCACGGTGGGACGAGAATGCCTTATTTATTTGGACATTGGCCAAAATTTGAAGTGTCGAAATTCTGTTCTATAGCTTCGTTAAATTTTTATTAAGTGTTCGTAAAATTAGAAAACACAAAGAAATAAACTTATATTCATATTAGGTTTGATCCAATTGTATATGAATCTATGAATGTATGAAAATTTCAGTCTTTTCGTCTTTTCGTTACGCCACTTCAAATAATTATTGCCTAAATCCTATTACTTCATAAGTTCTCAATATTTTACATATTTCTGAGTATCTTATTATTAATGATTTTGTACAAAAAAGATTCTGAATTAACTCGGATTTCAATTAGGAGGAAATTCCGTGCATATTCACAAAGTTTCAGAAGTTTTCGAATTTCCGGGTTCGGGATGTTCCCTCGTTATTTGTAGAAAGCCCAGAAGGATTGCAAGAAAGATTTTTTTTTTCTAAATCTCAGTTATTCGACTTAACACGAATCGAAAGTGTGCAAATTTCTATAATGAAAGTCCAAACCGTTTGGAAGTAATTGCCATGTCCAGTTATTGTCCTTACGTGGTTCCACCGTGCGGCGGCTAAGAACTGGGGTTGAATGGCGTGTATTATCATACGCGGAACACGACGGTGCTGATAGATATTGCGTCGTTTATCCAGGAAGCCGTGGCTCCACCGATTTTATCGTTCCGCGTGAGTAATACGGGAAATTCGCTTCGAAGGTGGATCATTGATCCTGTGTCTCGGTCGAGCAGCTACTACCGGCGCGTCGTAACACTATCCACCAGCTTCCTTGCATCAGATCTATAGATCATCGTTCAGCGGAAGGCGTAACCGATGGGGGAGGACGACTTCGCGTAAAAAAGGTACCAAAAGAGATAGGCCACGATCGATCCGTCTTCTTGCTCGCATTCTTCGTCGATCGATAATATTGGCTCGTTCCATTCATTGCCTCGCACTGTCAACAACACCGTACGAGCGTTCCGGCAATCGGCTGTCCAGATAAAGCCAGGCTACCGAACGATTTCCACGTCAACAAACGATAAGCGGGGAGCGATAGGAAATCCGAGCGTAAACTGTAACGACTCGGCGTTCTTAGGGGTGGCTTTACTTTCTTCCACGACCACCAGAGTAGCGGCTGATAATCGGTTAGCCAGTAACCCTGACGTCAGTCGATCCTCCGAGCACCGATCGTGCTGGTCACCTCGAGGCACCAAGTGGTCTAAATTACCCTAAATCGTTACGAATCCAGTGAACTTGAATCTCCCTTCGCGCATCATTTCGCGGCGCAGTGCAGATGCTTTCTCGAGTGTCTTCCTGAAGGATGCTCCTGTGTTTCGGGGGAACAGTGTTGGGAAGTGTACCGAATGCCTTTCAAGTTTTCCGATATCTACGGGGGACTCGGTGCAACGGCTCCGCGAGGAAGCTCGAGGTAACCGAAAAGGAGTTGCTTCGTAGAAGGTGACGGTGCGGGGTGCGCGATGATTCGCGGAACGTAGACGTTACCAAGAATTTCGTCCACTTACGGTGCACTCCGCACGGTTTATTTATACGTGATTCACTCGGGTAGACGGCGCACGGTTATAGAATCGCCCTATGCATATTCCCGTGTCGGCCAGGCAAATATAAAGTGGGCGATTTGGCGGCTGGTCAAGAGACAGTCTGCGAATGTCCGCGGATATTCTGGATTCTGTGAAACGACGGGAGCGGAAGGAGGGGACTGGCAGCGGCGGAGAGAGCGAGGCAGAGGCTGACGGGAGCGTTTGAAGTTATTTTGAAAACTGGGCTGGTGCATTGACCGTATGCCGACTGAGATCCTCGCGTACACGCTCTGGCTGTCTTCTTCTCGCGCGCTTTACCGGAATCGCGCCCGCCAACCACCTGGCATACCGCGCGAGCCTGCTTCAACGCTGATCCTCTTATCTTCGTTATCGGCGCACACGCGAGGAATACGGTTATCGCGGCAGCTCTATCGCGGAGGATCTTGTTATTGGTTCTTCGATGCTTATTGCAACGCGGAAGAGAGGGATCCTAGGCCCGCGTTATGGCGGGGACGATTTATTCCTCTTGCAAGCTACGCATGGTGCACGATAAGTAGAATGTATTATGGATGAACTTTGTCAACTCCTGTTACGTCGACGGTAGACTGAGTTTTAGGCGGTTTGGAAACTCTAGCCTAGGAGTCGTTGCTCCATTACCTGGGGGGGACCACGAAAGCCGATCGGGGCGAGGTCCATTAAGAATATTCGATACCTAGTCGACCGATACGCAGAAACGTCGTTTCGTTTAGCTGCCGGTCAGATAGAGGAAGTGCATCGGGTTATGCGTTAGCCGACATTCCTGCGATGACTAAGGGCCATTCTCCTTGCCGGCAAGGCCGTTGTCGCGGCCCTTGGTGCGCTTTATAGGAGCCCTCTTAAGGATGTCAAATGTATGCTCGTTAAAGGCGCCAGTCACTTCGTGGTGGCGCGATTGTGCATGCTCGGGCGTCTTTCTCTTGGCGTGTTTAATGTCTCTGTGCGCGCGATGCACGTGACGCGCACGAGACGTCGCGAGCCACCCCTAGACGCGAGAATTCATGACCGGGGCTCAGCGAGATATTCGCCAACGAGCGTACGCGTAAACGGTCGCCGAGGAAGGTGCTTTCGCGAGGATTAACGAGGAAGATGGTGCGCAATCGCGTGATTACGGTGTCGCCTGTAAATGGTACGGCGCGTAGCGCGCGCTAGGACCCTAATCAAGGTACAGTTATCGCTGATTCAGAGAAACGTGAATTTCCATGGTGACACTGAAGCCGGCGGTCGAGCTCCCGGCACGATTTCACGGTAACGATCCGCGCGAAATTCGATCCAGCCGCGATTAGAACGCGTCGCGCGGTTGCGGTTGTTCTATTCCTTCCCGACTAATTTCCACGTAAACCGCAATCGAAGCAGTTTCGTTTATCAAGCCCGCACCTGTTCGTGACGAATGAGAAGGAATCGTTCCTAGAGAGCACCGGGAGGATGCTCGTAAAGCGGTAGTGGAAGAAGAAGAAGAAGAAGAAGACGAAGAAGAAGAAGAAGAAGAAGAAGCAGATGAGGAGGAGGAGGAATAAGAGAAAAGGGAGTCGATAGATGCGGACGAACGAGTAGTAGAATATCTCTCTCCCTCTTTCCCTCTGTGTGTGCATTTCCTGGTAAGGGTCTTGGCGGTCTTCAAAGCCTTCGCCGAGAGTAGTCAGAAGCGATGCTCGTTTCTTGAAATAGGAAGAGAGGGACGAAGAACGCAGGAATTTCCGCGTCGCTTCAGCTCGTTCCCTCGCCGTGACCGCGCCAAACACGCGGCAATCTTACCCGCTGCCACCGGAATATTTCATCTTCTCTCTTTTTCGATCGGGGCAAGTAGATCCTCGAGAGGCGCGGTTCTGATCGGAACGAGGCGCCATTGCTCGTAGCGACTTTGCTCCTGTGCGACGGTACTCCTTTTAAAATACGACCTTGCTACCTGCTTGCCGATGCGGTCGCGGGCAAATTTGCATAAAACGGTCGCCGTCCTGTGTAAACACTACCCGAAAAAGTCCACCACGAGCGGCGCCTTTAAATTTTGGTCCAGTTTCGCGGGATCCGAGGGTACTGGTTCTCAAACTCTGCAGCAACATCGCGATCACTTTGGATGCTGTACGCGCGAATACTTTGCACGGCTTTCAATGAGGCCAGAAAGGTGTGGCACGCTTAGTCGTTTTGGTATTTTCTTAACCAACCATATCGTAATAGTTTATTGCTACTCAAAGCTGCTCATCAGCATTCATCGCGGTTCCACACAATACTACAACGTCTTGTCGCGATTCCAAGTTTCTCATTACTCATTCCACCTTACTCCGAGCAATATTGCATGATTTTGTCACGATTCCAAGTTCCTCGTTACTCATTGTCAGCGTCCTCAGCAGCGGTTCTCTGGAATACCAAGTTCGCCGAGAAAGACTGCTTCTTCGGCAACTCTGGTCTAGCCGAACGCAACAGCCGATTTGGAACGCGTTCAGAAATTCCTCGGTCTATCCTTTAGAAAACAATGCTCCGTTTTCGCTGTTATCACTCCACCCGACCGCTTATCGCCTCCGAGCGTCGACCTCTGCTGCTCGCTGTATCGCGTTCCCATTAACGCCCACTGCACGCACACCAGACTTCTTTAAAGTCCACCCTGCGCGGCCCGAAATTTCTCGCAGCTCGCAATCAAGGGATACATAAAGGTGCGCAGGAATCTGTGTAATAAGCCAATATGTAGCCGGCCGGTCTTTTCTCCGCGAAGGTGGTCGCGTGTATTTGTCGGTCAGGGCGCGTGCACGCACCTCGGTCTCTTCCCTTGGACGGGATCCACGCCGATGGTAATGGTCCCTCGTGGCCCATGCTGGTGGTGGTTAACTACCATGTTTCAAGGACACCCACCTCCTCCTCCTCCTCGCCCCTGTCGTCGTTCGGTTCGCTATCGCGGATCTGCACCGTGAAACTTCTGACTTTACTCCACGGCCAATCTCTCGCTTCTTTTCCCTTTTTCCTCCTCGCCGGGTCCCTTCTTTCTCTGCTCTCTCCCGGTCCAGTCTTTCGGGGCCAATTGGCAGAGTCCTGCACCCTGCTTCGGTACCACGCAGCGCTAATTGCGCGATTTTTCATCGGCGACCCGCGTGGAAAGCGAGCGCCGGCTCGCTCGTAAGGAGCGTGAAAAATGTCGACGCCCGCGACGCGGCGATTAAACCGCCGTTTTTACTGCGACGCGTTAATGCCTCGCCGAATTTATTCGGACAGCGGCGATAACGTGGCCGAATCGGCGAGAATTCGCGGCCACGTTTATTTATTCGGGGAGAGTCGAGTGACGTTTACGAGCGACACCGCGGAGAAGCTGGGTGGCGATCCCGTGGATGCAACCAATCGCGAATTTCTCGCGAAACTTTCCACGCAACCGTGACCGCGGTTTGCTTTCGCGGCGAACTAGCTGTGACGGTTTTCTGGTAAGAATATCTCGAACGGGCTGCGTCCCGCGGCGAATTTTCGCCGGGAACTTTGTATCGTGGGCGGTATGATTCTTTCTTCGCTCTGTACGTGACTTTTACAAACGTTGGAGTCACTTTAGTTTCTGACTTGTACATAGAATTCAGTCGCGTTGGTTTAAGTATGCTTGTTTTTCCAGGCTTGGATTAGATCACAAAAGAATTGGTTTCTCGGCGAAGTTGATAGTCAACGCGATAGTGCAGTGGATTCGTCAGATAGATCCCCCCTCGATCGCCTTGGGATCCTGATCGGTGGCAACTACGATCTCGAGAAATTCCTTTGCTACTCGATGCATCGGTCGTCTCTGTCTCTCGCCCGTTCTATCGCGGCTGTGCCATTGTAGTGGAAAAAGGAGTCGTGGCACTCCCATTCACCAAATTCCTTCCTTTCATCGGCACCGATTCTCCTTGGCCGACGACACGACTTTTCGATTCTCTTTCCTCCCCTCGTTCGCGGCTCTCGCCGTTAAGCTGGATTACATTCTTTTCGGGGGATCAAACTTCGCTGGCTTACTACTTTTTTCAGTTAGGACGAATTTGGGACTTCTATCGCTACCCCACCGACATTCCATCCCTTTATCTAGAAACTCAGAGCACTAAGTAGTTCCAATTATCATCCCTCTGCAGCGAATTTGTGTGTAGGCTAAGTAGGCTGCAGCCTTGACAGGCAAATTTTTGGGGAATGATAATTTTTTGGGAGTCACAAATTTTGGGGATCGACATTTTTGAGGGGCAGCAAAAAAAATTGAGGAATGTTTAAACACAGAAGCTCGAGCCAACTTTAAAAACAATTCCATATTGAATTAACTTTGACATTGCCTCCACTCTCTTCAATTAAAATATTTGATGATATCTCACGGAAAGGGTGGGCAGAGACGCTTGTTCGCCTAGAGGTGCCATATCTCAAAATCCGCCCCTGTCCCTCCGTCGTTTCACAGTAATGAAAATCTTCCATCTCTACTACCTATCCGAAGTAGTTCAGCGAGCAATCATTAATTTCGTTGATCTCGATTTCACGTCCCACCTTACGCAGAACCATGTCCCACGCCGCAATGTCCGCAATGCCGCAATGGAGCGTACAGCGTTAATTTCACCGCGGAACTCTCGCCACGATGTCTGCTATCGACGACTACAAGATATCGCCGTGTCGGTCGGGTTGTCAGTCGATCGGCACTGGCTCTGGGATCGGCGGTAACAAGCCCGAGGAGAAAGCACGCGACGCGACGCTCGTGTCCCGGCAATATTGTCGTAGTTACACCGTTAACGTACGACCGGTGTCTCTCACCCCGTTAACCCGAGAGCTATCTCCTCCGTCATCGGCCCTTAGGAGCGCGACGGGCACGCGCCTCTGCAACTTTCGTTGCTCGAGGTCGAAAAATCGGGTACAGGTACCTATTCGTCTGAAACCCGCCACGGTACACGCTGCTGCACTCCAGCCTCCGCGTATGTAACGCCAGCTAAACCACTTGCAGCGCCGTCTTCCAGCCACTGGTTAACGGTATACGTTGTGCCTAATACGAGCGTCCTGTCCGCCAGAGGATTAAGGCTGGATCTCTCTCGAGGGTTCTCGATCGATCTCCTACCGTCCAACAAATTGTCACGTCGGCCGTGTCCTCCGTGAAGAGAAGTCTGAGGAAATCGGCTCCTCCGCCTGACAGCTCGAGATGTAGACTCATAGGTGCTCGGGATCTGCGCGATCGTATTGTCACTTGTAACTCTTGTAAGCCAGAGAATGATCGAGAAGATCGACTTTGGAGTGGCGGCGGAGGCTCGGTTGGACTCTGCTATCTGCATTCCGTCATCGAGGTGAACGGAATGAGATTCCTTGATCATGGCGCGAATACCTTCGCCCGGTGGTTATTGCCAAGTGCTGCTAAATGGTTAAGGTGTGTACGTGCGAGCGCAGAGGCGTGGAAGCGGATGCTTCGCGGCTCACGTGTGCGAATGTAAATGCTGGTTTCTCTGTTCCTGCTTGTCGATCGTTAACAGGTCATTTTTATCGGGCATACGATCATTCTTTAAGTAGCGTGGATAGCGTAGGGCTGTATCCGAGATGGATAGAGTAGTTTCTATGGAAAGGAAAGGTTAGACGCGCGCGGCACAATGAAGGCCTTGCTTTTCTGGCTGAAACTTTCATCAGAACCCGTCGAAAGTATGCAATTACGTGTCACAATTCCCGCTGCGAGGAGAAAGTGCGGAGTACGTACAAAGCTTTCAGCCGCCCTACGCCACTGGAACAGCGAGTTAGCGTACGCGACAAACCTGGAATCTAAGCCAAGGCTTGGCACTGCCTTCGCTGCCGCTTCCAGTATCGCCGTTGCATGCTGCTAGAACTGTATCTCGCTGGTGTACGCGAGCTTAATGAATGAACGCTGCGCCCCCTTGAATTTTTCCGCTCCGCTCATTGCTAACTGGTCCCATTATCGGAATCGCTCTATTCCGGTCAAGCGGCCGTGGAAATCGCAGAAACCGGGGGAATGGGGGGGGGGGCTCTAAGTAACGAAGGGAATCAAGGGATTCTGGATAATCAAGGAAGCGGGGGGATAATGGGAGCCGAGCATTCAGATTTGAAAAATCCGCGAGAATCCTCGTACCAAGTCAATACTTCTCCCGAAGCGCAGCGTGGCGAGGGTAACGTACTCGCTTCCCGGGCTAATTCCGCGCGATAACGAGCTAGATTCTAGAATCTAGATGAACCGATCGTGGAAGACGCTCTCCTCCGTCAGTCAGCGTCTGTTTTTTTTTTCGCGGAGCTTCTGTGCCCAGTTCCTCGACGAGGATTCTTCCTCTACCGCGACACACGCTCACGGCGAGCAGCGAAAGGCGAATGTGGGCAGACGCGCGCTGGCTTCGCCGAGGAATTATCGTCGCTCGCGGATACCCGCCGTTTCGTAATCGGCCTCTCGGTAGTCGGCGTGTATCCTCGTGTTCCTCGTCCGTTAGGCTCGTTTCAATGGAGATCGGTGACCGGAGGAACAGGTTCACCGAGCTGTTTCACCGTAAACTTTCTTTCCAAGAAATCCACGCACGATCCCCGGGGGTGTTTACTTTGGGATGGACATTCATCGAGAAGCGTCGATCGGTAAAATCAGGCAAACCGAGAAAGTGGATGCCTCGCGAACAGATCGAAGCCCCCGCGGAAGACTATCGCGATGTTGTTCCTTCGCGTGATTCTCCGAATCGTCTACTCTCGATGCCGCGCGATCGACGCGGAGAATCATCTCACTAGGTATATCGGTGGATCGAGGCACAGAGGAGTTGGCTAACGTCTTCATCTGGGGTAAATCAACCAGTGAATCACCGAATTGTTGAATTGATGGACCTTTCAGATTAATACATGAATAGGTATATTTATGTAGAACAACAAAACAACTGTTGAAATTGTTTTTAAATTTATTTTTCTTGAAATTTCTATAAAACATTTTACATCTGCATCACAAATTAACATATGTTCGATATTCTCATTGTTGTTGAATAAATCATATTCCTCTTGCGTAAGATCGTATAAAAAAAATTAGTATGCAATTATTACATTTCTAAGACCTAGAATAATCACAGAATCAGAACATAGCATACCTAAAACATTCATACTTAATATACCAGCATTGACACAGCCCTTGAAATTTGCAGCTGAACATTTTAAACCAGAAGTTTATAAATAAAAACTATAAAGATTACTAGCACAATACATAATTTTCGAGATTACGCATTTCCTGCCTTCTTACTAAAAATTTGATGATTCTTGAATGAGTGGTCACGAGATACACTTTTGAAATACTTTTAATAAGAATTGTACTTATTAATGTTTGCTTAATACGCGTAACTAAAAATGTGGGGTATTAGAAGTGCAACTACACTGCATTTATAAGCATATATTAATTTTTAAATTTGTAATTTTCATTTCTTTGCTTAATGGTCATTCACTGGTATACAGTCATTCACTGGTTGGTTTACCCTACCTCGAAATTCCTCTCCCCGAAGGAACTCGAGGAGGATTGCCCCCGATAATGGGTTCTCGATCGAATTTCCCCGCGCAGCGTTGCTTTTATTTCGCCGCTCGACTCGCGGGACGTTATTACACATTCCGCTGTTGCAGTTGCAACGAGATTGCCGCGGAATTATTGTCCGCGGCGTTTCGTAATCCCCTTCGGTAGTGGACGTGTATATCCTCGCGTTTCTTGCAACGTGCCTCGTACGCGCGATCGCCTCGCTCCTGCACGCCTATACGCCGTACGTAATGCACGTTGCATTCCACGGCATTCGTACGCGCGTTATGCATTCCGGCTGGATTTGACCTCGATGCCGTGTTATTAATGCCCATTACGTTATATAAACGAACTGGCAGCGATGGTTGCTATTGGCGGCGCGAAACCCGCCGCGGTTCACGAGGAAGTCAAACGGGGGATGGAACTTCGCAGAATCGTAACAGTTATATCCGTAATCAGCGGACGATCGATATCTCGTTAGCAAAATAAAATGCAACGTCTGCGCCCGTTATCGATCTCTTCGGACGTAAATCCGCGAGGCAGGTTGCACTCCGGTGCGTAAATCACCGTCACAGGAAGCCGATTTTGTAACTTTTCGAGACAGGTGTTCTCCGTTGCGTCAGTCCACGGTAATTTGTCCCGCGCGGTTCTACGCGCGTACCTCGACGCTCTCCGTTCCCGTACCATCGAGATGCTGATGGAAAAAGTTACGGGCTCGTGCCTGCGGGGCCTCTCCGTTCCATTCGCCGTCCGCGATTGCCGCAATCGGAACAAAAATTCTGCCGGCGAAGCGGCACTCGACGCGATCGCCGATCTACCAAAGGCGGACGCGCCGGGCGACTCTTCGCGCGACCATTTACATCCTCCACGCATCCTATCTAACCTCAAGGAACTCGAGACTCTTCAAAGTAGGTACTTAACCACGCTCCACGTTCCACCAACCTCTAAACCCAACACCTTTTACATACATACGTGCATATAGGATGATCAAAACTGTTCCAGAGCATTCTCATGATTCCCATCCCTACATCGCGTTAATATCGTTCACGTAGGGTCGCGAGAGTTCACGGAAGGTCCAGGAATCAGGACCCCGGAGGCATATATCTCTGGCAGAGGCGTAAACGGCGTCCGTCAAGGAACAGCGCTCGCGCTACGCGAGTCGCGAGGTCGATGCTTCGAGGCAGGCTAACGGTAGAATACGTGTTTAGGTACGCTTCCAGATACACGCGGCCCGCGCCGTCGTATATACCATATCCGTAAGGTATTCAGCCATCCAGAGATAGGCCCTCTGATGTATGCATTCACGGATACACGCGGACGTCGCGTACGCGCCGCGACGCGACGGCGAGCAAAAAGCACCGCCGACATGCGCGAATCTCCCCGCGACCTTTCTCTTCCCATTCACCGGCGTTCGAGCTGAATTTCCAGCCCGCCGAGAGCACGTTCTCCCCAGGCTGACTAATTAAATGATTGATCGCCGCGTGCCAGGCAAATTATCCGTACGGCTGCCCGACAAATTAACCGCCGGCTAGGCCGAGGCCGTGGTCGATCGCTTTTTCTCCACCGTTCCCCCGGTTTCCTCTATCCAGCCGCGAGAGGCCGGATAAAAGATCCGTCGGGCCTCGGGATTGTGCAAACGCGACAGTGTCGGCTCGGGGAATCGGATTTCTACGCCCGGAGCCACAACAGTCACCGATCCACGCGCGCGATTTCGCGCGCGGAAAGGGGCCCTCGCCGATGCACGCTCGCTATGCTAATTAGCAATAATTTAGCCCGCCGCACGGGAGGATTATCGTCACAGGCGCCGAAATCCGCCCGCCTGGAACGAATCCGCGCTTCTTTTTCTCTACTGCGCTCCCTTCTCTCCCCTCTATTCGTTCCCTCGCTTTCTTTGCTCGTCCCGAGGAGCTGGAGGAGGCGCCGCTTCTTTGTGCGCCTCTTTAACATGCCAGAAGGAGCAACGACGCGTCAAGCCCTGTACGTGCTCGGGCGTTGCTACCCTTCGCGCAAACGCCACCCTGCGAGAAATCTCTCGTTTTTCTTGGGGACCACCCCATCGTGGCTGTAGGGATTTGGGGGAAATCCCTTTTTCAAGTGGCTTCCACTCGACCGAGCCTCTCCGGAGTAGTATTCCTTTCGCTGATCTCGAGACGCGATTGGTCTCATCGGTGCCCTTTGTGCCTGCGACAAACGAGTCGAGGGGTTCGAAGGAGAGGGTAGGTGACGTGTTCCCTCGAATCAAGGTCTCTTTTTTTATGGAGCTATAGGAGGACTATTGAGTGCAAGGTATCGTTTACGATTCACAGAGCTGCGGTATATCTCCCATTGTCCATAGACATATTAAGACTTTGGGGTCAACGCATCTTGGAATCAGTTTCCAACTCTCTACTGCATTTCGTACGAGTGGTTGATCTTGTTTCCGCAATGTTTCTCCTTGCAATCTATTACTTGCCGCGCACAAAGTATTATGGAATTCAATTAAGTTTCTAAATTGCTGATCGTCCACGTCTCGTTCCGTAACAGCCTGTGAGAAAAACTCCTGGGAACTGGGAGTGCGTCACGCGTGCAGAATGCCAGTCGAGCGTTAAGGAGGGAAAACTCCGTATAACAAGAACTTTAAACTGCGATCCATTAGTCATCGCAATACGATCTCGCCCACTGTGCGTTACACTTAATTCGAAAAAGATCGAGATATGGTCCCGATTCAATGGAACGTAGATCGTTAGGAGATCGAGGGGTCCTTTTTTTTTCTCTGCAACGAAATTCCTCGGTTTGTGAAACCAGGATCAGCTCGTGACCCGATAATGATTATCGATCCGCGATCGAGAGCGTGCGGCGGCGAACAACGCCGCGCTCCACGTTCCAGGTATTCCTAGGAATATAATCGACCGTGGCGCGGTGAAAGTGTGCGAAAAGAGGCCCAGAAACGGTGTCGGTATAAGAATGCCGCGTAAAAGTACGTGTCGCTTTAACAATGACGATGGGAAACGGAACGAAAGAAAACGAGGAGAGAGAAAGGGGGAGGCCCGATGATACGCGTCGAAGGATGCCAATGGCGGGGTGAATCGGCGCCGATCTGTGAAAATTGCACCGTGAAAGAGAAACCCCCCGGGATCGGTAATGAACGTTGCACCGGTGCAACAGAATCAACGAGCAACGAAACGGCGCCGTGTTCGTTCTGTAGATTGGAGCGGATCCAATTAAGTCCTGCTCGTTTATTTGCTTGAGTTAACGGGTCTAATTCTATAATAGATTAGTAACTGGACGTTTCTGGGTTCTGTGAACGGTGTACCTACTACCGGCTGCAGTAGTAAAGTAACTACGTATGTACTTCTGGGAGTTGAACGTTCCCTAGCTCTCTGTGTACGATCCTCTGCATCTCCGAGACTATAACGCGATCTAATTCTGATAGGGAAGTTCGCTATCTGTCTATAGAACGCTCGAATGAGTTAGACGATCTATCGAGAAAGTCCCCGCGGACCCCGTAATTAATTGAACTCCAAAAAGAAGAGGACAGGTAACGACTCCAGCCGCTGCTTGAATGTACGCTGCCCGTACCGGCTGCCTTTTAAAATCCAACGCAGGAACGAGCGCTCGAAAACGGCTCCTCCGAGCCGCTAATTACAACTAACTCGCGATCACTGAAGCGCGTCACGTTGAAGCTCAAACACTACCCTTTCACGGTTCACGGCAAGGAGAAACGTTGCAGCATTTTAGATAACGAAATTTCCTCGGTTGCTGACGAGATACGGCGGGTTCAATCACCGAGTGAAAGCGAAAGAGCAGCGACGATAAATAAAAAGAAATCCTCTGGAATAGCAGAAGCACGAGGATGCCCGGGAGCATGGAGCTCAGCCACGCAGATTCATTTTAGCGTGGAAAATAAATAAAACTTTCATCCGAGAGGAGCAGAATGTGGATTCGGTCACGGGCGCGCGGTCATCGCCGCGGCGAAAACAAAGCGGAGCTGGCACGTGACGCAGTTGGGGGAATCGGTGACATACCTAGCCTTCCGTTCGTGGGCGATTGAGCGGTTACCTGCGGTGGCTGAGTGATTCATTGTACGCGATGATGTATCAGGCTTCCGACGCGTTGCTCGCGAAATGGCAGATCGATCCGCAGTCTTCGAGCTGCGAATCGCGTCAACCGGTCGCGTCACGCCTCTGCTCTCGATCTCGGGAGGAATTAAAGCAGCGTCGAACCGCGACGATCAACTTGCAGTGGCGTGCGTTACGCCTTGCACGAGTAAGAAGTGCGTTTCGTGTATCTACCTCTCACCACTAGCTCGTAAATTGAAATGTTCATCAGGTATACCTAAAAATTTGCTAGAGTTCCTTTAGATCTGTGGTATATCGGCGTTGGGTGATGTGGTTAAAGCGGTCTACCAGCGCGCAACGAGTCCAAAGATCCGTGGTTCGAGTCCCCTCCATTGCCGTAGATTTATTTCCTTTTTCTTCTGTCTACACATCTGTGAGCTTTAAAAGAGGCGTTCGAACGGAGATGCGCGAAAGGTAAAAGTAAAAGTAAAAGCCATGTGCGTTCCATTTATCATCGGGCTGTATCTTTATAATCTTTCGTTCGCGAGTAAACGGCAGCATTTACATTGCATGCTTTCTTCGACCGGCTCGCAATCTCGCAACGGAATTATACACGAGTATTAGTGGCTCCCCGGGCGTATTAAGCGCCTTACAGTTCGGGGCAATCGCGCGATTGCTTCACGCGTGATCGATCGACGGGTAAAATATAATCTAGCGGCACCTTGGAACTTTCGGTGGACGGAAGTTCGAGGATCGTTGACGATCGATCTTAAGCCGCCGAATAGTGGGATTACCGCTGATTTAGGTGGCCACGAGTGAGCTTGATCGATCACCACACCGAATTCCCCGGTTCGAACGATGCCAGGAAAGAAGTCGTGGGTGGAGTAGGCTCTTGTTACTAAACTGGATGGCTGCGCGGGTGGTTTTGCAAGGGCGATGCTTGCTCGCATTTTAATTGAAAATTTCAAAGCGCAGGTTGGAGGGGATAACAAACGGAGCGCTGGAAAAAACGTTGGCGTATAGCTAGCGCAAGCTCCCAGGAAAATCGCAACTCGCCTCGATATTTCAGTCCATGTCTCACGCCGGTCGAACGAAATCGACCCCCCGGATATAATTGTGTTCCGCCTCTTGGCACGGAACACCAGAGGCTCGCGCGACTGGCAGTGGCATAGCTGGTTATTTATATGTTTATACATTCGATATAGTCTCTTTAGTGGTAGATTCGTAACAGGTGTGGCGGTCTCGTGAACTTAAACACACACGAGACGGCGTTCCCTCTGAGTTTTGAAACAGCAACAATTAACCAGTGATTCAACTGTTCCTAGCCGAGACGATCGATCTGTCTGTGGAACGAGCAGCTCGAGTGCTTGAATGATGACTCGCCACGCTTATTTGCATAACTCGCCCGGACGCGTCGTTGATAATAATTACCTCCGCCATTCCACTCAGAAAAGAAACGGAATGAATCTGTGCTTCCTCTCGATCGCGGTATTTCCTGCCAACAAATCACAAACTACATCGCGCCTAATTTTCGCGCGTCGATTCCTAGGGAAACGCTCCCGCAGTTTCCCAATGGCTTCCTTCTGCCACTTTCGCAACCGACCCGCGAACTCCACATTATCGTAATTGCGGCTCCATAGAGAAACTCGCCGTGCTTGCGCAAAAGTCATCGATTCTCCGCGGTACGGTCGTTGAAGTGGAGAAATATTGTTCCTTTATGATTCCACTGTAAACGATCGAGGGGCAGGATATTTCTCGGTGTGAAAAATTCTCTGAATTGCTGGGATCTAACGGGAGATTTTCTTGGAATGTTCGCAGGTCCAGAGGCTGGCCGAATACGAGAGGTACCTGGGCCAGGAAGCGAGGAACCTGGTGGAGAACGGAAACGGGAGCGTCGGAAGCGGCGCGGTTCTCCAGCGCGGACAGCTCGAGGGCGATCTCCATCGCATCCAGGAGCTGTTCCCTGGTGACAATCTACGGCTGCACGAGCGAGATGTCCTCACCACGGTATGTTACTTCGTTCCATCAACTTCCATCAGCCTTAAGTGCCGCGAGAACTCTCGTTTGCTCCACGGTTGCGCGGCAAAATCTCCATAAATACGGTGCTTCCGGTGCGAGCGCATCAACCGTGAGCGAGAAGAGATAAGCGTTGCGTTTCGACGATTCTCACGGACTCGCGCGAGAGCATGTTTCCCTCGCAACCGTGGAAAGCGCGGCGATTCGCGTGCGATCACGCGCCCAGCGTTTCTCACGCGTCTCGCTGGACACTGTCCCCATGACAATTTGCCGCTTTATCTGCGAGCTTAATATACGAAACCATAAAAGCTATAAACGCGTAGCAACGCGGAGTTAACGAGTAAAGTGCGTTACACTCGGCACCCGGAAGTACGAGGCAGTCCCGAGACCCTAGAGGCGATCTTCCTTTATTGCATTAGCGATATGAATTTTCGAGCCCACGACATCGCCCCGAGGAGTCATCGTTCCGAGTACTTATACACGCGGATTTGCATATTGAACGTAAGAGTTGTAAGAAGAGCAGGGATCATTAGGAGGATCGAGTGTCTGCCTCTCGCGTTCCTCCGTGTTCCTAAGTCACGTTGCACGCACCAAACTCGAGTATCTGCTCGCGGGCGATGATTGAACGTTTCCTCGAATCGCTAGAGTCATCAGCGCGTCGCCTCGGTATCCGCGACTTTCATTAGCATACGATACGCGAGGAAACTCGTATTTGTGCATCCAGCGCGGGACAGCGCGTGTCACGCGTGCCTTAATAGTTGGTAAGAGCTCTAGCTCTGGGGAAGAGCACCGGGAGATCATCGATTTCGTAAGCGGAAAGAGCCAGGCGGATCGCTAGAGAGAGGCCCTCCGCTCTAATACGCCGGCTCGCGTCAAAGCGAAGTATGTTAATCAGCCTGTCCTGTTGCTTGTAATTTCGTGTTCCATGGATCCCCCGGACCCTCTTGCTATATTTGGTAGCGTTATTTGTCAGCCGTATACTCCGTCCCACCCGTGGCTCTTGACGTCAATGGATGCCACGGGAAAATAACGAGGCGGGCTAGAACTCCATCAGGGAAATCGTATAGGCTCGGCACATTCTATTAAATTCAAGCCTCTGATAGCTGTAGCTATTATAGTTTCACGGGTAGCACGGTTCGAATTGTAAACTCATTCGCGCGTGAAAACTTTGTCGAACAGATTCAGTAGAATAATGCTGTTAAGTCGGCCGAAAGTTAACACGACTTGGCACGTTGGCGTCCAGTTATTAGCCGCCCGCTGCGAGTGGATGATAGTAATTTATGTGCTAGATCCTCGCATCAAAATTGGTCGTTACTTTGTGACCCCTTGAGCAGCGACGGTAACTGGGCGGAGGATCGCGCCTCGAGCTAACCGCGCAGATAATTTAATGCTAATCTCTTGTCCCGGGGGATCCCCGTAGCCTCGTTTCGATTCCCAATAACGAATCGTCGCGTGTGTGTTCCGCGGGAGCTCCGGCCACGACGGAAAGCGCAATCCATGCAGTGGCTCTGTCGCGTCAGGAACTTCATTATACTTCTTCGCGGAACCGTAACGCTGACTTCCTATTCGCGGATCACAGAGGTACATTGATTGCAAAGGCGTGCTCGAGCTCGAAGGTTGTTCAACTTGACACGAGCAGTGGCCTAGGAGCGTGAAATCTGCCGCACAGCTTGCTCTAACTCTCCGTGCATCATCCAGCGAATGTGATTCGTGTAATTCCAGAAAATGAAGAGTCTGATCCGCAAGAGGAACGGCGGAAATCCCGGAAGGCTAACGAGAGTGTTATCGCAGAAGTCTCTGAACGTGTCCAACAACTCGCCAGTCCCAAAATCTCCGCCGAGGACGTTCCTCCTGGAAACTCCGGTTCAGTTCACCACGGTAAATGAACAGACGAGTCCATAAGCGATTCGTAGAGTCACAGGAGATTATCGTAGGGAGATTATCTTTATATAGGAAGGATTGCTTGGTTCGCAGGGGGTGCAGTCGCAGGAGAGACACCTCTTCCTGTTCTCCGACTTGCTACTCATAGCGAAGGCCCGAAGCGGGGGTAACTTCAAGCTGAAGCAGTCCGTGAGGATGAGCGAGCTCTGGCTCACTGCTGGCCACATAGAGGACGTAGCCGAGACGAGCAAGTCCCAAGAAACCAGCTTCGTCCTCGGCTGGCCTACCACGAATGTCGTCGCCACTTTCATGTACGTAGTTTTCCTGGTGCCTTAACACGTTGCGTGCGGCACTAAAATAGTTGACCTTCCAAAATCACGGAAATAGATTATTGTATAAAGTGCACCCTTTTATGCTGCTTTCGACACTTTATAACATTTTATCCAAAGATAATTTGTTTTTGTTAGAAAAAAAAATGCATGACGCGTTAAATACAAAAAACAGCTGCACCATGGTGAAAAACGCTGCAAATTTGTAACAACATGCATACACTGATGCACACATTCGTACTTAATGCGTATGCAAAAGGAAAATTCGATACCTAAAAAATTCTTCTTCACCTTCCACATTTATTGGGACCGGGCCCAAGACGTCACCGTACACGTCTCCTCCCGTAGGATAGGGATTCCCCATTACGTGACCTTACACTAGGGAATTCAACCCCGGTCATTATTTAGTATCTTGGGATTGCGGGATTTTTTAAAGTCTATCTCGGGATTCCCGGACTAATCTCCGGATTGGGTAATAGAAAAATTCAGTTTATATGTTAAAATAAATATAGTTATTTACACGTGACTTAATATTATTATTTAAGTAAAATCATTATTATTATTGCCCTTATTATTATGAAATGTCTATATTTATTTATTCTGTTTTCTGGTAACCTGGTGCTCCGTAGCAAAACCGGCTATATCCGCTTCAATCTTTCGAATTTCGTTTTGCGGCTTTGGGAACATATTATCGTGATGTTCACCTATTGATTTATGTAAAAAAAGAATCGATTTCTTCGACCCGCTACACCGGGCTCCCCCCTTAAAGAACATCTTCCACCCCTTCGTTTTAAGCGTCTTTATGCCCGGCGAGCATCGTAATCGCGGCGATTTCGACGGCCCGACACGGGGCTCTCTTTCAGAACGACGCCATAAAGTCGCGTCGAGGAAACCCCGAGGGGCAACGGGGGTACCGTCGGATTAACCGGAGGCGTCGTTTTATCGTGGCGCATCACAGCGTTCGCTTCTTTCTTCCAGGACTGCTGCAGCCAGGGATCTCTGGTGGGGACGTCTGACCGAGCTGGTACGAGAGGAGAGTATGAAGGAGCCGCCGGACACGAACATTCAAGTCGTGTATCACGACAGTGACACGAACACGGAATACGTAAGTGCACCCATCCGCCACCCCCCTCTGAAGCTGAGATACACGCGGTCACGCCTTCACGGTCTATTCTTCGCGCGAGGAGCAAGGGGGAGGGTTCGATCACTCGACCTTCTTGGAGGCATTCTTCGCCGAGATGCATGCCCCTTTTATATCATTGACGTCAACGTCGAGTGGATCGTCGCGTCCGCTAAAAAGAGACCATTCTATCTCGCGGGCTTTATCGACACTCGTGTTCCCTCCGCGCGACGACGTTCATTATATCGGCCAGAGCTGCGTTTAAATACTTTAAATACACCTCGCTATCGAAGAGACGCCAAGTGCCTTTACTCCTACCGTACATCTTCGCGAACGCGACCGTCGTAACTATTATTCTCCGTTAGCTCCGACATGGTTTGTCGAATTTATAGACTCTGACCACAGGTTTTATTAGTGAAATCGATTATTTTTTAAGATACCCCCAGGAAGAAGCTACGATCGCAAGCTACATCCACCTTCTATTGATTACAGTGTAAAACCATAATGGTCGGATCCGAGATGACGGCAGCAGCCTGCGTGAATCTAGCCACGCGGCTGTTGGACCTTCAGGGACAGTTTCAACTGTGGGCCAGGACGTCCGCGGACGAGTCGCCGTACCCTCTGATAGGCCACGAGAGGCCGTTCGCAGTGAAGCTGTCGAATCTACGGCACACCCTGTCCGCGGAGGAGGGTTTCGATCTGGAGCACTGCAACAAAAGTGGCCACGACACGTGCCACTTCATCCTCAGGCCCGTGCCCAAGTCCCCGGTGAAGAAGAACAAGTCTAAGATCACTGGGCTGCTGAGGCGGTCCCTCTCGCTGAACCCGAGCCTGTTCGGCGTCAACCTGTCCAGGCTAGACGAAAACGGGCTGCCGAAACCTGTGCTGGTGATGCTGCAACAGCTGTTCGCCAAGGGCCCGTTCACGCAGGGGATTTTCAGGAAATCGGCGAACGTCAGGATCGTCCGGGAGCTTAGAGATCAGATCGAGTCGACCAGCGATCCCAGTTGCCTGGAGGATGCGCCGATCATAGCTGTAGCAGCTCTGCTCAAGGACTTTCTTCGATCCCTGCCGGATCCTCTGCTCACCTCTCACCTCTTCCCTCTGTGGATGGATAGCTTGGATACGCCAAATCCTATTCAAATTGTTAAGAAGTAAGCGGTCACTTTGTTCTCGCGTCGAGCACTCCACGTGCATGTGTTATTATTACGATAGCTAACGAACGGTGGTGTTCTTTTTTCTTTGCAGTATTTTAGATAGATTGCCCAAAGCGAATTACACTCTGCTGTCGCATCTGATATGCGTGCTGTACCACGTGGCGCGCAGGTCGAAGCACAACCTGATGTGCGCCAGCAATCTCGGCGTGTGCTGCGGACCAAGTCTGCTCTGGTCGCCGAATCCGTCGGTGAACCAGAGCAGGGCGATCCCCACGCTGACGGAGATGCTGATCCGTCACTGCGAGGTTTTATTCGGCGAAGGCGTGACGCAGCTGCTCGGGGAGGAGCGCAGCGACAGCGGGGCAGAGGAGAGCACCGATAGCCTTCACTGTGAGTAACTTAGCGCTATCTCACCGGCCGACGCTCCGTCAGATGTCGTTTTGCTTGGTCCACTGAGGAATGTCTGTGGTTGCAGCAGGTGGGCTTTCCCTGGACAGCCTGGACCTGACGGAACCACCGCGCAAGGACCACATGTCTCTGTCGAGAGACTCCGGCCTGACCCTGTCGGACTGTCAGCTGTTCATTCCAGAATCACCGGTGGGCTCCGAGGATTCCGCGGTGAACGCCTCGTCGTCGAGCTTCGACAAGGCCCTGGCCAAGGAGGACAAGCCCACCAGCAAGTCGTACATCCGCGTCTACGGGGGATGGGAGGAGAGAATAAACGGTTACACCGCGGGTAATCATCACTCGAGCAGCGTGGAGCATGGTGGCTTCAGAGACGAGAAGGGTACCGCCGGTTACCCGAATCCGAATCCGAACTTCCAGCGGCAGGACTGGCTGAGGGCGCAGCTGAAGAGGACGCCGCGGACCAAGCTGGAGGAGCACGATCAGCTGCGTAAGGAGAGGTTCGACGAGAAGGACATCTACGCCAGGGAATACCTCAGGCAGGACTCGATGAAGGAGAACGTGGAGAACTGCAAGGATATTTACAGGAGCTCGCAGCTGGACATATCGCGCGAGCTCAGGTCCGAGTACGAGAGGGCCTCGCAGCAGGACATCTGCACGGAGCGTGTCTCGATTCACAATTCGGAGCAGGACCTGTCCGGCGACGCGTCCTTGTCGTCCAGCGACCGATACGAGTTCAAGAAGGAGCGGTTCTGCGAGTTCAAGAAGGTCAAGTCGGAGGTGTACGTGAACCGAGACTCGCCGGTCTCGCAGAACGGTAGCTACCATTCGGGCAGCGATCTGTACGAGTTCAAGAAGGTGAAGAGCGAGATCTACGTGAACAAAGAGACGACGCGCGCAAGCAGATACGAATCTGAGAGCAGTATCTATGGGAACAGGGACAGAACGGGGGAGATATACGGCTCGAGGGAGAGGAACGATCTGTATTCGTTCAAGCAGGCGGAGGCGATCGATCTGTACGGCGACGAGGACGAGGAGGAGGAGAGCACGTGGCCAGATACACCGCCACCGTTGCCACCAAGGCTAAGGCATCTTCCGCCGGTGCACATGAACCTGGAGGACAGGCACAAGGTAGCCGGAAGGTCAAGGTCTCTACCGCCGCCGCCTCCCTATCGCCCACCTCCTCAGCCGCGTGCCTCGGTGACCGCGAGACACTTAGGGTACGGAAGGTCCGTCGTCGATGACGAAAGCTACGTTTGACCAGACCACCTCCGTACACCTCGGCCGAATCAAAGAGTCCCGAAAGTCGCAGGCCCCGAGACCACGGACACACGTTGGCTCGTGTAGATGTGATCTCGCCACGACTGAAACTAGTCCAAACTGGAACGCACGATATCCCAGAGACGGTAACCAATGTACGATATTATGTTTGTGAAATTTTACATCGCCGTCAAGGAATGAATATAGGCGGATGATATGGATGTTGAAGACGGTCAACGATAAAAGTCAATGCGCGCTAGGGATTGTCGGCGATCCTTAGGCGATCCTTAGCGCCTCTTAGCGATTCTTAGCGGTAGGCTTCGACTGTTACACAGTGATTCAGGGTGCTTCCACGAGCCTTAAGTCATAGGTATTTCTCTTTTCTAATTAGACGTTCATTATAGAGATGTTATTATTGTTAAGTATATATAGACTGTAGCGGACAAGACTTACGTCGAGAAAATGATATTATTCGCGGTTCTTTTCTTAGGCGAGGAACAGTTGTAAAAAATGTGTGTGGAATTGCGTGTATGGTACGCGTCGTGCTGAGAGGACAAATAAGAAGAGAGAGAATGGGTGTTCGTGGATGTTGGAGCGAATGTTGCCCGAATGTTGTAGAGTCTAGAGACGTATCGATAATATCCGCGGAACGAATCCCCCGCTAATAAAATGCAAATTTTATTGCAGCCGCACCGAGAGAGGAGATATCCCTTTCCCCATTCGTCGCCGTCTCTCGCGATCATCTTTAAATACGTCCACGTAGCCGTCGAAATGTCTCGCGAGTTCGAGATCGTAGCAGAACTCGTTTCGAATCAACAAGACACCGTCGCGCCGTGTCCTGTCGCGTTTTATCAGGTATTCCTCCCGCTTCATACAGAGCGTAAAAGGAAAGTAATGGTTGTATCTTAATGATACGTCACGAGGTATCAGTTCCCGCTGCATCTTCGATTCTACTATCCAGTAGAGTACGCAGAAATAAAGGAAACATTTCCATTTCAAGGCCAAAGTGAAGCTTTTTAGTAGCTTTTAAGAAGTATGTAAATTCTATACTGGAAATCCATGACCATTACTTTCCTCTACACCCCGTATGTAAGCGTCTTTCGTCTTCCCCTCTTAACTTCTAACCGGAAATTGGTTGGACGCGCGTAATAAACATGACAATTAATAACTCGTTCTCTGTCTATCTCTCTCTCTCTCTCTCTCTCTCTCTCTCTCTCTCTCTCTCTCTCTCTTTCTTTCTGTCTGTTAATTATAATTATCATTTTCATTTCTCCTTCTTTTTAAACTTTTAGAACGTATAAATCGTAGAGTGCTTCGCATACGGAATGCGAAGGCGATTTATCTTAAGGCGATAAGATACACCGGAAGCGTTTTAAATAGATCCAAACTTTTCGTTCTCTGTATATATTAATTGTAAACTGTAATCTTTTTTTTATATATATATATATACCGCTAAACGTATAAACACGATACACCTATGTAACGCCCGTAAGGTATGTATACTTATCTAAATTATACGACATGCTATGAAAGTTAAATATATTTCGTATTTTATACAGAGTCGCCTGTGTTTCAAGACCATTTCTATCAGCATTCATTTCTCGTGCCCTGCAACGTATGATCATCTCGCGAGCGGTGCACGCGCACGGAATTTTCAGCGGGCATTTTTGAGATCGTGTTTTTACTACCGCTCGCACAGATCCGGAACACGCGTTCCCCCCGTTCTCTCGCCAAATTCTTTCGAATCAGTAGGGTTATAGTGCACCGATCAACCATGGACTACGAGGAATTCGCTAGCCTACAATTAGACAGACCTATGCCTGATTTGAGAGTACGTGCACCAACACTCGCCTTCTTACAAGTACGCGTCCCCTTTTCATCGATTCGATTCATAACACAATACGTCCTTAGACCGCGGAGGAACTGAGAAAGCACACTCTTGATGTTAATTTGGAAAAGCGGCCCATTGACAGAGCGATTCATCTTTTGACGTAAGTGAATAAGTACGGTGCACGCGGGGAGCATGCTTCCAGCATCTGCATCGATACCGACTTCGATAGAGCAGTTCGCTTTCGCTGAAAGCGAAAACCGGTACGAACATCCGGTAGTTTGCACGGTCTTCGCAGGACCGGAGTATCCCCGAGGCCTCGTAATAATAGTAATTTCGCGGATAGTGCTCCAACAAATCGCCACGCGGAGCCTTGAATTGAACTACGTAATCCTCGCGCGATCATCGTATCAAGGTCTGTCGCGCGATCAATTAATTTTCTACAAAGCTGCGTTAACTGTTATCGAATCGCTAATTGGACTCGTGCGTACCGTTTCGTAATAGGAAACAGTTTTAAGCTCTTGAAACGTTTGATTTTCAAGGATGCGCAAAAATCGTATCTTCCAAGAGTTCAAGGTCAAGGAACTCATGGTCGACCTTAACATTCTATAAACTATGATACTAGCAATGAGGAAAAGGAAAATCCGCCACCTGACTGATCTGTTTTAAATCAAACAGTGGCGTCTTCGTCTCGATCTCGATCTCGATCGAATTTGAAAATCGGTAAGGAGGCTGCGCGACAGGCGAACTAACATCATCGCGATTACGAGCCGTAGTTTTTTTTAGAAATGTGTAAACGGCACGCCCTGAACAAATACAGCTTGGTCGCGTGAGACTCGAAAAAGTGATTGCATCGGTCCGTTGATTAGTGATTACACAACATCGACACTCGATCGACGCATCGTTCCATTGTATTACGCGCGCCGCGCGGCGCAGTGTTACGTGTGCTCCGTTGGTGGGGCGTCGTAGCGTGGGTCGCGCTCGGCCGCTTCCGACCGGGTTCGTGCGCGTCCGCCGCCTCGTACCACCAGTCAGGCATAATCGATACCTTGGAGTCGGAGCCCAGTTTAGTTGTCATCCGCGTCCCGTCGTGTTGTTTTTCTTGCGTCAAGTCCACGATGAGAGTGCGTACGCGTGCATCGTCGTAACCACGCACCGTAACCGAAACTCTCGGCCGCCGTAACTCCTACCCAGTGATACCGTTGAATAAGATGAGCCTGGAAAATGTTACAAGACGAAGATAAAAGCCCCTACGAGTGTTCACTGGACCCGTGAGTAACCGAACAGTTTCTCACTCGGAAAATCGCGTGTGTATTCGTGATCAGGCCCCCGCGCCTCCTTCACCTCCTCGGCTCTGCCCCTCTCGCGCGAACTCATGCACGGCTCCTAAATATAACCAGGCGTCGTTCAAGGAGTGCACAGTCCTGTCGTTCAACCGTCGCTAATTATAGGTCCTTTAAAGACAGCCACTCGTAAGAAATGACACTCCACGGTACGAGTAACTCGTAAGCAATGCCGCAGGGATACCTATATTTAGAGATCCTTAGGATTTCAAGGTGTAGGTTATTCGAATTCATTTGACAGCATTGTCGCCTGTTTCTTTCCTTCCGCCTTTCGTGCGGCAGTTTGCAATAATGAATCTATTATCGGGACGTACGGTGTGTAATAATGTAACTCTGCACTCGCGTGTAAACATTGCACCGATGCAGTCTCGCGTGCCCCAAAAGGATGCGTTATGTAAAGATTACTCGCATCCTTGGAGGTTGCATGCATTTAGGGAAAATAAAGGCAGACTCACGAGATTGCTTCCGTAAACCGAATAGCACTATATATGGCGCCTCGGGCTAGGAATCTTGGCTTGGCTGAGTAATAGAATTCATAGAAGAACGATGTTAAGCGGCATGCTTGGGATACTCAGCTTTGTTAATAATATAAACTTCGATAATGTTTTTCGAAGTATACCGCACAGATAACCTTATATTATATGTGATAATTAATTTTCTATGTTTCTCTACCCGGTGCTGTGTAATTATTCCAGGAGAGGCGACGAACTCCAAAAGCTCAGTGTCATACATAATTTACCGAATCTCCTAGTCGCAGACACTCAAACATGTATGTCCCGTGTGGTGCCAAAAATGCAGCAGTCGCTGGCCAACGCGTCCACAGAGTTCCACCTCGCAGCTTCGACTACATTCAAAACTATATTAGAGCAGAAGCTTGTCAGCCACAGTATCTTCGGTCAAACATTCCTTCAAAGTATATTAAGTTCGATCGAAAGTCGTGATCCAGGTAAAGTAATTTTCTCTGCTCGTAGAGTTAGAGTTGCTAGCTAAACCCGTATATAATCAGTTTCATGCATTCTGAGTTACTCTTAACGATTTATAACATGTATATATACATTTAAAGTTATCTGTCATGCATGGCTGGAGACCTTACTGGATGTGATAGAGTTACTGCCGGTAGAACTCATAAGAATGCAGGTTTGTATAGACGATCTTAGAAATTGATATTCAGTAAATGTTATAATTTAGAAGGGCAAACGTATCCGTTTGCACAGCACGTGCGTAAACGTTGTGACGTCGGAGTCTTAGATTGGTAACAAAGTTTATTCGTTTTCTGTTATTTCATGCTAGACTAAGCATCAAGTACTCTGTCGAAACTCGATTACCGCAAAGCTTAACTATTATTTAAGTGACGTAAGATAGCCCTATCGACTGGACAATAATAGAAATAAAATCATACAGATTCTTCCGTTGACTATAAGCAAAGGACAATTGTCGCAACCTATCTACTCCAGGATAACGTGCAGCAGGTTACTAGGGAAAATTTGTACAAGATTCGATTCTCCATTGTGAGTATGTTTCACCTTACGGCGGTGTCCGATAACTTTCATTGGTGGGGGGATACCAGCCTTTTAAGAATATTCTCGAACGACGAATCAAGGTTGCGGAGATTTTATTGCGTGGACGAAGTACCGGGATTAGTATACTTCTGGATAAAATCTTGGAATAAGTGTGGCTGTTAAAATTGTTGTCAGGATACAGAAGGAAGTTCTACCAACGGTACACTCCCTCTGTCAGGATGTAAATAGCGAAGTACGAGCTAGTATCTGCTTCCAGCTACGTTTTGTCGCCGAAGGCCTTGGTGCTGAGTCTGTAAAACCTGCTTTGCTACCATCTCTCGTAGAATTAGCAAACGACGAAGAAAGCAATGTAAGATGCACCTCTGTACAGACAATAGTGTACTTGATACCTCATCTTCAGGAAGGTATGCTTGATGACTAGCTGTGCATTATTCATTAAGCATTCCAAGTTTCTCGTAGCGACGTACATTTCCGATCAATTCATGCGTGCCCATTCATTTGAAATCGAGATATGATTTGTTGCGATCATCCTTTACAGATACGCTAAAGAATATCATAGTGCCGCTCGTTAAAAAATTATGCGAAAATGCGATAAAAACCGACGATAATGTGGTATGCATCATTGCCCAGGATTATGGAAAGATGGCGCTCGGTTTGGAAAGTAAGATAGTTTATACAATTTGGGACTTTATCTTCGTGCATTGCAACAGCATGATATCCATTTGAATATTTTAGAATGTTTATTACCCACGGAGAAAACATGGTTTTTGAAGTATTTTCAACAACTTGCGGCATTGGGCACCCTCTCGATAAAGAAAGACTCCACGCCTCACCTTTCGTTCGTAAGTACATGTAAATGAAGTCGATGCGAAGCACATCGAGCCCTAAACTAAACCTGTTTCGGTATATTCTACTGTTTCAGATGAGTAGCAGTCCTGCTGAAGATGAGAAATTTGTGGAATGCCGAAGGCATTGTGCTTACAATCTGCCAGCAATGTTTATATTTGTATCGAATTCCTCAGATGACACCGACGCATTGCTTCTTACGTTTACCGCGTTAGCGTGCGATCACTTTTACCTGGTTAGGAGAACCGTAGCATGTGGAATTCACGAAGTAAGAGTTAGGCTTTCGTACAGATCGCGATAAGCTACTACGTAATTTTATACTTACAATCGTTATCTACCGCGCAGGTGGCCAAGTTACTAGGTCCAAAGAGTGGGCGAATAAAAACGGACCTAATAAAATTGTTAAAGGACGAGTCTGAAGAAGTTCTGCAATGTTTAGTTCCTCACATAGGATTAACGCTCGATTGTTTAGCCGAAAGTCAAACCATTGGAATAGACAGGGTGGTTGGTACCCCTTTCCCCCCTTTATCGCCAATGCATTCACTTTATTTACATAATGCCGCTTGTCAAATACAGGATGCCACCCTGATGGAAATAGGCAGAGCACTATTAAAATGCGAGTCAGAAATAGCGTCTACAAACAATTGGAGATTAGCATCGTTAATGCACTCGCAGCTTGAAATATTACCGAAATACTTTCCGAGCGACTTTATATACTCGCATTTTGTGCCAATGGCTTTCTTCAGGATATTAAACGCTGTAAGTCGAGAAAGCAACTGCACACGTTTAATACGTTCGAAATGTACAGAACTCCACCTCGTTTTTATATTTCAGAGGCCAATCCCTGTACGTCTCGCTGCCGGAACCCTATTCCTTTTTCTTTTGCGTTACACTATGAAACCTATGCACCGAGTGGAACTTCGAGGCAAGATATATACACAGTTGGCTAAGAATCCCGATTGTTACGTGAGAATGATGTTCGTTCGTATGATGATGGAGGCCCTGGAAATTTTTTCATCCGTCTATTTCAAGCAACACTTTTTCAAGGTTTTACTGAACCTGGCGAAAGATCCCGTAGCCAATATTAGAATGAAAGTAGTGTCCCTATTGCCCCAACTGAAAAGTCAGTTATGGGTGCCAACGGATAAAGAGTTATTAACGATCTTAGAGTCGACTGTCCGGCATTTATTGAACAGCGAAAAGGACAGAGACGTGATCGCCGTATTGACGACTGTTGTACAGAGATTAGACACAGTGGAGCTCAGATACGACGGTCAACCTGTAAGTCACGCCTACCTTACGTGAATTTCGGATAATATAGAGTCGCTTGTAATCGAAACATTTTATTACAGCCATCAAGTAAATTTTCGAAACAGGATGCGGAGGATGTTAGGAAGTTAGATGAAGAGGAGAGGCTGTTTGCTATGGTGGGTGGAAAACCCCGAGGCGGAGGGGCTACAATGAAAAAGGGTACGCTAATACGGGAATTATAATGAATTAGCATAATTAAAATGTGGCGGGAATCTTATTAAAATACTGCAGTTCCAGGTGGATGGCGACGAGGGACTGCTGATACTTCAGGGAAAAGCACGTAAGTCACGTCTCTACTCTGATTATATTTTTGTGTGTTAAATATCAGTTATGTGTGTCCTTAATTAATACAGTACGTTTTATTTTCTCAGGCCGCAGTCACAGTCGAAAGGTGAGCATTCTCCACGGCATTTTTAACAAACTATTGAGAACTCGTCTATTTTCGTAATACTTACCGTTTGCGATTCATATTGCAGATGTTATGGGATCTCCCCGCCAAACTGGTGAAACATCAAAAACGCGGTAAGTGAACTGCATTTAATAACTCTAATCTGAATACAAGCCTTTAAGTTAATTAGGATAATTACTCAAGAACATTAGAAACGTAGATTGAATAGAGAAATATAACCGTGGAACTTACTAAAAATGCATGCACAGTGATTTTTAATTAGAAGGTCGTCATAACGATTTTAGGACTGTAACTGGTAATTCGAGAACATAAACGGTCTTTGTTCCCAAGCTTGATGCAATTCACCGTTTCGCGTGGCGTAAAAGAGGTAGACCCCTGCCGATTTCGGTTCCCATCTATCGGCCAGTAGTTGGTGTTTTTAATTTCAAATTTCTCACAATGATTTTGGGAGCCCGACGAGATATAGAACCCTATTCCACTGTTCCCGTAGTGTACTCTAACATTTCCAGCAAGAGTCTAATGTGAAGTTCTTGTGCACGCTTTACATCTAACAGAATTCAACTAACACATCCTTGGGAAAGGCTAGGGCATACCAACGCGAACATTAGCATGGCCCATCCTAGCTACGACAACGGACCGTGCATTGATTACTTAATGCAAAGGGCACAACAGTGTCGCTCGAACGTGCCCGTGCCATTCTCCGTGGTCTTGGCGAACATACGGGAGAACAGGCGAAAGTCTCAGCAGAATTCCCTACTAATCCGTGACTATGCACGCGAGTTCTCCACTAACATCGCCAGCAAGGACACTGCCACAGCGAGAACGCTTGCCAGTGGCCCGAACCTGGCCGTTCTTCGAGCTCTGACCAAAGCGGCTCACTATAACTCTTGTTGGCCTTGTAGCTCTATGCCAGAGATCCCGGTGATGCTGTCCGACGACGAGTTCCTTGTGGACGCTGGGATCCGGATACCCGCGCAGTTCTCCTCGCAGAGCGTGTCCAAGATACCACACCTACACTCGATGCTCGCCAAGAGGCGGGTGCCGTTCGCCTTCGATCGTTCTCGCAGCGCGGGCATGACCTTCGACAAAGAGAAACCCAAAAGGAACTCGTCCATCGAGTACGAGGACTGTATGAAACGCAGGACCAACGGCGTCGATCAGTCGAATAACGTTAGAACGTCGATAGATTGCGAGGACGGTTTAAGGCTGATGAAGGAGGGACCCCTGATGACGTCCAGGTTCAGGTTCGGTATTAATCAGGAGAGATCGATGGAGGAGAAGATGAGACGGAGCTCGGTGTTACTGAGTAAAGACAAGCAGAAGATCATGCAGCCCAAGTGCCCGCTGGACAGGTCTAAGCGGCACTCCGGTAGCTTCGAGAAAGCAAAGCCTAAGAGGAGTTCCTCGATCGAGTACGAGGACAGTATGCAGCGAAGAGCGAACGGGGCCGATCAGGCGAACAACGTTAGGACTTCGATCGACTACGAGGACGACTTGGGGGTGATGGACGAGGACCAACAGCTGGCCAAGGAGACAATGTACATGGGCCCTCTGATGAGATCCAGATTCGGGTTCAGCATGAATCAGGAGAGGTCGATGGAGGAGAAGATGAGACGGAGCTCGGTGATACTGACTAAAGACAAGGCGAAGATCATGCAGACCAAGTGCACTCTGGATAGGACTAAACGGCACTCCGCGAATTTCAGCTTGAAGCCGATGGACTCGAAGGAGTTGAAGCCTAATCTAAAATGCCATAGCTTAGAGGTGGTGGATTACGCACCTAGCGAGCGCCTGGGTCGAGCGCTTAGGCGATACTCGACGCTGGACGTGAATCATAATCAGGGACTCAGCAAAATTCCATTGAGAAGTTTTGTACCTCGTAGTAGAACAGCGCCTGCCACCAGGGCCTCGAGCCCTGTGCACATAGACAAGATGTGCCGAATGCCCTTCTGGGAGTCTTAAATGAAAGAGCAGGAGATAGGAGACGCGAGTGCATATCACGGAATTAAGATCCCTGCACGTGCTGATTCCAAGCCGATTGGCAAAGGTTATTATAGCGGAGATAGAGTAAAATATTTTCTGGATCAGGTGGCCTCCATTCCTTTCCCATTTGCTGCGTATAGCTTCGATCGAACCACAGAATCGTGTCGTTCGTTTACTCTTCCTTTTCATTTTTAAAATTCTTTCAAGGTTCAACGTTACATATCCTCTAATCACGGTAGAATTGATAGAGCAAAGACAGCACTTGCAGCGATCGTAGACATGCATTTCAATCGAGGTATACTTGGAGTTACTGGTCTTCTGCGTAGTAACTGAGAGCACTAGCTCGCGAGCGGGTTAAACATTTTACTTTGACGAAATAACAAGGTATATTCGAAAACTGTTGACGAGGCTGTTTAGCTAGTTCGCTATCTCGTGCCTTTTTCACACAGCCTTCTGCGTTCTTCGTCGCTTCTCGTAGGGCAGCCTAACGATGAATCTTGCCATTGACAGAAAGAACACGCGCGCCCACGTTTCTCTCCTCTTCGTCGCAAGACGTCGAGGTGAAAAACGAGTGGCTCGAACGTTTTAGAAGAAACGGGTATGGCTGTATCAAAGTGCTTTGTTACTGTTCTTACTGTGATTGGCAATAATCGGTGTATTATTAATCATATTTCTATCGTCCAACTTGGGAAACTGGATGAGACCTGGCGAACATTAATCGAAGTATCCTTCGTTTATTATTCGCCATGCATTTCTTAGTCCGTTATATACACAATTTAATCAGGCAATTCTTTTAACTTGACTAAAAAATAGTCTCTTTTGATATATACCAATCGAAAGGTTATATCGCGAACTTGATACTTGAGCAAAACAGACACGCATGCTTGAGCTAGAAGACTGTTTTATTAGACGGCGCCGTATCGAAGTTCGTAAGCGTAAAGCGAGAAAAAGATAAGACTATTTTGCACTTTATTTTATAGCTGCATAACTAATACGCATTGGCCTATAAAAAGAGCGAATGAAAGAGTTATATATATATGTATATTCTTATTGTTAATAGAGTTTGAAGAGCAGTTGTTACTCACTAATATCGAATATATTCTAATAGATTGTATATTGTGTTAGGAGTACACGAGATGAAAGATGATAGGGTTACAGTATTGTAATAGCCAATTCTAGGTCTAGTCTCGAATAGTTGTGACACAGGGCTAGTATCAACGCCCGTTAAAAGGGTGTTTTTTAAAATCTTCGATACATTTTCTACTTTGCTTTTGTCCGTCGTTATTTCGTTCTCTCTCAACCTTTTAACGAGTTCAGTTCTAGTGTCTTAGCGGAGTTAGGGACATTTCTATTAGGGTCTCTTGCTAGCCTTTCCTTTATCAGCCTAGCGACATTTAGACGCGTGCAATATACATTTAAGCGCATTTTAATTTAATCGCCCCTAATAATATTAGCCGTACTCGTAATGTCAACTCGATCGATTCGCGAACATCGACGCTACAAAAAGAACGACTCCTTTTGTATCCGAGGAACCAGCGAATTCGTCGCGGACGAGGAATGATTTTTGGATCGCGACTTTAGGGACTCTCGATTCCCCGATTCCCTCGTGGAAACATTGAACGATTTAAAAAAAAAAAGCAACTCTCCCCTGTACCGTGGATCGGAGCACTGTTGTGTCTTAAACGAGAAATATCTACGAAATATCATACAGTCTTAAAGATACAGTATCTATGTGTACATATGCATATATAGACTGACCAAGACGATTTAGCGAATGTCAATGCAGGTCGTATCAAAGAAGAGAAGAAATTCGGAAATCTATACGTGGAATATCGAAAGGGAGTTATATATATATATCAATAACGCGTGCAATATCTTCGCAAGGATAATATTTTCATTGAGCTTCTAGAGATATATATATATATATTTTGGGGCGAATGAAACAGGAAAAACCGAGAGAGTATAAGACGCTTCGAAGCCAAAGATGATTTCTAAACAGTATGAAGTCTAACAACGTACAAAGTCTTAAAGGCATTACGTACTTGTACCATAACGTATACATATACCGCGTAAGCTTTACCAGTGCAAGTGCCATTGAATTCACAGAGACTTCAACGCCTGGAAAGCTGTACTGTCCGTAGGGATTCTCAGCGAAGTCACGAAAAATTAGCTCTTCGAACGCCCACGTTACGTGCACCGTGATAATTGTCGCGACATTTTTACGATATCTAATATAACTCGGTCCCAGCGTGGAAAATTAGCGTAGCAGCGTAGACCTTCGATATCGTTCAAGAATCGAATATTCAATCCTTCTTCCGTTCGTTTCTTTCCGAGCATTAGACTCGACTCGTGCACGGTCCAAAAGATGGGACCCCGTGTTTCACGCGTAGGCAGTTTGAGAAACCGAAATTGTGCGATGTTAATTATCACCGACGTACGCAACACATAGCGAAGCTTTTCTTATTATTTTTATAGAAAGACTTTTAGGGTAACATCGCCCGTACGATTCGCGGGGGACGCGACCCGAGTTACTTGCGCGAATCTGTCCAACTTTTCAAGAGAACGGAGCGTCTCTCGCGGGTATCGTACGGCCCTTGGCTCCGCCAGGCGACGAAAGCTTCATTTTTATAGGGAATCTTAGAATAATAAAATAAAAATGCATACGCGGGTTTTTAATGAAACTGAACGAACCGTTAAATGTGCAACCGTAGGAGAACGGATGGTCGTGGTTCCAGGAGAAACAGGCCAAGGTAGAGGAGCCAGGAGAGAGCGTGCTTTGAAGCGGAATATTTAAAGAGCACCGGGGGGAAAGTAAATAATTTCTCGTGTATACCGAACGTTCGCCAAGATTACCGCTTTTTAAATGCTGCTATTTATTTTTGTACAGACATCTACCGTACGTTAATACTAACTTTTGTGCCAGAAAGTAACGGGGAGAGGAGAAATATACACGCGCGTATAATGGGGGGACACGCGTACGGCTCTTAGCGAACGTTTCAACGCGATTGTTAACGTATCCGTTTACTTTATATACGTAGAGAACAGACGAGCACTTTTATCGCTGAACACTGTTATACATATATACACATTATACATAAATATATTACGTGCGTCGCCGTACGTAAGTCGAGTAACCTCGAGGTATAGAGTTTTCTTTAGTCGTCGCTCGCCGACCGTTTTTAAAAGAAAAGGAAGAAAAAACACTTGCGTGGCCGTGACGGAAGCAGACGAGGCGCCGTCGTGTAATTTACTTAGTTAATCAAACTATGCCGTTCACGAACGTTGCGGCCTGCGCTCGAAAGGAACGAGTACCATGTGATGGCGCAAAGAAGATGCATACAAAAGCGCAGAGGATACATATTTAAACGAGAGGGAAGAAATAACAAGGGAGACGTTCACGTTGCACGCGGTGAACGGCAATGCTCGCGGAACGATATTTTTATTACTCATACTGCTCCCGTAAAGAATAAGGACGCGTTACAAAAGAACTAACAAAGAGAGAAGTGTATTTTTGTGAGGTATATCTGTAATAAAAATATAGTTTAATGTGAAGAGAGTATTTAAAAGGAGAAAAACGAACACCGCGATCGTAGACTCTATTGGCTCTGTCGATATTATTATTATACGTCTGTTTTAATATACGTTAACGAACAATAAATCGAACTTTTTTTGTTACACAATCCGACGTGTTTCCTTGACGCCGGGGGCCGCTCAGGCGCCGCGCCTCCGAGCTCCACTTCTCCTCCGGGAATTAAGAATCTAGGGAGGGGATGAAAGGATTAAAAACAGACGCAAGGTTTACTTTTAATCTTTTTATTTCTTCTACTTTCTTAATAAATCGAGTGACTCGAGTCGCTACAAACTGTGTATGAGTTTCCTTTTATAATTTACTTACGAAGTACGTAATAATGATTCTGTTAATCACCCTCGCTCATTCATACGCACCCCGCCTACCTTGATTATAAAAAATTTCATTCGTAGGTAATAATCGGTCGGATTTCATTCTCAATTTCTCCCCGATGAAATGCGTTCTAACGTGTGCGAGAGATCGTGGACCGGCACGGCGAATCAACCCCGTCGTATATTCTTTAATTCATTTCATCGAACGCTTACGATCTTTCTCACCCCCCACCCCCACCCGAGTGAACGCGGCAATTTATACTAATTGGGATCTCGAAAATAAACGCGGCATTTGTATTATATTTTCTCATAATTCTCGATAACGGACCATTTAAAATATTGCCTCTGCTCGTTAAACTTTAATCTCTTCTTTTCAACATCCCCTCTCGCTAAAGGGCGGAAACTAAATTGTCGAAGGACGATTTCTTCTTTTCTGGCTTCATTATAAAATTTCGTACGAACGGTGCCTCTATCTCTTCTGCTCTCTCCTCATCCCCATCAGTTTGAACGCGAGCCCAATCTCTTCCCTTTCGCCTCTCGAGAACAGATTGTCAAAGTAAACGGATTCCGACTGTCTCTCTCTCTCTCTCTCTCTCTCTCTCTCTCTCTCTTTCAGTGCTCGTATGCCCTTATCACCTAGTGGAATTCTCACTTGTTGTCTCGGTTTCTTTTTTAAACATTGGGAGCTGACCAGATTCCACCCGAAGGGCTCGAGTGTCGTTATTAATCATTCGTGCCCGCGGGGCAACGTAACGCGCCGGTCATTAATTACATTAAGCGAAATAAGGGTGAGAAATTAGAATCAACGAGGACTCGTACTCCCTTCAGGCTTAATCCTATCACCTCCCAACGGTACACGCCTGTGGTTCGACGCGTGCCATTCTACGGTCAGTCGAAGTGAAACGGCTGAATGAGGAATGGCACGGTGTTCGTCGCACCGCGAAGCGTTCGCGCGAAAACCCATTACAATTGGAATGATTCGTGTACAAGCAACATCTCGCGGTGGTTCTTGATTACACTATCATCCTACGATCAACGGACTGTCTACGGGGGAAAAGTATGTACAGTGATGATTCGTGGTTCGATGCTACCAGCCGAACCAAAGGAAACTCTCCCTCTTAAAGTAAGTTAAGTATTTCTTTGCTTAAATTAGTGATCCTGGATTCTGAGCAGTGAGCTTAATACACCGCGGGCGTTGTATCGTGCGCGTGAAGTACGATGCTCGAAATAGGGACTGTATACTTAATATTAATTAAATCCTTTATCCGTACATATTCCGATAATCGTGGATCTACGTTTCTAGCGAAAATGTTTCAAGACGAAACGTCTGGCGAATCCGGCCCGCAGTGTATTAAGGATTAAGAGTTGAAAAGATACCACGTTCCTCTCCCATCTTTTACCCGTAATTCCTACGACCGGGTAGCGCACTCATTTAGTCGATAGCATCGATACCACGGAAACGGTTTGCGATAATCTCCAGCCTCCCTCTTAACAGAACGCGAAGTGTATACGTGTACATAGAACAGCATTAAAGCTCGCCCGTAGGAGAAGGAATTTCGTCGAGTCTCCCCTGCATTCGTGTCTCTGTGTGTGAAGCTGTGCATCGAAGTAAAGCGTTTGAAGATTGCTAGTGTCGTGTCGAGTAATCCCTGGCGACGTGCGCGTGCGCCCCCTCCCCCCTCCATTCCTCGCCGTTAAAAGCTCTGCCGCGAATCCAATTACCTCGTCGTTGATGGCGCAATTACGACACTGAAATCAATCGCGATAATCGCTCCCCGAAAACGATTCGAGCGCATTTCATCACACTGTAATCCCCATTTCTTCCACCCGCCGCCTCTGTCCGCTCCCTATGTACAAGTAAAAGTCGCGTCGCCGATTCTCTCGGATCACAAAGGAATAAGGAAACCTCGGTTACGCTAATGCCACACACCGACTATGTACAGAAATGATATAAACAGAGCTGTGTATACAATACCCTCGAGAACGTTACTCGCTACTCGTAATCAATTATACCATTAGTAAATTCTTAGATATGGTTGTTCGCGGCTTGAAAGCTCGCGCTCGCCGCTCCGTTCCCGGCCAATTCCGTTTCTCCCCGGTCACCGTGGGCTCATGGAGGGATTTCGATCGCGAAGGGCGCGGCTCGGATCTATCGGACCGTGATGCACGAAGCGTCAGTGACGTCTTCAATAATCTCAACGCGAAAGTCTGCTATCAAGATACTTCTCATAGGACGTTGGTCCTAGCGATTCGCTGGTAAAAGTATCTTGATTCAACATACGAACGCTTCGTACGTCACGGCTAGCTGAAGTTGAACCTCAAAGGAAGCAACAACCCCGGTGTGCGTGCAGCCTCTTCGCGTTAACAATGTCTTCGGCACGGAGCAGCGTGCGCTCGGCTTTCATCCAGCACGCAGTAGTCCCCTTTACAGTAAAAATATATTATCGCTACGGTAGTACTTAACTTTGACTAGCATGTGTGTATAAAACCGATTCCCAGTGCTGCCAGGACCGATACACGCGATCTTGGCAATGGTAATATCTCTCCCTCTCGAGCGCGTCCCTCTTCGTCCGAACCATGACGAAGAGAGGCGGCTTAATTAGCTCGCCTTTCGACTGGGAATCATCGGTGCGATTGGGTGGAGCCGCGTAGAACCGCGAAACACCGAGTCACCCGGCTCCATCCTCCTTAATGTATACAATATTCACTTTATAAAGTATGGGGTACAATGTCGGCTTTTATCCTTAAGAGTACATCATTCCGCGGAGATATAAGTACAATCCAACAACTCTACGGGCCTCTCGGACCCCGCGCGAGAGAAACAGAAGGTCGATCGTTTCGCGTTTGCGCTACGTCTCGACACACCTCACTCTCCACACGCACGTAATACATCCGTAGGGCCTCGGTTCAATCGAGTACCTTCGTGTCGGATTCTATAAATCATTCGTACGGCGAACCACGCGATTCGCAGTACCAGCGAGCGAAATTCGGAGATATTTTTGGACAGTAGAACATTTCTTCTCTCGACTTTTCTTTTGAACTTCTTGCCCATAGGGTACGATAGGTATTATAGAAGACACGGAGCACGCTCGACGCACGGAATGCACAGAGTTTGAAAGTAAAGTTGTCTCCCCTCCGTGGAGAAATTAGGGGGGGGGGGCGATCGAAAATGTCGCACGAGAAAGAAATTATATTAATCTCTAACTCTGTAGATATCTCCTACGATTTAACCACACAGCAACTATTATTTTCTTGTTCAGTCTTGTGATAATACTACTTTAATACTTTTACAATTCGCATAGAGTCAACTGTAGCGCGTGTCTCTGTACAATTATTCATTTTTTCCTATTACGTTTGCGAAGGAGCGCCTGTGTAAATACGCAGCTCGATCGACTGGATGCGAGCGAACGATAGAAAAGATAAGCGTGGCATTGCTGGCAGCAATAAAGAGGCGAGAACAACGGGGTTCGAAACGTGGGACGAGGTCCTTTGCACAGGGTGTTTCGGTCGATGGTTCTTGCCCGTTGAAAAGAAGGATATATATATCGACAACCCTGAAATCTCCAGAAGTATTGTACTTATAAAAATCTGCCCTATAGAAGTGATATCATCCTCTGAAATTTCTCTGCACCGTCCGAACCAACGCGGGGGGGGGGGGGTGAGGGGGTGCACTTTGCGCGCGTTTAATCGAACGGAACAGCCTGTGCATTACAATTATTCTGATCATTTGCAACGCGATAGAAACAATTCCTTGCAGTCAGGGAAAATACCAGCAGTATTGTCGGCTGTGAATAACACGATTCACCCGGCTATAACTTTACATCGTCCAATGAACCCCTATACACGCACGGTTACCGGTTGATCGTTTTTGATTCTGAATACTGATTTGATTATCCGCTCCGCGGAGCATAATATACATGTGAAACAGAGAATAATCTGCTTTAATATATCTCAAATGCGAAAACACTCGATATTGATCTTTCGTTCTGTTCTTTCTCATCTCTCTCTCTCTCTCTCTCTATCTCTCTCTCTCTCTCTCTTTCTCCCACTCTAGCTCTCTATCTCGTTAATATCAGCATATAATTCCTAGCATTGCTATTTATTGCGTTCAGTATCACTGCATCGTATCATCGATCCCGCGTCGACGCGCATTTGCAGACACTCGATTATACCTCGGGTGCAAGATTACAGCATCGCGAGCGTAGAGCGGGCTTAATCGCTCTGCGATAGCGGAAACAAGAGAAACCAAAACTCGCAGAGAGGATCCTCGCGGTCGCCGTTGTAAGTTTGAAGCTGTGCAGACGCGAAATAGGCCTAACTAGAGTCTCTCTGTCCCCCCTCCTCGATATACAGTCACCCTATATAGTCGCTCGCTCTTAATCGCCTACGTCTTTATAAATAGAGTTTATTATCAAAAAGATCCTGCACCGTCGAAGTAAAAATAAATATCTTCTCTTTTCCCTTCCCTTTCTCACTTTCTCTCACTTTCTCTCTCTCTTTCTCTCTCTTTTTTCTTTTTGGTAAAGAATTCCATAAACATATATATACGATCCTCGCGCTCGGAAACGATATAGATATCTTAAGTACAAATTAGAAAATATCCTTAAGTACGTCTCTACGATATACGAAAAATGGGAACGTAATATTGCAATGTCGGGTCTAGCAACTAATTCGTTGACGCGATCTATGTAAATCTAATAGGAAAATCAATACAAATCGAAGCATAATACGAAACCGCGGAAACGTATTATGGCAGAGTGAAAGTTACATATCGGTACGGGCCCGTCCGTGGACCATGAAAATTCAATAAAAATAAATCGAACTTTACCCACCATCACGCGTATCCTTAGGACTTATTTAAAGATATCTCGTTTTATAATCTATACATAGTGCCATCTTTGATTGCCCAGAGACTACAATATCCACCGTATATAAATCTCGTTAGAAAGAAGACCATTCGACGGCTATATTATGTTATTCTTAGCCTTTAGAAAATAACTAGTAAGTCTGAAAACCCTGTGAATGCTCTGCAACTGACTACTTTCATTGCATTTTTCTTTTCTTTCCTCCTTATCGAGAGACTTCTCCCTTATTGATTCTCTTTCGGTCTTTCTGTTTCTTTCTCTCGTTTCTGTCTCTATCTCTCTTTTCTTTATTTTCTTTTTTGCTGCATATCAGAATGCAAATAGATGACGTTGCATTAACCAGTATAAACACAGATCAATTGCATTCTCTCGGCTCAACCGCTGTACAATACCCTATATAGAAGTATAATCCATATAAAATAAAAAATATCCAAAAAACGATATATACCCATATAAAGTATATGATGCACACACTTCTTCTTCTTTTTTTCTTTTGTTTTTATCCTAGGGCAGGATTCTTACTATACAAACTATTACAGTTTTCTTATTGAGCATATTTTAGAAATTGTTTGAGTCGTTGTAGGAAGTGTTCGATTATATTGACTTCATTTCGACTATACGCTAGAGCCTAGAGTTGTCTCTCGGAACGTATTCAACCCTTCAGGTTCGTTTTGATTGTGCGGATCTCACGTGCGAGAAGACATCAGCGTAAAAAGACGCGAAGAAATTAGAAAGACAACCGTTGTAGAAGATAGCTCTCTCTATTTTTTACTCTGGTTCTTGAACCTTGGACCGTTCGAAGATGATACCCATCTTTCCTCGTCCGGCGAAGCAATACGTACGAACGTACACTGCTCCGACAAGCCATCAGTATCGGCAATGTACTAGATACCCGCGTATAGTTGCAAACAGTCATGATGCCCCGAAATCTATAACGTCTACCGTGAATACACTTACTGATTTTGTTTGGAATTCCTAGGAACTTCAAGTTTTCCGCTCTTTTCCCAAACAATGCCGCCGCGTTCAATCCTCCTGCAAGGAAGAAAAATTGAACAGCCATAAGTGATGCGTCTAGTGTGTCGCAAGTTTGTGAATACCGTCACTTACATCGGGGAACACAAAGTGTTCGCGAGTAGGTTGCGGTTGCTCGAAGGGGGAGCTGCTCATGTATCCAGGCGAGGGAGACTCGCTTTTCTCAAGCACCGGGGTAATGTTCGCGTAATTGGCGGACGATGTCGTCAGCGTTCTTCCTTGCTCGACAAGGATACTTCGGTCGATCTTGTAATATTCCTTCCCGCTGCGAGGACGAAGGGTAGTTGCCACTGCTCTGCAGCCCAGTCTGTAAAACCAAAACAAAAGTTAAGCACACCCTTCGACACTTCCTTCAACGAAAGTTTCGCCTGTGTATATAAAATACGCTACCTCAGACTGTCTGGCGTATCGGAGGACGAGTGCGACGACAACGACAACGTCTCTATGTAATCAGACATGTCGGAGGTACCGCTGCTAGTGCTTCGCGAGTCGATGTAAGGAGCACTGGACACTTCCCCGGGGCTGTTGAACCCTTTCGCGGCTTTCGGCAAACACGTCGGTATATCAGCTTCCGCCGACGAGGACTTGGTGGGTATTTTGATCTTCTGGAACTGGAAGGACAGCTCGCGGAGCGGGTCGCTGGACTTGGACTTCCTCGGCAGGCTACTGTGGTAACAGGTAGGTGGCGGGCTCTTTCGATAAACAGATAACACGTTCTGTTTCCTCGTCGAGGTGGATGGAGCCAGCGATAATTCAAACTCCACGAATTCCGCTGTTCTGTGACTCAGGGAGCCGGTAGACACGCCGGAGTCGTTGCTGCTGGAGGAGTCTCTGTTATGGCCGGTCTTCGACGGAACGGAGGAGGAGCGACGGATCTTGATGAACGACGGCTGAGGCGAAACTACCAACATCTGCCCATTCTCTTGGCTGATCTTCATCTCCGAGTTGACGCAAGGAGAGTGCGTCTCTCCTCCGACTAAGGAAGCCTTGTCAGCTTCGCTGGAACACTTGTGGATAGTGAGGGTAGACGGAAACGTGTGATTCTCGTCGTCCAAGTAGTGAGCAGACTCCGCCGAGTAAGATCGTTTCCTCAGCAGCATTCCGATGTTCCCGCTAGGTTCCCCACCGTTCCCGTCCAAGTATCGACGTCTGAGGTATGGGCTGGACAACATCGCTGAGCCGGGAACGCGAAACTCCGAGTCGGATCGCTTCTTGCTACCCTCGGTCAATGCTGCGCCTGATAATGCCGGGTTGCTAGAACTCTTTATACCGCTGCAGATTCTGGACAGGATCTCCTTGGAGCAAGCGTTGTGAGCCGGCTGCATCGGTAAGTAACCAGGGAACGGTTTCTTTGGCGTCTGCTTCTCGGGGTCCATCACTAAATAATCATTCTCTTTGTCTTTAACGTGGCCACACTTTTGGCAAATCTTGGACGAATCTTCGGCTGGCACTTCGGGCGTTTCCTTTTTTATTTGATCCGCGAATTTCTCCATCTCTTCCTGCGATATACCGCTCTTCGCCAGAACATCCTTGCTGTTCTCGTAATGCTCCAGGGACTCTGTGAAGTCGATGTTCGCGTAGTTCGCTTGCTTGGGCTCGGGTTGCGTGTCGATCACCGGCTCAACGTTCTCGTAGTTGTTGGACCTGTTCTCTTGGAGGCAGTCGCAGTTGTCTTTGCCCTTATCCTCGGCGCTGTCGGATTTGTTGGCCCTCTTGGTGGTCGCGTAAATCGCGATCTCCCCGCTCGCGTTCACCACGGGCATCTTTCCTTCTCCCGAGAGTTTGACGGGGTGCACGGCCACCCCGGTTGGCTCGATGCCCGCCCCTCGCCTGCAGTAAGGCAGTACGAAGCCAGCCCAACTCATCATGTTCTGACAAGGGCAGGCCGACGATCTGGGAGACTGGACAGTGAGCTTTGCCGGGCAACCGCATTGCTGTAACACCACGGCCTGAGGCGTCTGCGGTGTGTCGTAGTTGGGGTAAGTTTTTGGCAGTGCTAGACATTCTTTAATCTTCCTTGGCGTATCGTAATACTGATCTGGTTGAGGGCTCTGTTCCAGCAGCATGTGATGCCCCAAGATCGTCTTGGGTATATCGTAATTCTCATAAGGTCCAGCTGCAGCGGTGCCGCTCGGGCTGCGCGCGACAAGCTGCTGTTTACGAGAATGAACGCAGATTTGCTCGTTCGGCAGTGGCATAGGTGGCTTCTTCGCCTTCTTCGTGGCAGTGCTTTGGGACGGTTTCGGTGGTCTGGGTGGCAACGCGCTGGGACTCGGCGACGCGCGCTGGACGCTAGCCTGCGGCGGTTTCGTTTGCGAGCAGTGGCACTCTATCTGCTGCTGGGACCCGGAGTAATCGCTGTCGTGGCTGCTGCTGCTGTAAGAGGACAACGACAACCGGTCGAGGGTACGTGGCTGCAAGTGGCAGCCTAGATTGTTCATCGTTCCTGCGGGGCTGCTTATGCTGCTGGCGCCAGTGGTCGTTGCTAGAGTGGACGACTTGGACACGGTGCCTAGCTTGCTGATGCAGCTAGCGCACCGCTCAAGAGCGGACTTGCCTTGACGAGTGAGGGAGCAGCTGCGCCACTCGCCTGGCTGGTCGGGCAGCTCCGTGACAGAGATGGTGTCTCTGCTACTGTAATCCCTGTCAAGCTCAGTCTGCTGCCTGCTCTCCGTGGACGACCAATAGGGGGAGCTCTCGTTCTTGCAGCTGTCGCAGGGCTCCTCGTACGTAGACGAGTAAACAGCCGAGGGGAAGAAGTCGCTCGCCCTCGTCTCCGAGCGGGAGAATTGACGGCGCGGGCTGTCCTGTGTTATTTGCTCTCTGCCGACCGGTCGCTTCTTCGTCAGCTTACCCTCCGCCGCCAGTTGCAGCATCTTCACGATATCCTCGCCCTGATCCGTGATCCACACGTGAAGACCCTCCCCCCGGCCGCATCTCGAGCCACCCTCGAAGCAGAATCTGCCATCCACCACGCCGTAACGTCGGAGATGGGCGATCTCCCACATTCCCACTAATCTGGGTGGTATGCCGACCGTGATGCAGAAACGACCGTCCTGTATGTGCAAATGCGCCGGCCCGTTTGCCAGCTTCGCCTTCGACGGCACTGTGGCGATCATTATCAGGAACTGTTGATCTGTGAGCAATAGAATAAGATCAAGCGTCGATGCAGCTTGCTCGTGTAATCGATACCCTCCCTTCATCGAACAGACATACCTTCGCCCAAGTTGTTCGATATCTTCACTTGCCATTGTATCAGCCGTTCTCTGGTGTCGAATGCCAGAACGACCGTCACGTCCTGGCATATTATAGCGATCGTGTTCGACTCCTTGTCGAGAGTGAAACCGCTCTCCACCCCGAGAAAGTGCTGCAAGCTTAGCGAAGCTTTCGTTTGCCCTTGCTTGTATCGATCCTTGCTATCTCCGTAAAGTTGCAAATGCAAGCAATCTGTAAATCGGGAGAAAGTAAATAACGAACTGGGATTAGTTTCCTGTTCCTTTAAAACGCTACGCCGGGCGTCCAATTTAAATCGATACATGCGAATATCTTGGAAACTAGTGGCAATGTCGAAGAATATTCATAGGATTTTGTTAGCGAAACGATTGCTTATTCTTCATCCAGAGATATTTCATCGAATAAGCTGCGGGCAATGCTATTCATACAGTGATTCGGGGGGCAGGAAACAGACTAAATCCATGCAGTCCCATCTATGTACTCTTAACTAATTCTCCCTAAAGAAAATTTATGAGGTACTGGTGTGTCCCCAAGCTTCTAAAATATCCTCGAGTTACAAGGGCCCAGGTATTAATGGTTATGGGCCGAAGCAAAGCTCTTCTCGGAAATTTTTTGTTTCTTCAGCCAGTCAATCTGTAACAGATGTGCCAGCTGCCACCCTGGAAAGGGCCATGGGGAGGAGGGGCACTTTATGCTGATAACAAGTAAAGAAATTCTTTTAGGAGATAGGATTAGGATTGTGGTGCGGGGAATGGAATTTCTTGCTGCCTTTTCCAGGGAAAGTTGTGCAACATCTGTTCAGTTTTACCCACAAGCACATTCCTCAGACATTAAATACATTTTCTTCGTAAGATTGAAAAGTTTATCACGGAAGTATGCATTACAAACAAAGCAAACACCACAGGAACAGGGCAGTATATAACTTCGTATCTTTGAAATGACATCAGACACATAGACACACGAAATCATAAGTGAAATGTGCAATATTTCCTGCCTGCTATCTGCAGTTCATTTAACATACTAAACAATGCTATTACTGTTAGCTCATTCAAGGAAAATATTCATTCTCTTCTACATTGTCCTATAAAGTTAGTATTTACAACGTAGAAAACATCGAATATAATTTTACCTGCAACTGGTGACAATTTCCTCATGACACACCATCTTGATTTCCACTGTAAAGCAAATAAACGAATTTAACAGGGTAATTAGAAAAAAGAAACAGAATTGTATATTAACTCCTCTATTACAATAGAGTTCATTGAGCCATCATTTTTGAAGCATCACTTAGTAACAACAAACAATGTACCAGAGCTTGTCATACATATTATGCTAATTCACATAGCATGCTCTGTGAAAAGATATAGTATGCACATGTATTACATATATTTGTTTGACTCCATTTAGACCCTCTGCACCCCTGTGATAAAAATAAAAGAGTTTCCTACCCTTTCTGATCTCAATGCCTTCTTTAGTGACCCCAATGTAAATAAAAGAAAATGACCTAGCTATTTTATGGACCCTTCATTTCTCTCACATTAAATACTTTCTTATGCTTTCAACATGCTACTTGATCTTTGGAACATGCATTGAAGCCATATTAAGACACTTTAATTTCACTCCTTGCCCAGGATAGAATGAAAACATTTGTCATTGTTTTTAAATTTATGTCAGTCTAAGGACTTGTTTTATGTAGTAGAAATATCATAATCTTTACGATATATTGAAATAATTAAACGTACATGAAAACGAGACTTTATCTTCACATGTATACTGCACAAATTTTAATTTCAATACTCCCTTCATCAATAACGTCAGCAATTATTTACTTTCGTACACGCTCTTGCACGCAGTGCGTGTGTATTATACGTGAACGCCTAACCGCTCATATCATTACATAATTTTTTCCTCGAAACCGTATCGTGCTCGAGTGACTCCGCGATAACTATTACATTATAGCATTACACGAACACGAGTTTGAATCGAATTCCTATTCGTCGCTCGCAAGAACTACGGACGAGTTACAGGGTATTTTAACGTTACTGAATTCCCGAGGAGAACCGAGAGGTATTGTTTTGATGGATAACGAGGCAAGCAGTTATCCGATTTGTATTAATTGGTCGGCTCGACCGCGGGCATAGAGGTGTATGTATAAGTGGAGTGGTTAACAGGCGACTAGATCGAGGATACTCACTTTCTTGCCGTCGCGAAATTTGACGTTTCCCTCGATGATACAATTGTTATCCACCATTGTAGAAGGCCGCGGCTGCTGTTGCACTGGTTTTAGGTGTTTTTCTCATCACTTATGCGAAAGCACTCCGTTTACTCGACGCTGCATACCGGGCGCACCGTGGAAGAACACCGTTAGAACACCGTGAACAGCAGCATTTCTCGTACCACGATACTTTCTCTCACTGAACAACAACGGCAAGCTCCTGTGTTTCACGAATCACGCGGCAAAATCCATACTCTGTCCCGTCGCCGCCGAGCATCCATCTTGACAATCTTGCCTTGCTGCGTGCACTACTGCGGTCCTGCTCCCTTTCGAGAGCGTATTCTGCACATTATCCATTCCCCTGTTCTTTGGTCCAGTGGCGTAGCGCCTACCTTTTTTTCTCACCCCTCCACGAGTCTCTCCGCAAGCGCCAATGGGCTCGATGGGTACCGTTTACAACAGTAATAGCGTGCCACTTTCGCGCCAACCGTTCAAATCGATTCTATCAATTCTATGGATTCCTAAGATTTACCGTAATCTCTTGCTCATAATATTTCGCAGTTATATTCGTAATTTTATTCGTTCCTTGGTTGCATAAAAATTTGCTCGTTTTATGCCGCAAATGTATAGAAATGTAAAGGTGGCAATTACACGGTAACCTGCCCCTGAATATATGTAAGTCCCATGAACAAGACATTCTAGGTTGCATCTGCTCAGGGGCAGTTTAGATCCAGTATATCATCGCTAGATGGTAAATCCCACGGCACAGACGAGATATAGGATAGACCTATCATCTTATGGATGTTCGTGTCGCCACCCAAACTGTGTTACCGACCCATAATTTGAGGACTGAATGTAGTGGCTCATGAATATAGTATTGTTCTAACATTCCTACACTAAATTAATATTATATATAATTCGTTTTCTAATCTCTCACCTTTAACAATTATCATACAATTCTCTCGTGTTTCCAAAATTCAGAAGTTAAACAATACTGTAATTGACGGAATACTAGACCATAGAAACGGTGGTATAAAAACTGCGGCTATACTTCCGAAAACCGGTCAAACCCGATTGAGCTGAAATTTTGCAAATAGGTTCATTTTGCATAAAAATAATTTTTGCGAGAAGGATTTTTGGCGACTCGAAATTTTTTTTTTAACCATTTCAATGTCGTTTCCTACCTTACCAACAGAGTCGAACTTACCGACAGAGTCGAGAATAGGATACAACAATTATTCAATGCATTCTCCTTATTAATCTCCTTTAATCTATAAAACAGAGCTCAACTTACAAAGAGATATCAGCTTGATACTAGGTATTAGTATTGGTTTGGGTTAGAATGGGGCGGGGGGCGCGCGCCCGCTCGCGGGCGCGTAAAGCATGCTAGCGAACTGATGTGAATTTGAACGGGGCCAAGCCCTGTGAATAAGGCGTCTAACTAAAAGAGAGAGCAGATTAATTTCACTTAAATTTTGCGTACAGCTTTTTTTTTACACATGTACGAATCGAAGGTCCTGGATCAGGATGAGAAGGCGCAGTTTTATTTTTTATCACACCTATCTTGTGAGTGTTGACAGTCGCGGTCGCTGGGCCCGTGACTCGTGCGCCTTTCCAGAGATAGAAACAATGTTGCGAGAAACATTTTTAGCCGGTCGAAAAGATGACACCATGATTGATCATATCTGTGAATATTTATGGCGGTATGAAGTGAATAAGTCAGGCAGAGACTCATTCGAATAAAATATGTATATACAGGAGAATAATAAAAAGAATTCATTGAATAACTGTTGTATCCTATTCTCGACTCTGTCAGTAAGGTAGGAAACGACATTGAAATGGTAAAAAAAAATAACGAGTCGCTAAAAATCCTTCTCGCAAACGTTATTTTTAGGCAAAATAAAACTATTTGCAAAATTGCAGCCCAATCGGGTTTGACCGGTTTTCGGAAGTTTCGCCAAATATTACTATGTAAATACGTTACTGATATGGTAGTGGAATTGGACGCTATTCAAATGGCGTAAAATTGGAAAGATAATTTAATTCATTATACTCATCATATGAAATAACATTCGTCGTAGTTTCTATAATATACAAGTCAGGTTACTTAAAATATTTTTCTTCTGCTTACAGGTGAAACTTGGGCATATTTGTCCGTGACAGGAACTTTATACGGGCCAAATGATGGAAATTTCAACAATGAACACAAGAAAATAGTAATTTTATATAACAGACAAAGTAAAATTATATATTTTATACTTTATTGTAACACTGTAAAAGTCTTTATTCAAATAAAGTGGGAAAAACTTGAACCAGACTATTATTATTGAGAAATACCTTTTATACATACTCCTATCCAAATAGTCGCAGTAGCTACATTAAAGTGACGTCTTCGAAGCAGAAATTTAGGATACCTCCTTTCGCTTCATGTTCTCCTGCTCCTTCGCTCCAAAATTTGGTCAAAAATCTCAGTACGCTGTAAAATTGAGCTTCGCAGCAGGAGAACATGATGTCGAAAGAGGTGGCACAAAGTTAGCGCCTTCGGAGAGAGAATCGAAGACGCAGAACTATTGAACGCAGAGGCGCAGAGTTGTCGAAAGGTTTCTGGCGATAGAATACAGCATACCTCCTTTCGCTTCATGTTCTCCTGCTCCTTCGCTCCAAAATTTGGTCAAAAATCTCAGTACGCTGCAAAATTCAGCTTCGGAGCAGGAGAACATGATGTCGAAAGAGGTGGCACAAAGTTAGCGCCTTCGGAGAGAGAATCGAAGACGCAGGACTATTGAACGCAGAGGCGCAGAGTTGTCGAAAGGTTTCTGGCGATGGAATTCAGCATACCTCCTTTCGCTTCATGTTCTCCTGCTCCTTCGCTCCAAAATTTGGTCAAAAATCTCAGTTCGCTGCAAAATTCAGCTTCGGAGCAGGAGAACATGATGTCGAAAGAGGTGGCACAAAGTTAGCGCCTTCGGAGAGAGAATCGAAGACGCAGAACTATTGAACGCAGAGGCGCAGAGTTGTCGAAAGGTTTCTGGCGATGGAATTCAGCATACCTCCTTTCGCTTCATGTTCTCCTGCTCCTTCGCTCCAAAATTTGGTCAAAAATCTCAGTACGCTGCAAAATTCAGCTTCGGAGCAGGAGAACATGATATCGAAAGAGGTGGCACAAAGTTAGCGCCTTCGAAGAGAGAATCGAAGACGCAGGACTATTGAACGCAGAGGCGCAGAGTTGTCGAAAGGTTTCTGGCGATAGAATTCAGCATACCTCCTTTCGCTTCATGTTCTCCTGCTCCTTCGCTCCAAAATTTGGTCAAAAATCTCAGTACGCTGCAAAATTCAGCTTCGGAGCAGGAGAACATGATGTCGAAAGAGGTGGCACAAAGTTAGCGCCTTCGGAGAGAGAATCAAAGACGCAGAACTATTGAACGCAGAGGCGCAGAGTTGTCGAAAGGTTTCTGGCGATGGAATTCAGCATACCTCCTTTCGCTTCATGTTCTCCTGCTCCTTCGCTCCAAAATTTGGTCAAAAATCTCAGTACGCTGCAAAATTCAGCTTCGGAGCAGGAGAACATGATGTCGAAAGAGGTGGCACAAAGTTAGCGCCTTCGAAGAGAGAATCGAAGACGCAGAACTATTGAACGCAGAGGCGCAGAGTTGTCGAAAGGTTTCTGGCGATGGAATTCAGCATACCTCCTTTCGCTTCATGTTCTCCTGCTCCTTCGCTCCAAAATTTGGTCAAAAATCTCAGTACGCTGCAAAATTCAGCTTCGGAGCAGGAGAACATGATGTCGAAAGAGGTGGCACAAAGTTAGCGCCTTCGGAGAGAGAATCGAAGACGCAGAACTATTGAACGCAGAGGCGCAGAGTTGTCGAAAGGTTTCTGGCGATGGAATTCAGGATACCTCCTTTCGCTTCATGTTCTCCTGCTCCTTCGCTCCAAAATTTGGTCAAAAATCTCAGTACGCTGCAAAATTCAGCTTCGGAGCAGGAGAACATGATGTCGAAAGAGGTGGCACAAAGTTAGCGCCTTCGGAGAGAGAATCGAAGACGCAGAACTATTGAACGCAGAGGCGCAGAGTTGTCGAAAGGTTTCTGGCGATGGAATTCAGCATACCTCCTTTCGCTTCATGTTCTCCTGCTCCTTCGCTCCAAAATTTGGTCAAAAATCTCAGTACGCTGCAAAATTCAGCTTCGGAGCAGGAGAACATGATGTCGAAAGAGGTGGCACAAAGTTAGCGCCTTCGGAGAGAGAATCGAAGACGCAGAACTATTGAACGCAGAGGCGCAGAGTTGTCGAAAGGTTTCTGGCGATGGAATTCAGCATACCTCCTTTCGCTTCATGTTCTCCTGCTCCTTCGCTCCAAAATTTGGTCAAAAATCTCAGTACGCTGCAAAATTCAGCTTCGGAGCAGGAGAACATGATGTCGAAAGAGGTGGCACAAAGTTAGCGCCTTCGGAGAGAGAATCGAAGACGCAGAACTATTGAACGCAGAGGCGCAGAGTTGTCGAAAGGTTTCTGGCGATGGAATTCAGCATACCTCCTTTCGCTTCATGTTCTCCTGCTCCTTCGCTCCAAAATTTGGTCAAAAATCTCAGTACGCTGCAAAATTCAGCTTCGGAGCAGGAGAACATGATGTCGAAAGAGGTGGCACAAAGTTAGCGCCTTCGGAGAGAGAATCGAAGACGCAGAACTATTGAACGCAGAGGCGCAGAGTTGTCGAAAGGTTTCTGGCGATGGAATTCAGCATACCTCCTTTCGCTTCATGTTCTCCTGCTCCTTCGCTCCAAAATTTGGTCAAAAATCTCAGTACGCTGCAAAATTCAGCTTCGGAGCAGGAGAACATGATGTCGAAAGAGGTGGCACAAAGTTAGCGCCTTCGGAGAGAGAATCGAAGACGCAGAACTATTGAACGCAGAGGCGCAGAGTTGTCGAAAGGTTTCTGGCGATGGAATTCAGCATACCTCCTTTCGCTTCATGTTCTCCTGCTCCTTCGCTCCAAAATTTGGTCAAAAATCTCAGTACGCTGCAAAATTCAGCTTCGGAGCAGGAGAACATGATGTCGAAAGAGGTGGCACAAAGTTAGCGCCTTCGGAGAGAGAATCGAAGACGCAGAACTATTGAACGCAGAGGCGCAGAGTTGTCGAAAGGTTTCTGGCGATGGAATTCAGCATACCTCCTTTCGCTTCATGTTCTCCTGCTCCTTCGCTCCAAAATTTGGTCAAAAATCTCAGTACGCTGCAAAATTCAGCTTCGGAGCAGGAGAACATGATGTCGAAAGAGGTGGCACAAAGTTAGCGCCTTCGGAGAGAGAATCGAAGACGCAGAACTATTGAACGCAGAGGCGCAGAGTTGTCGAAAGGTTTCTGGCGATGGAATTCAGCATACCTCCTTTCGCTTCATGTTCTCCTGCTCCTTCGCTCCAAAATTTGGTCAAAAATCTCAGTACGCTGCAAAATTCAGCTTCGGAGCAGGAGAACATGATGTCGAAAGAGGTGGCACAAAGTTAGCGCCTTCGGAGAGAGAATCAAAGACGCAGAACTATTGAACGCAGAGGCGCAGAGTTGTCGAAAGGTTTCTGGCGATGGAATTCAGCATACCTCCTTTCGCTTCATGTTCTCCTGCTCCTTCGCTCCAAAATTTGGTCAAAAATCTCAGTACGCTGCAAAATTCAGCTTCGGAGCAGGAGAACATGATGTCGAAAGAGGTGGCACAAAGTTAGCGCCTTCGGAGAGAGAATCGAAGACGCAGAAGTATTGAACGCAGAGTCGCAGAGTTGTCGAAAGGTTTCTGGCGATGGAATTCAGCATACCTCCTTTCGCTTCATGTTCTCCTGCTCCTTCGCTCCAAAATTTGGTCAAAAATCTCAGTACGCTGCAAAATTCAGCTTCGGAGCAGGAGAACATGATGTCGAAAGAGGTGGCACAAAGTTAGCGCCTTCGGAGAGAGAATCGAAGACGCAGAAGTATTGAACGCAGAGTCGCAGAGTTGTCGAAAGGTTTCTGGCGATGGAATTCAGCATACCTCCTTTCGCTTCATGTTCTCCTGCTCCTTCGCTCCAAAATTTGGTCAAAAATCTCAGTTCGCTGCAAAATTCAGCTTCGGAGCAGGAGAACATGATGTCGAAAGAGGTGGCACAAAGTTAGCGCCTTCGGAGAGAGAATCGAAGACGCAGAACTATTGAACGCAGAGGCGCAGAGTTGTCGAAAGGTTTCTGGCGATGGAATTCAGCATACCTCCTTTCGCTTCATGTTCTCCTGCTCCTTCGCTCCAAAATTTGGTCAAAAATCTCAGTACGCTGCAAAATTCAGCTTCGGAGCAGGAGAACATGATGTCGAAAGAGGTGGCACAAAGTTAGCGCCTTCGGAGAGAGAATCGAAGACGCAGAACTATTGAACGCAGAGGCGCAGAGTTGTCGAAAGGTTTCTGGCGATGGAATTCAGCATACCTCCTTTCGCTTCATGTTCTCCTGCTCCTTCGCTCCAAAATTTGGTCAAAAATCTCAGTACGCTGCAAAATTCAGCTTCGGAGCAGGAGAACATGATGTCGAAAGAGGTGGCACAAAGTTAGCGCCTTCGGAGAGAGAATCGAAGACGCAGAACTATTGAACGCAGAGGCGCAGAGTTGTCGAAAGGTTTCTGGCGATGGAATTCAGGATACCTCCTTTCGCTTCATGTTCTCCTGCTCCTTCGCTCCAAAATTTGGTCAAAAATCTCAGTACGCTGCAAAATTCAGCTTCGGAGCAGGAGAACATGATGTCGAAAGAGGTGGCACAAAGTTAGCGCCTTCGGAGAGAGAATCGAAGACGCAGAACTATTGAACGCAGAGGCGCAGAGTTGTCGAAAGGTTTCTGGCGATGGAATTCAGCATACCTCCTTTCGCTTCATGTTCTCCTGCTCCTTCGCTCCAAAATTTGGTCAAAAATCTCAGTACGCTGCAAAATTCAGCTTCGGAGCAGGAGAACATGATGTCGAAAGAGGTGGCACAAAGTTAGCGCCTTCGGAGAGAGAATCGAAGACGCAGAACTATTGAACGCAGAGGCGCAGAGTTGTCGAAAGGTTTCTGGCGATGGAATTCAGCATACCTCCTTTCGCTTCATGTTCTCCTGCTCCTTCGCTCCAAAATTTGGTCAAAAATCTCAGTACGCTGCAAAATTCAGCTTCGGAGCAGGAGAACATGATGTCGAAAGAGGTGGCACAAAGTTAGCGCCTTCGAAGAGAGAATCGAAGACGCAGAACTATTGAACGCAGAGGCGCAGAGTTGTCGAAAGGTTTCTGGCGATGGAATTCAGCATACCTCCTTTCGCTTCATGTTCTCCTGCTCCTTCGCTCCAAAATTTGGTCAAAAATCTCAGTACGCTGCAAAATTCAGCTTCGGAGCAGGAGAACATGATGTCGAAAGAGGTGGCACAAAGTTAGCGCCTTCGGAGAGAGAATCGAAGACGCAGAACTATTGAACGCAGAGGCGCAGAGTTGTCGAAAGGTTTCTGGCGATGGAATTCAGCATACCTCCTTTCGCTTCATGTTCTCCTGCTCCTTCGCTCCAAAATTTGGTCAAAAATCTCAGTACGCTGCAAAATTCAGCTTCGGAGCAGGAGAACATGATGTCGAAAGAGGTGGCACAAAGTTAGCGCCTTCGGAGAGAGAATCGAAGACGCAGAACTATTGAACGCAGAGGCGCAGAGTTGTCGAAAGGTTTCTGGCGATGGAATTCAGCATACCTCCTTTCGCTTCATGTTCTCCTGCTCCTTCGCTCCAAAATTTGGTCAAAAATCTCAGTACGCTGCAAAATTCAGCTTCGGAGCAGGAGAACATGATGTCGAAAGAGGTGGCACAAAGTTAGCGCCTTCGGAGAGAGAATCGAAGACGCAGAACTATTGAACGCAGAGGCGCAGAGTTGTCGAAAGGTTTCTGGCGATGGAATTCAGCATACCTCCTTTCGCTTCATGTTCTCCTGCTCCTTCGCTCCAAAATTTGGTCAAAAATCTCAGTTCGCTGCAAAATTCAGCTTCGGAGCAGGAGAACATGATGTCGAAAGAGGTGGCACAAAGGTAGCGCCTTCGGAGAGAGAATCGAAGACGCAGAACTATTGAACGCAGAGGCGCAGAGTTGTCGAAAGGTTTCTGGCGATGGAATTCAGCATACCTCCTTTCGCTTCATGTTCTCCTGCTCCTTCGCTCCAAAATTTGGTCAAAAATCTCAGTACGCTGTAAAATTCAGCTTCGCAGTAGGAGAACATGATGTCGAAAGAGGTGGCACAAAGGTAGCGCCTTCGGAGAGAGAATCGAAGACGCAGAACTATTGAACGCAGAGTCGCAGAGTTGTCGAAAGGTTTCTGGCGATGGAATTCAGCATACCTCCTTTCGCTTCATGTTCTCCTGCTCCTTCGCTCCAAAATTTGGTCAAAAATCTCAGTACGCTGCAAAATTCAGCTTCGGAGCAGGAGAACATGATGTCGAAAGAGGTGGCACAAAGTTAGCGCCTTCGGAGAGAGAATCGAAGACGCAGAACTATTGAACGCAGAGGCGCAGAGTTGTCGAAAGGTTTCTGGCGATGGAATTCAGCATACCTCCTTTCGCTTCATGTTCTCCTGCTCCTTCGCTCCAAAATTTGGTCAAAAATCTCAGTACGCTGCAAAATTCAGCTTCGGAGCAGGAGAACATGATGTCGAAAGAGGTGGCACAAAGTTAGCGCCTTCGGAGAGAGAATCAAAGACGCAGAACTATTGAACGCAGAGGCGCAGAGTTGTCGAAAGGTTTCTGGCGATGGAATTCAGCATACCTCCTTTCGCTTCATGTTCTCCTGCTCCTTCGCTCCAAAATTTGGTCAAAAATCTCAGTACGCTGCAAAATTCAGCTTCGGAGCAGGAGAACATGATGTCGAAAGAGGTGGCACAAAGTTAGCGCCTTCGGAGAGAGAATCGAAGACGCAGAAGTATTGAACGCAGAGTCGCAGAGTTGTCGAAAGGTTTCTGGCGATGGAATTCAGCATACCTCCTTTCGCTTCATGTTCTCCTGCTCCTTCGCTCCAAAATTTGGTCAAAAATCTCAGTTCGCTGCAAAATTCAGCTTCGGAGCAGGAGAACATGATGTCGAAAGAGGTGGCACAAAGTTAGCGCCTTCGGAGAGAGAATCGAAGACGCAGAACTATTGAACGCAGAGGCGCAGAGTTGTCGAAAGGTTTCTGGCGATGGAATTCAGCATACCTCCTTTCGCTTCATGTTCTCCTGCTCCTTCGCTCCAAAATTTGGTCAAAAATCTCAGTACGCTGCAAAATTCAGCTTCGGAGCAGGAGAACATGATGTCGAAAGAGGTGGCACAAAGTTAGCGCCTTCGGAGAGAGAATCGAAGACGCAGAACTATTGAACGCAGAGGCGCAGAGTTGTCGAAAGGTTTCTGGCGATGGAATTCAGCATACCTCCTTTCGCTTCATGTTCTCCTGCTCCTTCGCTCCAAAATTTGGTCAAAAATCTCAGTACGCTGCAAAATTCAGCTTCGGAGCAGGAGAACATGATGTCGAAAGAGGTGGCACAAAGTTAGCGCCTTCGGAGAGAGAATCGAAGACGCAGAACTATTGAACGCAGAGGCGCAGAGTTGTCGAAAGGTTTCTGGCGATGGAATTCAGCATACCTCCTTTCGCTTCATGTTCTCCTGCTCCTTCGCTCCAAAATTTGGTCAAAAATCTCAGTACGCTGCAAAATTCAGCTTCGGAGCAGGAGAACATGATGTCGAAAGAGGTGGCACAAAGTTAGCGCCTTCGGAGAGAGAATCGAAGACGCAGAACTATTGAACGCAGAGGCGCAGAGTTGTCGAAAGGTTTCTGGCGATGGAATTCAGGATACCTCCTTTCGCTTCATGTTCTCCTGCTCCTTCGCTCCAAAATTTGGTCAAAAATCTCAGTACGCTGCAAAATTCAGCTTCGGAGCAGGAGAACATGATGTCGAAAGAGGTGGCACAAAGTTAGCGCCTTCGGAGAGAGAATCGAAGACGCAGAACTATTGAACGCAGAGGCGCAGAGTTGTCGAAAGGTTTCTGGCGATGGAATTCAGCATACCTCCTTTCGCTTCATGTTCTCCTGCTCCTTCGCTCCAAAATTTGGTCAAAAATCTCAGTACGCTGCAAAATTCAGCTTCGGAGCAGGAGAACATGATGTCGAAAGAGGTGGCACAAAGTTAGCGCCTTCGGAGAGAGAATCGAAGACGCAGAACTATTGAACGCAGAGGCGCAGAGTTGTCGAAAGGTTTCTGGCGATGGAATTCAGCATACCTCCTTTCGCTTCATGTTCTCCTGCTCCTTCGCTCCAAAATTTGGTCAAAAATCTCAGTACGCTGCAAAATTCAGCTTCGGAGCAGGAGAACATGATGTCGAAAGAGGTGGCACAAAGTTAGCGCCTTCGAAGAGAGAATCGAAGACGCAGAACTATTGAACGCAGAGGCGCAGAGTTGTCGAAAGGTTTCTGGCGATGGAATTCAGCATACCTCCTTTCGCTTCATGTTCTCCTGCTCCTTCGCTCCAAAATTTGGTCAAAAATCTCAGTACGCTGCAAAATTCAGCTTCGGAGCAGGAGAACATGATGTCGAAAGAGGTGGCACAAAGTTAGCGCCTTCGGAGAGAGAATCGAAGACGCAGAACTATTGAACGCAGAGGCGCAGAGTTGTCGAAAGGTTTCTGGCGATGGAATTCAGCATACCTCCTTTCGCTTCATGTTCTCCTGCTCCTTCGCTCCAAAATTTGGTCAAAAATCTCAGTACGCTGCAAAATTCAGCTTCGGAGCAGGAGAACATGATGTCGAAAGAGGTGGCACAAAGTTAGCGCCTTCGGAGAGAGAATCGAAGACGCAGAACTATTGAACGCAGAGGCGCAGAGTTGTCGAAAGGTTTCTGGCGATGGAATTCAGCATACCTCCTTTCGCTTCATGTTCTCCTGCTCCTTCGCTCCAAAATTTGGTCAAAAATCTCAGTACGCTGCAAAATTCAGCTTCGGAGCAGGAGAACATGATGTCGAAAGAGGTGGCACAAAGTTAGCGCCTTCGGAGAGAGAATCGAAGACGCAGAACTATTGAACGCAGAGGCGCAGAGTTGTCGAAAGGTTTCTGGCGATGGAATTCAGCATACCTCCTTTCGCTTCATGTTCTCCTGCTCCTTCGCTCCAAAATTTGGTCAAAAATCTCAGTACGCTGCAAAATTCAGCTTCGGAGCAGGAGAACATGATGTCGAAAGAGGTGGCACAAAGTTAGCGCCTTCGAAGAGAGAATCGAAGACGCAGAACTATTGAACGCAGAGGCGCAGAGTTGTCGAAAGGTTTCTGGCGATGGAATTCAGCATACCTCCTTTCGCTTCATGTTCTCCTGCTCCTTCGCTCCAAAATTTGGTCAAAAATCTCAGTACGCTGCAAAATTCAGCTTCGGAGCAGGAGAACATGATGTCGAAAGAGGTGGCACAAAGTTAGCGCCTTCGGAGAGAGAATCGAAGACGCAGAACTATTGAACGCAGAGGCGCAGAGTTGTCGAAAGGTTTCTGGCGATGGAATTCAGCATACCTCCTTTCGCTTCATGTTCTCCTGCTCCTTCGCTCCAAAATTTGGTCAAAAATCTCAGTACGCTGCAAAATTCAGCTTCGGAGCAGGAGAACATGATGTCGAAAGAGGTGGCACAAAGTTAGCGCCTTCGAAGAGAGAATCGAAGACGCAGAACTATTGAACGCAGAGGCGCAGAGTTGTCGAAAGGTTTCTGGCGATGGAATTCAGCATACCTCCTTTCGCTTCATGTTCTCCTGCTCCTTCGCTCCAAAATTTGGTCAAAAATCTCAGTACGCTGCAAAATTCAGCTTCGGAGCAGGAGAACATGATGTCGAAAGAGGTGGCACAAAGTTAGCGCCTTCGGAGAGAGAATCGAAGACGCAGAACTATTGAACGCAGAGGCGCAGAGTTGTCGAAAGGTTTCTGGCGATGGAATTCAGCATACCTCCTTTCGCTTCATGTTCTCCTGCTCCTTCGCTCCAAAATTTGGTCAAAAATCTCAGTACGCTGCAAAATTCAGCTTCGGAGCAGGAGAACATGATATCGAAAGAGGTGGCACAAAGTTAGCGCCTTCGAAGAGAGAATCGAAGACGCAGGACTATTGAACGCAGAGGCGCAGAGTTGTCGAAAGGTTTCTGGCGATAGAATTCAGCATACCTCCTTTCGCTTCATGTTCTCCTGCTCCTTCGCTCCAAAATTTGGTCAAAAATCTCAGTACGCTGCAAAATTCAGCTTCGGAGCAGGAGAACATGATGTCGAAAGAGGTGGCACAAAGTTAGCGCCTTCGGAGAGAGAATCAAAGACGCAGAACTATTGAACGCAGAGGCGCAGAGTTGTCGAAAGGTTTCTGGCGATGGAATTCAGCATACCTCCTTTCGCTTCATGTTCTCCTGCTCCTTCGCTCCAAAATTTGGTCAAAAATCTCAGTACGCTGCAAAATTCAGCTTCGGAGCAGGAGAACATGATGTCGAAAGAGGTGGCACAAAGTTAGCGCCTTCGGAGAGAGAATCGAAGACGCAGAAGTATTGAACGCAGAGTCGCAGAGTTGTCGAAAGGTTTCTGGCGATGGAATTCAGCATACCTCCTTTCGCTTCATGTTCTCCTGCTCCTTCGCTCCAAAATTTGGTCAAAAATCTCAGTTCGCTGCAAAATTCAGCTTCGGAGCAGGAGAACATGATGTCGAAAGAGGTGGCACAAAGTTAGCGCCTTCGGAGAGAGAATCGAAGACGCAGAACTATTGAACGCAGAGGCGCAGAGTTGTCGAAAGGTTTCTGGCGATGGAATTCAGCATACCTCCTTTCGCTTCATGTTCTCCTGCTCCTTCGCTCCAAAATTTGGTCAAAAATCTCAGTACGCTGCAAAATTCAGCTTCGGAGCAGGAGAACATGATGTCGAAAGAGGTGGCACAAAGTTAGCGCCTTCGGAGAGAGAATCGAAGACGCAGAACTATTGAACGCAGAGGCGCAGAGTTGTCGAAAGGTTTCTGGCGATGGAATTCAGCATACCTCCTTTCGCTTCATGTTCTCCTGCTCCTTCGCTCCAAAATTTGGTCAAAAATCTCAGTACGCTGCAAAATTCAGCTTCGGAGCAGGAGAACATGATGTCGAAAGAGGTGGCACAAAGTTAGCGCCTTCGGAGAGAGAATCGAAGACGCAGAACTATTGAACGCAGAGGCGCAGAGTTGTCGAAAGGTTTCTGGCGATGGAATTCAGGATACCTCCTTTCGCTTCATGTTCTCCTGCTCCTTCGCTCCAAAATTTGGTCAAAAATCTCAGTACGCTGCAAAATTCAGCTTCGGAGCAGGAGAACATGATGTCGAAAGAGGTGGCACAAAGTTAGCGCCTTCGGAGAGAGAATCGAAGACGCAGAACTATTGAACGCAGAGGCGCAGAGTTGTCGAAAGGTTTCTGGCGATGGAATTCAGCATACCTCCTTTCGCTTCATGTTCTCCTGCTCCTTCGCTCCAAAATTTGGTCAAAAATCTCAGTACGCTGCAAAATTCAGCTTCGGAGCAGGAGAACATGATGTCGAAAGAGGTGGCACAAAGTTAGCGCCTTCGGAGAGAGAATCGAAGACGCAGAACTATTGAACGCAGAGGCGCAGAGTTGTCGAAAGGTTTCTGGCGATGGAATTCAGCATACCTCCTTTCGCTTCATGTTCTCCTGCTCCTTCGCTCCAAAATTTGGTCAAAAATCTCAGTACGCTGCAAAATTCAGCTTCGGAGCAGGAGAACATGATGTCGAAAGAGGTGGCACAAAGTTAGCGCCTTCGGAGAGAGAATCGAAGACGCAGAACTATTGAACGCAGAGGCGCAGAGTTGTCGAAAGGTTTCTGGCGATGGAATTCAGCATACCTCCTTTCGCTTCATGTTCTCCTGCTCCTTCGCTCCAAAATTTGGTCAAAAATCTCAGTACGCTGCAAAATTCAGCTTCGGAGCAGGAGAACATGATGTCGAAAGAGGTGGCACAAAGTTAGCGCCTTCGGAGAGAGAATCGAAGACGCAGAACTATTGAACGCAGAGGCGCAGAGTTGTCGAAAGGTTTCTGGCGATGGAATTCAGCATACCTCCTTTCGCTTCATGTTCTCCTGCTCCTTCGCTCCAAAATTTGGTCAAAAATCTCAGTTCGCTGCAAAATTCAGCTTCGGAGCAGGAGAACATGATGTCGAAAGAGGTGGCACAAAGGTAGCGCCTTCGGAGAGAGAATCGAAGACGCAGAACTATTGAACGCAGAGGCGCAGAGTTGTCGAAAGGTTTCTGGCGATGGAATTCAGCATACCTCCTTTCGCTTCATGTTCTCCTGCTCCTTCGCTCCAAAATTTGGTCAAAAATCTCAGTACGCTGTAAAATTCAGCTTCGCAGTAGGAGAACATGATGTCGAAAGAGGTGGCACAAAGGTAGCGCCTTCGGAGAGAGAATCGAAGACGCAGAACTATTGAACGCAGAGTCGCAGAGTTGTCGAAAGGTTTCTGGCGATGGAATTCAGCATACCTCCTTTCGCTTCATGTTCTCCTGCTCCTTCGCTCCAAAATTTGGTCAAAAATCTCAGTACGCTGCAAAATTCAGCTTCGGAGCAGGAGAACATGATGTCGAAAGAGGTGGCACAAAGTTAGCGCCTTCGGAGAGAGAATCGAAGACGCAGAACTATTGAACGCAGAGGCGCAGAGTTGTCGAAAGGTTTCTGGCGATGGAATTCAGCATACCTCCTTTCGCTTCATGTTCTCCTGCTCCTTCGCTCCAAAATTTGGTCAAAAATCTCAGTACGCTGCAAAATTCAGCTTCGGAGCAGGAGAACATGATGTCGAAAGAGGTGGCACAAAGTTAGCGCCTTCGGAGAGAGAATCGAAGACGCAGAACTATTGAACGCAGAGGCGCAGAGTTGTCGAAAGGTTTCTGGCGATGGAATTCAGCATACCTCCTTTCGCTTCATGTTCTCCTGCTCCTTCGCTCCAAAATTTGGTCAAAAATCTCAGTTCGCTGCAAAATTCAGCTTCGGAGCAGGAGAACATGATGTCGAAAGAGGTGGCACGAAGTTAGCGCCTTCGGAGAGAGAATCGAAGACGCAGAAGTATTGAACGCAGAGTCGCAGAGTTGTCGAAAGGTTTCTGGCGATGGAATTCAGCATACCTCCTTTCGCTTCATGTTCTCCTGCTGCGAAGCTCAATTTTACAGCGTACTGAGAATTTTGTCCAAATTTTGGAGCGATGCGTCAGGAGAACATGAAGCGAAAGGAGGTATCCAAAATTTCTGCTTCGAAGACGTCACTTTAATGTAGCTACTGCGACTATTTGGATAGGAGTATGTATAAAAGGTATTTCTCAATAATAATAGTCTGTTTCAAGTTTTTCCCACTTTATTTGAATAAAGACTTTTACTGTGTTACAATAAAGTATAAAATATATAATTTTACTTTGTCAGTTATATAAAATTACTATTTTCTTGTGTTCATTGTCGAAATTTCCATCATTTGGCCCATATAAAGTTCCCGTCACGGAGAAATATGTCCAAGTTTCACCTGTAACCAGAAGAAAAATATTTTAAGTAACCTGACTTGTATATTATAGAAACTACGACGAATGTTATTTCATATGATGAGTATAATGTATTAAATTATCTTCCCAATTTCACGCCATTTAAATAGCGTCCAATTCCACTACCATATCAGTAACGTATTTACATAGTAATATTTGGCGAAACTTCCGAAAACCGGTCAAACCCGATTGGGCTGCAATTTTGCAAATAGTTTTATTTTGCATAAAAATAACGTTTGCGAGAAGGATTTTTGGCGACTCGAATTTTTTTTTTATCATTTCAATGTCGTTTCCTACCTTACCGACAGTGTCGAGAATAGGATACAACCACAGACGAGTTATGGGTCGGTAATACGGTTTGGGTGGTGACACGAAGTCCCATAAGGTGATAGGTCTATTCTATACTTTGTCAATGATACAACAGTTATTCAATGAATTCTTTAAAAATTCACGCTGTTACTGACAGTCCCGCAGATAGTGCGAATCTGTCTTGAATATTAGGCGAGTACTTTTAAGCACTTTTAACATGATTCGAAGCTTAAAACTGGACACTCTTGCTCACTGGGTTGCATAACTGTCTGGGCAGTTTAATTCAAACGCATGTCCACTAGATGGCAATGCTGTATCGCAAACTGGGTTGCATATTTCCAGGGTTCAGTTTATTATATTCTCACACCGTTATATGAAATGTTTAAGTTCTTACGAAACCTTCAAAGTTTATAAATCTGAATATACGAGATTTCAATGTCTCCAAATACTTACCTAGTAGTGGTGATGCTTCGTATAAAAGTATGGTTTCAGTAGTTACACGGTAGCCATGTGTTTATAGGAGTACTTAACCTACGCCAGCGGACGAGTTTTCAATTGCCTAACGATGAGCACGCCAGTATTGTCGAAACAACAGCAAAAGCATAGCCTGTCAGCGAAGAAAACGCCGAGCAAGGGATTGCGAAATGTTCTGGCACAACCTCAGGATAGTTATTGGTACACGGCATATTACTTTTGACGTTTATTATCGTAAAAAGATATATCTTTATTATTAATAATTATTTACATTTATTAGGCCTGTTGCAACTGCAGATAAGTGTACGGTGTTGGAAGAGCTCTTAAAGAAGTAAGTTGTAAAAGTTGGCATTAAGTGTCTTATAACAACTCTTAACATAAAGTGATCTATTTTATAATTAATACTTGTAGACTAATGCCTGCTATAAAACGAGTATCTCATATAATTCCATGGTCACAGCTTAGACACATGAAAAGAGATGAACGTACACAGGCTAAAAAGGAAGCATTTTTGAAGCAAGATCATGTACCTAATACAGAGATAGCGTAAGTAATTGTGTAACTCAGTGTTTAATCTTGTAACGTACAAACTATTGCAATGCTAACATGTTTAGAAATTCAGTTATTATGGGATTAAATGCAATCACAAGATCTTTGGAGAAGAACACTGTCTGTTGCATCTTAATAGATGCCAACATTGAACCACAGCTTTTAATAAGACACATTATTATGATGGCTCAAAATAAAAAAGTACCGATATTACTATTGCCTAATTTAAAAGCTAATACCTTAAGCACCATTGGATTTGCATCCGCTGCATGTGCTCTTAAGGTACAGTTCCTTAATTACACCAGAAATATCAGTTTTGTCAACTCAAATTCTAATGAATTAAATAATCTATTACTTCAATTTCAGAATACTGTAAGGGAATCTTCGAATCACCATTTTCATCCACTGTACATGGAAGTAAATGATATTTATAAAGATACTTCACTGAAAAATTCACTTCAATTATTTAAAAACACTGAAGCATCAGAGGAGACAATGCTATACAAAGAAAACGAAATAAGTATCGAGACTGAATCGCATTCTAACTCATCAGAGGCGGTTAAATTTAGATTATCCACGAATGTATATAAATACCGATCATCATGCAAAGAAAGAGCGTTTGTACCACCAGGCGCGACTGAATGTTCCACGGGCGAACCCATTGCAAAGAAAACTGAGGATGAGTTTATCTCGATAACTAATTATGATTCCGACGAATTTGACGCAAGCATTAAGAAACATTCAAGATATATAAGTATTCACAAAAAGAAATTCACTGGAAAGCCAAAAGACCATTCCCAGGTAAATCCGAAAGCTGCTGGTGTCACATATTTACCGTTGAAGGTGAAACGTCTGCAAGGCAACAGTAATCGCGTGAAGGCTACTAAAATGTTAAAGCAGAAAAAGAAATTCTGAAACAATCACGACTAAGGTATACCCAACAAGCACAAGTCGATTGCTTTTTATTTTAAATTACAATAGGTAAGAAATGTGTAAATACAATTGTACAAGCTCTGAGAATATTAGCGTTATATAAATGTACAGAAATGCATTAAAAAGAATGTAACTTTACAAATATATAAATACATTTATATACAAAAGTTGTACTTACATATTAATAAAATAAATTGTATCTGTGATACTCAAAGGTCTACAATTCTTATTTAACGTAAATCTTTCCACGAATTCCCGCAATAAATTTATATTACATAAAGCCTGATTGTTCATTAGAAAAGTCAGTCTTTGGTACCAAACCGTTGTTCAGTTACACGTAGAATCTTATATATTCTGTACATGGAGATTATGTATACACAAAAATCAAAGATAACGTTTTCTTCAAACATATGTGTATTTGACGCCTAGTATCTATAATATCATACAGGTAATGTGGAATTCACTGAAGATTTGAACATTCTGGTAAAGAACATCAAACCCTTAGTTCCTCCCGGTATGTGACTCGCTAAGAACGACAACATAGCTATTAACTGTAAAACGGCGAAGAGTACCGTTAACGGCGTGGACTGCAAATGTAGGGCGCAATAGAGCGTCGCTATCAAAGTCGCAAAGTAGGACACGCTGAAACACCTCCTTTCAGCGGTGAACAATGATTTCAAGTAATTTAACGGCCCCAGAAGGAAGCAAAAACTATAAGAAAAAGAATCCTCCGTGAATCCTACTTCCTCAACGAACGAACCCGCTCGTTCCACGCGCGACGGACTTACCTGGACAGGAAGAAGACGCTCCCCAAGGTGTAGAGCAGCGCAAACTTTCTCGCTTTGAGCAACAGGACCGGGACATAGATCGCGGAGAGACAAAAGCAGAGTATGCCCATAGCGAAGCAGACGACAAATGCTACTAGCCTTTGCACGCGTGTCTGTCAGGAGGGAACGATATGTCATTGAGAACTCCTCGATTCGACTGCTCGCGGCAAAACATTCGGCGTTTGAGGTTATGTTACGTGGTACGAACCATACTAGGGCAGCACTCCCTTTGAGTGCCTTGTAGCCATCCTGGGTCCTCCCTTCCTTCGTCGCCGGTTCTGCCGAGCCATTTTCCAATGCTCGTCGACGGCAACGTTACCGAGGGAACGGTGATCTTGAATTGCTTCTCATTTTTACTACTGAGAAGATACTCGTTCAGCTCTTTGCTGAGATCAGCCATTTTGGCACGTCGTCAATGTCGCCATACTTTATGTTTACACGTTGATAGGGCCCGCGAGCATACGGATGGAAATAACTCTTTATCCTGAACGTGCCGCTTGTCAGGCGGCAATTAACGCAGATGCGCGCAGTGTTCAAGAGCAATTTATCACGCGACGAAGGAGGGGGAAGATGTGGGCGATTCCACATGGAAAGTTGGAGTTGAATAGAGAAACGAGTTATAACGGATTTTTCGCAGATCCTTCCTTCCACCAGAATAGTTCCAAATAATAAAAAAAAATCTGTGTAAACTTTGAGCCCGATCGGATAACGGGAACAGGTGGCCTTGGATCCTTGAATATTTAAGTGATTATTTAACAGCTCGCAAAGTCGATATTATATAATATCCACCAAATTATTGATTACATAAAAAAATATGTCAAACAAAAGTTGTAGATCCAGACAAGGAGAATCTTTTGTGTTGTATTACTTTTTCTCGCGTGACAAACGGTTTTCGAAAAAAGTCCGAAAAAACTAAAAACAAAAATTCCTCAAATTTTGAAAGTTTAAATCCTTCTCGAACACTTTCTTATTTGCAGATTTTGATATGTCATGAATGTTTCCTGAAAATTAGTAGCGGGCCTTGAGCCTCCGTCCCGGTTCTTGTGTGTATCTAATTCATAACATCGATGTGAGAGTAAATAACAGGCATGTGTAGCGTATATGCGGCAACGACCTTTAAGTGACCTTGAAGTGACCTCTATGCGAGATTGAAGTAACTTTCAAGGACCTTGGGATGGCGTTCGTGCGTCGATAATAAAGTATTCGCAGAGCTCTGCTATCTTTCCTGCAACAAGTGAGCTGTACAGGGAGCTTTCAGTGATTACACAGTGCTGTTGGATTTTCAAACTTACATTTATTTAAACAAATCAACATTGACCTCATATTTTACGGGTTGTATACTGCATTTGTCGCACAGGTAAATGCATCACTCTATTACGCAGCATCTATGCGCCCTGCAACGCGTAGCAGCATCGTCGTGGGATTATTTCGAGAAAAATCAAATGCATCGGGGACGGGGGAGACTGAGTATATCGACAGTACTCTAATTGGGACTAGAGAAATTCGACTAGAAAATATCGGCGGTTGATCTTTCTCGTATAATGATAATAATAATAATAATACTTTCGGTGACGGTAATAGTTGTCGGAGTCGCAATAAACATGACGATAATAATAATAATAATAATAATAATAATAATAATAATAATAATAAACGTACAATAGCAATAATAAGAAGCACAACGTAACAATAATCGGGGACATAAATAACAAATCGATCACGTTCGAATACAGTATACACTACGAGCCGTCGTTGACAGGCTCATCGTCATTTCGCGTATTCTTTGTTATCGTTTTACTCGTTTAATGACTTTATATCGCTATATACGTACTGATCACGGTCACTCGATCTCTCGATTATACGATACATGGAATGAGACTGCTAATTATTCAACACGAAGGCTCCTAAAATCATTCACGTATCGCGAAAGGAATTCTTTTCGGGATTAAATTACTTATTTAATTACATCTCGTTGGGTATGTGTGTGTGTGTGTGTGAGTATCCTATGCACGCTTGCACACCAATGTGTACTTGTTTCGTACGTACGCATGGATATATATGTGTGTGTGTGTGTGATCCGGTTATTTTTCATTAACTATATACTTTGGCTTCGTCTGTCCTCTTAATTTGTTCCTCCCCTCTTTTTAGCGCTAATGGCAGCACAGATACAATGTAATTTGTATTCCCGTTTTCTCTCGCTTTACACCGTACAGCGTCACTCCTCTTCCGAGATGACGCGTACACGAACCACTCGCTCTTTCCTTTCTACCTCCGTTTCACTTGAACGCGGCTCTCCGGCGCGCGGGAGCCGTTAAATTCGTCGCCCTGCACCGATGGCATTTACCGCAATTAATATATTACGCTATGTATATTATCTTTATACAGTACGCAACGATACGCCGGAATTAATTATTGTATGCACTACGAAGGAAAGAACCTATATACTTGTATACGTGTATACGTGGTGTACGTTCGAGAAGAAACGAATCGCTATGCAGCGCGTTCATAATAGTACAATTTTTCATTTTTAATACAAGTGCTGTGGCTGTCTTCCCCCATCTTCTCTCCCCGTTCGTTCCTTCATCCTATCCGGCAGCCACGCGTCGCGCCCGGTTCCCATCGCCGAGAACAGTCCCGTGGAACGACGACGCGAGGATCCGCGCTGAGACCAACACGGCGGAAGATCGCGGTGCAGCGGTGCGACGGTGCAACGGTGCACACGATGGAGCGGTGCATCTCACGGCCCATTCTTAACCCAGATCAAGGTCCCTAAACGCGACCGCGGTACGCGTTCGCGTCTGATCTCGAGAAAGCTCGATCGAGAGAGGGCCCGCGTTTGCTGTACAAGTATCGTGTGCAGCTATAGCGTTCGAACTATGAAACGATAAATGCGATTGCAAGCTTTTTCCTCGATAACTACGCCAAGTATCCGTAATTAACACACTACTGTTTAACATTAGCGTCCTTAACCGGCGAGTGCAAAGTAACGCGTTCGAAACGAACAGATCCTGCACGCCTATTAGAAATCATCAAAGTCTTCGGGGCATAGGTTGATACATGCGTTACACGTGCGCGCGAGTATGTTAGTGGCTAGAAGGGGCGTGCAAAGTCGCTAGAAATGTCTCGGAGCCTTCGAGGGTGAATTGGAGCCTTCAAAAACGCTACTAGTCGCTACAACGATTTACGCTAATGTAATCCTAAGGTCGAACGAAGAAGAAGTAGAAGAAGATCACCGCGTCCTGTATCTCTCGAGATCAAACGCGGCCACCGCGGCCGGTCAAAGAAAGATAGACTGCCTAGCCACGAGATAATCGCCAACTAATTAAATACGTCGTCGATCGAATGCAACTAATGGCGCAATAATATCTGCAGGCTGTGCCCCCCACCCCCTTAAACGGTACTTACAAATACCCGAGCGAGGAATCACTCGTACGCTACGCAACGGTAAAATCAGGCGCGCAGTATTCTTTAGGTATTTTCATCCCCATTACCTACTCCTTCCTTTCTCTCTTTGCTCTCGTTCAAAACACACGCACGTTCATAGAAAAAATTCGCCGGCACGAGGTCACGCGGAACACGCCGGAGAAAAAAGGCAGTTTTCCAGCTCCTTCCTGAATTCTCTCTCCTCTTTTTCTCCTTCACCTTCTCCCTTTTTTTTTTCGTTCCTCGCGCGACTCTTGCGCAAGCTCGTCATCGACATTTTCGCCACATACGTTTACTCTTTTTTGTTTCCCTTTAATCCTACCATTCTCTCACTCTCTTTCTCTCGGTGCCTTTCTCTCCCTCTCTCTTACTTTACACATTTTTTTTTGTTTCTTTAGAAAATAATTTCTATCTCTGTGAATTTTCTCTTCCTGCTTCTCTCATTTTTTTTTTGTAAATTTTCTCCCCGTTTTCTTTTTTCTCAGCGAGAGCTTCGAGCCGCGCGAATAAGAAACGGGAAACGAAACGGTCCTTCCGCCTCGGCGAGTCCCCTGTATCCGAGAATCGAGGCGGGTGGCGCAGTCTTTTATTCGCGCGGCTAATTAGAATGAGTCTTAATCGCGAGACCTGTTCTCGTTCCTCTTTCTCCCCTTCGTTTTCGTTCGTTTTTCTAATAACCGCGACACGTCGAAAGTGGCCTTGGCGGCGTGGAGGAGTGTTGCAGGGGGGGTTCTTAACACGAGACGACATCGAGAAACCGCGAGGGTAAACGAACTACTAAAATGAAAATCAGAGTCCGGAAATTCGATGGGAGGAAGTCCCGAGTTCTTGCGAGGATCCGACGCTTCGAGGAAACGCCCTCACCTTCGTTCGTCTTCTTTTTCGTTATTTTTTTTGGCAAATTCGAATATGACTGCGTGCTGGGATACCTGCCACGTAATTTAGAATTACAGCTATCGTACCGTTAAATATGAAAAATATGTACAAAATCTGTGGTGACGATGCTCGAATGTATCGCGTTTGCAAACGGCGTATACGCGCACAGTAAACCTGACGAACGCAACTCGTGAAAAGCAAGGGAAACCGTATGATCGACTTACTATTATATTTTTCACGAGCTCTGTTACCCCAATTAAGCGAGCACTTATAATTCAGCTTCCCCCTGTGCGCCCCGCATTGTCCTCCGTGATATCACACCCCTTACTGTCTCGATTGCCGAAGTAACGGGCATGGTACATGCACGCTGAGGAGGAAATATGTTCACCTGTGTGCACGCGTGGGTGTATCATGGATCGTGATACCTTGGAGCACTGATCAGTCGATGTTGCGCGGACCGGTGATCGGGGGAATGCGTTCGAATAATCGAAATACAAAATACACTTTCAATCGAGGCTTCCTCCGTCCAGAGAAACATCTGAATCACCCGCAATATAATATCAAAAATCTAAAACGATCAAGTATCGCGGCTAGAAGCCAGCAAGAGAGCATGCGCGGTTTGCGTGCGGGTGGTGTTCATGTATACAGTACTCGAAAATCCGGCGGGCCGGTAAGATCGCCGATCGCTTGGGAAACTATCGATGAATCGCGCGCGACAGCAACGTAAAGTCAGACACAGACAGACAGACAGACAGACAGACAGGCGGACGCGGTCAATTGAAAAGTCGCTACTGAAACTGTGAATCGTTAAGTACATGCGGCCACCAGTAACGCAGACAGTCGCGTTGCTTCGCTTAACCTTAGTACCCCGCCCTTAAATGGCTATTCAATCAATTATAATGTATAATCCTAATTAATATTGCACGCGCCGGCACACGAGGGTAGCTAATCAGTCGCTTAGTTAACGCGACAGATAGCAGCCCCCCCTCCCGTTTATTTCCCACGAAACAACTTAATTATGCGTATGTACGAGACTCGCGGACGACACCGTCTGTAATTACTACGGCGGATCGTTCTCGCGGCTCCGTCCCGAAGAAACAGAAAGGAATGTGTAACAAAGGTGTCCTGCTCGTCGAGCCCCCGACGACTCACCGAACGAACTTTCGGTATCTAGCCCCTGGAACGGGACGATTCGTATAATCCTCACGGATGCACTGGAATCGTGTCGACCGTTTCGATTTCCTCTTCCTCCGCGATCGAACCGCAAGCAGTTGTCGTGCGCGCACAGTAAACCTGACGAACGCAACTCGTGAAAAGCAAGGGAAACCGTCTGATCGACTTACTATTATTTTTTTCACGAGCTCTGTTACCCGAATTCGACCCCCTCCCCGTTGCGTCCTCATCCGTTCGATCAGCTCGCTCTCCAGTCAGCAACACGCAGTTCCTCTCGTTTTATTCGGCACTCTCGTCGCCCCTCTTTAATTAATCAGCTACGCTTAAGAACTAAGCTCGTATTATTATCGTTAAGTCGGTGTACCTTTAAATCGAATATTAAGTTTCCCGTTATCGACTAGCATTATCAATTAAACACGCTATGCGGACTGTCACCTCGTCGTCACGGGCTAGACAACGGCCTCGAGCTGTACTTTTCGGTGCTCAGTGTTGCTGAAGAAGTTCAGTGTCGAGCTCGAAGTAATTGTTCTTTTCCGCTAAACGGCGCTCCCCAGGGCTGCCCAATTTCCCGTTTCGAGTCCCTTCGGCGCCGGAACCGGCACCTTCTCTTCATTATGCTACATCAACTCGGTGCCTAACAACCAGTCCTTCCGCCCCTCACCGCGACTAGCGCGCGTCCACGCACGGCTCGCACCTGTCGCAGGGAAGTAATCGTTACGCCTTCGTTCCGTAGGCCGACGAAGACGTAATCGCGGCCAGCGTGGATGTCGCTCGTCTCCGGGAAGTAGACGGACACTTCGTTCCCTCTCACCTCGGTTCGCTCTCACGAATCACGGCCTCTGCACGACTCGCGGCGGCCCCTCTGCCCCGGCGTCGTCGACGGTGCAATTTAGAATGGCGAATGGCTGCAGAGACGCAAAATAATTCTCGCGCTAGCGCAGAAATCCCTGCTCAACGGACACCTCCTTCGTCTCTCTACGTCGGTACAAAACGTCTAAGCGAGCTAACTACGAGCGTGCCCTGTCGGGGCCGAACTAATTATAAAATACCTTCGCTCCATTTCGAGTACCGTCAATTTCTCCCCATCAGCTCCCCTCCCCCACGTTAAACCGTGGTCACGTATTCCCGCAGCTCGGTCTTCTCGGCCATCAAGCCGTCGTTGGCGAACCACGGGTCGTCGTACTTGGCGGTCTCCTCGCTGCGCGCCCTGTTCGGGGCACGTGGCCGTTCGCGGGCACGCGTGCGTGGCACATCCTCGCTCAACGATCTCTTCGTGATGCCCATCGTCACGGGAACCTCTAACAGCGCCTTCGATCTCGTCAATTGCGGCCTCTGACGACCCTTCGGCTCCTCACTCGCAGCGCGAACGATCACAGCGGGCGGCGCTAATCGTTCGTCCACCTGATGGCTATGCGACCTGGCCTTGAGCGCCTTCTTCGTCGACAAACGGGCCTTCACGAGGCTCTTCCTGCGGGCTGGCGACGGTGGCTGGGGCGAGTACTGTTGCTGAGACCTCTGCCTCTTCACTGGCGAAGCTGGCACCAGGGGTGACCAGATCGGCGGCGACAGGTCCGCGGGGGACTGCACCCTCTTGGGCGGTGTCCTCTCCGGAGACTCGTCCCTCCAGGCTCCCTGGTAGAGGGGGAACGCCGAGACCTGGTTCAGGATCCTCCACCGGAAGTCCTCGTCGTCGGTTTTGCCCGGCGGCGTCGCCACTGGAGGTGGATGGTGGGTGGGCGTGACATTGTGGAAAGGCGACCAGGACTCCGGATCCTCGGGCTCCTGCACCGCGAAGCTGCCGCCGCCTTCCTTCGGCGAGCCGTCGTACGGCGTCCACTTTATCTCGCTGATGTGCTTCGGCTCGCGCTTCTTCACCCCGACCGTTGGCAACGGAGAAGCGTCCTCGTACGGAGCCCACTTGGCGTCCATGATGGTGATCTCCGGGGATATCAGCCGCCGGACGATCCTGTTCTCCAGCTTGGTCAACTGGCGGGGATCCGGCTCGGGCGACAGGCTCCTCCGGATGCTGTACTTCGGTCGTTCCTTCAGGCTTTTGCTCTTGAAACCCTCCGTCGACTCCTGGCTCGAACCCCTCCATTTCGACTTCTTCTCCTCCACGGGCAACGAGAAGTGAGGCTTCATCGCCCACTTCGGCCGAGGCTTCTTCCCCTCCTCGGGGCTAGCCACCTTCTCCACCTTCTCCACCTTGTCCTTGCCGCCCCATTTCTTCGACATCTGACTGTCGACCCTGGCGTGCGAGCGCTCCAGCTTCGGCCTCTCCCTCGTCCTCTCGGGCCTGACCAGCCTGGTGTCCTCGCTCGCGTGCTTCTTCAGTTCTGGCTTCTGCGGCAGGGGCGCAGGCGGCGCGGTCGGCTCTTCCGGCGGTTGGACAGTCAGCGACGTAGAGTAATACAATTTTCTTTCCGGCTTCGGGATCGTAGCTTTCTCCGGCTCCTGTTGTTCCTTCTCTTGCACCGGCGACGAAGGTGGCATTATCATCGTCTTGGACTTCGGGCAGGTGCATCTGGGCTTAGGGTTGGGCAACGCCTCCGGCACCTGCAGCCACCTCGCGTCCCTGGCCATTCTGGTGTCGTCGCTGCTGTGCTTCCTCAGGTCGTGCATCGGTGTCTGGAGGTAGTCGGGCTTCACGGACCATTTGTCCGTTTCCGCGCTGTGGTGCTTCCTCAGGTCGCCGCGCGGGTGGTCGTGGGACTTCTTCTCGTCGGGCGTCAGGCTGTGGCAGCCGCATCTGGTCTTCTTCGCCAGGTCCAGGTCGGTGTTGGAGGTGTGCAGCGCCCATCGGAACTCGGAGCACTCGCTGGCGCGTTTCTTCAGGTTCCAGAACGCGTCGTCCGGCGATAGGAAGCTGCTGTCGGCCCATCTGGTCACCGCGCTTCGATACGTTCGGAACTCGGCGCATTCCGTCTCGATGCTGACGGTGGACGCCACGGCCTGGTCGCAGCTGAAGGCCCTCTGGGGCGTTCTATGGGACTCGAGGGGCGCTGGCTCGATGGCATCCAGATCCTCGATCATGTACGAGATCTCCACGTCGTCGCGGCTATGTCGATGGTGATGGTGGTGCTGATGAGGCTGTCGATGCAACGTCGAGGTCGAGGTCGACGCGGAGGGGTCAAGCTGCGAGGGCAGCTCCTCGTCGTCGCGACGGCCGTCGTCAGAGCATCGTGACGTCGCAGCCGTGCCGGACGATGCGCACCAGCAGGTGTGTGTAGCTCCGTCAAGCCGCCTTGGTTGGTACCACGACTCCGGAGACGACGAGGCTACGCTCGAGACCGGTACCAGGCAGACTACCTTGATCGTCCACTCCGAAGGCCTGTTGTAACGGGGTAATAATTAGCGAAACCGAGGCAATTCACGATAGAACCTGTTTACGAACGAATAGGGTAAATTCGGATAAATCCGTGATACAGATTATTCCGTGATACTTTTTCATTTATCTGTAACTCGAAATTGTCTGACTCAATTTAGATGGAAAATAATCTAAAAAAAGTAGCTGATGGCCATCACGGGCTAGCGAGAACTATCACGGATTTACCCGAGTTTAGCCAACACTAGGATGTCTCTTATTTTCAACTTTTCAATTTTCTTCGCAGCAACCCCCAGAATAGTTCCAAATAATAAGGATTTAAACTTTCAAAATTTGAAAAATAATTCTTTTTTTGTTTTTCGGACTTCTTTCCTAACCGTCTATTACATGAGAAAAAGTAATAGGTTCAACATAAAAGATGCTTCTTGTCTGGATCTACAACTTTTGTTTGTCATATTTTTTTATGTAATCAATAACTTGGAAGATATTATATAAAATCGGCCTTGTGAGCTGTTAAATAATCATTTAAATGTTCAAGATCCCAGGGGCATCTTTTCCCGTTATTCGATCGGGCTTAAACTGTACCAGTTTTTTTTATTATTAGGAACTATTCTAGTGGGTGCCTCGAAGAAAATCTTGAAATAAAATTTCACCAATAGTAAATACGAGCGACCCTGGAATACACGAAAGCTAGTCCCCGCTGGGAACACGTACCTTCAGTTCGGTGAAGATCTCCGTGAAGAATCCTGGCTCGCTGTTGATCCGCAGCATATCGGAGCTCAGTCGGTTGACGATCAGTAGACACCTGTCCCAAAACTTGTCTTTGCTATCCTCCACGACGAACGGCTTCAAGGGGTAGCTGATCTCGTTGCCCATGTAGCTGTAGCTCAGGTACAGGCACGTCAGCACCGTCGCTTGGAGTTCCCTCTCGGAGGCCTCGTCTCCGTCGACCAGCTCCCTCACGAGCATGTAAATGAACACAACGTTGGCAGGATTGATGAACGCGACATCCTGCGAGAAAAATTTATAACTATTAGAATCCACTACTCGCAACTCTCGCCGAGGATCGATTCGAACTTGAATGTACCTACGCAACACCCTGCACCCTCTATCCCTAATACGCATATGAAAACATCTCTCGCAAGCACGGAGAAAATACCTAGCCGTGGTAATATTAAGAGACAGGCGCCAAGCGCCGCGAAGAATCCGCATTGCATTTGAAATTGAATTCCTTCGAGTACAGGCGAGCAGACAGATATTCGATGCATCCCGACGACAGGGGAGGACGCGCGGTGTTTTTCTACGAGTGCAGCCCCTCGCGGCGCATTCAGGTGAAGCGAAGTGCTTCTCCCCGGTCTAGGAGCGTGCGGGTCATGCTCGCCGACGAGCAGAAAGGGATGATTCACGCGTGGTGTCGCGTTACGTGCAACGCTTGCGAAATTGCAATCGGCATTGTCGTTCCCGACGGCGGTCGCGGTCGATACTTCGATCGCGACAGGTCTTCCTTTCATCGCAACCCTGGAGAATGCCGCGTCTCGTGTTCCCCCGCGATGTCCTTTCACCGAGCTCGAATTCACTTGTCCCGCGGAGCAGACGATCCCTATCAATCTCTACTTCGTCATATCTGGGGCATCGTGATTCTTGGAACGCTGAGAGGACTTTGCCAGACACGTTGTAAGTAATGGGCGACTCTTATCCACCTCGATCCCTCGTACCGGACGTGTATAATACGAGCGGAAATCGAGATAGGGACTCTAAGTGTCATTGACTACGGAGCAGCTGTTTCAGTTGATCGCGTATCGAGTGATAGGAGCCGTTTCATGCCGCCACTTCTGACGTCTGTCCTTTATCAGGGTTCGCCTGGCGTCCGGTCTCCTTGCTCCAGAAACCGAGTCCTCCGAGTCATTAGCGAATTAGGACGTGGCACGTGGGTCGATCTAGCTCGAGAGGCTAGAGGCAAAGTGCATTGGCTCGTTGAGTACGCCTAGATACATGCACCCCGGCTGGCTGGCTTTAACGCGAGTACAAAGGGGCCACCGCCGCCGCTGGTAGTGCGGTTGCATCCACTGCAGGCGCGTTTAATGCACTTATCCCGCGTGTACACCTAATTTGCATGTGCGCGAGGCACGCCCAGTTTAATAATGGCCCACTGAATGTCCCACTGCGTCGGGAAAACGGTGAAATTTTCAGCTTCTGTTAGACGGCGCCACAGTTACGACCGATTACAAGCGCGCCTTGCAGCAGCCACAAAGAGAGGTGGGACTTGCGAGTGCAATGGACATTAAAAAATATATCGTGGACTCGATTCAGTCTCGACTTCCTGCTTCGTGGCGCCGATCACCGCGATGCACGCATCTTTCCCGTTTCACGCGCAAAGCGGAAAGAGACTTTGACCCCTCGAGCGATCAAGTCTCGCTCCCGTATCGTTCTCCGAGCACGACGAACGCTTTGTGAGTATTAACACGCACGGCGATGATCACAGGCGAGGCTTTTTCCAGGCCGCGACGGATGGTCTGGCACAGGGGCGCGTACGCGGGGATGGCTTCTCGCGTATGTGGACGCGTTAACGGTGAGGCCCCGCGTTGACCCAGGCGGAGGATCGATGCTCCCGATAAGTTCTCTCGCCTGCGAAGATTTTTGCCGGCGTTGCGGCTGGTTGTTGCTCCCCTCGTTAGCCGCGCTTAACGCGCATTACGCGGCGCAAAGCGTTCGCACGGCTCGGTGGGCCTGGCCCGTGATGCATTCAGAACGTCCAGGAATATCTAGGGACGACGACACTCGCCGCCACTCGCGGTGCACTTGATAAAAAAGGCACTGGTTGGAGGTAGGCGTGTTGGGCGACAGGGAGAGAGCAACCGAGCGCAAGTTTGAAGATCGTAACAGGTGGAACTCCGCGAGGAGCCGAGCACGCGGTGGTAGATAGACAGAAAGGGAGGGAAGAGGCTCCACGAGGGGTATCTTTTAATTTAAGGGACGTAGATTTAGTGGTACTTAAGAAGGGAAGTGGAGAATCTCCGCGAGGTGCGAGTTAGAAAACATCGGGACGTATTATTGACGCAGCTATTTCTGGCGCCCAGAGGAGATAATAGCTTTCGATATTTATTGCCCTTTATTATGATCGCGAAACGGGGGAGTGTTGTGGTCGCAAAGGGGCCGCGTTTATTGTTAAAGCAAAGTCCCCGCCGAGGCATGTGCCAACGCGATCGCGGAGCTTTCCACGTGTCTTGGCCACTTCATCAGGTGTAACGTGCCTCGTAAAAGCCTGTCGAGGATGGCAAACGAGCGAGAGAGCCGATACACAAGCCGAGCCGTGTATATTCGTTCGGTCGATAGTTGCACAGGGGTGAGCGGCCTGCACCCCAATGGAGCTGTGCAGCCGCGTTTTTCACCAGCTTACCGAACATCCAACGTTTCTAATTAAATTCTCGAGACTCTGCGAAATAAACCATTGGACAGTCTCTAATTCGATCAGATAGGACCACAGAAGGACCACGCTTTTAAGTCCACTTTCATATCCACCCACGTCCCAGAAGCCGAATTTAATTCGATTCCTTTCCCTTTTCAGGCTACCCTCCCATCAAATCACTCCAAAAATAGATCACTTCCAGGATTTCATTTAAAAACGAAGTAAACGTCATAGTGTCAAAAAACAGTTTAAGCTGTATTTGTTCATTATTGAAGATTTATTTTAAATCAACGAACCAAAAAAAATCTTAAAGTTTATAAGATTGTTCGTGGAATCATTAGTACTAGATAAAATATGCAAAAAACAGATGTATAAATGTCACAGACGTAAAAATACAGCCAAAAAGTTTTTTTAACACTATGATGTTTACTTTATTCTTCAATAAAATTCTAAAAAACGACATATTTCTGGAATGATTTGATGAGAGGTTACCTTTAATACAGTTCACGATTAACCTTCTCTTCCGAAGATCCCTGCCCCGGAATATTGCAGGAGAGCGTTCCTGTCGCCCGTTCGCGTCGCAAATCGACCGATAATCCGCGGATGATCGACCACGTGGCTGGTGCGACCGTACGCGATTACCCCTCGCGAATTCCCCGGGCTGTGGAACCGTTTTATCGGGCTTCCTCTCCGCGAGAACAAACGGAGCGAGCTTTACACATGTCTCTCGACTGTTCCGTTCACGTGTGGCCCTTGGCAGCACGCGGGAAACGATTGCGCCGACGTATGGTTTCCCTTTAACGGGATTCGTTGCAATGACGTTCAAGCTTCTTCTCTTTACCGTCTAGACGAAGTGGATTAACATTCTACGTTAAACGGTCTACGTGTTGCTCCGGCAGGTTCGATACTTTAGGAACGTTAAACCCGTCTTCGAGCACAAGCCAATCTCGAGAAACGAACTCCGTCCGAGCGGAGTGGATCAATATCGAATGTACGTCAGACGTGCGCGACGCTTGTATATGTATTATATACACGGATAGGTATCAAAGATCCTTTTTCGCAACAAACCGAGTGTCCGCTTCGGCGTTCGAGCTCGCCGAACGCTTCGGGAGAAAGGAGATTACGCAAGCCAGAACAAAGTTGGTTACCTAACTCTGATTCGAATGGACACTCCGCTCTCCTGTTTTACACCCTCGCGAATAATAGTATCGTCGAGAACTGGAGCCAATCTCGGAGTATCCCGCGTTGATTTGTACCGACCCTCTCAGCTGTATTTAGGGAGGCAAGTGTGCGCCCCTTCGTTAGCTTTCCAGCTCAAGTATTTTTAGAGAAGCGTTACACAAGAACGATGTAAGAACCGAGTCAGGTATCGAGGTGGGCATTCGTGTATTATTCCCAAGGCAGTTTCCACGTATCAAGAAAAGACACAAGGAGTAAGCGAGGTCTGTCGACGCCTCCAATGAGAGTGTGTTTCTAGAACGTGCCCTATGTGTCACCCTTGACTGATTAGATTTGAGCACGTGCACGATCGATTGCGGTTCTTGCCGTGCGGTAACCTCAGGGTGCGAAAGGAGCGTGATTTTCTGTAGACCGCTCCTCCGTTACGTGTAACCTTGCACGAAACGCGCAGAACTTCTCTAGAGGGGCGTGGGTTTACGTCGAACGCGGGCACGGAAACCGTGCATCGACCGAAAATTATCTACGCCGCCTGGTGTATCAAGGTCTGAACACTAGTGATAACGGAGACGCACAGCCGGTGTTCAAAAAAGAACGGCGCTGTTCACGAGGATAAGTATCCTAAGTTCTCCTCTGTTTCTTTTTTTTTTAGGAGAGGTGCAATTCTTTATGAAGTATTCTGGCATTACGGTCGCCACTTCGCAGGCTGTCGTTGTTATGCAGGTCACTCGACATCGAATTAAGAGGAGCAGAGGTAAGCACCGCAGAAAATTATTCAGGGCATCTGATTGCCCCACTTGCGTCAAAGTCGCCGCCAATCGTGAGTAATTATGCAGGGATTGTGTCCGTGAGACGTTCCGAGTTTCGAGAATAGCAGTTTTCGCTCAAGTTTAGAACCGAGTGAAGAAAGCAGGTGCATTTTCCGCTTCTTCCTTGTCACCCGGCATTCACGCTCGCCTGAATGTTACCTCTATTCCCAACGACAATGCTGCTACTTTGATATATGATTCGACAGAGATGAGGCGATTCTATTGCAAGGTAAAGGCTGGATAAAACGAGGCATAATGCTGTTGGAGCTTTCGGTAATTCGATATAACGGTGATTTATTGACTGGAGGCTAGATGAGAGTGCATCTTCCATATGAAACAGGAAAGCTGTTACTAATGGGACTGTCTTGCAAGTTTCTATGCATCATTACATATCGTAAACTGGGAAAACATTGGCAGTTACTTAACATGCATTAAGGGGTTATGCCTACTTAGTCAGCTGGCGAAAAAGAACGCGATATTCGGGAATTTTTTGTGGAATATCTACTGTATATTCTTTTACAACTATCCGCTTATTTTATAAGTGCATATATGCAGCAACTCTCAGTGATTTTGATATAGAAAAGGATTAAAAAATGAACGAATAACAGCCATTCTCGCAGAAGCTGTATTGATATCGATGAGCAGGAAGAGTTGTAAAAAATATACAGTAGATATTCCACAAAAAATTCGCGAAAATCGCGTTCTTTTTCGCCACCTGACTAGGCATAACCCCTTAAAGAAGAACGTGGGCAAAAATTTAATGTATTTTGATATTCGTAGTACGATCACAAAATATGCAATGTTATAATGAGATACTTAAGTAGATGTAAAAATGTTAATTATTAAGTAACAAGATGTTCCAAATACATGCCAACGTCCCCCCAGTTTGCCAAGACCCCCATATTCTGTAAGCAGCAGATCAAAATATTTCCCCAGTATATTTTGACCCCCCTGAGCTCCCCCCTCGCCGCGTCGTTTCGATGAGCAAGCATGAGCAAACGGTGGATCGAAGCAGCAATTTTTTTTAAGTAATCCTCTTTCCCCGTTGAAACGTCTTCGCGCGCAAGAAGCTCGAGGGTGAGTTCGGCAAGAGGCCGTCTCCCCCTCGCAATTAAAACCGAAGGGTGAACGTCCCTCGCGAGTCCCCCGCATATTTCTACACTCTGCCAAGGGGTGGCTTTGCGACGTTGCCACTGTACGCACGTGACCCCACACCGCACCCCTTCAACCCCACGCTTCCTCCCCCGTTTATGCCTGCACATAGCTGCACACATCTTCCGCAGCATCCCTTTATCCCGATAGCCCCTATCGATTTGTATCCTCTGCTATAATTATCCGTGCGCTGCAATCTCTAGTAAAAAAGAAAGAGACGCGCGTGTATAGGTGGATGCATGAATTAGTGCCGCATGGGGGGTGAACTGTGCAGCGAAGGAAATGTGTCGAGCAATCTGAGGAGACACAGAGGGATCGCGGTTGCTTTCTTTTATGGAGAGCTTGCGGGAGAATTGCGAGCCTGCAGCGTGTAATAATTATACACCTCTATTCCAAGTTCCACGTTGAGAGGTCGAAAGGAAAAGGGCAGCGAGAGATCGAACCGACCCCGTGAGCTCGTGCCAGGGAGCGACGAGTGCTTTAACGTTCGACGAAGGGCCAGTAGGATTTGGGGTTGAAAAGCAGGGTAGCTCCGAGGATGATCGGTGAAGAGGCCCTTTGACAGGGGAAGCCGCGGGTCTGTGTATATTTGCCTACACGTTGCGCTCGTCGAGACGAATAAACACACGCACGTGGAGCGCGCTGACTGCTACCCCTTATTATCTGGCCTGGGTGTGCGTGCGCACACAGCCGCGCAGGGGTTACTTTTGCTCGCAAGCGCCAGTTATCGTGAAATACTACCGTAGATTGGCGACTTGTGGAGGCTCTATGCGAGCACAGGGGCTCAGGTGTTTCGTACGCCCACGTGCTGCGTCACTCCTCGATCATTTCAGATCGTTTCTTCGCGCGACGGATGCTTCTTCTTCGAATCCATTAGCCGTCATAGCACGCGCGGCTTTCTATGGAAGCCGTGTAGGAGGACCTTGTCACTTGCGTGGGCGAGGTTTTTCTAGCAACTAACGTCGCAGAGCCCGCCGAATTGTCATCGATCGCCACTGGTCGACGCGTTCCGATCGAACTCACGAGGCTACGAATTATATGGCGCATTCACGTCGCGGTTATGATTTATGAATGTTTCACGTGCCGGTAGAGAAAAGGGAGGACGAGCGCGAGTGAATCGACGACATGTTTATCGTACGTGCATCGCGCAGGGCCTCGGGGGATGAACGGGAGGATGATCGATGTGGGTATTTTTAAACGAGTCGCGTTTTAGCATAAATGGAATTGTCGCGTTACGATCGGACACTCGAAGCTGATATTCGCGAAAATATTAATGTTCCAATCTGACCTCCCGCAGGCTACAAATACCGAGGGGACGCTCGGTCTAAATATAGACAAATCGCCCTGCTCAACGGTGGATGATGATCCACCTCTCTCTCATCCTCCCCTTATCAACCAGAGGCGATAAGGCATTTGGAAAAAAATATCGCCCGGTGGACGATCGTGACGAAATCCCTGCGATAAGCTCGTTAGTACTAGATTTTCTGGGCGTGAAGATAAGGAAACCCCTTCCGTGAATTGCTTTGGGGTTGGCTTTATCAGCCATGCCCTCGAACGCGTCGAAGACTTATCGACGTGGGAAACCTTTCCTCGATCCACTGGTCTGAATATAAGACTCAATATACGAGCCAACCATAAAATAAGAAATCACAATATTCTTAAATAGATGGGAAATGCTAGCTGGTTTAAGTAATCGTGTAAAACCACCGCGTAGATTCGCGTGAGCTTCGGTAAATTATTCTTCAAGGTGGAAAGGCGCGCACGTCACTCGTGACTGAGAATAGGCCATTTCCCGCCGAGAGCGAATATCGCTTTCGCACGTAGAACACGACGCGGGCTTTCCACGAAAACCAGCGCCGCGTGACAGCTTGTAAACCCGATGATCGATAATGACCTTCGTGGCCACGAGTAAAAAGGGACAGCCGGAGGAAATGCGCGGGAGGCATTCATCGCGATAAGCGGACACGGAGCAAATGATTTTTCGCATCGTAGAATATATTGGACAGCCGAGAGTGGTCCAGTTGTTTTCGCGATTAAAAATATAGACGATACATTAACCGCATCATATTTACAAGCCCCAAATTCACGATACCCTTCGTAAAGAAATCGAAATGGCCGTGTCCAAAGCGAACAACGAAGGATTGCGGGTAGAGGTCGATCGGCCAGTTAGAGACCATGGGATTTGCATAAGCCGCAATCGCGGTGCGCAGCCTATTAGCATAAACGCGAGATTGGTGAGTGAAATCGAAACGACTTCGTAGGGAAAGCACGAAGCTGAGGGTTGATCGATCGCGGTCCTCCTCGTGCAAATGCGTTTGCCTTGTCCGTTGCTCGGCCGAACGGTTCATCGTTCCGCGGAGTACGTACCATATGGACGAGGCTAAATGGATACCGGTGTCCCGTTCCGCGAAAAGTAGCCTCCCGCGTTTAATTCCCATCCCGACATATTGTGACTAACGTGCCCCTCGGCGGCTCTCATTACGGGACGGCGTATTCCCGCGGGGTCACCGCGATTGCACATGCACCCCTCCGTGCGGAGAACGAGTTCGATAGGAGGAGTGGAGGGTAGTTCTGCTCTCCACGGGATCCGACGCGTGCGGATCTCGTTCCGTCTAATGTGAGTGGGCCCTTGCCTGAACGAGTCGCGGCGCAAACGACGCCGATCATTCGCCAGAGTTCTGCGGCGGTTTCCTTCCAGGCCAACGGAGGCCTGCTACCAATTAGACTAGTCTGACGAGCTTTCGTTTCTTTTCGTTCATGATTTTTGTCTGGCGTGGTTAATTGCCTCGTCGATCCGATCGTCAACCCGTGACGCGAAATCCGCCTTTAATTAACTCGTTATCGCGAGGCTCGGGCGATGAGCTTTAATCAGATACGAGCTACATCACGTACGCCAGGGATGAATATTAATTATCGCGTTAGCGTTAATTGGTCGGGCTTATAGCGAGTCGTTCGCTGCGAGACTTGGACTACTTTCCTTGGATAAGCGACTTATTAATGGCTATGCTACAGATCCTTGTAATCGCGAGCTACGCAGGGAGCTTCTGAAAGTGTTTTGGTTAAAGGGTTCTGTCGAAGGACTCACCTGCCAGCCCTGAAGCAGCAGGCTCCTGTCGACGGTCCTCAGCCACATAACAGCATCGCCGGCCTGGAAGTCTCTTAAACGGGTGCATTTCCTGTGGAGGAAGACACCGAGGCACCTGAGCAACTCCGAGGTCGAGGCTTGGATGACAGTTTTCCTTGGCCCGGGGGGCAGGGGCTTCTGCACGAGCTTCTCGCACGTAGGGTTGTGCGTGGTGTGATTGTTGTTCGACGCCGGTGGTTTCGTCTGCGCCAGTAACATTTCGTATCAACTATCACGGTAGAGGGACTTGGGCGAGCTGTTCTATTTTTCATACTGTGGAAGAAAGGGTGCACACTGCGAGAAGGGGGATGAATAAATTCTTCGCGGACAGAGAGCCCGTTTTGAATCTCTGACGGGTAGGTACAGTCGGTGGAAGTCGAACGGAGGCAGTCGAACAGACAGGGCTCGTTCCTCGGCAGTCTTTGCGAGGGAGAAAGGAACTGGTGTAAAAACGCAAAGGGAAACGTGCGGACGATCGATATCGCTTTCGATCGCGCACCGGGGTCAAAGTACCTTCGACGTTCCTCGCACGAGACTTCCGAGGCTCTTGTTCGAGACTGCCTGGCGCACAAAAATGGGCCGTCCACGTCGCGTTCGCATTATTTAGCACTGTGGGAGAACTCTTCGAGAACTACCGTCACTCGATTGTTCGAAAAGAAGCTTTCGAGCGATGTAGAGTACAGTAGATTCTCTACCACGTCGGTGGTCGCGGGGATACGAGCGACTACCCTTGTCACAAGACTAATGAACAGCTCTGTTTACGAGCGATAAAAGCAACCAAAGCAATCGAAGCAATAGAAGCGATAAAAGCGAAAGAGACGAAAGGAGTGCTGACCTGAGGCGTCTGTATGTTCCTGTTCTTGTCTACGACGGGCTTGTATTCTAGCAGCTGCCTGAACGTGATGTTCTTGTTCTGGTTGTCGATTTTCTTCTTGCTGTTGTTGGAGGTGCTGAATCGCTTCCACGCCAGCGCGTTTATGAACAGCGAGTGCTTCTTCAGGTTCTTCTCGAGGGCGTTCTTCTCCGAGATGATCCTGGCGTTGTCGTTATTGTTCAGGTTGATGTTGTTGTTCTGCAACGAGTTATTGTTCGTGGGCGGATGATTCGTGGGCGGCGCCGGCGCCACTGTGGCGACGCCGCTCTTGTTCTCGCGATTCTTCGCGTTGTTCAGCTGCTCGTAATTGAAATTGTTGAGCGTGAAGTCAGCGGGCTGCTGGTGCCCCGCTGGCGGGTACACGAGCCCCCGTCTGTCACGCGGACTGAAAGACAGCACGGTCCCCATGCTGCTGGAACGGTGCTCCTGTTGTTGTTGTTGTTGTGGTTGCTGCTGCTGCGAGTGCTGCTGCTGCAACGTAGGGGGCTGCGTCTGCGTCGACTGGTGGCTGGGATTTTGGGCCGGCCGACTAACGTTTTGAGCCGGGTGCCCAGGGTTCTGGGCCTGATGACCCGGATTGGAAGCCTGTTGGCTGGGATTCTGTGCCTGGTGGCCTGGGTTCTGGCCCTGCTGGCTGGGATTCTGGGCTGGCTGGCTGGTATTCTGGGCCTGCTGGCCTGGGTTCTGATGATGGCCCGGATTTTGCGCCTGGTGTCCTGGATTCTGCTGGTGGGCCGGGTTCTGCGAATGGTGGCCGGGATTGTGGGCCTGATGACCCGGATTCTGAGAGCCCGAGGTCGACTCGTGGGTCTGATGACCCGGATTCTGTGTTTGCTGGGACGTAGTGGGCGGAGGGCGCGGTGGGCTCGGAGTGGTGTCGCGCTGCGGGGGCGGCGGGGGTGCTCGAGGAACCGAGGACTCCCTCGGGGGTCCCGTCAGCGGGGTCGCATCCCCTGGCTCGATGGCCTCCTCCACGACGGGACCCACCACCTCGCTCAGCCGTCCTCCCAGCCTGCTGACTTCTACCTTCGACCTGAACGAGCCTGCCTCCTCCTTTACCTGCTCCTCCCCGCTCTTCCCTTCACCGTGTCCTCAAGCCTGTGCTTTCTCCTCTTCAGCCCTTGCCTTTTGTTGCCGTTAACGCGATCGCGCACCCTCGCCACGAGCCGCGTAGTCTCGCGCGTAACACGTCCGGCCGCGATCGATGAGCCAAGGAATGTTCACGAAATAACTACAGTTCACTAGGCTCGAACGTGCACGCACTATCCCCCGTTCGAGCCCCTCGTCCGCGGGGTCGCGAGGAGTCCTTTCCCCGAGGTGTCTGTCACGAGGGAAAATGTCGTCGATGCGTGGAGAAGATGTCGGTCGACGTGCAAAATGGCGAACGATCGATGCTCCGCCGCCCTCCGCCTCTCGGAGGGAGGACGAACCAGCTGAACGAAAATACTCAGGCGACACTCGAGGCTCGCTCGCCAGATATCATCCGTCCTCCGTTGCTTCTCCGGGAGTATCTGCCCTTCCTAACCAGAAACTTCCCTCTCGCAATCCCGCCGAGCTGCACCAGCACTCTCGACGCACTCTCGCCGCACTTGCAACAATCACACGGATGCGCTCCCCTTGCGTGTGGGCTCGATCTTCTCGAACGAACTATCGCCAATGGGGGATCGATAGGCGGACAACAATAACAATATCCACGAGGACGTGGTCACACCTCGTCAACCTCGTACCATCGAAGTATTCGCCTTTGTTTACCCTTCCCTCGGGATACTAGACTCGTCGATGCACAACGTTTCCAAGGAGGATGCGACTCTCTCCTCGGCGGTGAAAAAAAAAAGGGGCACACGATATCACTGGCGGCTCGTCGATCCCGTAACACGTTGCGGCGACACTGACCTGTCAACTGTTGACAACGCGACGGTTCGCTCGCCAGGCGCGCAGAGTAGGATAGAGTGGTGCGTCGGGGAAACAGTCTCGTCGCGCGGCGGGTTCGTATCTGGTACTCCCGTCTTCGCGGACGTCGCCGTCGCCGTGTCCTCGTCCTCGACGTCGCCGTCGTCGCCGCTCGGCCCCTTCGTACGTTCGTCCACCGCCGCTTCCTCTGCGACCAACCAACACTTAGCACGCCCCATCCCCGTTATCGGTGCGCGCGCAGTCGTTCGATAAACGCGCTACGTCGATTACACGGGGGTGGAAAGAGAGAGAACGAAGGAGGAGCACGGGCGAAGGGGTGAAACGGGGAGGGGGGGGAGGGGGAGAGAGCGGAAGAGGGTAGTCACGCCGCATACGCCCAAACTTTTCTTTCGTTCTGGTCGCCACCGCCGCGCCGAGCCGCGACGCGGCAGCGGGTCCTCGCCACCGCCGCCGCCACGAATTTACGAATCGTCTCGCCCCCTCCGCCTCGCGCCCCCGCCGTTACGCGAATGTTTGGCCGGAAGCCGCCCGCAAGACCTGAACGTAGGTCGAGATTCTACCTTGCGGAGAACGGGGAGGGGGGCCTCGAGTGGAGGCCGCGAGCTATACGCTATGCGGTTTTCGTCTGAATCGGAGAATTTTATGACTCTTAGGGCTTTACGAGCTTTGGACCTATGCACCACCCACCCTCCACCGCTTTGTTTGATACTCGTTTATGACTGGAGCACGGAGTGAGGAGGGGGAGAGGTCGAGGGTGCCCGTTGGGAATTAATTATAATTCTTGCGCGACGAGAAGAATCTGTAACCCCAGGATCCCTCTCCCTATCCCAATGATACGCTCTTATCGATGCTAGCTGCTGCTGGTACGAAGATGAATCGTTAAGCTGCTACAGAATGCGATGGAATGAAATGCTCACTATAAATAGGGAAGCTGGTGATCAATACCCATCCCGTATTCGACTCTGGAAATACTCTGCAGCCTAAAAATAATACGGGCTTTGATCTCGCGACCCCGTATTATACACCTTCAACCCGTTAACTAGGTCATTTCTCGACAAAAAGCGACCCTGTATTTAAGAACGATTGAAGAGGAATCGAGCCGATTCCGCCCAGAAACCAGCGGTGTTATATTAGCTCCTCTTGCGTCAATATTTTCAAACGACTTCTCTTGTCGATCAGAACACAGCGCTCATTCGGCTGGGCGTCGTTTGCGAGCGGAAAGTTTGGCGCGCTGCACGTGTCGCGCCGTGGGTGGGTTCGCGCAAGGATTATATGGAAACTGATACGGTGGAAAGGACTGGTAAAACCCGCAAGCGTGTGCTCCCCAAAGGACTACTTTGCAGACTCAAGGTGACGAGCTACTTTATCTTTATTCGTCGCAGAAGACACATCATTGTATTACGCCGTCGTTTCGAGCTACGCAGATGATTCGGAGTGGTTGGGGAAGGTCACGGTAACTTCTGCTACGCTCCATACACCTTTCCAGTTACTACGTCTCATTATATCTTCCCTGTATCCGCTAATGGCTCGTCTGAGTGTCATCCTGACGTAAATCGAGTCGTGGTCCGCCAGTTTCATGAAACCTAGCAATTATACTTCCTTTCCCTCCCTATTTCTAATTTCAATCACGATCACCGAAACGCTTCTCAGCACCCTCCGCGCAAGTAGAACGAGTCAACGAATATTCAGACACGAAGATGAGAATAACCGCGAGCTTCGCTGCATCTGAATGCCAGCCACTTCGATATCCCGATGCAAATGCGGAGTTCGACCGTTCGCTCGTGGGGTTATTAGATGAAACAAGGTCGAAAATGAGCCGGTGCAGTTATCGGTGCCACGCAGAAAACTGCGGATTGAGGTGACCGGTGGTGAAAAAAAGATAGAAAAATGGAGAGAGAGAGAGAGGGGGAGAGGAAAATACTGACGGGGGTAGATCGATTAGCGTGCTAATTAACGTTTCACTTAACAACGAGGTGAAACGAGGCAGCGTCCACGCAGCGACGCGATGAAAGAATTGGATCAACCGATATTTTCAGCGCTCTCCCGCGAAAATAATGAAAAGCACCCCGCGTAAGTGGATCACTGTATCCTTCACGGCCTCCAGCGTTGACTCTTCAAATTTAGCGATCACCCGTTACGAAAATCTGCAGGGAAAGTTCGCTGCTCGTCGCCAGAGGTTGCATCCGTTGGAAATAAGGGGGTGGAACGAGAGATGTACCCTTATTAAAATATGAGTTCACGGAGCAGGCTGCCAGCGCGTATTGATCTCCGCTCGCATTCGAAAGCTTCTCTCACGTGGAAAGCTATTTTGGTTGCTCGTGAACGATCCTTGGCCAATTATTCACGGCTGACGCTTCGCCGACCGCTTTGCGTCGATTGTCGTCGCTTGAATTTCGAACTGGAAGAGCGACGAGGTAGCCCCGGGGCGGCCCCAACTCCGCTACTTTCCAAGCGAGGCTGTGGACGGAAGAAATTGTTACAAGGTTCGCCGTTGATGGCACGTTTTGAAGCCGCAACCACGAATCTGGGGCTAAATACCTGGCCAGGTCGACGCTTTAAAGATGCACGTGACACTTGGACGGATCTGGTCGCGGTGCACGCGCGCCCCGGTTAATCCACCAGGAGTGCGCGTTCATCATTCACGCGACAAGGATGTTCCGAGTGCCAGGACGCGCGATATTAAAGCAGACGCGTCGTTCCACATATTAAACATCTTCCAGAGTGGACGACGGCCGACTATTGCCTCCAGGAAGCAGAACGCTCAATTGAGATTCCCGTGTATTTCGAACATTTTCACTTTATGGGGATCGAATCAAATAATACTTATAGGCGAGGATACCCGAGCAGGGTTAGCGCGTACCCAAGGCGATCCAGTTGCGAGAAATAGAAAAATTTACCCAAGATTTTGAGGGGAAGATAAACAGGTCGGCGTGGGAGGTGGAATCACCGGGATCTCTCGGCTTTAAAGGATTTCCCAAGCTGCATGACCCGAATGGATCCTCCGAGAATCTCCGCCCTTGGGTTACGGCGAATTTCTGGATACATGTATTCCATTAATACGCGAATGGGGGACACGTTTGTCGCTTTAGAACGTAGGAAAACGTTTCAGCCGACTCGCGAAGCAAAGCGATGGGATCAACGATGTTCAACGAGTGTTTAAAATTTATGGGGACGTTCGACTGAAATTCATGTTTTCATAAGTTCTCATGTATAGGGTAAAGGACCCAATTACTGTCATCCTAAGCTGTTTTTTTACATAAAATAACGAATAAATCTTATAAAATGATGCATAATAAAATTTATTTCTTGTATTACGCTTGGTGCCTCCTTGATAAATTCAAACAGACCGAAGTCTCAAATTCAATTGTGTTATATATAAAAATCGAAGTCAACGCTTAAAGTGCCACTAATTAGTTCCTTTACCCTACATGCTCTATTGATTGCTAGCTTGTGAATGGTGATACGCGTTAGCTTTTGTTCTGTTTGTTAATAAAGCTAACATTGATGAATGAGCAAAATACCATGGAGCTTTATTGTAACGAGCGATGCAAAATGACCGTGGCGACACTGGTTTAATTCATCAACCAAATATTCGGTCGGCGATCACTCGACGGCGAAACACGAGCTGGTTGCGTGCCAGCAAGTAGTATAGCCCCGGCACGGGTCGGACACGATACGAAGAACCCTCCAATTAATTAAGCGGCGTACACATCGGCCAGAGTTCCGCAAAAAACACTGCCAGTTCTTGCGAGTTTATCAAGCAGCCGGTCTAACACCCAAGAGGATCCCACAGAGACGCAACAAACACGAATTGTCCATTAATTCTGCGCGAGTCTTAAAATCCCGACCGTCTCGCGCCAGAAACCCTCCAAGACAAGCAGAGCAAAAAACAAATCGCGAAACAAGAATGGCCCCGTGATATTTATGGGCTTTACAATTATTCTCACCGCGACAATGAGCATTAATGATCCGTTGCCCGGTGGGAACTGGGCACAGGGCAATTATGCGTTACCCTTGAGCCAGGCGCTGCCAGGAGCAGGAAAAAATGAACGACCAACGACAATTTGGACCTGTGTCCTCGGGCTTGACGCAAGTCGAAGCCGTGATAGGCGGCGTCGAATCACGCCAGCCTCTCCCCTCGCATAAAAGGGCTCCTAACGAAGCCGTGATTGCAGCCCGAGCGGTTTCGATTGGCCCTTGATAAAAAGTGGATAGGCAAAGGTGTCCGGTCGTAGGGCGGCGACGTTGCAAAAGCGTGCTAAAAATAATAATCTTTCGCTCGCGTCGCGTTGGCGTGAAACCGTGGCTCGTTCACGCGCCGTGTCTATCGATGTGACCCCGATACACGCGGTCTAAAAAAAAACGCAACCCCGGGTTTTATTGTTCGCAATAAACTGGCAACGTCCGAGGAGAATCATCTCGATAGTCCTCTCGACGCCAGACCGTCTGCTTTGCGCGGGGGCGATATTTGCGCGGCAGGGTAAAAGGGCTGTGGGTGGCGGCCGACGAAGCGGGGGACCGGCGAGGGTGCTGGAATATTTTTGGAAAGGGTTGCCGAAGGGTCGTGGGCGATTTTCGCAACGTCTCGGGGCTGCGTCTTTTACCTCCAGGCGGTCTATAAAAAAATATAACGCAGAGTGGCTATTTATAATCAGCGGGGGTACATAGACGTCCCATTTTCCAGGCTGGTTTAAAAGAAGCGCAGACCAAAGGATGTCGCACGCTCTGGTACCTAACGGAAACGCGTTATCTAGGGTAGAAATTATTGATAGTGATAAAAAATGCCACGCTAATGGACAGTGTATGTACTCGTGACGTGGAGTATCAGGAGGCACTGTGAGCGAATAAATGGGTGGGACAATTAACACGTAGATTAAGGAGGATCAACTGGAAAGATGGGGGGAAAAGCTCTTCCTCGGATTAAGGGAACTGGCTGCAACGTATTACTCAACTATGCAGCGTATAAAAGTTAGGAAGATCGGTCTATTACACTTTCAAACTCGCTGCAAAGTGGTCCACGAAAGGTCCTTCTTATTAATCTTTCGGGAGCGTGGTACTTCTTCGGGAAGACATCGCATCGGACGGAATTGTCTCACGACTGGCAGGGGAGTTGGGAAACTTTATTTTAAACACCTGTAAAATTCTTGTCCCCCGGAAGTCACCTTATGCATTATCCAGGAAGACTTAAGCAGAATCCCCGGCTGCGGATGCGCTACCGAAAGTGGAACGAAAATGTGCCAAGGGGAGATTTTTCATCGAGCTTCACGGTAGAAGAATTTGTCAAGCCCCGGTGTGGGCTTTTATGTTCTAGGAAACGAAGCGAGGTATTGAGAAGGGGTTGACGAACCTGTGAACCGAAATAAAAGCAGGGTTAACCCAGCTAAGGGCTCGGCAAAGGCCTGGCGAGGAGATCCCGACAAAACAGCTGACTCGTTGGAAAACGAGCGGCTAGCCAGACAGACAGAGCGAAGAACATCATCCCCTTTAGAAGGGCTCCAGACAGACGAACCCTCCAGGCAACAGCCCTCTGCCCCCTCCTCGTTACCGGCGCCCGTCCCATTGCCATAGCAACCCCTTGGATTCAGCAGCCAGCCTAACCAACCGATTTGCCCACCCCCGTGTTCCCCGTCCGTTGTTGGTACATTTACATCAAACACGCTTCTCCCTTTTTTTTCTTTTTTTACGCGGTGAAAATCAGGGTACCCCTTTGTTTCTAGTGGCTACACCCGGCGCGTGGGGGCTGTCTCTTCATTCGCGGCGACATGGATGGATGCTACAAATCGGTATACGTTCTGATTCGATGGAAACTATTAATATTTGAAGCCTTCAGCTTCGTCCCCCCATTCCCGTAAGTATCTTCATTTCTCTTGCAGTTTCATATTTCAACTTCACAAAGGGAAAGTTACCCGGGGAATGCAGACTGCAGTCCTTCGTGCGTAAAATCACATTGCCATGTACCGAGGCAAAAGATTCAAAAGCGATACGGTGAATCGACCTAACGGCCATTGCAAGGTCCGCTGACTGTTCGAAGGATAAATGGGGGCGTGCTGTCGTCCTGAAGCCTTCGAGATAGCTCAGCGGGCCGAATGATGGCAGCAATTTCAAAAATTGCCTACACTTTTCTTCGCCGACCAGGCTGGATTAAATTAAGCGATGTCACGAAGGTGCCCTTTCTTCCGCCGTCTTAAGATCACGGCACGCCTTCGACGTTCTGTCAGTGGTGTATCACAATTCCTTCGTTCCTCGTCGACTACGAAACGTCTTGTGATCGTGGCTACTCGTGATTACTCGCGGGGGAATATTCTTTGATCTCTGTGAAAGAAAATGTTCTACCTTTTCGTTCCCTTTCTATCGATTCTTTCTGTAAGTACATTCTCAGTTTCAATCGCCGCTGAAGATGCAAAAGCTATGGTGTTTCCGTCTACCGGAAATGGCTCCGTTGCGGAACCAGCGAGCGCATTCGGGGCTGATCCGCGAGCGGATATGACGAGTCTTTCTCAGCCCCTCGAGAGGCCTTTCGTCGTGACTACGAATCAATTTCTTCCCGGGAACAGTTTCGTTTGTACGTTTCAATTACCGAAAACGGAAGCGACGAACTGTGCTGCACCTAACACTGTTATGCGTTCCAGCACCCCAGAGGACCTTCATCCATCACAGGAGCGACAGCCTGCCCTACGTGTACGATCATCCAAGTTACGGATATCCAGTGGCGCATTCCATCGATCACCCAGTGGGTCCGTCGTCGAAGCAGCTCGTGATCGTCAGTTTCATCGGTCTGATGCTGCTCTTTGCGATAATACAGAACACGATCGTTGCTGTGAAGCGGAGGGATATCTCGGGTGTACTGTCAGCGAGGGATAAGAGAGATCTCTATGCGGCTTATAATTTCAATTCCGTGGTAAGATAGAAGATTCTGATTGAAGTAGAAACGAAGATAGTCAAACTTGCGACTGAAATAAGGGAGTCTTCTTCCGTTTTTCAAGATGATAATTGCTGATCGTAGATAGGAGGTGGAATATCTCTTCTTGCTTTCAGACCCCGGAACAGGAAGACGTTCTCAACGAGGATGCAAGGGTGCGTTGCATTCAGAAGGCTGTCTGCGTGGAAAATCGGAAGCTCGTGAAAGCATTCGGAGCTGCTGGCAAAATATTGGCTAAGTACTTGACGTAAGTTTTGCAATATCGTGTATCAAACGAAACGTCCTAATCTGTATGATGGACGTGAAAGGTGTCCTTCCTCTTCATCTCTCGAGGAAGAGCATGTTCTTTGTTCCTCGGGAGAAGCAGGAAGCATTGTTTCATTTTCGTGGTTTCAGGCGGAGTGTGGAGAAGTCTTTGAAACCGTCTTCCGGCTGGAATCGTCTGGTGGAGGACGCAGGTGAAGCTGGGACTCGCGACGAGGATTGCAACGTGCTTTACAGAGATTGCGAGGAGTCAGTGTCTTCAAAGGATCACGGAGCGTCGAAGGCGCAACAGGGTGTGCGTGACGGCTGACTAAAACTGACAAGGGAACGTTGGATGTAGTAATAAACTATGCAATGGTACAAGCAAAGAGAATGGTGTTGTGCTTTATTTATCCGTTGCCCTCTCGTGGAAACGGAAGGGGCAGGACGAAAGATCGAGCGCGGGACGAATAAAAAAGCGGCCGGTATTAATGACTTTTAATTTTAATTACAATATGCTGTGTTGTGTGTTTTTTGTTCTTTATCCGCTACAAACATCGACATCTAGCCTGAACTATTTTAGATAGCAGTCCGCTCTATACACGCTCTCCTTTTATACTCTCTCCCTCTCTTGCTCTCCAATCGTTCTCTCTCGTCGTCGGAATTATAAAAAAATATCAAATCACGAACAGAATGGAGACGAACGGCCGCGCGTACTGCACTCCCCTTCTCACTTTTGTCCGTTACACACTTCTATTTCGTTTGATCGCATTTTTTATTTATTTCCTTTTTCTGCTTCCTTTTGTTATAGTCCTATCCGTTTCGCGCCACCTCCGCTCGAGCACCCTCCTCGCGTCCACGTGCCTCGCACCCCGACCACCGCGTCACACAACTAATTACACAGTATCGCTGCTATCCACTATTATCGTAATAACATTAAGGCATTACATATTTATAAACTCTTCGCGTCCCACTCGCCGCTATACAGCAATACCACGCTAAATTCGTAAACTTATGCTTAAATAGACGTGAGATCGCTCGTTGCAATAGTCCAGGCTCCGGCTTAAGGGAAGCGAAAAGCACAAGAGAAAAGAACGTCGCGAGCCTGGACACCGGAGGTGGTCTTGAAGGAGCGGAGGTAAAAGGATCGCTGACCGTTCGTTCTTTCCACCCAGCCCACTTTCGTGGCCAGGAAGTTGCTCGCTAGCTACGCGATGCGCGCCTCTTTCCTGGACGTCGCGCCGAAGAATTCACTAAATTCGAATGTGGGCCGAAGAACGGCGTATTTCACGCGAACGAAGACAAAGTTACAGGGAATAAAAAAAAAAAAACGAATTCTATGAAGACCATCGTCCGGTGGGCAGATGCGTTCGCATTCTTTGTCCGCACGCCTCGTTCTCTTTCTCTCGCGCTCGTCCTGTGTTCGCTCGCGCATTCGCCCCATCCCCTTTCGGCACGCACACTTGAGACACACGCACACAGCATCTTCCTTTCTCGTTATCACTTTCATACACGTAGCTTAAGGGTCCTGCTAATTATCGCATCGTCAATAAATTAGACACATTTGTCGAGGCAACATAGTTCGCGCAGGCAGGCGGCAGGCAGTTTACGGGAGATACCTCGAAACCCTCTGACAAATTTTCCGTTTCCGTATCCCTCGTTTCTTTCACTGTATTTTCGAGCGCTCGCACGATCGATCGATCGATCGAGTTGATTGGTTTCATCCCACTACGAAATCGCGTCATGGCGAATCCTATCGCCTGTCCCTGGAGCCTGAGTACGTAAAAAACGGATAAAAAGCTCGAAGCACGTTAAAAGAAAAACATCTAATCGGGTCGACCGGTCAATAAAATTACTTCGACGAATGTGTTCTCGGTATAAAACGAACGGAATACGTTCTTGGAGTAAAAGGAAACTTGTTCGACCAAAAAGGTCTTGTTCAAATGTAACGCAGAAATAAAAGTATCGCAGATTTTGAAGGACAATTTTGCCCTCTCGACGTCAAGAAAAATGGTAAAATATAGCGCAACGAGGGATAAACTAAACAGAGAGTAAAAAAGAAAAAGAAACCATGAATCCAAAAAATAAAAGGAAAAAAGCAAGTGATGCTCGACGACAAAACGGTGTTAGAAACTAGGTGGCAACGCGTTGGAAGCGGAGCACAAGCACGCGCCGGTATAAAAACACGGTTTTCATTGCTTTTTACTTGCTTTATTCGGTGTAATCCATCATGTTTCGTTCAATCGTCGATGCGATTTAAATAATAGGAAGTCCTGGCGACCGTATCGTAAAGAACGTACCCGGCAGCCGTTTTCTCGTCCAGCACTGTCGTCGATCGATCGATCGCGTACCATTTATAAATCCTTCCTATCGTACAAAAACTGAATTCTACAATTATGCCGACTAACACGATATAATCGATTAATCAATTAAACTATCGAGTCGATACAATAATAATAATAATATTAATATTAATCATTAATTAATAATATGTACAACATTCTAGACGCTATGCTTCTTTTGCCCTGTCTCATGCTGCGGAACGTGACAAGCGCACCGTGTGAAAACGAAAAAAGAAAACGAAAAGAAGGTCTTTCTTCTCCGTGTATTTATATAAAATAGTCCTGTGGAGAATAGGTACGACACGAGACGGCAGCAGCGGCGAGGAGAGCGCTACTCGCGGAGGAATAAAACGAAAAAATCTCTTCTACGCGTGTGAATGTCTCCCTTTTCCGCGTCTCTCTCTTCCTCTAACTCTCTCTCTCTCTCTCCCCCCCCCCCCCAAGTTTCCTGAAACACTTATCCACGGCGCTTGTGTCTAACTCGTTTACCTTTTCTTTTCAGCACTCTCTCTCAATCTCTGCGTGTTCCGTCTTTTTATAGAATTTTATATTCGCTATTTTATGTGCTCTGCTTATTTCCACAGTCGGAGACACTTGCCTACATGGGACCGTCCGCGGCGCGCTCGAGGAGGACTCCTTTATTTTATTTAGAAACCAGACGGGTTTCGCGTTCGCGAAAATTGCGGCGGTTCTGGCCGATTTCGAGTGATCGACGAGCGTCGACCCGCGGAGGAAGCACGTTGCAGCACGTTTCGTTCAAAAGACTCGGTTCTCCTCTCACGGCGCTCGCTTGACTGTGTTCGCTTGGCTGTGTTTGCTCGGTGTCTCCTCCTTGCCCCAACCCCCCTTCGATTACTTTTCTCCTGCTTTCTTCCCCTCACACCGAACCTTTATTTGCTCTTCTCTCCAGGCCTCAAGACGCTTGCCTTCAGTAAAATGTGATCAAAGACGAATGTCGCCAACGGACAGCACGCGATTCGGGTGTGCGTATTGAGGACCGCAAGATCATGGCGCAGTGGGCTGCCGATTGCGAGATCGTGCGTGTTTTCTCGAACGGCTTCGAAAGTCGACGATTTAAAATGATAAAAACGAACGTATGAATAAAAAAAATAGAAGAGGTGCTCATGGTTCGGCTTGAAAAAGAATGAAAGACACGACGGTTTTAAAAAGGGGGGAACGAGCCCGTGCCCCGGTCGGACAATTTGGAAGACGCGCTCTGTATACGGCGAGTTCTGGGAACTCGATGCATATCGACGAGAATGATGAACAACAATGTGTGGTATCAGTAAGGAACCTCCCCTCGTTTATGGGGCGGCGAAAAGGAAAAAGCCAAGTGACGAACGGTAACACGGTGAACTCGTCGAATAAAACTTCTGCCCCCATGCGCTCGCGCGCGATTAAGAATCCCGGCTCTTCTCGCATTCGGTACGCTCTTACGGTCTTGGATACAGTCACCACCCGCGATACACTCGTCGTCGTATCGATAGATATCGTCATTATTATTATTATCATTATTATAATTATACCCTATGTACAAATCGACATCGCCGGTGACGGCATTATCATTAAACCTAAGCGACAAACGTAAGAGTAAAGAGTTACTAGGGGACCAGTCATAATTTGTCATGCTAATAGTATAGGTAGCAACACGCCCGGTATAATCGTTTACTATCATCATACTCGTTCACCAGCATCATCATCACCATCATTGAATTACCATCGTTATCATCGTGATCATCTGGATCAGCGCTGTGATTCGCATCGAATAACGCGCGTACTTTTTACGCCGCCGTTCTCCGATGGACAGTTTTAATTCGTGTTTGGAATATTCTGCCAATGCCCGTGTTCAGTCGCTCGCCCTAACGTTCATCTAGACGCTAGTCTACTTTCTCGCTTATTATTTCAATTAACGGGATCGAGGTGATTCACTCTTTACCCCTCGCCCCTCGTGGCGATGTTCGACCTCGTGCGCGAATTTCGTTAACTCTGTCGCTCCTTTTTGTTACCTTTCGTAAATAGTCTCTAGCTGCGATATACGCGCGCATTTCAAAGGTTTGCTAATTTAAAGAAAAATAAAAAAAAAAAATGAAAGGAAAAGAAAAGGGAGAGAAGAACATGGCAAATCGGAGGCGCGTTGCTCAACGAATCATGCTGTCGTTCTCTTTCGCTCGTATCCGTCCACGATTCACGCACACCACTATACTTCATTAGACCTAGCATGCTTAGAAAATACTTGAAAAAACGAGTCTATTGGAAGGTGGCTGTTCGATCGGCTGGCTCTTGTCACTGTACACATATCTTTTTTTTTTCTTCTTCTTCATTTAGTAGTTCGCTTAATAATAAATTGTCCTGCTCCGTGCGTATCTATAGTCGTTCGTTCCCCCGAAGTTTCGTCGAGTATGTCTCTTCTCTTTTCTCCTCACTGTTCGATCTGTTCCCTGCTCGAGCAGTGGCCGGACTAGAACGAGCCCGCTACCCATCGTTGACTAATTATCGAAACGTCACCCGTATCAGCCTCCAGACTCGATTAAGCTTAACGTTTTACTGGCCAACTGTGTGAGGCGTTGTAAATTTCCGTGATCATGTAGAGTCGATAATTTCTTCTCGCCCGAGCCACGTGTGCGCGCGGTCTTCACCCGCGTTCTGGTCCTCGGTCTCCTCCCGTTCTCCCTCCATCCAGGCGTCATCTTTCACGCAAAACGTTCCAACAACGCGTCAAGACTTACAAAAGAAAAAAAAAACACGAGTAGCGACAGCAGCGAGATGCGCGAAAGCTACAAAAAAAAAAAAAAAAAAAAAAGTAAGTTAAAAAGAAAAGAGTATCGCGTCGTCCGCCGGTTACTATAACAATCAATAAAAGACTTCGTCACGATTTTAATCGTATCGACATAACACAAAACAACAATATATCACCTAAATAATATTCGCTAGCCTCCGATACGGATTACGTGCGCGTGTGTTCCGCGTTCGTGGCGGCGTCGTACGACGCGCAACGACGGTAACGACACACCGAGTTAACAGCGACAATTACAACGGCAATGATGAAGACGACGACGACGAAGATGACGACGAAGACGACGACCAATACCTCGACGACGAAGACCAAGACGAAGACGAGGACGACGACCAGTACGTCGACGACGAGGACGAAGAAGACGACGACGACGTGGACGAAGACGACGATAACGCGAACCACCACGATCGTGGTCGCCTCGTCTTATCCTGGCGCGGTGGTTTCGTACACCGTGGATCGTGCAAGCGGCTTATGGGCTGTTGTGCTCGATGGCATGCGACGGGGTAGCGGGCGTTCCCCTGTGCGTCGTGGTGGCAACGGTATAATAGAGCGGTGGTGTCCACAGTCGTGATCGTAGTGGCATTTTCAGAGGTATCACTCGGTAGTTACCTCCTGTCGCGGTACAGGAGATAAGACTTTATCGCCTGCGGCAGGTTCAGCTCCTGGATCTTCTCCTCTAATCTGTGCTTGCCGATTCGTTGACGGATCACTCTTCGGCAGAGGTCCATCAGGGGCAGGGGTTCCGCTGAAAGCATCGAAACATCGAGGTCAGTGGGAATCGTTACTACAGAAAAGACTACGGAAAGCTGTGTTATACTCACGGTCAAGCCCGCCGATATACTTCATCGTGATCTCGCAGTGTCCCCACACAGCGGATACGATAGGATGCAATTTCCTGCCTTTAAGGCCCCTGAACGCGATCCCGAGGTACTGGCCGTCCACGACGAAGGCTAACGTACCTTCGTCCATGTCCAGGACCACTAAGAGACGGTAAAACGTTGGACATTAGACGCGGCTCTCGCGGTACCGGTTCCATACAGTGCCAGAAGGCTCTCGCTCACCGAGGAATTTGTCAGGAACGATGAACGTTTCGTCGGGCTTGAGCAGAGCCGGATACGTGACTCCGTTGTTGTTCTTCGAGTCGTGGAGGAGCTTATTCCTGCCGAGATCCCAACCCCAGCTTAGCTCGTTGTTGCCCACCAGGCTCTGGTATCCGACGCTGTGCAAAGGCGCGTCCGCCGTCGCAACGCCAACCACGGCGTGCGTGCCCCGTTGCCTTGTGCTCCAATACAGCTCCCACACGTGCATACCCTTCGTGTACCCCACCTTCCCCCTGATGCAATCTGTGCTCTGCGCCACGGGGTGTCGGTGAAACGTCAACTTGTCGTCATCCTGCAAAATCGAAATTAAGAATTACAACGTCGCCCTACGGATCATCGTGTGCCGGCCACCTACTCCAAAAGCCCCGCAGCGAACCCGTACCTTCACGAATATGTTGAGACTACGGTCGTCAGCGTTCCAGCTGTGATGGACCTGGGTTTCCCGCGATGCGGGCGGCATATCGAGTAGAACATCGAGGCGTGCCGGCCTCGCGAAATCTTGCGCCAGTTCTCTAGGTACCACGGGTTTGTACGTAACGGGAACGGCACCGCCGCATGTTCCAGTTGCGCTCTCTTCCGTCGTGCACTTCAGGCCGCCTGCGGAAAAACAATAGTGCTCGTCAGTAACTAGGCTCGAAGAAAAATGGAGGTAAATGTGTGCAGTCCCACCCCGAAATGAGGGCCAACCAGTGGTGCATTCAGGATTTAATCTTGCGAGAGCCGAGTGGAGCGGATAAAAATATTTTTAATGTAAATACCATACGATGCATTAGGTGAATTACAAATATTTACTTAAAGAATAAAATCCAGTTCTCTTTTTACAAAGCTCTTGAATTACTTCAGTCGAGGTTACATTAGTCTCCCTTCTCCTTTTTCTTTGGAGAGTGCCGGAGTCCCTTGACGCTTAGCAAACCCAACGTGGACACCGAGAAACAGTTGCCAGAAGGGCGCTATTAAGGTCTATACCGAGTGGAAGGTCCAAGATACCCTTGCAGTATTGGCATTATCCTTTCGTTTGGAGGAAATTTCCACGTGGCCGTTTATAATTCAGGACTCGTTCGCGAGATTCATCGCGTGGTCGAATATACCTGCCAGAGGCGCGTCGGGACCAGGGTAGTTTGCCGAGGAACGAGGGAAAAAAGGAGTGGAAGGAAAATAATGAAGGGTCCGGCGGGCGCAGCAGGACTCGCTTAAGGTTTTCGAAGGCTCGCCCTTCTCTCTTTCTCTCTCTCTCTCTTTGGTTAGAGGGTCGAACCGAACGATATCCTTGGATGCTGGTTTATTTGCTCTGGCAGCTGTTCCCGCCGCCAGCGTTCGAGGGTACTGGAAAGGACCGTGAGTATTTCAAAGGCTCCCTCTCTCTTTCTCTCTAGTGCCCAAAAAGCCGAGGGGCACTAATAGAAAGGCCCTTTCACGGTCCTCCGTGTATCCGGTCGGTCGAACCTTCTCCTTCTCTTTCGACACGTCCATGGCTTTTTTCGTTGCCGGTCGAACACACCGTTTTTTGAAACTCTCGGCTTTTTTCCTCGTCGCAGTACCGATATCTTGGGCAAAAGGACGCGGGAAGGGAAACTACCCTCTGCTACCCGGAGCTCTGGCGTTTCTTCTAGCCCACCTCATAGATCGCGACTGCTTTAACGAGAATCATTGGCCCCCTGCTAATTAATTAACCGTGGCACTCTCGTCACGTTACAATCGGCCCCTCTGTTTGCCCCTCGTAACGCGTGTATGCGAATGATTAAGGTTCTATTACAGCAACTGTTTACACGAATGTTCAGGGACGAAACAAGGGAGGGACAGCGAGTGTTTTTGCCCCGGGCGCCGATTTGTGGGGGAGGGGGGGATTGGCGCTACAAAGTGACAAAATGTTGAGAGGGTAGGGGGGGCGCCAAACAGAATCCTTGCTCTGGGGCGCTTACAATCTAGTTTCGTCCTGCGAATGTTGAGTACCGAGCGCTTCTGTTCCTTAGATTTAGGCTCGATGGAAGCTCGATGCTGCGAGAAACGTCCCCTTTCGTGAACGCTCAAGTTTTCGGGCAAATGTTATTTCGAGCGTCCGCGATCAGGAGCGCCGCTCTGAAGCCAAAGATCGAAAGGCTGTTACGAAACCGGACGAAGCGGTTGAAGAAAAATAAATCCGAGAAGATCCAAAGCCGTGACGATTCGTTTTAAAATACATTCCCGACGGCGAGGTGGCACGGAGAAGTCCGCGCAGCCTTCATCAGAGCCCAGACAGAAGTTCTGCTTCGTTCTTTTCTTCTCCCTTTCACTTTTTCGCTGCAAACCGTCAGATTTCTATAAGCGTGACGGTACGAAAGAATTCGTGAGAAGGCTGACTATGCGGATGATTAATCGGTTTTCCTTTATGTAAATTCGTCCCAGCTAAAGCCGAGAAACAAACGAGCAGAACTTTCGTCCCGACCTGATGCTTTATGGCTCGTTCCCTCTCGCCAGGGGAGAGGACCTCGGTCCGAAGGACCTGTTCGGGCTTCTACCTGAGCAGGTAGGTAAAATCGAGAGCGGTCAGAGGCCTTGACCCTCGACGATGCCCGACGAGCTCAGTCGACTCCGAAAAGTTTCAGGTCTCACGGTCTGGCTGCTTTATGAGCGCCTATTCTATTTAGCTTACAGTATCCTAAAACCTAAAACCCCTGATCTCCACTATTCCAATAAACATAGCAATATAATAGAAAACACCTGAATACACTAACCCACCTCCACTCTCTCTAATCTCCACCGCTACCCACCCTCTTAACATTTACCTTCCACGCGCATAAATCGCTCCAATGCACCTGCAACCAGCTTCCTCATCTCCCCCAACCCAGCAAAGAATCATCCCCCTCACCAAAGTCGCCTACGGTACACGATCGAGAGGGCATCCCATCCGATCGATATACCTGATCATCGTCCGTGGGTCATCGTACTCGTTCCCCGGATAAAAGGAACCCGTCCTAACCTGAAATTTTTTGGCCCATGTTCATGCTCCGATGAAAGCGAGAGAGCCGGTAATGATGCTGGAGGTAACGGTGTTCGGTGCTGTGCTTGCTAGCGGCCACCTTGTCCCTGGTGCCGCCGTGCGTGGTGGTAGTGGTGGTAGTGGTCGTTGTGACGAGGTGATGATGATGGTGGTGGTGGTGGTGGTGGTGATGGTGGTGATGGCCGGTGGTCGGTGGTGCAGCGGGCACCGCGCCACCGTCTACTATTCCTCCCCCGCTGCCTGGTCTGCCGACGCGTCCAACACCTCCTCCTCCGCCTCCTCCTCCTCCGCCGCCGCCCCTGCCGGGGCTGCCACCCCCGCCGCGCCCGCGGCCGACGCCTCCGCTGCCTAGACCGCCTCCGGTACCGCCAGTCAGGCCGTTTCCGCGGCTACCACCCCCGTTCGGGCAACGAGACGCTTTGTACCTGCAACACGCGAACACAGTGGAAAAACCTGGTTAGTTAATTGTCGTCATTCGTCGAGGCAACGGGCATTGATTTTTCAACAGAGGGGGGACACCGCGTCGCATTTCCCGCCCTCCCGCCCCTCCCGCGCCCTTCAATAGTCGCGGAGTTGTCGAACGCCGGGTGAATGGCTCTGTCTACGTTTCATAGCGAGCCAGCAAAGTTTGCTCCGTCGTTGGTCTCCACAATCGGAGATTCGGAAATGCCAGCGCAATTTCGTGATTACATCACTCGCTTCCGTGATAAACCGTATCGCGAGGCTAATATCAATTCGGCGACCACGATTATTCACCGGAGTGTCGAAAGTCGTGATGGACACGTCACGGGATTCTTTACCGAGAATCTTCAACGTTTGCGGAAAGTTGTGTCGACTGATAACTGGGAGTTACGCTTTATTAGGTGATCGCTCTCCGGGAAGCCACTGATCGCTAGAAACTACTGTACGAAGTTTGTGGTACGGTAATCCTACTCTGATTTTATTCTTCCCAGGAATCCAATGCGATAGGAAAATCAAAGATGTCGAGTTATCGAGAATTATTGTTCGTTCCAATTATAGGTTAACTGTCGCGATTGCTACGATTAGTGCTCGTTCGACGATAAGAGAGGATTAAGGCTCACTTTAAATCGACATCGAATCTTTTGCATGGTACTTCCTCCGAGTCGATCAGCTGTGTCGAATCGACGCGCTCCTCGGTTCTGAGACAACAGTTTCCCTTGCAACGCTTCACCAGTTGCATGCTCGACGTGACAAGATGCGGAAAACAAAGCACGATCCCCGAAACGGTGAAACAAAACAGGGTTGGAGCGGCGAGGTCGCTGCGATTTTTCACAGCTTGCCTCTTCCCGCCGACCTCGTGACGTAACGCCAGCAAACGCGGCCCCTGACTCGGCTGTATCCGTTCGCCACGAAGCACTTCCGGCCACGGACACCGGACACTCACATCCTGGATCCGGTTGGCTTCGGTTATGCGCGAGATTATTGCTCCTGGCGGAAAAAAGATTCGCGAGGAAGTTCGAAATTTCAGCGGTTTCCTCTCAATTTCTCTGAAATTCCCACCTCTGAAATCCTCGGTATTCTCACGCTGGAACTTTCAGCCCTCCTTAAACAGGAATTTCGTCCGAGGACAGAAACTTCCAACGGTAAAAGACCATCTTTTCTCTCCTTAGTTCGAGATTCTGTTTAGCGAATGTTCTTTTCGCGGCGCCAGTATCCCGTATCTTATTCACGCGAGCAGAAACCTCAGGATCCGGACGAGGCGTTAACACGTCCGCAAGCGATACCGCGAGATTACAGGTCTCGGCGTGGACCATGAAACTTTTCCGCAGTTTAACCGTCAACAAGCACCCAGCCACCGACTCTCTTGCCAAATTATCGCGGAACGCTGGCAATTAATCAGCGGCAGGTCGAACGCCAACTCGCGGTCACGATCGCCGGTTCTCTTGGCACAGGAAACGCGCTCGAGAAGCCTGGAATTTAATTTACCACGCCGGAGGAGCTGCGCGAGACGCCCTCCGACTCGCCGGAGAACCTCCAGTCCTCGTCACGGACGCTGCCCGCTCGCGAAACGCTCCGAGTCCGTTAATGGTGTTTATCCCCGAGTGGACTTAATCCCCAGCGATATTACGCTTCCCGGGAATGGGTGAAAGTAGTGGTGTAATCGGCTGGCGTCTTCGTTGCGTCATGGTTGTCCATCGAGCGAGTTAAAGCGCTCGTTACGGCCGCTCGGTTCAAGCTACTTTCCCGCCGCGTGAAAACGCTCCGGGAAACAGGAGCGCAGCCACGCCGGGGCGTCCACGGTAGCGATCGAAGCTGGGAACGGCAGCGGATTCGGCTCGAGCGAAAAACAGGGCGTCGTGGGTGAGGTCCCTGGGTCATCGAAGGTCAGCGGGAGGATTCTAAAGGTTCGATCATCGTGGGAGGATGAAAGGATGATTTTGTCGGCGCGATGGCATCGAATGGCATTCGATTTCGGGAGGACATACGAGAGCATCGGTCGTTGGGAGCATGGTGGAGGCGCCCAAGCGACGGTATTGATCCGCGGGGGTCACCTTTGCCCCACCTCGACACGAGACCAACCCCCAAATCCACTACCCTCCCCGTCCTCCGCAGCCCCTCTAGCCTCCTCTGACACCGACACCCACGGTCGAGAGGGGGAGACCCCGTCCCCGCAATGTAGACCGACAAAAATGCTCCGGGAAAAATCTGCCGTTCGCTGCAGCTCCCTTGGCCCCGGCGCTTCCTACCAATTGGGGCACAGTTTCACCTGTTTCCACCGGATTAACAGGTCCCGCGGACCTGCGACGTCAGACAGGAGCCACTGTTCCTTTCATCGGGCTATTGGGAAACTAGCTTTGGAATTATTCAGAAAACGGTAAGGACGGTTTTCGAAAGGTAGCCGAGATTAATCGACTCGACTCGCTGAAAGGTTCATCGATAACTCGAGCCGCCTTCTCCATAATTGATCAATCAGCCAGCCGGTAATTTGTTGCCGCCAAGTTTGTGGCGCGAGCTGATTTCTCCCGAGCCACGGGAGAAACGCGTGGCCGGAGAGCTCCGTAATCCGTCGCTTTCTTGCAGAATTCCTTTCACGATTCCCCCGATTCGTCGGGCCCGAGTAAATTGCACTCGGAACTCGAGACGTTACCGAGGAGAAGTCCTGTATCGACAAAGCCCCGTGTAACGCGCCGAGGCAAACTTCTCCTCGCAGCATTAGCGACGGTCACGCGACGCACGTGAGGCACATTACGCGAGGAAGGTGGAGCTTTCCAGCGAGCTTCCCGCGGGATAAGATGGGTGCTATCGGCGTGGAAACGCGACGAGGCAGATCGATCAAACATCGGCGAGGAGGAGCGTAAATCGCGGACGCGGCTCGGCCGCGCACGGCACTGCCAGCCCCGTCCGCCTCAAGCTAACCAATTGCCAACCACTGAACGCCAGTCACCAGATGTCAATTGCGTTTAATGATACCGAAACGATGCTGTATTACGCGTCGCTGTTCTCGAGCGACGCGATCAAAGGTTCTGTAGGCTCCGCAGGCGTTTCAATCTGCACCGAAGTCTGTTATCTAGCACGTGCACAAGCTCCTTTTCCGTCCCTTCCAACAAATCGGCCTGCTATCGTATCACTAATTTCATATCCCGCGGGAAGCAAGGCTTACCAGACCGCTGGCCAAGTATCCTGCCGCGTGTATAGCTATTTGCATGAGAACAGCAGGAAGAATCGACACGGCCGGTTCCTCCACGCGGCAGGATTGCGTTAACTATCATGGTAACGGCCGTTTCGCCGTTTCGCGCGGGACGCGGCTTAGTGGTCGGCTTAGAAGCGGAACAGCTGACGACTAAGGCTGGCCAGCCAACACCTGTTCACCAGCTGCCTCGACAAAGAGGCCCGGATAAGAACCGCGTGCGCGCCACTGCCCGTTTGCACGCGCGACTCTTTTGTCAGGCAGGGGCCAAGCCAGAGGGCTCTCTCATTCTGCGCGTTTTCGCGGCGCGACCTTTTAAGGATTTCGCCGCCTGGAACCACACCCTTCTAAGAAGCGTCGAAACAATACCATGCTCCCTCCTTCATCGCGACTCGTGCATTTAAGATCGGGGACGGTTATCGCTTTATTTCGATCTGCGCCGGTTGTAACGATTCCTGAAAGGTCTGCTGGCGAAAGGGCTGATGCAACGTGGTAAGAAATACAAATTTCTTTTGACCGCAGGCACCGCGAGACTTATACGAGAGGAGTTAGCGGGGCCTATGCTGTTCTAGTGGAATTAAGGCTGGAGTAACTGTCTGAGAAGCCGTGGCGGTAGGATGTAAAACAATAGCAGTTTCGGTGAAGTTCGAGGGAGACTAGTAGCAGCTACAGTCAGCGCTAAAGCAATAACAATGCTCGGCAATGCAGAGCTCAAGTAGACTCGGCCCTAATGCGATTACGAGCAAAATGCTACGCGTTACCGCAGAGTGGCAATCTTGGCAGGATTCTAATGGGATTGCGGCTCGGCGAGCGGCAATGCCGCTCGAATTGAAACTAATGCACCTACGGGCCTGTTACGATCGAAAATAATGCAGCTGTTGTCCGACAAAGTCAGGAATAAACCGCTCTGCCCCGGCAGAGCCGAGCGCGCAGTAGACACGCCAGTTGTTAGTCAGACGCAGCGTCGCGCCAGTTTCTAGGAACGCGATCCGCGGGCCAGATTCGAAAGGAGCCTTCGACGTGCAACGAATTAAGGCCGTCGCGTATTTTGGCGAATCGAAGAAATTAAGAAGAATGAATTAATTGGCGCGCTTCGATCCAGTGTGCGCGGCTCCGTAAGAATTAATTATTTATAACCTTTTCACAAGATGTTTGAACAAATGATGCTTCAACAAAATATCTCGTTCCCACGAGAGAATCAGAGCGTAGACGAAATTGCGTCCAGACGATATCTGGCACGAGGAGCAACGCCAACCGCGAGGAGAAGCCTGGCAAGCATCTATCGCGAATGCAACGGTCGTGGGGGCCAGCTCCTCGATCAGCAGATTTCGATTCATTTGTCCCGGGGACCACGCCCCGTCGTGGCGAGACAATAGTCCGGTCTTCGCGGCTTGATCGAAGTCAAATATCGGGGCGGCCGTTAGCGACTCTCAGCTGCTCTCGCGAGCGATCCTTTCAAACGTGCCGGCTCGCTCGGATCATTCCCTGTTCGAGTCGCACTCAGAGAGCCCAGGGGTCCTTCTCCTTTTTTCGGCTCGTTTCAATTACCCCGCGCGCCAACCCTTTTGTCCCAGCGCGTCGTTGGTCGTGGCCGAATCGTCGAGAAGCAATTTCGTCGTTGCCAGGCAAGAGACGCTTTCTCGTGGCGGCCTTTTTTCTGCTTTCGGGAAACTAACAGCACTTGGAGACTTCGAGGGAGGACTCTGAGTGACTTGGATGGTTTCGAGTCTGTGCCTCGCGCACTTGACTTTTTACAGTGACTCACGAAATCGGCGCGCAGTGGAACGACGTAAGGACAATAACTGGACATGGCAATTTTAATTCCAAACGGTTTGAACTTTCGTTGTAAAAATTTGCACACTTTCAATTAATGTTATGTAGAATAACTGAGATTTAGAGAAAAAATCTCTCTTGCAATCCTTCTGGGCTTTCTACAAATAACGAGGGATCATCCCTAACCCGGAAATTAAAAAAATTCGGTGAATTTGAGCAAAATTTTTTGTCGAGTTTTTTGTACCAAATCATTAATAATAAGATACTCAGTAACATGTAAAATATTCAAAACTTATGAAGAAATAGGCAATAAATGTTTAAAGTGGTACAACTGAAAGACAAAAAGATTGAAATATTCACACAGGTCAGATTCATATACAATTGGATCAAACTTAACATGAATATAATGTTAATTTTTTTTGTGTTTTCTAATGCTACGAACACTTAATAACGATTTAATGAAGCTACAGAACTTAATTTCAACACTTCGAATTTTAGCCGATGTCCAAATAAATAAGCCATTCTCGTCCCACTGTGCGGCGCCTGGGCTGATGCTTACAAACGATTTAAATCGGTGTTTGAATTGCTGTTCGCGCTTCAAAGAGTGAGATCATCGGTCCCCCCCTTCGCGAGTGTGTTTAAGGACGGGTTACGCGGGTCAAACTGCAGCTTCGAATGCACTCAGAGTGCACGTGCGGCCCGGGGATCGGCGAAGATCGTCGGCAGATATTTTTAAGCTCCCTCCGGCCGCGTCGTGGAAAAAGTTTATTTCGTTCCGGGAATCGGCAGAGTTAAATTTACTAATGACTTATTTTCTCATCTGTCCTCGCTGGCATTTCTTTAGACCGCTTTAAAGCTACTTCCAGCAAAGCCGCGGCGAGAATGAACGAGAGACGAAGCTGACAGAAGTCACGCGGCAACCCAATACCTGTAATCCCGGTGTAAAGAAAAAAAATGGAAAACTGGAATCGCGACAGCCGCGTCGCTGGCTCGTAATATCAAACGTGTCCACTTATCGTCACCAGACGACGCACGGTAAAAAGAGGCGGGCTCGTCCTCTAGCGCAGCGGAGTTTACACGTTGCACGTGCAGAGCCCGCGGATCGTGTTGCAGATAAACGACGAGCCCGGCCAGAAGACAAACGATAGCAACAGGAAGAAGATACTCGGCACAGGTGCTACGCCAAGACGTTGTAGCGGCACGTAATGGGGCGAAGCAGCTCCAAAGAACCGTGCAATTGCTGCAATTTCTGCTCCTCCGCGTCCACGTTCGATATTTCCAAGCGACTGGCGCGATCAGACCGAAGAGAAACGAATCGAGGACTCTATAAAGGGCGACAGTCCACCGATACCTCTATGAAAATAACGAAACAGCCAGCTCGGACATTTTTCTGCCAGCCTCTTATTCAATCGCATGCAAATCAGCCTTAATCTCTTTCAAGAATCATCGAGCGAGGCTCGGATACCTGTACGCGAATTTCGTAACGAAGTCGAGAGCTAAATCTTTGAGAACGTCGCCGGGTGCAAGGGAAACCATTCCGAGGGAAAGTCGCTCTATTAAATAATCGCGCGGCAGATTTGGCCATATCTGAGCGCACTGAGAATATCCCTCGTTATCTAAAGATCGAGTCGGGACACTTTGTCCTGGGAACAGAAAAGATTCTCGCGGGATCGAGGAATCGTTTGCGCGTAGAGAAAAGTGTCGCGCGCGTTGCGATTGCTAGCGAGGATCGAGCGTCAGAAGTGGACGGCGATCTCAATGACGAAATTGAGAATCGTTCTCTCAAGGACCATTGCTCGTTGAAGGAAAAACGAAAGGTCTCTCGCTCGCTTCGTTCCTCCGCTCACGGATTTCCTCACACGCGCGACGCGTGCACGCGCGCTCGCTTTTTCGCCGCGCGACTGGTTCCCGAAGACGGTGTCCTTGGGCGAGGATAAGACTTTTCTCGTTCCAGATGCCTTTTTTGCCGAGCAGCTTGAAATTAAGCTCCGCGCCGCCAGTGGAATCCGAGAAATCGCGCTGGAACGCGCGCTCCAATCGTAATCGCCGTTCGAGTACGCTCCAAGGAAATTTTATGTACTGATTTTTCCCTCCGCCTTGTTTCCACTAACGTTTCTCCTTTTCGCGGAGTCTTTCGACGATCCAAGCGAACGCTAAATGGAGAAATAACGCAGAAGTATCTCTGACGAGGCCCTACCGAAACGTGAAAATATCTTGCGCCAAGCTAAGAGCTGAACCGAATACCCCGCTTCTAAATTAAGGCGGAGTTAAACGGATATTCGGAAAGAAGCGTTCGAAAGCGAGCCTCTAATCCTCGCCCAAGGATTTCCGTATGCGAGTCGCGCCTCCATAGACCAAAGACAAAGTTCACGGCAAGAAAGTGTCCTTCGCTTAGGTAACGTTCTTTTTGTCGACATCTATGACTAGACGAGGAAGGTAACGAGGCAGGATCACGCGACGCGGCCGATCGTCTCCCACGAAGTAGAACAATACGTATCTCGTCAGACTCGACGCGAAGTAGACTGATCGTCGCGACAATTTCACAGAAGCGGACGTAGAAAAGGAATGCAGTGAGCGTACTCTGTGTCATCGTTGGGAATTAGTGCATTAGTCCTCTACGTTCAGACGAATCTGTCCGCTCGCGTATACTATCGCTCGCTACGATTCCACTGCATTGATTTACTTCGAAAGGGGATGAAAAACGAGCATTTTTTCCAAGTTCTTAAAGGGGCATCGTAAGAAAGCGACGGAGGAGTGCCTGGCGCGAAGAGGGGCGCGATACACGATTATCTCGACTTATCGAACGCCAACAACGTATCAAGCACGTGCGTTTATCTGTGGTTGGCGCCTGGCCGCTCGTCGCGGCGCAACGCGCTACGGCCCGGTTCAACGACCCGATTTCTGTGATCTTGCGTGGCCTTGGAGAGCAGACCGGATGTTGCGAGACCGAGCGGCCAAGCTTGCAGCGAAAGAGAGAAGCTGCGCGACGAGTCACAAGCAACCTATGAGAGAAGTTCGAGGTCGAGCATCCCCTTGGGGTTAGCCTCTCCGTCGACGGCGTTCCGATTTAGAGCAGCAATTTTTGGATCTCCCCTTTCCCGATGGTCGCCGGAGATCGAGTGCTGGGGATGAGTGAGTCAAACTCCCGGCCAGAAATGCCTCGTCGGCTCGGCAACAACCACAAGAATCGCGTAGTAGTTTCTTGCCCCGCGTAGAGACTTTTTAGGCGAAGGCGCTTGGCTACTTCTAAAGGCATTATCGAGTGCGTTTCTTCGGCAAAAAATCGTCGGATTCGCGTAAAAAAGGGGGCTGGAGGGGGTTCGGAGGGTGCGCGTGCACGCGAAGAAAAGCGAAGGGGCACGAGCAGACAATGAACAATCGTACATTGTTACGAGTTATAGCATTGTTACTCCACCATGGCCGGGCCCCGTGTTCACATAATTAGGCTGTAAACGTTTCGAGACAATCACCATTGTTTCCTCTCTCCGCCCCCTTGGATTAAGGTGCCTCTGGCACCCCCACCCCGTCCTTCGCGCGCTAACCACGTCGAGATGTTTCTTCGAGATCGGGATGATCGTTAAAATAGAAGCTCGTTGCTGGCGCAGTCGTGCTCCGTTTTTCCCTTCTTTCTTTCCACATAAATTTCGACCTTCGTGGCCTCCGTTTATGGTCAGCACTGTGCAGCGATAGCGTAGAAAATGTAAGAGCTTAAGAAAGATACGTCGAAATGCTAGTAAACTATTTTTAATTTATTTATTTCCAATGAACGAGGGTGAGGCGGAGCATTGTGATTTGGGAAGCATAAAATACGACAAATATCCAGACTGTTTCGGTTTCTACATTTCATTTAGGAGTAGGAAGAAGGCAGACCCTGGAGATGGACGATAACGAGAGAAGGACCTTCCCTTCTAGCCGTTCTTCGACGTCGCTGCCAACTTTATCTCTTCCCACGGGCGCGTCCCTTCGGAATTTGTTTCCCGACGAGATTATCTCGGGGTATATCGTGTCCCCTATCCAGGAGGGATGGAAATAAGGGAGACGGGTGAGAAGGGACTCGAGGTACATGAAACGGTAACGTTTCGAACACAATTGTACGAACTTTGAACGGCAGTCCCGGGGAACCTAGCCTACTAAAGGTTCAATTGGATACACAGGCTAACTCGGGGTGAAGAAAATGTAATACACCCTACGAATCCCGAGGAAATTCTACCTGAACCACCCGAGAGCTCGCACCCACTGCAATTACCCGAGGGATCAGGATGCGCCTCGCGCGATGGCAACATAAAATGATGGGACGAGCCACGAACACAGTGCCCAAGGGAACGACCGGGCGCAGATTGCTCGCAGGGAAGGCTCGCCGTCGAACTGGGAGGAAGGATCGCGGAAAGAGCGAGGAGGAGAACGACGAAAAGGCCGAGGGCGGAGGGAAACGGAGGGCGAGCCGAAGGAGGTGGAAGGTGAGAGGCTCAGCAAGAGATAATTTATTGTTATTCACGGTGCATTCGATGACGCTACGCATTCCCCAAGATGGCCGACTGCCGCGGAGGAGAAAGAGACAGAGAGAGAGAGAGAGAGAAAGACGAGGGGGGAGAGATACAGACGATCGAGAGGGGAGGAGACGGAGGAGAAACTGGCAGTTGGTAGCCGTGACCTTGTCTGGTACCCGACCCCACCGTGTGCCATGGCTTCCACACACATCCTTGGTACCCCACTACGAACCACCGACAACGCGAAAGAGAGGAGAGACTGCGAGGTAGGGAGAGGAACGTGCAGAGCAGCTGGGAGGTGGCCGATAAGGTAAAAATCGGCTTCCTCCGCTCATTGTTACCTAATTTAATGAGTGACAAGGTGCACGTGCCGGCGAATAATCGAAAGCTCATTAACAATCCCCGGTAAAATCGTGGACATCCCGATTCTTTTCATCCCGCAGATCGATGCGAGAACCTCCGAAGAATCTTCTCCTCTTTAGCGCGCGAGCGTCCTTCCAGGGACGATAACACCGAGACATGAATTGCGGGCTTTTAGCCTCTTAGATTAAGGCAATCAGAGTTTCGGGAAGGACTCGCGATATCTCGGGTTCACCTGGCGCAGCCTCCGTCGCGAACAACCACGATCTTTCACCGTTTTTTCATAATCGAGTCTAAACCGATAGAAGACAGATGTTGAGGGAATAGAGGCTATCCTAAGTCGTCTGCCCACTTCACCGTGGGCGGAGGAATTCGCTTTGAAAGAAACTTTTGTAACTCTCGCAGCCCCTGAAGATCCCGAAGCTTCAATGGCGAGCAAAGAATAGAAATTACGAAACTTGAAGGCAGCTCAGCCTCGCGAGATCAGTCACGTCTTCCCTCGGAGCCTCCCTCGCTCCGAGAGTCTACTTTGAGAAAGACATTACGCCGGATTGTCCATTAAAAGTCCGCCTCGGGGTATCATCTGTCTTCCGGGAGTGAAATTCAGTAACTTGGTGGAATAAAAAAGAGAGAGAGGGGAGGGAGAAGAATGAGCGAACGGGGCTCGGGGCATCGATACAGCGGACGTTCGTTCCTGAATGCAACCTCATCGAAGACAGAGAGAAGCTTCTTCCGGCGGATGCGCAGCGGCGACGTGTCGTTGACACATCCTGCTACCAGGACAACAATGAAGAGAGCACCCTCCTCTTCCTGGTTCTGTGTGCCAATTATTCCGAGTCGAACGGAGTCACAAGGCTTGCGTCGCGGGGCTCTGTCGAACCTGCACCGCAGTCCTCATCGAGCTATCTTCTCAAGATAAAGGTCATGGTCAGTGTCCGGAACGATCCTCTCACTTTCGTACCACCAGCAGCGCTGAATTTGCCAATGGCCGCCGAAGCACGGACTCTCGCTGTTTCCACATCGTAACGCACGAAAGTGACCAGCATTCTACGATTCTTGCAATCATCCGCTCCACCAAAAATGGCGCCGATGACGAAACACCCTGGAGAGGCACTAGCCGTGTCGCCCTTCTGGCTATTACTTGCTTCCAGCCACCAGACTTCGGTGCTCGCCGCTCGAGGCCGGGACCGCGAAGTTGCGATCGGCTCACTTGCCGCGAAGTTCGTCGACCGTCGGACGCGGTGAGCTTCGCCAGGAAGACGGCAGACAGCGGGGAAAGATCGCGGGGGAACCTCGAAGGAGTTCGTCCGCGGGCACCCGGAGCAAATGGTACCGCGGCCAGTGTATTATTAGCATCGTGTAAGCGTGTCTGCTGGCCGTGAAACCAGTGAAAGTATTCCATGGACGAGGCACACGGACACGAGGCACGCATACAGCCGGTCTCCGCGGCTTTATCACCAACACGCGCCGGGTTCTACGTGTTTCCCGGTGCTGCTTTCTGTGTGGTGAAATTCTTTCGACGACGGCGACGGAGACGACGAAGACGGCTAGGAGCAACGCAGGCGCGGCCAGATCTGGGCCTTTGTCCTCTTTGTCTGGAACCTGCGGCCTATCTGGACCCTTCTGCTCCTGCCAGACCGAAAGGAGTCTCTTTCTCCTCTCCCCTGCCTCCTGGTCCACGTCTCCTTGCCTCGACGTAGACCACAGGAGCGAAGTTCAGCAAAGTCCCTGTACTGCTACTTTGCCCATCCTCCTTGCCCATATTTCGTACCATCTTCGACTGCTGGAGGTACTTTCAGGCTGCTTTTGAAAGTAGTCGAATTAAGAATGAGTCGGTCGAGTGATCGAGTCTATATTCATGACGGTATCCAGGTTTCTTAACATCGCAGGTTCTTAAAATCGTAGCTCAAGTTCTCGTCCGCTGATATTTACGACATTTAACGCTCTTCTGCGTCGCGACTGACGCTTTTAACCGTCACCGGGCTGACATTCCGTGAGAGTGAGTCAAGACGATCATCGATCGCAATAAACGAGGCGACGAGCTTCTTATGGTAGCCGTGATCTTTCTGTCCCACGGAGGGGAGGGTGAAAATCACGAGATCGCGGCTGTCCTCGTTCGTCAGTTTCCCTTTCGAATCTTATTGTTTCGCGAGCGGCCCGTACGAACCGCCGGCGAGCGGTTCGTTTTCAGCAAAGGTGAACCGTTCCCGTCACGAGGACCGGAGTCGTGAAAATCCATGTTTCTTGCGGCTCGATCGTCGAGGATCGAATTCCAAAAGTGGTACGACTCGACATCTTGTCGACAACGTGTCGAAACATGCACGCTCTCCTTTCACTAATTGCAAGAAGGACCGGCGAACGTGCGACTGAAATTTATGAAACGAAACGCGCGACCATCCCGAGAGTTCGGCGAAAGTGTAACTGGTGAAAGAAACCTTCGAGCAGACGTTCCGAAAGGGGGACCTACGCTGCAATTTTTCCGTAACGCAGAGCTCTCGGACGATCGGAGGGGAAAGCGGAGCGAATATAGCGGCAATTTACGAACGATATCGGTTCACGACACGATCGATGGATGGCAATCACGACGTAGATCGGTACAGCGGAGAGGAGCGAGGGAAAAGGTCGTCGGATGCTAATTCGAAGGAAGAGAGATAGGCATCGTCCTGCTCTCGTAACGGTGTGCCAGAAAAACGATTTCACAAGGAGGGGGCCCCCGTGGATTTTTCAGTTTCTCCCCGTCTCTCCTCTCTCCTGGTCCCGAGAAGAAAGAAGCGAGGCTGCTGGAGAGACGAGGGAGCAGCAACTCCGAGCCCGCATACCGCGCGTACGGGACCATTGTGAACCAGACTTTCGGGTTCGACGATAAATAAAAACGAATCATAAAAGGCAACGACGACGGAGGGACGGCGAGGAACGACGAAATGGCCCGTTGCAGCCACCTTCGAGCCTTCTACAACCGGCGACAAAGGAGTCTGGGGCTCTCTTTTGTGATCGAAACATTTTCTAATGCGGTGGGGCCACGGTGCCTCGAATATTTCGGCCTGATTAACAAGTTTCTCCCGTGCACCGGGAATGCGGGAACCAATTAATCCACCAGCTGCGATTCTCAGCAGTGCTCGAATATATTGTACAGAGGAAATTAATTTGAGGAGCGTCGGGACGTTAGAAGTAATCCCTAAATCGAGGACCGTAGGACTGTAACAGTGATAATACCCTCCAGCGAGAGTGTAACTTTCTAAAACTTTCATTGCAAAAGAGAAGAATTACTCTATGCTAAAGGAGCCGTCGGTTCGGGCTCGACTAACCTCTCGTCGAGGCAGATTGCACAAGCGACCTAAAATCCTTCTCTCCCTCGACTGGGAACGATTCTTTTCATCAGAAACGTCGCTCGGATAAGCGTTTACCCGGCCGATAGCTCGGCGGAACGTTGCCCAAGCCAGCTGGAGAAAGAAGGAGGCGGATCAGTGACGAAACGCGTTCCTGATAAGTTCCGAGGCGGGCACGCTCGTCCTCGAACGTAGGTCGACGGCGTTCCCTTCCTTCGATCCACCGTTTCTTTCTCGTCTTTCACCCAGACGAAATCTCTTCTCCGAATGGGCAACGTCGCGGGAAACACGGCTGCTTTCAAAGGCCCTTCCTCTCTCTTTCTGGAAACTCGCGTCTTTGCCTTTTGCAAAGACGCCGCAACATGGTCCCACGGCCTTCGACGCGCGTCTTCTACGTGTACACGACGAGGCCTACGCTGCTCCCTCTAGTGTACACAGAAGTGCGCGTTCCGGTGCTGCTCGCACGGAAAATGTCAATTTGCGGAGCGGACGGTCCCTTTGCGCGACGCACTCCGCGGCCACTTCCTCCGATTTGTTGTTTCAAATCATTCTGTTTACTCTGCGTCGAAGTGTCCGGGGACTGGGCGGAGTGATTTGGGGAGAAAGGGGCGAGGAATTCGCTGACGAAGGAAACGAATACATTGGGACGAAGCACAGTGCTCCGAATTGCCGAAAACGTGATCAAAAATCCTTGCGCTCACATTTCACACTTTATCATTATGAAGATGATCATTTCAGAGGTTCTTTAGGTCGCAGAATCTGCTTCCGAGTTTAAAATTTATGCTAGATTAAAACTAAGCTGTGTGTGTGGGGGGGGGGGGGAAATGTCGATAAAATAATGATATATTTTGTTTAACAGTACTGTCTGATTTGATTACGTTATTTCAAGATAATTATGGCATCAAATTTTAAAAAATTAACAGACATAGCCATTTATCCATAAGATCAAATTGTACATTCATTCGATGTTATAGAAATATATAAAAAGTTATAAATAACTGAAATGTAAGAAATTATGTGATGGTCATATTTAATCGCATGTTATATTTTTTGGAATTGTCAGGCATCTTTGAAACTTATATAATTTGATAGTCTATAGTATAAGGAATGTACGTGCAAAAGGAGAAGTTGCACTTTTTTTGCGACTTCCAAGTAATAACCAATTATGTTGGTAGCAATTAAGCCGCTTGCGCGGAAGAAGTGTCTGCCACCACATAATTTCTTATATTTCAGTTATTTCTAACTTTCTATATATTTCAATAACATCGAATGAATGCAAAATTTCATCTTATGGATAAATGAAAGCATTTTCAATATCTCAAGTGTGAATTTACAAAAATTATTGACCTCCTAGTTTTCGCGCGCTCAATAGCTATTGCAATTATAAAAATGCTATCTCTGTTAATTTTTTAAAATTTGATGCCGTAATTAACTTCAAATAACGTAATCAAATCAGACAGTACTGTTAAACAACACATAACATTATTTTATGGAATTTCTTCCTTCCTACAGGGCTTAGTTTTAATCTAATCAAAATTTTGACCCCGGAAGCAGATTCTGCGACCTCAAAAACCGCTGGAATAATAATCTTCGTAACGATAAAGTGTGAAATGCGAACGTAAGGATTTTTCAGCACGTTTTCGGCGATTCGAACAACTGTGCGACGGCACTGTTACAAGAAGCACCGTGTATATTCTTGCGCAACGTTCGTGGCAGATGCTCCAAATGTTTACGCGATGTGTATCAGGCACACTCGAGCGCGAAGGCAAGGTAGACTTAATACCGCGGCAAATATTTATACAGCGACATTCTTGTTATTGTTTTCGCGAAGTGCTCGCCGCACAAAAGAGCCGCGTAGTTCCGCGAGCCTTTCGTAAGTCGCGCGTGCCCGAGCGCCCAAGGCGAAACGAGAGATTTCTGCAAAGCAATTCGGCCGCGTGATAACGCCAGGGAACGAAACTCTGCCCCCGTGACGAGCGACTACAAAGGCCTTTGTACGATTTCGTGGCGCGAGCTACGTATAAGCCTATCGGTCAGAGCCCTCGGCGTAAACGGCTTTATCGAGCGCGCGATATACGCGCCGATAAAACGCCTATCAACTCCCTTGTAATTCGCCGCCTCTACTTTTTCCCTTGCGCTGTGTTGCAAGCCGCGGCAGTTTTCCTCCTCGAGCCGATTTTTACTTGCCCCGCCAGGTTCGACGAGCAGCCCTGTGGCTCCAATCGAAGGCAATCGCCTTTCAATCGGCCCAGAAATAACAGACCTAAGAGCTCTACCAACCATTGGGACATCCTCGAAATTGAATGGAAAAATAATCTACGATTCCCGAGTACTGCTAAATGAATTAGCATCGTGTCAAGTGGAAAGCGAAGGCTTCCAGGGACGCCGAAAAGCGATACGGCCCTGTCCTTCTGCGTGCCCCGGCCGGTACACGGCCGTGTAATTCGTAAAGTGTTGTAATAATCGAGCGAGCACGGCAAAAGGTGTGTGGCAACCGGCGCGAGTCGCGCGAGTTTCACAAATGGGTCAGCCGCCGTCAGTGGCAGCCGCACGCCGACGTTCCAGGCTGTTTCGTGTGCGTTTGGAAATATATATATTTATCGCCGCTTACGAAAATCCCACTCCCGCCCTTTTCTTCCCGCGCGTGGCACGCGGCGTGAATTTTTAAAAACCACTCCACCGCCTCGCTATCGAACTCGCTTGGAAATCGCTGGTTCTCCATCCATCTCCAAGTATTCGCTCGCGTCTGTGCAGAGAGAGCAGACAGTTGACTTCCAAATGGGATGGAACTGGCTCGCGCAAGCCCACATCCAGACATCCGGATTGAATACTTCAATGCGCATTGATCTGCTTCCTCCGGAGAGTCGCGGTGAACATCTCTACTTCACGCTGGAGGAAGTTCGCCGGATAATCTACGGTTTCGCTACGGCTGCGACGCAGATACGCGAGGTTTATCGGGCATCTGGTTCGCGCGCACTGGGTCACCTAGTGACGACCAAGAGAGATCCCTGGCGGCCAGACGCGCCGAATCGATCTTCGAATAAAAGCGTCGGAGATTTATCGCCCGCGCCGCCGCGATTGTATTTAAATTCGCCCGGAATTGCCGCCATTTGTTTCGTACCGGAAGACCGTTTCGGCGCCAATGGATCGATAAATTCCGCCGTCCCGAGGCCTGGAACGTGCCGTTCCGAGCGTTACGTAAAATCTATTCGCGGGAAAACGAGTCGAATCGCTCGTCCCGTCGTCTTCGGCCACCAATAGAGATCTAAGGAGAGGAAAACTCGGAGGAAGGAAGAGTATGGTTGTACGCGTGCATCCGCGCGGATGCAGGCTCCACTTCAGAGGCTCCGTTCTCGAGGCTTCTAAACGACGGAGCGTCGAGGGTCCAGGCTTCCAATTAGGGCTCGTTAGGAATGCGTTTCGAGGTCCCTCGCCGGCCGTAAAGCTCGCGAGATAACGCTCGAGCCTCGTGTCTTTCGCTGCGCCTCGCAAACGAGCAGACACTTTCGCAAGAACGCTCTCGAGGGCTCTCCGCCGGCGCGCGGATCATCCAGCGATTCGCGGTGAACCACGAAAACGCGAAACGGGCACGAGAAGAAGCTTTCCGTCTAAGCTCGAGCCAGTCTGCTCGGAGCAAAGGAAACGTTATCCTGCGTCTCTCAGCTGGTCCACTAGATAGGACACCTTGAAGGCAGGAAAGTGTCCTCCACCTTTCCAGGAAGATCCTCGAAAAATACCGAAAAGGCCTCGTTGCGGGCGTCGGGGCGTTAATTAAATAAGGCTCCCTGGCCCGGAGGACGTTTCGGTGCTCCGGGTGGTGGGCAATTAACGCAGACCCCGGGACGAGGGACAGACTTTAATTAACCGGTGGCTGGCTGAGGCCGTAACGAACGTCTCCCCGCCGTGATGTAGGATATTGTGTCAGGAATTATGTCATTAATAAGTCACCGAGCGTTAGTACGCTAAAGCTTCGTATCGATCGAGGGTCGGAATAAAAGCGTACGCTCCTTCTCGTTCGCTTCTGTACCCGAGCCGGTGGAACAACAAAGTGGTTGTAACTTGGAAAGAAGACCAAACAGTTCCTACATTAATGTCCCGCGTCCACTCCAGAGACGGTGGTCACGTGTTACGATGCACTCTGTACGGCAGAGTTGTTAAAGCCGTTTTACGACGGTGCTGGAGCGAGCGGCGAAGCCTGAGAAGGGTTCGTCATCGCGAGGCGAGTCCTCGAAACACGGCGAACGCGAGCGTAGCCGAGGATTGCGAGAGGACAAAGTACGATATTTCGTTGGACGGCGCGGTGTTGACTCTCCGATCGAGAAGCAAGTGCGTGCGTGCATCAGCCTTCGGTAAATAATTAGCTTCGTTCAAGGCCGAGTGGACGGTAACAGGGTTCTCCACTTCGCCTCGCCGTTTGCGTTTTGCGAAATCCTTTGTCTCTCGACGGCGAGAGGATGCTGGAGAAGCGGACGGAGAAGACCCTTGGCGACGCTGCGAGCGGTCGAGAGAAGGTGCTCGATCAGCCGTTTTGCGCAACGATTTCGAAAATGCGACGCACGTTTCGACAGCGAGCGTTCGGTCGCTTAGAGTCGCTTTGGTCTTTTGAATGAGAAGAAAGAGGAGGGGAGGAAAGGAACGAAGAGAGAATGAGAATATCGGGGGGCGTAAAAAGGGCAGAGAGGAGCAAGGGGGTGGCGGGGAGAGAAGGAGAATCGTAAAGAGTTGCGAGGAAGATGCGACGAGAGGGGAATGCGAAGAGAGAGAGTCGAAGGATGGCGATTGACGTGGAAGAGAGAGGGTCAGAGGAGAGCGTGCCTCGTGCACGTTAATTAAAAGTACTGTAAAGGAAGTCGCCAACTAAGAAGGGCGAGGCTGAATGAAAACAGCTGCTACTCGATGACGACACGGTCTAGGAGCGCGCTCGGCTTCGACTAAAGCCAGCTCGGCGCGAGCGACGCCGTTAGCGCCGCTATTTTCGCGCATAAATATAAACCGACGCCCACCCAAGCATCCCCCATCATCCATTCTCTCCTCTCCTCGTCAGCGCGACTCCCTCCTTCGTATTTCTCTCTTAGCCCACTTGGATTTCCTGCCGTTCGATGGAAATAATCAAAAGGTCGAGAGTAATTGCGCTTCCGGAGTCGAGAAGCCGCCTGTGCCGTGTCCTATTTTCCAAATTTCAACATTCTAAGCTAACAGACTCAGCCTACATTAAATTTCGAACATTGTAGATTTACACTCTAGCGTATTCGTCGAGTATTCGAACTCGAACGTTTGCGTCACTGAATTTCATGCCACATTACTGTCAAATCTGCTTCAAACTCCTGCGTTCGAATCGAAATTCTGTTGCCGTGTCCAAATCGAAACTCGTGCCTCGGCACGTTCGACGCAGTTGAGAAAGAAGCGCCTTGTGCTTCAGCGCAACCACGATAAATTTTTAGCAAGCAACGAACGCAACCGCCGCTCGTTGCCTTCGCGTCAGCTCGACGCTCCGCCCGGGACCGACGCATTCACGGCACGGCGACGCGGGATTACGTTTCCGAACGTGACCGAATTTCGTTTCGATTGCGTCCTCGGTGGTCCGCTCGCGCTAAGTCAAGGTGGCCTCGTTAATGGCCTAAGTCGACGAATCAGGCGAGTCGGGCAACGATTTGGACGACGATTCGGAGCGGATTCGATCGTTTCTAGCTGGGAAAAAGCTGTGCTCGGCGACGAGGGGTTCTTTCACGACGGAGGAAACCGCCTCTCGAAGGGAACGATAAGAGCGAACGTGCACGTCTGTTTAGGCTAAAAGGGTCTGTGTACCTTGTGTCCTCATTTTTGCTCGATACGAAACGGTCCAGTCTGAAAGAAAAAAAAATACAAGAGGAGTCATTCCACGTGTGTCTCTGGCACAGTGTTCAGTAGATGATCCTACGTATCGTTTGCTCGCGGTGTACTAGAGCTATTCGTTCCGATCGAGTGGGCGCGTCAAGGTAGAATCATTGTCCATTAATCGAGTCCCTTCGTCACACCGTGGACCGTGAATTCGACACCATCTCTTTTGCCACTACGTTTTGCATTGAGATGGTATCGAAATCACAGTCGAACGGTGCACCCAGTGGAATCGATGCAGATAGTCTTCCATCGTGACGCTGGCATGTGTCCCATCGGAGATACTATTTCACCCATTTTAGTTGACGTTGAAATTGATTCAAATTTAGTTGACTAAACTCCGGAACATCGAAAGTTTAACTCGCGTCGAAGATGATCGAGCGGCAGGACAGTGCAGACATACTACTCCGAATCGGAATTTGGGAAAACGAATCCGCAGAGAAACTCCCCGAACTCAACTAGAACGAGATGTTACACGCTTTTCGAGGAATCAGCTGGCAGCTGTTGGCCAAAGCTGTGCTGCGTGTGTCGACGCTACCATGTGTTCAACGACGCGTCTTGTTTCAGTCTCTACCGATCCCCGCTCGGTGACAAAGGAAAGGAGAAAGTCTACGCGGACCGTAGTAATTGCCTTTCTTTCGTCACCAGCTATTAATTCTCGTATAGGCTCGATTCTTTTCAGAGTTACTCGCGGACTCTTTCTCCAACTCCAAGTGGAACGGAGGCGAGCTATGCCGAGTCAAAAAACACCTATAGTTTTTAGTTTCGCATCTCCAGTGAGATATAATCAACAATTCTCTTTAACTACTATTGTACTTTTTTTTTATTTTCTATATAGGTACTATTTCTTTTTTCCTTTGTTTTGTTTATTTGCGTGTTTCTGCTTTCATGTATTAGTCCTCTTTTGCTTTTTTTTCTATTTCCTATGTACCAAAGGGTTTTAAATAAAATAAATAATAAATCATTCTGCAACACCTACTCAGCTTTCGACTCTAAAAACTCCCACAATCCTATCGATCCTTGACACTCAATTGCGTAAGCAGTTGTAAGCGCATGAAAGGATAAGTTTCTACGGCCGCCGAGCTGTTTTTGGCAGCGGCCGCTCAGCAAAGCTCGCGTCAAGAGTAATAATGTATTCGCCGAGGGAAAATCTTGGTGAATTCTGCGGATGCCAGACTGGTTCAATTAATCTCGCCCCTCCGAGGGATGCAAAGTGGCCGCGATTCGAATTTAGGACGCGCTCACAGCCGGCTGTCGGTGTTTTCAGAAAAAGCAGCAGAGCACTTGTCCCTTCGGCGGAGCGTTCTCCTCCGGCGCTTTCGAAATATTCCGGAATTAACGACGCTGCGAAACAGACAAAAAGAAGAGCGAAGGAGAGCACACGGGGCGAAAAGGAAATGGCTCCCTTTCGCCCGGGTGTTCCGTTACCAAAGAACAGTGCCACACAACACGATGGTGTAACGCACACGCCACTGGCTGGGTGTGTATTTCGAGACTGGGTCTTCGCAAAGAACACGCATACACCGACTGCCGAGGAAAGTGGATAGTAACGATACATCCCTTCGCCTCCTATACCAGAAGCAACACAAGTGAGTTCTAATAGAATCGAATTTTCCTTGAAATAAAACTGCAAGACATGTTGCCAATTTTGAGTGTGCTACTTTCGCTCCACTCCAAACGCCTCAAGCACTACGTATCTCTTCGAGACATTCCACGTATCGGAGTCTCACTTAAAATTAAGTTGGACAACTCTATCACAAATACTATCACCAGGCAACGATTGGCGACGAGGCAATTATCTAAATGATTCGAACGGTGACGGTAATTTACAACCGAGTGGAAACAGGTGCCTGCAGGTGATCCGAGAGGGACGATCACGGAGAGGAGAAAAAAAGTAGGTACTCGAGGAAGGGAACGCGGGCACATATCGGCTCCGTCCTGACGGTTTACTTTACACGAATTTTCGAAGGAGAGTGGCCACTTGGAAAAACCGGCTGCAGCCACTCGATGACGAACAAAGAACACTGCCTCGCCCGCGGCCGGAATATCCGAGGAACGTCCGGACCGTCATTTCTACCAGTCGAAGCTCCTTCGAGGAAATGGATCTGTTGGTCGGCGGTTTTATGCCAGTCACGCTTGTACCGCGAAGACCATTGTCCTGTCCGCCAGACTCGCCGAATATTACCGTTCCCGGCCGAGTATTATCATATTCAGGAAGTCCTCCGGCTGAATACAGAGTGGCCGTTCGATATCGAGAGCCCCGCAAATTTTCGTATCTGGGTTCACGCCACTTCCCAGTCACGAGAGGCACGCTCCGAACTCGCCGCTCTGTCGCTGAATTTCGTTGGACTTTCAAAACGTCCTCTGTTTCTTACACCTCGATCGAAACGGCCGCAGTGTTTAAGGAGAAGATCGATGATGGTGCGGGGGTGCAAGATTCAGTGGTTACGCTACTGACCCAAGGTGCAGGTCGTTACACCCTAGTAAGCTCGCGTCATTCGTCGATCGAGCCCTGTTCCCTCTAGCGCGTTCCTTTTCCCTTGACTTTCCCAGCCAGCCGATCTTTTACGTTGGGAAAAAACTGCTCGTTTCACGAGCGACGTCGAAGGCGGAAAATTCAGCCCGCCCGGAGTACAAATATTGATTTCTTTCGAGATGCAGGGCCTCGGGGAACCGCTTGGGAAATCTACCCTCGCTACGTAGAAAGTTTCTTGAATCGTTTATGGAAATACGCTGTTTAGATTCGCTACCTGTGCGGGGCACTTTAGAATTAATAGGAGCGAACGTAACTAATTCCCTAATGACTCCTGCCACATTGCTAATCTATTCGGACTCGTATCATAAATCCCAGCATTTCATTTCGAAGGATTCCTGCTGGCCCGCTTGTATTCGGTATCTCGCGCGGTACTTTCTTATTTCGCACAAGATATTCGAAAGCATCCAATAACGGAAATCAGGCGACACGACACGCTTGGGACTGACAACATACATTAGAGCCACAGCAACACAGTTTACACTTGGAGGTTACAAATCGTCAGCATGCGAAATCGCCTAAGCGTGTTATTCCACGACTTGTCCCCCCAGCCCCGCGTGCACATGGTCCTGACGTTTATCGCGTCGCCCGAGCTCTCGCCAGCCACTGTTATGTCGTTAAACAACCAGCAGCTGTTCCGCGAGTCGCAACCGCTTAACGGTCTCTTCTCTCTGTTGCTGCGTGAATTTTGAACGGGCGAGCTTGTCCTCGCGGTTATCTTCCTTCTAGGAAGTCAACGCTAAGTTCTGCCCACCAGAAACAGACTTCTATGCCCTTCAGCGACTGCGACATTGCCGGGGATCGCGCCTTACGCAACGCTAGCAATTAAAGGGAATATGAATGAGAGAAAGGAGGACTCGATCGTGCTCAGTATCGAATTACCTTTAGCGGCGACGCGTATTACGCGCCGATTGAACGTTTGTAGGGAACACTTATCTCTCGCGCGACGGATACTCGTGTTTTCCTATCGCTTGGCCAATAGAAACACTGAAGTTCTAACCTTCGACTCTAAAAAGTCTTGGACACGCGTAGAGAGACGAGATAATGCAGCAGAGAGCGCGTGGAAAGAGTCTCGACGAAGGTCGCGACGATTTACGATTTAATGTTTCGGAAGTAGGATTTCTGATCGGTGTATATACAGAGAGGTTCGAGGGCAACGGTGGTCTCGTGAAGTTCAAACTGAGAACCGTTTCGGAGCGAAGAGTAGCGCCGCGCTACCGCGGAACCTTTCACGGTGCAGTGAATTCCCGGTTTCCGTCGTTGGACGGGCGATTCCCACGGATGAGAATAACGTGTCGCGAGCCCGTATGGGAACTGACACTCTTATTTTACGCGCCTATCAGCTCGTCGATAGTCGGTTGCCTTATTTATATACGAAGCATAGCGCCGAGACGGCTGGGCAAACAACACTGACCTCGAGACGTAAGCACGAATGACGTCGGGCACAGAGTTTTTCTCGCGCGGGACTAACGCCGCGCGTAATTCACCTGGCTCGAGCGAGCACGCGAAAAACAACCTCGACGAAGGATACATTCGCCGAGGAAAAAGATCTGGACAGTGCGCGATTTGAACTGCACGGGAAGCGTTTCAACGACTAACCTGAATGTATTCTTCGATTCATCGAAGCGCACACACGCTTAGACCTCACTTCAGAGCGGAGAGAAGAACGAGAGACAAGTGAGACCGATATTTAAGAGCGACTAGAGAACGTTACGTTGAAGAGGGGTCGCTTAATGGAACGGTTTCGTTGCGAGAAAGGAATCACAGAGTAGGAACCGTTGAATGTTTGCTTCTTCTTTGGTTTTTTTCGTAGTACTTAAGAGAGGACTTACGTTCGGCGAGCCTTCACCGCCCAATCCATATCTCGCGCGACGTATCCGGTGAACGAGTCGTCACGATGCCTCTCGTGTTTGCTGACGTGGTGTTCCCTTTGATCCTCCTTGTTCCTCGTTAACCAACAAAATATTGCACACTCCGCGCACGCACAGCAGCAGCACACAGCGTTTATTTCCCCCTTTTTATCTTCTATTCACCACTGGTCCGAACCGCTGCGGCGACGGGCAGCTCGAGGTGGCACGCGCACGAGACATATAAACTTCACTCGGTGTCCCTCGTCCGTGGAACGAAAGAGAGAGAGAGAGAGAGAGAGAGAGAGAGAGAGAGAGAGAGAGGTTGGAAGAGAGCGAAGGAGAACGGTGCGAGACGGAGCGAAAAAGTCACGCCGGAATCGACGCACAACGGGGCGAACGAGCGTACCACACGCTACACGCAACACGCACTCGGCAGCGACCCAACGAAGACTGAGCTCCGCGACGCTTGCCGACTGCGTCGCGCATGGAGCGCCGCCCAGTGGTGGGGGGAGAAAGAGGCGGTGGGTTCAGTAGTGTACCGACCGCTTCGAGTACCCCGCGACCAACCATGCACCTACCGCACACTGGCGTAGCACGCAGAATTAGGTGTGTTCGTTGCGGAAACTACGAGACACGTGGCTCGTTCGTATTAAGTTATTAGATTGTTAGAAAGTATGCTGGATGATTGCAGACTCACGGAACTCCTACTAAACTGGAATAATTGAAGCTACGAACGGTTTCTCTTTCCAAATTACGCCGCTTTTCATGAAAATCTACCGATCATTATGTACCCACGTTACTCTAACATCGTGCTTCACATTTTTTCCAACGTATCCGCGTTTTATTACGCCTTTAAATAGTCTGAAACTCCCAGCTTTCGTGAAAGGCTTTACCAGCTCACGGGCTCGACAGAGAGGAGCGCCTAAATCCCGAGGATTTCGAGCGTAACTTCAATTTCGTCCCCAGGTCGCTGCGCCAATGGCTAAGCCTACCCAGTGCTGAAACGTTTACCCGGGGGGACTGTGTAGGGTGAAAGGAGAGAATGTACAGGAGAGCGAGACAGAGAGTGAATATTCGAAGGGATACGAGGGTTCTCCCTGGTGCAGTGGGGTTTCGCGGACCGCTCCCTGAACCCCGGCGGTCGGACGTCGAATTAACCCCGGAAAAATGTGTACGTGGCGGCCGTGCCAGCTATCGACGCACGAGAACCACCGTCAAGTACCGCACAATTTGCCTGACTGGTTTTATTTCGCAAAATTGCCGGCGATCCTTGGACACAGCGTAGCAGGATGCATTCAGGCCCTCCATGTATTTTCTTCCCCATCGATACGTAAACGGGAGAGGAGAGCGTGGTGCACGGCGAGTCCAGGGATCGATGGATCGGCTTTTTGCAGATCGCGGAAACCGTGACGCGCAACACCGCGAGCTACGAGCGAGAATCCCGCGAAGCGAATCCGGTGTCGTATCCTAAACGGCGGTAGAAGATACGAGCGCTGGCAAAAGTGGTTTTCGTAATGGTCGACCGGCTCTCCCCGAGAAATCGATAACAGAGGAGATTCATTAAAGATACGCGCGTACAGAGGCTTTCACGCAGCATGAAGGATCGGTCCCTACAGCCTCCTCGCTCGGATCTGATATTAGACGCATACATGCGCGATGGGGTCTCCGTGCGAGCCCTCCTATACCAGCTGTTCGGACGTTGAGTCAGCCTGACGAGCGTCTGGCTGCCCACCATTCCCACCTCCGAAATTCGTCGAAACCATCACCCACTCGATCCGCCGTTTTAGAATTAATCATTTCGATCCTCTTGCCTTCCAGACCGGACTAGGTAGACTCGCGAGACGGTACCGAAAGAGCAGACCTGCTGACTGAACGCGGATCGTTGCGTTCGCCTTCAGGAAGCACGACGTAATAATACGTCATAAAGCCGCGGTGCATTTCTCTGCCTTTCTCTGGCCGAGGCCCAAGACTCTTACCGCGCCGACGAAAGGGAGAAGAGAGCGAGCCAGGCTTCGGTTTTCTACGGGATAAAAGATTCGGCACGCGGATTCCGAGCGGACGAGCGTTCCCGACGCGGCTCGTAGGAGGGACGAGTAAGAGAGGTTCAAGGCCAGAGCCGGGCGAGAAGGGTCCTTTTTCGGGGGCCGAGGCACCAGGTAAAAGGAAGTCGGACACCCGGAGGACCAAACGGAATGACAAATGCCCGGTGGACGGTGAAGGGAAAGGTGAAAGGATCGTCGAGGACGGGGAGAGGGCCGTCCCGGGAACCGCGTCCGACAGAATTCAGGTGTGCCTAACCACGAGATTGATATCGACGGTTTCTATCTACGTAGAAAAATCGTAGGTAGAGTCGAATGCAACACGTCTATCGGACACTGGCCGTGCCGCGTGGAATTTCCTTCCAAACCCATCCCACGTTTCCACGTTTCCCTCCATTTTTCACCGCTTCAGGCTCGACGGAGGAAACCGCGTCGTTCCCCTCTCGGAACGTTCGACTGGGCGAAGCAATTGGAAATTTCAAGTTTCGTAACACGGGGGAAAAGGGAAGAAAGCTGTTACGCGGCTGTCGATCAGCGTTGATAGGATCGATGGCGAACGAGCCGGCGAAACGAAAACGCGAGTGATCCGAAAGGAAAATGGGAAAAGTGGCGCGGGAACGGGCGGCGAGCGATCATCTCCGCTCGACGACGGATTAAATGGGTGGCGTACAAGGGCACCGAATGCGAGAGGAATGATAAAATCTCGGTGGAATTAAAATCGTAATACCGCCAGGCACGCTAGCCGAGCAGTCGACAGGCGAGGCAGGGGCAGAGGGGCAGGATGGAAAAACGAAAAGTCCAGGAGATTTCAATCCGGCCCATTGAGACGAGCGGGGGATAATTACGGCGTAATATCCTGCAAAATAATAGCATCAAAAGCGCGGGATAATTAAATTCCCCTTGAAACTCGAGCACCGTAACCGGCTGGCTGCGAATACAGCGCGCTGTACGATTCGAGTGCGCTCTCAGTTGCGCACGGTGCATCCCCTTTAAACTGTTGTCGGGCGCGATGCACGCATCCGCCCACCCCCGATTTCTGTATAAATTTTACAGAATAAACGAACGAATATTTCGGGGTCAGTGGCGAATTCCTGTAAACGCACGGCGAGCGTATTATTTAGTACAAGGTCCGCTTTTGGTGATTGAAAAGTCGACGCCGGTTTGCTCGATGCACCAAGCCCGATGGGAGGGTTTGCTGCGATTCCATTTCCGCTCCCAGAGACCGTGGAAATGCCCGCGAGAACGGCCGGAACCGCCACGGGAAAAGACTTTCCACCGTGAAAATTTCATCCTCGTGGAGGCTTCTCTCTGAAACCGACGTCGTAAATTGGACCCCCAAATAGGATTCTGTGCGGGCAGGGGGAAAGGGCCCCGTCGTCCCGTCGACGATCACACGCTGCACACTCGTCCCGCGTATTTAACTCGGATGCGAGGCAAAGTTGCGAGGCAAAGAAGGGGCGAGGTTCTCTCACCTGAATACAACATCCCTGACCTGAGATTCGAAGTGGATCTGGAAGTCGCGCCGTCGTCTACCTGCCAACAGGCATTCCCGCGACATCCCTATCTGCATTCGAGAGCGGAGGACAACCAGAACTCGACGGGACGAAGAGGGCCCCTCGCTTCCCTTTCGCTGCGAGTCGTCATAGCCGATGGAGTATGTAACTGGGACGATATCGATGAAGTCATTTCCATCAGTCCAGAACGTGAACTTGTGGAACAAAGGAACAGAAGGCTGAAGGATCGCAAAGTCTCGGGGCGCGTTTATTTTGCTATTAGACCTGCATAAGGCAAAGGGCTGTCGGAAGTAGGCTGGCGCTGGAAGTTTCAAGGCGAATCAAAGGCACGGGGCGAACAAGGCGACGAACTTGAGCGGCTGTGAAAGTTTCCTGGGCTCGTGGTGCCAAGAACAAAGGGGATTCGCAACACGGTTCTCGGGGAAATAAGAAAGGAGGATTTTATAGGGGAGGGACGAAAAAGAAGGAGCCGACCGTCGTGTTAGAGAGGCCAGCCCCCTCTAACTATAAACTTTCGGAAATTTCAGCAGAGAAACTCGACGCGCCGCGAAGACCCCTTTGATCGTTCATCAGGTTCGACGCCGATGAGAATGCAATGGCGGGTCGTGTCGGGGAATTTTGAAGCGACCGAGCAGATCCTGAGCCGGAACGAGCGGCCCGACGCGAAGAAAAAGGCGGGCGGGCGGCGTCGGTGAAGGAAGAAGAGGAAGGTCATCGGCGGAACTTCGTTGCCAACTCGAGCGACGCGCCAGGGCGCATTGTATGCAGATCGCGCGGCTGTAATTACAAATAGGCGAGCCGATGCGGTTCTATTCTTCCACTTCCACCGACCGCCCTTTGTTTTGGTCGCCGAAAGTTTTGGAAAGCTTCGCGGAACAACGAAAACGGACGGAGGAATTCTCGGTGGATGCCTCCAGGTGGACAGGGGAGCGAGAGGTCTTTACGTATTTAAATTTTTTGCAAAGACGAAGAATCCAAAGGAAGACCTGAAATTTTGGAGCGGGAGGTTTAACAATTACGTTGCGGGTTCGGCCCAATAATCTTCCGATAATACGGACGTAAGCGGAGCCTCTTGTTATTCCGTCGGAGGATTAACTGCACGGTGCGCAATAAGGATTACGGGGATTCCAGCTATCGATTACGAATCTCCGGAAAACACCAGACGGAGGCCTATTCGAGAGGAGCGAAGTTAAAACGACTGCGACCGTTCGAAGAAGTTCGAGGATCTAGGGCACTGTTCCTAGGGCACGCTGGTTTCCATCGACTTTTTTCCTTCAATTTCGGTGTACGCGTGCATCCGGTCGGCCCTGGTAAACGACACTCGCATCCGCCCGCCGTCACGAGCCTCTTTCCCGCGGGGAAGCGCAGGCTCATCTTCCTTTTAGCCGTTTGTCCCTTGGAGCCCAGAGGGAAGGTAAAAAAGGGCGCGACGTACCGTTAGAAACCAGACATCTACCTTCAGCTGCGCGGTACGCGATTGTTTCTCGGAGCCGAGTGCACCGAAATCGCGGGAAGGCTCGCCTGTGCCATGGACGATCGTAAAAACAGCCAAGGGGCATGGGTAGTTGATCCTAACGATCGGAATTTACGCTCGATTTCGAGGCGAGGGACTGGAGGCAGGCAGCGTGGGTCAGCGTCTAGCTTCGAAACGCTCGCGGGAGACGGTTCTCCTCGGCTGAACTTTGTTTCCACGTCGGCGAGGAGAGGAAGGACACGCGAGTCGGCCGGAATGACGGGTCTTTGTGCTCGCTCGGGTCCAGTCCTCTCTCGACCGGAGAGGATAGCCTCCTCCTCTGGCCGGGTCCAGGAGGGCCGAGGGGAAGACGAGGAAGGAGACGGTCGAGGGAAAGTGTGAGAGAGAGGGTCGGATGTGAAGTGAATGTCAGCTCGAAGGTCGGCTTTTGTCAGGCCCAGCCAGAGGAAGGGAGAAGAGGATCGGGCGTCTCTGCCTCTCCCCCTCTCTCATTCTCTCTCTCTGCCTATTTCTCTCCCTTCTCTGGCTCACTCGCGAGACGATCTGTGTTGGTGAGCACGATGCCAGCCACCTAGATCCATTTATACATCGTGCATCGGCTGGGCCTGCCCGCGATAGATAGCGCACTGACGGGACAATGACCACGGCCGAGAGACGGAGGCGCGAGGTGCGGTTGATGCGTGCGATCGTCTAACGCCGGAACGAGGAACGCCACCTTCAAGGCTGCTGCGCCACACAAATCACGACCAAAGAACCTCGCACGGTCGGAGCAACCTGACGCAGCACTAGCAGCTGTTCGAAGAAATGGAAGAGTTCACGACTGCATTCCCTATCGCGAGGAAACATAGATTTTCCATCCCATTTCGTATCCATCGCCGACGAAACTCTATACAAATCGAAAGGTATCGAGCAGGTTTAACGCGATCCCCGAAGTCTACCGTCGTAATCCTCCACCAGCCCGCGGAAACCCGCAACCCAGATTCATTTACGAACGATAGAATCGTAAGCTGGGCTGATAAATAGCTCACGGAGCAGACAATGGCTGCGGCAGGAGCACGAGCTGCACTCGACGCCGATGCACCTCGTCGAACAGAGACGCCGCGATGGATGCACCAGCCAGACAGACGAGGATCCCTGGCCGTAGAACGAGAGCGAGCGAGAGGGTGCGGTAGAGGGACAAGCTGCGCGTCCAAGTTCGTACGCGCCTGCAACGGAGACGAACGGCGGAGGAGGTGGAGGAGGAAGAAGGACGACATTGACCATACCGAGAGTGCAGCACGAGACGTGCACGGTCGAGAGTGCATATCCCTGGGCCGTGCACACGTGCTGAAGGGGCGCACGGGCTGTGCTGGTGCAACGGTGCATCGGTGGGGACGCGTACACGACGAAAATCTTTGGTATGCGTCGACGTATTAATTATTACCCGTGTCTCCTGTACAGAGGGATGCACGAGCTGCCGGCATCGGTGACGAGCTATACTGCCATGGGATTTCAATATACCGCCGCCAGGCTTGCTGAGATTTAGTGGAAATCAACCTAAGCGAAGGTGAATTTAGCTAATTAGCGAAAATTATAAGCTCGCATCGAACGTGCTCTGACGAAAACGAGATACAATCTCTTTCCGGACTCCACTGTTCGCAAACCTTCGACCTTTGAAGCACATCCCAAGAAAAGTCATTGTTTTATTAGAAATCAATGACGTTCCTTCCAGGGAAGTTTCCCCGCGAATCAATGTTATTCGGAGACGGCGGCAATATTTCTGGCATCGTCCGGGGTGCAAAACAAACTTCCCTGGATGCTGCCGAGTGAAAAAGACAGTGGGAAAGGGGAGGGGCGGTCCTCCTGTATCGATCCTCGTTCGTCGGCTGACAAAAAGACGATGGAAAAGTGGAACAAAAGTGGCAGCCCGATCGGGTGGCTGTTTCCTGAAAAGCGTGATCCCTTTCATCGCTCGCGAGGGTCGCGGGAGCAAGTAAAAGGAAGTCGACGTGGTATCTCGCACAGAGAGAGGATCCTCGACGATCGAAGCTCGCGGGGCTGAAGGCGCGCACGGGAGGAACTGGCGAAAAAATGGAAACGGGGTAGGAGGGGAAGGCAGGGAGCAGCGAAGCTGCAGCAAGACCGCTTTCCTTCTCGGTGGTGTTTCACCGAAGGCGACGGAGCCTCTAATTTTAATAATTGGATATAGCCTTCGTTCTCCTCGTGCCAGGGGCGTATCTCCCAGCAGCACCGGCGCGTATAGGTACGTACAGTCGCACCTGCCCTTTATCTTTCTTCTTCCCTTTCAGTTCCACTCGCCTAGGTGGATGTTATACCTGCTCGAGGCGCGAGTACAGTTCTGGCAAAAGTTTCGCTGAACCTCGCGACTCCGCCAGATACTTCTGCCACAAATCATCTACAGCGCATTACAGTTTGCAGCAATGCTAATCCTCTGGAAGGGAACTAACGACAGTCTATGCATCATCGGTGCGAGCAGACCGAGCCAGAAATCTGCTCGAAGCCACGGCTAATGCGAAGGGAATCTGGGGTACACGAGTACTCGCTTATGTGCCTCGGTAACTCAATCTGAATGGGGCAAGTTGCAACCACCGCCGCGAGAGAAGACCACGTCGCGGATGTCTGGCATCGGCCACCAAGGCTAACCCGTTCTTTCGCGGTGTTTTTATTGAAATTGTCAGGCGAGGAGCACTCCTCGGGGAGGAGACGAGCGTACGAACCGTGACAGCGGCGCGACAGTTGTTGGTCGCCGCGACGTGTCGCGTGTCTGCAGGCAATTCGATCATTCCCAGGCCGTGGACGCTAATTCTCGCGCGTTTCCTCTCGCGATTCGCCCAGATAACGTACTCCGGCTTCCTCCCGTCGAACGTGCATCCTCTGTGAACGGAACGAGCGAGGATCCAGGCGCTCTCTTTCGATTCGATCGATCCTCTACGGCAGGTAAGTCTCTTTCAGGTAAGAGGCCGTCACCTATTGAGAAAGCTTCAACGACCATCGACTTCCGTTTGAGGATTCACATGGCGCGCTTTGTGCTGACCTCTTCTTTTGTCGTAAAAAACGCCGCAGCAGTGGGAACGTTTCTAATTGTCATTGCTTCTGAATACGCCATCGTATTCATTCCACCTTGACTAATACTTTCGACCGAAACTCCACCGATACATCTTCTCTCGCTAACCTAGTTGATTCAGAGAGCACTCAAAGTTCTGCCTGTCCGTCGTATCAGTTCGGGAAACTTGATTAGAACTGAGGAGTTGGAACTGCGGCCAGAGAGATCGAGACTGTGGATCGTAATGCTTAGAATTATCCGTAAGGACGTGAGAGGCTTCTTGGGATCAGCTCAGGAGGATCGAGGATGTCTGGTCTGATTTCCCTTCGGTTTCCAAGGGGATAATAGATAACGAGGAACAGCTGATTTTTAGCAGGCCCTGGCGATTCGAGGCACACCTATCAGCTGGTGGAAAATGCACGCGTAACTGTAGCTTTCAGTGGCTCCGCCCTTAACGGCCCTGGCACAATAGAATTCCCTATGTCGCTGGAAATAATTCTTAGGAAGCATTATCGCCCTGAAAGTATATACAAGCAAGCTCCCGAGATGTTCGTTTCCGTGGAAGCATCAAAGCATCGAGGTCCACCACACAGTAGTGCAAGTTTTAATTGCGAGCGACATTAAGGCCACTGCAATCTCTCGTGCGCCGAACCGTCACGGAGGGATGCACGTGGATTGCTTCTCGTCTCGATGCACGTCTGTCATTCCCATCCGCTTCTCCTCGAGTCCCGTATAATTTACGATTCTGTTCTTTGTCTTGCTTTCGCCGGGCGTGTTCCCGGGAAACGTGATTCCCGAAGAAACCGCCCGATTTGGCTGGGGCGAAGTGGCTCGGCCGCCAGCAGGGCGACTCGTGAGTTTCCACGGTTTACGAGGGGCACGTGAATCCGGAAATTCCCTGCTTTCCTTTATGCACGACTCGTGACGGGGCAGATTGAAACAGGAAAATCCTCAGACGTCGATTTCCCGTTTCTAATACCCGCGATTAGGTGGTAACCAGTTAACGTAATTATTCAATCGGGCGGGCTCCCCGAGGACAGTCGGCCAGCTTTCCTAGCCCCAAGAAAAGAAACCATAGAGCGTTTTTCTAACCGACGGATACTCATCCATTATCCTAATTGGATCGTCTACCCGACGAAAAGAAAATGAATGGGACGGTCAGGCAGAGGACTAACGAGACAAGTAACAAGAAAAGCAACTCTGTATCCGTCGGCGCTATCTACGCCAACCTGTCGCTTTAATGCTCTGCTTAAAAATTAATAAACGCCGCCTTACGATAATGTCGTGGGCGCCAGGAGAAGGGAACTGCGGGAGAAGCCCGATTTCGTTCACTCGCGCGAAAAAGAAGCGGACATTTCGCCGGCGGCGAGCGGTGAACGCGCGAGAGCGACAGTCGCCGTGTTTCGTACCGTTGAAAAAGTGAAATCCCAGCTAATCTCACGGTTGCACTCGGTCCGTTGCAGATGCAATTAGGATTATTACCCTGCCCGACTGTTACTGCAGCGCTGATGAAGTTTTCTATTAACCGCGGCCTCGGAGATTCACGCTTCTTCCCTCTTTCGAATCGTCAGCCCGCGTCGCGATACAGAAGGGAACATTCAAGCTCAAGTATGTACTTTAGAAGAGTATCGAACAAAATATAGACAATTCGAAGCTCCAGGATCGCGACGGGACTCTTGTCTATGTCTCTACATACCGCGAGTCTTCTTCCCGCGCCTCTGGTGCACTTGATTTCAACAGAGAACAGAGGATGGCCAGTGGAAACTAGGCTGCGCGGAGATAGAGAAACGTTTTCGGGATGACTCCGGTCGTGGAGACAGGAAGCGCAGCTGGTTCCCCGAGGGATTGGCCAGCTGTTGATGGAAGGTTTTAGGTATGTCGACGGTCGATCCACGGCCGTGAGAAAAGGACGGGCCTGAGCTGGGACGGGACGGGCGGTCGAGTGACTTGCTTCGTGAAGCCGAGGCCGACGAGGAAGACCTTCAGGGACGTGGAACAGGCTCCTTCCTTTCATCGGGAGACGGCCAGCCTTCCTACGAGCCATTGCCAGACAGGCTTTCGACTGCGCACCGTCCTCCTCAGCCTCGACAAACGCCGCTTTACTTTCGACCGAACGAGCACCGCATTGCAAAGTGAAGAATTATCGCAAAGCAGAAGACCACGTCTTTCTGCTGGAAAATTGGGCGAAACTGGAGCCTCGGATGGCCTGTGGGGTTTTACTACGCACCACCTAGCAACAGAGAGTACTCGACGGCAGGCCGGGGCGAGGCCAGAATTTGAAAGAAACACGTTTCATTCAGCGGCTAGCCTGAATAATTCTCATTCACGGTGCCCTCGGTTCCCCGTCTGCGCAGTTTCTATTTCGTCTGGCTCGCGAGTCTATCGACTTCTTTCAGCCACTTCCCTTTGTTCCCCTGCCCTCTTCCTATACACACGTTCCGCGTCTATCTTTTCACGCGGGGTGGATCCTCTGCGAGGAACTAGGTGCGCAGATATATGCTCGCGGAATTTTCGCCTTCGATTCCTCCGCTTCCAGGCCGCGCTTTCCCGAGCCTATTTCAATTAACAGCGCGTGTTACCAGCGCGCAATTAGCTGGCCTATCAGTAATTTCTCGCGGTAGGCATCCTCGACGCTCCCCACTCCGGTGATCCCCGCTTATTAAGCATCCTTCATGAGCCCAGTGCATAATGGCAGCGGCTAAGACACACCGTAGTTCCTTTGCTCGAGTTTGCCGCACACCTGTCGGCGATCGCACTTACCGGGAGGTTTACTTATGTAAATGCCCGCTGGAAGGAGTGGCTGAACGGATAACGGAGGAAATACGTCGTTTGATCTAACGAATCTACCATCCATTGTTCCACGATCGCGCCACTTAACTCGCGTCGAAACACAGAGCGCGTGAAATACAACGCGGAGCAGGAATGCAGCTCGCCTGTCGTCGCACTTGTCGAATCTATGGGCTGAATCGACGATAGCAGCCGACAGAATCAACCGTCTGGTACACCTGTCGATTGTCTTCGTTAGACGACGCGTTTCTGCAAACGCGCCCTTAGACGGGAGAGAGTAGGGAGCAGATGGAGAGGGCTGCCGTGCAACTGCTTGCGCGACAACCGCCCACCGTTGTCTCTTATCTTGCTCGCAGCAAAGCGATTACAAGCAGCGGCTCACCGTCGCCCATAAATCCCGGTTACGATGTTAAGGCGTGAAACGGTTCGATCTGGATCGCGGCGACCTTAATTCCGCGGCGCGACTCGATCGGAGAGACTTCAACCCGCGCGCGACACAGAGATCCCAAGTGCCCGCGGATGACGAGAAACGAACGTTCTCCTGCCGGCGTTTCCCTCGCTACGGTCGTTGAGTAACCAGCCGGGAACGAACGTTCAGCCACGTGAAAATTATAGGAAGCGGAAACCGAGGAAAACGATATTACGTGCGCGGAACAAAGTATTCCGCGGTGCACTTAACGCTTTGCCAGTTTACCGAGTCTGGCCGCGTCCGTTCCGAGAGCCTCGCCCGAAGTCTGCGCCTCCACCAGTTTTCCTTCGAGAGTTTCGCCATACGAAGAATTAACTGTTCACACCTCGTTAAACCGCTAAACGAATCAAGGATCTACGATGGCAAGGGCAGATACGTAAGACTGGTCGTTCGAGTGAACCCTTTGCCAAGGATGAACCACTTGGGCTTGTTCAGAAGCGGATTCGCGGGAGGAGCGCTGCTTTTCATAGGGGACAGGATGGAAAACGCAAGCGGGTGTGTGTTTTTCTTGTTAAAAAAAAAAAAGAAACAGCGAGCCCCCGTAACGACGAGAAAAGGGCAGAAAGGAAGGCGCAGCGGGCTACCGTGCGCGACGGCGACGATAAATGGCGTCGGAAAGCCCAAGAGGAGCGACGACCTGGCTTGGAAATCGTGACCCCCTATTGTTGCGCCCACGAGCAGGCTCTTTTTTTCAGGTTGCTGCTGGTGCCAGGAGGAGTAACGAGTGGAGGACCTGGTCGGAGATCATCGGAAACATCTGTCGGGGCTGGAAGAAGAGTGCGCAAGTGGTGACTACCTCGGGAGAAAGGCACCCACGCTTTCAACTTTTCGAAGGGGACCAGGACACGTACCTGGCGCAGCTGCGATTCCAAGAGGCTTTCGGGAATTCACGGTGCACCTTGTACACACACGGACTCGCACGAAAATATTTTTCCCGGGCGGGGGCCATTGTCGTCTCTTTGATAGCAAGGTAAATATGGCCCTGTGGAAGGTACGGGACACAGCCTTCGAGGCTCGGAGTTCCAGGTTCGAGGCTCGGTCCGCCTCCGCCCAGGAAATGTAATTTACGAGGTGATGTGGGGATTTTCTGCAATTGCGACCGAGCGAGCTGGGCCAAAACAGATCTCAAGCTTTGTCAGGTCCCTACGAAGGCAGATTTTTTTAAGTTTGTTGCAAGACACGTAGGTTAAAGTTTTTTTTGTTACAAATAAAAAAAATAAAAAAAAATAAACAAATAAAACAAATTAACTGTATTCGAAAATTAACATTTTTCGTCGAATAAATTCTCATTGAATAAAAAAATTAACTTGATTTTTCGTCGAATATTATTCGTCGAATATTATTCGTCGAATAATCTAAGGATGTTTAGATATATGGATCACTGATTGCGATTAGGAAGAACGTGACGAATAGGTCGCAGGTATTTTCAAGCATCTAAAGAGGCGACGTCCGTTGGACGGTCGGAAAGCGACAGATGAGATCACTGAAAAGGGGATGCTCGCCTTTAAGGTTGCCTGAGAAAAGTTCATCGAACCTGCGGTGCAGGCAGACGCATTAAAGAGTAGCCTGCGCGGGTGCAGCAACGCCTTTGCACGTTCGAGGGCTGCGAGGTGAAAAAGCGCGTTAAGCGAAAGGGTCGGCCAAGTGTTATTGAAAAAAACACGGCGGACTCTTTAACAAAGAGTTTCAGCCACACGAGCAGGGCTGGGGGAAAAAGGCGAAGATCAGCCCTCTCGCGTGTACGGGACCGGCGTCTCGCTCGGGCGAGAACGAGAAAAACGAGGAATTGGAAAATTCCCCGGGGTGGCTGGCGAGAGGACTAAATAAACGAGCACTTTAAACGCGATTAGAGAACTACCGCGTCGGAAAGTGAGCTTTCTAGCGATTAATTGCATACTTGTGCACACAAATACACAGAGTCGTAGAGGTGGCGTTTAAAAAACACCATCATCGTCGAAGGTTTCGATACACGTACCGAATCCACCCTCCGATGTTATGCTCGCCGATAGCTAAACACCTAACACCGTGTAAGAGCTAATGGCCACAGAGCAATTCCTTCGGGGTAGCGTTGCCTGGACGAGGTACGAGCTCGGCCAAAGTATTGGAGGGAAAGCTCGAAGCCCGCAGGAGGCGCTTTCAGCTGGAACCGCAAGTAGAGCTATCCCCCAGGTTGCGCCCGTTCCTCCGCTGAACCGTGCACGAAACCGATTTCTCTGGAAACCGCAATAGGGAAGGACCAGTGCGGACGGTAGTCAGCACGTCAGCTGTGACCGTAGAGGCATGAGCGAGCGTACGAGCGAGCGAATGTCCGATCGTTTGGAAGTTTCGCTCGCCTAGAAAGGTCTGAAAGTCCGAAGATCGATAGATCGGCGGTCTGATTGCGTGCTACCTTTCCATAGGTCAGCCGCTCCTAAATCATAAGCACCTCGGTCTGATAAAGTACGAGGCGTCGTTTAACGACCGCTTAATTGCGTGTCAATTAATATCAGCCGAACGAACGGGGCTTTTCATACGTCCAATAAAACGATTCCCGCGTCGCGCGAGGCCGGACATGCTTAATTCCGACGAGACTCGCGGAAAGTCACGCGCTCTCTTTCAGCTCGTCCTTCTTTCTGATCGCCGGGGTGAATTGCACGCGTCCCGACGTCCGTCAGCGTCTTCGAATCGGCACGTCCCGAAATATATTCCACGAGACTCCAAATCTCGCGGAATTGCATCGGTCCAGTCGTTGCACTCGCGGTATCCAAGGTTAACGATCTCTTACAAAAGGGGCTAAAAAAAGGGCCTGCAATTTTGGAAAAAAATAATCGCTGACGAGAGTGCCAGTTGCTACAAAACGATCGCTGTTTACACGGAGTGGTGCGCGTCATGAAAGCGCCGAGAGAGCGCGTTGGAGCGGATGGAGAACGCGTTTCCGGCCAAAAAGTTCGGGCGGGAGAATGTCGCCGCGGCCGGTTGCTCGTTTCGCAAGCGGCGCGAGCGAGAGGAGATAAGCCGAGTCGCGTGCCAATCGCTTCCGCGTTTCGTACCGTTATTAAGCGCTGGCAGCATCGACGCGAGCGACGAGAAACAGCAACGGGGCCTCGAGCGAAGGCTATCGGCCTGGGCCGTCTCATAATTCTCGCTCCTTTTGACGGGAAGCTGAATTTAGTTGTCTCGCGACACGCCTCGGCCCGTCCACGCGCCCCTTGCAACCTAGCTGCGGATTTATTTCTGTCCCCGCGGGGCAAACGATTGCCCAGGAATTCGCTGTTTCGCGTCGGGGAATTCCTTTTTCCCTGAGAGCCTCTTCCTTCATCGAGGGAAGAAAGGTCGAGGCGACTCTCTGCCTAAGCCTCCGCGGTAACAAGTGGAATTCGAAATAATTCATGGAAGAAATCCCCCTGCGAGGGCATAAAATCGGTGGAGGGATACGTGTGCGATCGAGAATGCGCTGCAACGGGGCACTCGGTATTCTGGAAATCGGAAAAACGCCGGGGCCTTCGTTGAAACGACCGATCAAACGATTTAACGACGCGTAGGTACCGGATTGCGCGAAATTAATGAGCCCTGAAGCCTCGGCGTTCGTCGATCGTTGTCGCGGGCCAGAAGATCGGCCCAGCGACCTCAAGATTCCTCCCATTTTATGTCATATTCCCCGCATTTGCCTGGTTGAGTAGAAAAGTGAAGAGAAAAGTGCGGTGCAAGGTGAACGAACTTCGCAATCTGACGAAACGTCAGTCGACACCGAGGCACGGAATACTCCGCGAGTCGCCAAGTAGTACGGACTAAAATTGAGCGGTGCACTTATTCGCGGGTCATCGAGCAGCCACGACATCGTCTGGAAATTGAACGACACGCTTGTGGGGCGCTCCATTTCCGTGGAATTGCGGCTAATCGTTTATTACACCGCGATACAGAGAAACGGGGCGATCGCGATCGCGATACTAGCGCGAGCCGCACGCCAGTAAGCTTCGAACGGCGGCGTGGGGCACGCGAAAAATGTCGCGCGAACAGGACTTTCACTCGGCCAGAGGGGGGACGAAAAGAAGTGTCGAAAAAATCCACGCGCCAGGGAAACTGGGGCGTGTGCGTATAATCGATCAAGAATTATCATTCGCAATCTCCTTGGGATCAACCTTGCTTTCGTTGGTCGCATTCCGGTCCACCGATAGTCGCTGTGCCCTGCTCTCCTAGCCGCCACCGCGCAATATGCGTCGCTCCACCGGATGCTAATTAAATGCACCGTGGTCTGCAGTTTTCAGGCGAGACGAATTCAGCCGAGTAGCGCAGGCACCACTCGAGTTTCAAAGGAGCGATTCGTTGAAACGCGCCGAGCTGATATCGAGTGGAGACGCTCCTGGAACGGGAGCAGATCGCCACAGAGCTGCTGGATAAAACCGATGAATCACGGTAATGCGTTTGCGCTCGTGAAATTAATTCGAGGATCGCGTATCCGACGCTCGGCGAGACTCGACGGGTTATGCCAGCCGCATTAACGACCGACGAGCGTGGAAAGGTGGAACAAATGACACGGCGATGCTGGAAAACCGCGGCAAGCAACTTCGCAATATCCAGGAGAAAGGACTCGGTTCAGAGACCTTGAGGTTTGATGGAAAAGGCAGACCGACTCGTTGACAGATTGATCGTCCCACGAAGGGACCTGCCTGGCCACCCACGCGAGCGCAACACTACCACGAATTTCAGAGCGGAGTCGAGTTTGAAAATCCTTAACCAAGCAATCCTACTTTCGCACCTTTTTCGCTCCCGCCGCGGTGCTCGTTTCGCGGAAGGCCTGACGAGAAATATACGGGAAGGAGGAAGCGAGCGCAGCTGCCGGAAGGGTAAAATTGGATTCGCGGCGCGGCGAGATGAGTTTCGGCCAGGATTTCCCGTGCAACGCGTGGACCAGCGCGAAAATAGAGGAAAGGACTCGTGGCCGGGGAAGGAGCGCTGCGACGATCCGAGAAGAGTTCTTAACGAGCCAGGAAAGCCTTCGAGCGGTCTGAAGTGGCCGGTGCAACCGAAGCGACCGATGAAATTACATAAACGGCCCGCTCGATGGTCCTTGTGAAATGGCTCGCGTCATTCGAACCCCTTTATGCGCAATCGAGCAACGGGGGAAAAATCCTACCGCTGCTTATTATTCCCCCGCCCCTTGGATCGGGCATTAGCGAAATTTATAACCGCCATTGCTCGCGACCTCGGTTGCAGTTGAAGAGCTGGGACGAGGCTCGACCGGAGTCGTGGAAAAAGATGAAAATTGGTTGTTTCGCGGGCGCAATCGATGACATTTAACGTGACATTTGACTTAACCGCCTAACTGCGAAATTTCGCTCCTTCGGGGGATCGTTGCGGATCAAAGATCAATCTACTTTTCCGTGCCACGGTACTCATTAACTCCGATCCCCGCGCTCTCGCCCCTCTCGAGCCAAGTTGCAATTAGAAATTCAATTCCCCGAGATCTGCCTCTTACCGAGGAGAAAGGGTGGCCGGAGAGATAGATCGCGCGGCTGCCGATCTTCTTGTCCAAAATCACGTAGCGGCTGATTTATCTGGGTCTATTTTAACGCCGCTTTCGAGTCTCTCGTTCGACGCAGTCCTGTTGCAACGTTAAGAGTCGAGTCGTAATGAAATTATCAAAGCGCCGAATGGCGTGTGTCGGCGAAGGGGCTCGGATCGTGGCTGAATTTTCGAGTGATCGACATCAAGATTCGTCGACGAGATATACACAAGTGGCCAGGATATATTTCGTGTTATCGTGCGATTATTAAAGACGACCCACGCTCCACGCTGCCGTTCGCACGCCGGCGGCGAGTCGTGCGTGCACGCATTCGCGAGCACCCACACGTGGCCGAGTGCACGTGCACGTGCACCTTCTGCGTCGCTCTGAAATTAATAATGGAGCGAGGATATACGCGGTCTGCGCACGGTCACACCGCGAAACAAGCCACCGACCCGTTCTACCGGGTGAACCGGGCGAGAAAGAGCCGCGGAACGTCTGTTTCTGATCGAGCGCTAGTTCCTGCGAGATCTGCACCGGAGAATCTGAGCGGAGTTAACTGAAACTGACAGTGGTTTCCCTCGGAACGGAGTGCAGTCGCAAGCAGAATTCAAAGCAGCGCGTTTGGACGGGAGCAAAACGGAGAGCAGAGGTGCGCTACGCTATTTTAAAACCTCCTAATTGCGTCACGGGACTTCAAAGGCTGCAGGAGGCAAGAAGCGGCAGCCGAGGTCGCGACACTTCCGCCCCAGGCATTCTAATTAAAAATTACGAGCCGTTTAACGCGAGGGCGTGGAGTGCCGCGTAATGCAATCGCGGCGCGAGCGATGAGAAACCTCAACGACCGTCGCTTCTGCGGGACGAAATTCCGATGAAGATAATTCCCGAGGAGACGGTAGCTGTGCTTGTTTCTTCGTTTCACCCTGTACCCGCCTGTAAAGGCAGAGGAAGCGCGAGTGTGCGTGTCGGCGAAGCCAGCCATTCATGACCGTTCTCCGGGGGCTCCACCTTTCGACGACCTCGCCGATCGATCCACCTCCGCGACCTCGTCAGGATTTTCTGAAAACGCGGATTCCACCCCTTGCTACCCGTGTGACACACTATCCCCACTGTGTGTGCTCTGTACGAAGAGGGACACGGTTGGCAGCAGCTGGTAGCACAGTTCGGCGCAAAGATTATAGCAGTCGTCAGGTTGGCTCACAAGCTTCTTCTCCTTTGTTTCCCGACTACAAGTTTACGCGAACAGTGATTAATTATCGATACCACTGCCCCGGTTACGAACTTTCCACGGCTTCTTCGAGCGTTCCTTTCGTTCGAAGGAGCCGCCGCGAATTATCCGAAGAACCGGCTGAACTTTTGCCCCTTCCTGACACAAGCCGCCTTCCCCGAACCATAAATACCGATGTACAAAGATTCCTAGGGCGAAGTTTCATAAATATTAACGACAAGTTTTCGAGCCGCGAGGCTAGCCTGCCATTGACGTCGCTCTGGCTCGAGCTCCGCCCGAAGGGTTAAATTGCACGTCGACCGTGATTTATTCAAATTCGAATCCCGATTTCAGTATCGGCGAACGTACCTCGTGCAGGTAGCGCGATCGATTGGCAGATACTTCCGGCCGGTAGTCGTTGGGAAAGGGTTAACGGTTCTCGTTCTAGAAATCGTACCCTCGCTTACCTGAAACAAACAAACACGATCTCGTGAAGAGTTCCGTTGAATTTTATTCGTGTAATAATTCAATTTGTGTCGCGATGGGAAACGTGACATTTGTCTTCGACGGGCACACGAAGTTTTCGTCCGCTCGCCTACGCGATGGAAGTCGCACGCGATCGCGACGATTACCCAAAGGAAGGAAGCCCCGCGAGGCTCGTGAGTCATTTACCCGGAGGATCGTGCTCGCATATTTGCATGCGAGCGCGACAATAAGGCGGGATGCGAGAGGTCTTCCGAACACAGTAGGCACGGGAGCGCGACAGACACAAAGGAAACGACGTTCCACTGCGAACGGATTCCTGGATCGGGGTGCACAGGTGGCGGTGCACACTGGGTGTCCTATTAGTACTTACGAGGGACGAGCAGCTCCTAAGCCAACGATCCACTCGGCACTTTCGATTTCACGAGATTCTGGAGCCTCCGCAGCAGCCGCGAACAGACCGAATGGCCGTGTAATCCGTAACACGTTCGCGGAGGAATAAACGGAAGCGAACAGCGAGCAGAGCTCCATTGTGATGGAAAGCAGCGCGAATATAAACCGACGTTAAAAGGCCCGAGCACCCGGTAGACCGCGGGCAAGTTCGCATCGTGTCTCGAGCAACCACTGGAGGATCATCCGTCGTCCTTTCACCCGTGCGCTCTTTTTTAATTCCCGGCTACCCCTTTGTGGTCGCGAAACTTTTGCATTTCAACGAGCGAACGTGAAACGTCGACGTCGACGGCGAAGTCCGCGACGGTTCCGTGTCTGGGCTCGTGGAAAAACAGGCTCTTTTTTTCGAAGGAGAGGCGGGACGAGGAACAGGGTACAATGGGGACACGGCAGGCCTGTTCCACTCTTTATTTTGCAATCGCAATTCTGCGACGATAATGCACCGCTCTCTGACCCCTTCTTCTCGCCGGGCATCTTCGTTCAGCTGCAACGGATCCGATTCGCTCTCGTTGGACGCTCCGAGACACGAGGGAAAGTGAAAAAGTGGGAGGATCGTTTGCAGTTTCACCAAGCGCAGGCTGATAACGAAGGTAGAAGCTTCGTTGTGGACTTTCCCTCGCTTTTCCTCGCTCCCCCGTCTCGTCCGCACCGCATCTAATTGCAGCGCTGACCCACGACCCGGTAACACGGATTTCGATCGTCCCACAGTCCCAGCCGTTTCCGTCGATCGCCGAGCGCGGCATCTTTATGGAAATCAACGGTGCCGATACGCCGGCGATCGCGAGAGAGATGGAGAGAACGCGAGAAGCGCATCGGGAAGGTCGGTGCAACGCGACAGAGACCGGTGGCGAGGGACATAAATACACACGTAGGTCGAACCAGTTGGTGTCTAGACGAACCGCGCGTGTTCTAGAAACAAACACCTCAAAGTTATTCCGGACGATCTCGTAAAGGTTAAGGCCTCGGGTTCGATAGCCCGAGAGAGCGGGTGCGTCCGCTCGGACACGGCCGCCGAATTTATTCGCTCCTTTCTGGCGTCCACTCGCTCGACATCGCGGCGAGTGAAGGGAACGCGTCGGCGAGCCGTAGTAAACACGCGGTGACGCCGTAACGTGTTTCTAAATTTAACCAAACGAAGTCCATACGTCGAAAAAGTGGACATTTCAATTTAGTTGCAGCGAGCAGGCAACGGGGCCTCGATATTTCTCAGAGGTGGCAGAAAGCTCCGTCGTGCGGTGGCCAGCGAACGAGAATCGATTCGCTGGTGTCGCAGCACAGGCGGGGTCGAAACCGGACGGTCTAACGATTTGTTAGCGCCAATCTAACGCCGGTTTTCCAGCCTTAATGGTCCGTGACGGCAGCGATTACATGCGGGTCAGGACTGCGCTCGCACGGTTCACGCGTGGGCACTGGCTGCTGCGAAATTTTCAGCTACCAATACGTCGAATGTTGGCTAAAGTTGTTGCAGGAGCTTGGCAGAGTTTAGAGAGGAAGCTTTAGCTTGAATGAACCATATCGATAGATAGGAGAGAGTCGTGTAGATATTCTTCGACCAGATATTAGCACTTTATTTGAATTAATCAATGAAAATCACAATTTTCTATAACCTATTTCGAGACTATATTGTTTACTCCATTGCTCTCGATTTTCTGAATTTTTCGTTTCATAGAAATTACAACTTTTTTACTTTTGCGATTTATCAATTCTTATTATTAAATTTCACAAAAATAATTTCCCTCCTCTTATTAAGATCCATATATACTATAAACACTTTTTTGAATTTCTGATTTTTATCGACTCTACCCCAAGATATAACAAAAAAACTTAGAGCGGTCGGTACTACACGACTCTCCCCTATAAGTAATAGCTTCCATTGTCCACGGTAATCGCAAGCTGGGGTCAAAGTTCTGTGATTCGCAATGGGTTTCCATCGCATCAATTCGCTATCGTTCCCGGTGCACTTGGAGCGCTCGCACCTGGACCCAGCATCCGCGGAACGTAACCGGCATTTCACCTTTAACTGAATTAAACGCTCGGCGCTTCACCGTCGCGCGCTATATTTAAACCAGATGTAGAAAATTAGTACGCGCGGCGGCTGCATGCGATTTGCATGCGCGTACCGCGCCACGGGCTCCGTTATTGTGGGCAAGGAAGGTTTACAGGCGTTTACAAACGCTCGAGACGTGCTCTCCCGCGTCCTTGTGTCGTTAACACGATTAGAAGTTGCCCAACGGCGGCGTGTGAGCGTGCTTATATTATCCGGCGACACCAAGTATGTCTGTGCGCTCTCTTGCAAAATCGTCAGTCCACCTCCGTAAAAAGCGCGATTCCGCGGCGCGAAAAGCCTCTCCGCTGCCTTGGCAGGCCCCTGCCACCGGCAGCTGAGAGCGGCGGCATCGAGAGCTCGTCACCTGTGATCCAGCTACCGATGGCCTTCGAGACCAGATCGCACCTGTGATCGACTCAGCCCCGTCTACTCGGAAACCGCGAACAACGGGGTAGTTTTTTCACGGATAACAAATGCAGAAACTCGCGGAAGGTGGAGCAGCTGAGGATATTAAATTATTCTAGCAATGAAAAGCGAACAGTTTCGCTGTTAGTGCTACGTGTTGTACCACGGTTCGCTATTTTCACTGTTATTCTACTAATCTATTTAGTAGAACTCGCGCGCAATGGCACTGCAAACAGTGCCTGCACGTGCGAATCCAAGACAGCTGCACAGTCGCGAAGTTATTCTACTGGGATCGCCGAAGCGATTATTTTGCCTTCCAAAACAGTGCATAGGGGAGACCGGGGCACATTGTAACAAAAAAGTTTTCACAGTTTTTTCTCGGAAGTGTTTTCTCAATCACGAAATAATTTGTGCGATTCACTACTTACATATGTGGTGACATCCAGCTTTATCTTAAAAAAATCTGAACCTTTGTTACAATGTACGTCAGTCAAGGATATATTGTATCACATTTGTTTTACTTATTTAAATACAAATATGAACACAGATAAACATTTCTAAAAAATCAAAATGAAATCATAGAGCTTTTGTCAATAAAACCGTGGATGCTAATATCGTCAAGCAGCTCATCGCATGCTGTGGATTACCAGATTTGTCGTTCAAAAGATTTCGCTTATGTTACAATTTACCCCGTGTTACAATCTGCCCCGGTCTCCCTACTTTGTCGAGGGCCAATTTGTACACGCGGAAAGATACACGTAAGGCCTTGAATTTCAATGATATATAATGGACGATTACGTAAGCAGCGTTCCGGGCTCGACGCCAGATCTTGCACGGTACATTGCTCAATTTTACGAGAAGTTTGGGAATACCCCGTGAACAGTTGCCAGAAGCTAGTGCAAGCGAATCTGCGAGACGAGAGACGACCGGCTGGTCCAGAATCTCCAAGTGCAGAAGGCATTCTCTGGTGATTTCCTTTCTGCAACGCCGAGAGAGGCTCTATCGGTATTTATAACGGTCCTTGATCGCGGGACAATCGCTCCCCCGTCGCAATCGTCTGGCTTTGTCGCCGTCGATCCGAGAGAGATCGGCCCGATCACCTGTGTCTTATTGATTCTAGCGCCTTTCGAACGGCTTGTGACATTGGTCGATTGGCCTTTCCTAAATACCAAGCCGCCAACCATGTCACGTCGCATAGTTAACCAACCAGTCGATCGGCGTGCGCATTCTGTTTACCGTGAACGAGCATTTCGTGGGCGACCGACCGTAGGACTCGACCATTCCGTATCCCACACCCGAGCCATGAAAAATCGTACTTTTCCTCGGCGCAGGGAGCGCTGGAAGGGGTCGCTCCACGAGATTCCCTCGTGCAAACGGTGCGAAAGGTGCACTTCCAGGTGCGAGAGGCATTGGACTAGAACGCCCGATCGCATAAGGAGGATCAACATTTGTCAGCGTGATGGAACACTCGAAGTTTCCTCGGTTTGCCTCGCCGTTCGCGCGCCACGCCAGTTCTCCAGGGTGTCGGAGGGTCTCGCCCAAGGTGTCGAAATTGAGCGGGGCTTACCGAGTTCGCCGGTGAAACGCGCGAGAGCACGGTGGCGCGATCCGCGCGCGATATGGGTCGCGAGTAAGAGGCGGCGATCGCCTTAATTTGTCATTAACGGCGGTGGAAAAAACGCGACAGAGGGAAAGAGAGCGGAGAGTCTGGGGCACCGTTCGATTCGTTGCGAGCCGAGCACGTCCTTGCACGGTGGCTCATTCATTGGCTGGTGCACTTGCAACGCGCGACACCGCGCGCAATCCGTCACTCCGTAATGAGTCAATGCTATAAATATTCTCACGCTTTTCCGACCGCTTTTCCGCTGCCTCTGAAAGTGTCTCTGCAGCCGAGTCCCCCGAGGCCGAGCGAGCGCGATCGATCTCCTAGGCGCGCGTGTGCTCGTTGCGCAACGTCGACCCGGAAGGATCGAAAACCCCCGTCTTCCAGGGGCACCGGCAAACTCCAGATACATCGTCATCGGTTTCTATCCCGCGAAAATTGCTGCGCCGTGTCAACATTCGCAACGATTGCCCGGCTCTCCGCGCAGACAATGGCTGCCAGCGAATATTCAGTGATACTGGCGCACGTTGCCCGCGAGTGAAAGCTGGTCAACGCGTAACTGACCTCGGTCACTCGTGACCAACGAGTTATCATTAATTAGCAAGGCTGGGACTCTCTAAAGATCGGTTTCACGGAGGATTAATGGCGTTAAAGGCGTCGGTTCGCAAAGAAGAAGACAGTTAACCGCGTTTCCCATGGACATGCCGCAACCCTATACCGAGTTCCACCCTGTCGCAAGACGACCGCTATAAAACCGTTTGAAAACCGGGTAGTTTTTCGATGGAACCGGTCCGACCGGTTCCAGCGACCGTAGAAAAGCCCTCGGGGCTCCTCGCAAACGCGCTACCCCCCTGGAACGGGGAAAGGTAACTTTTGTTTCCGCGAGGTTCCGTCTACACGACGAAGAATCGATGAAAGGGTGCTTCAAGGGGCACAGGTAGCTCCGCTCGAGCCATCAACGTCTTCGAAAGAGATTTCTATAGTTACCAAAGTAAACAGGCTTGCAACCCTTTAACGCGCACTTCGTTGCAATATAACCAAGGATAATGATAATAGTAGGTGCAACGAGGGAATACTCCAGAACGAGGCTGCTTACACCAAGAAGCTTCTAGAAGTACTTAGTTTCGATAAATCCATTGGAAAATGCCCGCACCGAGCCTGGAGCTCTGAGTGCACCTTTAGCTGCACGGTTGCAAGCGCTCGCAGGAATCGTACCACGTCAGAAGGGAAATCGACTAGCAGATTCGTTGACGATTCAGAGAGAACAACGCCCGTTCCGCGTCTCGAGAGGCTCGGCCTGCTTATCGCTGGGAAATGCCAGTGGAAAGAAAGAGGAGAAACGAAATCCGCTCGCTGCCAGGCCGCGGACCGTGCGTGGTTGGTTCAGCAGTTCGAAGGTTACGCGTGTGTGCTGGATGTTCATCGAGGAACGAGGCCGTACGCTCGCTAGGAAAAATTTACAAACGAGGTTGATGAGTTTTCCACGGCGACTTTCAACGCGGCTCTCTCGACTCGAGCGAGCGCCTAAGCCACGACTCTACCTGCCGATATTACGATAACTGTTCCATAAAAAACGGCGAAACGGGAATACAGGATGCGAGGGTCGATCGCAACCGCCACGGCTACGCGAGAACTTTCAGCCGCCCTGATGAAAGTGGCGGCCGCGGCGTACGAGGGAATAAAAAATTTGCACTCCCCGGAGTGGTCGAACGAAACTCAATTTCGAAGGTGCAACAAAGTGGAATTCCCGGACGTGTGATAACGCGAGATACCGTTTTCATATCGTCCGGTTGGTTTTCCAACGACATTTAGCTTATCGCCGCCGACAGCTGCGGGCTCTACGAGACACCACCGTCTAGAGCGAACTGGGCCACCGTAGAAATTGCGGTGTCGCGCGTCGCATCGCGTGCGGCGAGCAATATTTCGGTGCCTGCCTTTTGGACCTACGCCAACGGTCTCTTTTTTTCCTTCGTTCGCCAGGAGAACGCTGCATCCGTCCCCGTAACAAAGTAGCCACTCGATTACGCCTCCCTCGATTAGAGTCGAGGACATCGACGAAAGAGGACACGGAGGAGGTCGATCGTTTTCATCCCTGTGTGTCGCCACGGCCTCATTATCGCCGTTGTTATTCCACTCCACACTGCTCTTAGGCTTTAATAACGCTTCTAGCACCCTCGTGCCGCGGTGCTTCGTCCTGTGCTCGATACGCCGACGACAAAGATTAATTAATCCGCGCCGCGCTTCGAGGAGGCTCGCCCTCGATCGCGACGATGCTCGTCGGCCTACCGGAGGGTGTTTTTATCGAGCTCCCTTCGCCCTACGCGCTCGTCGATAGGTTATATAAAACTCGAAAGAAACCGCGAGACACGTAGAGTATTTCCGTTCGAGAACGGTCACGTCGAAAGGCACGCGGCAACGACAAATCTTGGCTTTATTTAATGCATTATTAATGGGGCATGCACGCCGTTGGCCATTTGCATCGCGACGCCGCGGGAGGCAGCGGTCGGCTCTCCTCGCGTGTCTTACGTAACGGTGGGGGGAATGTCTTTAAGGGAATTTCCCTTAAAGGGGCTAGCCGGAGGTAAAGGACACCGAGGAAACGTAACAGGGAGGAACAGCGAGAGGGTTGCCATTAAAGGGACATGCCTGACCATGAGCCACCAAGGGTCGCGGCCTGTATTGTTCGCTGCCCGACAAAAGGGTCTGTCCAACTTTTGCCGAACACAACCGTCCTTACCAAGTCTCTGTCGCCACCTCCCCTGCCCTGGAACCTAATTTCAACTTTATATTCCCGAGACGGAAGTTGCCCGCTACCCTTTCCCATCTGTCCTCTCGGAACTTGGTGGAAAAGGATCGAGGACGATACGCTCGCTCGCTAATAGCACCAGCGATCGCGCGAAGGACGCTCGAGGAGTGTCCGATTCGCAGCCTTCTCGCGGCGGCGAATGAGAAAACATGGGAACGGGTGAATTGGACGCGGCCAAGTGATTGTCGCGTGCAAACGTGGCCGATGGTCGGCTGATTGTTCGCGGTGTGAAAGGAAACGGAGAGAAGGATGGCGACCGCGAGCAACGGACTTTCTTTTCATTTGCCCGACGGAGTAGAATGACCCAGTAAAACAAGGATGAGGAAAAGCGTCGGTGCGGCGATTAGCCAAAGCGCCGGACCGCGTTTTCGTCGGCTGGATGGTCAAGAAAAATCGCTGGGTTGTATTATGCAGGCACACACGCTCGCGCGCTCAACACGCAGGATGCTGGGCAAGTGGCAAACAGGTTTTTCTCGTTCGCTTCGCCACGCTATCTCGCGACCGCGTGTCCGATTCAATTAGCGACTGTACAATTAACGGTCCAGATATCGAATCGCGCTCCCAGTTAAACGATCCTCCCGTTCGACGCTCGCTGCACCGTCTCCCCCCTGTTCATCACCGTTGATCCTTCGACGAATGTTCAGCCTGAATCTCATCGACCGAGCTCGAAGACCTGAAATCGGATGCTGCGCAGAGACCAAGCCTGGTTGCGTCAAGAGTTGCTCGCTTTAAAAGCAAGTGTTCCAAGCGAGGGACAGAGACATTCGTAAAAGCTGCGAGTGAGATAGATTGCCGATTGTAAGAGGTCTATTTGGACATCGAAGACGCTGAACATTCGAGGCAATTGCCGAGTAGAGTATCTCGAAAACGTTATGGAAATTTTGCGCGGGCACGTTCGATTACATAAGCAGGCAATCACGAAATGAAACCATTAGGATCCCTTTCGAAGAGCCTTGGCATTTGACGACAGACATTTCGGAGGTTTTCAGCGTGTCGCCTGGACGTCGATTCCGTTCTAATCCGCGAGTCGAAGACAACGCTTGCGTGATTGGCGATCCATCCTCGTGGCTGACGGGTCCTTCTTCACGGATCAATCGTTAAACTAGACCCGCCAGGACCACTTTCTAACGGCCCTCGATCGGCGAGGCGCGCCGATGGAAATCTCAGCCGATTCCAATTGAGAAACCACCGCCCGGGGACTTTCTCTCGTGCAAATATTAAGGCGATACGACTATCAACGATCATCGACGTTTCGCGGTCTCCGTGGATAGTTAAAGGATGAAGATACTTTTTCTGCAGCCTCGTCCGCGGTGATTTTAGTAACGGCAACGCTTGCGGTAGATCGAGCACATGCGTGTCACCGTCGGTACGATACGAACGAAAAAAAATCACGAAGACAGGGGGAAGACGCGTGGGCGGGCTTAATCAGCCGTCGAGCGATCAGAAACTCGGCGAAACACGGCGAAACAATATCCCTGGGACGGTATTTTTAGACGAGGAAAAGCTGAGGAAATCTCCTCTGCGGGAGCCACGGTGGAAAAAGTCGCCGTTTATTGGGAAATATATACTGTGTGAGCGCCATTTACTTCTAAAAGCTGATTGAGAAAAAAGTCCTCAAATTACTTTTATGCAAAAGATATTGTAAATAAATATGTATACAATATGAACCCAATGCGAGGAAACTGTACGAAGATATTTATTCAGTTTCAATTTTTGAATGTGGATTAATTATATCCATTTTAAGCCCTTGGCTTGGGTACTCACTTTAAACAGTGATATAACATATCAATGGTATTTGAAATAATCTCTCTACAACTTGAAACTGATTGCCGCTTAAATAATACTTGCAACAACTAACCCGATTTGACGGTTTTTAATTTTCGCCACCAGATTGCGGAGCGGAAATAAGAAATTACCAATAGATCCGCTCGCCGAGGTTCTCACAACGAAAACACGCGTGGGGTGGAGGATCGACGTAAGTGTGCCACGGGCGTAATAAAATAAACTCGTCGGAGCGTTAGGAAGGAAGGGAACGTGGGTGCTTAATCAAGTATTAATCAAGGAAGAAACCGCCGAGTCCGAGGGCAGCAGCCAATCTCCGCCGTATTGTCGAGTAATAGAGACATCAATAAGGAGGATAATTTCGAGCGTTGCGAAAAACTCCGCGGTGAAAATTGCCGGCCCCGCGCGTTTTATCGTGCCGTTTCATCGCTAGCCGGTTCGTTATCCAGCGGGGACAGTCATCGGCCCGTGACAGAGAGAAAAACCGAAGGTATTAACTTCGCTATTTTCTAATTCCAATATCGGTATTGTTCCAAATCCCAGCCACGAGGTCCAAATTGCTGTAAGCATTCAACAAGTTCCGTGGTGCCACTGCCGAGCAATTCTTCGAGTCGCCGCCCGTCATTTTAGGCATTTGAGCCTGGCCACGTTTCCTATCCGCGTCTGACCCTCCTCGAATGATTTACGCCGTTTGAAAGTCGAACGCCTCTACAAGCAAGATTCCCCGGTGGACTTAGAAGCCGGCGACGGGGCTTCTGGGGCTTTCACACTCCCGTTACCCAGGAATTTCTGAATCTATAGGTTCCAGTAAAGCCGAACTTCTGCGAGGCACCGTGGCTCGCTAACTAACGAATCGTGCCAGACGCGGGATAAGAGCTGGCTGATCCGAGGCGACGCGTCTCATTCGATACCCTTTCTTCGTGCATGAACGGAAGAATGGAACGAGTCCATCGCGATGGTTGCGAGGCGGCTCGCTGGAGAAGCGTTCCGTGGAACAATTACAGAAAACGGCACAGAGAGGCGCGGGAGGGAAAGTGGGAAACGGGAGCGTGGGCGCGCTAAATCGAGCAGAGATCGGCGTATCGCGGCGAGAAGCGACAAAGCGGTGTCTCGTCTCGCTGGGGAAACCTTGCGGGAGTTACATCATCAAGGCTACCACGGCGCGATCGTTGCGCGCGTCAGATGTCCGCGGGTGCATTATTCTTAGGAGGTGCTCCCGATGCATAGTGCGTAACCGCGGTTTCGCAGCTGACTTGGGCTGTTACGTGCGTGGGTGAGCGCGAGCGTTCGCCAGAGAGAAACGCGCCGCACACATACGGGCGAGAGCGTGCATTCCTGCCGGCGAGCGAGCTTTTGGTGGCAAGCGAAGTGTAACTCGTGCCTCGGCGACGTAATTAATCCGCGAAGCCAGGCCCTCGTGCCCTTGATACCAGCTCCGATATCGCGAAAATCCTGCCACCGTCGCGAGCAAATCTCGTTCCCCTCGCGAGAACTAGTTCAATTAGATCTCGCTTTCCTAAACGGTCCGACGTCCAGGTGCTCGATCGGCTTATCCAGGGAAAAATGCCGCGCCGCGCGATCCAGCACCGCGATTAGACTTCGCGAAGCGCGCTAACGAGAGATATTTTCCAGCGTTTACGCGGCTCGGTCCACAGGCCTCGCGAAGATCGATGAGTTTCTAGAGAAACTGGCTCCTCGCTGGGAATAACAGACCTCGGCGAGTGGAATCAATAGCTTCGATCGCGAGAGCTAAGTAGGTACTGATACTCGAATCTCTTCCCTCAGGTTCCAGACGACGCGGGGAGTTTCGCCGCAGTTTCCAAGCAGCCGTGGAAAATCACAGGGGTTGAAGAGTTGACGACCCTTTTGGAAGCAAAGTGGATTAGCTCCGGGTGGCCGTGAAACTGGTCCTCCAAGCTGCGAAATCGCTGCCACCAAAGTTTTGGCGGGCGATCGGGCAGACGGCTCTGCGTTGTTCCGCGATACAAACAGCGTTTTCCCGGTGCACGGCGACCGGGGAGCTGACAGAAGTTGGCGAAGAGAGGCTCTCCCGGGAGGAAGGACGATAACGAGAGAAAGGAGCCGCGGAGGAGGAGAAGAGAAAGGAAGAAGAGTGGACGGAGGTGGTGGACACGTCTTATGCATAATTCATGGGGCTGCCTTCCATGTATATTTTCGTGTTTAAATATTTGAATACCTCGTTCGCTGCAATACCGAGAGAGCGGGTTAGGAAAATATTCCGTCGCTTATTCACCGTGGCTGTTGGCGCGGTAGAGGCCGAACGTAGGATTCTTCCATCGTTCGCGGCGCTCGCTTCTTTTCGGCCCCCTCTACGGCTTTCTCTGGCTTGCTGGCTTCTCCCTCCGTGAAAGAAGATTTCATCAGGAGTCGCGATATTTCCCCGAGCTGTGTCGTATTGTTACCGCCTTTTTGTCGGACGGCAATAAACCGAGGGAACGATAAAAGAAAGCGTTTACGAGGCCGTGGTATTTGAAAACGGGAGAAGAAAAAAAAGACACCGGGGGGGGGGGGGGGGGGGGAGAGGGAGCCTGACGGTTCGCGTCCTCGAGTGACACACAGGGTTTCGTCAACCTACCGTCGATTACTTCTACGCTCGTACGCAATTGTTCATTGTTCAGCGAATAATAAGGTCGATTAGGCCTGTGCGTCATTCTCACTCTGAGAACTCGCGTGTCCCCGACAGCTCGCTCTTCTAATCCTTCCCTCTCCCTCTCTCTCTTTTCTATTCCTCTCTTAGAACAGTTTCCAACGATCGGTGCTCGTTGAACTCTCAACTCGTTCCGAGAAACGCAATCTTTTCGCTGCTTTCGATCGACCGCTGCGGACCTCGCCGTGAGCCCCGTGGACGACGCCGACGTCACGGTACACCAGGCGAGACGCGGTCAATGGATCGCCAAGTCTTATGGGAAATACGGAGCGTAGCGGAGTTTTCCTCGGCAGAAGGCGAGCAGAGAGGTCGGAGCATTATGAGCGAAGTTATGGCTCCCATGGTAGATCCTCTCCTCTTGTATCTACGAATCGACGAGACTCCTTTCACAGAGCATCGAAGGGGAGACACGACGAATCAGCTGGCGGGGAAGAGGAGAGACGAAAAAAAAACAGAAGTGAAGAGAGAGAGAAGGAGCAGCCAGGATAGCTAGGGTCGGGTAATGGAAGGGACGGAGAACAATGTCGTGTCATCGAGCAAATCGCACAATACTGCTCGCCCGGCACATAAAGTATGACGGGCCGGAGCGACATTTCGCCAGAATTCAGCCAAATATTCGTATTTACGACGGCTTCATCTTCCGACGGTCGTATAAATTTTATATACGTTTCGGAACAGGCGGCGATATAAATACACGGCGGGACACGCCAACTCCGTGCTCGTCAGAATGGCTTTGCCTCTTCCGAAACGGACCTTCCTTCCTCTCTCTGTCTCTCTGGATGCGAGCGACGCGAGTCCGCTGCGCTCAAGACGGATTTCGACCTATGTCGCTCTCCCTTAATAGCGTTTAATTGCAATTACCACCGACGTTGCGAGCACGTTTTCCCTTGGACCTTTTTGCCGCGCACAGTTCACCATTTTCCTCCGAGCCCCGAAACGTCGCGCCGCCAAAAGAAGCGAGACCTTTCCGGCCGGTGCAGCTGGCGCTTTTAATTAACGACGATCGCTAATTCGCCCCGATAATTGTCCGACAGGCAACAATGACAGCGGCGATGAAGAGCGTGCTCGCGAAACGAGACCGCGATAAGCGAACACGACTAATTACACGGACTTAATGAGCGAGCCCCGGTTACGATAACGAAGGGGGAAGAGGAACGCGGCAGCCACGTGGCTTCTTATCTCTCGAAAGAGGAGTCCTCCTTGCAATTACTGCCCGTCCGCCTTTTCCACAGGAAAATGTCCCCGAGAAAGTTATCGCTGGTAACTCGAACGTGCCGCTATCGGTCCGTCGAGCAGCGAACTCTTCCCCGGCTCGAGGCGAACCCTCAAGTGCGAGCGTATTCGACGGAAGAGAGGGACCGGTCGTCGGAGCAGCGATTCGGTTAAACGAGCTTGGAAAAAAAAGCCTGTAACGATCGCGCGAGCCCCTCGATGAGAAAGTGCACGCTACTGGGAAGGAAGAGACGAGCCCCGAAAGTAGTTTTCCGACGGCGGTACACGCGCAGGTAGCGAGCGACGCACACCGGTGTACGCGCGAGTAAGTGAACAAGGTACCTGCCTGCAAACACGTACCTGAATGCGCCACCGACGGTACAAGGGATTAATGCCTTTTCAGACGCTCGGTAGCATAGGAGATTAGCTATAAAACCCCCTTCTCGGCTTCTTTCCGCGGCCGGTTTTATTCCACCGCTCGTTCATTCCCAGCAGATACGCAGAAAAACCCAGCCTCGTTAACGCCAATGGATCCTTCTTCCGCCTCTTTGTCTGTCTGCCGGGGGTTGATGTCGAGAGGACGTAGCCAACGAAGTGCCAACTTTAGCCGCGTCCTTCGATCGTGCGCAGCTTGATCGCTCGATCGAAGCAAACCGTGTCGACGAAGCTCACGCGGTATCCTCCCACGTTTCCGCATTCGTTGGAATAAAAAAAACAACGCACCGTGTCCAGGTGATCCTCCGTGGATGGGTGGAACATCTGGTGGAGGCCACGAGCGTTCTGCCGATGTTATTAATTCGTTACAGCCGCGCCAATTTGTCGGGGACGCAGTCCGATAACGGGGAAGCGAAGTTATCGCGAGCTACGAGCAACGAAATAGGATCAATTTGTTCCGCGAAAGGGAAAACCGGGGGGTTGTTGTAACCGCTGGCGGCGTCCGGCAATTTCGACATTCGCCTGGTAGATTCGGATCGGTGGAAACGAGCGGGGGATCACGCTCGAATAACTTTTCGGAGGATCGCGAAACATTTGACGATGAGCTCTGGTTGTCCAAGCTTTTCGCTAGAAGAGAACTGTCATAAAAGAATGGGAAATAGGGTAATGGGCCCAATTACTGGCACTTTAAGCGTTGACGCTGACATTATTTTATAGTTTTGTACTTATAGACTAAAAGTATATGTTGTTCTTGTTATTTATTGTTGTTTAATATGTTTACTTGATGAATAAAGTTTGTTGGATCTTAAAACTTCGATTTTTATTTATAAATTCATCAAGGTATTTCTGTCAGTGTCCCTATTACTGCCACTTTATTTATTTTGCTTAATAAAAATATAACGTATAAAGAATAGTGTACAACAATAATATTAATATCAATATTATACGTTATATTTTTATTAAGCAAAATAAATAAAGTGACAGTAATAGGGACATCTACCCAATTTCTAAAATATATTTGAGGATCGATTATTGACACCCTTCAAATGTAATTGACTGAATTACTGACAGCCCAATTACTGCCAGCTAACCCAATACTGTTCATGTCATTTTAAGATTATATCGTCTCATGTATCTACATGAGCAACTACTGCTATGACAGTAAAGGCCGACATAGACGCCCCTTCTTTCTGTTCGGTTTGCTTGTACAGTCAAAAGTTGTAGGTAATTGCTTTCATGCCAGGAAATTGACAGTACGTATATACTAAATCGTCCGATTTGTGGACACACACGCCTAGTCTTGCATTATAACTTTTGACTGTACAAGCAAATTGAACGGCAAGAAGGAGCGTGCATGGAGGCTTTAATAGCAAAATGCTTGAAACGCTTGCACCAATCAGTGTCACTCAATTAATAAGTAAAAAGATTTAATGAATCGTAGAATTCGGATCTTTATTACTTTCTATGATGCTTATATCTCCTAATGTCCGCTTAAAATTTTCAATCATTTTGTCCAAATTATCGAAGAAAAAGTCAAGTGCTGTTTTTTGAATCGTATAAATAACAGTTTCAATTATATGCTGAATTATTTTTATGCGTCATTTCACAAGATTTACTCGTTATTTTACGTAAAACAGTTTTGGGTGACAGTAATCGGGTAGGTGACAGTAATTGTCAAAAAATATCGACGATATCTAAAGCCATCTCTACTATCGACCGAACAGTTTCGGCGATGCAAGACCGGGCGTCGTCGGGCGCGGGAATAATTACGATCAATGGGATTAATTAGAGCGTCGAAAGCGAAACGGTGGCTCGAATGTCGAGCGCTCGGACGGTCCAAAGCCGGTGAATTCGAGGCAAAGGAAATCAATGGCGGATTAGGGATGGGGAGCGCGAGACAGAGGGGTGTTGGGTCGGCGGCGTAGGAACGGGGTTGCAGGCGAGAAGGGGGCCAGCCAGCGCTTTCTGCGGATGCCCCCTCGCGATCGTTGCCAAGGGACGTTTCGACGCGATCGACAATCCCAACTTCGAACCACTCTCTCTCTCCCTCTCTCCGTATCTCTGTGCAGTCGTTTGCATAAGCGTACGGAGAAAGAGAGAGGGAGAAAGAGAGGAGAGAGAGAGAGAAAGAGAGAGAGAAAAAAGTGGCGCGACGTTGGTAGCGCCATATGGCCGTGGGCGAGACTTCCTGGCTCGAAATTGAAACACGTTGGAAATATGTACGTACGTTCCAGCCATGGAGCATTTATTCGAGCGTAATTAACGCCGTGAAATCGTCGATTCCTATCCGCGTATCGATGAAATACGATTTCTCCGCCAGAGACAATTTACATATAGACCAACCCCCGTTCTATGGAGTAGCTACGTAGAACACCAGACTTCCTACTACCTTCTTACTCCCATTTCAAACTTGCTCCAGACCTCTAACGAGTTAACAAACCGAATGCCGCGAGAGTTGCGCGCAGAACTAGGAGGAACTTGGAGGCAGCCCTGGAACAAGAGGTTCGCGGAGCGAGTTGACTTCTTACACGTGTCGTGGAGTATCCATCGGGGGTCGGATGGTACGGGCGTCTAGGTTAGGTCGCCAGTCACCCAGGGGGGATGTTCCACGACCGAACTCACCCTTCTTCTCCCGACTGTTTCCCTGGCTTCTCCACCCCTGCGGGTTCTGCTCTGCCCTCTCGGTTCGTCCACGGCTCGTCATAACGTCTCGCTCCGACACGCGGTTCCCCCTTTCCCCCGACGGCTACCCCCGGTTCTTTCGAACCCTCCACACCCCCGCGAGGATCAATACAAACCGGCGGTTATCGTGCCGATACTCGTCCGCTCGTCGAGCATCCCCGAAAAGCTTCCGTGAAACCGCGCCGCCAGCGGGGTGGCTCGGTCACCCCCCTCCCCTGCCGTTCCCCTCGGTTTTTAACAACAACAATCATTCCGTGGGACGCCGCCGCTGCGAAGGATAACGAGCGAGCCACGAGAAAGTATGCCGGCTCGCAATTAGACGTAGTACTACGCTCTCGAATAGGGCTCGGCCCCTCTGCCAGAGGGAGCGTTTGCAAAAGAGCGGCCCTCCTCCTTTCTTCTTCCTTTTTCCCTCCAGCTCTTCACGGCCCGTTTCGCGTTTTAAATATTTCTGGCTGCCCGCGCTGTCGACGTTCCCCCCTCCCCGTTCTCCATTTTCGTTACAGGGGGGAAATTGATGGCTCGGTTACTCGTGGATTTCTGCCGCGGCGGTGGTCGTTTTTCTTTCGCCTCGCGGCCCACGAGCCGCGCTCTCGATGGAGCTATGTACTCTCTGGAAGAGATACGGCACGCTAAACGCGCTAAGTGGAGAACACGTGTCATGCATCCGTCGAAAGTTATTTCGGTGTCGCGAACCCGCCCACGGGGCCTTGATTTCTCGATAGCGACGCCGTCCTCTCGTGTTTTTCAACTCCTCCCTGCAGCCAGGCCGAGCGGATAGTCGACAGATGGAACGATAACAGTATCGTTCAATGGGACTGGCTAACGAGCAACTATTTGCTTGTTGGGTTCCTGCGGCCTTTCCGTGAAAGCTTGGTCAACGACTTTCCAAACGAGAAGGGTTGCGAATTTAACGACTCGAGGTTGACGATCGACTGCCGCGCGAACGAGTTCCAACTACTGCCTGGCCGTCTGGCATGCTCGACAAGGAAGCGTTGAATTTTTCACCCGAACACCGTGCGGGGCAAATTAATTAACGATGCCGCTTTCAACCGTCGATTAATTATGCCGATCGCCGGATGAGGCCCAACCCCCTTTCGATCTTCGATTACCCGCGAACGACGCTATTACGTCGGCTTCCTTTTTCCCCGCTTTCACCGAAAGGAGAGCCTGTTTGCGAGGATATCGCAGTGTATATACGCGACGAGGAAACAGCCAGGGTCGGAGGTTCAACGTCACAGCCGCTGTATATTGTTCCAACCCCTATTATACGGTCACCTAATGCACCCAGGCACACGATTCCAGCGGCAGAGCGTTGTTCGCGCACACAGGGTGGGTCCCTCGCGTGTCTCTCTGGATATTAATCCTGTTATATGACGGCAGCCGCTCCGCCTAGATTACGAGTCTGGGTCGGAAGTAACTCCACGGAATTAACGTGCTCAGACCTCGATCTTTCTGATCCTAGCGCCGAAGCTTCCATCAGCTGTGGAGGGTAGGTTGCACGCCCCGGAGCGAAAGTCTGTAGGAAACAGGGCGGATCTTGTTCGGAGGCTAAGGTACACGGGCTGGTTATTCGTTTATCAAGGGTTGATGCACCCTCGTGGAGAAGAGCGTCGCTGGCGGGCGTGGAACGAACCGAAAGTGCTTCAGATGTCGCTAAACGAAGCAGAAAATCGAGCTTACGGCCGAAGCAGGTCGATGTCCGAGGATGTGACTGCGCTTCGGCTGGCTCGCAGGCTTCGTCCTTCGCCAGCAGCACGGGCTGCAAGCTCGTGGCTGTCTAATTGTGCTCGTTCAATTAGCTGTGGCTATGTTCCGTGCTCCCACCCTGTCCTGTTCGCCTGAGATGTAATATTTCGAGCCTGGATACATCCCCGCAGCTGCGAAGCATACTTCCGGGGACTTAATTAAGCTTAAACACTTTGCACGGTGTTTGGAAAAGTTGCGAAGTTTCTCGTCACCGTGGCCTGGAATCCAGTCGACAATTATCTCTTGAATTATTCCGTAGCCAAGTAGACCTTTCCTCGGAAAGTCGTGGAATTAGTAATTCCGAGACGTCCGATGCGCTACGTGACCAGTGCGTGACTCCACCCCAAGGAATACTCGTGAATTCGTGTCGTTTCTATTTGCCTAGTCGATGAAAAATGCAATCAGCTTCTTTTTGCTATCGCGAATTCCGCTCGTGGAAACTTCCAAGACTTCGTTAACGGCGGCGACGGGAGGCGAGGGTGGTCGACGAAAAGGGGATCCTGCCCGTGAAACTTTCTATCCACGGTCTCGCTCAGCTCCTCTGACTGGGGGAGCCGAATAATCGCGCGAAATAATTGAAACGGAATGCTTAATTTACAGACGGTCGATGGTGCAACGGAGTTGAGGGATCCGGGCGAAAAATTGCGTTTCTCAAGACGGTAAGGCGGAGTTCAACGAGCATTCTCGTCCAGATCTTCCTTAATTCAAGCCCGAACACTTTGGACAGATGCTCTCCACTCGCTTTGACGGTGAACACGGTAATAAAATTGTAATTTCGTTCTCCTGAATGACACGGTTACAACCGTCCTCTGTTCTTGCCGTGGGCAATCGCGAAATGAGTTTATGAAACGTTGCAACGAAGCCGAAGGAACCGCGTAAGCGCGAACGATCGAGGGCTTCCGGTTTCGTCCAGCTAGCCGTGTCCTCGTGATTATCCTGTCGTTAATTATGATCATTGTCCCGCGACGCCGTGTGTTTTTTATCGGCCATATGGAGGCTCGCGGTGCCACGAGTCGTTTAATTGTTTCCGCTTCGCCTCTTTACCCAGCCGTTTCGAATCGGTACAGCTGACCCGCGTTGACCCTGATCAACCCTCACTTACGGGCGAACCACCTCCTTAACCCGTCTACCCCCTAATAATCCAGCACTCGCGATCCTGCAAACACCAATGTTCCTCTCGATCCAGTTCCTACTTTCTAAAAACTAAGCGAACACTACTTCTAACCGGAAACTTTTGCACGCCGCTGCGGCTATTGCAAGGAGGGGCGCAGATGTTGGAAACAGCTGGCCCCGCGAGCGCCGGGGCACTCGCGAACTCGCACACGCGCGTGACGTCAGCAGCAACGATTCCTGACAACGATACCGCACGGAGATGCATAGATTGAACATATTTCGTGATCAACCCCTCGTGCCCGGTTCCACGCTTTGCCAGCAGGCCCTTTGTCGGAGCGAATGTATCCAGGCAAAAGGATTTCGCGTCTGGCGAAAGGGATCATCCGCGCGGAAAGAGAACTCGCGGCTAACCGATAAATTGATACGAGATAGAGAGAGAGAGAGAGATAGAGAGAGATTAATTGGCTCCAGCCCATGCACTCCCAACTGAAACTCTCGTTGATGCAGTCGCAGGATCGCCAGCGGTGTTTACATATCGCGAATTTTAACGCTGTCGCGATCCCAATTACCGCAACGCGACAAATCCTCGCGGGCTACTGAAATTTCGAGGGTTTTCGCTGATCCTCGGAAACACCGCAACGAAACTGATATCTGCAACGGGCCACAGTGTGGAATTTCTTTCGCAGGATCGATTGCTGCGAAGAATTCGACCTTATTCCGGCGGAGAGAAACGGAATGCACGCGTCCTTGCGCATCGTTAATGACAATTCCAATGAATGAGATTCCAAAGAGGGGTCTCGCGAGAAGGAACGATTAAGAGAGACAGAATGAGAGGACGCTGGATGAGGAATGGGGAACGATTCGACGAATCTTTAAATTTACATCAACTCCAGGATCCATTTTCCTCCGCGCGGTTCTCCGAATTCCCCGCGATCGCTTAAATTATTACTCCAGCGTGGAAAGTCGAGTCACGTACTTACGAATAAAGGATCGTGACGTGAATGTACCGTGGCCTGGCTTACCTGGAACAAAGAACAGAAACGTTTTGTTAATTGCCTGGTAGAGTTGCGGAGAGGGAGCATCGATACGTCTCAAACATGATGTCGCGCGTGTGCCTTTCGAGTCCCCGTTTCGTTTCCACTGTGAGATCATAGATGGACATTATTTAAATAACGTATCAAATAAATAAATAAGTACATAAAAAAATGATTTGTGACGTTTTAAATAAAAGTAACTCTGGCTTCTTCTTATTTGAAATAAAAATAAATCTGTGTTATTTGTATTTGATGAGTCTCGAATAAAATTGTTGTCTTCTATTCGATATCAATTTTTTATTTGAAATACTTTTTTGCCCATCTCTGGGTAAGATCCATCGCTGGGAACTCGAGTGCAATCGAACACGATCGAACGGATCGAGAACGTCTACAGTGCTTCCACGCGTTGATTTCTTTCAGGGGCGAACATATGCGGGACACGTTAACCGGAACACGTGCGTCCAGCTCTGCGGTTTCACGAGGACAGAGGCCTCCGGGCTCGACGTTTTTGTCGCGCTCTGACGTTCGTTCTGCTGGATGCACGAGATCAAGTTCCCTGGGAATCGCTCGAAAAAGCGCTCGCCGTTTGCGAGGTCTCGCGGCGCTCGCGACCATTCGTCCGCGAACGGCATCCCTTCGTACGAATTCTGATTAAAATCGGAATTATCGTTAATCGAGTAGGACGCCACAGAAATATTGCCAACAAACAGTCCCGATTGCACGCACACCGCCGTGCGCTCCCGCACCGTTTAATCGCGCGATCGATTAGCTGCCGCTGATTTTCAACGATGTTTATCGCGTATCGCGGCTCCGCGATTATTTCGTTAATGGCTCCAACGAGTGAACAAGGGAATCAGCGATAACGGGTTGCCCACCCCCCGAGCGAATTATACACTCGATGCTCCTGTAGAGGATTATTTGAAATGAAAATTTCGCGCGCACCACTTCTTCCACGGGTTTCCGCAGGGTGGAGGTGGTGCGGGCGTCGGGCGGATTTGTAACTGGAAACGCGAGGCGAGTAGCAGGCCCATAAAACGGGGCAGGAAAGAGGGCGAAGGAGAAAAAATCCGCCTCGACCGTGTTCCTGGCGACATTTTATCTTCGACGTTTGACATTTCGAGAGTATTAAATTCCCTGGGTTTGCACGCCCACGCCCTTGTAAGCGACCGCCGAGGGAGAACGTTTCCAACATGGCGGCCAGCAGGCGAAAAAGAGCCGCTCCGTTTGCTCTCCCTCTCCCGCGCCCTGCTACACAACCAAACCTCTTCCCCTTTTTCGCCCGCCCCCTCCGCCCGTAACGAACTATTGTCCTACAGCACCGTGACCGCGTTTCTTCGAGAATGGATTCCTCCACGCTTCTTCTTTTCCCTCTGTCTCTCGCTCCTCTCTTTTCCGCCCATCTTTTTTTATTGCTCCCCGCGCCGTTTCGCAACTCGCTCGCGCGCGCAGCCTGTGCCCGCGTGCAAAACAAATTATGCAAGCGGATTTTCGTGCGAGAGGCGAAGGAGCCAAAACTAAAAAAGAAAAAAAAAAAAAAGAAGCGAGACAAGCTTGTTCGAGGCGATCCGGGCGATTTACGAGGTGTCGCAACCACGAGAAGCTTCCTCACGACGCGGACGTAAACAGACAATTTGTAAGCGGGCGCGACCAGCGCCGATTAAAAAATAATGGACGCCGTCGTCTCGGGGCCGACGCAGGGCCCAGCAATTTGGGTGCTATGGGTGCCGAACGTATTAGCCTAATTTTCGTATAAATTCTGACAGACAGATGGACAGGACCCACCGGTGCTCGGCAAATTTCTGCACGCGAAAACACGTCGATCGTAGTCGCTCCAGCGGACGGCCTGTTCTCCTTTTACCTCCATTCTAACTATTTATTTTTAATGATGATCGACGGCAATTATGGCTTGCGATCGCTGCCACGGACAATGTAGCATCCTCGCGTCGTGCCATTCTCAATGTCAGCGGCGAGAGGAGGCTATTGTGCGAATGGCTTTCGATTGTTTTTCATGTAGAAACATGGCGCTACGTTAACGTGCAGCAAGGACACATACGTTCACTGGAATAGTCGCTGATCGAAAAGATAACTTGCATAGCGAGGAATGAAGTATGATAGGGTCCAGCCACAGTAGTCACGACCTATGCTCCGGCGCTCTGTAGTCTGCTTAGGCTAGTAGATAAGGGCTTCGGCTCGCACTGCTTATAGGATTGGCTGGAGGACCGCTGTGGCGACCGAAGCGCGAGTGAAATTCGAAAGAAAGGACCGATTGGTAATGCGTAGCGTTTGGCGTGATTGCTTATAAAAGGGCTTCGTTTAATCCCTGAGAAAATACAGCGCCGCGACGACTACCGTGTCAGCACGTCGAACGTTACCACCTTTTACGAATTGAAACACATAGCAGCACGCCGAGCGAGCAGTAAGGTGTTAACGCGAGGAATGACGAAAGCCCGAGCCTCCCGAGGTACCCAGCCAGCGTTTATTACTTATTACCTGGCGACTTATTAGCGACGGCCATTGTTCGACACGCGCGTATCCATTTCGAGACAAATGCCAAGGTGAGTGGCGCGCGGGATTACGATTGTTGCAACTCCTCGGCCCGTAATTAATATGCGAGGGGTGGAGGGGCGCGCGTTAACGTCGTCGTCGGGAATTAACTTCCTAATTAACGAGCGCCTGTACGCCCCGGTATCACGGTGGCGGTGTTAAAACGAACGAAGATATACACGACGGCCGAGAGCGTTTCGCGCACCCGCCACCGGGCGTAATTAGAAAGTAAAGATCATAAATTTTTTAATTGTCACGCCGCCAGCGGATTTAATCGACCGTCCAGCGTTGCAGGCTCGACGATTTACGAGCGAGCACCCGCGAGCCACGATTTCGGGGGTCGGCTAGGCTGTGCTAGATCCTCGGCGTTCGATAGACCTCTGATACCGGCCTCGTTCAATCTCGATCTCCCTGCCACCGTAGAACCGAGCCGCGGAGTTGGAAGAAGCCGCCAGCATGTGCGCAAGATCCATCGAAACGTCCGTCCGAGGAATTCGAAATTGCCTCGGCAAGGGGAACTGGACGGATTTAATCGATCGTGCCCCGACATCCCCATAACTTAGATGCCCCGAGTAAAGGAGCACCGTCATAACGCAGGGTGTGCAGCGTGCAGCGTGTGCATCGCAGCCGAATCGTTCGATCGGTCGGAAAGGATATTTACGAGCGTGGCGCAGCCACCGCTGCGGTGGTGCATCGCGGTAATTTTCCGGCGACAAATCCCTGCCCATCTGTTTCCTTGCTCTCTTTGCATTCAGCAACAGCGTCCGCGGCTCGTCCCAAGGATGGCGAACCGGTTTCCACGCTCTCAGGACACGTCCAGCCTCTCTAGATCTCGCGTTCGCGCATCGTCGATTATCATATTAAATGGACCGGAGTGTTCGCGGTCATTGGGTTGAGGAGGGAATGCCACCATTTCCATCTGGTCCTGTTTTCTCCTTCTCCTCCGCGCGATCGCCTTCCCCTGCCATTTAGTTCTCACTTATTTGGCCCGTTTAACCCAAGATTCCCCTTAATTCGCTCGTCCCTCGATATCCATTGTTCGTTGAAATTCTTACGAGGCCGCGAGCCCTCCGATTCCCGACACATACGATTTACAAACACGCGTCGTCGCACCTGGCATTCGTCGCTGTTTGCGTACGGCCGGCGACTGGTAAACATTAATTAACTTGATTAAATATTGATGGGTAAATGATGACGGTTATTAATAAGCGCGCTATACCTGTAACCCTGCGCCGACAAGCGAGAGTTGCACGCGAGGTTATTGAATTCTGAATGGACTGCGCGTTGATTTTTTTTATTTCGCTTCGTGTTTTGATCGATGAAAAATTGGGATGGATAAGCACGGTGATTGATGGGTTCCACGGGAGCATCCAAGACAGAGGATTTCCATGTTTTCCTCGAACCGTAATAGAAAATGACAAAGGGGCAGGGGATTGTACCCTACAGTACCACTATTTCATCGAATCGGACATTATTACTGTTATTGCTGCTGCATAGTAGAGGGAAAGTTTCGAATCTATTGGAAAAGGGACACGCGGGGCCCTTTGAGTCGCAACCCGCGTCTTTCTCCCTGAATATACGCCAATATTTCTTCAGCCTTGCTTTCATTACCCCCCGACGATCCTTTTGATATCCAGCGATCGATTTCCCGGTTGTCAGGGATTAAAGCGAGCCCATTGTCTTTTGAAGTCCCCGGCTTTATCGACGGTTACCTATTTTACATTTGGTATTTCACGTGCAGCCACGCGGCTCCGAAGCTGTCGATGAAAAGTACCAACCATTCGGCGACTCTCCTCTTCTCACTGTACCGAGAGAAATGAACTCGAAGGACGGCGAATTAAAAAATGGTAACGCTCGGTGAAATATCTCCTCGCTGCGTTGGGGGGATAGGCCGAGAGGTCGTTCCACGAGAGCTATCTCGTTCAAATCAGTTAAGTGGCCGTGGTCCTCCGCCTGCAAAGGGAATCCGCAGGAATATTCGTCTCGTTCATTATCATAAGCCACATAACTGTGAATAACAGCCGACGATAACGAACCATCCGCCCGCCCTCGGAGGAGCGTTTTCGTCCGAGCCGAGTTTTCCGAATACGAGAGAGCGGTTATCCCCGGGCTGTTTGCCGCCGCGATCATGCCCAATGGGGGACGAGGAGCAGCGAGAAGGGGCAATAAACATTCCTGATAAACGACTATCAAACTAATGAGCATATCGTGTTTTATCTGTCAGGGGCGATAAGATTCGCCGCAGGTAAGCGTTTCCTTGAGCAATCACGAGCCACGAGCATGTAGTCGTTTCAGGGATTTACCCGACCTTGAATACGCTCCTAGATTTTTGCGCGTATCCAAAGCGCTTCCAGAGACTCTCCTTTTGACTCAGATTTCAATATCGAGATTCGGCGCGGTGGACTTCAAAGATTTACCCCGCCAAGCGGCACACGCGTTCAAAGAGGTACACAGGCCCCTCGCAGCGCGCCAATTGCGTAATTGGGGACAATTAGCCAGCATGAGGTGCGGCAGACGTCGGATTACGAATAATTCCGGCGCGGTTCGGGATTTCCAAGCACGGGGAAGCGAACGAACGAGCGCGACTACAATCGTCATTTGTTCGAGCTGACCACTCTTCGTCGCACCTATTGTGGATAATTCGACTCCTCTCTCTGCGAGCGTGGCCCATGCTCGATTTGTCGATTCCACGCAGCGACGCGTGTAGCCAGGGCCTCACGGCTCACCGTCGAGGAGGTTCCAGTCGGGTCCAGTCAGTTCTGAATGATAATCGGACGGATGCGATTGATTTATGAATACAGGAATGGCCGGTGCTTACTAGACGAGATTAATCTTCATTACACGACATTATCCCGTCTGGCTGCGTCGACCGGAGGGGTGCCCGCTTCGCTGTAGGTAAACTCGTCGATGATGACGGTCCGTCGACCATTCTCCGCTTTCTGGCGAAACAACCGCCCCCGCGCGTTGCTACTTGGATTTCGGGCTAGGGCAGCTTGCCCCTAAAACGTCTCGCGCCTCCGACCAGCAGGAAAGCCGAGAAGATTCTTCCCCGTCCTTTTCCCCTATTTCCATCTTCGAGACTGTTCAAATTTGCTTACGACCGTTAACCGAACCGTGAATTTCGTGGCTCGAAGCACTAATTCTGCAGAGTCTGCGCGGCTCGGGGGTCTCCTTCAATTTCGGGGAGGGTCGGGAAGCTCTCGCGAGCTGGGCGATTCAATGGAAATCCTCCGGGCCCGCAAGAGAGACGCGTCGCGAATAGGGATCGTATCGAATTTTCTTCGCCGCGGAGTTCGTTCGGCACCTGTGCCTCCCGCGTCGTCGATACGCGCGCAAAAGGAAACCTTGAAGGAGGAGGGGTTGCGAGCCGAGTTGATTCACAGGGAAAAGCGGAGGCCGGGGGATTTAAATTTTAAAGCCTCGAGACGTGCTTTTTACGGGCCAACTTGCCGAGCTCTCGAGGATTTTTATTCCGCCAAGTGTCATAATAATGGTGGAAGAGGCGCGCCGCTGCGCTCGATAATGAAACCCTCCTCGCGCGCACATCTTTGCTCGGGAAAAGGGTTACTTCTGTGAGAATCGACAGAAAGGGAACGAGTGATTTTCTCGATTCATGCTTCTGGGCCGTCAGCTCGAGGAGCTCTCATCTGCGAAGCTCTTGCCCACTGGCAAGCTCGCGCTGTCATAATTCCTATATCTGAAAGTCGATCGCAGAGGAATCCGGTTCAAGCTATAGATTTATATGTAGACTCCGCACGCGTTTAGGAATGCGCGCAACCAATGCGGTTCCATTCACGAGATACGATCGCATAGCTGCTGGTGAATTGTGCGATTTGGGTAGCTCGTTAGCGCGGCTTTTTCGTGCCGAAAAAGCGCGGGGCACGCGAGACTGGCGATTTCTATTCACAGCGGAGGCGTGCTGCGCCAGGACGTAATCTACGATCGAGCGGTCGAATAACCGTGCCAACGGGATAACGAGCGAGAATCTTCGGGATACACACCGAAGATAATTATCTACCGCCTTGGAAAGTTCTTTTCTGGCGTCGTGCTATTCGAAAGTCCCCGCGATAGCCTGTCGCGGTCTGTCATCCTTCCGTGGTAGCGGCCACGAACGCCCGAGGAGACGGACATGTCCTACCAGGTTTCTCTTCTCCCCTTCGCGGTCCACGGTGCAATCGTCCCAGATCCGGGCTGCCCTTCGACCTCCACCTACCGCTGATATACACGGCGAGTCACGTCGCGGGGAGATCCGTGCGAGATAACGTTTCTGCTCCGAGACCAACGCGAATCGGGAGGGGACCAACTCGAAGAGGACACTCGAGCCCCGATGGGAAACGTGCCTACCAGACCTGGCCACCCGATGCACTCTCCACTTTTTTTTTTTTCATTTCGCCCACCATCCGAGCTTTCGACTCCACTACCACCAAGGGACCACGGGATGCTAGAGCCTGCCTCTCGTGCGCGATACTCTCGCCGCCGGGCCTTCGAAACGCTCGCATGGCGTCCGAGGGACAAGAGGCAAGAAGGCCTGTGGCCAGCGCTCAGCGGAATCGGAGCAAATGCCTTTAACTGGCCCGTATAACGAAGTTATTGACCGAGCTGACCTCGAGACCGCCGGTCATCCGTTTCATATTTCTTTCATGGCTGCTTTAATAGGGAGCAGGCGCACAGTGTCGAGGCGTGCTCGAGGAAATTCGCGCCAGACGTGCCTCTGCTCCAGTTCCTTCCCTGCGAATGAAACGAGCGACACTCCCGCCCGCGACACCGTGCCTGTGCACTCTTGCGGAGTGGCGCGGACGGAGTCGCTGGGGGAACAGACGGCCGGAGACGTTGAAAGGCCGAGATTCCAAGGAAAAGCCGCTGCCGGGGTGGAAGGGATCGAGGTCGAGCCGATCGCCGGGCCCTTCGTGCGGCCGGATTGCCCTTATCGGGTAATTACGAACGAGGAAGGAGCTGCAGCGGGCCCGAGGGGACGGCGAGGGGTACGATAAAGGTGACGTTGCACCTAACCGCGCGGCATCTGCCCTAGGAAGGTTAAACAGCTGGGCAGAAAGAGGTAGGGCGAAGACCTGCGCCGGGAGGGCGAGAGACGGGCGATCACGGAGAGAGGGGGGAGAGAGAGAGAGGGCGGATAGAAAAGGGCACGGAGGAGTAGGATGGGTGGGGGAATAAATAAAGACAGAGGGACGAGGCGAGAGGAGAAGAGCTCTAAGTCCGAAGGTTCGTAGCCCGAAGTGCGGATAAAGAGAGAAATATGGCGAGCCGTCTGGGGGGAGAAAGAGATCGTCGAGGAGGGAGGTACAAAGAAGGACGGAGGAGGGGCAGAAAAGGGAGGAAGGGAGGTGGTGGAGGGCTGCATGGAAAGGGGCGATAAAGGCATGGAAAAGGAGTTGGCAACGTTGCCCGGTCGATAGAAGAGTGAGATTTGCGAGGTGCGGCAACCTCGCGACCCGTCTGCTTTAATACAGCGACTCTCATTCAACCGTCCCGCGAGCCCGTCGACATTGACCACCTTCGCACCGTAGCGGAGTCACAGAGACACTCCGATCTCGTTCGATCGAGTGCTACAAATAATTTCCGAACTAGAGAGCTTTTCTAGGAGCTCCTGTTTCCACCGGTGCCTGGCGTAGTGTTTCGTTCGGCGGTTGAGAACCGTGTGCATCGATGCAGGTTGCACGTTGCTCCACGCTGCATAGTTTTAACTGGAGGTTTACTGTTCCTGCTGTCAATGCCGCTTCAGCTTTTTCGCCAACTATCGTGGACAGAGCGCTCCTCTCGAACCAAGTACCGATCTAGTGATTTCACGCGTTTCCATCATTCCTCCCGGAACATCTGTTCCCTGTCGCCCCTCGCGCTGTCGGCGAACCTCGCGATAAAACATTAATTTACCGGAAACCGCTCGAGTATCGAGGGGAAAAATACTTTTCCTTCGCCACGCTCGAGGGTAATAAATAAAGGACATCGCTGGCACAATTCTCGATTGAAAATCTATTCTTTCATCGCGTAGAACTTTGGTTTTCAAGAGCGAGGATGCGCGTCACGTGAATTCCAAGTTCCAACCCCCTTTTCCTTGCCTCCCCTCAAATATGATCAAAAAGAAGACCCCGGTAAAATGGTAGATATCGTGTACGGTGATAAAGGGTAAAAAGAATCACGCGCCGTTGGAGTCCAAAGGAAGAAAAGAGCTCTCGATATGCAGCAATCTGGGAATAATTCACTCCGTAGGGAATTTGGAGGATTCGTAATTGGAGGACGCCGGCTGTCTCGGCGGTGGCAATGGCTCGAGAGCGTCTTTGAAGGGGGCTCGTTTTACCTACTGATCCGCTATTCCGTTTCGCACGAACGCAGCCAGCGCAGCACGCGACTAAATCACACGTGACGCAAATTGGCACCGCGCTTTGATCGCCTCGGCGATCGCGAGCAGACCCGTCACGGCTGCACGTGCATCCGGGGATTTTGTTTGGTAATTTAATCTAGACCCCCCCTCTCGGCCCCGTGTTTCGCGACCGATGGAAATTAACGTGTAAATAAATTCGCCCGGCACGGGGGTGCGGGCGTTGTGGGTGGCGGAGCGCGATACAACAAATACGCTGCAAAGCACGCGCGATATCGTGTGTCGTGTATCATTGCCACGTCCAATTCGGCTCCTGACCCGAACCCTTCCTACTCCTCTGCTGTTTGCCTGCTACAAAATAGGATGCCTCGGGCGTTATCGCGCCGAGGGCTTGCACGTACACGCATCGCATAGTCGTAGGCAGACGTCGGACGAAACGCTGAACAATGCTCGCAATTACTTTGGACGGACAGTCTCGCCAACAGCGAGTCGCCTATCGTAACTATTTCCTCGGGTACACAAGATCCTCGGGCAGAGAAAGGGCGAGCGGGAGGCGTGCACAGGAAACGCGTAATTCCAAATAAGTTCCGCAGGTGCACAAGACTGTGACGTGTAAAAACAGAAGTGGCCGGCAGCCTGTTCGCGTAGACGCGCGCGAAGTAACAACGTGAAACGACTTTTTAAGCATGCACAATCGTGTAAACTAAACGCTTCGGCCATTAGACAGGCGAGGGAGCGGGGGGAGCCAGCTGAAGTTCGTGAAATCGATAGTTGGCTGGGGAGGGAGGTGTAATGGGAATCGATCAGGATCGATTTAGGTGCCGTGAACGAAAATTATTCACGTGCATCTTGGTGCGGCGATATTTCAGCGTCGCGAACGGGTCGTCGCACCTCCGTCTTGTAGCTAACGGTACGCGTAATCGAAAATAGCTTCGTGACGTCACGGATGCCTGTGATAAAACGTAATGACACCGAGCAGCCTTTCGCCGATCGATCGATCTTCGCCCCTGTGGCACGACGAACGCTCGATCGAGCCGCGAGATCGGAGCAGGACACGTCAGGAGGCTCTAGGATCCAGGATCCAGCCTTGCTCGGGCGCACTTACTCAAAGTCAAGCGCCGATACGCGTGGGGAGGTTAAAAAAGAAAAGGAAAAGAAAACGGCGCAACACCTGCGCACAATTTACAGGAATCTCTTCGCGGCATCATTCTCACGCTGTTATTCAATCGCTCCTGCAACATATTTTATATTCTATCGGGCGCGCAAGATCTACTGGGCGATTCTTATTGAAGCGACCGACGCGATTGTCCGTGATTATTAAGCGAAGGGCGCGAAGGACTCGTGGAAAGTCTCTCCGTCAGCAGGGACACCGAGGACGTCTCGAAGAGATGTAGCAGAAGTGAGAAGAACCTCCTTTCTAGCAAATATTTTCCAATCGCAACTGCGGAGTCTCTTCTACGATTGCAAAGTTCGTGGAAGTGGATGTGGCCACGACCCCGTGTGCCAGGCGATTTAGAAGCAAGCTACTTCCTTCTTCCTTCCTTCCTTACTTTTGAATTTCGAGAAGCAATTGCTCCAGGAGTTCTTTGAAAATCTTCCGGTGCTTTGGGGATATTCTGAAAAGGCAGTTGGTCTAGTGCTTTCAAGGGCCAATGAAGCGGAACCAAGCACGCTCGATAGAAAAGAGAGAAAGATCGGGTGGAGGGAGCACGGTCCGACTTGTGAGAGCTAAAATCACGGTTTTTAGGCAAACGTTTTTCCTGCCACTCCAACACTCGCCAGTCCGCGTGCGACTGACATTTTTAAGGGGACTGTAAAGCCACTTTCGCGATCGCTCGTCCCAGCAAGAACGCGTTGCGTTCGATAATCAACATTTTATTGCTATGCACCGGGAACGAGCTTGGGAATTGGAAGATCATTCATCTTGCGCGGTCGCTAAATGAATTTCTAATTGCTAGATAATAACGCTTAATCGACGTGTTTGCGGGAGAAGGTTGAGCGAAAGAAACTCGCTAGATCCGAAGAAAGAATCCCGTCCGAGTCGTTTATTAATGCCAGACTGTTGCAACGCTTGATCGATCCTGCGATTTTCTGCAGCCTATTGAAAAGTTCGCTATCGCTGCAACAATAACTGACCGCGCAGCATTCGCAGCCACTCCGAATTATTAAAGGCTCTCGATCCTGTTTTCACTTGGATCTTTACGGCGCGCGGCTTCTCCGTCTGACCAAGGCAAACCTGTTCCACTGTGTCTACTACGTGCCAGGTCAATTTCTCCTTGTTTCCTCCTTTGTGGCCGTACCTGCAGCGGATCACGCGGCGCCCGGAAAACTGCGCGCCGAAACCAGGAGCGACGCGACGGGGCGGATAAAGTCGCTTGAATAATTCAAAGAAAAAAATCTCAGCCCGTCGCGACGCATCCCTCCCGTCGCATGAACCGTAATAAGGGTAAACTTGCATCGTTCAAGGGACACGCGTTAAGCCCTAGGAATCTCTCTGGCTTTCATACCCACGCGACATCGGGTTAGTTTTTCTCTGTCCCTTTTATTCACCGTTTATCCAGATAAAGTGTCGTTTGCTTTAAGAGGGCGATAACGACCACGTACGTACGCGACGGGCGTGTACACAACGGACAACACCACGCGGGATCGATACGCCTACCGCTTTCGTGAACGTTGCAATTTCAGCTGCGACGATAGCGGCCGACCCTTTTCCGTGGCACACGAACGCGTCCCTGAAAAATTACAATTCCTCCCCCGCCCCCTCCGCCGGCAAGCAGCCCAGAAATTACGCCGCTGCAGAATGCCGTGACCTCATGAATCTTCGCGGGCCTCGCGTAATGCCCTCGGCTCGCTTAGATTGCTTAGATTCCGAGATAAAAAAATGCATCTAATAGGGGAGGGCGAAAGGTCGCATAAATCGCCTCGTTCGTGACACGTTGCTCGACGGAATTCCAGCGAGCATTTAGGCAGTCTTCTCGAAGTTTTGCGGTACTAAAGAAGGCGAGGCTCTTTATGCACGGTACAATCAATCACCTGATCTCATCGACCCTTGCCCGCAGTCTACTTTAGGTATTCGGGAACCGAGCGAAAACCCCTGCTGAATTATGCATTCGGAGAAAAGCGAAAAAATCGGCAGGTGTCTACCGACACACGGCGTTAATTGAATATTCCCCCGTGAATATTGCGCGGCGACGGCCCCGCCGCTGGTATGAATGACGCTTAATACGTTTGATAAATTGCCAGGTCCGCGATAGCGTAGCCGTGGATCGGGGTCCGACAACTCGTTAATTTTTAACAAGGAAATAACAACTGTGTCAGCGGACACTCGCGACAACATGATATTCGCCTCCTGCATTTTTCAGCACGTCCACCGTGCCGGAATCGCGTTACATTCGATGAATTTTATTATTCGCGAGCGTTCCGCGAGGGAACGGCTGCACGACTTGGTGCTTGATTGCTCGACGACCGAGGGAGGGCACTTGGCTGGCTTCGCTGAAACGTTGGGAAGTCTCGGGGAGCGATGTATAGGACCGAGATGGATGGCAATAACACCGGGAAAAATACGGATATCGAAGGCTGCTATCGAGGGATTCATCGCCTTCGGTAGTTTTCCAAGGAGCTGGCGGTAGAATGGGAGTAAAAACTTAAAAAGAAATCGCTGATAGCTCGGAGCTTCGGGGAGCTTTTAAGCCACTGCCAGTTGCCAGCTCAGCTGCTGGAAATGCTTTACCGTGGAACGGTCAGCGAAATCCTCCGCCCCCGCGCTTTTTCCGCCCGGAAGAGAGATTCCACGCCACGCGGAAAATGTCGCGTAAACAAGGTTAACCGGGTTCGAAGAGAGGAGAACTGTTGGAGGAAACGAGGCGGGTTACGTGTCGAGAGTTAAGTGCCAGACGATGACCAGTATTGGTATTCGTTCGCGGTTTCGAGACGATATCTAGCACGAGTAGGTATTATTATATTTACGGGTTTGAGGAGCGCGGAGACAAACAGCTCGATTAATATTCCAGTGAGGTCGCGGCGCAAAGGACAGGTCGGCTGGAAGGATCACTCCACTTTTCAAGTCCGGTTGGAAAGAAACTGTTGCCCGCGAGGAGTTCAGTGTCCGGAGCAGCGGGAGGTCGTGAAGCGAAGACGAAGAAATCCGTCGACAGCCACCAGCGAGCGCAGCAGGCGTCGACTTGGTTTTTTGGCCTGACGAAAGGCAGACACGTCGCGGAAGCATCGAATTTTCGTAGAGTGGCAGAGTTTGCTGGGACGAATCCTTCCGTCTTTCTCGGGGATAAAGCGTTAATTATTACTAATTCGACGCTATACGCGAAGTCACCAAAGAAACTACACTCGGGGATCGTAAGACTATGCCATTGATACGACCGGAGAATCGAGTTGTATGCTAATCAGCGACATTACCACTCCAGCATTGTACCGACACCTGCTCGGTGTCGAATTTCGAGCCGCGAGGTGACGACGAAATGTTTCTATTTTGCTGTCAGAACCGAGCAAGGGTGTGCCCGGAGGCGGGGGGTCTGACCGTACGTCTGTCGTGGAAGGGTGTCGCGAGACGCGAGGGGCACGGGGGAAGCAAATTGCTCGCAGTTAAGCGCTATTAACTGCATCTTCTCGAGTTTCCTCTCCAATAATTAACCCCAACTCCTTCGGCAGCGAAGGAATCACCGATGCAAAATCGAATTAAGGAGCGATGTCGCGCGGCTAATTGGAAGGCACGAAGAATCGTGCGAGAGGCGAACGGGGTCCGAAGGCTCGCGAAGACGGAAGAGGCGGAGAGAGGGTTAATGATAAGGGAAGACCGGGTTTGACGGACAAAAAAGAAACAGCACGACGGCGAAACTGTACTTCGCCTTCAGCCAGCTTCCTAGCCAATCAGAAGCGGCCTTCAACGGTTTTGCTCTTCTGCCCGACGCGGGGGTATCGATCCTTCCTCTTTCGAAGGAAAAACGAAAGAGAAATGTATCGAAGTCGAGTGTAAATGCATGCTTAGCTCGACGAACGAGTAGAAAAGTTGTTTGGACTGTCTACTGTTTCGGAAGGACGCGAAGGCGCGACAATTTGGTCCGAGATTCTCAAAGGGCGGCACGCGTACCCAGCATACTTCAGCCCTACCAAAACTATTCGTAGCTCACCTTGTTTCCATACCAGGCACCACGGGAAGGTCACCGCGCTGCAAGCTACAGCCGTACGACGATGGGAACCTCGACGGGAACGGGACAAGGTGCCTTCGAGGCGTTCCCGCTGCCTGAAGCTGTCGACGACGTCTCTGGCGACGGTGCCTGTAGTGATGCTGTCGTAGCTGATGATGTTGGAACGGAAGGTGGATCCTGTGGATCGCGCTAGGCAGCCGCCAACAGAGGACATACGGCAGCGTGAAATCAGGCTTCACCTGCACCAGGGGGAGCAGGCGGTACTCGACTCCACGTGGATGAAAGGACACCGATCGGCAGTTATCCTCGCTCGATCCGTGCACCAGCAGACGATCCTCTCCCCGGAGGACGTTGTAGTCGCGCCAGCAATGGTCACGGGGTAACATGTCACGAGGACATCCCTGCCAATCTAGAACTACCGTCCTCTGGCGCGTCTCATCATCTTCTCGACACCGCCGCCCGGTTCTGCTTCCCAGCAATCGTCCTTCAGACTTGAAAACACCGGCTCGTGGCCTTTTTCCTTGTGCTCGTAAACAGAAGGCAGTCTCGGAGAGAAGTGGGATCGAAAGAGCCCTACAGAGTCACTCTATCGAAGTCCTTTAAGTTGCTTGGCCGGTAGCAGCGAAGGTACGAGGTACTCAAAGCTCTCGAACCATCGCGTACAATAGAAACGAGACACACTTGAACGTTGTCGAAGATCTAGCCGCGCGAACGGTGCCCACGAGTGTCTAATTCGCGAAGTGCACTGCCCTCGATCAGGGAACGGGGCCGACGAGTCGCGAATTCGACTGGCCATCGGCGACACCCGTCAGCGTCGAAACTGAGAACACCATCGTCGTGGGGCCAGCCGCGGCGGCCGAGCAGCTTGGTATTTTTGCGGAGTGAGGCAGGGCTCGAGAGGGCGTCGAGAGGTGCCCGGCGACACTCCCTTCGCGGCACGACACTCCGACCTTACATCGACTCGCACACGAGCGGAGCCGAGGCCGGCGAGCTGGCGAGAGCGAACGAACCCAACGAACGAACGGACGTGGAACGAAAGCCGGGAGAGGAAGGAACGCAGCCCCCGAGGAGGATCCGCGCGGCACGCCGCGCCACGAATTTCAAACTGGCCTGCGCGCGCGCATCTCGACGCGCGAAACGCGCGGCCAAGGCGAGGCTGCGCGCAAAAAGAAACGCCGACGGACGGAGCGACGCTATACCTCCGCGAGAGCCGGCTCCGTCGTCGGCTCGTTAACCGCGGACGGCTCAAATCACGTGGCAAATGGACTTTTTCTCGCCACCGCGTTTCCTCCAGGCGAGGCGGGCGCTTCCCTCGCCACGATTAAGCATTTTACAACGAGTAACGAGTTTCTTATAGTGGAGAGGTGGGATGAAAGGGACATTTTTGTTTAGGACTACATAGTGAAAAGACTAAATAACCATTCAAGTTCTAATTGGTAAAATTAGAAAGGTCAGTTATCTGGCTATAACAATACACGGTCATATTAAATGGTTAATTGGCAATGTATCATATGTGATCGAAAAAAAAATCTGAACAATTATGCTCGTGTATCATATATGAGATTGATTTTCAAACGATTTGAATGAAACTTGGTATGTAATGGTTTTTGGGGTCGCTGAATCTGAATTTGGCATTGGAATTGTAAAATTCAATATGGCAGACTCAATATGGCCAAACCAAAATGAATAGCGAATTATTGGGATTTGTATAAATTTTTCGTACTGTATTCAATTTCATAAGTAAGCTCGTACTCCCGTAGTTAGCTGGTAAAAATTGTACAACCCTATATAGAATGTACCGAATTATAGACAAGAAAATTTCACAAATAAAAAATTTTTAAATAAAAAAAGGTTTAGTTAAGAATTGAAAAAGAATTGTTCCTGAATAAATATCAGTCCAGATGTAATAACAAAGAAATCAGTCATAGGTAACAGCACTTGGCAAAACATTTCGAGAAATCATAAAACATTTTACTTTGAAGCACGAAAAAATTCAACCGCGTATCACCGTCATCTTTGAAATGGCAGCGACCTTCAGTTAGACGTTTTTGGGCATGCATTAAGGTTGCTACAAAATGAAAATAATTTCGTCGTGGGAAGATCCTTTATCTTTCCGATAATTGCAATGTCCCTTTCATCCCACCTCTCTCTACACTGCAGCTCTCTTTATCACACTCGTCGTGGCTGACAAGGAAACGTTCCCTACCCAAAATTTCTGATTTAGATGAAACTTTGGTGAGTTTTCGGGTTGAGAAGGCTTCCTCACGATATACTCTGAGATGTGAGTGATGTATCTGGAACCACAGTTGCAGGGAACGTGCTAACCATGGAAGTAACTTTGGTTTCCTTGGCCCATAGCCTCAGTTTACTTAGACTCCATTTAGCAACGTCTAAATGTCAGTCCAGAAATCACGCGGCCCCGCTAATATCTTGTGCTATCAGCGGTCAGCTGGAAATTCAGCGTTATCCTCGTGACTACCAGTAATTGCGCCAGAGCTCCAGATCCCTGGCAAAAGCCAGAGAAGCCAGACTTCTCCTCTTTTTATATCCCTAAAGATATTTACTGCCATCGTTCGATGCTATTACGGCTCCATCGACTCGCCTCTAATAAGCCGCGATTGCCTCCTCGCGTCCGTTGGCCCTTTCGTCGATGAAAATCAGAACTTCGAGCCGTCCCGATGAATTTGGTGATAATTTTCAATCGACCATCGCCCAATATGCAATTAGGTGTGTCGATTCGCGGTGGCGTGGACCACTAATGAGCTGGGCGCGGAATTTCAATCGAGGGGGCTCGTCAACCGGCCGATCTCGCGTTATCTCGGTCTAGAACGCGATGCTGTTGCACCTGCCGCGACGCGACCGTGTTGAAATTTCACCGAAGGGTTGGAGAGGAGGGTGAACGGTCGCGTGGGTCGTTTACACCTGCCCGTCTCGACCCCCTCGTGCCACCTGTACAGGTGCTAGCTAATGCCGTCACGAATCACTGACCGTCGTGACTAGTTTATAACGACGGGATTTACAAGCTTGTCTTCCTAGAAACCTACTCGCATAATTGCGTGACGATGCACAGATACCTAGCATGTACGTAATCCGTACTATCAATCTCAAAGTTTCCCAAAATTTCACGCCGAGGGGCAAGGATCCTCGGGGCTTTCCGAATCCTCGTCAAATTGGGTCACAAATTCCATCCGCGTCTAATGCTCCTGCTTCCATGAAAGGTCGCGACGAGCCGATCAATTTATCGGGGCGAAGAGGAGTGAGTGGAGCAAAGGAGAGAAAGGTGACTGTCCTTAAGAGGACGTCTCGGTGCGACCTTCATCCGAATCGATCGACGGCGTGGTTCATAAAGCATCGGGAATCTCTTTTCTCGTTCGTTACTGACAACTAGCTATCATGCGGTGCCCGAGCGGCGCATAATCGCTCCTTACACCGAGGACTAATTGGTAACGAGGAGATCGCAACGGGAGATAGCGAGTGCGATCGTCTCGATCGCGAGGTACCCTTTCGACGCGCCGTTAGAGGGAGGGAGAGAGGAGGAGTCGTGGAAGGCGAAGAATTTTCAATTATTGCCGCGGCAAAATCGAGGAGCTCGTGGTCGCTAATTATCGGCAGCGTTCCTACCCCCTTTGGTAAATTGATCTCCGCGTTCACTCCCGTTAACGCGCGGATCTTCGATGACAGCTTCCTAAACGTTCTCCTGCGATGTTTTCGCTGGGATCAACGGGGCGTAATGAACACGTAAAGACGCTTGTAATATCGCGTTAATGCGGGAGCTTAGACAAACGTGGACGCTGCTCGACCTTTAATTACGAACGGTGTGCCGAAGCGTTTCGACAAGGAAATCTTTCGCGTGTAAACGTGAACAGGTACGACAGCAAGCACGGGGCTTCGAGAGCCACTCGTTAAATATCGATACGTTGATAACGCGAACGCAAAGCGATAGGATCAAACACCCCCGTTTCCATGCAGTGCTCGGGAAGCGTGCGCCAGAATTCTATAGCAACGGCGGTAATACGATAATGTTACACGGGTCGTGGCATAAACCACCCGTTAAATATGTAGGCACACTCGCGGGGGAATTATCGGGCCTAGAATTCGTTCCCTTATCAATATTCAAGGTAATCGGAGGACAGTCAAGACTTCTTTCTCCGTTGCAAACCGACCGGATTCAGCTACGGTCATCTGCTATTTTTGAGGCAGATAAGCCATGCACACGCGCGCAGACTTCGCGAGGCAGCCAGTGCTTGTTCCTTTCCTCTCGGATCCCCTTAACATCTCCAGAAGGCGAGGAAAGCGCGTTTCGCGATCGAGGAACAGCTGCCCTTGCCTGGTCGCCCATGCAAAATTCAGCCCGATCGTGCAGCAACGGCCGGAATCGCGCGAACGCGAACAACAAAGGCAGGGATGCAGAAATCTGCATGCCCCACGTCGCACAGATACGTGATGTCCTTACGAACAGGCCTTGCGCTGGCTGCGCTGCCTCTGTGCTTGTCTGACACTGGAAAGCATGCATCCGGACGTGGTAAAACCTCTCGGCAAACAAGCGTGCACGCTCAGTGGCGAATACGAAAACGAGGGGGGCAGGGGAGGGGTGCCAGCAGTGACCAGGCCCGAGCTGGTTCGACGAATTTCGAGTTAACCCGCACGCTCGCAACATCTTAAGTCGGACACAGCGCATTTGTGCGCTCGCAGTCGCAGTGGCTTTTGTTGCGACGAGATCGGGGCAAGTCTGACGCAAAGTTTCACGGCTCGAAGGAATTAAAAAAAGGCGGTAAAGGAGAGTAAAAGGGCGGGTAAAAGGGGGACGCAGGGTAGAAAGTTTTTATCAGTGGGTGCCCTCGACGACGGCCCTGGGCGTCGAGCGCGCTCCGCCGCCTCCTCCGTAGCCCAAGGGCGGCTCGGGTCGTCGAAACTACCCTCGCGCGACCATTGGCTCCCCTCGTCGCATGCGCGCCGTTGAAAACTACTCCTATTGATCCACCACCGCGTTTCCCTCCTCCGCCCTCCGCGCCCCTCGCCGAGCTTCTCTCCGCTGTCTCTCCCTCGCCCTTTCTCCCGCGATCCTTTTTTCCTCATCCCGCTCGCCCCCTCCCGCGGCAAGGACACCCGCGTACGCAAAATCCACCGAGATAGCGAGCTGGATCTCCGCGACTGCCGCTCTCGTCGCTGTGCCATCGGCTTCCCTTTTCAACCCTGCCTCATTGTTTTTAGGCGCCCGCCGAGCCACGGGCGTCGACGTCGCCGTGCCGGGGAGCAACCCGGGGAAAGAATGCGTTTCTGGGTCTCCCAAGGCGTCTGTCCTGGTTTTTGCGCCGGATTCCCAAGCGAGCGGCGCAATTTCGACGGAGGACAGCGGTTGCTCGGATGGTCGAGTCGAGGGGACGAGTTACGGAGCAAGTGGAAGGAACGAACAGTGTAACTGTAAGAGAAAATCAGGCAGAGTCGTTCGGGCCGGGAAACTGCGAGATCGATACCGCGGAATAAATGGGCAGCTGCGGGAGCAAGATGAGAGAATTAAAGAAATCGGGAGAGTTCTGGAAGGAAAGTTCCCTTTTCAATCGCGCCACTGTCGTCCGAGGTTTAAAGTCCGTGGTAAGACGGTCCCTTTCTCCTTAAACTGTCCGTCATTAAAGGCGAATGAAATCACAATTTCCTTCGAGGCACTCTTTCACCCCTTTCGCAGCGCTGGCGACAGAACTCTCCTGTAATTATTTCAGCTCCGCGAGGATCCAATTTCCACGGGCGGTAATATCGATTAAAGTCGGCCTCGCGCGACAACCCGGGCGAGCCAACGAAGAAAGAGGAAAGGAAAGGGGCTTCCCCCCCCCCTCCCCCGCTCCCGCCCCCCTTGCAGCCCTGTCTGGAGTTTTTCTTTTCGTGCATTTACGGCCAACACTCCGGACCACGTCGCCACCCCACAGCGAACGGTCGGGAAAAAGGAACGGGCCGGATTCGATCAAAACGATATCGTGACTCGTTCTCACGAAGAGAGAATCCTCCTGGCTCGAGAGCCCCTCTCGTCGTCCTCGTTTCCAGCCGCGTCGTCGTCGATGTTCGCCGCCCCGGCATTTTTTTGCATGCAAATTGGAGTTAAAACACCGCCGAGAGCCGCCGCTAATTTCGGGCGCCAGGGCTACGTTCGATGAAAGATTTATGCAAAGGGGCAGAGAGGCGCGAGGTGCAGGACAGTTTCGCACGTACGCGAGGTATTCGCGTCTCTTTCGTTTGCCCGGAGGAGCTGGATTCTTGCGCGTTCTCGTTCCCTTCGAGCGCGAGACAAAGACGGAAGGCAAAGAGTTTTTCTCTTTCGCGATGAAGTCGATGGGAGGAACGGAACGGTTTCTTTGCTACGGAAAAGCGGAGGTACACGAGTGGCTGAGGAAGACAAGAAGTCCACCGAACGCGGCAGATTGAATATTTAAGAGCCGCGCCGATCGCGCGGAAAATCGAACGCCGCTCCTCCATTAAGGGGCAAGGTAGACTGAAAGAAAAATAACAAAGCCTTAGAAATTCGTCCCGCGTTTCTACCATTTTCCCCCCAACCCCTTGCCCGTGCAGATGAACTCACCCCCTCGCGTTTCGATCGACGATAAACGAAAACAGTTTTTACTCGCGCGGCTTCTGTTAACCAGAACGATAAAACAAGAACACGCTGTTGTATTTTCGTGTTTACTTCTCCCTCTCTGTTTCCTCCCCCGTGGACGCGTATGTTGAAATCGTATCTGCAATACTGCCGCGAGGACAATCGATACCACGAGTGATTCGCTGTGTCCGTGACGTTCGAAATTATTTCCGACGCGTAAGAACGACTCGCAGATTGGAAATTGCAAAATATTTTTGGCGATTCGAGGCGTGTCCGACGAGCGAGCTGCACGGCAGCGTGCAAATACCGAGGCAAGGGCTCCCTCCCGTCGAAAATAAGCCACGGGGATGAAAGGGTGGGCGAGACGGTGCACAAAGTAGTGGCAAGGGTGAGTGGCTCGATGCAAAATGGCCCTGTCTCTCTCTCTCTCCCTCTCATAATCTCCGTCCCGATATCCTCCCTTCTCGATCCGCCGTCCGCATCGAGGCATTGTTTCCATGCTCTCTTTTCCCCTCTGTCTCTCTCTTTCCCACTCTTTTTCTCCCTTTTTCTCTCTCCCTTTCCTCGCCCGCCGGGACGGAAAAGCCGAGAGCGACGTCATTTTTCAAAGTGACGGACGTCCAGGATACGTATATATTTCCCGAAGGGCGTGGGGGCCGCGATAGCATCCAGTTCGAACCTTCGATGCTGCTGGAATTCATCCGGCGATGGCCGAGTAACAGCGCTCCAGTTGGAAATATTTCTCTCGGACCTGGAGACGCGGAAAACTGGGCTGTCTGGAGAATGCATCATCGAGGGTGATCGATGGAACCCCGGACTGTAGAAAATTAAGCGACGATCGACTAGCTGGTGCTTCCATTCCATTCCGCGGACTTGTCGAGCAGCAGAGTTATCCGGATCAACATTAGACTCTAAACTCCCAGCGTCCACCAAACGAACGAAGCGATTCTGATCGAACGAATATCATCCCTCTTACCCGCAAGGTTCTCCGCGCAATGACTCGATGCTTTCTCGTTCCATCCGAATGAAAAGGGTCGGCTGCGAACAACGAGTCGCTTCCGCGTGTCCCTCTTTTTATCGTCCCTACCTCTGCCCGTCTGTCGATCGATGTACATACGCGCAAGGGTGCATGTAAAAACCCGAGCAATTCCGTTCATTAATATAAATGGCGGATCGCGGAGAAGGAAGGACGAAAAGCAGCGAGGGTCGGATGCAGCAGCAGAGGATCCTGCGGAGAGGACCGCCGACGCGGCTTTCACGAGGGGTCGCGTTTCCAGCAGCGTGGCTGCGTTTTTTAACCATCGATCGGGGGTGCACGTTCACGTGCGTGGAATGGAACACGCACGCGTGAAAATCGAGCCCGGGGTTGATGGTCCTCGCGGTGTACCCGCGGAGAGAGCGGGGGTCAGCTGGCGTTCGTTAAGTATAACACTTTGATCCGCGCATTTTTCGTTATTACGGCTGCGGGGCTTTGCTAATTCGCCAGCGTCGAAGCCCACCAATATCCATAATTGCCCCGTGCTGCTTTCAGAGCCTTTTCGCATGCTTCACTCGCATCCACCCTCCGATACCCTCCTACATTCGTCGCTCGAGCGTTCAGCGGATGAATCAACCACAGTGTACAGCAATTTCAAGACACTCGTCGCAACCTGCGGGGGAGTAGAATATATTCGTCAAGTATCTCGATTGTCTCGGTGCATTCTATGAGAGAGCCAAAACAGGGGTTGCTGATTTGTTCGCGTTGAGAGCGTCGATAACTGTTAATTGGATGGATGGATGACAGAACGTGGAATCGTAGCAGCTTCCAGGATCTTCCACAGCGCAACTGAACTACTAAGCCGTGTTTTTTTCCATTCAGCGCGGGCAAATGCATATTCATGAGTCCACGTCGTGATTTGCTAAGAACGCGGACGATAATCTCCTCAAGCATCATGTAACGCATCACGCGACGATGTGTCACAGTGAACTTCAAAGAAGATAATTCCAACAACGAAATCCTCGATAATGGCTCGTCCTGTCCGATATCGCCTGACAATGCCGGAGGTGGCCCCAACGTGTCGACCGCGATCTAGGGCGCCAAGTGACCGTCCAAGTGTCCATGTTCGGGAACCGTACGAAAGTCAGGCAATTAGAGGGAGTGTCTCCACCCGAGAAGCTCTGTCCCGATGGCGGAAACGCGCGAAAGAAGAGAATTAATCCTTCGGATGAGTCCCAAGGAGTTTCCATGGAGAAACTTCGCTGCTGAATTTTTTATTCCGACACTGTCCCCCAAGCTCGACGTCCCAGCGAGACCAGTTAATTGACACTTCGCGAGCGGGACAAGTTTTTCCGCGCTGCGGACGCGTTTAACGGCGCCCAAGATAATTAAATTCAACATAATAAAGCAGGCGATGGAAAATGCAGGAAGAAGTGGAGGCATTGGTCTGCCCTGTCAGCGGCAAAGTTTACCTACTCTGTACGTGTGATTTTCATCTCGGCTATCCCTCTTTCTCTTTGGGTTCGCGTTAATCGATCTGTTTCGGGGGAGGATTACTTTCCATCGACGCTACACCCAGAAGCGCCTGGAATAATAAGCTAATCCGACGTAATGAGGTAAGAATAAGAAGGCGGTCGCGGCTGGGTTGCCGGAAAAGACGAGAGGACTCCGGTAAAAGGACCTCTCCTTATCTGTCGCGAGCTATGGAACGAGATGCAGGAAGATAGGCGAGCTGCTCGGAGGAAACTTTCCGAGAGATTTCTTATCAAAATGCAAATCCACCGACCAACCTCTCCGATTTTCTTCTGCTACCCCTCCCCACCTGGTTGCCGCGGCGAGGAGCAGCTCGAAGCTCTCGCCTTTTTCCTCAACCATCCACAGTTCTCTCGTTTCCCCCGATCACGAGCATACCCCCTTCGCTCCAACCGATTCCCAACTTCCAGACTCTCTTTCCCACCTCCGAGGGAACTCCTCCGACGATTCGTTTTCGACCAAAGCCAGATCGAAAGACGATGAACGAATCTAGCTTGCCATTTTCGTGATCGAACGATTCGGCTCGCAGCTCGATAGCTGCCAGCCATCGTGCCACAGAGTCTGGCCGTGGAGGACGTTTAAAGCGAATCGAATGTTGCGACGCGAGGGTCGTTGTATGCAAAACAGGCGACCGTCGGCGTCGAGAAGCTAATATAAATCGTGGCGCGAGCCACCATCGACGTGCAAGCGGACTAATGATCATTTACAATTTTACAACGTACGATTTACAATTTAGATGAAGATCCATTGTCCGCGCAACCCTTCTTCCGCTGGTTATGAAAAAGCCGGAGCACCCTCGGCAAAAATCACCCTCCGTCGGCTCTCGCTCCCTCACTGGTCATCCCCCGCTTTTGCCACCCCAACCCGTCAGCTGTGATACTTTCATTTCGTGCATTCAGCAATTTCGCGCGGCGCCGACCAATGCAGACAGCCCGAGGCCTAGTTTCTGGGGACGTGTCGGTTGTTACGCTTCGCTCCCAACGCTGAACATTCTCTCTTCACCCGAGGAACTTCCAAATATCAATTGATAGCCTTGAGAGATCGCAGATTTCCCAATTTCGCGCGCTGCAATACGATCGCCAAGCCCGATAGCCGGGCTCGATGATCGCGAGGCGTGCTCGAGCGACGACTCGCGACGAGTTATCACGTGCGCCGCGTTACAATTAATAATGCATGCGATACACCAGCGATCGGCCGCGGCCGCGTATAGAGAGACAGGCGAGCGGTAAATTTGTACCTGTGCCGATCGGCCAAGAAGGTGATTCATCGCCAGCTCGCCGCGGATGATGAATGAAAATGTACATGCACTTAAGCGAAATATACAAGGCACGTAGGCTAGCTTCGGACGCACGGTGAACGAACCCGTGAGAGTCGGGGGAGAAAAATCGATACGCGATCCAAGGTGCGATCGCCGTGTTGCTGGGCCGTCACTTTCGACCGAGCCTTTCCGTTAATAAACGCGTAGACTGTCCCCGTTCCCTTCGCAAACGACGTTCAACTAGCCACGCGAAGGGTCACGAAGGAACCACGATGAAAAAACGCCGGCGATTGATCGGCCGTGCATTAGCAAATAACCGTGCCCGCGGTCCGTTAGCTTAATTAGCTAATTGAAACTAGGAATAACGCCAATAAGCCAGCGGCCCGATGCGCACTCTCGAATGACCGCGATACATGAAAAATTCAATCACGAGACGCATTTGCTAATGATCCACGCGCGTTCCTGCGCCCCTGACGGTTCGTTGGTTTTTTTTCAATTAGCTGATTGAAACGTGCGCGTGAATAGCTAAGGTGGCTGGCGAATGCTTGAACGACGCGTCGAGATTGAACACTTTCGGTGATGATTCTCGACCGTGAAGGGTTTCGAATACAGTAGGGGAGACCGAGGCTGGTAGGCTAGTTTGTCAGTTTTTGATTTTTAATAAATTATGGGGGCGAAATATCATTAAACATCGACGTTAGTATATATGATAGGGCATACATTTGGCTATCTGATTAAATTATTAAGGTTGACATAATGTGACAACCTCTGATAAGTGATAACTGTTAAAAAACATGATCGCAGGGTCGGACATAAATGCATAGCATAGTAGAAGTGACTTCTTTCTACGGTGAATATTTCCGCAGTAGAGCATATGTCGGTGCAAAGTTATTAACAATTAGTCAAGCTACCCCTTGAGAAAACCAGCCCCGGTCTCCCCTACCAATAACATTAACCGTGTGCTACTTCTCCTTGGCTGTTCTCCGTCACATTTTCCTCGAATATCCTCCGTCGCCTACCACTTTCTTCTTGTCTTCCCTTTCCCTGTTCCTACTTAAATCCGTGGAGCGGGACGCTCTTGGGGCAGGACTCGCGTGGTTCCGTGTTGCAGGCGATAAAGTTTGCCGCGTGAAGCACGAGTTCCGGCAGTTTGGCGCGGATACGCGCATCGCCGAGGCTGGATTAGCAATTTTCAGGGGTTTTCGGGGGTTTCGAGGGAAAGCAGAGTCGCGTGTGTACGGACCCTTAAGGGCGCGAGCTCGCGTGACGAGGACGGATCCGTCTGGAAGCGACGACCATGGCCGCAGGCCTGTTACAAGCGCAGATAGGCCGCGGATAACTGCTCGGCCTCTCGCGTGCCACGCTCCGAGGGAGGCGGTCGGCTTGCATCCGTCAAAAATGCAGATCGCCCCGTGTGCTCCCGAGGAATAATTCGAAACGCGAGGGAAATGAAAAAGCTTTGTCGCTTTTGGGAGCGTTACATATCCAACAGCATCTTGGTGGAGGTGAAGGGAGGATAAAACTGGCCCGGCTCCAAGTGTCCTACTGCTCCGTTGGTCCTAGTTTTTGGAGTCGCGCCACGATCGTGATATCCGTATTAAAAATTTAGAGCGTAAAAAAGTGGGCGAGCCTGGCAGCTGAAGAGGGACAATGTGGATCGGGGCACACGCGTTGCATATGGTCACTCGAGAGGCTCGTGTGTTGGGTCACAGCTGTTTCTTTCCTCGACACCTCCACTTACCGGTGAAACAATCGTCCCCATCGATACCGCATCGCCATAGCCGGTAAAGCGTCCCCTGCGAGTCGCTTGTCCACGTTAACTCCCCAACTTTGACGCGAGACTCCACCTCGATGAGAATCGTCCAACAAAGATCACGACGCGGTCCAAGATTGCCTGCTTTAGAAATCCCGTCCAAACCGAACAGACATCAACCACGAAAGCGCGATTCGTAACTCAAATGGTAAGTTGGACGATCGATCGCCGCCGAGTGCTTTGTTCCAACCAACGTGGATGACTCTCGGAGAACACCCACACCAGCTCGTGTTCGTTACTCTGGACTTTGAGGATTCATTATGGCGCGGAGCTGATGCGAGGTAAAGAGCGCGTGCAAGTTATGGAAAGACACAGATGGACAGGAGAAGAAGACGGGGTGGAAAGGAGTAGGGGAGGACGAAGAGAAGGCGAGCTCGAGAGGAGCTTTGTTCGGCGGAGGAACGAGTGGAAAGGCAGAAAGGCTGCAGAGCGCGAAAACGAGAAGGGAGAGGCCCCGACGAAAGGATACGTCCAGCCTTGGAGCGAAAAAACGTAACGGTCATTCGCCCGCAAGGTGAAGAAAAGTTGGCCGTAGCCAGGCACTGACCGGAGCCAAGGAGACGCTCCGAGCGATCGCCGATTCTTGCTTGCCTGCCTGCCTGCCTACCCGCTCGCTTGCTCGCTTGTCCGCTTCGACGAGCCTCTCCAGACCGGTCCGTCTCTCTCTCGTCCTCCTGGCCTCTCCGATTTTCTTTTCTCCTCTTTACGTTCCGCTGCCCCCTCATGACGGACCGGTCCCGGAAAATTACCGAGAACCAAGCGATCTTTCGAACGGAAACTTCACCGAGGGGCCACCTATGGAAACTGCATTCAGGGTGCATCCTGCTGCAATCCGCTCTTCTTACGTGCCAACGGTGTCCTGTCTATCACCGCTAAGGACACGCGTACTATCAGCCCTTCGCGACCTCTTTATGTTTTATCGATCCTGGGGATGCAGGTCAGTCGAAATCGGAAGACAGCGCGCGACCTTGTTACAAGTGTACAACATGCGTGTTCGGAATAACGGGGACACGTATTCTAGTTGAGAAACAAGTGCAACTGCATGTTACGTTCGTGTAATTACAGCCATTCAATCTTCTACGCCGCGCTAGCTTCTGTTTCGCGACAGGAAATAGCTGGAAAGCTCATTCTGCATACTAGAATCACCCTGTGTGATCTAGCTTGTACATACATAGTTTTTCCCGTTCCGCGTCCAAGGTAAACGGACTCGAACAGCTCGGCGCAATTTGCACCGAGTACAATGGTCTAGCCACTCCAGACAGAAAAACTATCGCAGAGCCGTGAATTGACATTTCCTCGCGACGAAAGCTAATACATCGGCTGGTTCCGACGTCGTTCGAGCGCTGGACGAATAAATCGCGCGGCGATTTGCGAGGCAGACGGCTGCTTGCCGAGCGAAAGCTCGATTCACAAAGCGTAGCCCCTTCCCTCGCGATACGTTTCGTCCAGGGCTGATTTATCAGCGCGAAACTATGCCGGCTTTCTTTCCGTGTCGCTACGCGACCGAGAACATTTGTTCGCGTCGCTTGTATCGTTGCACGTTGCCCGGCGAGTCTTAATATTCCACGGGCGTGATCATTTATCAGGTAGTACGAGCGCGGTCGAGCGACATTCCTTGCCGCCATCAGAGATACGAGCTGCGTGACAATATGATTCTCTCGGAATAATTCGCGGTGCACGCGTCCGTTGCGTTTCCCTACAACACGTTTCATAGACCAGCGATATCCCGTTCCGGTTAATTTTCCACTTCTTCTGCGTGATAACAGGCCGCTTTATCGCGAGCAGACCGCCACGGTCTCTACGTGCTTATCTACCCGGAGAGGCGATTATACAACTCCTCGCTGAAACATACCTCGGGGCTTCTCGGTATAACGCTTCTTTCAGAGGTAGACTCGTATTTCGATGTTTAGAGATCTGTCTAATGGAGCTACTGTCAATGATTGCTACGAGTGGTTCGAGGAGGACTTCGCCAAATTATCCCTAAAAAGAAATGAAAGCACCTCGACACGCCAAAGGGTGAGTTTCCCGTTCTTTATTACCATTTGCTGCAGGCAGTGTTTTCCGCCCGAGTTTCCCGAAAATTCTACGAAGCCAACGAAATCGAGCTCGCGGAGAGGTCACGGTCAATGGATTTTCGCGTCCCTCTGATCGACGGCCGCGTTATTAATAAACGTTAACTGTTTCGCACGCGCTTGCACGCTGCAGTGAATGACAGAGCGAAAGCGCGAGGTTGCGTAACCGCGCCGAAGAGGCGCGCAGAAATTACTCGCCCGTGTAGACTTTTCTTTCGTCGTTGACCCCTTTACTCCGTGAAATGAAAAACACTGACCCACTATTTCGCCAGCCAGCGGCGGGCAAAGATTTCAAGGGTACTCCAGTCGGAATTTTCCACGAAGAGGGAGCCTCGTGGGATAAAAATTTAATTAATCGTTTGGGAACGATTACAGCCGTACTCCCCGAGCTAACAGGTTAACGGAGCAACGATCGGGATCCACGCGAGGTCGCGCCTGCCAGCGTAGTAGGGTGCTTCAACTTCAAAAACGGGAGAAACGGGAGCGAAAGGAGGCCACGAGTGTAGCAAGAGATGCGCTTTTACCATCGTACACGCCCCGCTATTTTTAGCATCCTCGTTGCACCGAGCACCCACGCGAGCCTCGAAAGCGAGTCCCAAAAAACGCGGATCACCGCGACACGTATGCCGCGGTTTCAGGTCAGGTTACTCGAGCCTCGACGCACGAGATAAATCGCTGCACTTCGGTATCGAAAACAGCTGCAATCTGGCGCAGAGAGATCTACCGGCGGCCGTCTGATAATCTAACGCAAATGGACACCCCACGTGCGTTATCTGTAGCGGCCGAGCGGTTATCGCGCCTGCATCGTCGTTGAAACCCGGAAGAGGGGCGATTGGAGCTCGGCTGCGTTCAAGTCAGCTAGCCGAGGAGAGCTTGCGCTAATTTCGCTGGCCGTATCTGCGTCACGAATCGATAATTCTATGCCCGGAGGGGGCTCGTGCGACTGACAATCGCCGAATTTTTTCGTCACCACGTGGCCACCCTCCTCTGCCTGCTTCTGTCTGCCCCTGCGACTACGGCCCCCACTGTCGTTTTATGTAACGAGGCTACGCGTAATCGAGTCGCGTCCTCGCCGTCGTGGCCAGCAATAATTTTGGGATTTAACACACAGCTGAGCGTCACATGGCATGCCCGTCGACCGATGGAACAAGGGACAGAGTGATCGGGCGGCCACCGGTGCAACGGCGAGGCGGAATCCTCGACGAGGAGGGTGGAGCGGAACGACTGCTCCCCCAGGGCGAACTTGCCCCCCGGATTGGCTCGTGCGCAACCCCATCGCCCACTTTTCCTGCCCGACTCCGGAGGGGTATTAATAATTTAATGCGTTTAAGTCTCTCGCGTTCGCGCCCCGCGCTTCGCGACTCCAAAATTTATCACCACGAGCTTTACGGAGCGATGGGGTATTTGGCGTTTGTTCGAAAGTGCTGCGATCCAATTTGCAACATTGTTGGGGAAGAGGGAGGTGGCGAGTTTGCTGGTAATTCGAAATTTGGGGAATTTGAAATTACGGGTGAACTCGCGCGGAAGAGTTTATCTTATTGGCTACTATCTGGGAAAAAATTGGAATAGGAAGTTGGAGCTTGAGGGTTCAGGGTGCCCACGAGAGGCACGTACCGGAAATGCAATCTAACATGCGCGCTGGTTGCTAGCCGGAGAGGCCACGTGCACGCCTGCGTGAAAGAAAGTCCGTGGGGGAAGAGCGTGTCGAAGGCCGACAAAGCTGGAACCACGTGTAGGAAGGTCGATAGCGGACGTGCCGACGGTCACGAGAGGATTTGGTGGCGCCATCCGAGGACAAATTGCCGAGCTGGCTACGCTTCCTTTCGTGCTGTCGGTAAGGCAGTATTTTTGGAAATATTTTTTGAGTGCGTGCTCACTGATAACGGCGACAGATTTCTTGTACGCACGATTGCTAAATTTAACGAGGAATCTTTTGCAATAAATAAATGAAAGTAAGGTAGAATTGCAAGGGTCAATTTGAAAATTTAAATATGAGGTGGTACTTAGACCTTCAGTTATGTTATAAAATTGATGTTGAGTTTCGAAAGAGATCACTATGACGCTACATGGTATAGAAATGCATCTAGTTTCAAGTAACACTCGCAAAACGTGGCTTGCAACACCGCCAAAGCTTTATCCTATGTAAAAAAATCAATAGAGCGCTCGGCGCTGATAATTCCAACATCTACGTTACCTGCTCTCGGGGGAGAGCACTCGCAAGTTCCCGTCTCGTTCGTACTAGGCCCAAAGTATCCATAGAGTTAGTACTCACCTGAAACAAAAACGGAAACTACAAATTAGAACCAATAGTACTTATTGCACCTACATCAGTGGGAAAGCAAATATCCCGGAGTTTCAAAAATACGAGCTACTTTGGGAGGGGATTTGATAACAGACGTCGATAACAGAGGACTCTATCGAAATGAAGCGAAAGCAAAAATCCATGAATTTTTTAAACAAATACATTTTATACTCCATCAGCATATGCTTTGGGTCTCTGGCTTTTTAGCAGGGAGTAGTTAAAGAACCCAGGAGACGGTGATAAATTGTTAAAACACACCTTTCCAATTCAAACTCATTAACGCCTTGCGAAAAAAAAGTATCTGAACCAAGCTGACAAGTTTTACAACCTGAGCATGTATTTTTCGAGGCTGAAATAACACATTCCTGATGAGTGCTTTTTTTCGGAGCTTCGTCGAATCGCTAATCTCGTCAGCACATCTTTCGCATGCTTAATTCTATCGACTAGCTATCGATCTCCCTCCACGTCGCTAAACGTAATCTGCTCGTATCCACGTAAAGTCGAGCGCTATCCGCTTCGTCCGATCATCGATACCATTTGATATCGGCCATAAATAAAACAAAGCGACCACGATTCTTCAGCTCGAAACGGCATGACGCGCAGTTTTAGCCACGCAGAATTCTCATTAGACAGCAATTACTCAAACCGATGGCGCCAGTGGAATCGGGACGAACGGAAGCGCGTTCAGGCAAAGTCGGAAATACGAGCTGCCGCGAGGTCTCGTCGATATGCAAAACGACCGAATTCTGCCCCTTCAATACGAATCCCTCAATTTCCAGACGCTTCGAGACTTCGCGCTGCTTTCGATCAAGCCCCGAACGCTGGGTCCCATCGGTCGTTTACGCGATCGAGCAGTTTGCAAATTGCGCGCCACCGTAATTATAGGCCAGCCAGCCGTAGTCAAAGAAGAGTCACGGAAGGGATTCGGAATGTTGGAGTTGGTCGCACAGACATCAGAAATTCCTAAGCCTAACACAGCCTAACCAAGCTTAGCATAGCCTAGCATAACCTAGGAGTGACCCTTTGCATGCAAGTATTGTGTAGGAGTTTCCTTGACAAGCAAACCTGAGCCAGTTTTTCATGCTTTTCTGTCAATTTCCGATCGTTTCCACCCGGTCAGGTCTGGTTCTAAAGCTATTAAAAGCGGTTAGCGCTACGGGAAAGAAGGAAGAACGACGCTGACATCACCCACGGCTCAGATTACTCGTCCCTAGTCCCATGAACCCAGCAGCTCAAACCAATCCTCTTCTCGAGATGAAAGCTTTAAACATCTTTTGGACTCGAGCAGATATTCGTTTCGAAACGGTGTACGATTTAACGACGTGTATTTTCAGGATCGCCAGCGTCGGTCATAAATCTCCACGACGAAATGGCCCGATCGGCTGGGCACTTTAAATCCGTTCGCGCAAAGGTCGCTTTGAAATCCACTTTCTATCGCGCGACGGTTTACAGGGGATTCGCGAGATCCGCGATTAAAGCGAAAACTCGAGAGAAGATGGGTGAAATTTCCTCTGGCAGCGCCTGGTGACCTTTAATTGAAGATAATAATCTCGAGTCGAACGAGTTATCCTTAGCGCGTTTCGACGTGCACCAATTTCAGGATGCACGATGAGAGCCAACGCTGCGGAATTTCCATCCGTGTCAACCTTCGACGAGCTCTAATTACAGGTGCAATCAGCCGATGTGCAGGCGCGTGTGCGTCACGTGTGCATCGCGTTGATTGCAAGACAGGTGGAGGGAAACGCGAAGGGGATATAGGTATCGCAGTTGCGACACCGCTGGCCGGAAATCGAGCCGGGACGTGACATCCAACGGCACGTAAGAAGCTCGTAAGTTCGGAGTACGTTTCCGATTGGGGATTGCGGTGACGTTTCTTCGAGATAGGATACACCAAGTGGCACTTGGATCTATAGCTTCCTGCGCGTGCTTCGTCCGCTTCTGATTAACACGCTCGATGCGACGGCAAACTTTGGGCGTTGTGAGAATTGAAACAGAACGAGTGCTCTAAATAGTTCATAGTGTAGTATTACCCTAAACTGGGGGAACATTGACATGTTTTTGGAACATTTTGCTATATAATATAAAAATTAACATTTTTTTATTTGCTTTAAGTATCCTACTATAACATTGCATCTTTTGTGAATGCACTACAAGTGTTAAAATGCATAAAATTTGTGTCGTCATCCTTCTTTAATACATATTAAATATGTGCCAATGTTACCCCGTAACCGATAACCACTAAAAAGTTAAATTTTTACCACCTCTGAACTTACAGTAAGACTTAAATTTATTTCTTTTTATCTTCAATGCATTCTATTTTATATTTTAATTTTTGTATTTATTTAATTAACATTTTTAAATTTGGCTTAGGTATCCTATTTCAAGACCGCATCGTTTCTGATTATACTACAAGTGTGAAAATGCATACAATATTTTCCTTTTCCTTTTTAATAGATGTTAAGTAGATGCCAATGTTATTCCATCCTGCCAATGTTCCCCCAGTTTACGGTACTTTATACTTATGTCATTGAGCGAGGAAATAGCGAAAGGCTTTTAGTAAGAATCCTAAAATTCGTTGTGTTACAATGAAAGTTAAAAGTTCGTGACGAAAGTGCCATCGCAATCTGCTAACGATTCTGAGACGTTTTCCAAATATCTGAAGAGTGACCAGAATCCATCACCTTCAAAGTAAACTGATACGCGATAGGTGTATCGCTTACAGTAGCGTTGTGTTTTGAGATCAGAGCCGACGAGTATCGTCAGCCGCTCTGAATGCGTTGATAAGACAGAGACTGAGGAAACTAGAGTCTCGTGGATAAAGAAGACTGAGATAACGCTCGGAATAAGGGAGAATAATCGCATGACGCGGGTAAAAATACGCGATAAAATGGGCGGAGAGCCACGACGTTCTTTAAGTCGAAGAAGATATGACGCGAGAGAGGAATGGGGCGAAAAGAAGACAGGCAGGCAGCGGCGTTCGTTGCCTCGTTTCGTCCCCAGGATCTTGATAAAGGACCTCGCGTCGAAAGGGGACACTGTGCGAGGGAGGAAGCAGAAGATAGCAGGTAATCGCCCGTTGAAAACGCAATTTGGGGTCGAGGGAAAGAGATGGGAATAGGACAGGCTTCCCTCCAGCTGTACTGGATGAGACTCCTGTCGCTGTTCGGAGCTCCCTGGATGGATCGAGGCAATCAGGCTTCTCTCTTCCTCGACCTGCTGTTGCACTGGATCGCGGGATAATCTGACCCTCGAACGTGGCCGCGAGTAAAAGTTTTTAAGCCGCGACAGAGCGCGCATTGCTGGGTAGTAAAGGGACATTGCGACTGAGAGATCTTTGGCTTCCCAAGCGATGCGGGGAGGTTTCCTTGGTAAGCGTAATTCCATCAGAAGCCCATCCCATCTTGGCGACTAGAAATACCAAGTGAACTCCGCCGGCATTGACAAAGCGTAATGGAGGTAAGCTTACGCGCGACGAGGTGCTATCAGCGATCGATTGCCGCCAAAGAAAAGGATATCCAACGGTTACGTGAGAACATCTAGCGTCTGCCATCGCGACCTTGGGCCCCAGGGCCCCCTTAGTATTTTTTTCTCCCGCTGCGGCTGCGTTTCCTCTGCGACGTTGGGTCAGCCACCTCTCGACCTACGCGTACCTACCGTCCGTCCGTTGTTTCACGAGCGAAGGTCCGACGATTTAGCGCTATTAACGGCTCATCGCCTCCAAGCGATGGCGGTGGTAAAAAGGCTGACCCTTGGCAGTGACTCCGAGAGAGGGAGCACGGTGGAAAACGATCGAGGAAACCGAGTCTCCTCCGACGAGAGAAAGGCGTACACACGGCCGTACGATACGCGGCAACGTTCGAGGCGTCGTGGAATGCTTTTGCCAAACAACCGGCCGAATAATATTTGACTTGCATCGATAGCAGGTATTTGCACCCTTTGTCCCTCGCCCGTTGCCAAGGGAAAACAGGAATTTTCCGCCGAGAACGGACGCGCGTTGCCGCCGCGCCGCGTTGGGAAACAATAGGAATCGCTAGGGCTTTGTCGAGGCCAACTTTGTTTCGCAAGTTCCCCCTGTTGTAAACGGAGGTAGCAAATCGGAAAAAGGGGGAGTTTCGCTTCGTATCCGGTGGGAGCAGGAATTCTCTGTCCTGCCCGTTCGAGACCACAGAGGGTTTTCAAGTTCTTCGAGGAAGACAGCCTCGGACGCGCATTTCCAGCCAAGTTCCTTCCAGAGACATTGGAAACCACTGGTGCAGCGCAACTCAGTCATACACACAGCAGAGATTTTCTGTATAATTTCAAATTAAATCTTTCACTTCCCATTTCCCGTGGATGAATCTCGCGCTGCGAAATATTCCGCGAGAGTACCTCGCACCTTGCCTCGATACTCAACACCAGATCCCGTGTCTCCCGAAGCCGTCAAGAGACTTCCAGGCGACAAATCAACCACGGCGTAAGAGGAAAGAAGTCACAACCATGCGCGGGGATCATCTGTTCCCGTCGAACGGCGTGATTTCTCACGAACAAACATCGCGGCAGATAGATGAAGACAAAGGGAGCAACTCGAATCGCGGCATTCCGCTTCCACGAGCCGAAAACCTTCGGCTGTCAATCTCGAGGCGATCAATTGACAGATGTTCGAAAGTACATACACTGGTAGAGGTACAGCGAAGCCATAAAATACATCGAATGTTGATAAGAAACTTACTACGGACACCAGAATGCTTCTTAAAGCAGTTAGATCGGAGCGGTAAGACGCTTCGACCGCCGTAAACGACGCTCCACTTTAGGCACACGTGTGTTCGTCAATGGAATGAATGGGAGCCGAGCGAGAGGTGCGAGGAGCAAGACGCGCGATCCTTACGACCCTCGGCAGAGTCGAGGCTCGGGTGTTTTTCTTTCCCACAACTTTATTTTCCCCGTAACCGTCTGGACGCTCGACCGTGTTTACTTTAGCAGCTCGGCCGAAGTCGGCAGCTTCGCGACCCACCGCGCTGACCACGCGTGGAGCTCCGAGTGGAAGAGAAATAGGGGACTGGGTGAAATCATCCACGTGTTAAGGTAAACACGCCTGGGGCGCCGCGACATCGACCTTGCGAAAAAAAAAAACGTGCGAAGGCAAGCAGCCGAGCTGCGCTTGGGATCGTATTCGAGGATCTACATCTACGCTCTCGGTCACTTCCCACTGATCCCGTTCGCCGATGCACGGAATCTTAAAACCCGATGCCCGCTAAACAGGTCTGCGGGCCGGCGTTTTTGCTCGGCCACAGCTCCGCTCACCGAATTCACCACTTCCCTGTAACTAACCGTGTACACATCTATTACAGGATCGTTGCGTCATGGGTTGCCGTAACTCTTCTCGCTGCTAGATCCTTCGCTTCTAAATTGGAGATGAAAAAAGTTTCACCGTCCTGCCTGGCGTTCAGCTCAGCGCGATTTGACGTATTTCGTAACGCTCCACCGTGAAAGTCGTAAATCGTTGTGGAACGATCGCTTCTGTTACGCACTCGGACGCATTTCGTATTCCGCGTAAGAAGAGCAGCAGCGACGGTGCCATGAATCGCGAACAAGTAGGTATGTACGTAGGTACGCACCTGACAACGCGGTCGGGACGGATTCAGGTGACCGTGCTTCCTTTCCCAGGACGATGCAATCGTCGTGAGATTACGCAACTCTCGAAAGCAAGGTTAACACAACGAGCAGATGGATGTGTTTTATAGCTGCTAATCGAGACGTCGATTCCAAGATCGACGACTGCCGCCGGCGCACGAGCACGTCGAACGCGAATGGATCCAAAAGTCAACGATGCACTTGATCGCGGCTCGGTTTAATCCCTTGATTAATCGGCCGAGCGTGTGTTACAGGGACGTTTGATTTAACGTAACGGCGGATATTACGATCCAGCGACTGGCTGAAATGTATGCTCTTTTAAAATTCAAACATAGATCGGCCAGCTGTAACTCGGTTTCGTTCGAACGTTTAAACATGGAAAAATAAATGTTGGCTTATCTCGCTATCCATTCGGGTTACCGTCGGTCCGCGGGATTGAAATCTGAACGAGGGGGGGTGGAAAAAAATCGATTTTTCCCTCCGCCGAGCGGATATCAACGGATCAGAAACGGCATTTATTATTTGCATTTTTTTGTAGCGCGTCTGCTCTCCTCTGTGCGGCGCGCGCCTTTCTCTTAATTTATTATCCTCTCGGTGCGAATGCACAGTGGCAGATGATAAGTGCGCCGGACGGGGGGCGGCTTAAATTTATCTACGGTATTTTAACGGCTGAATATGTGCCGGTACAGCGACGATACAGAGAGTAGGTTATATCGTTCGTTCGGGGCTTCCAATAATCCCGGCAAAGCCCTGAGAGGATTTGTCCAATATTTCAGCGCGGATGGCAGAAGATAATAGAGATGTTAGGTTCGTGCACGAAACGGCACGGGAGCGGACAAAGTGAATTAAATTCTTTGATCTGACGGTAACCGTTCTTTGATCAAGTCCCCTTCGATTATCTTAATCGCTCGCGAATTCTCGCCGGGGCTATCTATAATCTATACGACCTCCTCTCCCCTTCGCGACGACCAACGTTCCACCTCTCCTTTTCTTTCCCCGGACTGATAATTTCCATTCCGAGCGTTTCAGCTCCCGGAACAGAGGCGAAGTTTCGCGGAATTTTACCACGTTCGCGGTTAAGACGAGTCTACAGAACCTCTTGCAGCTCGCGCGCCAAAGCGAGTCAGACAGTTCTCCGTGGATGGTACTGCCGCGAGATTATTGTCCTTTTACGTGCACATGCACCGTGCAAACACGATGATTGCGTAAACAAGCGCGGGCGATGCATTTTTTCCCGGCTCCGTTCGTCGCGGATTTCAGCGCTAGGTCCCTCGTCTACGATTACGCAGTTAATTAATGTGTCGGCGTGTCGGGCGGTACAATCACGGTCGGGCTTGTAATCGCGGTGATATAACCGCGCCGATTCTGACTACTGCGTCAATAATTAATCGACGGGGGAATTGCTCGCGAATTGTCAACCGCGGGAAGCGACGAGGCGACCGACTGCGGGATCACGGGCGAGAACAAGCGTCTAGATTCAGTTGGCGATGGAAAATTGCGCGACTCGACGGGACCATGACGCGTATTCAAAATAAACTTGCTCTCCGTCCAGCAATGCGATCCCTTAGCCTTTAACTCAAAGGAAAAGCGTTTCATCGGGACAGCTGCTATAAAAATTGCGCACCGTCGACGCGAGGCAAGGGGCGGCTTTATACCGCGCCGATGGAGGAACGGGGCGACAAAGTATCGGATGAAAAGAGGTCGCGCGTCGCGTTTCTTCATTGAGGTCCGTTGATACGGCTGACGTCAAAGTCGCGCGACGGATCCGAGCCGGCAAATGAGAAAGCTGGAATTTGAATTTTCATTGGCTCGCCGGCTCGCGTCCCACCGAGCTTCCCTTACGTCACAGAGTTTAAACGAGCCCGAACTCGGCATTCTTTTACGCCTGGGTCGAGCTCGACGGGGGGCGCGGAAAACCGATGGAAAACGGGCAAACACTCGAGTGCTCGCGGCTCGTCCCTCGATGATTAATTACTGGCCTTGAGTGTAATAAAATTGCTTGCCAGCCGATCATTCAGCGACGTCCCATTTGTTTCGCCGCTTTCACGGTGCATGAATGTGATCGACGACGCATTCTGCCACGGTTCCGCGCGAGGAGAGGCAACGGTTCATTTGTGGTCGACGAACTTCCAAGTTGAGGCCGGGGCGTTCCATTTCGCGTGATGGAACACGTGGGAACAGATGAATTATGAAAGTTGGGAAGCTTCTATCCAGGGATCGGGGAAGCGAACGAAAGAAAACTAGAAGTCGGGGTAATTCGGGAAACAAACTTGGTGGCATTTGCCACGTACTCGCTGGCACTTAGCGGAGATTCAGGGCGATTTGCATATCGCCCGCTCTGGTTCTGAGACTGCGAAAGGAGCAGCAGGTTGCACTCGCGAACTTCTGCTCGAGGAGACACCGGGTCGAAGCTACGTGGAGCCCCCGCGTGAATATTTATACACGTCGCATAAGGTAAATCCGGGAGACGCGGTCGACTAAATATAAAATGGCTAGTGAAACTAATATAGAAATGACTTATTTTATCAGGACAAATCTATATCTTTAGAATGTTATGCTGATTCAGAAAGAACTGGTCGATATTTGCTTTAATACAATCTACTGTAAATCGGGTTGAAAACTGAAGTCATTACATCTGACCACCTCTCCCGAGGTGCCGGGAAAAATGGTTTATGTCGTTGGCAGAGACCACTCACAAAGGTAATTATTCATGGAAAATTAACAAAGGATAAAGTAAAATTATTTATGAGGGACTACAACTACAGATTCATTGATATTTATTTGTCGACGTTAAACAAGTAAATAACACGTCACAGAAAAAGTGAGCTACCTACTGACAATTAGCAAGGCAAATGAATGCAAAAGTGAATAAATAAACTGAATAAACAAAAATAATAATAAAATAGTAATAAAAGAGAAGAAATAAACAGAAATAATAAAAAACTCATAACTCAACCATCTTTCCTTTTTGAGAGAAAGAGTTAATATGACCAAATACTTTGGCTGCATTGTCCCTCAATACCTCCACTATCTTATTATCCCAAAAATTAAACGAAAATAAACTTGAAAGTATATTTTAAATAACGATTTTGTGCAGTGCTGTTTGACAAAAGAGGTGAAATACATTTCACCTCTTTTGTCAAACAGCACTGCACAAAACCTCAATTTACCTTTTATAGCCTATAAATCCAGAAAAACACAGAAGGAAGCGAAATGACGCTATTCGTTCAACTGTTGGGCTTCTAGACAAGTAATTGGTCTGCACTTTAACGCATTTTTACGTAGAGAGTGTGAAATATAGCGACTCGACCAACTCTCCAGCCCGACCGTGTCTACAGGATTTACCCCATAAGTGGAGCGACGTACATATTCAGAGCGCGGGACGCGACCGACCCGCGCGTGCAAATCTACACGCTCGCCGTGCGCCTTTTAATCCGCTAATTTAATGACCAATCTGGCGGCGATCGCGCGAGAATTCTGCCACTCAGCTGCGACTGCATCTGACATTCTCCGCGTGGAATAGTTGCAAGGAATTTCGCCAGGGTTCCGCGTCTGTCCAAGAGGCAACGGGTACAACGAGCTGGCGGGCAGACAGCAGCTGATTGTTATTAAATTTTCGTCGCGGGGAGACGTTATGAAATTTTCGCGAGCGTTATTCTCTCATCAACAAAATAAATATTGCCACAGCATCCCCCGCCGGTCGTTCCGCGCGACAACAGTTTAATCTCGCTCTAAGGGAGCAGAAGACTGGCGCGAACAAACTTCCGCGAGCTAGCGAGTCGGCGGAACAATGCGAGAACGAATATTCCGAAGCGTGGCACCGCGTGAATATTTATAGGGTGCCCAATTTATGCGAGCAGGATCCCAGAAGCGCGACTGAGCGCGAGAGAGAGCGCGGGCGTAACGTAACGTCACGCAATTACCTTAATTGCGCCGAAGTATCGGATACTTCGGCGAGGGGAGCACCCTGGAGCAGGAAACAAACGCGTTTCCAGTTATGGTTCGCAACGACCGGCCATCCAGGGCCTTCTTTTCCCTTTTTGCCCTTCCTTCGCGTTCCTTTTCGCCACCGCCGCCTCCTCCGAGCCGTGAAAAGTGCTCCTCCGCATGCAAATGAAACGATGCTGGCATATCTGCGAGCCGGGGCATTAGAGTAGCGAGGGATAAAGCGGAAAACTTTTCGAGCATCCCTCTCCCGCCCGCTGCTTTATTTTCTTTTTACACCAGTTCGTTATTAGACTTATCGACCCGACCCGCCGGAACAACTATACCGTAACTAGACGGCGGTACGTGAAAATTACGGGACACCAGCGGGGCATCTTTCCCTATCCTCTGCCCTCATCGAGACGCGACAGGTAGCGGCGCAAGTATCTACAATAAAATCTCCAAGCTGGCTGGTTGGCTGGCCCGATGGAACAATACGAGAAACTTATCCCCTATTCCCTGGGGCGGGCTCGTTGCTTCGACTCTCAACTTCCGACAGAATTTGCATAATTATCGCGACGATCGGTCTCTCGGTCTCCCTCGGCGGGATTCGGTGGGTCAACCGGGGAGAGCATCGGTTGCAGCGCCGAGAAGCTGGAGACATCGACGAGAGAGCGGGAAAAGTGCAGGTCGAGGGGAAATTATAAATGGGCGAACGAGTGTCGGCGGGAACCGTGCCCCTCACCCTTGCTCGCGTTGTATCACTTGTATAATGAACGCGCCAAAGATATATCCAGTGATGAGCGCTCGTTAGCGAGTAATACGGGGCGGAGCGGTCTCGCGCGCCACCGCCAATGCAAATTTGCTCCCGCTGCCCTTTGTACGGCGAATCCCATTAATTAATACCTCGGTCCAAAAATAAAAACCCCCCGGCGCGGGGAAACGGGGGCGGGGACGAATTAAAGCGGGACAAACAGACGCGCTCGACGCGACAGACGCTGCTGGGTTTTGCGATTCGCTTGGAAAACAGTGGGTGATAAACGAGACGGTATCGGCCGCGTTGGAAAGATCTATTTCTCCGTTTTATAGGAGCACGGGCTGGGGAAAAAGCGCGGAAAAGTAGAAGTTGAATTCAGCGGCGCGCGCGGCCAGCAAGAGGCGAGAGACGATCGCCGTTATCGCGGAGAAGACATCGAGCGGCGGTGATTTAAGAGGCCCATTTCCCATTTACGACAAGGACGAGCATCGACGCGTTCACGTAGGACGGGGATAATTTTCCACAGTCCGCCAACGGGCGCATTCATCTTTCCCTCGATGGCCATGGCTCGATCTCCCCCGAACGGCCGCGATTACACAAACCCACATTCACCTGAATTATTACATGTAACCTGACCTTGGCGAGCAGAGGCTGCGCGTCACGTATCGCGGCTCGTTGCGAAGTCGTGCCAAAAGAGACTGTCCATATCGAGCCGATTGCCACCGCGTACTCGCGTTTATTCCCATCCAACCCGCGGTTCGCTCGACTCTTTCGCGCAAAGCACACGTGCACCGTTTCCATAATAGAACTACGTGTGCACTGCGGTGGTTCTTATTTACTCTTGCCCGTCTCTGCGTTTGGTAAACTTTTTTCCAGATTTTCTTCGAGGCACCTTCCAGAATAGTTCCAAATAATTAAAAAAAAAAAAATCTGCGTAAAGTTTGAGCTCGATCGGATCACGGGAAAGAGTGTTCCAGGGTCATCGATATCCTTGATATATTGTTTTAATTAATCACTAACTTGGAGGATATTATATAAAATCGACTTTGCGAGCTATTACATAATGATTTAAATGTTTAAGGGCCCAGGGGCACCCTTTCCCGTTATCCGATCGAGTTCAAACTTTACACAGATTTTTTTTTTAATTATTTAGAAATATCCTGAAGGGTGCCTCGAAGAAAATTCAAAAATTGAAAATAAAAGTCACCCTAGTGTACACCTATGCAGGGCAACTCCAGGGGCTCGGTGTGGCAAGAGGATAAACGGGGAAGCCGCGGTTAATCGGGGTTCCCACTGGTAATCAGAATCAACTTTCGCGTACACGTTCGCACGTTATCGCGGGCGAGATTTCGCCAATCCCTTGGCCTCGTTCCGAAACACACTGGCGATGGTGTATGAAAACTCCAGCGCAACGCTCGCTTTCATTAAAGTACCGAGGAACAGTGTCCCGTTGGTGCACTTAAACGGGAACTTCCAAGCTGCTGGATACCTATTTTGATATAACACCGACAGGGAGTAGTTCGCCTAAACCGCGCTAGATTATAACTACCCTTTGTGCGCGGAATTGCGCCAACTAAAGCGCACCAGTCTGGTTAACGAGCGGCGCCTTCGCGAGCGGGAACCAGCTCGAGTTTCAACGATTTCCAAAAACCAATTCGGAGCGTGCCGTTCTCCGAGCGTCAGCTCCGCCTTGCATTTTTCGCGCTCAGCAGCTCGACGACGTCCAAAAATGATACCGATCGGGACCGATCGATCCACGAGCTCCTCCCGAGAGTAGCTGAACCCGAAAGAAAAGGAGAAGCAAGCTCGTGCTGCGACGACGAAACTTTGGACCGGTCGCACGGTGGCTGCATCTGGCAGGATGCACTTTATTTCGCTAATACGACGGTGCACCCTTGCCTCGTCGGAGAATTCGGCTGATCCGACGAAACTGTCCGACCGAGTGCGGCGTTCAACGCGGAAATTAACCGCGTTCGCAAATTTCCTTTGCGTCTGCCGTGACCCGTGAAATATTGGACGATGCGCGGGTCGCGGGGCCAGGAGAGGAGTTGCGCGCGGTGTCGCTTGACTTGGGAAAATTTCGTCACTTTTATAAGGTCACTCTCGGAAGAAATTTGAAATTCGATGGAGGCAACCGCTAAAGGGTTGACTTGGATACCGTAGGATACACGGTACGGTAAAGCCTTCTCCACAACGTGGGTAAACTGGGCTACGCGATATCGATTTGCAGAGGGCACGGGGAGAGCGGTCGTGTTCACGGGTACAGGAGCGACTTGGTGTCGGCCGGTGCATCGAGCACATGCATAAATACAGGCGGGAGGAGTTACGGCGCGGCTGCGGGACAGGGCTCCGATTAAAAGTGGCTAATTTGATGGAAAAAGCCGTCAGAGCGAGCAGAAAAGCAAGCGACGTGGAAAATCGCGTGGAGAAGGGAAAGGCCGGCCGGGAAATGCGGGGCATTTAAAATACGGTAATAAGAAGGAGGGCGGACCTCGTTTCGCTTGCGTTTCCTTTTGCAGGGGCCGCGAATCGTGAACGATACTCGCGCCTCGCGAGCAACCGCGGCGGCTGAATTTAATAACCTGTGCGAAAAGTAGCTGTAACTTTGTGCCCGTCGACAAACGTGCGCGCAAAGCACAATTGCCAGCACTTCCGGCAAAGCGTTCCCGAACGTTTCTGGGGAGGAAAAAGCAAACGCAAACGTGATCGAACAAAATTATCAATTAATGCCAGCGAATTAACGAGCGTACACAGAATCACGTCCAAGCATCCGTTCTCCTCCCAACATCGATACACCTCCACTGCCGGCAAATTTAGACCACATTATTCGATAATTAAGCCGTACAGCGATAGCCGTTTATCCGGTCGATTAGCAAGCAGAGTAATTATACAATATCCCCCATAGGCAGGCCCAGCTAATTACTATAAAATCATCGGTCGAGCCGCGAATTCCCATTAAACCGACATAAACGCTCGTTGGCCTCGCGCGCGATCGATCCAGGCGGAGGTTCTTTCGTCTTTCGTTTTTTAAAAGGCCAGACGCCTTCCCCTTTCGCCACGCGAATACTTGTATCAGTAGCCTTCTATGACACAATCGAGGTAACAGGGCCTCGATTACGTCAAAGTGAAACCGGCTGACTTCATTGTATAATCTATACGTGGACGGATTTAACCGCGACCGGATCGCACGGGCGAAACAGGAAGCCACGCGCGAGGGTACCGCTCGCTCGGCCACTGGCGGCTTTCACTATCCTTGGCAATTGTCAGACTGCTGCCAAGGAGCCAGCCTAGCCGACTAACCGACCGTGAACATCCTTACGGACCTTGAACACAAATTGAACGACCCGTATGCAACGTACGATCAACCTCTCGCGACCGAGGAGCGCCAGCCATCGTCTGGACGCCGATCAGATTTTTCCCCAACCCGCATCCAAGAACGGGTTAATCGTATCATCCAATTGATCCGCGGGATGTCAACGCTCGGCTAACAGCAAGTCCACCCCGATTGCTCGAGGAAGAATAGCCCGTTCGTTTCACCTTTCCGAACGGTTCGAAACTCGAGCCGAAAATGGACGGAACGTCCTTCGAATATTCGACTCGGCCAACGCTAATAAAATAGCGGGCGTCCTTTTCTCGGAACGGAGGAGTCGGTCGATAATGCCGAAATAGGTCGTGCCTACTCAAAATATTCCTCTCAGCGATCGCGAGCTTTAATCCCCGTCCTCCGCGAGGTCGAATCGGTGGATTTAAATTTTCGTGGGAGTCGATATATCGATATCAGGGCGCTCGCCTCGATTCTTGGCATCGAACCTGGCCTCTATACAAATAGGACGCCCTCGTTGAGAAATACCGCGACGAATATTGCTGGATCGTGTCGCGGGAATAATAAGAGGATACGTGACGAAGACGTTCAGACCAACCCATAAAGAAGATCGGCATTCTTTGCGCTAGTAGGAGCCTTGATTGCGAAACGATTTCGTTGAATCGGGAATGCAGAAGCTTGGGCAAAAAAGTGTTCGAAATTCTTAACGATGGCAGAGGAAAGTTACCGCTGTCTTTCTTCCATCGAGCCTCGAAGCTCGTCAAGAAAGCCAAGCGAGTACCTCGCGATACAAATTGTTACCGAAGCGAGGCACGTTTAATAAACTCGTGAAGGTTGGGAAGGATCGAAGCCTCGAGCGAGGGCACGGATCGTCTTTGAGACGAAGCCAACTGGATACGTATAACTGGAAGCGTTTCAAGAGATCGACAGAGGGTTTCGTGGACTAACGTAATCTAGAATCGCGTGGAATCGAATTTTCTAACGATCCGCCACTCCTGCTCGCGATATCTTGGCAAGCGCCGCCTCTCCACAGAAAGAACCGAGGGAAGAAAGGCGAATAGACCGTGATGCATTCGTCGCGATCGCTGGCGAAGCGTTGGAAAAAAGATTCAATTTTCAACGCCGAGGAATCCGAGGAAGCTGCTCCCCCGGCAGAGGACACGGTCGGAGATGATCAGCGTCGGCATCTATTGAATTTGGACGATGAAAAATGTAAGCGATCGCGAAGAGGCAACCACCGTCCTCCCGCGCCCTCCAGTCCAATTTCGCCGTGAAAAGGGTCCAAGAGACGAACACACGGAGGGCACAAAGGAAAAGACAGCGGGGTTGCCCTTTCAGCACCCTAAGCAAATACGCCGCTGCAAATGGACCGCTCGAGGTGGAGCTCCCTCAGCGATCCGCGTACACAACACGCTCCATTGTGCGACAAAGTAGCTGGGCGGACTGGTCTCGCGCGTCGCATCCCGGTTTTCCGCAACGGTTGCACGCGCGGCGGTGCATCCTTCGGTCGAATCGATCGCCAAAGTCGACAAACGATTTCCTCCCCACCGAACTTCGTTCTATCAGGCCGCGCGTGTGCTCCGTTTGGCTTCCTGGCGTCCTTGAAAGCGACACGAAGCGTTCGAGGCTCGTTGAACAGCGACGAGACAATTGCAGCGGACTGCTGCACCGTTCGATCGACGCGCTACCAGCGGAAGGCGAACACCGCGGCATCCAACTGCGTTTCGGAAGCAACTTCCAGAGAGATATTCTCAGCCGTGCTGCGCTCAACCGAATCATCCAACCACCGACGACCGTTTTAATGCACCACGGTTCCTGGGTTTTGGCCAATTAAACGGAGGAGCCCGATAGCGCGCTCGAAAAACGTAGTTGCGTGGAATAAACGGGCGATTGGTAAAGAGCGAGGGGAGGGACCGAATTAAACGTTATCGCGATAGTCGCGCAAGGGCAGGGTGGGCAACAATTGAAACAACGAGGTGATTAATCGCGAATAACGGTGGGCACAAAACGCGCCCGTGAACATTGCACTTTGGCGAATCCCGGCCGTCGCGCCTCGATAAAACGTGCCGCGTTATTGCTACGTTTTTCATCGCGACTCGCAACCGCGGAGGCCCATCGCCCTCAAAGCGTTTATTTCTCTCAGGCTCGGAGGCTCATATTTTTTACGACTATTCCACGTGCGAGCGAGGGAGGAAACGCTTCTCATCAAGTCTCCTCCTCCTCCTCCTCCTGGGGTTTCAAGCTACGCGGCGACAAAGAAAAGCTCGCACCGTAAAAAGGAACGTGGAAATTCGAGGAAAAGCTAGAGTGCTCGTGAAATTTTCCGCGAGCGCGCTCCCCAAAGAGGAGGGTTAACAGCGCGCTGTCCCGCGGACAGGCCCGGCCTCCAAATAAAATGTAAACGTGCCGAGGCTTCTCGGCGGATGTTATGAAAACACCGACTGAACGTTGTGTACCGCTCGAGATCCGCGGCATTGTTCCCGCGTAGCCGTCCAAGGTTTTCTCATTTGTCCCATCGGTAATCTGGCCGTATCGGAAAACAGATAGGGAATCCGCGACGGGGTCCGTTAATTTCGACGGAACGACGAGGCACCCGTGTACCCGATGAGCCGCGATTAAACTGGAACAACCGGGCTACTCTATCGAAGCCAAGAATTCATGCGCCAGGGGGATTAAGTAAGTACAAGTTTTCAGGTTAAGCCGGGACTCCGGGATTAGCTGCTGTAGCTATAACGTTGTAGCCATACACGTGTATATACGTGTAGCCAACTTCGCCTCAAACATTTGTCCCGACTTTGGCGAACGGTCTCCCCAGCATTTCCAAACCCCCCGGACACCGCCGTTGACTTTTCATAGACGCAGCGCCCGCGACAAGATCAACCGGGACTGCAGGGACTTTTCCATCAAGGGCGACTAACCGCGACACAAATCGTGGCAGCTCGATGGCGATCCCTTTTTCATTCGTGTCTCGTCAGCGAGAAATAAGAATCCGGGGAATACGTTTCACGGTCCCCGGGCGCTTTGTCGGGAGGCGAGGGAAAGAACGGACGAGAAAGGAAGCTCCCTCCTTTCTTTATCCTCTTATCTATTCTCTCGCTTCCTTCCGGTGCGTCGCCCCGCGCCTCGGCCGACAGCCACGGCGACAACGCTGCGCGGACAGTGATTCATCGAGGGTTATTATACTCTAATGGAGTTTTTTCGTGCAAAAACACCGAGGTATACGGGATATCCCGTTCTCGTGTATAAACTGCGCTGAATCGAGGGAACTGTAAGGTGGAAAGGGGCAGAATCAACTTCCACTTTGTTAAATAAAATATGAAATTTTTCCCTCGGCGGGTGCCTGTTATTAATGCAGGTACAAGATTGCAGCCAGATGGAAACTTCAAACTGCGAGCAATAACTTTAACGAATCGCAACCGAGAATCAACTGAAACTTCGACTGAACGTACCTAACTAAGAATCAGGCGGAAGTTTGCGAGTGAAACTCAAACAGCACATGAAACTCAAATCTCGGGTGAAACTTTAAAGAAATCAGAGTGAATTGTAAAGGGGACCGTTGATTTCTACGGAAACTTTTTCATACGCTTCCTTTGGTCCACGATGATTTCAATTGTTTGGCCTTCTCAGCGAAATCTGTTCCCTCCTCGAATGTCTGGGAAAAATATTTTTTCCAACCGCGATCTTTCAAATATACGCGCCAACTGTCAGAGAGACTGCAACGAGATGGCCCGCGATCGAAAAGTTTCGTTCCCAGAGTTCCTCGAATACCATCTGGAGCGGAGTTTTGGTCGTAGCTAAGTTCCGATTAAATCCGCGCCACTCGAAAGTTTGGATAAAGCAGTCGACGCGTAAACGCGACACGTTTCATTAAAATCGAAGAAACGGGAGAAAGAGGATTGGGTAAAGTTAATATCGCCCAGCTGACAATTTTGAAAGCGAATAATATCTGCCGTTGAAATTTCGGAAAGGTCGCCAGCGAATTACAACGAAACGCGTGAAGGATAAATGTCGCGGAGTTATTGATCAACAGTCCCCCTCTGGACTAACATTCACTGGCCGTTCCCTTGGAATTCCACTAACGTCGATCCTTCGTGAACCGCCGCTGAAACGCGAGTTGGATTTTCGCCGAGCGTCCTCCGCGTTTCCGGTGGTGAAACAAAAACAGTCGGATGGAAAACACAAGGGGAATAAACAACGGGTCTGAAAACGGTGGTCGCGGCGTGGGGAAGACATAAATCACGCAAGAACAACTAACAGCCTTCGGAGCACGAGCGATTCATTCAAATTAGGAGGCGCGGACTGCCGATTCGCGCCAAGAAAACAGTTATAAGCGAACGACCGTTTGGAAGCGGTAAACGAGCCACGATAAAAATCACGACCTCGCGGGAGAGGAGAGGAAGAGAGGCAGCTGGCGTTTCGCAGGAACGCGGATATTTTGTCGCGTGAGATATGGGTCAGGGGGAAAAACGTGGCGGCAGTAAGCCGCGTCGTATGCGGCAGTGGCAAAAAAAAGTTATCGGACGGACGGCAATAAAAGCCAAAGACTCGATGGTAACCTTGACGCGGCAACTGTTAGAAGCGAAATCCGACGGCGAGCAGGCGGACAGCTTATAAATACATGGGAAGGTATCATAGGAGAACCGGTGTTCGGAAGAGATGACACGAGATAGCTGGTAGAATCACGCGATTCACTGTTGTCGGCGATAGGAGCAGCCGCACGGTGTCGTAAAACCAGGGTCGTATCGACGTAAAGGCGCGTTCGGCATCGACGATTATTATCACGACCAAGAAGCAACGTGGGGGAATCACTTGCCCGCGAAGTTACACCCCTCTCGAGAGAGAACTCCCGCTCCAACTAAACTCCACTGTCGCCTCGCCCTCGTATCGTTACAACTACATATGTGTCCAGGCAGTCGTTCCGGCTGGTCCACGCGTTCCACGTATCGAATATTTTTCCCGCACCAAGTAGACAGAGAGGGAGAGAAAGAGGAGCTTACTGTAAGAGACAGAAAGGAAGGAAGAAAGAGACGTAAAAGCAAGAAGGGAGGAAAATTAAAAGTGGAGAAGGCGACGGAGAGGGTGAGACGGAGATATATATATAGACCGATAGGATTATTCGTCTGAGACAATACCTCTCATCCTTTGTCCTCCCTCCTGTCTTGTCAACCAGGGAGTATCTACCAGTTGGTTAATTTCGAGCTAATAAAGAGGAAAGCAAACCCTCCCTATCGATCGCGACTCCTCGAAAACCACGCAACTGTCAGGGTTACAGTGTGAACAGATATGCAAATCGTCGGCGCGTAGCGTGCGCTGGCGATGTGACAAAAAAAAAGAGGGAGGATAACGAGGGAGGTAACGAGAGGAGGAAGAAGGCACTCGTGGCGCGGGTAACGACTTAAATAAAGGCGGCAAATCCGATCGAGAGCGCAACCCTCCTCGTTGAGACGGTGTATGGCAACACGCGTGCATGGTAAACGAAGCGGTGCATCCAGGAGCGCGCGTGCAGAGCATCGCAACGAGACGAGAGGCGACTGGAGGCCAAGGATAGAATTTTCGTAGCGAGCCAACTTCCTACGTGCGACGAACACAGAAGCAAATCTCTGCGGCCTGCACACCGACACCCCTGACGAGGACGGTGCTCGCCCGTGTGTACTTACACAAGAATGAACGTAATCGCTGTGTTTTACGCGGATACTGGGTAACGGGAAAGCCGTACGTACAATCGAGGAGCAAACCGCGTGGCCCGCTCGGAATTCGCGCGCGAATTTCTCCAGCAGAAACTGGCATAATCATCGTCCCCGAGGGAGTGGAAATAGAATTCCTTCCGCCTTAAGAGGGGACGTTTAACTTTTAATCATCTCCCAGGCAGCGTTTCGAAGCCCCAATTTCTTCGCCCACAGCCCCAGGTGGACAGACTCCTCGATTCAATATGCACGCGGAGCGTTACAGGCGATCGAGTACCGTGACACGATACTCCAAATGGAAATGGCACGATTCCCGATTGCCTCCACCGAAAAGTCGTCTAAACGGTCAATGGCACCCGGCCAAAGTAGTCTATTATTCTGTTCCGCCGTAATACCAGTAAAGTACTTCCGGTATATGCACGACGTATACGGAACATAATTCCTCCGCCGGTGGCACAGGATTTGCGATTTGATTATCTTAAAAGGAGCGGCGAGTTCGCGTTTCGCCGTGCATGCTCTTCGGCGAATTCGATAGTTGTCGATCATCGAAGAGTATCCGTTGGTGATATTGATAGGGAAGAGTCGTGCAGTGCCGACCAAAGCTAGTTCTAGAATGCACAGATCAGGAGAATATTAATTACTTTACTTGCTAGTTTGTACAAATAAAATTTGAAAAAATCTTGTATTGTACTAATTAAATGTCTTTTTATTAACATTCTTAATCATTTAAACCTAAAAATCTACTAATTTAATAGTTGGTCCGTATTACAACTTTTTTACTTTTGCGAATTATCAATTCTTATTATTAAATTTCTCAAAAATAATTTCCCTCCACTTACCAAGTTCCATCTATACTACAACCACGCTTCTGAATCTCTGTATTTTATCGACGCTACCCCAAGATATAACAAAAAATCTTAGAGCGGTCGGTACTGCGCGACTCTCCCCTATTCATCGAGTTTCGGGGGTGGTTTTCCCTTCCCTCATCCCCGTACCTCTTCCTCTCGTTCTATTAATGTAGCACGGACACAGACACAGCTGGGATTACTTAATCCTGACGACCGCGGTGCTCCCGTTCACGCTCTCTCGTCACGTCTCTTCGAACGCTGACGCAATCGATCGCTTTTACACCGGCAGGCTTGTAATCCGATCGGTGAAATTGTTTCGTTTGATGGCTACACAACCGTGAATCACGGCGCTCTCTTCCGGCGATCGATAGCCGTTGCCCTTCCAGTGAATTTTAGCTACCGCTACGATGGTAAGCGAAGCACGAGGCGCAACGACGCTCCAATCGATAGTCAACTTTGTTTAAAGGGGAACTGTAATGAGCTGCTCCAGATTATCGGAGGATCATCTAGTCGAATGACTTTATCGCTCGGTAAGCACCGCCACTTAAAAAGCCCCGGTACGTAACGAAACTTGGATACTGAATTAAACTGCCTCGCTGCGCGGAATCCGGAATTAAAACCAGCCACGATTCTACTCGGATAGATCAGCGATACGCCCCGCAACGTGCGATCATTCGACGGAGCGGATGTCAAAGTGTTAATTACACAACCATTCCTGCGATTACTCTCCCACGGCAAACGGCAACCTGAACCTGTACTTTTTCTTACCGATCCGTGCGTTATATGTCATATCTGTGACATTAATGAGTCGCGCGCGTCCACGAACAAACCGTACATGCGCGGACGTTACGCTTATGTAAACGACACATTGTACTCATGCAAACAGCGTATTGTATTATATTTACGTGTCGGTAGCCGGCAGTTCGTTATGTAAAAGTAGCATTGTGTTAATGTAGATTGGCCAAGAATCGCTGCGCCATGAGAAACGCAACAATTCAGTTACCGCAACGGAACAATCAGAGGGGGGGGGGGGGGGCCTTCCGAAAATGCAATAAACACGAGGGGACTTCATTTCCTGAGAATGTTTGTACCTACAACGGGTTCAGTTAAGAATCAGTCGATTCCCGCGTAAATCATCGGGGCAACGTAGCGTCGAGCACGCTCGTGTGCCTCCCGAAAGGTCCTTCCATTGCAAACGATCCGTACACCGTGACCATATACCGCGCACCGGTCTATGGTTAAGGGGGAATTATATTTATAGATCGCCCGTTCGTGTTAAAAAATGCCAGCTATGCGACACAGCACTTCCGCCTCGTGACGAGTAGCAGAGGTCATCTGATAGGAGAAGCTAAAGTAGTAAATTGCAGTTGTAGCCCGGTGCCGGCGCTCGCTGGCCTGGCCCCGCTCGGTGCGGCGTGAAGGCAATTCAATCGTGATACAGTGCCGCTGCGACAACACGATTTAGAAGTCGGCGCAAACAATTCTATTCCAGGGATAAGTGGCTTTCCGCGGCATGACGAGCGCGCTCATGAGCCGCAACCTGGTAATCGGCCGTCTCCGTGCGAGTGTCACACGCGGAAACACGAGACTCGCTTCCGTTCACCGCTATCACCGACACCCCTGCTATCGATAGCTGTTGTCGCCCGTGTATCGAGTATCGTCGGGTGTAGGAGTACTATTTCGAATCCATACAGTCGCTCGTTAATTACTTCTTTTCGGGGAACGTCACCCTCCATGAGTTTCAATTATTCCGACTGGAACCCCTTTATTGCCCACCCTTCCTCGCAGAGGAGACAAGCCACCCCATTTCTCTCGCGCTCCCGTTTATCCATTCGATCCGAAGATTGGCTAATAACGTGTTAAATTCGAAGCTATTCGAGTGAGAAATGTTGGAAGATTTTCACGGGGGCGCAGACACCGCTGGGTGGCGGAATTTATAAGTAGAGCCCACTTCCGGTCAGAGGGAGGGTAACGCAATATCGGCCTTCGCGAAGAGGATTTATCGTGTAAGGCACAAAGCTTTCAGACCGGACGCGTCGCGAAGCCCCATAATCGATTTTCTTTCCCCCCTTTTCTGACGTCGCGTCGGCCTCTCGCTTAATGGAACTGGCGAAACGCCTCTCCTTCCTCGCTAACCGAATTACCCGAAAAATGGCCGGGAAACAGAGGCGTGCACGGGCCTTCGACGTTCGGAAACCGATCGACGGGGAGACGAGGGAAGAAGAAGAGACAGATAGCTCGATCAGGGAAATCAGGTAATACCGCTTGGAAAGAAACGGGGCTTGTTAACCGCGGCGGAAAGAAATTCCCGGGACGATCGGTTCCAGCCGTCGAAAAACACCAATCTCGCAATCACCCGACCTCGCGGATGGATCCGCTAATTTTTCACCGAGAGGAAAAACCGTGAACGTTTCCCTCCCACTCGGCAACGGGCGAGCTGTAAACTTGCCACACGCTCGCGTCTCTGTTTCTTCCATTTCGCGTTAGCGCGCAATCTGTCGTCGATAAAGCGTAAATTGGAAAACGCGGCGTCGTTCTCGCCAGAACGATGCTGTAAAACTTTGCCGGGACAGCGTTATCTCGCGCCTGAGAAACGCCGTTTCCCCCGGGAAAATTGATTTCCACGGCAGAAATTCCGACCCTATAATTTTTATAACGTCCTACGATCTCGCTGGGAGAAAACAAACCCGTCGAGCCCGACGATCGATTATTTATCGTTCCATATTTTATGAGCAGCCTCGAACGAGCAGCCGGGCATTTGTATTCCGTTCAAGGAGGTGGACTTTCGAAAAATATAACGGGCGTCCCGGATCGTCGAGCGACTTCATCGCCGTCGTGACTACGACCGAATACCAAAGAGGGGGAGGGGGAGCCGCTCCGTTGTCTCGGCTGAATAAATTTCAATTTCAGCTGAAATAGGAGGATAGGCGGAGGGAAAGAGAGGAAGAGCGAAGCGGCGCGGCGTCGATACGACGTTTAGCAACGACTCCAAAGTGTTCGTGCATTTACGTAAGCCGTGCCGCCGCTTCGTCCTACGAATAATGCAATTAACTCGTTCTACAGATAGCGTAATTCAATTTCTCGAAAGGCACCGCCCACCTACAGGTGAAATTAATTGTTCGCGGCGCGAGGAGACGGGGCTAAGCCTTCCTTACTTCCTTACTCCCTTGCTTCCTTCCTCCCCGCCCGCGCCGCCGGGAGAACACGGAATCCGAGCAAGTATTCGAAGGAATAGAACGTCCCCGCTTCTCGGCCAGAAGACTCTTCTTATGGAGCACGATATTCCAGATAGCATCGCCGCGGCTAATTGCGAGCCGCCGTCCCCGGGACCTCCGGAGCAATTAATTACCCCGACGAGGGCGGGCAATTAAATGGGACAAATCGTCGACGTTCGCCACGAAGCGGTAACGCGGTTTTACCGTGGTAACCGAACGGGCCAGAGCGCATCCGCGAGGATGATTCCGCGAAACCGTGCCTCGGGTGAAAGGTGAGACAGTTTCGCTTTCCTTCGATCATCGCAATACGAGATCCCGGCAAACGTCGTGACTCTAGTCTACCGTAATACCTGATTACGCTTCGTTCTTCTTCTCCGCTTTTGGGGATCGTTAATGTTCGACTGAATATTCAAACTAAGGCTACGATGTTCAGAGAACTTTCTACCGCGAAATTACACGAATTAAGAAACAGCCTAGTAGATTAGATCCCCGTCGACCCTTTCCCTCTGTCCACGCATAAGCGACCGAAGAGGTGCAATTAATTCGAAGACGTCACGCGAAAGCTCGCGGAACAGCGTCGAGTTTCCAAGCTATTCGCACGACAGCAAACAAGGATACGGGTTGGCTGTTTTCATCGGTCGGATGGCACGATTCCTGGCGACATCCGATTAACCGACGACGAGCCCGAGTAGCTTCCGTTATTACGAGCAAATTGCCACGGCCCTCCACGCTGCACGATCCTTCCCAGTTAAACAGCTGACTACTCTTGCACAAACCACGGCATTATGGAAACGCGTGCCACGTATACGATCGTTTCTCACAATCAGAATACCCTGACGGACTATCCGAGTCCTGCTTTCTCCGGTATTTCTGAAAACCAAGAGAAACCAAACCAGTTCTAAATTCGCGGTACGGTCAACCTCGTACGCGATACACTTAACTGTACACTTCTGCTTATTCTCGCAAATGTGAAGGTCCGGTCTCCTTCGAACGGCGACCACGAAAAAAAAAAAACAGTTTACCGTTGGTAATCACACGGTCGACGAGCTGACCGAGGCGACAGTGGGAAATCGATGGTAATTATATCTTTCAAGGAGGATTAATTAACTGGTCCCCGAGTGACGAATCGATATCCGCGAAATCAATATGTCCCGATTGCGCGACACACACGCTAACGAAGCAAGACCACGGGGTAACCTAAACGATAGAGTTGTCCAGCTTGATCACAGTGATCACCGTCCTCGGAGCCGGAAGAAATTAGTTTAATGCGCTCAACTATGCGTCATAATTCAAGCGATTCGACCGTACGAGTCCCGGAAGTGCAACGTAGTCGCAGTATCGTTATTCATGGCTCGATAAACGCGCGTAAGTATGGATTTGCCATCTGCCCCGCGTTCATGAATCAGCTACGCGAGCCACCGAAAACCGGCATGCCTACCAGAAAATCCCACGAATTTTGTTCGCTATCGGACCCCGTGGAACCCGTCCTCCAACCTGTCGATCGGCCCGTAATCGTCCCCGTCCGTGTTCATTATAATTTACGGCTCGCTCGACTATATTTTCCTGACGCGGCAGCGCGTCGCGAAACCTGGAGAGCATTATGGAGCGGCACGGAGCTAACAGTTTTCAGGTTGCCAGGCCCGCTTGTGCAATATTCCACGTTCCAGCTCGTATATCGTTATCGAACGTGAAAGGGGTCAGGCTAATGGCTCGCGGCGAGATGCAGTAATCTATGCGAATCCCGTGGCGGGCCGCGTCGCTGTATTTGCCCGCGCGTTGCAGCGCTACGGTTTCTATGAAATTCAATACCCTTCTCGATAGTTTAGCGACGGGGGATGAATGTTTGGGGTAAAAGTGACATCGAAATAGAATCGATGTCGCGTTGTTCAAGAGCGTCGAGTTACCATCGACGCGTCCCAAAGTCCCCGGCACTTCTGTGACCGCAAGTATCACACCGCTGCGCTTCAATCAGAGGCGATAGGCAGCCGATCGAACGCCAGCTGGTAATAAATCCCCTGCGTCTGCTACAACGTTATCGTCGCTAATGAAAATGTCAGCGGTATCGGTAATAAAACCTGACGGGGGGATGCAACGGACACCCCGTGCGCATCGCTTTCGCGACAGAGTAAGAAGCTGCGGCTACCTGGGACTCGCATACGTGTGCGGCTGCACACTGGCGTAAGCCAGTATCCAGAGAGCATAACCGACGAGTAATTTACGGACTGTTCGAATCGTGGCTGCAACTTGCACGCCTAGTCTCCCTTCCTCCCTTTCGCTTTCTCCTTTCCTCCGCTCCGATCCCCCTCGTTAGAGCTCGTCATCATTACTGGCGAACAGCAACGCGTGGGTAATCTCCTTCTCCAGGCCGGTTATTTCCGCTTAAACGGTGGTCGCGATGTTGCTGCCGTTGCAGGGATCGGGGCACGCTCGAGCCTCGAAATCAGACGCGCGGGGGCAATGCACCAAGGAATTCGGGCCCATCGGCCGCCGTCAATTACCAATCGGCGGTTCCTTCGACGAGGAACATACACGTAGCTCATTGTCGTGGAAAAACTCGCGAGACCCGCTCGAGGGCTCGAGTGGTCTGTGCGACCCTCGAGCACACGATCGACACCGATCCCCGTCTTTCGGGGATCTTTATGATCCGCCTTGTACGTAAATACACCGCGAAAGAATTCAGCTCGCGGATGAATGGGGGGAGGGCTCTTCGCGCGCCCTCGAGCCCAGGCTTTCTCCGGAATTAGCACGATCAATTCCGCTCTTGAAAATTAATTGCCTCGCACGTCGAGAGCCTCGGTTGATTTAATCTCTGGGAGAGAGCCACGAGCGCCGCGCCGCGAACTTTCATCGATCGACATCGATGGCCGTTCTGAAAAGCGTCGCGCACTAGACTGCGCGGGGATGAGAGGCGATGAATGTTTAAGTCCCCGAAAAAGCCAGCTTTTGAATCGGTGACAGGTTGGCGAAATAAAAGCTGAACGAGGGTACGCAAGCGGCGTAAAACTTTTACAACGCTGTCCCCGGCACGAGCGAATCATTCAGGGGCTCTCGCGAGAGCTCGACCGCGTCTCCTCCCAAGGAAGAGGAACAATGCGTGTTACGGGGGCGCGCAGAGGGCCTAGAGAGCAGCTCGTAACTTCCTTCGTCGGTTTAACAGCCCGGGCCACGATGAAACGCGGCCTTTCCACTTTACCGAACGGCAATAAAGCATCAGATACAACCGGCCGCAAGAGGAGAAACTCCCAGCAAGCCAGCTCGCGCCTCTTCCCCGTAGATTTAGTGTATGGACGAGCAGAGTTAAAACGTTTGTTGCTTGTGATTAATAGTGCCGCGCGGCGGGATCGTTAGAACTTCTTTCGCCCTTTCATCCTACGTTCCCTCCCTTCTAGGTCTGATGACAGTCCACGATTTCGTATCGTAGTAATTTCGCCGAGTTTGCGGTGCTTTGTCGTGACGCATATCAGGAACACAGCCGGCTGCAGATTGGTCCCCACACGCGACAGAGCTCGGCACGAGGAGCAGGAAGTCAGACGCTCAATTAACACATCTGAAAACGTGGCTAGACGAAATTGCGATAACGAAATTCGGATTTAAAAGCTTGTGTAACGCGACGGCAAAGAAGTTAAAAGAAGCGTATGCAAAGCGCGTAATCTTATGTGCCCGGCGGTTTAGCAGCTGCCCGCTGACCATGTATTTTTCCAGTCCCCGGATTACAATGTGTTAAAATGTTTATCTCGTGGGTAGCGATTATCGCCTAAGGTCCTGCGGATTTTTCTCGTTCATTATCCATGTTTTTCCACCTTGAGCGAGAGCTTATGCAATGCACGATAACGCCTTTGTCTAATCTCCTCGTACATAGCAATTTGCGCTTTGCTATTGCTAACTCCGCACGCCAATTATGTCGTGTAGCCTCAAGCATCGGCCTGCGTCCGCGGCCACGGATTAATATCGAGATTCTGGCGAATGGACTAATAATCGACGAGTTTGAAATACGTTATCTAGTGGAATATCCGCGCTGCACGCGTCACACGCCGCTGTGGTCAATGTTTGTTAATAGCTTTAACAAGATCCCGGCCTAGTCCGTTTGCTCTATTCACTGCCCACGCAAATCGATCAGAATATTCTTGCAGGGTAAACGTATGTTTTCCTATACGCGTCTGGTTGGGACGCACCGTCAAGTAGTTCAAAGTCGATTTTCTCGAAAATGAAGCGCGATATCAAAGAAAGTTACTCTTTCTTTTCGACTTATAACAAGTAAATAAGTCGAGAAAAAAGAATGAAATTTTTTGATATAACGCTTCGTTTCCGAGAAAATCCACTTGGAATTTCTTGACGTTGTGTCCAGTCGCGTATAGGAAAATCTACCTTTCGAGGGAGAAACAATTATCTAAATTCTTCGAAGTTCCTCTACCAACTTTAAAGCGTTCAATTTACTCATAAAAGGGCCGCGGAGGGAACGTTTAAACGCGAAACGGAGAAACGATGGGAAAGCTGGGGTTGATGGAACGAGACACCGTTAACGCTGAACAGTGTGCAAAGACTGATTTAATGGCGGCACGCTAAGGACAAGGAGCATTATTAAAAACGAGTTCTGAACCCGAGCCAGCGAGAAACGCGGAAACCGCCCGGTGCTCGGGGCTCGCGAAGGAACCGGGGGAAAGAAAGAAATTAGTCGTTTCACTGGATAAAACCGGGCATAATGTATATACGCGTGGAAACGCTGCACCGTTGCCCGTGGTGGTATCGGTGTTAATAACGGAGCAATTCATTAGAGTTTACCTCTCGCTGTTCCATGAATTTACCAATAAATTCTCGTTACTACTCCGCGAGCTGTAAGTACGTCACTGCGCACACGAAGGAATGGACGGGGCAGGCGAGCGAACACAGACCCACGGGAAAGCGTTCGCCAGTTTTGCAGCGTGGGGCGTTGAAACAAAACAAGGGGGGAAGTTCCGCGTTTCATCGTCGATGTCCACCCCTTCCGTAAGCAGGAGAAAAAGGGCGACGGGAATGGGAGAAAAACGTAGCCGGTGCATCCGGCACACCCTGCTCCCTCCCCAACTAAATATTTCGCTTTACAAACAGCGCCGAGCATTTCGATTCCTTTTCCATTTCGTGGACTGTAAAGCATAGCAGGTGTCGGTTACTCGAGAGAGCCTGGAATCGAAGATGCACAGTTCCCCGACACAAAGGAACTGCGGAACGGTTCTTAAATGCTCGGCGCTGGGAAATTTGTAAGTCAAAGGAAGAAGTTTCCAAGGGAAATGACGGACGTAGAGGGAAATAATTCCAAAACGAATCCCTTTGTGTCGCCAAAGAAACACGAGCCGGGTGAAATTTTCCGGGACGAGGAGGCGAACTCGCGCCCTTCGAACTCTATGATTATTCACGAAGGAGAACCGGCGCGAGTCACCTAACACTCCGAGGGATAGAGGAAGTCTCCCCCAGGGGGGACATTTTGCACGGGATTGTTTTGAATGACACGGACACGCGATGAAAAATCAAGAGCAGACTGAGTAAGCTCTTCCTCTATCCTGGCGACCTCGTTCAGAGCTGGTTTGTTCCAAACGTTTCTGTCGGATCGCTCGGCAAATTGCAAGTTTGGCTCGCGTAAGGGAAAAATATGCCTACGAGGACGGATCGTGTTTCGAAAGACGAAACCAAGGAGAGGAACGTTGAACGTCAATAGAGCGATAACACTTTTCCAAGAACTTAGTCCTCCGATAGCATACTACAAAATACTCACCCTGTGAATGCCGTCTACGCAATTACCAGAGAAAGGCTGGAACCTCTTGGAAAATATCAAGGATACCGCCCTTCGTGGAGGGAAATGCCTCGACGCACACAGGAACTAAACATCCATTGAAACTCACACGGACGTGTTCACACGCGACCGACGAGAGAGGAACGTCACGACACGGCGAGGCCGGAGGCAGGAAAAACGAGGAACGCTTGCCCACGCATGGCGCGTGTGAGTTTTCCTCGACGCGGTGGGACAGGGCTCTTCCCACGAGAACAAGAGCGCGAATCGCCCACGTGACAACGGAGCCCACCTTGACCACGAAGCGAAGAGGCGATATACCGCGATGCACGGAGCAGCAGGCTACACCGTGAACTGAATTCGGTGGTAGCCGAAGCTACGCTCGGAGCCCGATTGACTCGCAGGCAGGCGCCGCCTGAGGCGCCTCCTCCATCCGCAATGTGGAAACTTCCTCGTGGGCTCGTTACATTCGCCATCCTTCTTCATCCACGGAATGCTTCATCCCTCCCCGCGCCTTTTCCCTTTCCACCATTCTCGCCGACTGTTACCGATTCGCGGGCACGCTGATACGTAACCTTAGAAAGAGCTGTTTTGGCCGCGACTTCTGTGGACATTTGTTTACAAGGTTCTCTAGCCTACAACGTTTGGTACCGGCGCGATCGGAAAGCTAATCTTTGTTCGAGCAGCAAATATTTGCTAAGGGAAACGAAGTTTCGCAGCGGTTCGAGTGGTATGGAGACGCAACTGTTTGGGTAAGAGAGCATACCGGGGACTTGAATAGTACGGCATCGGGATAACGGATGTGATAGTATATCAAACTCTGTTTAATGGGTTTATCGACGGAAACGTGGGACGAAGAAGGCAAGGTTTTTTTCTCCGAGTCTCATCCGCCCTGCAGGAAGGATACTTCCCCTCTGGGGCCGATCGATCGCCGATGGGTGTTTGTCGATACAAATTCAATATACCCGGGGCACGTTTTACACACGGTCTCACACCTGTGCGCAGGATTCCGCCGACGGCGCAGCTATTTCGGGAATAAAGGAAAAACCGTGCATGCTTGCGACTCGAGGTAGGTTTCTCGACACGCCCGTATCCAGTGCATCGAAAATTTCCTCGCGTGCCAGGAGTATGGAAGTTCCGATGTTAATGTTATTGGGTCAGTCGGTCCGGTAGCCTCGTTTACCGCGATCGACTCGCTGCAACGATTTCCCGGTGGTGTTCGTGCCAGTTCGAAAAACAAACAGTCGGCGAAAGGAACTTTTTCGAGACGGGCACGGCGCGGTGGCTGGGCTTTGCTTTCACGGCGTTATCGATACGCGCAGTCCGAGGAAAAAGTTGAAATGCCAGCCGATAATGGCTAACTCGACGTGGGGAACAGTTATCTGTTTCGTGACGAAAAAGAAACGCGGCAATGCCGGCGGAGGAATGTGCGATTACAAAATTACAAAACCCAGGCACTGCGGACGGACCTCGAGCTTTCTGTCCGCGCTGTTAATTTCTCGCGGCGTGTCCCGGTAATCCAGAATTAAAGAGGCAAATGGTACACCGGCTGCTCCAATTGCGGGATTAAACAGCGAGCGTGGCCGGCCGTTTTTCGTTAGCGTTGCGAAGCGAGTGCACGCTGGTGTCGATCGCGCACCGACCGACAAAACCGTGGGTGGAAGTGCTTGGAAAGTGCTTGGCTCGCAGTCGATTTTGACGAAGGTCGCGCCACGTCTGGTAGAATCAGGTGGAGGCAGAGGGATATTGCCTAGGAACAAGTGCCTCGTGCCTCGGGGAGCCAATATGTATTCCAGGTGCATACAACGACCGAAGGTTCTTGGCCCTTGCGTGCACCGTTAACTCGGGCTACCCGACCAGTTTCGAAGCGGCGCGCGGTCATACCTGAAGCCGCCGCGAGCGACGAATTCAATTAATTTAATCGCCTGGACGTACGCGAGAATTACGTTCACCCGCTTTCCTCTATTTACAAGAAGCGCGACGGACCGTGCGCTGTAGGGGAGACGGGGGGTTTTTCAGTTTTTGATTTTTAATAAATTATGTGAGCGAAATATCATTAAACCAGTTAGAATATTTGATAAGGCATACATTTGGCTGTCTGATTAAATTATTAATGTTGACTCAATGTGACAACAATCAAGGTATTTTAATGTTTCTCTAACACCTTCCATGATTGTTAACCTGCCCCATGATCGGGGTTGGTTGACTTACAGTATGGAGTAGGTTGACTATAGGTGCAATCAGTTAAGAAAATGTTGTTAGTAACTTATCTCAGTGGTAATAAAATAACACAATGTCACAAATTATTTCATTATTAATTTCTTTCTTTCATATTTTAATAATAAGCTAAAAAAATTTCAACGTAAATATTAATTATAATGTATTTATAACATAGTGAAATTTAAAGAAAGAATAAAAATCGCTTTATGAATAACAAAATAACAATTTAAACTTTATTAACGTTATTAGTCAACCAGCCCCGAGCGATTACGTTGATTTCAATAATCTATATAACCTTCAATAATTTATGTATAAACAAAAATACTATATTAATAAATCGTCTACTAAACAAACTTTAAAATAGTCCCTTAACATTTATTCTATTGTAACTATACAGAACGTGAAAACAAAATCTTTAATAAAAAAATATTTACTTACGAAGTCAATTTTCGTCAAACTTCTTTCTACAATGAATATTTTCACAGTAGAGCATATGTCGGTGCAAAGTTATTAACAATTAGTCAAACTACCCCTTGAGACAACAAGCCCCGGTCTCCCCTACTTTGTTCAATCCTGTAAATTCCTGCCGTAATATGCATTCCTTGGAGAATAAAACCGAAGACTAATACCTTCGGCAGGTGACTGACCAGAATCTTTTCAAGTCTGAATTTTTACAGCGATCGTCCACCGGGTCGGTATACGAAATGGTGGAGCGTCCAGCAATTAGACGTGACATTTACGTCACGAATTCGCCGGGTGAACCGCATCCAACAATCGTTTTTCTCCTCTGGCAGGTAGCTAGCGGTGTAACCAGCGCGAAATAAATGTCAAGTTTCAAAGCCGCAGGTGCGTGCGGACGTGTGGCATTTATTAAATGATTATTTGCACTGGACGCAACAATCGTTATTTATACTGGATACGTCAAATGTCAGCGGGAGAGGAAACGTTACGAAAGGGGTCTCAAGCGCGGCATAACGCGCACGTTCACCGAGTTTCACGCGTGCTCCAGGGCCCGGCGACAGCGTAGCACGCGAGACATTCGCGGGGAATTTTTCTATTTCCAGGTCACGTCTCGTTCTTGTTTTGACGGCTCTTCTCGGCGAAGTAAGAGTGCACACCTTATCTTTCCCGTTCCTTTTTGCGGACCGTCTCCGCGGCGCGACATTCCTGTGCAAAGAGAGCCAGGGGTTCATTAACAAAACCGCCGTTCGATTGCCAGCAAAGCTCGCGCCCGCAGAATTTAAAGGTGTCCTCTTAATAAACGGCGAAGAAATGCCCGGCTAACTGGCAGGAGTGACCATCGATTTCTATTCTCGCCCAGGGAAATGGGATTAGCCGTGATAATTTCCATTACCAGCTTAACGAAAGTGTTCCACAAACACACTTGCCACGCATCCATTACGCGCCGACGGTAGACAGCTTTGGAGAATTTTACAATGGAAAAGGCGGCGGAAAATTGAAGGTTTACGGGGCAATATCGTGCGATATTGTCGTCAGTGGGACGATAAAGAAAGGTAGGAGGCAGCCAAGGTCTCGCGGCGATGAAAATTAATGCTGCATTCACCGAGATGACTAGTACATACCCGCTATCATGGGGGCCGTACTTGACTGCTTTACGATCGTGAGAGATCGCCAGTAGCCGTCCGTTCGATAATACATCAGAATCGATTGACTACCAACCTTTGACTTTTCTGTTTTCCACGCGGCCGATGAACAACATTTATGATCGAAAGTTCGCGAAATAATGGCCGCTCGTAAAGCTTTCCTCCCGGCCCGGCTTTTTCGACCACGGGCGGCGAGGCCGCGATGAACGCGCTCGCCGTGAAAAATTTACGAAAACGCCCGGAAAGATATATACTCGCGTCAGCGGCAATCGAACGAATTTCGATATACAGCATCTCTGTTTCTGATTTACCGAATATTTGCCGGTGACGTGGAGCAGAGGGGGAGGGGAGGGGGAGGGGGAGGGGGAGGGGGAGAGAGGGGAGGCGGATGAAAAAAGGAAGAATAACGGTGTATCGATCGAAAGTAAATTTAATCGCGACCTCTCCGCCGGCGCTCGGTGCGTTGGAACATTTATGGTGGAGAAGGCCGCGGCAAGGAGCTCGCGGAGAACGGTTCCAGCGGTTCGTAACAGAAATTGTATCGTTCCCAGCGTCGGCAGACCTTTTCGCGTGGACGCGTAGAGATTTTCGAAACCGGTTTAAGTCTGCACGCAGCTCAGCCAACCCTGTCGCGTAGCTGCCGGAACATTAACGAGCGTTTATTCTAATTGCGTTCTCCGTGCGGCGCAAAATTGGCACGCTGATGACGACGACCGACTGACCGATCGATGCGACGGGATTAAAACGGTGGCGCGCAGTGTGCTTTCGTTCCGTCGATTCGACGAATAAATGCTTGCGCGGGGGGAGGGGCTAATTGCCCCCGATTTGTGCGAAATTCGTTTTCGCTTCGCGATAGCGTTTTGATTCATAATTCCACGGGATCGAGAGGAGCGCCGGTCGAGGCTTTCGCAGAAGCTTTTCATCGGTCTCGTGGCTCATCAATTTCGTTCATAAAGTTCTTCCCCGGGATTCGATGGATCAGCTATCAATTTGTTTCGCGAGCTTTTCAATCCGCGAATTCTCGTCCGATGCAGCGGGGCGGAACGGAAATAGAGATAGAAGCCTCGATTAAAATTGACTTGCAACGCGGCTGATCCATCGATCCCTCGAGCCAGGCGCAGAACAGGGGAAGCCTGGAGTCCTCCAGGCGATTTCGAAACTTCGTAGACTGTCAGCTATTTTCGTAGATGCTTGGCCGAACTCGGGGGACCGTTAAACGTTCGGGAGGTGTGTAGCAAATTGTAGTAACCGGAGACAACTATTCAGACACCCGTGTATATAGACCAGTGCAGCCCTCCCTATCCCGCATCCCCCCACAATAACAAGAACTGTCTGGTTACTCTAAACTTCTAGAGAAAACTAGTGGCTATATCCACCGTGCCTTCCGATACCATTAGAAGCAGATCATTTGCACACCCGTGATCACGCATCGCGGAAGAACAATAAACTGAGAGATTATTGCCCGTGAAATTAACACACGGCTGCTGCGACCATGAAACAATGGCGTATAGTCGCTACCGATGAATGCGCATTGCCGCAGGTATTTGCATAAAAAAGATGCTCATTGAATCTGGCTTGAGCTCGTGCGCCGGCGAGTACTGGTCAGGCCGACCGTAATCTCGATATCGATTTCAAAGCGGGTCAATCTAAATTCGTGCTCTCCGATAGCGTAATTCGGCCTGAGAAAGGTGAGAATGAATCGATACAGCTAGAAATGGCATGCACATAGAAAGTCAACCGGCACGGCGACCAATGCACTGCTTTCTGCATTCAAGAACACGTATCTGGATCGCATCGGGAATGGACACGTCGTTGCACCGGGTTATAAGCTGCCATCAGAGCAGTTCGTTGAACTGTGTTACGAAGAAAATGACAATACTCTGTAATGAAGAAGCGTTCCGCAGAAATAACACCGTCTGGAATTTATATTTCATGCGAGAGCACTATGTAGCGAAGGACGCCGCTACACTCGATAACTTCTCTAATAATACACTCTGTTCCGGACGAACGGGACAGAAGATCCTCCGAGTGCAACAGTCTCTCGTATTTTATTTAGAATTAACCGACGGAAGGGGCATAAATAGCTCGGGTCGTGTAACTGCGCCGCGCACTCTAATTACAACTTTCTAGCCTCGAACTACATCTTTATCGAACCAAAATCGACCTCCTTTACTTATTCCTATATAAAGTCGCGAGCACCTGCAAAGAAGACAGGGAGGGCTGTCGATCCTTGAGCATTTCTTCCGCTTGATCGGCTAGCAGCTCGCTAATGAGGAGAGATATTTCCTCTGGAAGGAAGACTCGTCCGAAAAAACGAAGTACAGGACCTGGTTACTGGTGCAATTCAAGAAACGAGAGGATCGAACCGAACGAACTACGGGAACGGATAGAAAACGTGCTGTACGGTTGCAATTCGAGCAGGGCAAGGGACGATCCGTGTCATTTTTCAAGTTCAGATTCCCAGGCTCGAATTGCCCCAAAGTGGCAAACAGCTTGGGTGGTGGCCAGGCTGTACTCTATCCAGGGGAACAACATTCAATAAAACACGGCGACACGATGTGGCCGGTAAAAAACGGGTCGGACAGACGGGTCGTGGTATCGGCCACTCCTGTGGTCGATAGAATTGTGTGCCCCGGCGTGGATGCTGACAAGTTTCTTTCCTACGTGCGCTCTCTCGCCTTCGATACCTATGCCACGGCGTTTTCTCTTTCCCTCTGTTTTAGACGTCGGATCAAAAGCAATGCGGGCGGTTAATACGGCGATACGTAAATGCGGCACGCGTGACATTTCGACACCGCACATGTTGCCGCGCGGTGGAGCAACGCTAAATAAATATACGCGGCTTTCGTACGATTTCGTACGGCCGGTGGGCTTGAAATGGAACGCTAATGGGTTACGCGTCTCCGTGTATTTAATCAAGCCGCCTACCGCGAGCCACGATACCGATCGCTTTCGTTGCAGGATACACAGAGTGTCTGTTTCGGCGCCAGTGACAGAAGCAAGTCGCTAGACCTGACAGACACGGACTTTTCTACTGGATCGATCGCTGCCATCGATTGATAGGGCGAAATGTGTGAATAACACTCGCGCCCTACTTTCGAAGCAACGAGGAAACATGGGGGGTTCGATACGATCGACGGAGATTACGCGATGGCACCTACCCGGCTGGCATTTTGGGATTTAATTAAGAATGAGCGACAGTCACGACCGCCACGCGTGCCCATAAACCTTCCGCGACTACTAACGATATCGTAAACGTCGCCGTTACTAGATAATTAACTAATCGACGTCGTGCGGGCCTCCGAACCGTAGAAGTATCCTTCCTCTTTCACTCTCGGGTTACCTCGACAATTCAGTATTTTACGAAACATTGAAACCGCGAGGGACTCGTGCACCGTGAGAAACCGCGGACGCCGAGACACGCGCAGGCACAACTTTCCACGCGGCCGATAAATGAGAGAATAGATATAAATCGAAGAATTCCATGCGTCGCTATCGCGCATTCTACGCGCGAACGTCACCGGTATTCTAATGGCGACTGTGCTGTTTCCCAAGCGGCGACGTTCCCCTGGTTCGCGAAAACCCCTGATCCCCCGTCATCGGCTAGTTAAAGTACAGACCGCGCGACGTTTTGTAACGCGCACGCGGCGCGCCTCTTCAATCGCGCGTTTACAATCGGCGTCGTAAAGCTAGGGGAATTAAAAAACTACGGTGTCGTAAAGCCAGGTAGAACGTAGGTAACTGAATCGAGGCAACGTATCGCCTTAATGGCGCGATACGAAAAGCCGCGGTGTAACGAAGACGCACGGTAACGCGGCCGACAGTCGTTAACCTGTCCAATGGGACGTTATCTTTTTCCCTGTGACTGACACACGCACAGCCATCGCCCAGCCGTTCCCTATGAATATTTCACGCAGATAATTGCACGTATACGTCTCGCCAGGTGTTTCGTAACATTGTTTTCTGAGGTCGAACCGGCGAACAACGTGTAGCAACGGGGGGAAGAAAGGGAAACGAGTGTACGCAGTCTGGGAATCGTCGACTGCCAAGATTCAAGGGATATACGAATGCTCGTAGAGGAGGGGATATTAGCGATACGGGGGGCTGGAAGGTAACGAGGAGCCAGAAAATCGTTCCCTCTGTTTTCTCCCAATTGTGTCACGCGGACGTGACTTTCAGCTTCTGCCAATACCTTCACGTGCACTTGTCGCCGACTGTTTCTCGCTGCACTTGCGTAACGTCAGATACATGTATGTTGGTCAAGGCAATTGGGTTAAACGCCGGCGACGAGCGCGGCTCTCGTGAATTTTCACGCGGAAAAGCGGCAACTCGTCCGTGGAAATACGTCGTGCGAGAAAAAAGAAGAATGCCAATGGTGGAGGAAGTAACGATGGAAATTGTACAGGCTGCTTCACGAATAAAAGCAAAATGGTTCTACTACACCAGCGTACAAACTCGATTAAGAAATTGGAAACGGAAGGACGAGATTTCGGGGCAATAGAAGAGAAAATAGAAAGTGCTCGATAAGCCTTAAAACGAAGCACGCCTTCGTATGTCCGCCGGAGGACGTTTCCGATCAATCGACGGTGAAACAAGTCTGGGGAAGTTACAATGCCATCGAAAACGCATTTAACACCGACCCATCGAAACTCGTTCGCGCTTGGACATCTCGGGTGCAGTGCATCTATGCACACTAGGCTCTTATTTACTCTTGGTAAAGACTTTTTTCAAGATTTTCTTCGGGATACCCTACAGAATAGTTCCAAATAATTAAAAAAAATCTATGTAAAGTTTGAGTTCGATTAGATAACGGGACAGGGTGCCCCTGGACCCTTAAACATTCAAATCATTATTTAACAGCTCGCGAAGTCGATTTTATATAATATTCTCCAAGTTATTGATTAAATAAAAAAATATGTTAAACAAAAGTTGTAGATCGAGCTCAAACTTTAAATAGATTATTTTTTTAATTATTTCGAACTATTCTGGAGGGTGCCCCGAAGAAAATTCATAAGTCCAAAATAAGAACCACCCTAGTGCACACACATGCACGTGGAGTGGCCACGAGTCGCTTCCACTCGGCGGGAAATCCATTCGCCCGAAGAAGGAGACGCCATTTTCAGTGGCGCAGCCTTTGTACCAAGTGCTACTCGTTTTCCGACGTCTCTCCTGCTCCTTCCTGCAAACAGTAGTATACGAAACACGAGGTACCCCCATTCCGACCATTTTTCCGCCGTGCAGGACGATCCTCGTAAAGTGGACCACGCGATTATCCGCATAGTTCGAGGGCAAACGGGAAACTTAGTCCCTTCGAATGGAATTCCACGCCCTTCACCTCGTGCAGGCCGTGGGCTGCCTTTAAGAGTTCAACGACCCGTGCCACAGGTCCATTCGAGATCAGGCAAGTATGTGACAAAGTGGATCTTGGATATCCTCGTACCTCCCAGTAAATACTCAAAACTTTGACCTACATCTGATCGACAACAGAGAAGCTTCAATGTGAATTTAAACACACCCGCTACGTTGCACCTTCGAAGTTGAAATTCTTACCATTCCCTAGGATCTCCTGAACCGTCGTCCCTCCAATTAAATCACCAGTACCGGGTTCCCGGTGAAACGTTAATCCCGAGGTAACAATGTACGAATCCGCGCGGGAGATTGAAGGAGACGATTAAATTTATTCGCGCACCGGGAGACAGTGAAAACGATGGACGGTTAACGACACGCGTTCGCCCGTTATCTATGAAAAGGGTAATTCCCCCATTTTCAGAGGCCGCCGGGTCGATTCGATGTCTTCGTTAGATACCAACGACGACCCGAAGCAACGCGGTCGCGCATTATCCGGGCGAAGTAGGCAGGCTAATGCATGACGGAGCAAAGGTTTATCATTTTATCGCCTAGCCGTGGAACCTAATGATACGTGAGAAATCTTGCCGCGAAGTTCCGCGCGAGCTACACCGTGAGAGATGAAAAGTAAGGAGAACCGGAAGATCGATACTACCCTGTGCGAGGAATGCGTCTCGTAGAAATTCTTGCGTACGTACACGTATTTTATCAGTGGAAAAGGTGCGGCGAATTACTCGATTGCCCCGGGGCAGATCTCATTTTTCCCATTTTCCGCCGTCTTTCGCGAATTACGGCGAAAATTCGGGGAGGCACTCGGCCCGCTTCCGCGCGGACGCGCGTTCGCTAAGCGCGTAATTGCTGTCTACGAAACTGCTTCGATCTCTCGAAAAGTTTGATGCACTTGGGCGACAGGCCGGAGGAGGGGCGAGAGCAGAGGACGGAAGTTCCTCCAGCTCGCGAATTCCGAACTAACGGGCCACGGAGTTTTGAATTTCAGGGACGACAGAGTGCGGGGGTGTCTACGTCACGTGACGAAGTTTCCCCCAAAGTTCACGTTCGATTCTTATCCGTTCCGTGTGACAGCCGTGAAGCCATTGACCCGTTGCTTCCGCGGGTCACACAGACACGGGAGGGAAACACTCGCGCGCCACCGAGCAAGGGGACGTTTTACAGACACGGCCTGTGATACTGTCGGCCTGTGTCAGAACAGACGATAGCGGGCGGTGTGTGGGTGGCAGCCGGGGCACCGATCCGAGGAGGGTTTTCGTCGCGACGGCGAAACAATTCAATAATTAGCGAGCGAACGAAACGCGCCGTCGGGAAATATAATAGGATCGCGGAGGAGGCGCCTTTTGGAATTCAATACCGAATCGTATTACAGGGGAATCAACGGAGGCGACAAAGTCGACGGTGAAGCCGAGTTTGTCTGGAGCGGGCGAAATTGTTGCGGATAGCTGATGCTGTAATTCAATTGTAGCAACACGATTGCATTGAAATTGTAGCGTTCCAGCGGCGGGAGAGGCGGCTAAATGTGCTTCGTTTGTGAAAGAGTTTCGCTGAAGTCACGGGGAACGTCGTCGTCAGAGGCACGAGGGGTCGGTGATAAGTAATGGAGCCTGGAGGAAACCAGGCTGCTTTGTTTACTATAGGTCGTTATCCCCGAAGGATGCTTAAGCCAAAGCACGCCTTTCGTGTTCAAAGTTTCCACGGGGGAAGGATGAACAGAGCCGCGGCTAAGGGACCCGTAAACGCGCCGTGAACGCTGCCTTACGAGTTTTAAATCGCAAGTTATACGTAACGCGGGCACGACCAAGAGCTGCTTAGCTTTGGGAGAGATCCAAGTTGCATTACACCCCCGGCGAGTTACGTTGCGCGCCGCCTATTCCGAACAACGTTAGCCCGAGCTCCCGAGGCATCGAGCGATGGAACGCAATTCAGTTTCCCCGTTACCTGGCTAAATTAGAAAAACCTACCCACGTTCCTCCGCGGAGCAACTGCCTAACCGCCGTTCCGCGTTACGTTCAACCAACTTCAAAATAACTTTTCGCATTATCACCACCGCATGTGCTCTCTCGAAGGAGCGACCACTTTTCCCCCGGAACCGATGGTCGACTATCGCGGAACCGCGTGTGGGAAACGCGGTGATCGTTTTCTAGAGAGCAAATCGTGCCGGAGATGTTGAGTGCCCTACCGAAAGTAGATGAAGAAATTCAGCGAAGAATATTGTAGGTAAGGAAGCGAGAGGATTAACCAACGAATGTACGAAACGAAACTCTCGACGCGATATTCACCGTCACAATTCGATTTCTAATTACCAAGGCCAAACAGCGTTGTTTAATCGAAAGACCTCCGTGGTTGCGGTAGAAACCTTTTGCCACCCATTCGTCGGCACCCGCGTCAACGAGAGCAACAAAAAAGGCGCAGCCCTGTACAATAGGTAAATCCAGTTGTAGCAGGAAGTCGTGAATCAGGAAGTGGCAACGACTATTGGAACAAGACACGCGGCTACACGGCGATTAACGTGAAACCCTCGTATAAGGCGACCGTCAGCCGAGTAATAGCGAAACACCGGGTGTACGCTGGTAATAATACGATTACCATTTCTCGTTACACGCGAACCATCGATTCCGCGACGAGAAAGGCTAGAAATCGTGCGCGGCAAAGGTGAACGTAATAGCGGGAAAAATTGGAGCTCTCTCTTGGCCCCTGCCGGAAAACGTTAGCCATTTGTACGAGCGCAAAAGATGTGGGGAGGAGAAAGAGCGCAACAGAATTCTGTTTTAACGGTTGTTTATAGCTCGTTCCCGCGCTCTACCAGATAGAAGGACTGTTGCGAAACGGGCGATTACACGGCGGACACTGTTTCACGGTTATATCGCAGGTTAATTGCTTAAACACAGAGCAACCTCGGCTGCCATAACATCGACGCGATACAACGCGGCAAACCGTGCACGCTCGGGCGGTCTCTTTTTTCCTCGTTACACGTACGTGATGTTTCAAGATCGCTTCCATAATTGAAACCGTTCCGTGTAAATTGGAAAATGATCGGCGTCCCGCTCGGTCTGCTCCGTCGCTGCGACGATACCCCCCGGGGTGAAATTGATATCTGATTGCTTTTCTGCATTGTGATCGAGCTTCCAGGTCGGCCGTCTACCCCGCTACCCCTCGGCCCGTCGAAATTCTACCGTGAACAAGCTTATCGCGACGCGCAGAGCGCCGGACCAATCTCCGGGGAATTCAAAAGGTCGTAAAATCTTTATCCACCGAGCTGACAAAAAGGAAAACAACGCTCGCCGTTTCTCGTTCCGCGACGAACGCGAAACATCAGCTAGGAAACTTTACGATCGCCGGCTCATGGCGGAAAAACACAAGAATCCTTGTCCGCGTTTAGAAATTAGTTTAACGACGTTTCATTGGGAATTCTGTGTCCCGATAGCCAGCCGTTTATCTCTCCAAAGTCCGAACAAGGACCGAGGCGGTGGCTTTAAACGCGGACTGTTGTACGCCAGTGCATCGAAGAAATGCAAATATGTTTAATGGAAAAGAAATTTGCATTGATGAATTTACGGACACCGTTCCCATTGCATAATAATGCCTGACCTAGCGCATCAAGGATGAAGGCAGAAAACCTTAATCAACTGAAATGTGAAACCTAGAAAAAATCTCGAGAGAAATTGATGCATTTCTTTGAAATACGACCGAAGAAAACTCCGACGATTTCGTTAATATTGCGCTAACCTAATGACAGTGTCCGTAACGAGGTTATCGGGAATCGTGAAGAGCGTTTCAGCGAAAAAAATAAAAGCAATCGGGTGATGATAACGACCACCACGAACCGGCAACGAAAACAATGCACTGAATGATATCGAACGCTTGTGCTTAACCAGAAAATTCGAGAAATATTAATACAATTTCAGAGGCAGCCAGTTTTATCAGGAACGAGAAACTACGTCACGAACGATTCATTACAAAGAAATTTTCTGTACTTTTGAAAGCCGATGGGAGTCGTTAGCATTTCCAGGAACGATAGTACTGCCCACGAAACGCCATATCTTTAACAAGCACCTATTCCATCGTAAGAATGTATGTATACATATATAACCGTAGTTACGCGAGTTGCACGCGGTGGCGACGCGAGAGAAAAAAGTCAGCTGATCGGGATCTCGATAGAGCGACGCCAAGCACGAATCGTTATCTGTATCTTCGGACGGTGACAATGAAAAGACGCGGCTGGCAGGCAGTGGACAAGGCGCGGAGGTGCGATCGTGCTCGTTCCTGTTAAAGAGGACAGCCGCGAGAAGAAAATGGAAACGCGGCTAGGAACTAACCTTGATCGTCCGAGTCGGTCCAGTTTCGCACGCGCGCTCCCGCGATTCGCCCTTCCACCTTCGTCTGGTTACTTTACTGCGCGCACGGTAAAAGGCGACGGCTCAGTGTCCTCGGATGAATTAAAACCGCACGAGGGCCCCTGTTCGCGTCGTTTCCGACCACGAAAATCCGTGTGTGCTGGACCTTTGCTGTCCCCTTCGATGCACGTCGCTCTGTCTCTCTCGCTCTCGTACACCGCAACACACGGAAAATGGCAGCCCTACTGCACTCGAGCAACGCTTGCTAACCAGCACACTCACCACTACCGCGAGAACGTCCGGAAAAGTCGCGTTTAACGGTTCGCCTCGACCTCGGGCGTCGTTGCGTCTCGACGCGGCGAGGAACCGTGGCCGTGATGCCGCGGAAAACGCGCGAATAACCCGCGGCTTCACCAACAAACTGCGGAAAAACCACCGAGAAAGCAAAGAGCCCTTGTTTACGACGCGACTACGCGTACAGTCTGCCGTGGATGCGCGCGTCTCGTTGGTATCCCTGCTCGACGGCCGATACGCGCCAAGATCAAACTCTCGCTGCTAGATGGCGGTACCTGGCCGTGTTTCCCTGCCACTCGCGTCGATGTCATCCTCCAATTTTACGACTAAATCGATACACGCGATTCGTTATTAATGTTTTACAGTGGCATTATGATAAATATTGCTGAATATTCATCATTATTGAATTATAAGTATATAGTTACTTTTGGAGGAGTGCTCTCATGGAAGTCGTTCCTTTGCAGCGTTTCCTATAATCGATTGTTGGTCACTGCGAGTATCGATAGTTGTGAACTTACCCTGAAGGATATGCTTGAAGCTTGAAGCTGATTTTGAATTGTAATCGTTGGTCGATATGTAATAATGGGGCGTTTATAATAACGCAATTATTGTTTAATTACAGCTGGACTGAAGAAGAGAACTCCTACTATAGTAAAAGTTAGATAGTGGGATGTTATATAAATTTCTTCCTTTTTTTTATGAAGAATTCTTTGATGCACGACACGTGCAACAGATGGCATTTTCTGATTCACTTTAGATGAGAATACCTACTACACAACTATTTCTTGCGACTAATAAAAGGGAACACGATGCAATGGTACAACAGTAGCTGCAATTTCTTAGATTACGAAGTCAAATGTGAGTCACGGTTTATCTGAATCCAAGTCACCCCGTGTTTCGTTATATAATACGTGTTGCGGCAACAGCGATCGGTAAAAAAAGAGTGCACGGAGATATCGGGTAAATATTTAGCATTCAATCGAAGCGGGAGTAGATGGAACGTCAAACTTGTGCCGAGGTAGCACGATTTAACAGTGGCTGGTCTGTAAACGAGGCGATACAGGTCATGTGTTTGTCATTGGTGTTTGCGTATCGAGACATAATCGAACCGGAGAACCTCGCTGCTCCTGTTAGACATAACAACTTCAACCGTACCTTCCAGCGATTAACATGGACGTTTCCTTAAAAAAAAAAGCCCTGTACTCTGCATCGGCTGAATCAACGTTAACGGAATAATTGCGCTTTTTTTTCCCTCGTAAATCGGAGACGACGTTCTACCCCGCTAGGGACACTCGTTTTCGTTCATTCGAGCACAATAAATTCGTTTATCGTTTCATCTGCGCGAACGTTGCACGAGGCGCGCGCGGCCAAAAGATACGAAAGCGACGGGGGTTGATGGTAAAAGAGGGGTAGCTTCGTGCCGAGGCTACGAGACGGTGGCGATGGTCATTTGTGGGAGCTGAACTGACTTCTTGGGGGGACGAAATGTCTCTTGCGATCCCAGGGCGAGATACCGGACACGCTACACCCTTTCGAGGCTCTCTTACCTAACCCCCCTCCCCAGCCCACCCGCTTTACAGCCCCCTGCCACCGAGTGATGTCCACCACGACACGCCACATCGCGACCGGAGACATCGAGATTGTCTTCGAAGGAGGGGCGTATAAAAGAACCCACGAACGTATTTTTGCCTCGGCCGCGGAAAGAATTGCCCTGACACGCACGGCCTGACCGTCTCTCACGAAGAGGAATACTGCCGAACCACTCGTAAATAACGTCGTGTTTAACATCGTTCTTTGCCGTATCGCGTTGTACGATTTATAATACGTAGCAGCTGACGAATTCGAAGCAGATCGAAACGAACAGGGAATACTGGCGAAGCAGTAATACTTATCGGCCGCAAATTGCCGGGAAAAGAGAACACAGGCTACCAGGAGCCGCGGAGCGAATCCTAATTGGCGGGAAAATTAGAATAATTAAGAGACTCTATCATTTTCTCCAGCGTAGTATTCCACGAAAGCGCAGGACGGAATAAATTGACGGTGCATGTAGGGTCGCCGAGAATGCCTATTAATGTCGATTGTTAAAACAATTACAATATCTTCGCGAAGATCACAATGGACGCGAGAAGATTGTTCATGCGTGCGCGGGTACACGTCGGTTCTTAATAGCATCGTGTCCCTACGTATACGCTTTCCTTCCGTTCATCGATCTATTCGACCCCTTAGGCCGCGTTAATACGTTCGTTTTTCATCGTCCGCGCGACACGGACAGCCTCGTGTTTCATCACAGATTATGGAATAACAATGAATGGAAATGCGAGCAACCGCGCTGGAAGCAGGCCGTGACACGGCTGGCTTTGAGCGACATGTTTACAAGTTCGACTCGACTTCCTTCTCGCGTTCAAGAATTGGTTCTGCACTAAAGCCAGCGGACATAAAACGAGCGTTGCTTCGTCTTTGTTCGCGGGCGATTCTCGAATTGCTCGCGCAGTACAGAGACCAAAGACCCGGGCGAAAAGATCAAAGAATCGGTCCCGGCTCGTCCCCTCGGCGAAACCTAGCCGTATTTTCGTCGAAAACGAGCGACGCACATCGCGAGTCCGACACGTATTCGCATAAAGAGCAGGAAGACCATATACTGGTCGCGAGAGGTATGATAAGCCGTGCACATACTTGACGTGAGTACTTCCAGTACCCCCGATACTCACGTGAGTACCGTGTGGGGCAGCCGGTATCAACGCCGCGAGACACGGCAACGCAACTCCTGGACATGCCACCGAGATCACCAGCCAGATATCGTCCGCTCGTATTTATGGCTACCGAGATTTCGCATTATTAGGGCCATTTACCGTTTTCGCCCTATAATATCGCGACCTATGGCTACCCCGAGGGGGGTGGAGAACCACCTTGAATCGCGGATCATGAATTTCAGGGACGTCAGCTCACGAAGGCGGGGCAGCTATACGATGTTCGATACCTAACCGATAGATATCGTCATCGAAACAACTCCCACGCTAAGTCCGTGAAACGATAGGATCGTTTCAGCTTAACAATTGCGGTATATACCGTTTTGCTTAGGTTTACATTCAGGAACTTCCACGACCCTCTGATATTTCACGCGGTGTCGCATAATAGTAGATAATTGGAGATCCCAGCCGTCTAACCTTCCCTTTCTCTCCAAATAACGAGACGATGCGTCACGATCGAGACGACACCGGACAGTGGACGCGGTTATTACGGGCAATTATCTATCATAAATCGTAGGTATATTGAATTAACCGAGGGGTCCTCCCACGCAACGCGTGATAAGTAGAAGAGACTCGTGGGTGGAGTCGTTTGGTCAAACGATGACACTTGTTCAAACATATTACCGAGTAGCCTCGCTTACCGAGCTCGACGATGAACCTGCATCCCTTTTCGATAAATCCTCCTGTGACGCGTCATCCTAAACAAAGATCAAGCAGACTGACGCTTTGTCAATATCGCTAGATCAGCTCCTAATATATAATTCGCAAACTTTAGCATCGAACCAAGCTTCCTACTTTCGACGAAGTTAATCGAAGGGTGTCGGGAGGCGATCGTCCTCCGTCAGGAGCCTCGGGGAACGATCTATCTCGACGGCGAACCGCGTTATCGTCACCGTTAACATTCGTTTTCCTGGATGCATTGTCCTGCGATCCGACCAGGGGAGCAGACTCCTCATTCGTCTCCCATTCAGAATCCCGAGTCCCGACGTTTCCGAATCTCCGAGGCGGTCCATTGTGCTCGGCCCTCTCGCGCTGCTCTCTCCAGCCCTTTCCTTCTCCCTCCTCTGCCTCTTTTCCCTATCTCCCCTGTACTCTCCGGCGGGGCACTCCTTCTCCTCGCGGTCGATCTCTCTTTCCATACTCGGGGGTCCTCTCGTCCAGAGGTAATGCGGTGCCTCGAGGAGCACCGAAGGGGTGGATCGAGGGAGGTGAGCAGGGCGAGCGGTCTCTCTCGTAGATGGGGTTTTTAGGGGTGGCGACATGGAATCCGGGAATTCGTGTCTCGCGGGGTAGTGTCGGCAGGAGCTCTATCGATTCTCAACGAGACACACCATCCTCCGCTGTATCTCGCTGTTCGGTGCCCGTCTGGCGGAACTCGTTTACGCGAAACCGCTCGTTCCGCCCCACAGAAGGGAAGTTTTTACCATTACGGCCGGCCGGACCGATAAGGAAGGATTCGGCGAGGACGTAAAGCTGGATGCTTTCGGCCGCTCGGACGTGACCGAGTTGAAAATCATCCGTAAATTGACGCCGACGGCTTATCACACGGAACCTCTCCGCAGTTTCTGAGAATTCATTATGCGAAAAATTGCTCGCGTCCGCAGGGGCAAAAGGATGCTGTTTAATACCGGGAGCGTGTTTTTTTTTAAAAACGCTCCTAGAGGAATATATTTGATGTTAAAGAGCCGCCCGCCTAATAGACGTCTACAGCAGGATCCCCATCGGTGACGAAAATGGCGAGAAAAAGTGGAGGCGAAGCTGCCGGGAGCCACGCGGGAGGGAAGTGCACGTAACCGATAACCGATAAATCTTGCGATAACGCGGCATATTAGGGACGTGAGTGCCGCAAACTCTGTGACGTGCACCCGCGTACCTGCGACCTATCGAATCTAATCCACCGTTTCCACCGCTAACCCAAATTACGTGTCGTTAAACTGGGTCGTACGGGCTTGAACGATCCGAATGTATCAAGACCCCCCCTCCCGTTGCTTTAAATTCTCCTCGAGATACGCTACCGAGCCGGCCAGTCCTAGCGCGCCTCTGTAATCAGACATCATTTGGAGAGTCATCAAACCGAAGGCGTCCTTGATCTCGACGTGGTTTCAAAGCAGATGGCGAGAAACGATACGATAAAACTCCGAGACAGGAGGCAAAAAGGGGAGAGGGGGGGGGGGGGCGAACCACAATATCGTAGCGATAAATCCATCGGGAGTTGATCAGCCGACACTCTGCAACCAGTGCACGTACGTCTGGTATATCCACGGCATGACCAGGAAGGGACGCCATCTTGAGGGTTTCCATCCCTCCGCCCGCGGGGGCGAGCGGTGATTCTTTATTGTTTCAATAAGCACAGCACAAGTCCGGCCTTATTAGCGAAATAAACCTCTTTTAACGGCGGTGCCCTGCACCCCCTCTGTATTCTTCCTTCCTCCATTCTACTCGCTTCCATTCTTTCCCTTTTTCCAGCGAAACCGGAGAGCCGGGCTCGCCTATGTCAGGGGAGGAAAAGTTCCGGCAGGAGAGAGGAGACGAAAAGAGATCCCGGAGAGGATGAGAGGAGCGGAAGGAGGGCCGGCCAAAGGATTCTTGAAAGAGGTCTCTTTCAGAGGAGTCGAAAGGGAGAATCGATAGGTTTTTCCGTGGGTTCCCATGGAGACCGCGAAGCGAATCGGACTATACACGCGATAAGCGACGAAGACGTGGAAAGAGCATCGCGCCGCTGCCGTAACCACCCTTCGTCCACCCCCACGCGTGTACTTCTTCCTTTTCCTGCCAGGCTTCCGAGAGAAATTCTGCCAACCTTTTTGTAACGTGCTCCCTCCGCGAAACGAGGTCCCGCGTATGATATTTTCCACTGTAGTCAACAGTCTGAGATGCTGATGCCGGTCCAAGTGGAAGCTTGCTCCTGTCGCGGAGGCTGCCCCGTCTCTCCCATTTGTTCAACCATCCCTCTCTCTCCTTTCTTAATCTTCCTCCCATCCTTCGCGGCGTATACTGCCCCGGGCATCTTATAACCGGCGTTAGCTAGAAAACGACCGTCCAACATCGTCAGGTCGGCCATCTTGCTGGACCGTTTCTCATCTTTTACGAGGCTCGACACCGCCGTTCTGCCGCCGTCTCGTGTCGTTTCGGGGCCCCGCGAGAAACAATTGAATGTCGCCGAGTTTATTTTCGGAAGCCTTAATTTAATTCCCGTCCTGTCGAGGGAGAGCCGACGGAAAAGAAAAGGAGAGGAACGGCGAACGGGTGGACGGGGAGGCTGCGGGAGGAACGAAACGAACGGCCGCGGTTAAGAGGCGGATCTTTTGTTTCTTGCCGCTCTCTTGCTCGAGATGGTCTTTTTAAGTCACGTCGACCTCTCCCTGGACGCCAGCTTTATATCCACTATGACGATCGATCGTTAGATCACTCTTTCACCGCGTGCTCCCCTAGAATTTCCACCGTTTATAGTTTATAGCCTAGAATCGCTGAAAGATGCACGCAACGTCTTGGACAATGAACTATTTAGAATCTAGATCGCATCGATTCGAATGATGTCAGAGGATTTCCTCGAGCCTGAACTTTTTCTACCGCGCTTTACACTCTTGCAGCGAAACCCGAGCGTTTAATGCATCCGACGTATGTATTATATATTACTGATGGCCTCGATGTAAAGTATCAATTACTCGAAGCGCAGCTTGCAAAATTCTCCATTCTCGAGGGCCCCGTTAAATATTTCAGCGCGCAGAAGTTCAAGCGCTGCCAAGTACCACCCCCGACACCTCGGCCGATACTTAAATGGGGATCAAACGTTCGACGGTCCAAAGACGAAATTCGTTACGAGCCAGTTGAGCTGTGGTAGCAGCGGTAACACACCGATGAGGTATTTCACACGCATTATCTTGCGATGCGTACCGCGCGTGTATGCGTGGTAGCAGGTACAGCAGCCACCCACACGCTGCTAAGCGCGTCTATACGAGCTGCCATGCCGCTCTACCTCTGTGCTCGTCCAGGTGTATGAGTGCGTGGTAGCTTTGCCAGGAGTCAGTGACACCTCTCGCATCGTCGGTGGCGGCGGCTGCGGTTTCTGGTAGCCATGGTAACCAACCTCCAACTCCCCCGCCTCATCCTCCACCTTTTCCACCTCCTGAGGGGGTTCTACCACCACCTCCAGCCCCCACCAACCATCGAACAGCGCCTCCACCTACGCTACGCTCTTCTCTGTCTCTCCTTCCCCCCTTCGCCGCGGCTTCCTCCTCCAATTATCGTACTATCTCGCTCGGGCTCACCCTTCTCTTGGATGTCACTCCGTGCTCTCCTCTGCTCGGCGGCTTCGCAGGCAAATGAGAGGAACGAGGAGAAGCGACGAGAGACGCTGCGAACGGAGGAGGAAGAACGTACAAGTGGCCACTGTTGCCAAGCCTGTCTTTTTCATCTCTCCTCTCCTCTCCTCCCTTCTTCTCTCTTCTCTCCTCTGGCTCTCTGTCTCGCGGTCTTCTCTCGTCGAAGCTTGATACAACGAGAACTACGCCCGTCGACGTGGGTGCAGCCGGCGTGTATGAATAGATGCAGCAGCGTGTTACTGCCGTCGCAAATGAACGTTGCCGGTGCATTCTCCCGTTTCCCGTTCTCTCTCTCTCCCTCTCGCCTCTCCTCTTTCCTGCCTTCCTCCTAGGGAATGTCTTTACTCTCCCTCCGGCTTGGCTGTAGCCACGGTGCCACGTATCGCTTCTCTCCGCGTGTCTGCCATAATGGCGTTGGCCCGCCACGAACGCCAGTTATAGCGCGATGCACGACGGGATGTATGACTAACAGTTCCTTCTATTCTCGGAGACGAGCTGGCTGGTCGCCGCTGCACAGCAGGATGTCGACTTTCGCGAATCATCCGGATGTCTTTTGCAGCAGAAAGTTATTTCTGTCCCCGGATTTTTATGTCTCTACTCGGCTTTGGTAACGGCTAACAGAAGGGGGTACGGAAAGCTCAGTCGAGAGGAGTTTGGAGACCCAGCATTTCAAAAAGTATCGTCATCCGTGAGTGCAATTCCCATCGCCATCGAAGACACCGAGAGTTCCTCCATTTTGGATAACGCGGCTCCATGTACGAGTGTGAGTGTGCAGGGAGGATGATCGCGGTTATACGCGCAAACGCGAGGATGAGCAGAGATGCTCTCCGGCTGTGTCGGTCCAATCAGCAGACGAGGATGCTCCCCTCGGCCCAATGGAAACCTCGGGATAGCTCCGAGGCGCGTGCACACAGGCACAAGCTGAATATCCCGAAGAGCCGAGGGACACACAGGCTTGGGAACGCGGAGGACGGCTCCGATGAGCGAGGGAGGCATCACCACGAGTGGGAAGATCACCGACCAATGGGGAGTCTTCGTAGCTGGAGATAACGATGGGTCGAGTTGTAGCAGCGAGGGGCCGCGGAGAGACTTAGAGAGAAGCGAAGAGAGCATGAACAGAGTGGGAGATGATCCCGAGTATCTTTTACACCAATCGTGATCTCGATACCCCTGCACAGAACCTGCTTCGCTATGGAGTATCCCTATTCAGGTGCAATCTCGCTCGGAAAGCCTTGGGAACTTCATGGTAAAGCAGATAGTTAGAGGAAGAAGAGGAACAATGAAGAAGGTTCCACTTGGACCGGCATCAGCATCTCAGACTGCATCTTGACTACAGTGGAAAATATCCTACACGGCACCTCGATGAAATACCGCCGCGATAAGTCGTAAAGCTAACGAGGTTAATTCATCAAAACTGTCCAACTGATATTCAAGTGATATACGAGCGACGCGCGAGCAGTGCATCGGTCCATGAGCGCCCTACCCGAGGTACATTAAACGCAAACATGACAGAATCACCGGGAAGTCGGCAGATCTTTCTTTTGGATGGTTGGAACAAAGCGCGGCAGAATTTGCAGGAATAATTGGGAATGCGCTGGATTACGTGACTTCCGGTGGAAAGATGAAAGGAGCGTTTGATCCAGACACGCGCCAGCTTACACATTTACTAAAACGCGTAGACCCGCGGGAGGTTGCATTCGTCGATGCGTTTTCCCAGGCTTGCAACACAGACCAAGCTCCAGAGAACAGTTCTCTTTCCCCTGTCTCCCTCTTACTCCTCGTCGTCGTCGTCGTCGTCGTCGTTTCTCGGAGCATAGGGTGGTATTGAGGATGAGGTGGGATGGAAGACGAGGTGCGCGCGGCTCCTCCTCGGAGGATCAATAGAGACAGGGAGACGAGACCTCTTTCCCTCCCTTCCGCGCCTCCTCTTGCCCGCTCTCGTCTCTACTCTCATCCCTCCATAGCGGCACCCTCGAGAACAACCCCTCCCGCTTCTCTGCAGCGTCTCGACATCCCGCTATCCTCCGCCTCTTCCCTTGCTTTGGCGAACCTCTACCCTCTGCCACCGCGCGGCTGATGGCGAACGCCACGGGATGGAAGAGGATAACGCGAAAAATGGAGGATGAGTACCTCGAAATCTCAAGTCCCCGAGCTTTCCGGCTCAGAAGGGGAACTTGTGCATGGCTGACAGCGGCGCGGCCGCTGTTTATAGCGCCGTTAAATGCTCCTGGTTTTTAGGATGAAAAACGGAGTATGATGTTCTCGAAAAGGATCGGTAACTTTTGGGTACGTGTGCACCGTAAAAAAAGCGGGTCGAATACACCCTGGCGGCTTTAATGTCCTCGACGCTGAAGCGGTGCTCTCTCCGCGTCCGTGGAAAAAAAAACAGGGAGGGAAATGAAAAATAAAACGTTGCCGCTTTCAGAAGACTTCATAGAATCCAAGGAAAAATGCGAAGGAGTAGGCTTAATGTTGCGTGGCCGGGATGCAAGGGGTTCTGTCGGAGGTCTGCTTGCCCGGGTGGATCGGACAGAGACGGGGAAGAAGAAGAAGAAGAAGAAGAAGAAGAAGAAGAAGAAGCAGAAGTAGAAGAAGAAGAGTGGGGTTGGAGAAGGCAGGAGTCACGGAGGCTTGTGGGTAATGTTGCGTGATGAGACGCCTCGCGGATTCATCGAGGAGAGGAGAGGAGAAAAAGGAGGAAGGGACGCGGGAGAGGAGAAAGAAAGACAGAAACGCAGAAGCTGGCTCCGCTCTAATTCTAAAGAGCACTCTCGTCGGACTCTCTCCCTCCTCTTTTCTTCCTTCTCTTTCTTCGCCTTTTTGTCTTTCTCTCTTTTTCAATCCTGCGGAACGGGCTCTGCAGCGCGACGAAAATCCAACAGGCCACCGGCAGTCGTGTCATGGGGATGAAAAACGCATTTTCTTCGTTCTTTCTTCCCTTTTCTTCCACCCCCTGTCATCGCTCTCCTTCTCTCTCCCTCTCTCTCTCCATCTCTGGGACGAGTCCTCGCCTCTTTTCCCTCCCTTTCGCCCGTTTAGAGGCCGATGGAATCACAGGGAAAATGATTCCACGAGATTTCGAGGCGCCTTTGTTAGACGAGCTTTTAATACCCCATATACGCGCCATATCACCGAGTACCGAGAACGTATAACCGAGAAAAAACTTCACCCGAGGTGAAAGATCGCGTAGGTACTTTGTTCTTAGCTACTGTGTCAAAAGGGAAATCGCAGGGGCGCACGGTGGAACCACGTAAGGACAACAACTGGACATGGCAATTACTTCCAAACTGTTTGGACTTTCATTGTAGAATTTTGCACACTCTCGATTCATGTTATGTAGAAAAACTGAGATTTAGAAAAAAATCCTTGCAATCTTTCTGGGCTTTCTACAAATAACGAAGGAACATCCCGAAACCGGAAATTCAAAAAATTCTGAAACTTTGTGAATGTGTAGGGTATTTTCGTTTGATTACAACGCAATTTTTGTTTGCTCCCCAAATTCACTCTAAGGGCATGTATTCACACCTGATAATCCGGTTATTTTCCGATTTTGTGTTATAACTCGAGACTGAAATTTTTATATCATATTTCCATGAATATAAAGTATATTTCTTTGTGTTTTCTAATGCTACGAACACTTAATAAAGATTTAACGAAGCTATAGAACAGAATTTCGACACTTCAAACTTTGGCCAATGTCCAAATAAATAAAGCATTTTCGTCCCACTGTGGGACGGTGCGAGTCTCCCGTTCGGCGTTCTCGATCGCCGATCGATTCCACCGATAATGCGCACGTCTCGCGGAAGAACCGTTCGGAAAATAATAAATCAAAGACAATGAAACGACGGGAAGAGAGCTAAAAACGGAAGACGGCGAAATGAACGATTATAGGTGTTTGCGCCGAGCGGCAGGCCTCGTTGGGGCGCCTTTCAGCCGAAGAAGGGAGTGGAGGGGTCTAGAGGATTGGGCGGGCTACCTCGGCTGTGATTAATTTGAATCAGCAAATGCCTTCGAGGGTTTACACTGACTGAACTGAAGGCACTGCCATGCCAGTAATATGCTACGGTCGAGAAGCTGAGCCGAAAGGGAAGGAGGACGGAGGAAGGCGGACGGTGACGGTGAACGAGGGAGGATATTCGCGGGCGAAGGGAGTCTATGGATATGTTCACAAGGGAAGGAAACATCCCCCGCACAAACCGCAACGAAAAGCCAACGGCAGCCACGAAACAACCCCCTGCTGCCTCCCTCTTCTCTTCACGGGGACGATGCATGTATACACAAGGGAAGAGAGAGAGGAGACGGGGGAGTGGGGGACGAAGGAGAGGGAGAGAAAGAGCGAAGAGGGTGGAAACCACGGAGGTGAAGACAGAGCCGAGTGCAGAATCGCGAAGGGTGGTAGACCGTCTTAAATCACTTCTCTCTCTCCTTATCAAACTCCGTTTCACCAGCAGGGCGAACATGGGAATAGCAACCCCCTAATGTTACGGCGACGACAAACCCAATCCGTTTCACGGAATTTGATTATGTAGCAGAATTATCTTAACATATAATTGCTCCGCTCGGATCTCGAGGACCGTGTATATTACTGTTAGAAGAGTGGGCGTTTCTTACACTGAACGAAGCTTAACAGTCGAGAAGGATTTTACGATCGCGCTGGCACCGTCCACACCTCCAGACACGAATGATAATGCCCCCGCTCGGAAAGATTGAATTTTGTTTTGAAAACACGAGCCGTGAAATTCGAGAGGGCCCCCTTTTATTGTCCTGCGCGGACAGTCTTCGTGGAACAAGGCCAAGCTTTGACGAATTTATCGTTTCGGGGGAGGGTACGCGGAAGCTGGTAACACAATCGGCGATCGGAGGCAATCGATTTCCACCGCGAGAGACCAAAGGCCCATATTAACCGGCAGGCATTTACACGAAAGTCCACGGCGTTACGCCTGTTGTTGGCGACGGACCAAAAAGGTGGAGGCAAAAAACTGCAGCGAAACGCGGCTACCAGTGCACGGGAGAAATTTTCTCTCGCCGGCGAAGAAAAAGAATCGGAAACATATTAACGATGACGACTGGGGCTCGCGTTAAACTAGAACGTGAAGCAAGGTTTGACACGAAACTCTTTTTTCTCTTCCTCCGACCGAGCTCCGAAAGCTTCACCAGGGCAGCAGTCAACAAATTTAAAAAGATGAAATCTACCTTACGCAACTCGTTTGGTACGATTTCTTAAATACCGTAACCCAATTACACTATTTCCCGCTACACGATCAAGAAAATACCAGGAAACTAAACCAATGCGACAATTTCCGACAATGCCACGGCAGCTTCAAGTTCCTCCTCGGAAGTAAGTAGAATCGCCTAATGAACGCATTACGACGACGGACGTGACGATTCCCGCTATCGATGGGTGCCGTCGTAGACGCGAAAGTTAATATGACAAATGTGGGGGCAAACATTCGGTGGTAGTAATGAACGGGCTTGGATTCGTCCCTGGCGGAGCAGAGGGTGTCGGCAGACCCAGTGCGGCTCGAATGTACCCCCCACCCTCTTTGGGCTTCCAATTACTCGCGTTTAGTTGCGTTTTTCCGCTCGAATGCCCTCTCTATGATACACTCGCACACTCGACCCGCGCTTGGCTTTTAGTTACCCAAACCCACTTACCAACACGCGCGCGCGCGCACACGCTCACCTGATCCGCTCTTACGTACGCTTCTCCTCTGTGTTTGTGCTTTTGTCGGTGTGTATTCTGCATCGAGTCGTAGCGCGGCGGACGGATACGAGTACACGATCGTCTGCACGAGCCCTGGTAATATGACAAGGGGTAACGATTGACTGGCTGCCACGCCAGGGATTACCAATCAAATTCTCGTTACAAAGCCCGCCACTGCTACGCAGGCTAACCTTTGCATACCGACGTGTATGTTTCACCGTCGATATCATTGCTCGATCTCTCTAGACTAATTCTATCAATCTGATTTGCGTGCTCAAGGGTACGAGCACAGCTTACTTCGAATAGGTATTCTTTGTTTTATATTTGGCAGTTACACGAGCGGCCTATTTCTCCGCATCTCTAAATTGCAAGGCTGTGTTCGGGTTCTAAGAGGAAGTCGACAATTTCTTAGCTTATCAAGTTCGAAATGTGCAAGCAATGTGAGTTTCGTATGTGGCGCCCTCTCGGCAGCTTGTCTCATCATTAAAAGATGACAAAAAACAATGCACGATACAGAGGACAATGATATCCGCCACGCGACATAACCTCAATTTCTAGATGCTTCGTATTCGACACTTTGTCAGTCTATTAGGTAATGACATTGCAATGTTCGGAATATTAAGTGGCCCTCGTGAGATACAAAGTCGCTTCTAGGCTTCTTGCACAAGAATCGAGGAAAATGCTTGCACGAAAAGAGAGGTGTCGGCTTACCTTCGTGTCAAGGATCGTAGTGCATCTATCGAAAGATCTTGGGCCACGTTCTCCAACAGTGGAACTGCGTGTTTCGTGGTACTGTCTAATCGCGTCAAATGGCACATCAATAAATCACAGATAAAATAGCACTTCACTGGAAAACACTCGCGATCGAAGCACCGACTGCAAGCTCCCGGTCACTCGCCGCGAATTCGCGCGCAAACGTCTCGGAAGACGTCCTCCTACGTATCTACCACTTACTACGCGTACCAATAGCTAACCTATTTCCGTCACGGATGATTAGTTTCCCTCCGTATTTAATATTCGACCTACAAATTCACATAGAATTCATCACTCTGCTAATCACAGTCACAGAATCAAAGGCGATACTAATTTATTCGTTGCTCTTAATTTTCCAAAAAATCGATATTTTATCCTGTCATTGATTCACGTATAGATCGTCCCGCGCTACACAATTGAAAATCAATCGCCGCGGCTTGCTGCAGTCGTAACGTTGTCGGAATAAATCAGTGTTTTTTCGAGCCGCGAATAAACCCGCGAAACCTTTTATATTAATACACGATAATCGTCGTTCGCGAGTGTATCTGTGCAGTGATTTTAGCGGATGCGGAGGACAAGGCGAGGCACGAGCTCCCGGGGAGGCTGCGTCGACAATTGCGCATCTGCGTGCATCCTAATCGGTAAGGTTATGTTATTTTTCCACTACGTACGACGCCGAATATCTTTTTGTGTTCGGCAAGACTCAGATGCTACTTTTCGTCACGATCCAAGACAAACTCGCTTCCGTCCGCGTGGCAGTTGCGTTCGCCAAGCAGATGCAAGTCGAAGCGTCTGTTAAAATCGATGACACGCTGGCATATGCCGATTCTCCGGTGGCCGTCGTAACAGCCATCGATCGGAGACGCTGAACGTGAACTCGTCGAAATAAATTTTCAGCCGGCCACTGTTCGGATAGCCCTCGTCGCGCGTCCGTTGTACACGGTACGATAAAATTAATGTTCGGGCGATAAATACGTAATTCCCCCTGGCATCCACGCCACGTAATAATATAATAACGAAATATATTGTCCTGACCTGAAACGTAAAAGAGTCACGCCATGCCTCTCTGTCCACCTTATTGAGCGCGCATAATTTGTGCGGCGAAATAACTGAAAACGTTGTTCCGTAATGTCATGCCGCCCCGGAGGCAAAGAAAGGCGGTTGGCTCGAAACGATTTGTCGTCAGGTGACGAAGCTCGCGAAAACAGCGATGCTTGTCGCACGGAACACATTCGATTCACGTGAAACAACGTGGAAATTCTGACACTGATATCGTTGACGCGACGGAGCTTAGACAGGGACACCGATTCGACTCGAAGTATTCGTACCTCTCGCATCGATAAGCTATCGCCCCCATCACCCTCGCTCGCCCAGGCTGACCAGGCTTATTAATAAGCGGCGTTAAAGGTCACTCCGTATATCTCGTTAATCATTCGTACCTATTTTAGAATGGGCGGACTCCGCGGGCTCTAGAGATTCTTGCGAAAATGTACGAATACGCCCTATTTTTAAATCGAAAGCTCCAGAACGGGGTCGCTTTTAAATCTCTCGTATCTACACGGGGCTCGGCGCATAAGTACACGTAAATAACATCGCGAAGCTTTTTGTTAAATTTACGTGGAATACGATGCGATTAGGGGGGGTAGGTGGGACAGTGGCCGTGCTCTGTTCGCGATTTGCGCCGGCGGCGCGACCCTCAAGGATCCGGGATAACGAGTTAATTTAAATACGAAACATCAAAAGCTTTTAATCTTTGCGCGGCTTAGCCAGCCGGGGCAACCTACTTTTTTTCCCCCGCTGATACACGCCACCCTCATTCATATACATTGTTACGCGAATATCCAGCGCGTATATCTCCGTGATTATTGAACAATCAGATACGTTAACGACGGAATGAAAACGGTACTTAATTCCAGGGAAAATCGCCGCTTGATTCCGCGGTGATATTTTCGCTCGTATTCTCCTTCGGCGAGAGCGGCCGGAGGGTGCACTTCCACCCGGGTTTCCCTTCCGTTCTCGCGCCCGTTATCCGATGGAAATTTCTTTTCTCGCCGCTCGCGATCGCTGGAAAAGCCGTGGCATCGACGCGGGGGAGGGGAGGGGGGCCGCGTTTTTAACGGTTGCGCGCGTGTGCTTCCCCGCGGCGGACACGTGTTCGGTAAAGGAATCGTGTAAACTCGGGTTAACTGTGCAAAGGCGATCGGGGAACATTTATGATATTTTTTTGCGGTCTCGGAAGGCGATACAGGGTCTGTCGTAGAGGCCGGTTCGCATGTCTCGACGAGGCGGTCTCCGTGGTCACATCAGTCTCCGAGCATGCGAGGGCTCTCAAGCTAAATCCCCGTAATATACACACAGGGGCACCGTCGAGGTACTATCGCGGCATTATACAGACATACCTATATCCCAGCCCGATGACTGCTGATATGACATGCGACCGTCTTAGATATAGGCTGCACGACATGCATCGCACTCTTTCCCCTCCCTCCCCCGTCGCAATTTCCTCCCACCATTGCGCTGCAACCCTTCCGCCCCCGTCGTTCCCCGCCACCCTTCCCCGTTAACCCGCCATCGGCTTCGGAAAACGCTTCACGTGGGCGACGGGTAATCGTCTCGCGAGTTAAGGCCCTCTTGAAATACGTACAGCTTTATCGCCCTCGCCGGCTATCCTGTATCTTTCTCGAACCGGCCTCGCCGCTCGCCACGGCCGATCCTCGTAAATACAAACAGGGAGAATTAAATTAACGTTTCATATTGCGCGGCATGTGTGTGCCAGGTACGGGGGCGATGGAGGCAGTATCAGGCTCCTCGTATCTCTAGAATTAAAATGCAGCGTGCTTCCTTGCTTTCTCAGCAATTATTGCTGCTACTTTACCGTAGGTAAATGCGATTCGATTCGTCTTGCTCGCGGCGCTATCCCGCCCGGCGATCTGCATAGCTGTGCGTCACGCACTTGAATAAAAAAAAAAAAGTTATGTACTCATGGTACTCGGTGCTCCTATGTTAATGGATGTTAAGAGTAAAAGCTCATTCTTCTTATTCAAAGATACTTTTAAGATAATCAGGCATACACGCATGGAAAACATTATTTCATAATCCGCCCGGCATTACGCGGCGAACTAATAATATATCGCTGAATTAGAACTCCTGAATCGTCGGATCGATACGCGAACGAGCCCCGCGTCTCGAAGCGCTGGCGTAATTGAAAAACACCTCCTGCGACCACCGGTATGATACTTAACGGGGGAGAATGAGGGAACAGGGGGTAGCGGAAAGTCGCGATGAATATGGAGAGAGTCTGTTAAGTGCACTGTTAAGCGCAGGAACGATGGACAAGGATTCGGGAGGTTTACTTCCGCGAAGTAGTAGCGAAGCGGAAAACGAGGGGGTGTTAAAGCCGCTGTAAACCTCCTCCTCTGCAATCTTCGTCGGGTAATGTCTCAAGCGGTATCGATTAGCAGCGAAAGACTGAGGACTCGTTGAAACAGCTCCAGGGAAATTGCGGGGAATGTTCAACGGTGTCGTCCGGGTTGTCAGCGATCGTGGTCCGTCAAGGCTCGTTCTTCTACCTCGTCGAAGCATTAATCTCGCGGGCTCGGTCGACGCGAGGGGAAACTTTCATGCGTACAGTTACCATTGTCCACCAGGAAGCAGTGTTTTGGCGAGTAATAACGAAAGAAGCGGGTGGCCGTTAATTACGCTCGCAAAGATGAATCTAGAAGAGACGGTAGGGGGTGTAGCCGGGTGGTCGTGCGCAAGAAGTCGAGTCCACAAGCCGAAGAGTAACCGAACGCTCGTTCCTTGTGGATCGATAAGGGTGGTAGGGCGGATTGGCCTTTTAGCTAAGGGTCGAGAAGGAAGGCGAGTGGTTTTTATAGCCAGCAAAAGGACAGGGAGGGTCCTGGGATCCTCGGGTGGCTTACTCGACCAGAGTATCCCTAATATACGTCATCCGTTAGCGGCACTTTCCTACATCCCTCTCTCTGTCGAATCTCTCCACCTTTCGGTCAGAAGTGGCCAAATCTACTTCCTCCGTCTCTTTATAGATTTCGAGATCTCGAGTAGCCTCGTACAACTACCCTAGAGATTGGACCCCGTTCTCGCACCCCCTCCGCTTCCCCTTTTCTTCCAATATCAAGCAACACATATTTCTGCTTGTTTATTTCCAATAACATCTGGCCGCGGGTTGCGTCGCGATTGCGCTGAAACACGGTTGCATCGCTCTCCTCCCGTTTCATTTTCGACGCGCAGTTTCAATCTGGGCCCCGTCTGTCTGTCTGCGCACACATCATAAAGCGAGGAGAGGGAAAGCCTGCCGGGTGCTGGATTAATTGAATACCTTGAGCACACAGCACCGTCAGCTTGCAAAACTAGTTTCCCCGAAGTGGTCAAAATGTTTAGAGAGCAGCGCGCTCATCTGTTTCGCGTAATTTTTGCCTTCCGAGGGGATTCTGGCGGACGTCTGATGCCCGTGGCACCGAAGAGCTGTTGCACTTTGGAAGCATATCGAGGGAGAAACGGACGCGAGCCTCGGTTTCTACGCCACTGATAGGCACGTATTCAATTTGTGCACAGAACGTGTGCACGTTCGCCACGCGTAGATACATGCACGCGTACATACCTCCGTGCCACCCTCTCTCTCTTACGTTGACCCTCACTAACACGGGGGAGCAACACCTGCCCTGCGCTTAACGCGAAGCGGCCGGCACCCACACGCGCGCGGGTCCGCGCGCGAAACACTATATCCATTTAAACGTGGATGCCTTATGAAGTCACACATATCCTCCGGCTGGCTGTTGCTCTCCTCCCGCTGCTCCTTTCTCACCTCCCTCGCTCTGCCTGCGTTTTTATGCGTGTTGTACAAACGCGGGTGGAGCACGTGCAGCGGGAAACAAAGAAAGTCTCGCGTAGGAAGAGAAGGCGTCGGTGGGGGCGCAGGGGGAGGGGGAGAGGAAGGAGAGAAAGCGCGACTAGGAGAGAGGAGAAACGCGGGGAGAAGGTGGCTCGTGGAAGGAGAAGGGAAAAATAAAGGAGAGCGAAAGGGAGGACGGGGACCGGATGAAAGTATGCGAAACAGTCCCGGCCGCTGTGCGAAGCGGTTGCCTAAGAAAGGAGAGCAGAGGTGGAAATAAAGGGCAGAGATCGCGGAGCAATGGAAAAGAGTTTGCGCGCGTTTACTGGTACTTGGCTTCGGATGCATAACCGCGCAAAAAAAAAAAATTGGAAATTGAATGGGGATAAAGCCTTGGCCTCGAGTTTTTGATCATTAGCCACCGGGCGCCTTGGCGCGCTCGCAGCCCGGCTAAATAACACCAGCCCTCGGGAAACAAATATGGCACGAGTTCTCAACGATCGTTTCATGCATCCAGCGTTCTCTCCCCGACAAAGAGGGACCAACGTGGCAGTCTTTTACGATTTCCCAGAGATGAAAATAAACGCTGGACCATTATTGTCGAGCTGCTCGCTCCGCGATACGTCGCGATATTTCTGCACCCTGCACGCGTCGTCCGTTACGAGCGATTCGAAACCCAAGATCTCCGGGCAAACCGTCGCCAATAAGCGGATCGCCCGACTCGCACGTAGTTCTCATTAAAATAATGGCTACTTACGAGCCGGCCAGCTTGTTCCCGTTTATATATAATTGCACGATACAACGGGCAAGCGGTCGCTTAAACTATTCCACTTGGAGCGATGTTGATCTTAGAGTCTTTATCCGCGATTTTGAGAAAGGGAAAAGGAACCATCTCGCGACCAGGAACTTTCATGCCGTGATCAAACAGAGAAGTTGAAATTTCAAGCTCGAAGAAACTCCAATTCTATCCTTCATCCGATAATGCATCCCGATGGTCCCGCGAGACATCTGCTATAATTTTCTTTACGCGAAATAAAAGAAATATAAGCTGAGTGGGAGGAGCGCGTGGGCGAAGGCAGCCGGGCCCGGTGGCGAAAAGGAAAAAAGTTTTTCGAATCGTGCCCCCAAGCAAGCCGGAGTTTTTCCTCGTTCGCGCGTGCCGCGTTCCACGTTCCACGGTGTAGCCGTACCGATGGAAACACACAGAAAAAAAAGGGAGAAGAGGTGCCGATCCCGGCTTGGAAAGGGCGAAGGAGCAGGGCGGAGCTGCGCTCGGAAGGGTGCGCGGGCGCGTTTCACGGCGAGCCACCATCCCGTGGGGTCGGAGGTCGTGTTCAGGTGCGACGAAGACGGAGCAGAGGGGCGCCTAGTCGAGCGAACGCACCCAGAAATGCAAAGTCGAAGTGTCGGGTGCGAAGCGAGTTGCCAGCCAAGCCTCGAAGTCGACGCGCCAGGTCCTCGGCTCGTATTTCCTCCGACGATTTCCATTTTCCCGCGGACGTGTCGCGCGCGCTACGTTTCCCTTCCATCGTCGATCACGCGACGGACGCCTCTAAACGGACGGGGAGCTGGTCACGCGGCAGAATCGAAGGAGGCGCGACGTTGCGTGTAATTGATCGAATGGACCCTTTCACGGATCGATCGATTCTCCTGCGTCCTGCGAGAATAGAGGCCGGCGATAGGTGAGGCTAGTGGTGCCGTTTGCCTCGATCGGTGTGACTTCCCCCGCGTTGATCGCGGCATCGATCCGTGGCCATTCGTCGCCACGTGTTTTCGGCAACGTGCTCGTGATCGGCGAGCACCCACGCTTACGATTAGTTGCCCTCGCTGTTTCCGCGAACGCTGGCCGACCAATATCTGGCACGTTCGTTCGCCGGGGCAGGGGGAGCGGGGGGGAATCGGAGCGATGAGATTAAACGTTGGCGAGCGCGGATGTTGCATAACGGCGCAGACGATCTGAAAGTTGAACTTGAGAAAGGGCCGAGACACAACGAATTTATCAGACAAGAATGTTTATAATCAGTGCGCACGTTAGATACTTCGTATCGAGCTGGCACAGACTACACGTCAGCAACAACAGGCGATAAGGGTCCGGCACAGACGGACAAAGTCGTGAATCAGTGATCAGCGTGGTCAGCAGGCGAGATCGAACGCGGTGAACACCTGTTCCTTACCGAGGTGTCGACGGCCGTTCCAGCATACGTGGCCGAAACTGAAATCGGGAACGATGAATGAACGCGAAACGGATTGCTCTTTGATGACCAGTAGCCGGAGGCGTGTAGTAACTCCTCTTCCGAGCCTTTTCAGTTATGAAACTAAGAGTGTAAGAAACGATACGCTGAATTTCAAGTATCAAACGGAACGCAACTCGAGCCACAGCATCCGAAGAATGATCAGACAGACGATTAGCTGAAAGGTAAACTGTTTGAATGGTTAGAAGGGACACACAGTGACGCTGTTATCGAAAGAGTAACACTGTTGAGCACGAAATCTTGGTATCGCTCATAAGCAGCGATAGCTTGATTATAAACAACATCAATAAACGATACGCATCCGAAAAGCTTCTTGGGAGGTCTCTAGCGCCGGCTCAAGACATCGTCACGCCACCAATCAAGGTCACCGTTGGCCGCGATTCGACTGAAAAGTTTCCATGACTGTTAAGCATCATCGGAAGTACTCGAGGTCCGATCGAAGCGACGAATCGAAGGCCTTATCATCGCCCATCGGTAGGATAGGCGACTGTAACGGCAGCTAGACGGCGGCTTGGATAGGAGAGGAGCCCGGGAGCGAAGAAACGAGAGGTTGCGCTCTCGTAGGAAGAGAGGAACGCGGAGGAGAGACAGCGGCTGATCATTGGTGGACAGCGGAGCCGGATCGCGTAGGTGGTGGGGAAGCCACCAGGTCGACTCCGCAGGTGGGGAAGGCCAGGAGGCAGAAGGTGGAGGAGGCGGAGGTGGAGGCGAAGTAGTCGTAGTAGTAGAGTAACACGAAGCAACACGAAGAGGAGAAAGAGGAGAAAGAAGGGGGTGGAAGAAGCGGTGGTGTAACGGCGCGGAGGTGGCGGCGGAGCCGAGGAGAGCGAGGGAGCTGGGTGGAGGGTGAGAAAGGGTGAGAAGTAGAGGAAGAGAGAGAAAAAGAGATTGGAGGGAGTGTAGGAGAGGAGGAGAGGGAGAGGGAGAGAGTCGCGAGGGTGGAGGACAAGGTGGTGGAGAAGGAGGAGACGCGGAGGACAGGAGAAGCCTCCACTGTCGGAGGACAGATCCAACGCACGTCAGGATCCCAGTTGGACGGACCGACGCTGCCGTCGGATCACGGAGGAACCGGGGAACCCGGTGTACCGGAAGCCCGCGTGCCAGGATGGACTTTCTTCGTGCACTCTTCGTGGTGTCCGGCTCTGCGCTCGATCTAGACGCGTCCGTTTCGTTCTTCGACCAGTCCGAGTGGCGCGAGTAAACAACAGAAAGGGGAGAAGGAAGCTTGTGCGAGGCCATCCCGACCGGTACGCTCTCGGTACTGTTTCATCGAAGGGCCAAGGGGGTGGGAGACAGTGACATAATCCACAGGATAAAACGATCTCGTGCATAAACTCGCATGGCTCGGAGGACTGTCAGCTGCGTCCTTACGATTAGTGTTTTGTTTTCCAAACTGCCACCCGCCGTGCAGCGATGAGATCCAAGCCGGTGGCTAGAAGATTGGCACAGGGTGAGTACCTCGCTGCTCCCTTTCACATTTCTTTTTTCACCGATCACCGTTTGTCCGTTGCAAACGGTCCGTGAACAGTGTCGTTTAAGCCTCGACTACCCCCGGCGCGGGGGACGTTATTTCACTTGACGAATTTTCTAATTAACATTCCGCCGTAAAGTTAAACACGTGCGCGTGAGAGCCCGCGTCAAAAATTTGCGATACTTCGGCGACGCGTTAATTGCAATTGCATTTAACCAGGTGGCGGGAAATTATCGACTATACGTTTGGTTTAGAGTTTTTCAAAGCGCTCCCCGTCTCTCCATGATTGGATGTCGCCAGCTCTTTGTCGGCGCTCCACATTTTCCAAAAGTGCCCTGTACATTTCGGTGCTTAGTTGAACACGTTCCGGAGACCGGGGGATCGATAGGAGGTTTTCGAAAAGGGTGCTCGTTCCATCGCACTTCTGGCAAATGCTGTATTTAAAACATAAATGCATTACGAGTTTTTCAAAAGCACGCCGCAGCGTGGGAATATATGCAACCCATTTTAAAACGAACTTGTGTCTTCGCCTCTCCAGATTCCGGAGTATTACCGTCGGTAGTTCGACAGGCTTTATTTTTCCAAAGCAGATCGCGTGACCGGCTGCAAATCTTAAACACTCCAGTAGACACACAGCTAACCAATCTCAATTTTCATTGTCAAGAATTTGCAATGTCTCCATCGGTAGTAAAGAGCCTCCAGACTAAAAAAATTCGAACTTGTCGCAGAAGTTTATCTTAAATTTTTAACAAAGAACTATAAGGGAGACACACTTCGGTATTCCTTAATAACGATCGTAGATATTCGATTGGCTACAGAGGAATGGCTACCGTGACATGTTTCTGATAACATTATCACGTACCGCGAGCGTGTCATCGTTCGTGATACCGTCTGGGTCGTCAGAACGACACCGTGGAAAGAGTAGTAGGCGGTTCTCGCGCTGGCGCACTCGTCACGTCGATATCATTTCTTCTTTTCCTGTATTGTCTAGTCACTGCTCGTCCTCCCGCCTCCACCTACGCGTTATCTGCCTTCAAAAGTCCCGCCCATCCTTGCCTGTCACCATGTTCGCGAGATCTTTAAACCGTTCCACCAATGGCACCCACTATTAACCGCCTTTTTCTCCTTTGCAAAAGTTACCCCGTTTTCCAGAGTACCAAGTTGGCTAGGTTAGTTTGGAATATGACGATGGAAGTACGTTCACACGAGTTTTTTAATCACGGGGCAACATTCTCCAATACTTTTGGGCGGTCAGGGGACGTTCGTCCGACAAGGACGCGGATCGATCTTCCTTTGTTTGACGGTTAACAATGCAGGATCGCTTCGTTCACAAAAGATTGGACGGTACAACGAGCCAACGTTAATTTATTGTTATACACTGAATGGCGGCGCGCAGCCAACTCTCCACCAACCATTTTGGATGGGACGATAGGCAAATTGATGGAAGGGCGGTTGCACGATCGACCGATGTCTCTCTTGAGAACAATACTCTGACATTGATAGCGCACTTTAGAGGGACAAAGCTCCTAAGCATCTGTCTTCGCGGTCCTTCAATTGTCCTAGAATCTTGGAGGCTACTTCCAGAGTTGATCATCGATGGAATTTAAGCAGGGCCCGTTAAAGATTCGTATTCTGTATCGAAAACATTACGACGTTGAGTGGGCGAGCAAATCCGTGCTGGATAGAGAGGGAACAGTGCTCCAATCGCCTGACAGGCTCGTCAGGGCGCGCGTTCTGCACGGGGGATGATTTATATCGTGCTCGCGATTTATAATAAAGCTCGCTTCCCACGGTCTGCCACGCACCGACGACGGCAGGCACTTTGAAGGGATCTAGTAATCTGTAAGACAAAATCCGTTAACGCTTGACTCACGAGTCGGCGAAACAATAGACCATCCATCCACGAACTCACCCTCGGCTTCCTCGAGAACAGACTCATACGAGACGCGGAGGGAAAGAGGCGGAAAAAGGGAGGACTCAAGGCCCCGCCAGGGGAATCGAGTACTCGCCGCGCACTTTCGCCACCTGCGAATTACGTTAAATGCGCCTTCGACGGTTGGCTCGTGAGAATGGCAAACGACAGAAGTCTGATGTTACGTCGGGGGTGGAAAAAAAAGTTTCTCCGTTATGCATTCGATATCGAGTAGCGGTGGACTATCGGTTCCCCCGCCTTATCCGCCAGACATCGTTGAAAGACACTATTCCTCGGTGCGTGGCATTGTACTCGACGGTAGACAGGAAATTTTTGAAACTGATAGGAAGCAGAAAGAGAGACGGGCCATCTCGGGCGAACCGCAGGAATAATCGCGGAATCCACCTACCAGGGCGTTTCAAAGGCGCATCATCCCATTGAGGGCTGCGTCTAGCCGCGGCACCGGAAGTCGTATCCGAGAGGAGACAAAGCCAAAGAAACATACGCACAGAGTGCCGTACTGGCGGGGGTGGAGAGTATGGGGGAGGGTTCTGTTTCATCGGTGCTTTTGTCTCGCATCCTGAGAGAGTACGATTGAATAAGGAGTATGAATAGATCGGATGATCCTAAGGTAGGTCAGTCCATTCTCGTCTTGCGGGAGACTCCTGCTACCTCCGATCCCACCTCCTCCTCTTCGTCTTCTTGTACATTCCCCAGCGCTTCCACCCCCGAACAGTCCCAATTAAAAGCGTCTTCCTCCTTGATCCTCTAAGCGCGCGTCACGTGTAATAAGATTCGCTGCACCACCCCAGCTATTGGCTGGCTCCGTGGGGGATGTTTTCCAGAATATTTAAGTATTACGTTTCACGGGTGACACAGTATTCCAATAATTTTCAGTCACATACCCGCGTCTTGCATATAAATGGAACGTACCTGTGCATAGTACGTTTGGAAGTCACGCGAACAGTTTCAAGCCGTTTGAAATTTTTTCCAACCCTTATCGAACATTAAGACGTCCAGTTTTGTACGAGCAAAGTATCGACCGTTACGAGTTAATTAACGTTTCGCTTCTGCCGAACGCGTTTCCTCGTCGAGGGATGGAAGACGAGGCAATGACATGAAAATCGTGGAATCTTAATTCATCGTATCGTCACGCCTCGGGAAGTACTCTGCGTGGTTATTGGACGGCCGGACGTGATCGATTCGATGTATGAATTAAAGTGCCAACAATACCCTCTCGAATAACTGCACGCGGCCATGCAAATCCGATAACAGAAAGTACGAACAATCGTCTCCGTTCCTTCTGCTTTCCTCTTCACCCTTTTCTTCGAGCCTCCGCTGCCCCTCCTCCCCCACCCCGTTCGATGCAGCAAATAAACCAGCAAAGTCTTCCTTGACTCTTTTCTTTCCCCGCCCTCCGCCCCCGCCAATTAACGATCGGCGCGGTGTTTGTCATTTGTTTGCCGTTTCCGGCGGAATGCAATCAGGCCGGGCTGAAACAAACGCGGCCAATCAGCCGCGACGGACAAACGCATCGAGAGGCGGCTAGATCCCTCTACAATACTCTACATTCTACGCGCAGCCAGGTAATTGATCGTTCGTGGCAGAATTGTTTCCCCCGCGTGGAATTTCACAAACATTAATATTACATCGCGAGGCTCGTCCACCGAGCAGCTAAAACAACCGAAAATCATCTTCGCGCAGGCATAATTTAGGCTCAGGCGCGACCGTTTGTTGCCGTCCAAAAGCACGCTCGAACGATAAGGGAGCCATTGTTGGCCGAGCGCGGCAATTGAGCGATTAATCATCTAATTAGGCATTCATCGTGCTAGACCGCTATCGCGATTCCTTTCCACCGCCAACCGATTGTTGTTCCCCTGATAAATATCCGTTTCTTGCCCTCCTCGGACCCGAGCAACTTCGGCCGATCCCCGTTCACGATCGTTACCCAGTTTCTCGATTGATCGACATCCACCTGGGAGGAGAAGTCGCGAGGAGAGAGAGAGAGAGAGAGCTCCCTCGCGATTGCAAATCGACTGCTGGGTGGGTGCGCTTCCGCGTGGAGTCGCGCCGCGGACAGGCACTCGCGTCGCGCCTGAATGCGGCTGACACGTCGCTCGGGCGAGCTAAGCGAATTGCCTGGATGCTGGAGCCAGTCGGCAGCCGAAACATTTATTCGCCTCGATATTCGGAGCGCGGGTGAAAAGGAGCTGTGTCGGGTACAACGGTCTTGTTTTTATCGATGGGAAATGAAAAGTCCTAGGTAGAAGAGGAGGGATTTTATTCGACCCGTTATATTTTCGCTCTTTCGCGTTCGCGAGGGATTCGCCAACGTATCGATCGTTCCGCGAGCAGGGAGATCGAGACTCCGGGACTAGGAAATGTTTATCGCGCGGGATTGTTTCTCCCGCTCGAGGCTAGATTACATTCGTGGCGAATTTGATTAGCAATACGCGATAGCGCGGCGCGTAAGCACTGTCCTAGCGGAACAATAGGCGTCGTTTAACGAGCAAGATTTCTCGGAAAGTTTCCCCCGAGAGGCCATAAATCGCTGGGCCGCATACCACGATGAAAGTAACGCATAATGTTGCGCCGTTGCTTGCACGTCACTTTGTACATACTCGTTCCCATTGTCTTTGGCAATGTCGTGCCATTGTAGCGTACGCTCTGGAAACATTTTTAAGGAAACAGTTGCTCCATTTTAGCGCGCCTCAGTTGTCTCTCGGCTGAACATTATTGGCGTGAAGTAAGAGTGTCGCGTAGTCTGTATCCTTCGGTTCAATGGTTCTCGGTATTTCGTTCGCAGAGTACGAAGGGAACCATGGCGAGACGGGTCTTCGGCGGAGGTGTACGCGCGTAAAGCAAGAAAGAGTCGAATACCGTAACGGATGAGCACGCGTGTTCACGCATGGGCCTTCCTATATTAAGCCCATCCTGGTTGTTCTCGTCTTCTGCGGCGACCAGCCTTCTTCTACTCTTTTACTCTACTCTTTTTCCACTCTTTGTTACCGCGACGACTTATCGCGGCTATTTCTCGGCGAGCATCGAATGCATTTTGTACACGAAGGAAAAGATTTCAGTCCCCGGCCAGCGTTCAATGTGTAATATGTATACGGGGCGGTAGAGGGAAGCGTGCAGCGGCAGAATCGTAAAGATAAATCGATAAGGCATTAATTAATGTCGAGGACACTAGGCAGGGATGATGTGAGCGTACATTCAGAAGCGAGTCCGCGATCGTTGGAGGGTAGACTCGGGCCACTTTCTCGAGGTGTTCGCGTGTCTGGCATTGTTTTACGAGACTCATTTCCCGCAACGTCATTCCACTACCACCAGCACTTTACTCCCGTCAACGTTGCCATCACTTTTCGCTGGTCAGTTGGCGATCTCGGCTTCCATTGAAGTGGGCCAGAATTCCGGGATTATAATCGATCTGACGCCTCCTGTGACTCGGTGAAAAACTCCGCTCCGATAATCCATATTCTCATGTAAATTTCACGTGCCGGTCACGTAAGCGAGCGGGCGGTCGAACAATTTTATGGAAGTCATGGTAACGAGAGGCAACGATTCGCCGGGAGTTAAGGAAACATTGATATCCGCGCGGCTGGGAAATACGCGAACACCCCGCGGCTAATTCGTGGGCGGCGCAAACTCGGGATAATTTAGATGTGGCGTACTTTGCCGCTGGTAGATAGTTTTAACGTTTTAACGACAACGGGCCTCGGACCGTTTCATCAGATAAAAGTCTAATGAATCCAGTATTAAAGGGAATCGAATTCTCGATAACGTCCAGCGCCACCCCCCTGTTCCGTAACATAATAACTTCCATTCTCATTTCCTTGGTGTCCAACGTAAGGCGTAAGATTTTCCTGATGACAATCGGCCTTCGACCGTGTACACTGGGCTCTCGTGCAGCGCGAAAGTGTCCCTACCGAGGAGAGTACACCGGTCGCACGAAGAACCTGCTCGGTGTTAGTCGGACTGAGAAGTAGGTAGTCGATGTAGGAATGACACGACCGGTTATCTCGCTGGCCACGCGATATTGTCATCAGGGGTAGGAGGGGGGATAAAAGTAGTTACCGCGAGAGGGGTGGTGGGGTGGGCAGGAGGGAGGGTTGAAACGTAGAAAGAAAGAAAGAGCAAGATGAAAGGTGGGGGAGTGAAAGGTGGTGGAGGAAAAAATGAAGGAGGAAGGACAGGGAGAGGGAGAGAGGACGCGATAAGATCATCTTACCACCCCCTGGCATAAGTCGACAGTGGCCTTTCCCTGCCCTGACCAAACCCCCTCCGTGACTCGACGGAGACCATTTCAACGATAGCACACACTACCTTACTCGGCCACCGCGTTATCTCGCACGCGAATTAGCTCTACAGATTTCCTTTTTTTCTTTCTCTCTCCCTCTCGCCTTACCCACCGATACCCTCCCTCTGTCTTCCCTCTTTCCCTCTTTCTCTCTTCCCCACACGGCTTTCACCCTCGTTACCTTTCCTTTTCGTGCCGTACGTCTCCGTCTTCGTCTTCGTCTCCGTCTCCCTTGCCGCTGCCACTTCTAGTCGACGACGTTGCGACAACGTCGAAAGGAGGAAAACCCTCTTACACACGACACACTACACATCGTGCACACCGACCTCCTCCGCGCCGCCAACCCCCTACCCTATGGCACACGTCTATCGCATTAGCGCGCTGCCACGTTGTTGCTGCACCACGTTGTACCGCATCGGCTACGAAATGCATGACGTGTGCGTAGGTATGCGAATTTTCATTGGGCCAGTACCGACGCATAATTTTGCATAAACCAGCCGGGGATCGTAACGACGGCTAGGCAGGCGATTAAATTACTCGCCCGCGGTTAAAGGGAAACGCTTATCCTCCCCCGTTCGTGTCCTCGTCGAACCGGCGGGCCAACCCCCGTCGATCTTCGTCCCCGTGCTCCACCTCTCCAGAAAGAAGTCGTTGGTTGCGCGCGATTCTAGATCGTGTTTAGACAGGCCCCGGAGATTTATCGATAGCGACGTGATTTTACGATCATACCCGTTCGGCCGGTGTACAATAGATGTGGCTGTGCTTCTCGCTGTTTGTGTATCACGACGCCAGATACTCCGCGTTTTACGACGCCCCGGTTTACGCGCGCGAAGACGATGTCACGGTCCGTTTCGAGATCGACGGGCTTCCTATTTCAAAATCGATACATCCGACAAAAAGGGTCGAGTCTTCACACATGCTCCGGGCATTACACTTATCCGTGCAGCGTGTAAATCATGGTTTTTATAACGCAAGAGTCTCCTCTGGTTTCTCAGGCCCACTTTTGTCGCAACATAGCGGTGTCCCTATCTCAAGTGCACACTTGGTTCATTACCCTTGATGATCTCACGGGAACGAGATGATACGTCTGCCCTTTTAAAGCTTTCGAAGCCCACGCAGTGGTTGCTCGACTGAGAAATTCTGTTTCCCTTGCGATTTCTGCACGCTCCTCGATCTTCCAACCCTCCCGCGGGTCTACACATCGCAATATTTAAAGCAGCGTACGGTGACAGAGGAAAGAATAAACACGTATACCGAGAAACGTGTTGCCATTTCGAGGCACGCACGACTGTTGCGTTTATTTTGTCCTCCTCGAGGTACGTGCACGAGGGTAACGCTCCTCCACGAGGGCAAGGTGGGTACGTATGCTCGATGGAATTCAATTTGGTATCAGTATAGGGTTCGTTCGGAGCCCCCTGCGGTACACGATGCTTATCTCTAACGTTTCCAACCAGAACCTCGGGTTCGGCAAGAGTCAAATTAATTCGATGATCGCGACACCACGCGTTGAGATTGATTTTAATGACTTTTATCTCCGAGAAGCTCTGAAGTAGCAGGTATCATTAATTAATAGGGTGGCTCTTATTTTCGACTTTTGAATTTTCTTCGGCGCACCCTCCAGAATAGTTTCAAATAATTGGAAAAAAATCCGTGTTAAGTTTGAGCTCGATCGGATAACGGGAAAGGGTGCTCCTGGGCCCTTAAACATTTAAATCATTATTTAACAGCTCGCGAGGTGGATTTTATATAATATCCTCCGAGTTATTGATTAAATCAAAAAATATGTCAACCAAAAGTTGTAGATCCGGACAGAGAGCATATTTTATGTTCTATTACTTTCTCTCGTGTCACAAAAGGTTTTCGAAAAAAGTTCGAAAAACTAAAAAAAACTTTTTTCCTCAAATTTTGAAAGTTTAAATGGTTCTATAACACTTATTATTTATGAAAATAGATTCTATATTTTCGATAATTTTTTTTTAATTTATCGGACTTTTTTCGAAAATTGTCGCACGAGATAAAGTAATAGAACCTAAAATATGATCTCTGTCCGGATCTACAACTTTTGTTGGACATATTTTTTTATTTAATCAATAACTTAGAGGATATTATATACAATCCCGTCATCCGATCGAGCTCAAACTTTAGACGGATTTTTTTTTTAATTATTTGGAACTATTCTGTGGAGTGCCCCGAAGAAAATCTAGAAAAAAATTTACCAAAAGTAAATAAGAGCCACCCTATTAATTACATTCACACGGTCCGTGAGGATCGACGTTTCCACCGCGAAGGAGAGATCTTACCCCTGAGAACGCAGACTCCTTATCGAGTAACTTGTACAAAAGGGGGTTCATTATCTTCTCAGTGGACTCCGAGATGTCTTTCGGCCCCGAATGTCTTTCTAACCCTCTACACCACGCTCCCATTCTTCCCTGAATGGCGGCCTCCTTATCTTCACGAGAGATTCGCGGGCCGCTCTTTCAATTGAATTCCGGGCTGGGAATCGTGATCACCCGCCTCTCGCAGTTTCACACACGGCCCTCGTCCGTGGCCACACGTACACAGAGTCCCCGGTGCCTTCGCATAAGCTCGCTTCCACCCTCGTGTGTGTATACGTGTTTTTCGCGTGAGACCGCGCACGTACCCGTACCCACACGCTTCGACATTTATTTACGTACACCAGGTCGCCTCTAACGCGGTGCTCGTTCGTGTGACGAGCACACAGGCTCGTCCTCTGGACTCTCGTGGCGCGTCGGTGGACGTGCGTGGCCACACAAGTGTGCGCGTGGTTCTTTCGTTTGTTCTCCGCTTGGGAACGGGGACTCCGAGACAAAACCTCGCAGCTCGCAAGAGAAAGGAGGGTTGGGGGCGAGAGAAAAGGGGCGAGAAAGACGCGGCAGAGAAGAGGAGCGAGGATCAGCTTGTGGCGCGAATCGGGTTTAGGACTGTGTCAAATGACACTGGTCAGGACACGACCGCGACGATGGTCCCCGGGTATCCTCCTACCATTACCAACACCCCCGCCTTTTTCTTTCTTTGGGGGCTTGTTCGGAGCTGTGATGGGACTCGTGGAGGTCGTAGGTCGCGTGGGAATGAAGAGTGCACCGTGAGCCGAAGCTCCAGCGCCGAATTACACGGCTCCCTCTCCGTCTTCCTCGCCTCCCCTCCTGCTTTATTTGTCTTTGCTCCGCGTTCCGGCCGGTGATCAAAACCGAGCGAATCCTGCCGCCCAGAATTTTTGCCAACTGACCGTGATTGTCTGCTTCATCCCCACTTAAGGAAATTTATCGGCCCCCAGTGCCGGAACATAACTTTAACGCCAGTTCGAGGAACCGATAACCACCGTTAGGGGATTGACTCATTACACGCCGTGTTCTCGACGACTCGTAAAGACTTTATTTCATAGGCTTGTACCACCCACGGTGGATAATAATGGTCGTTGATCTTTCTCGACAACATGACGGGGAATCTTCTTCTGAGAGCTCCGTCTCGAGCCGACGGTAATCAGTGTATTTCATGCTCCTCGTTGAAGACGCGACAGCGACCAGTCCCGAAACTTCTTCGCTTCAGGTGTCCGCGGGGCGAGTGGGACGAGCCGAAGATGACAGAAAGAATATATGTCGGAGACGAAGGGACACGTGTGAGTATCTTCCCGGGACACGTGTAGGACTTGACGTAATTGTAAACCTCGAAGGATGTGGGCGGGCTCGTCTTCTGCGAGCAAGTAGCCGCGTCACGCGCGCATTTGGACGATCAGCTGGAGCGAAAAGCCGACTAATCGAGCGGCACGTTCGAGCAGATGTTGCCATCTTCCATGGACAACTGTCCAGTCGATCGTCTTTGATTTTATCTGTGCATCGTTAGCCGCATCCGGAAAGAGGGACGAAGTCGAATGTTCCACGAATCCTCGGCCAACTGATAAATGAACGCTCGAGATTTTTAGGGGTAGCGCTCGTCGCGAGCGGGACAAATGTTACATTAATTTGCGAGGAGAATAATAGTCGTCATTCGAACGTCTTCCTTTGAGCCGGTCATTCATCAGATGGGCATAGTTTCATATTATGTCACGCGACACTGTCAACTGTCAACCGTGAACGTAGGTGAATGGCACGAGGCGGGCGGACATGTGTGAAATTAGCTTAATCTTTCAGCTCGGATGACAATGGTGATACAAACGCGGTCCGTGTACGACACGTATCGTCCCGTGTACAGGGTGACAAATCTCACCCCATCGACACCCCGTCTGCGCTGCCTCCACCCCGTGTAAATACATTAGAGGATGATCCTTCCATAGGCGTGGATCGCGCTGTCAAATATCCCAATCCAGCGATTCTTGGTTTGTGCAACTTACGTCACCATGTGTTACACTCGTGCGTCAGGTCTCTGACAAACTAATCTGCTTCCTGGGTGAAAATGATAAAGTGTCGTCTTAGATTCTATCATAAAAGAAGTACGGTAGAAATTATTAGAATAGACACGCGTGATAGGGAAGAAGGTCGCATCGTTTTTATTGATTCAGGAAGGATCGAACGGGGTTAACAAATTTCTCCGATCAGGATTCTACGCCGTTGACAAACAGATATCGGTGGGGCCGTAATTTAACAATGAGCCAGCTGGCGCGTGCTACGGGGAAAGGTTGCGACCCCTAATGTAGTTATATAGTGTACTTTCCTACACGCAGACAAACGCATCAGGCACGCACACTAGCGTGTAATTTCACGGAGCGCGAGCGACAATAAGCGGGGATGCCTCAGCCCTTTTGTCACGGCGGTTCTCGCGTCAATGCGCATTGAATCTCTCGCCTATTTTATCATCCCTCTGTCTCTGCCTCTCGCCCTGCTCTCTTTATATTACGTCGCACGCAAAACGTACACCACCACGGCCCCCCTTTTATCGAGCTAATTGAGTCGTTCACATTTTTCGGGGGTGAAAAATATGCTTCTCGGAATCAGGTCATGGGGGCGTATCTCCCGCAGAAATCACCCCTGGAATCCGCGATCTCTTTATCCGCTAGCAACGTCTGCTGTCTGACAAGCTCTGCATCTGCACCAGATTCTCACCCTTATCAGGCGAGATATCTCTGTGATTTATCCGCGACCCGTGCCTTATCCTTCCAAGCTTATTCGACGCGTATGAATAATTGGGCCGAAGAGTAATTCGGGTTCCTCCCCGTTCGACGCGTTATCCCCCTTCAACCCCCACCAGCCCGCCGAAGGAACCCGCCCCCGAGCGTTATGATTAAGTAATAAAACATTTAGGCCCTTCTCCCGCGACCCCAAACTGAAAAACATCCCCCGATCCCGCTCGCGCGTCTACGACCGTCCGACATGTGACTTCGCACATACACGGAGGACACGCGTGCACACGCTCGCGGCTGCTTGCGCTCGCGAATACTACACACGTGCACGCGGGAAAGGGCGTGACGACAGATGCAACGGAACATATCTACCCTCGGCTGGGCGGTTCAGATTCTCGGCCGATTTTTTCTTTCTCTTCCCTGCCGGTCCTCGGCGGAACGATCGTAGATAGCGGCGTTGCGTCGAGCATTTTCAAGCCTAGATCACGATCGTAATTTACGGTTATTCCTTGCCAATCGAGATGCCCCCATTGTTGGCCGCGGGCCATTGTTTATGAGAAACACGGACTTCCGGGGCGCAGCTTTCGGACCACGTAATCGACGGTGGTAACCGCGTCGTTCCTCGATACCGGGAATCGCGATTATAAATGAAGTCGATCGAATAGTTTCGCTCGAACGTCAACAGGCTGTTTATCTTCGATTTAAAATAGAGCGAGCGATCCTTGAACAGAACACCGCCGGCAAAGACGATCGATAGAGCGACCAGCGCCGAATCGCGTGACGAAATTAGCTTCCCGAAAATCCCCAGATTTCCTCGTGAAACATCCTCGGATATTTGCCGATCCGATCGTTCCATCGTTTTGTCGTGCAAGCATTATTGGCTGGAGCGAGGCGAGCAGCTCCCGTTGCGTGTACCGGGCCAATGGAACGAGCTACCGGATGCTCGTGCTTCCACCCTTGATTTATCGGTCCTTCGAAGCTCGCGGATTGCCCGTAATTCCAGTTATTTCGTCCTAATCCGAGAGTTCGTTCCTGTCCGGTTACCGAGATTCCACCAGCCCTCCGAGCGCGATTTCTTTCCCCGTATCTTCTGCTTCTTCGAACAAACTCGTTTCACCAACTTTCCTTCGCCCGCTCCACCGTACTTTTCACCGACATTATACCGATTATTTACGAACTATCTCGTCGGCTGCACTTATCGAGGGAAATTGAAAAGTTGATAGACTAGCCACCCTCTATTCAGAGTCAAATCGAACAGTCCACGAAACCGGGCGATTTTAATTGTGTTCTATTAACGACAGCTGACGATGGCTCGGCGATTATGTCGGACAGGAAATAATACGTTATATCCGTATGATAACTGAATAACGCATGAAAGCCCCTCGCTTTCGCGAGCACGTGGCAGTGACGTTTCAACCCCTTTGAGAAAAATTTGCTCCGGTTTCCAGCTCCTTTTTCCAATTCAATTCTGGAACGAACGTTGACGCAGACAAAACGCAACAATTCGCGATAAGGAGAATTAGAAAATGGAATAACGTGTGCCAAAACGTTCTGTCCTCGTGTCGAGCTTTTGTACGATCGCTAGCAACCGTTAGTTTCAATCTGGACCCCCCTGGGGTATCTAGTTTCTCCGTGGAGGAGGACTTCTTTCGGCCCCCCTGTTGATCCCACTAAAGACGATCTTTCGTGGGCGTATCCCCTCTTCTTAGCTGCGATAACCTGGAAGATCGACTACAATGGCGTATGGTTACCAACATCTGACCTCGCTCACAATGTCGTCATTAGAATATGAATGCAGCTGCGACTCGCGTGTCCCAACGGGCACGCGACGCGTATACCATCATTTATTCTTCGCAGATTCGCAAAATTCGCGGAAGACGTCGTCAAGAGCGCGGCATTCGGCGAATAATCCAGCTGGCCGGGTTTTATTGCCCTTTGGTTTTGTAAACCTCTCCGCACCCTCCGAGGGACACTTTTGTCGCGGCCGAAGGAAATTGTCGCCGATCCTCTGACGACGGCCGACCGTGCGAAAAACAAACACGCCGGAAGTTTCCCCCGACACACGAAAGAAAATGCAATCAGCGAAACGGCAGATAGTGGCGTGATCGGTGTGGCGCCGTGCCGTCACTTCCGGCGCGGACGATAGGCTGACGCATAATTTCCGGTCCGAGGCTCGAGGATCCATCGATCAAACACTTTGGAACTCGAAGAAGCTACGAGGCTCCTCCAGAGATATCCGAACGCTCCGTGTCCCGCTTGCGCTCGTTAACGATCCAGCTCCTCCGTCACGCGTCCTCGCCGAGAACGCGCGGATCGTGGGCTTGAAGAAAAAAAGCTGGAAATGGAAAACAAAGCGCAGACGCGGGGGCGTAACTTCTCCTTCGTGTTATCTTGTTTACCATTTTCGAGGGCAGCGCCGATCGCGCGGTTAATAAAACCGATCGTTTCGGTTTCCCTTTACAAACGAGAATTTTATTGGTCGATGTTATTGACTTAGGATCTGATATATAGCCGCGACATGAAAGGAGACTGTTTTCCCTGTAAAAAGAGATGAAAAAAAAAAGGGAACTTTTCACTGACTTATCACCATGTCGGGGGTGGTGGCTCCTTTCGGCAATGCGTCTGCCCGCTTGCGAGCGGTGCAGAGCCCAGAAGCGGTAATTATTTGGAACCCTTTGATGGACGTCCTCCTGGACCGCGTCCGTCTCTGCGGTCTCAGGTTGCCCCATAAAGAACTCGGACATTCATTGGCCCTCCGAGCTACTGTGTCACCGTGAAGAGGCCAGCACCACCACGGCTGCGCCTCTCGAATTCGAAGCTTCATTTCACGCCTGCCTTGCCGCACAGCCGACCCGGCCAGGATCACGTCGAGTCCTGCGTGTCCTTCGCATAAATCACAGGGAAACGCGGCCCACGAACGCGATTCCGTCACTTTCTTCAATCGCTCCGAAACACTTCTCCACCGACCACTTGCACGATCGCCTTTCCATGAGATAGGCTTATCGATCCTCCCACACCACTAGCGCCTCAATTCCTATCTGCAGAAAGAAGGAAGTTTGTATCTCGGGGTATATAGAGAAATCTCTTGAGACGATTGTGTTCTGGTTCGATTGCTGGCGAAGTTTAATCTTCCTCCGTACGCCTAGAGTGTTCTATCCTTTTATCTAGACGAAACCATTGAGATGAAATGGAATGGGCGGGGTTAATGGGAAGCCAAACGATACCGTTGGACAATGTCAGGTCATTAAGGGTTGTAATCAGGAGAGGAGACGATGTCCACCGAGATCCCGGATGTCATCAACTGCCGCCTTTTCAGCTTTATCTGGCGCAGTGCAAACAAGTGCCACGAGTGTCTCGAAAGGCTTCGCGGAGGCGCAGTCGGTGCTTCTTTATCTGGTGATGTCGGCTGGGTTGTTTAGGCTGCTGAAGCCCTCGTGATACATTCTGGGACATCATACGAGGATTCAAACGATCCCACGCTGCATAGGTGGTCCGATGATTAGAGGTTCTCTTACAGCGATTCATTCGACCGCGATAGCCATTCAACAACCTTACGCCCTGGCCGCGAGTAAATTCGCTGTCTACGCGGGAACAAATTAGGAATTTAATTAAAGCATATTAATAATCTTACGGTAGCTATTTTTAAACACGATTGTGTTGATATGACTGTTTTATTGTCGCGATAACTGATACACGGTTATTGGACATTGGCCGGCAGATCCGGCTGATATAATCTGTATTTTCGACGGATTATACGCTGTCTCTTGTCTGTAATTACGATTTCGTATAAAACTTGTCGGCCAATTGCGCATCAATAGATAATATCTTCATTCAAGAGATTAAGGATTGCTCGAAAAGTAACGCGCGTGGACTAGCGACGATGGTGGAGCGCGCTGCGAGCCACTGACTCTCGGTTCCACTATCATATCTTGCTCATTAGTTGCCATTACCATACATTCCCGATGTCATAGCGACTTGCGGTTACGGCTACACCGCCGCGATACAATTTATCTTCGAGCTCTAGATGTTTCACCGGTGACCATTACAACGAGCGTCGCGTCCCACTTATTAAATGCCTCTTCCCGTCACCGGACTCCCCCGATAAAATTACCAGCCTTTCTGCTCCGTGGAAATTACGAAACCGGCAATCGAAAACGCAACGGTGAAATTACACAAGAATTCTTTTCGGCTAATCTATGACACATGCGTGCGTGACGTAACACCGTACGGGCAGGTGTTATCAATCGTACAACACAGGCACGCGTCATTCGTCGAACATCTAAGCGAACGCCGAATGGAGTACTTATGTCGCCTTCATCGCGAGCCGTCCCGAAATGATAATGACAAAGGGTGTCCGAACAGATAGAATCAGATATCGCGAAAGTGTCGTCAGCTCCGTTCGATTTCCGACTGATGCTTCAGTAAACACTCGCCGCGCGTCATGCATGCCGACGCCTGTATGTTATGCTCGACGCTCCTTACGTTAGTTGTGCTTCTAGTTTGAATAAAACTTCTCGAAGTAGAGTGAAAACCGTCGAGTACTTTCCTGGCCGAGGACGGTGCCCGTTGACCATGATTTTCGAGAGTAATCGTGAGTACAAATCTTTGTTTCCATAAACCGAGTAGATCCTCCCTTCCAAGGGCGTCCGCAGATTTTTTCCAGTAAGAAAATATGCCCGTCTTGATTTTTTTAACCCACTTTATAATGCCAATTTAATTAAAAGTTTAAAACCGAAATATAAAAATATTTCCTTGTTTAGTATAAAATTTAATAAAGATCAGTTTTGAAGAATAAGCGATTTTTACTCAAAAGCCAGGGAGGGGCAACTGCTCCCTTTTGCCCCCCTTCTCCTCCGGACGGCCCTGCTCCTTTTTCCTCGGCTTTCATACGCGCGATCTCCGCCGTCGGAACTCGGGGTGAAAGTGAGGGGAAAAAACAGAGAAACTTAGAGGAAGAGATAGAAAGGAGTGGTGCTGTAATTTCTGTTCTTTTCTTGTTCCAACTTTACCGAGCACCTATTTGCCTTATCGGCTCCCACCCTCTCCTCTCTGCCCACTCTCCTCGCTCCTCTTTCTCGCCCCGTTATTTTTCCCTCGCCCGTTTCCCGCCTCCTGGTGACTCCAGTCCACGTCCTTGCCAGGAAGAACAGCCCCCGGCACGCAATCTCAAAAAGCTACGTAACTCGCATGCTTCCACTGCGTTCCGACCGAGGAAAGAGGAAAAAAACACCCTCCACGGGCATCTTGATAACGAGAGGATGAATTACGCCGATAATCGCCGGCGGATGATCGCTGATTAGCTTCTCGCACGATGCCCTACATTCCATCCAAGCTGGCCATTCTACGTTCGCGGTCTACATTTGATTTTGTCCGTCGCCTCGTGTTCCCACGACCCTTTTCAGCCGATCCACCACTTTTATTTAACAGGCGAAGCTTTTGTGCCCACGAGACGCGCGCGTACGGCCGCGCGGGAAGCAATTAATATTCCACGGTGTAACGAATGCCGCTCCAGACGCGACAGGAATTTTATTCCCCGTCATTTAGAATGCGTAATTCACGTGTTATCACTATACACAATAGGAAATTCCGTTAATACACGGGGCCGTATCTTTTCTCGACTCTTATCCGTGGCATCTGACGATACATTTCGATTCCGTACGTATCGACAGGACAGTTCCCGATCACGCGGATAGAATCCCCGAATTGTCGGGAGTGATAAGATTAGCCGGGTCTCGTTCGAATTAGATCTTTCGTTTTTTAATCGATGACGAGTCGGAAATCCAGCTCGAAACAACGGCCAGCGGAAAATCAGTACACGTATTCTCAATATCGCGGACAAAGGGATTTGCTAGCATTTGGCACGAATCAAGTGTTATCTGAAAGACGAATTGGCTGTTTCCGTATTTAGCCGAAACTGCTGAAATTACGCTGCTCGGACACAAGTTTCATTGCCACGGTTGCCCGTTATCAGATAGTCGAGGCCCGATAATGTTCGGCGCGTCGGGGAACAGCCGATGAATCTTAAGCTCGCTCTTAGCCTTCGAACTTTTCCTACATTAGTATTATCACCAACACTGACCACACTGACACGTATCATTAAGTGCGGGGTAAAGGAGAGCTACGTTTCCAGCGAAGAGAAATATTATGCGTTGCCTCGGCGGGAACGGTTTCATCGGCGTCGAGGGGGTTGAACGGGCGTCGCCTCCTTCGACTTGGAGCGAACGAATGAATAAACCTTAAAGGCCTTCGAGATGTCGTAGGGGTTGGTGTCGGCCGCGGGGATGTTTGGGGGGGTGGGAGAAAAATGAGTGAAATCCATTAGAGGGGAGATTCCATGGCTCTGACCTGTGTCGATCCTACTCTCACACCGGCGCTGCCGCGATATCGTCGTGTGCGCGTGAACACGTACTATACGTATGAATTTCTAAGTCCATGGGAACTCGTACGTACGCGGTTGACGCATGGCAGTCTGTCACCGGGGTAGTTTCGTCTAGCGACTGCAACAGCGTCACGTGCATCGCTAATGCGTTTCTCGACTCCTGCCCATCGAGAGAAACGAACGACTCCGGTTACGTGAATCGAAAACGGAGCGAGCTCCTTACTCGGCCGAGACGAAATAGAAGAAGACACACTCGAGGGGGTGGTGGTGCTTTCCGTAGGCTCTCTCGCGAGTTTATCTATGTTTGCTTAAGGAGAAAGGAGCTCGTAAAAGAAGACGCGGGTTTATGGGCGCGCAGCGTCGATACAAGGGCTGGCTGTGGAAAGCCTTTCGATGGAAAATGATCGTAAAAATTATTGCGTCTCAATTGCGCGATAGTGCGCGCGGATGGTTTACTTTAAGTATCTCAAATGTACACAACAAAAACGCTCTCGAACGTGACACGTCTTCTAGTCGGCCGCCGAACTTGTTTATCGTAAAAGTCGACTAGGGCAAAGTTATTGCCTTTTGTTAGATGATAGCTGATAGGTCGCTAATTGTTATTCCAGTTGAAGATTTTTCTCGGGAAATTTCTGAGGGCCTCTTGAAAATCCTTCACTGATCTCGAATTCTATTCGGCATTCTATCGACCCTTCCAGTATAAACAAGAAACAATCATCGATTTCTTTTTCATCGAAACGCTAGATAGATTTCCGATCGGAGCGTACATACGATAATATACCATAATGTCTGCCAAAGCAAACCGGGCATATGCGTCTATTGCGTGACAGAACAATCGGCAACGATTACGCCCCGTTCCGAAGACAATTGATCCAGTCGGCTCGTTGCACTTGCAACAAGCATCGCATACAAGTATACTTCGGAATACATTGGGATTATTATTCGCGGCCGCGTGCTCGGCCCAATCGAATCATTGTCTCCTCACCACCGCCGACGTAATAATTCCATTCCTCTTTCTCTGTGTCTCTCTGTTTGGACATGTGGTGCGTGCTTCTAACGAGATGATATGGTCGATCAGGACTTCCTGAACCACCGTGATCCCTCTCCTCCTCCACCAGGCCACTACTCGAGCCTCTCGCAGCTTTTCTTTTTTTCAAAGGGCCGATCGTCGAGTCGTTTTGTTCCGGTAATGCGACGATTGTTGGCGCGAGCCTTGAAACAAAAACGCGGCCGAGCCATCTGTCGAGCTGAATGAGAGAGGAAGAGAGGGACGGATAGGAATGGAGGGAGAAGGGAGACGATGCGAGCGAGAAACACTGCCGGAGAGGGAAGGGAATGGAAGAAAAGAGCATCCGCAAATGCGGCCGGGGGATTGTTTTCTAGTGGCTCGTCGTTTAACCCCTCCAATCGCCTCCTCGCGACGAGAGCTGCCCCCGTCTCCACGGGGTTGTCGATAATATTCTCTAGCCTCGTCAGGCCTTATTCCGTGTCCCTCTGCGCGCGATATCTCGAAAGCCCATCGAGCCTTTCCTATCGAATTTCTAATCTTCTATATCATATTATACTATTTCATTTTACTCGTAATATCTGCTAACAATATATTAAGTACACCTACTCCGAATTCATTGATGAGTTTTCGTGAAAGTGGAACAGCTTAACAAGTACAGCTTCGATCCCCGAGGATCTAAGGCGTGAAAGCTGCCACGGGCCGAAATATTCGACACACCCAGTAGGTGGTCGATCCGTAGCTAACACGCACCCCGCATAACGCGTAAATGCGGTGTAGTAGCAGGGCCGTGGATTCTAGCAATTACACACCCTCAAGTGCCCTTAGAGACGGGTCCCCATTAGGATGAGAACGGAGGGATGTTTTAGCGCGGTGTGGCTCGATTTTCGAATTCGCGAGTAATGCCGATCGTCGCGTTCTGATTTTTTTTTATTTTTTATTAACGCAATTTCAATCTCCGCTGGGAGATTATTCTGTAAAATTCAACACACTCCCGTTTACACATTTATTTATATTTCTGATTATTCCCACCCACTGTTATTTGGAATTCGCGTTTGCATTAACGTTGCGTTAAAAATAGAGAAATTTTAAGCATCACGCGATATAATTGAAATTTCGTTCGGGGCTGTTCCTGACCTCAGGAACGAGGAACATTTATTACCATTGGCATCAAACGATCCAGCAAGAAGCTGCCATCTGGGTCTGTTCGTATCGTGTTGTCTTACCCCCGAGCAGCGGGCAAAAACGGCAGACCCTCTCTGAGTGCTTCGCTATGTAAGCCATTTCGCCGAGCAGTGGGTATCGGACATTGGCATCGTTATATCCAGGTACACGTCCACGATATATTCCGTATACCTATATAGAGATATTACATGGGCACGGGCATGGTTGGGAACGATTAATCGTCCACGTCGAGACGTCATTGCCATCTTTGGTCGCTTAATCGGAAGTCTCCTCGAGTCTCAGGAGGGAGTACGTGGCGTCGACGTAATCGAACTTCGGTATCGCCCGCTTTCTCTGACCGACAGTCTAAACTTTGCCCGGTGAAAAGAAAGTTCCGCGGCCGCTGGAACTCTCCGTGACCACCCCCGTCGACTTCGGTGATCGCTGCTTGAATTTCTGAGAGAACTCCACAGCGGCTCCGTCCTCTCCGTTCAAAGATGAATGTTAACGATCCCGAGGAATTCTAACGGAAACGAATCTGAATTTCTTGCGGAAGACTTGGCGAGAAACGGCCACGGGACCTGAAGGGTTAAGCCCGTAATCGATGAACACGAGATGCCCATTTGCAGAACCAAAGGAGTTCGCCCAGCTAGCCCGAGTTCCCTGTCCCGTCTCACGGGGCCAATGAAAAAATTATCACAGTCGATCGACGGTATCGCGCATTGGCGACAGGCGTCGGTAGGTATTCACACGGTGCCCATGACACAATAATCAATTTTTTAACGCCCGTACTAGCGCGCCGATCGGCCATGCCCGACAAGAGTCATCTGAATGACAGAGCTTGATCAAAGGGCCAAGCCAGGCGTTTGATGTCTGATGCACGCGGTACCATTTCAACCGTCCGCCGCTGACTGAATTCAAATTCACGATCGAAGTTGAATTTCCATGGGATACGAGCGGTAACAGATATTTTCGAGCAGCTCGTTGTAGCTATGCTTTTTCCCCGCACGCCGACGTCGAAGTGACTGATTCGATTATTTCGCCGCGACTCGGATTTCCGAAAAGTCGAAAATCCGCGGCGCCCGTGACGGGAGCAGCGACGCCAGCTTTGCAAGCGCGAAGAATATTTTTAATAAAAGTTATCGGGGAGACGTCCTTGGTATCCGGGGTGGCAACCCCTAACATCGCGCCGCCTTCGAATTCGTATTTGATGAGCGTTCGTTTCGAGTCGACAGCGAAATTGAATCTTCTCGCGTTTCCGCGCGGCTGTCGGGCCACCCGAATTTTTTATTCCAAGCAGTTCGATTCGCATCAGTTATTTATCGAGGCCGTTGTTCTTCCGCGTCGCGAGCGACGACGAGTGTCGCCGCCTATCGAAATCGAATTAGAAGGAAGAAAGGAAGAGTACGTTCCTTCCCCCGTCGAACAATTACGGATGAGTTATAGATCCCCAGTTATTGGCTACAAATCGTCGTCGAGCCGTGGCAACGATTTCTCACGCCTCGACCTGAATCGCGAGCGATTGTGCCGTAACTTTTTTAATCGAAATTCTCGGCAAGGTCCAAGGGTTAACCGCAGACAATGCTCGGCGACTGGCTGTTGCGAGAAGGACGAGTCTTCGAGGAGAGAAGAAAAGGGAGAGGAACCCTCTCGTCGACTTTTTTTTTCTGCCTTTCCTGTATTTCTGCGCTCGACGGAATTTTCAAAAGGGTAACTTGACTTTTCGACCCCGTGTCGAGTGTCGTATACTGTTTTCGCAAGAGTCGTACGGTGCATCCCTTGTTCGCAGGTAGCTACAGGGAAACCGTCTGATTATTCTATGGTTCTTCTCCTCGCACACGTGTAATATATCATTCGCGCGATTATTTACCGACTAGGAGAATCAATCGTATGCTCTACACGAAGAATTCTCATTTACGTAATATTTCCTTCAAACGAAATTATCTTGTATTATTTTTCTTGCACGTTACTTTGACGAATTTAAGCAAAGACGAATGCGAGGCGTCCAGGGAAAGAGTCCTCATGGAACTTCAATTATGGTTCGATCCGTGTCACCGCAGGGTTTCCCTCAACCCCTGGCCGTCAGACTTCACGCCTTTCATCATCCCCTCGCACGGTTCTCCTTTGCAAAAAAAAAGATTTTCATAGGACAAAACGAAGGCAGGTTAACTGGAAGCGCGATCTCGCAAGGGTGGAAAACATCTTACTCGTTTTGCGCCCTTTCAACGGTGCCCCGTGAGGTCCCAAAGGGTGCATCGTGACGAGCCACCCCGAGCAACTCGCGCAGCCGACTGTCCATCGATTACTCTTCCACAATTGCGGATATTTCGACGGAAAGACGCCGTTAGATCGAAGATATTCGATTCCCAGATGGCTGTGTATACCCCCTCTGTAGATTCCCTTACCCCCCGTTTATTTCTCTGGCCCCGATACCGTGGAGCTCTCTGCGCGTTTCGACGTCCCTCTCTCTCTCTCCCTCTCCTTCGTCTTTCTCTCTTTTCTCTGAATAGAATCACGAGGCTATTCTTCCAGCCGCCGTGAATAGAGCCGGAGGCAGTCTATTCGCACGTGATGGAACGACGACTGCCAGAGATATCTGGACTCTTATCTCCTCGATTGCAAACGCGACTGTCGGGCACTGTCGATCGTCCGGATAACCATCATTCCCGTTTTCTCATATTTTTATCCACGAAAAACCGAAACGAATATAGTCTGCCTGGACTCAACAGATATTCGTTCGGATCTTTAAATACATTGTTTATTCGATATATCGAGAACGTTTCAAGATGGAGCAACAGGGTGATCTTAACAGCGCACAGTGTTTCGCGTATATGGGCGTTCGGGGGAAAACTCATAGCTTCTGAACTAATCAGTTTTCGACCAAAGTACCCTAAAATACTTTTTTTTTTAAAAAGAATAGAAAGATGCATCGATAGCCGTATAAAAAATATGCAGCTCCATTAAAAAAAAAATGAGGTGATTTTGATATTTTATCGAATAAAAAGTTTTTATATTAATTTTTACTTTTGCAAATCGTTGTCAACTAAATACTGACTCACTGTTGTTGGAATTTTTTTTCATCAGTTTCGCAAAAATACCTGTAAACCGTTGCGGTCGTTTTACATAAATGGATTTAGGAGGCAAATATCATAACTTCGTACATATTCCAAATTTTTCTGGTATTTGGTTTGTAATTTTCATTACGTAGTTCCTAAAACATATAAAAATCAAATTAATCAGATAAACATTCGGCAAATAGCACGTGTTTAAAGAAACGCACCTAAAATTCGAATAAATTTCAAGCATCATTTCTTACAACAAATTGATAAATTCAGCAAAAATGATGAGTAACATTAAAACCTACGTTCCTTTATTAACACTTTAAGATACAAGAATTTGTGGACCGGACACTTTAGATTCTTGACTTTTGAGCATTACGCGAAACACTGCAGCGTCTCGGATTAGCATCCACACTGGTTATCATTCCGCGATGCGGCGCGTGCGTGAGATTCTAAGAAAATTGCGAAGGACTCGCGATACGTACTGTTTTTCGCCCAAATCGCCTGTCGATGTCATCGAAGCCTGATAAATAATGGTAGCCACTGTGAGCTCTGATAAGCATCAATCAGAAGTCGTGATTCCGAGGCGAGCGCGTACGATTGTCCTGGTTGAAAGAGGGGTAGGACGATCCTCGTCCGTCAAACGGCATCCCTCTCCTACGGTTCCTGGTATTTTCTCGTATTTCCATTCGCCGGGCACGGCTTCGGTGAAACGGGGGTGGTAAACGGTCAGATCGTATCTGTGTCTCGACGAGAGTAGCCACCCTCTCCCGGCGAGTCGTGCCGCTTTTCTTGTTCTCCCTCCAAGGCAAGTCGAGCCACGAGCCACTGGCCGAAGATTTAAACTTTTAAATCCACTTTATCTCGCGTGCCACGATCCTACGTTTCGGAACGGCCCGACGGTAAGGGATGCGTGAATGCGGGAGCAAACACGGAGGGACGGTCAAGCGAGCATTGTTGCCCTTGTTTACGAGCCAGGCGTGAGATCCGGCCGAGTAGATTCGATTCTTTCCGCCGCGATTTATCGCGCCGAGAAGCTCGAGGATACGCGCGCGAAAATTGAACCGCTTCGATTCGATTCGAGCGGAACGATCCAGCCCGGATCACTTTAAACAGCCTCGACGACGTCGCCGCTGTGATCTTATCTTTCAACGCCAAGCTTGGCTCGATCCAGCTGATCGAATCATTGGGAGTCAGCGAACATGATCGTAAGATGCAGGCAGGGTAGGGAGTGGAGTATAGGAGTAGCATTCATTTTTCCTTAATTATGATGTTGCGGAACATAGATTACGATGTTGGCTCGAGCTCAAAAACATCTGTTCCCCTTCCTTCGGACGAGTTCTACCCTTGCGCTAGCTAGCCCCCGCTAAGGGCTGATATCCGCAGGGGTTTTGCCCTTCGATCTTCTCTCCTCTATAAGCGAGAAGAGCTAGTCGAGAATTCGTTGAGGACGTGTGCACCGTTTAAACAGCCCGGAGCTCGTGCGATGCGAAACTAATTAGAGTCTAATCGTTCTGATTACCGTTCTCGCTCGCCCCGAGGTGCAATCAGATTTGCTTTTCTACTTGACAAGCCGAGCGTTACTATAAGGCCACGCGTTAATCAAATATTCCAACGTGAACTCTGAAAGAAGAACACTGCTGCTTAGGTATTCGGTGTATTACAGCAGAGTCGAGGTAACGCGTTCGGGGAAGTATCGTCCGGTTTGTCCAGAGTTCGAGCCACGTCCTCGCGTAAAATTGTCCACGTTGGGAGATAGATTTCTATTAACTCGGAGTAGGAAGGAGCAGTTGGACGATCTGTTCGAGGGGCGTGTCGGAATCGGTGTAGCAGCAGAGGTAGACGGAACGCAGCAGCGGCCTATTCAAAATTAACGCCGGGCATGAGATAAAATTAATTTAACGGCGGGTTACGCCTGTGAGCTAGCTGGAGGCTGTGTGCCGAAGCCCAGATCACAATGGCGAAATGGCCGGGCTGGTGGGCATTGCAAACTTCAACCACCACCACCCGCCATCGCTATCGTCGCCGCCACACCATCGTCCGCGGGGGCGCCGTGCTCGAACCAAAACATAATTAGCCTGCATTGTTAATGCATCAATATTTGCACGCTGTCCTGCCTTCCCGCTCGCTCTGCACGCGCTATGCGTTTTCCAATAAGCCCGCACTTTGTTGCGTCCATATTACGCGAATATCGCTGTCGATTCCCGCTATTGCTTCCTCCCTATCCTCTTTCTCCCTCTTTCGCGCGCAGCTCCAAATATTCTCTGTACCCGTGCCAGTGCACGTTGCATTTCGACGAGCTTACGAGGAACCGCCTCGACTCGTTGTTCGGCTTCCCGATGTAAACTTGATGCGCAAACCTTCCTAAATTAATCGCAGGCCCTTCCATTCGTCGAACCACGCGCCTCGGCACGTTTAATTCGCCGATGAATTTTGAACGCCGCGGCTGCTATTTGTCGATAACAATACAGTCCGGTACTTTTGCGCGAAAATATGCCGTTCCCTTCGCGCACTCGTGGAAAATTAATACCCGATCCGTGTAATGGGGAAATTGGAAAACGGTCCGCGAGCGGGGGCCGATGCGTCGGCGATTCGCGTCGGAGGAGAGAGGGAGATCGGCGAGGAAATTCAGGGGAAAGAAATCGCTGAGGTGAGAGTCTCTCGGGCATGGGAAACTATAGACGGAAAGATCGCACAGACGCGAAGGAACGAGGGTGTTGCACGCGCACGAGGAGGCCCCACGTAGCTGTACACCGGATTTTCCCTAGTTGAGCCTGTTCCGGTCGCTCGCGTGCCACAATTCTATCGTCCGCATCTGGATCTTCTGCTACGTTTCGCCGATCTTGACCCCCTAACCCGGATCTAGGGCCTTGGGAGGCCTTCGTGTGCACCGTGCAATTACGTAAAACACATCCTTGCGTACGGACTAATTCGGGAAGCATCGTGCTCCGAAATTTGCGTTCTAATCTGCGACCAGAGTGACCATCGAATCGCGCCTCTGTACGCTCATTGGGATAGATACAGAGGAAATCCGTGGAGGGTGTGAAATGACGTTGGATGTCCTAGATGCGCGAACGTTCGCGACTAAAAATCGTTAAGTCGGGAGGAATATCGCCGGGGGGGTTGGGGGTTCGGTGACAAGCTGCAAAGTCTGCGGAGAAAGGGGGGCGTCGGCAGGAGGAGCCCTAAGGTAGAGGGTCTTCCGTTAGTTCATCGTCTTCCGGTGACTTCCGGTGGCCTCTAACGAGGGACAATGCTTCTGGTACACGGTGTGCACGCGGCGCACAACAATCGCGTCTCAAGTTCCTCGAGGCAGGAGGGCGGTGCTCCTGAGCTTCATAGAGAGGCACGCTCTCTCCTCTCCTCTACGCTCCTCTCCTTTCGTTTCTTTCTTCTGCTTGACTACTTATGCCACATAACGTGGCTCTCAATGGCACATTAGAGGGCAGCGCAACGAAAGGCAGTCAAGGCGTGTGCGTACACAACGCGGAGAACCAACTCGACTTGAACACAAATTATAGACTCCCGGCACGACCGTTGAGGCGACTCCAGCCGACGTAGATTCACCAATCGCTATTTCGGCCACTCACGGACATACGTGCCCCCGTTGCTAAGGGTACGGTACGGCATTCACGGACACGCACGTCTCCCGATCCTTTTCACCTAACATATCGCGTTCGAGTGATTATACTCCTCTCTCTTCTTCCCCACGCGGAGAGCCACCCCGCCGCCCTCCCTCCTTCCCGCCTTTCTTTCGCCCCGTGTCTTTGTCGAGAGACGCGCAAATCGCTTTGGGGTAGATCAAGAAGTCGACTACGCGGACTCTTGGCAAGGCCACTCCAGCAACAGCCGATTGTTTGATCGCATCGAGGAGCCTGACTTCTTTCTTATTTCATCCTCGACGAGTCATTCCCCTGGTTAGCTACCTTCTTTCTCTTCCGACCGTTAACGGTCGGCGAATTCGCCCGGCCAGAGGAGTCATCGTTTCTTCCGTAGCCTCGAGTGTGTCTCCACCGACGAGAGGCACTCCCAATGATTTCCCTCTATCTGATTTACATGCGGATAATAAGTCGTTGAACGACGCCGAGGCGCTCGTTTCGCTCGCACCCTCCGTCGGCCGTTTCGTATTTCCATTAAAGGTGCTGCTGCGGCGATGGAATTTTCATCAAGGAATTTTGTAATTCACCGATAATCACGAACGATCACGGGGAACAATAACCACGTCGAGACTTCCCCGTGTATCTTCTCGTTGCCGGTTGACAGCGACAGGCGGTGACACGCCTGTAAAATTGCTTCTCCGATACAGAGCGAAAGTTGCCTCGGCTCGGGCGGGCACAGAGGAGACAATTTTCGGGGGTGTGAAAAATATTAATAACTCCGCTGTTGCAGTAAGGGACGAAGGGCTTCCGAGTAAGGGATGGCATAGAGTCGGAGGTCGAGGGGGTGGCTGGGTCAGAGGAGGGGGTGGCAAGTGTTTCTGTCAGTTTAATAGCTTCGCGCCTGCCCCCCTCCTTTTACCCCACGGACTCACCACCCCACATGCGCGCACACTTTGCCACCGACATTACGGCATCGTCACTCTACGTGTCAGAAGTTGCGCTAGACCTAGAACCTCTGCTTAGATCTGATAACCCTTTGATACTCCCGTTATTTATTACCCCTCCGCCATCGCCGTCATCGACGACGTCCACGTCCCACGTCCGCCGTTCCCGAATCGATCACCCTGTTCTCGGTCAGAGCACGCACAGCTGGGAATAAACCCTGTACGCAACTTTCAAGGTACCACTTTATTGGTCAAAGGCTACCACTTGGTATACACACCTTCACTCGCGGATACTCTTATAGCTTTTCACAAACTTGGGAATACGAATTATTACGCGTGCCTCCGTTTTCGGTGCAATCGATTTTCAAAATAGACGCTGTACACGCGGGCTTGATTTAAAGGAGAGTCGTACATTACTGATCGTTCTAAGTTTTTTGTTATATCTTGGGGTCGAGTGGATAAAAATTAGAAATTCAAAAACGTGTTTGTACTATAGATAGAACTTAGTAAGAGGAGGGAAATTATTTTTGTGAAATTTAATAATAAGAATTGATAATTCGCAATAATAAAAAAGTTCTAAGCTCGGTACTGCACGACAGTTGGATGGTTGGTACTGTACGACAAACACGAAGAATATTGCAAAACTAGGACGTTCTATTAAACTTAATAGACTAGAGATAGTATACATAATAGAACAAAATCGTCTTTAAAATCAGCTTTAAAAAATAACTTTTAACCCACTGAATATCAACGTATACCTACGTCTAATGCCTCAGAACATCAAGAGCAATGGAGTAAACAATATGACCCCCGAAATAGGTTATAGAAAATTGTGACTTTCATTGGGTAATTCAAATAAAGTACTAATATCTTATCGAAGAAGCGAGAACTAGCTTTCGTCGGTACTATACACTGGTCGGTATTGCACGACTCTCCCCTAATGAATCTTGTCACAGTTGTCCTTCACGATAGTCTATAGGTAACACGTGAAAGAAGAATGGAAAGAACGCCGACTTACATTTTCTTCAACCAAAATAGATTCTAATTGCATACACAGGATTTATATAATCCTGTGATGGGTAGAGACTTACTCGAGCACACGTATACCTCGCACATTTTGAATTCAATTTTTTCAAGGACGAAGTGCTGATTTACGTTTGCCATTTTCTATTTTTCGTGGGAAGTCACTTTCCCTTGATTGCGCCATTTGTTATGAGACGCTCTGTACGAGAAACAGGCGGTTTCGCGAGCAAGGAACGAAGGTTTGCGAAGAAGGTGATATCTACATCTGAGGGTGGCATGGGGGACATTTTTATGCCGGTGTAAATCAAGCCCCCTGCCCAAATATTGCGCGGGCGGCGTTCCGCGTTGAATGAAGGAAGGGTACCGGTGTAGCCGACTATAAAGAATGATATAACTGCACGCGACACATGTCTTCCCGCCTCTGAAACGCACACATATCGCCTCCACGACCTTCCTTCCCGCTGATTTTCGCGGCACATTGGGAATGAAGATTTGTTTCGACGTCTTTGCCCCGCCATTCATCTTCACGGCCGTCTCTCTACTGGTATTAAATTCCGCCGCGAGGGATTTAAATCGTCGCGCTCCGTGCACCAAAGAAATTTGAACGCGAGCCGATCGAACAACTGATATCACGCTTTTTACATCCTTTAGGAATCAAGTCTGTGACGTACGGTAACGGAATTTTCAAGGACCGCTCTATAGATATGCCCAACGGAAATACAACGACATTTCTACATTTTCGGTTACGCGTGCCCGTTAAGCAGAACGTTATTCAAAGATCGCAAGGAGCGAGCGAAAAAAGTGCGAGCCAGCATGAGATTTCCGAAATTCTACTCCTTCGATTGACTTCAAAGTCGATCTGACGGGCGGTCAACAGCGCAGGCCGCAATGAATTGTGAAAAGTGGTTGTAAAAAAGATCTAGACAGGCTGGTGACAGCTACTTTCCGAAGAAAAAGGTGACCGTGGCTGTCCAATAAAGACTTGGATAGCTGTTCCACTGACCCTGACTCTGCGTGGGGTCCTACCGTGCTTTCTGGAGTATTTCTCAATCGAGGGTTCACGCAATGGAAAAAAATTTCTTCGCACGCTAACATATCGCCGTCTGCTTGTCAGCGAATCGAAAATGTAGGTCCAAGTGATGTTCCTCCGAGAAAAGCTTAAGCTACTCGGATTACTCATTAAAAGAAACACCTGGCTATTAGTTTCTTATCCATATCGGAGTAAAAAGATTAAAGCCACTATCGGTATAGAAATTCTAAACTTCGATAGAGCTTTAATAAGCTCATTTAGACTATAATTAATCGACATTATCCATGTAGGACAAATTCATAAAATATCCCATTAATAGGTTGCGGAGTGAAAGGTCTGTTGAAAGAAAGACGCGTCGATCTTTGACGTTGAGCCAGCAACGTGTCTCCTCCGTTATCAGAGTCACGTATTCTGATTCTTCCTCTTCGTTTCCCCCTCTCGCTCTGCTTCGCGGCGGTCTCTCAGACAGTCGCAGGCGAGTTCCACCACCAGCGAGCCATGGTCTCTTCTCTCGTTCTCGTTCTCGCTCTCTCGCTCGCTCTCTCAAGGGATGCTGTGGTGGACTGGTGGGGATCTGAATGCGATAGGGGTTGCTCCGCCCGTGGGCCAACCAGAGGTCTCGATGGAAGCGGCTCCGCCACACCCCGTGTATCGTCCCTGGCTTCCCTCGGGAACCCTCGTCGTGCCATCCTCTTCTCAACAGATTTCGGATCCTCTAGTCTGCCAAGAGCCAGCTGACACGGAGCAGCGCTCTTCTCGTCATCCGTTTCTTATTTCGATCGTGTCTCCTGCGGGTTGCGCGCCGCCGAATCCCGCTTCTCCACGGCCACGACGTCCACGTCGTCCACTATCGTCTACCCCCTGCGAGTTCATCCACTTCTGCCCCCCGCCGACCGAGCAGTGAGCCAACAGCCTTTTATCACTCGTGTCTCAACGATCATGCGTATCGATCGATCGATCATGGACACGATTAACCTGGAATTTCTCGCGACTCTTTCGCCCGTTGGATTGTGTTGACGTGTAACCCGTGACACTTTTGTGACAGCATGTGCCGACAGTGATTTTTTCTTTACGTTCTTCCTTCGGAGGAGCGACCAGATCCGGGATTGCCGAGGGCCCTTCGTAAAAGCAAATGAACGGCCTCGATTTGTCTCGGCCCGTGGCCGACTACAAGATGGACGGTAAGTTTTGAACGTTTCTGCTGTTTCTTTGTAATCGAAAGAGGAGTATAAGTCGTTGATCGTATTGCTCGATTGCTCGATTCATTTAATAGTAGAATACTCGTATTGTAGAATGGAAACCGAGTTAAGACTGTGGGCGATCGAAGATGAAGTGTGTTGATAAGATGAGAGTGTTTATAACTTGGGTGTGCTACAGGAAATAACAATGATAGAGGAAGATTCGTATTCGTTGTATACCTATTTTTATCGTATTCAGTTTCGAGTAGGTGATTGCCGAATCTGTTCATCTTCGATTACCACCACCGTCTAACGTCCTTGTCGATAGTATCGCTAATTTCTACGAAACATCGCGTCGATAGGTTTCTTCCACTTGATCTGGAAAGATGTCACGTTCTATTTTATACGAATTACCGAGAGGAACGTTAGGCATATATCTCTGGGATATCGACAGAAGGAAGCTCGACCGCAGTCTGTCCGGAAACCAGGCTGCAGAGATTCTTTCCTCTGTCCAAATCGGTTCGCTATTTTCTGGCTATTCCACGACGAGCAGATAGCCTTATCAACGCTGCGGGATAGCGATGTTTGCCGCAGGTTCCGATCGTGTTCCTTTCTCCGCAATTAACTAGCGTCGTCGATTCACTTGAATGAAAGATCACCGGGGCCACTGTCGATTCCTAACGGAATTGTTTTCATTTCGAGATACGTCGCTAATGGGCACCGTAACGCGCGTACGTTTTCCATCAGGATCCCCGTATCGCCAGGATGTCCTGTGCGGTCAGGGTAATGCGGTCTACGCGCGTGTGAACACATTCCACGGTGCAATCGCTCCAGCGACACCCCGTTGCTTACTTGCCAATTTGCTTAATTATCTTTTCCGGGATCCGACCGTGAATATCTTTCGGCGTGCTCTCGTAGTCGCTCGTTTTAGCTCCGACCAAGCGCACCCGATCGCCGCCGGAGGCTCGAAAATAATTGGTAATAGCTTGCCCTGTTTCACGTTCGATTGTTTACAAACGTTCTAGTCGAACTTCGGTAGCCCTTCAGTCACGAAAAGCATCGGTAGACGGGAAAATAGTGCGGGCGATATGTACAACAAGCTTCCCTTTCCCCGAATCACGAGCACAAGTGCGTTAGTACGATTTAATTGGGGAAGCCTGTTTACCCGACGAGAAAGAGCCCGGGAGAAAAAAGTGGCAGTCAGTACGGTCTTCCCACGATGAAAATTCGATTCTCCGAGCCACGAGCAAAGCGGCACTTTACTCTAATCGCGCTGGAAGCCTCTCGAGCCGCTATCATCGGGGATAATATCGCGTATGGTTCAACAAGTACTCGTAGTTCTGTCAAGGGAGGAGAAGGTGCTTGAGCACTCGTGTCCCACAGGAGTCAAAGACCCCTGACGTCGAGGGTTTTCCAAATATTGTTGTTGTATCGCATCGACTGGTTGCACAAGAGGCCATCTCGAGCTTCCTATCGGGCGAGGGGGACACGCTCCTAAGTCATCCCCTGATCTATTCCTTACTATCGTCGGCGGAGGCGAACGGGAGTCGATGGGGATCGTGTTTATTTAATCAACCGCGCCGGATTTCCGTCTATCGAGCCGTGGACGATGATTACCCTCGGCTGACTCCGAAATCGTATCTTTACGATTACTTTCGAAGGATCACGCGATTCCATTCGATGGCCCTGGATATCGGGAAGCATCATTCTCTTCGCGGCGACGCGTGCACGTCCCGATATCTCTGTATTATCGTCTGTCTCCGAGTTTTCGTGTCGATCGGCCCGCTCCGCAGGATCACCGTTTTCTTTTACGACCGGTTCGCGCCAACATAACTCGACGGATCCTTAATCCGGTGTTTGCTTTCTCGATTAGAATGGAATTGAAGCTGGCCTCGTAAAATTGATATTTTTAACGTTTTATTGCCAGTGTGCCGGGTCTGATCTGAGATAGATATCGCGTCTCTCGGTCCTGTTGAGTTGCTCTCGCCGTCGTAGCGTTAATTCGAGTGTAGCCACAGCCGTGGACGATGGGATCGTAAAGGATCGGCGACGCGAACGGAGCAGGGCGAGCAAGAGCCTCCCTTTATCCGCCTTCCTCTCGGATACACCTGCAAGCTTGCCTGTCGCCCGGCAATTTGCTTAGCCGTGGATTCACGGAGAGCTTACGCCTGTTTGCAGAGGACTCTCGATCGTCGCAGGTCTCCGTGTCACACCCGTGGACGAGTGTAGAATTTCATAGTTTGTTTTTAGATAGCCGATACAACGCCTGGGATATCTTTCGATTCGAAGATAAGTCGGGTATTAGAAGGGCCCGTCGTATCCGGTCCGGAGTTATACAAATAAATCCAGATTCGAAGGGGGGCTCTGTGCTTTCGGAGTACATGCGGCGGTTCGAGGGGGAATTAGAAATTTTTCAGTAAAAATTGAACGCCTGTAAGTGTGCTCGATCGGAGAATTCTGGGTCAGGCACTGCGTTACGGTGTTGCGGTTTTATCATGGTGGTCGTTTGATGGTTCATGAAAAACCTCGCGGGTGGGGAAGACAATAAAATTCCCGGCTTATCGCGTCAAACATCCTTGGCTCGGGTGTCGCATCGTATACTCGCGGCACTGTGACTGAGAAAACGACCGACGCGGTCCGAGCAGATAATGTTCTTCGATTGCCACTTGTCCTTGTGTGTCTAGGATTTCGTCCAGCCGTGAAGGGAAAACCACCGGGGGTCTCGAGTCCCGACAAACAAAACTCCACGAAATCCACCCTGTCCCTCCACTCCTCCCCCCCCCCCCCCCTCCTTTCCTCCATATTGTCTCTGATAGCTGCAAAAAAGAAGCGGGAAATTGCTTTTCTATTGCGTTTAATCTACTCCTCGGTAACGCGACCTTTCCCACACGGGAACTTTCAGGAACAAACTTCATTATAGAGGAGCGGGTGGCATATTCACGGAAATGACCAATCGATAAGGTCTCGTTTTAAAAACATTTCCTCCAGCCTTCTGCTTGCGGAAATCTCCCGCGGGTAAATTGAATTTTCACCCTCGCCACGCTCCCCGAGCCAGTTTCCCTCGGCGCGAATGCATCCCATCGCGCGAATATGGGTGGCTCGACCTTTCAACTTTCGACCGACGCGATGATCAGCTAGAAACGCGTGGAACGTGGGCAGGCAATCGATGCCGCCACCTTCGACCTCCCTCGGCGTCGTACGGCCTTTGATCTCACAGACCAGACACGGACTCGTCGTTAAGGATCGTTTTTCTATACTAAATGGTTGACATTGTGTTTCAGGAAGCAGCGACGAAGGCGAGTCAACGTCTGGCACTCCTGCCGGAGGTGGCACGGGAGCCGTCGAAAACGCGGAAATGGAAGAAAACGGGTCGATCCGCGGCGGCAGCAACAGCGCTGCCAGCAATCCGGTCTACAGAGACCTGAAGGCCCTTCACGCGACCAGCGCCCACGACGTGCCCCAGGATTACAACCCACAGTCGAGGCCAGCTTATCAACGCGGCTACTCACCTGCCATGGACAAGCAGCATCAGAGCTACGAGAAGGAGCAGCACAGACCGCCGTCCTCCAGGGAGGAGGACAAATCTTCGTGGGACTACAGCAGCGACAAGAGCACCGATCGAAAGGAGTACTCGAGGTCCCGGGAGTCTTACAGGGGCGAAGCGTACCGTGAGTGACGGAATTCGATTTTCTTTTTTTCAAGCTGCCAAGCCGAACCGTCGTGAGCTACGGAAGCTAATTGTGTGAATTAGAATACTGGGTCACCGGCGCCGCTTAATGTTACGAATTACGATGTAAATTATCCCCGGGCGTAGCGCTTAATTGTCTGGATTAGAATAGTAGGTTATCGTGCGTCAGGTTGGTCGTTGTAGTTATCGAGAGGATTTAATTTTCTAAATTGCAATATAATCGCCGCGGATCATGGCGTTTACTCCTCTCCCGAGCGCCTTCGTAATTAGCTACATTTCCCCCGCTGTAATTTATATAACACGTTGGAGATTCAACGATAGCGTCGGTCGGTTCGCAGAGGATACGGCGAAGCAGGAGCAGAAGGAGCAATCGAGCCGCGATTGGGTGTCACCGGTGCCGGAAGTGGAGGTGGGTGGCACGGGACCAGGCGGCCCTTACGTTCGAGCGCGGAAGGACATTCCACGGGGCGCGAGATTCGGCCCATTCCTCGGCAAATGGGAGAGCGAGCCGTTCAACCCCCGATACGCGTGGGAGGTGAGTGGTATTTCTTACGATACGCGCAAGAGCTTATCGCTTCCGCCGTCCACGCTCGGCCGGGATCCCGAGGCGTGACGTAGGTAAACGAAGAGAGCGTGTCGATGCTCGATCAACCTCTACCCCTTTCCGAACGGCCAATGAAATGATCGATAACTCTTTCGCATTGGAAAGTAATTCGCTCGCTCGAACAAAGATAGACAAAAGTGGGAATATACGGTATAGTTTCTGGGTGTAAATGTTTACTCGGTTTCGAAAGGGACACGTTCCTACGGGGTTTCCCGCAAAACCGAGTGTTCGCATGCGATATCATCTCGCGCGGGGTTCTCGTGGAACCGTTTGAAAGATGATCGATCTGTTTATGGTTCGGGATCGAATGGAGGAATACTTTGCTCGAAAGCAGTGTCAGTGGGCTCCGCTGTCCTCCTGCTATAATCCTGGGTATTATCCGGCAGATGCCGAAGACGGGGAAACGACAGAGAGAGAGACAGGGAGAGGGAAACAGACCAGACAGAATCGTCTCCTCGGTTCGACGGTAGACACCTGGTCGGCTCGTTCGTCGAAGGTGTCATCCATGTTGACAGATCTGTCAATTGGCTTACCTCGGACAGTTCTCTTTCGATTCCTATTTCCCTCCCTTGCTCTCCTTCTCTCGTTCCAGTTCGGAAATTCTATCGGGAATCACTCGGCGAAACGTCTCTGTTCGGGTCGTATGTTCTTAAGTCGACCGTGAAATCGGCACACGGAGTCAAAATTCGAGAAATAGTCTGTGAAATCTTTTCCGTCTACGTCGCTCGAGTGACCATCCCCGAATTCGATATCGTTCGTTCAAAAATTGGTTGCAATCGTCGCTATCGCAAGGTGATCTAAAAAGTCGATGATTCGCGGAATCTCCTCCTAGTTTGTCCGGTTCATTTTGGCCGTTCTCGCGCGAAAAAGCCTTGCCATTTTAGAGCCAGATTATAGCTAGGCGAGAGACGGTAACTGGCCGTGTACCGGTCCAGAGGGTGTGATAGATATGATAGCGGCAGCGTTATGTTACGTTAGCGCATGTCGCACTGACAAAATGTAAATGGCTCCATCCATCTAACTGCCGACAAAAAGGCAGCCGGGGCCAACTGTCGGACCGGCGATTACAGGATCGATTAAAGCCAAACTACCCCTTCGTTTCGTCGGGCCGATCTATCAACCCCACGCGCGTAAACGTGCGAGCGCACGAGCGGAGAAAGCATCGCGACAGTGACCTAACCGTGAATTCTCACCGGATTTCAAATCTCTGTTACACCTACTTAAGAGTTAGAAGAAGTTGTATGGAAAAAATAGAGAAGGATATCATTGAAAAATGTTCCAAGCAGAGGGAACTTCGCGAAATGGCAGAAGCTATGATTTCACGATGTAGGCAACGAACTCGATGAAACGGTTACCAGAACGCGTGATCCTTTTCTGAAATTGGAGAAATCTAGGAGAGGGAATCCCTTTCGATCGATTCGCACGCTATCCCCTAATCCTAATCCTTTTCTCACATTCTCGGGAAACGGGCGTGTGTCTCGCGCAGGGGATGGAAGAGGGCCTGGGATCGGAAAGGGAATTATTGATAAACGATTGTTATCAATGGAATCGCAAAACATCCTGGCAAATATCCAACGAAAGTCCTTTAAGGATACTCGGAATAGGAAAAACTAGAAGACACCGTGCAATGGGATGTATCTACTTATCGCTTCGTTATGTCGTTCGATCGAATGGAGGGGAGAATAGAAAAAAAAGCTTAAAACCGAAGTTCTTCCCCAAATCTCGTGGACATTTACTCGCCGCGTAACACACCTGAATTAGAACGGAGGGAAGCCTCGAGATCGTTGTATGGAGGGGTTGTAGGAATCGAGGTATCGCTGGTACCCCACCTGCCGCGCTGGTCGGGCCTCGTTTTTTCGAATACTCCAGGAGGGGTGGAACGTGGAAAACGGGAGGAAGCCAGAAGGGGATCCTCTCTTCCGGTTGCGTTTTGCTCGGTGACGCGTGATCCGCAGAACTGCCGGCTCGCGGCGTGCCTTCGTGGCGACTAAACCAATCTTAGGCTTAGCTCAGTCGGCTGTGAGACCCTCGGCGTCGAGGGTAGGTACGGCTCCAATTTGCCGAATGATCTCGAGAACCCGCCTTAAATGATCAATCCTGTGGCGTTTATTGCTTCGGTTATCCTCGGTGTCTCATTCACCCGTTTTGGAAAGCTATGTCTCCGAGCTCATCCAATTAAAAGCTTTGCTCGCGCGAAAGGACGCTGGTAGCTTTTAGTCACGCGTTCCCCTTTTGGCACGGGTTTTTATGTTTACTCCGACATGCGAGATCGTTGCGTTTAATACGAAGATTTCCATATGGGACGGGAGGGTGGCGCGCGTTTACGCGCTCCACAAAATCCACCCCCTACGTATGTCCTCTGTTCTCTCGGTGCTCGCTCATCGGCATATTGGAGGCATCGTCAATTTTTCCGCGTGATCGCTGACGGCCCCTCTCGACGTCTCTCCACGCGAACACGAGTCGCCGGCTGGCTGCTGGAGCGGCCACGGGGGAGAAAAAAGAGCGGAAGATCGGTTGTTTTTCATGTTGAAGCCGGCACACGCGCCTCGCTGATCGTGGCGGGCCACTTTTTCGACAAATCGGCTGGAAAGCTGCGCCATTAGCGGCGTATGTCGCTGACAAATCATATAAATGGCAACTCTCGGCAGAGCGTGTCCTCACGTGAACCGCACGAGCCACCCCCTCTGCCCATAATGAGACACGTCCAAGCCGCAAACCGGGGCCAAGAATTTCGAACGCGCGATTACGCTGCCTTTGCCATACATCCCTTCCAAAGACTCGTCGCTAAATCGTCGCTTAATCGTCGTCACTGATCGCACAACGCACCCTTCTCGAATATCCCTCGAGAGGATCTTCATTGAAATAACAATGTCTTCGCCATGGAGTGCTCTGCTTTGCACGCCTACCACTTAGCCGCCTGCTAGCCTGGATCCCGTCGAAAGAATCCTCGAGGAACGTAGGTGGTGCCCAGGGGTCGCATTGTGGATATTATTAAATTCTTGCTCGATCTGGAAGCACGTATACTAGACAATCGACGTGTCTGTCGTTCCGGCCGTAACAATGCACAACACCGGTGCCCATTATTCGTGGACATTGTCCAGGTGAACTGGTCTTTAGGGCGTTGCTGGAGGTCAAGCCCCGGAAGTGATTCGACAATGAGCCACATTATGCGCTCACCCTCCTTTCCCTTGCTTCTCCACCTTCTCTTCCTCCCGATTCACAACCTCGTTCTTATTAACTCGTGCTTGGGGCGCGCGTTGCTGCTTGCAACGCGCACTTCCATCCTCGCGTATTCTTCTTCCTCGTCGTCGTCGAATCGAATCGACACCAGAAAAGGTGTGCACGGTTGCAAGGCAACGCGGTGACCTTCGGTTTCTCAAGGCGTAGGGTTACGCGGCCGGTGATTTTTCGGTCGGCTATTTGAATCTGAAACCGGAGAAAGAGGCGGCGAGACGGCGGGGGAAAACGCACCGCGGTCGGAACCAGCAGAGGAGAATCGGCAGGAAACAAGTGACAATCAGTGACGCGGGGAATATCCGGCATTGTGGGGCCTGTCGTACGGTCGGACGTGCCGGGATACGTCAAAGAATCCCCTGGTCATCTATGCGAATCCACCGGTCAAGGGGGTGACTCAGCCTCGTACCACCGACTTTTCGCACCCCTTGTGCTTGCGAGGAAATTTTTCTATCGCGAGTACAAGTGGGGCATTTCTCATGGCGTTTCTACAATTATATAATGTACCCTCTTGAATCTCACCCCGGAATGCCGCGAGCACTTGAACAGCGGTAGAGGAACGCGCAACGAGGAAACTCGGGAATGTCGCGAAATAATAGCGCGAAAAAATTTCGTTCGGTATGCACCGAGGCATGCATACGTTATCCTTGGTATGGACGGGAATGCAAGGGTCACTGGTTAACTAGCCCTTTTCTCGGGGATTGGGTTTTTGATTGACGGGTTTCGGCCAGACTCGTTCGTGGCTGCACCTTCTCCTATTATGTTAATAAACCTATGATACACCTTTGTGCGTGCCGAATCGTTAACGTGTATATTTTGACATTTAAATTTACTGCCAACGGGTTCCAGGCTGTCCCTTTTAGTTCGGCCAATCCTGCTCGAAGACACTCCGTCTTGCCTTGGCAAAATCGAAGAAAATCTTCTGGCTAACTCGGTCGAGATGTAGGTACATATGTCTTAGAGGTGATTAACACGCGTGCCTCTGTGGGCCCATAAATTTCGCCTTGGCAAGGGCTACTCTCTGTGTACTTTGCCGAAACGATCTCGCACGAGCATCAACTACTAAGGCTTTAACTGGCCTTTCCTTCTGTCAAACCAGCTGTAAACCCGGCTCCTCTCGCTTTACCACCCCATCGTACCCTCGGCTTCTCGTTTCTCTCTAGGGTGGCAACGGAGGGTGATAAATCTCGTCCGCTCGTTACCCCACTATCTGTCGATAATAGACATAACAGACACGTGTTGCCCGGTCGTCAGGCTGACCCGGCTGTCCCGTACAATGGAGACGCGTCGTCGGAATCATCGTCTTCAAAACACATTGCTTCCTTGGCCGCTGGTCTTTTTGCCCCTCTACGCTCCACCCTTCGACCCGCCAGCATTTACTACCCTCCTGGACCGAGAGCTGGAAACCTGCTCCGAGCGTATCGATCTTGCGACACTGATTATTAAATTTTCACCGGCTCGATCTTCAGAATCCTCAGGACCGTTCTCAGGGCGCGATATCACGAACTTGTAAGTTGTAACGCCCGAGACGCAGACGGTGGTTAAAACTTTGCCAGTTGATAACGAACACGTTGCCTCCCTGCTTTCTCATTGTCACCATGCCCTGCTTCCCCTCTCCCCTCGACTTCCCCCCCCTCCCCCCGTATCTCTGGCACTCTGCTACCGTCGTTCGGGTAGTTGCATGGGGTTGATGGAGCTACAGCCGCCGGATAGGGCCTCCGCGTGTGTAGGAAGCCGTTCCTCGTCTTCGCCGGCGTGAACTTAATTGAACTTGTTCGCCAACTCATAACGAGAAGTCAAGCAAGTGCTCTCCCGGTTATAATTTACGGGAAACAATCGGCGCCTTTGATGTGCCGTCAATTGTCTCGGATCCGCGGAACAGTTACTCCTTAGAGGGAAGGGGAGTGTTAGCGAGGGCAACCGGAGACCTTCGCGCGATTATATCCACCCGAAGGAATTTCCAAATCTTTTTCGAGCAACCGCTTTTCGGCCACGCCAGAACTACCGTCGGAAACGCCCTTAATGGAAACAATGCCGCGCGTTTGATGCGGTAACGAGGCAGTTCCTGTTTTCGAAAAGCTCCATTTAGGGCCCTCCGGGATCAGCGGGAGAGGCAAAATGGTAATTGGAAACGTAGCAGATTTTCTGAAATTACCCGCTCCGAAAAACGATGCCACGAGATTGCCACCACTGGCAATTCGTTCAACTTCCCGCGCTACTATTTAACGCAACGGTGTTTCCTTTGAAAATGATTTGCAACCCCGGGCTAATGAACCTATCATTAAACACGTCGGTCGTTCGGACGTTATTCAGTAATATTCATCGGTGACGCGGCCCTTCGCTGACCCGCTCAAAATGTAAACTCAATCCCGTCCGTGAATCGGCGGGCAATCAGCGGTACTCATTGTTTTCCGTTAAAAAAAACAAGAAGGAATACCTGCTTTGATACCTGCACGCTCGGATGTTAAATCATTTCAATGATCTCCGTCGCGTCGATGAAATTACGAGGCATCGAGGCAGCGCTGGGGGGCGGAAAATTTTTCGTTGACTTCGATTTCGTTTCTGGCCTTTAATCGGTATAACTTTATGGATTCATGAGAAATACAGTCGGATTCGGCGGATCCATCGGCGGGTTTTCGCGTGTACATCTACTTAGGCTGAGATTGCTAGAATTTGGTGGGCGCACGGTTGACAGATTGTGTGCATACGAGCGCGCAGGCCTCGCCACAATGACCGAACTAATCTGGTCCGGTTCAGGGAGGTAGCCTAAGTTCAATATACACAGGAATACACTGCTGCCTGGAGGCGCTCCGTGTGTGCCTTCCGCTATTGGCTTGCATTAATCACGACGCCGCTGGCAGCACTGAGCTACGCCGGTTCCGGCGGTGACTTAATTGTCCCGCACGTTCCGCCAGGGATTCATGAATCGGGATGCACTTGCCTCGAGCAACCGCCAACCTCTGGTCAACGGTAACCATCGAGTTTCGATCGCGTCGAGTGAGCAGGACCGAGGAGCAATCTGGTAATCGGGAGGAAATTTTGGCCTCGCGGTCTTAAAGATCGTACGAGTCAGAGGGCTTGAAGGACATCGTTTCCCGAGGAAAGTCGAGCCGCCAGGAAACGAGCTGCTTCGTTAGGCCAGAGATCGTTCGTCAAATGAGCAAACGTCATTATTCTTACTTGCCACTCGTCCCCAGTCGAAGAGAGAAACGAAGGCTCGGTTGAGTTAGAGGGTTGGCGGACTCCTCTGTCTCAAGGAGAAACGAATCAACCGATTTTGGCAAATTTTCTGGCAGGCCAGCCTCTCTAATGATCGATCATATAAGGGGCTGGCAGTGACGCGACTCGGATATAATTTATACCGCTAGATACGCCGAGGGTAGCTTCCCTTAGAAACGTCGGGATGGGGAGAAAGAGGTTCGAGTTGGCTCCGTGAGCACACACGTCGGGGGTGGCATCTGCTGCGCGTTAGACACGGGTCGAAGGGCACCGTTTGCTCCGTCATTACTTGCATTACTTTCCTGGCACGAGTCAAGTGGGTCAAGTACGGGAAAATATGTATCTAATCGGGGTGGAGAGGGAATCCAATCTCCCGGACTGCATGGATCCAGAAAATTAAACGTTCCATCAACAATTGGACAGGAATCGCGAGCCCGTTGCGAGGACTGACGCGGCAATGGGCTGGCAGAAATTAATTAAGGACCAACTAAGACTGGCGGGAGGCTTCCACGAGAATCGTCTACACTCTCCTCCCTGCTCGTGCTTTAAACTAAGAGGAAATTAAGCAAAGATGTCGCCATGGCTAATGCCACGTTCGGTCGGGGGATTGCGCTGGCGCTATACGACGCCTGGAATCGTAAACAGCCCTGTTATTTAGGGGATGATAATTGACCATTTCGCTACCCTCCCCCCCCCCGACGCCCAACGAATTTCTCGAAACTCTGGGAAATTCGCTGCTGCGCCGGGGCACACGATGTTTACGAGCTTCTCTTTCTCCTGGACGTTCTCCAGCAAGGGGGGTCGAAAATGCAATTCGATATGCCATTGTTGCGTCACACGACGATAATGACGGTTCATTGTCCCCGCTATGATCTACGATGATCCGTGGGTTGATCGTAATGATGAACTTTGGAACACTCTCACTGTTAATCACAGCGTTAATCACCCCCTACAGCCGTAGCATACTCATCGCTAATTGTAAGAAGCACAAGTTTTAATATCTCAAGTGTGTTGAGATTTTATCGATCAGCTGACTCGGGAACAATCATTAAAAGCGCTTTAGTCGAAACACTGCGATGCCTCGAAGTTGGCGAATCGGGAAACTCGCGAGGTGCTTTTTCACGAGGGAGGAGGACACGCTGTGTCGGCTAAAAGCATTTTTGCGTCGGCCATCACGGGACTATCATACGCTATCGATCCGTTTTATTCATAACTTTTGTCCCTCGTTATCGAGCCGAAGCCCCCTCTCATTCTGTCTCTTTTCGCCATAAGTTACGCGAGGACAATGAATGTCGCTCATTTATTCTCACATTCGCGTGCGTTTAACTCTTCTATTTTGTTGTTTCCCGCTTTTAACGCCAGAGTGTCTCTATCGCTTCTACTCCATACTGTTTCTCACGAGTCAAAGATATCTTTGAGGAGATTCTATGAAGGATGTCGGAGATGGGCAGCAGGATCCAGGTAACCTAGATCCACGAGATCTTAATTTGTGAATGGACACGTTCCAAGCGAAGGTCCCCGTAACCGCCAGATTGAAACGTTGAGTTCGACGGCCAGAGATCACGATCGACTTACCATCCGTGCTTGATCCCTAGAAATGTCGAAAACGATGCGGAACCTCGCCGATTATGAGGGTCCATTCAGGAGGATCCACGAGGATCTGCCGCGCTGTCTGGCAGCCTCCTTTCTCGCCGGTGGGGTATTTTCGGTAAAACCCAACCGACGTAGAAAGATCTTTCGTCGGCTCGTTTTTGTTGGAGGTGTGAGGTTACAAAGGGAAAAGAGGAGATCGCGCGTTTTGTGCGAAGAGCGGCCTGTCCTGCAGGCCCCATGCCGGGCGAACGAGGAGGATTCTCCTGACCGCGTGTCCTGCAGATCAACCGATGCCCAGGATGCGTCTTGTCGCCTCTTGTCCGATCTCTCTTTCCTTTTCTCACTCCCCGACAACCTTTCTCCTCGCGTGGATGGACAAATTGGGATATCTCTGCTCCGCTGGATCCTCCCCAAAGAATTCCAATCGTCATCTTTCAATTTCCCAGTATTTCCTGTCCGCTCAATTATCATCGCCGAGTCCTAGTCCCTGGTTCGAAGCTTAAATGTCAGTGGACTTTCCAGAAGCGGCGCGCGGAAGAGGATGAAGGTTCGTAGAGAAAAGTCAGTGTGAAAACCTCGGATGTAATTAAAATGGTCGCGCATTTCTGCCAATTTTAGCAATTTCACGTGCGCGGTACGCCGCTAAAGCGGCTCAAGGAATCATGCAATTATAATTTATTCGCGTGTCGCCCGTCGACACCAGCGTTTTCTGGCCGCACTCCCCTTCCCTCCTCGTCTGTTTCCGCTCGGCTCGCATTCTCTTTTCCCTTTGATCCGTTTTTCCGTGTGACGGTTCGTCGTTATTGTGCAAAGATAATGCACGACTTGTAATTAATTCTCTCCCACTCGATAACAGACAAAGAAATTCGTAAAACACGCAATCCGGGGTGCCGTTTGTGTTTCCAGCAGAAGTATTTTTCCCTTAATTTCAAAGAATTCTGGTGTTAATGCCCGGTCCGCTTGCAATGGGAGAACTCTTAGAAGCGGTGGCTCAGTAGCCCCTTCGGTTTGCCGCAGGCTTCTGTGCCACGATTGTGGGAATGAACGAGATCCACGGCTACACCAATCTGTCCTAGGAATTGTTAGCACATGTCCGTGCGCGCCGACAAAGCGGATAGAAGTTCCCGCTGCGAGGCTCACGGCCAACGAGGACTCGCTTTCCGAAAAGCGTCAAAGACTCGTGCGAAGCAGAAGGAAGGAAACTTGGAGCGCAGCACCTCGTGGCAAGCTGATGTAAAATATTAAAGTCTCCCTTGCGTTCAGACTCAATTGATTCTCTAAATTACAATTTTACGTCAGAGACAGGCTTCGAGAAGCAAAAGGTACCAGCGGAAACATTCATTTCACTCTTGATGGAACAGCCGTGGAAGAGTTCAAGGTAGAGCGCGAGTTTTAACAGGTTTCCTTTCTGCTCCGCGAGAAAGCTGTTTGCTGCACCAACGTGTATACACCCAGTTGGTGCATCATTGTCGGAGGTGTCAATCGCGCCAGATCCTAATCTGTCGCGTTACACGACCAGAGAAGTCCCATTGTGGTGATTCGTTCGTGCCCATCTTCCGGAAACGCTCCTTAGCAGGCCCGGTAGCTAAACTGGCCATTATGAGCGCAGGGAGACCTGGCCATCTCGTCTCTCTTTCTTCGCTTTCCTTGTCCCCAAACTGTCCCACTTCTTATTCTGGCATTATGGGGTATTACCAGTTTCCTGGCTACCTGGATCCGTGCTTTGATCATTGATACTCGAAGGAGCTCGTAAAAGTTCATTGATGCTTTCGGAATCGAGAATTCAGCGGCATTTCTCTTTACTTTTTTAAACACTCGCTGTCTCTCGATAGCGATAGCCAGCGTTCGCAAAGGTTTTTCATTGAGGAACACCTGAATCGAAGTGAGAAGTGTCGAAGCGTGGATAAATTCCACGCGGATCATCCGATGTTTTCATAGTTTACTCGAGCCGCGGATTATCCGAGGTATGCGGATGAGCAAAGCTGTCCGCCGGGAACAGCTCCCCGTCTTTCGAGGCTCGGTAACCGTGATTACTTACCTGCGAGGGGCAGGGCGCTTATCCACCTGCGAGATTCATTGATTTTTATGGGCGCACCTAGTTGCACTTACTACCGGCAGGTGGTAGGGTAAAACCTACCCTTGGTCAGCGAGTTGTGGTGAAACGTTCTTAGATGCGTCTCTGATAAGCGCGCCAAGAAAGCACGAGCACGAATTTCCAACGTCTCGTTGACATTCTATAGGAATGAAAATGATCTGGTGTGGGTAGATCGAAAATAAGATTCTACTGCACGTTGGTCGCGTCAGACGGTTCTCACAAAGGGGGACAGAGACAACGAGGTCCTCGGGGAAAGTGCAAAATGTGTTTACAGCGTGAGACGAAGGGTGTCGGGGGGAGAGAATTAGTCCGGGAGAGGCATCGAAAGGCAGGGTGCCTGGGGGCGTATCAGGGTGAGCCGCTTGGCTGACCAAGCGTCTCGGAGCGTTGCGTGGCCGCGCAAGACAATTGAAAAAATCACTTGTCTCGCCCTGAAAGTAGGGAGTACACCCTATTGGATGCTGGAGCAGGAAGTAACAGTGGCCACGCTGCGAGAGTGCAAGGGTGACGACGAGAGGGTGAGATCCGTGGGCGGCAGTCCGTTAAACGCAATGTCCCGGATCCAAAACATTGCGGTTTGCCTCCGGAAATTCACATTCGTTAGAACTATTTTCCGCACGTGCACCGTCAACCGTGCACTTTGCGCCCCCCCGATGGGAACTTATTGTTCCTTAACCATCCCTCGATCTTTCGTCGCCGTGACAGAAACGTCAGGTGCAATGATTCCGTTCTTACTCCTCGTTTCATTTGGATTTTTCTCGGCTTTCAGATCCGCACTGCTGGCAGCGGGGCCAGAGGGTGGTTGGATGCATCCCACGAAACGAACAATTGGCTGAAATACGTTCGCAGCACCAGCAGCAGTCCTCATGCCGTGAACATGCGACATGTGCTCATCGGCGGACAGGTATTCACGATAATAATTATGCTTACGATTATTTATATTCATCATCGGTTGCCGAACGATCCCAACTTCCGTTCACCTTTCCACGCGTGCTTCGGTAATTGTTTTACAACTCGGTACCAACTCGTGGCGCCACAATTTACCATCGACCATTTACGAATTCGATTTCGAGGACAACTGACAGTCGATCGACAGTTGCAGTTAATAGGAAGGAACAATTACCCGGTGTCAGACGCAGCCGCAGTTAATTTCACGTGTGCTAGCTAAACTGGCGAAAAAAATTACTCTGCCACCGTTTCCCTGACTCGTTAATGAGGCAACGGTGGAGCGGAAACCGCGACTAAGTTCGCCGACGGTTACAGCTGTAACTGGCAAACGGACGACTTCGTAACATTTCAGAATCGTTCCATTAAATTTCCAATGCGCGATTGCCAGAATCTGTACCTCCACCCATTCCACAGTTGCGGGAAAGCAAAACTGCTCTCCTTGATAATTTTCAAACCCTTCGGGATAACTTTCTAAATCAGCATCAAGTGTTTCCCCCCGATCCCTGTAATTTTCAGACACTTTTCGTCATTTGAGCGTGGATCGAACGGAAGCAATGGAGGTCACGGTGTCAATTTGGGGGCGATCAGAGCCTCGTGTCCTTTCGGCTCTCTCTATCTATGTGAACCGTGGCACATGGTATTCCCGGCGTCGTGGGCGCGCCCTAAGCTACGTGTATACAGGGTGTTTAGTTATTAAGTCACCCCACGGGGTCGTTTCGCCGACTTCCTATACGCCCTGCTCGCAATCGCTGTGGGAATGGGGGATGTGGCTCGCGCTCTATCAGAGCCCTACAGAATCGCCGTTGTAATGACTTTTCGGGGGCCTCCTGACGACACCATAAAGATCCTTTCATTGCTTTCGAACGTTATGGACTCCGTCGGGCGCGATGTAAAATATGTGTCGCGCGGAAGTGAGATTTTAATGGACAGGGGGCACGGAGCTGTTGCAACATCATATTCGTGATACCCCCCGTCTCCCTTCTTTCCTCGCAACTGGCCATCGTCTCTCTATGCACTCCAGTGTCCACGATTATCGGCGCAGCATCTTAGTGTTCGTTTCGAGCGCTACTCGAAGTCGCTCGAGATAAATTCGCGATGAAAGGTGGCGAGCAGGGGCCGGAAGATTCAAGGGTGTCATTGTCCGCAGATGGTGTACGAGACCGTGCGGGACATAGCGGCGGGTGAAGAGCTTCTTCTCGGCGTTCGAGAACCTCTTCAGCTGCAGGACATGCTCGGTGAAAACACCACCGAGGATCGAAGCGACCGAGAGACCGGTGAGTATCAAAGAGTATTCTTCTGAACAAAACACCTATTAGCCGACGCGCCGATAATACGTCCGTAACGATCATCGTAGATCGATAGAAAAATTGCTGCGGTGTTGGAGTAACGAGTTCGCCAACTGTCGTAACAACGGAAACCCATGACAACGGATAATCGAACCCATTAGAATATTCCCAGTTGCCCCAGCGTGCAGGGCAAGCTGGCTTTACGACTTTTTGGCCCGATACATATCACAGGCTGACTCGTGCGCACTGTGCGCGGGATCGCGCGTACGATCCGTAACGTGGGGGTGGGCAGGTGTCTTCGGAAAGCGGAATTACCGCTGATGCGAGGGAGGACAGAGGGTAAATCGGGAATCGTTGAGTGCACGAGCTACTCGTCATGCACCCGTGATTCTGGCGTGATTCACCTGGTCGACCGTTGCGTATTAACCCCTGTTCAGCCCGGTAATAAGCGCTGATTAACTCGAGATAGACGTACTCAAGCTGCGTGTCGCCCTGCCTCGTGCCATTTTAAATTTCGTTATAAAACATCTTTCTCCGGGACTGCATTCGAACGTATATCGCGAGGGAAGCCTAGCAGGAAGAGAAACGAGCCGCGCACTTGATCGTATCAGCGATTTTCGAATTCGGAGCTTTAATTTTCAAAGGCACGCTATCTCCATATCGAGCTACCAGTGGCATCGATAAATTCCTGCTTCCTAAACTCAGGAGCGGAGGATTTTACCAGCGGCTGCTATTTAAAAATGTGGAATCCAGACTCAAACTGTCGGGGGAAGTAGTCTATCCATCTCCCAATTTCATTACAACGAGCGGGAAATATATTCGAGACATTTGGCGAAGGGGGGTAGCGCTTAGGTGCCTTACTGCTCGACAATTATCTGGTTGTAACTCCCGCGCGATGGTCAGAATCCGGATGACTGCGAAGGCGGAGATTAGAGGGGGGGTTTATAAGCGACACCCAGATGTCGCGGTAATTAAAACCGGGATTATTGTCGAAGTTCGGGCGGCTCGGTGTCTACGGTTAATTCGCCGACGATTTTTCCCCGTAATTTCGGCAGCTCGTAAATGTCTCCGCGAGGACAGAAGACAGCGAGGTAGCTCTGCGAGAGCGCCACCTCGTTCTTAATTAAATCGGCCCCCCTGGGGGCCAATTAAAATTTCGAAGATTTCGTTTGTTGTAAATTATCTTCAGCGAGGGGGAGCAGAATTTCTCGCCGCCAGGCCCCGACTCTTACAGCGGACAGCCTGGCCCGGAAGTAGACTCCAACTGTTCCGGCAAATGTTTATTCATAATTACGGAAGTTCAACTGCGGATTCGAAGAGCGCTGATAAATTCTTGCCGTTCCAAAAGGGTTGCACGTCGTTATGTATTTAACTGATATAATTTACTAATCGAGCAACGACATTCTTTTTGTGTAACGTTACAATCCCCTGTTTCACCCTCCCAAAGGGGTCGTAATAAGCGAGGAAAAAGTGCCACCTATAAAGTACACAGGAATGGTACAACAGCATCGTCGTTAATCCGACGCAGCCATTTTTACGAGAAATCTCTGGCAAGCTGGTGCGGGCAGCGAGAATAATGATGTCAAACAAACGGTACACCCTGTACCAACCCTTGCGAGGGATATCTCTGCCCTGTCTCCCTTGAACGGATCATTTTTTTCGTGGGAAGGGGAGGAAGGGGACGCGGGGAATCGTTTTAACATGCCTACATGGGGGGCGCGTGTATGCATACGACCGCATTAAAATGGCGACGAAATCTCGTACACCCTTGGAAACTTCCAAATACGTACACTCGTTAGAATCGGTCCAATCGCGTTCTCACTAAACTATTTCTATCGCCCGTCGAAACTATGGCCAAAGGAGCAACGGCGAACGAAACTACCCCATGTACACGTTCGTGAAAAACACTACTCCGTTGCCGAATGACAAGCAATACGACGTTTTATGATCCCCCGGGACGGACGCATTTTTTTTCGACGATTCGGTAAACCACGTTGCGCCCGGGGTGCATTGGGGGGTGTAGATGCAACTGGCAACGGCAGTTAAACGTGAGTTATAGTTTTGATTTTTCGCGGCGCCTGTTTTTCCGACGCTCACTTTCCCCCTCGGTCCCTGCTCCAACTTTTCATCCCATCCAACAAGATGCATCTCTCTGTGCGCGCGCCTCTGGATGGCTCTATTTAGGGTCGAGGATAATTTATGGCCCGGTATTGTCGATTAACACGCGCGTAACCTGGCCTCAGGGTCGACCCAGAAGAGAGAGGAAAAAAAGAAAGGGCACCGCCCGAAAAAAAGGGGTATCCGCGCATAAAAGGGCACGCGACGCTGTTTTCCGAGGGGGTGGCACGCGCGCGCAGGGGGGGGGGGGCGGGCGAAAATGCACGACACGTTGCAACCCTATCTGATTCATCGGACTAATGACACGTCCTGTTTGACGTTTGACTCGCTTGAAAAATCTGCCATATATATCCGCAAATTTCTAGTACCCGAGTTAGCGGCATGGTTTCCAATTAGGGAACGCTTTATAATTTCTGGGACAGTGATTACCTGCTATTTTTACGCGAATACATTGAGCGACGAATCCAGAGCACGAGGTAGGAAAACATCCTGTACGAGCATAGGGTGTCAAGGCTCTGTGTCCCGAGTTACCCACTAGTCGGAGAAAACTGCGTGCACCGCGCACAGCGATGTGACCTAATCAGATATTTAGTAATATTATAATTTCTCCTCCACTATCAATCAACCGACTATCACGTAAGCTCGTGTAACGTTTTTCTCTTGCTCGGCACGCAATTAGCAATCAACCTGCATACTAAATTATTCGCGTTATGCCTGTGGTAGGCAGAATAAAATTCTGTTCCGTTGGCTGCCTCCGCGGCTGACGCTCGTAAGGGATCAACGTAGTTTTTTCGACGAAGGGGCGTCGGTTCCGCTTGCGAGGTACCCGTCCAACTCTTTGGGGTATCTACTTGATCCTGGTCCGTCACGATGCCACGGAAACATTGATTTCCGTTACTTTTTCCCATGCAACCGCCAACTGACGCGGCTGCAGGGGGTGTTGCCAGTGGATCCCACCTGTTGACTTTCCGCAACGTAGCATTCCAATAGGTTTTTCGTGGCTTGTCCAAAATTGTAGCATAGTACCTCTCAAATCTACGCGTTGCTTTAAAATTTACTATCCAAAATAACAAACTGCATTAACGATGCGTAGGATCAGATCAATTTAAAAAATTTTAAAATTCTTCTTAACCTTCCTTCCTTAAATATCCACATTATTTTTTATAAGTTGTTTGTTGTTTACGCGAAGCTATTTTTCTAACGACCAGTGATGGACCCCGTTTACCGAATCGCGAGGTCGACCGCATCCTTCATTGTTTAAATTCACGGCGTGCCGCTCCAAATTAGTCGTGGATGGAGAAACGATTAACGTTCTACGGGGGGTTGCGTCGTGGCGTGGGGCGTAGTTGGTGGCGTAGGGGCTGTGCCCGGTTCCCATGAAGGTCCGTTGGGGGCCATCGTTCGACCATATGGTTGGGACAAGTGTAGAGGCAGATTTAAATAACCGTTGGAGGACGGGTATCGTTTCGACTTCGCCACTGGCCCCGCTAATATTCGATCAGCGTACATCGATTGGCCAATTACTTTCCCATTACTATTGCATTCTCATTCGCGCTCATTTCCAACACGATTCTTATTTCATTCCATCCACTGAGACTAACTTCTCTTTTCACCGCGATTTGAACGTACGCTCCTTTTCTCAGTTCTGATATTTCAATGGGATAGCCAGCTAGTTTAAAAAAATTCGTTTCATACTCTCAGTAAAGATAAAAGTCACGCTCTACTATGAGGAAATCGCTCAACGACAGGAAATATTATGCGCTGGCTGGTTCACGGGCTCCTGATTTTTACCTGCCGTTGCTTCTGTCACATGGGGGTGAAAAGAGGCCGCGGGGGGCAACGAAGCCTCACCTGCGATTGGCTGGACTCCGACCTCGGTTTTACCAATAGGAAACGGTTCCAGACACCCCGTTCGCGTTTTCACCCATGGGACAATGTGCTGCCAGTTAACTGGTGCATCATTGTGTCCATTGTCTTCGTCCGCTGCAGCATCGTGCACGTTTAACGAGAGGGAAAGGTACTTCGTAGTGGTGTTATCTAATTTCCGAGAGCTCGCGTTAAAGTGTTCGAGGAATAGCATCGACGCGGCTCTTCGTGGACGGTGTTACCATATTTTCGAGAAAAATAGAGAGGAGTTACGGGTTCGCTGGAAGTTAGTAGGCAGGCCGAGCTCTTCGCTAGGTAGATAAAACGATAGTGCCGGTTTGATTTAATAATTCAGGAACAATCCCGGCGTCCACTTGTCACGCCACACTCTGCTGGCCCCCGCGTGCTCCTCTATCACGTAATTCGCCCACACCACGACAGGTCACGTATCATCGTTCTCGGGGGTGTAATTTATAGAGCCGCAGCCCGTCACAAACTGGAACGGAATTATGACTTCCACCCTGCCTACCGGTTTCGTGGTGTCGCCGTCGTTTCACGCGCCTTTTCTTCTTTGTGCTTGCAGCTTCGCAACACAGCGGAACCGTCGACGAGGATAAGGAGGACGAGGAGGAGGGAGAGATTAGATGCACCGTCTGCGACAAGCCGTTCCAAGACATCGAGCTGTAAGTGCTTCAACATCCTGTATCCATAACTTCGGTAGATTCTCGTAGCATCGATTATCTTTTTGGTTTGCTGGGTCATGGAACGGAAGACGCGACGCGTCGTTACTCGCGCGTTCCCCACCTCCGATGATACTTTATTATCCCTCTGTACTTTATTGGCGCGAAATAGCCTCGAAGCAAACTCGACTCGTGAGCGATTCATGTATACTTTTAAAATCAGATCGTAGGAAACACTTTGGTAACTGTACCGAGAAATTGATAGCTCTGTCTAAGAAGCAAACATTGAAACTTTCACACCCAGTGAAGAAACTTGGAGGAAATGATAGAACCATCGAACGCCCACGTAATTGCCAGGTTGCTTGATTCGGCGGATAAATTATTCATTGATCGACAAAATACGGGAACGAGCGACACGCTATCCACTCTAAATCTGAGCGTTAGCTGCACTCCGTACAAAAAGAGGGGGCCCCGAGCACGCGAACTATTTCGAGGGTTGGCCCAGTCGCGTCGATAGCTTTTTTTTTTAGGGGTCGGTGCTGTTTGCATTGCGCCGTTAAACGAAAAGTCAAATACTTAACCGATGTGATCGACACGTAAGTTCGCGTTGCCCGGCTCACCGATTTCTTCCCACGATAGAACGTGAACGAGTCGGTCGGAAAATTGACGAAGGAATCGAGTCACGTGTTGCTTTAATTGCTAGTCGAGAGCAAATCTTTCAATCAACAGCAAGCACCCTTATTTCCAAGTATTTGCTTCGGCATTTTTCTCGAAAATCTGCACGAGCATTCTTAGAGACCGTCGGAACACGCGACTTATATTCCGTTCGCTGTTTTATCGTGCACGGTACACGAAACTTTTGTCCGATCGCGGACATCCATTTCGTTTCGTTCCGGCATCCGTTTGCCGGTCGGCCGACAAGCCGCGACACCAGCCACTTCCGCGAGCCCCAGGTCGAGCAGAGTCACCTGTTGTGGCGCATAAAGTACGCGCGCGAGATCCGCATTCGGTTGCATCGAGCCAGCCCCTTATGCATCATCGAAGGCGTCGCGTGCCCGCAGCTCATCTGGCACGGCGCACCGTCACCGTGAACCTACTATCTCACCACGAACGGGTTTCACGCGACACGTGTGTTCGAGGGTGTAAAATCAATGCCGGCACACACCATGGCACATCCTGTGACCATAACCCGTGCCCACCTCGCGACACCCCCGAGAACGCCGCGTTTGCGTTCGTGTGCACCAACGCCACCACCTCTCCCGTCTACGCGATGACCACCCTCTTCCACGGGGGCGTGTGACCGTTATTACGCGGAGAGCTTGTCCGCTGCCGCGCTACCGAAGTCACTTAGTCATCATCCTCGACTGCACCGAGCGCAGTCTTGGTCGGTGCGTTGCGAGGGATCGATTACATCTAGCCTCTCTTTCTCCAGACGTTCTGCGATTTCGTCGCGATTACCTTCCAACGATCTCCAGAGCTTTCCACGGGAACGGAAAACAGAGTGTTAATTTCGTGGAGGATCGTGGTTCGGGAGTACTAGGGTTTAGGAAGGAATCACTCACGTTTTCGCTTTCGTGTCAGTGCAGAGTGCTTTGTAGTGGTAGACATTCGACCGTCGCAAGTGTGCCAGTCTCTTATGGCGTTGATGTTCTCCTTGCAGACTGGACAGTCACCTGGTGACCTGTCACAGATACCCAGCAGAGCAACATCGTTGCGACAGCTGTCCACGAGCCTACGCCTGGCGACCGCTTCTTGTTCGTCATCGCGCGATCGTTCACGGTGATCTTCGGAACTATCCCTGTGAGAATTGTCCAAAGGTAAGCATCACCTCTGACGCAAACGCCATCAACCCCGACACGTCTCCCAACAGAGTAATATCTTCAAAGTTTCGCTAACAGTCGGACCATCCGCAGGTCTTCACAGACCCGTCGAACCTTCAGCGTCACATCAGGACTCATCACGTGGGCGCGAGAAGTCACGCGTGCACCGAGTGCGGCAAAACCTTCGCCACCAGTTCCGGCCTGAAGCAGCACACTCACATTCACAGCAGCGTGAAACCGTTCCAGTGCGAGGTCTGCTTCAAGGCTTACACACAGTTCTCCAACTTATGCCGGCACAAGCGTATGCACGCGGACTGTCGCATGCAGATCAAGTGCGTTAAATGCGGCCAGTCCTATAACACGGTCACCTCGTTATCGAAGCACAAGAGATTCTGCGACTCGACACCACCGACTGGTCCCACAGGCGCGATGCCGCAGTTGCCCACGTCGGCGCCGAGCCCTTTCCTCGTTTATCCTCGGCCACCTGTCAGTCTCCCGGGTGGTCTACCCTTCTATCCACCCGGTCTGATGGGCCCTTACCCAGGCATCTTCCCCAACGCTCCAAATTTCTTGAACACCCCCCTCCTCTTCCCACCGAAGGTCGACGAGTGCGAGAAGAGGAGCGACAGCCCGAAGAAGGAGCGTTTCACGCCGCCGAGGGCGTTGCCGCAGCACAGTAAAGTCTCTCCATCCACTGCTGAGGAAGCCACCTCCACGTTCAGGCCTTCCCCGGCCAGACCGCCTGTCCAGCCGACTCCAGAGAGCGACGATGACCCGTCGAAGAAGCGAGAGGCCAGCAGGACCAACGAGAAGAAGATGGATTCCGAGTCAACCTCAACTAGCAATAACGAAGAAACGACAGACCAGCCCCTGGATCTGAGAGTTCAAACGAAGAAGCAGGACACAAATTCGAACGGTGCCAGGAGGAAGAGGCACTGTCCCTCGCCCGTTCCAACGCCGATGGAGGAGGCACCTCCCCCGGATCCTCCGAAGCTAGAGGAAGAGACTATGCCGATGGAAGTGGTTTCCAAGGACGTGCCTAGTAGTCCACACCTGAGAACCAGCCTATCCGCCGAGCAACCGCCTACCAACACTCCACCCCATATGGTTTATCCCAGACCTATCCATCCCATGTTCCTAGAGGCGATGTACCGTGGACCCGCTGGCACCTTCCCAGGGTTCCCAGGCGGGCCGCCGCCTCCCGGGGGTGCGACACCGGACTCCAGGCTACTGCCAGCGCTACCGCCCTTCGGTCCTCCGCGGGGACTCCCTTTTTTAGGCACTCTTATGAACGGGCTCAGTGGCGCTAGACCAGGTGGAGGAGGGTTCGACCTGCTGGGCAGGCCGCCGCTGGGGCCGTTCCCCGGCGTCAAGCCGTTCCAAGAGGCCGTGATCGCGCCACACCATCATCACCATCATCACCACGCACACGGGAAAATGAAGGACCGATATTCCTGCAAGTTCTGCGGCAAGGTGTTCCCAAGATCCGCCAATCTGACCAGACACCTGCGGACGCACACCGGCGAGCAACCGTACAAGTGCAAGTACTGCGAGAGGTCGTTCAGCATCTCCAGCAACCTCCAGAGACACGTGAGGAACATCCACGACAAGCAGAGGCCGTTCAAGTGTCCGCTATGCGAGCGATGCTTCGGCCAGCAGACCAACCTGGACAGACACTTGAAGAAGCACGAGGCCGACGACGGGAGCGGCGTGGTCGCGGTGGCTGACTCGCCCGGCAGCAGCAACGAGAACGAACGGGAGGACTCGTACTTCGAGGAGATCCGCTCGTTCATGGGGAAGGTGACGTACGGCGGCGAGGCTGGCTATGGGATACCACATCACCCGGCGTACTTGCCCAGTCGATTGCAGGAGATCCACGAGTCGAAGATGGAGGCAGAGTACGACGAGGACGAGGACAGCGAGGGTGTGGTGTCTCCCCTGGACGAGACGGACGGCTTGTCGCCCGTAGACGCGAAAGAGCCCACGCCTCCGCCTCAGTACGATCTAAAGTTAAGGGAGAAGCAGGAGCTGCTCAATAACAATACGGCCGAGCCGGTCATCGAAATCTCTACATAGCCCATAGGTCTTGTAGGTTGAACGAGGGTAGTCGCCCGGGGCAAGGGCGAGCCTCGTTTTAGTGACACATTAGAGGGCTGTTACGAGGATGTTCGTCTCGATGTAATTTTTTTAAACCGTAGGTAGATTCCGTCGATCGTGTTTGAAGTTACTCGTAGTGGATGGAGTGTTTGTTTGAGAGTCGTGTTCTGCCCGGATGTTTCGACGTGCCGGTGCTCCTAATGGTCAGAACTGTCAGAGAGTGCTTTTACAGAAATTTACAAGCGTCCCCGGGTCGGACGCCGCGTTCTTACCTCCCACCTTTCTATTTTTTTGCACCGCAGCAACGAGAACACGAAGAAGATCGAGCGAACACCCATTTCCCTTTTCGTACACGCGCCAGAAACACACACTCGTTACGGGAAAGCTGTTCTATAGCGTAGTTCCTACAGGCTCGTTTTCATTCTACACGCGCACTTTATTAATAATCGTTCAAGGCCTGACTTCCCCAATCCTCCCCACATCGTCCTCGGCCATCGCGAGAGCGAGCCTCTCGTAGTATTATTTATTCGCAACGGAGTTACTTTGCGTCTCTCGAAACTGTCTCCGCCAGCGAAACGCAAGTTCTAGTTTCTGAAACTCCAGTCCTCCCCTCAGCGCTGTTCGTGGGTAGGCGATGTAATCGTGAAACGATGCAAAGGGTGCGGGAGATTCGAACTTCGCTGGGAGGCACCGGGGAAAGATTGATCACCGTCCTTCTTTCTCTGTAAGTAGGTCGATCTTTGTAGTCCTCAACGAGCGAGAATTCTCGCGAAAAGTCGTGGAATATTCCGCGCCCCTTAGTTGACGCGAAGCCAAAGCGACGAGGATGACGATTTAGAGAAACGAGAGTGTAATTAAAAGAGAGTTCTATGAGAATCTGTGTACAAATTTCCATTAGGTGATATAACGTTTGTAAAGAAGAAAAAAAAAAGAAAACAGAAGTTCTCCGTGGTTTTTATTAATATATAAATATACATAAATATATATAAATATAAAGATGGGATCTTATCGTGGTGACGAGCCACGAGAAATTCTTTATAGAGACGCGTAATTGTTACGTTCACTTCGGCTCGATAGTTAAAGAAATCGCGCGTGTTCCCATCCCATTCTCGATGTGAATGTTTGACGAAGCAATGAGGAAAGTTCGTAAATCCCTGTACAGGAGTATACGTGTTTCCTTTTTATAAAAAAAAAAACTCTTCGCAGCGACGATTGCGAGGATCGTTTGGCGACGGCGTCGATAACGACGCACCGCTTCGCCAGTTTTTTTCACGTAAAGTCTTACGGATACGTGTTCTGCATATCTCTCCTCCTCCTCCACCTCCTATCTCCCTTCTATCTGACTAATAGACGATAATAAACTTAAACGGATTGATTAAGCGTAATTACGTCGAACGAGGTAATTAAGAACGATTATATTATGGCTCTATCTATACATACTGTATAAAATGCATCCTGTAACTTCATTATGATTACTATTAAAATATTACACTTCAACTTCAACGATCACCCATGCGTTAAACACCCGAGAATTCTTTCATTCTTCAATCGATTTCGTTTAAAAATCGAGCTCCGAGTAATTGCTCCTTAGATGATCCTTATAGACACAATTAAAAAAAATTGTTCCTAGTCGAGTATACCAATGTTTGATTTGTACCTAAATGTCAAGTATCGAATATCTTCTATAAAAAAAAAAACGATTGAACATATATAGTTACTGCTGAGTGGCGCTATCTGGACCAATCCTCTTTGACCCAGTTTAGCTAAGCGCCAGAAAGAATAACACGGTTCACGTAACGATGAGCAACTCTTTCAAACAGAGAACCGTTCGAATCTGCAAATACACAGATTCATTCTGTATTATTTAAACATTTGTTCGCACAAAAGATTATCCGTTACAGCATACAGAACACGGCTTTATCGACCATGAATAACGCGTTTCGGTCCCCAGAGTTCCCTTGCAAAGGCATCTCACTCGGAGCGCGATAGATCTCGCTGCTCCGTACTTTCCCGGCGGATCTCCGAATCGTTCGAAATTCAAATTCAAGCGATCAGTCGAATTCTCATTAAATCAGCTTCATTTAACGATTGCCATTAATATTGCCATTGTGCTGGGCAATGATACATTAAAAGCAGCGACGCGTTCACACCCAGACATTCGACGAACAGTTAAACGCGTCGCAATCGAAATTACGAGCAGAGTTTCACAATGACGAGCTAATTGGCTGTCGGTGTACCTCGTTGAATTAATGAACGCTGAACTTTGCCTTTACACGCGTTATGATCGTTTGAATTGATCCTCGACGCCCACTCATTTCGCTGTATTATAGTATACCGCGCGATTTCATTCAACACGCTAGACGTCGTTACAATTGCATTTACGTCTTTCTTTATCGTAATACTTAACTAGGCGCACGACAAATCAATGCTATGCAAAGGTGTCTCGAAATTCTAGGGCACGTGCGTATTCTTTGACCATTTGACTAAAGAATCTTTTGCCATTTCGTCTGACGTCCGCGTTATTAATGACGCTGTGGATGATCCTTGGAATAAAGATTGTATCACGCATAATTTATTATGAATCATACTTGATCGAGCTTCTTCGCTATGGATACTTTTTCTCTACTTCCCTTACATTTGCCTACCTGAATTTCGAAAAGAAATACCCTTGATGGGGAGCTTCAGCTCATCAGTATTACTCGAGCCGTGATAACGATAGTATGTCCTCGAAGGATATTCTACGCGTCGCGTTATTGTGGCGCCGTCTTTATAACAGAAGATCGAGTGACGCGGTAACGATAGGAAGATTCATCAGTGTTCTTTGATACACTAGTCGTGAACGCGCGTGTGTGTTGTGTTTCTCGTGTGTGAGTTCGACTGCTACCGACTGGAGCTACTGCAATTCAGCCGCCTCTGTCTTGAAAGCACGGTCACAGATTGCGAAATGGTAAATGTTTGTTTTACTTTTTATGGCGCAAGCAGCATTCAATCTTCCATTTATCATGACAGTTTATCACGAAAGAATCTTTATTCCGATCGTTGTCTTTACAATAGCTTAAGCGCTTTTCTAATACCAATACCTTAGAATGTACAACACAGTGTATAACACAGAGAAAGCGGCAGTAGCATCTCAAGACTGTCTGAAAGACTCTTAAGATAAGTTCGGTTAACCAGAAAGTCGGAATGCGTCAGAAGAAAAAGAAGAACGGCTCGTTTCTTCATTGCCCGTTGCGAAAGCGCGGCGACGAGCAGCCGACGAATAACCAGCAGAGACAAAAGTATGTACACCCGATGATCGGCCGCAACACAAAAGATCGACTCCAGGAGCCAGCGGCGGAGCCTCGAGATCGGCAACGATGAGGCAATAATGGTACGCGCGAACGAACATTATTGCCAACGTGACTTTGACAAAAACGCTCGAGCTAATCACGAAATTCCACGCGGTCCCGGGGCAGGCGTCTGCGTTTAGAAAGTGGAAAAAATCGATCATACCGATCGATCCACTGCCCCGTGCCGCGCCGATCCAGCGATTTCGTTCGGCCAGATTCCATTGTTCCTCGTATATCGGCGTATCTCGGCAGATATCTACGATTAAGATAAAACAACCGCTTCCCGATCGCAATTAGCTTCGCCCTGTACCTCTTAACGATCGCGATTGTCTCTCTGCTGCACTCTGTTCGGGTGCTAGCGAAGGTGACTGAGATAAACGCGGAATCGTATCAGCTGCGTACATCCTAGCGTAGAATTAAAAATAGATGAGGTCTAGTTTCTTTGAAAGAGTCGATACAGGGATCGGTGAATATTCATTAGAGCGAAAAAAGGAAGGAAGAGAACGGATGACGCCGTTCGCTGCTACGATTCCGTCAATCCCACGGTAGTTTCCGCGATGGCATCTGTCCTCGAGGGATCTAGCTATCCTTTTAGAAGACAAAGGCGTACCGAACTGTAGCGCGATTGCTTCTTCTCGTCTATCATCTTGCCACGTCGCGCGCTCGTCTCCTTTCATTTTAACGCATGATCGCACACCCGATCCGATCCGCGCAACACACCCACCGATCTCTAATCCGCTCTTCTACGCGCCAGCCACGTCGATCTCGCGAAATAGAAAACCTCTAACTCGCTCCGTGAGCGTTCCTGATGTCTCTCGCGAAACCGCTAGACGAAAGTAACGCGACATGAAAAATAAGCGTACACGACAGAGGATTTATGAAACGTCCATCTTCGTTCAGCGCGCGGCGATCCTGGATCAACGAGGAGAGAAGCTGCGGGGACAGATTTAACGAGTCATCGAGGCAGAAATTCCCTGCACGGGTCGCGAGTAATTGCACCATGGGAGCTAATGAAAACTGCAGCATAAATTGGAGCTTCGTAGAGATAGATTGGTTGTAATGACGAAGATCAAGGGGGTAACCGCGAAATTACCGTGCGCTTACGAACGGTTTATTCACAAAGAAACCTGCGTGATCCTCGACTCGAGGTTTTCATTCAAGAATCTTCGTCTCGCTTCCTCTGTTCGCGGTTGTTCCGCGTTGAAACGCGACGGCCGCTTTCCACGGATCGTATGACAACGCCCCGGGAAAGAGGATCGCGATCGATTTCTTCTTCCGTCCCGTGACAAGATCTATCCGGGATCTCGAGCGGGAACGGTGAACGCGCCGCGGTGCGTACGCGAGCGACGTGAAATCCCAGCCCGCTGCTCGTTACGCCAAAAGGATGAATTCAGATTACTTTCACTGTTTGACGAAGCTCTCGCGATCGGAGCCGCGATTATTCACGATTTTTCTGCCCGTCCCTTGGAGAAACGCGGAGCGGCGAGGCGCGATCACCGCCGCCCGATTATTTACTCGAACGCTTTACGAGCGGGGTGTCGCGATTAAGAGACGTATCAATGGTGCTTCGCGGAGGCGAGGTATCGCGGATTGAAATATCGCGCGATGAGGGACAAATTGCCGGACGCACGGTTCGAATATGAAGAAGCCCGATCCGTCTCGCGGCCGGGTCCATTACCAGCGTTCCCTCGGTTGTAGCACGTCGAGATAAACACGCCGATTAAGCGGAAGATTAACTATCTCGCGCTAAAACGAGCTTATCTGCGCCTCGGTTTCGACACGAGGCCGCCGTCATCCTCGCTAGCTGGCTGCAGCCGATGCACCGGACCGCGAACGGGATGCACAGTTATTCGAAAAGCTCCTCCATCGCGGCCGCCGCTTCCGTGATCCTACTCCTCGCCGCGGATCGGGTGTGCATCCGTCAAGCATCGAGGAGGAAAACCGAGCAATTAGGAACGCCTTCCACTTACTTTTCTCATCGAATAATCTGTAACGAACGTGGGGAAAAAACTGGACGCGATTCTCCTCCTTACGGGCGGCCGTAATCGCATGCAAAACGAGAGGATGAAGAAGACGAAGAAGAAGTGCTTTACGTAATCGATTCTTTATCTCGCGGCCGGGCACCGAGACGCGCCTTGAAGCTCGTCGACGAGCCAATCGATCGACGCAGCCTGCTCCATCGGAAAATTTCCATCGACAACTGCGTTCTCTTATCGCGTCCGTGTATCGTTACGAATTATCTGCGCCCGCGTTGCGGAGCCTCGGCGGTGAATAGAAAAAGGAGCACGGCCGTCGCTGTTTGCCTGAGAATCTGTCGACCTATCACCTCGCTGTGATCGCGATGTCCTCGGCGCGAGGCGATCCTTATCCAGTGCGTGGGCGGTTCTCTCGTTGAAGCTACGTGTCTTCCAGAGCACGCTTTTGCTTGATAAAAAATATACTTTACGATGATTTAATGATCGTTTTATCGATCGAGTTTTTCTTTGTACTATTCGTATGATTCTCCTTGGATGTCGTCAGTGTGTGCAGAGTCTCTTGAACGGGTAATTCCTGGCGTCTTGCAAGCCGGGCTGGAGGAATCCGACGCGTGACCCAAGAGGAAACAAATCAGAGTGTGGGAGTCGCTGGCATTGGGCGGAAGAGCGCGAGGCGAGGACACGCGTGTAAGGTTTTTTCGCGCAGAAAGTGCCGAGCAAATGCCAAAGGATTAGAGGCGAGCAAAGACATATTGTACCTAGGAGTCACGCCCCCCGACGCGTAGCCCAGCCACCGGCGGAACGACACGGAGGTGCAAAACTTGCCGACTTTCCACGTAGAAGTTAGCAAAGTTTTATGTCTCTAGGAAAGTGATGGAGGCACCGGCGATATCTTGCGGCAGCTTCTGGATTCGTTGAATTCCTTCGCCGAGAAGTGACCCGATCTCAGCGTATGCAGCCTTAAACCAGGAAGAAACGCCGGCGGTCTTATCGTCGATCGCTTAAATATCAAAGACATCCACCGCGAGGGATTAGAGCGAGCTCTGGGTGGAGAACGCTCCGCTCCACGCGTGTGTGGAGCGCGCGAACACACCGACGGCGTTGCGCGAGTCGAAACTGAAATGTCAGCCTCCGCTATGAATCAGATTCTGCAGCGAGAGAGATCGTCCCATTCACACACGGAGAGCGTCGCCGCCCCGCGCCGCGCCACGCCGATCCGGCCGGCGACGATGACATCGGTAGCAGGGATATAAACTCAGGGCTGAAGTCGACGGATCAGATAAAGTCGAGCGACGTTGTCGGGATATAAATCTCCGGCGGAGAGGACGGTAGCCTTGTCGATATGAAGCGTTTCATGGAATCCATGGTATTCTAGCCAGAACGAGGTAGCGGAGGAGATTAAATGGAAATTAGAATTCAAATCGCTCTAGAATTTGTTTAAGTTACCGATTTTTTGGTGGAATCGAAACAGACAAATTTCAGATTGATCGAAATGTTCGGTGGAAATTTATATTGCGCAACGCGGGAGAGAGCGTTACGTCAAATCACGAGCAGAATTTCGCCTCTCGACGTTGGGCGATTCTTTTCGCAGGCCGAGGGAAGGATCAAAGGGGAAACGATCGTGGGTAGAGGAGCACGATATACGCGCGCGTGCACCGTAGTACCTGACACACGATCACCGGCCTCCTCCACATTTATCAACGAGCAAAATGTCAGGGGAGCCCATGAATCGAGCCGGCGAACGAAGATCATCCCATTCACATGGGGACCGGTGACATCCGTGCCGTCGGAAATGTCAACCAGTTTCTTTCGTCTCGTGGAAATCGTGGCGGCCAGGATCATCCACGTAGACCTCGAAATCGCAGAATTGTCACTGTCAAGCGTTTCGATTGCCACGGTTATTTTTTTTTTTAACAAATCTCGCTAACAGATCTCTGTTAGGTTGAACGAAAGAATTCTCTGACGCGAATCGAAGCCTGCAAATTAATGTGTTCTCCTTTCAATCTTTCCTAGATGATAAAAAAGGGAAAGAAGGGCAATTCTATCGTTAACGAGGCTCGTTAGGTGAAGCGGAGCCGGGACGAAGCGCGGGAGTAGCGCGGAGATAAATCGAGGACCGCGAAACGGGTGACGAAAAAACGTGTACGCCTTACATAAACCGACCACGCCCTGGACTGTAAGTTCTGTGTACACGTTGGCTAGGCACACGTACACGGACCAGAGACGTGCAAGCGTTTTGAACGTGCTGCTCGTGTACGTGTGTTGGGTCTGTTTCCATGCCTCTCCGTGCTCCTCTCGAAACGTGTCGATAGCTAGCTCGATCTATGGTACCGTGCCCTCTCCTATCGATACACCGCCGCGTTACCTTACGTGGGTGTTCGTAGGGCACCGGAACGAAAGTCTCCCGGCAGCTTGCTAAATCCTCGAAACGCTTCGAGAGATCCTATCTCGACCAATCCGGACGGCCGACCTGGTATTTCCATCGCGAGCGTTCCTGTCGATTACACGACCACGTCCCCGCGTCCATTTCCCGTGATTTTCTTCCACCGCACCATGCCAGATCTGTTTTCCCGCCTCGTTAAGTATCCGCGAAAAATGTTCCGCGAAGGCAGTCCCTGCGTTTGAAAAATGGCATCGGGCGAATTTAAGTTGGAACGTAAATTCTGAAACTTAAAACTTGAAACTTAAAATTCCCTGGATGTCTGAGAAAAAAGGAGGCTCGGCACACTGCTGCCCCTCCGAGGACGGTGCAACAGGGCGTCCTCGAAATTCGACGATTAATCGAGCTACCATTGCGAAAGTGAAATTAAGCGCGCGCCAAGCTCAGTGGGAAGGTCGACCCTGTCCTCCTCCCTTCTCGATCAACCACGGGATTACGGAAGATTTCCGATCGATAGACCGTGAAAAGTAGATCGCCCCACGAAATGTTTTCTTCCTCGAGACCAGGCCGACATTACTGTTACACGAACCAAGGATCGCGTAACACGAATCATTGGCGAATTATTTCTAGTCTTCTTTCTGTTGCCGACCATTTTGCACTGATTCACGCTAGGATGAACGAGCTTGTTTTCCCGTGACGATTAGCAACGATTCCTTAATCGATTAATGAATCGTGGTAGATTGAGTTATTATATAGCCAGTACGGGTAACGATGCAACTTTTTTGCCTGGGCAAATATGTTCAATTATGATCTACGTTTTGTTACTGCGGGATCGCGTCGCGAAAAAGAAACTGCTACCCTTGATATTGAAACGTTAATTCTGCACTGTTCGAAAGAAACTATCGGAGGATATTAATTTTCCCTATTAGGGGAGGGTTGCCTGTATCGTACCACTTAAGACATTTTACGTTATATTTCATATTTGGTACTAATTTCAACGCAAATGACTATTATCAGCTAAAATAAATTGGTAAAAAGTTACACGAATCATATCTGATTTTTCCAAATGTCAATTTTTTCAAAAAGGTTTTGTTTCGATGTATTATTTCGCATTTACTTTATATTTTTATCATCAGATGTCGTTTATATTCATTAATTACTGAGAAATTCATGAGGTACGATTTAGATGACCAGTACGATATTGGCAACTCTCCCCTAAGGCAAGTGTACAAGTGGTCACAGGGGCAAAATCGTTGAAATTCCAGGTCACTTGATCTTACAAGCGAGGCATAGTCCCTCCCGAACGTTTTACTCGTTACTACGCCCTCGACCTCTCGCTGAACGTGAATCCTGCGCCTCTTGCCACACCTTTTGGAGCCGTTGGAAATTATAGCTGCTGTTGGCGTAACTGTATCAAGTCAAACCTTGCGATCCACTCGCACCGGCTACCGTTAGCGAGAAGACTTTCGTCCTCTGTGCTATTCTATCGCGTGCTTGAACGTAGCTGACCGCTTGCGGTTCTTCGCGGAGGATGCTCCTAGCGCGCCTCCGTTACGTTCAGAACAACGGTCCTGTTCGCGCGTTCTCGCCCCTCCCTGCAGCGTTGCAGGCCTCCGCCATCGAATCGAGAAATTGGACGGCGACCTTGCCCCCGCGGGACCCTGCTGATCGATCCTTTGTTCTGGATTCGACACCGTTAAGTTGCCTTTTGCCGCTCGAGCCGTGGCGTTCTTGACATTTGCATGGAGGAAGAGGAAGGCATTATCGCTGGCATTGTTACTTTCTGGGGAAGCTCGAACCCTTCCTCTTCGTTCAGGCACGATTGCTGGCTTGAAAGAGGTGCAAAAGAGGATTGATAAGAAAAATATTTCCACTATATCGAACGTTAATGTCTCATTATTTTTTTATTTTTGATTTATTTTAAATAAATAAAATTATCCCTTCGTTCTCTTTTTTATATATTTAAAATAAATAAAATAGAATATCCCTTGTGTTTTCTTTTTTATTTTTATTTATTGATTTAAAATAAATAAAATAGATTGTCCCCTTGCTCTTCACTTCTTTTATTTTTTATTTACTTAAGGTAAATAAACTAAAATAAAATAAATTATCCCTAAGGTTTTTTTTTCTCTCTCTCTCCCTCTCTCTCTCTGCTTTAACAAGTCAACGTAATGACCATAGAAATCGATGCTCACACTCTATCGACACCTGCTTCATCGCTTAAAGCCGAAACTTTGGCCTGCGTAACAGCGTTTCCGGCGTGGCGGGTGGAACGAATCTTGCCGGCTACTGGTCCATCGATTCCTTGGTCGTCACGAGTAAAAAATCAGCAATTTGTGAGAGGAGGCGATAATTAAGGCCTGGCTAGCCGCGAGGGCAACGAGCATTTCTAACGGTTGTGTGTGCCTAGCGTACTACGGCCGTTGCTTTCTAATTATAACAGTGCAGGGTAATTACACAACCGGCGCATAAAAGGAGCAATAATACGTAAGCGTGCATACGTACGATATAAATTTCTGATAGTCGGGCCGGATAGTGTCGGAGCTCGGGCCCGAGTGTCGATAATAGCCGCCGACTGAAAATCCATCCGCGAGGGGAGAGAGTAACTGTACACGGTCGTAAAACGCGCCGCGATAAATCACTTGTAATTAATAAATCCTAAACGTTTCCTCCGGAGACGGATAATCGTTTAGCTAGTCCATAAAACAGTTTTCGTTAAATCTAGGTCCCTTGCAAGTTTACTTGAAATAGGTAAACATTCACGTCACCAAGAAACGTAATAAAAGATGAAACTACGCAGCGCAGTCTTGTAGCCTCGAAGCTAAAAGGCAAACGGATTCCTCACCTAAAGTGTCTCAGGCTAAACGAGCCGACGCCTAGATTGAAAAGGGCAAGTCCTCGTAGAAATGTATTTTGAAAGTTTGGTGAACAAGATTGTATCGCGTGGAAGTTGGGTTGCGTGGGTTTTGGAAGTTCTATAGCGGAGCTCGCAGAAAAGATGTGCCAGACAGGTTGGTCTGCGCGCGGACGGTCATATTTCACTTGCCGTGGCGGACTTACGAGGCGGCCTCGATGGTCCCGACTTTCTACTAATACGAGCTTCGATCGGCCAGAAAAACGGGCGATAACGCCGGCCGCGGCGACCGATTAAAAGGACAACGGAGAAACTCGGACGAACGGACACTGGCCGTGGTGTATCGCGCTGGTGGTGGTCCGAGCAGCGCGAGGGGTACACGGGGATCCGTGAAAAATGCCGATATTTCCGTGTATCCCGGCGGAACATAAATACGGCCGGTACAGATAGCGTTTAATCTCTCAATACGCTCGCGGAACGAAAGGAAGATATATTGCGGCGGGAGGCTGGATGACACGAAAAAGACGGCTACAAGGGCGAACGTGGACGGGGTTGGAGACGGAGAACCGTGCGGCGAGGAGGAGGCACGGAACGATACAGGCGGATAAGGCGGGACGCGCGAAGGAAGAGGATCGAGGATTCCGTGGCGGAGTCAGGATTCCTTCACGATTCAATCTCGACCACCCTCGCGTCACACTATCGTCGGGCGTCTTAAATTAACAATGCAGGAATAAAAGGACAACGGCAGGAGCGGCGCATATTCTCGATGGCACGCAGATGTGAAACAGCAGGCAGGAGAACGGTTCGCGGACGGAGGGAAAAAAATAATATATCGGAGCAGCGGTGAACTGGATGAGGGCGCCCCAAACGCGTATCGCCTAGGTGGTCTTGGCGCAAATAGGAAACCCGTCCTGGACCCCGATGGAGCGTGGAGCAACCGAGTGAACCAGCACACTATCGCGGCGCAGGAGAATTTCCTACCGACGATCACCGGCACGACGAGCACAGGGCACACGGACACTCTCCCGCGGATCAGCTCCGCTCCGCTCAGCCCCGCGTTCTCGCAGATCTTTCGCTAGAGAACGAGCGACCAGGCGAGAGTGTGTTGGTCGGGCGTGGTCGCGGTGGCCATGGAATGCGCTCACTTTCACCGTGAGCGCGGCCAGACGAGGATCGAGGAGAACACGCGGCGAGAGAAAGAGAGGGGCTGCTGATCACCGAAGGTGCACGCACACGAAACACGCCTCTCCCGCTCGGACCGAGTGCAACACACTCCGCGACGCTGCACCGGAGACTGCACTCTGTCGGTGCAACGCACCAGATCGCTTTGTTCCGTGCCTCGGCTCCACGCCATTTCGGCTGATCCTTTTGGACAGGTTGCCCGTGGCACACGAGGAGTATCGATATTGCATTTCAACCCTTTGCAACCCTATTTATACCAAGTGCTAGAGTAACGCCTGACGTTCAACTTCAAAGGAGCGAAGAGGCGACTAGAAGACTTTCCGCGAGGGTTTGTAGCGTTTATGTGTCACCAAAAGGATGATAGCCTGTTTTAAGATGAATCATGGAAATATCTGTAGCAAGAGTAGAGGGGCTCGCGTTTCCTTGCTGTTCCTTGTTCCTCTCACCGGGCTCGATTCATGTCATCGATTTCTAAATCCATTAGAACCGATCGGAGAGCAGCTGCCGTTGGAAAGCTACGCGGTGCACCGATACTTTGCATCGAAATCACCGGCGCGAAGCGGTAATCGAAGGAAGGTCATTTCTTTCCATCGGCCCGTGGTTGGTTCGCGTCGAAAGGGAGGCGATACGTACGCGCTCGACACGCCGCGACGCTGCTCGATTAACAGGATGAATAATGGCCGATTGAAAGCTTCTGAATAGCTAATGGGTAGCCGCACGTCCGTTCACCGCGAGACCCGCCACTGGAGCCTCTTCCTCGTCCAAGTCCTCGGAAAAATGAAATTCGCCTCTGCAGCTTCAAGTAAACTCAGATTATAAAGCCAGGTCGATGAGTATCTTGGACTTGTTACTTGTTCTCCTTCGCCTAAAGTGTGAAGGGAAGGAAGAGAAGGGAAAAAGTAGGTAATTGGCCGGCGTTCGCGAGGAACCAGATATCGGGACTTTCGAAGGCACCGGTCTTCTTCGTCGACAGAGTTGTTAATTAGCGCGGCTCGGCCCTGCGTTGTCCGCGAGATCCGCGCGTCTCGAGGGTTACATAAATATCTGGAAGCACGAGATCCGGAGACGTCGCTTTCGGGCACACCGAGTTGCCACAAAGGAGAAAACGAGGAAGAAACTCGGCCGTTATTATTGGGCGCGTCCCAGTTTTATTGCGCTGATATAACGAACGTTTCACGCGTGCTTCGTATAAGCTGCACGCTCGATTAAAAAGCGTCCTCTAACGAATTTCATTCACTAGTTGCGCAACGCCTCCCGGGGTGTCTCGGATAAACGCTTTCTAACCTGTGCCGTAACAACCATCTCCCGAATTTCGGACTTCAATTCTGCCGTATTCCTATTTTCAGACCCGACCACTTTCATTCATCGCTCTCAATTACGCAACGCGATTACCACCGTCGCGCTAATTAACCACGACGTTTATCACAGCAAACATTGTTACACCTCGCCTCGTCCCATTCATCATCCCAGATGTGCAATTATCCTAGCGGAAGATGCGAGGAGGGTTAAACGGTGTTCGGTACGGTGGCCGCGCTGGTAGATCGCGAGGCGGGCGCGTGGAACGGCCGCGTGCACGCGAACAAGTTTCCCGTCGGTTCGTCACCACCGCTCGATTGGATATATCGGATGTACGGTTAACCAATTGGCATTTTGCTGGAATAATTATAGGTTGCGCCGCGCGTACTTTTCACCCGCGCCCGTTCAACCGTGAACGCAGATAGCGGCTCTCTTCCCCGCTAAAGTGCACCGGGAGGCGAGGGAAACGATAGAAAAAAAAAGGGGGACACGTTGCAGCGAGACGTTGCACCACGTCTACCAGCAATTAGATCGCAGCGCCGACGCTGGACCGACGTCGCCACGCTACGTAGCTCTGGATTTTTCGGCCCGGGTCTCTTGCCGCGATTTTGCCTTATTACCCGCCCGATAGTCGCTGTTTTACGAGCCTCCCGGCTCTCGTTTCCTGTCGGGCCGCGATACCTGTGGCGCCCCGGGTACCGTTTTCATACTTTCGATGTTTTACAGGTGTAAAACGAGGGGTAATTGCTGGATATCAGAAGCACTCGCAATTACCCGCCGCTTGGAAGATTCGGTAACGGCGAGGTGAGTTATGATTTCGCCGTGTCGTCGACCATTCGATTTCACGGGTTCCGCGAACCTCGGATTGCGCAAGAAGACGTCTATGCTGGGCGGAGAGAAAAAAAAGTGGCCGAGCGAGGTGGCTCGTTGGCGATGCATCGAAACGTCGAGTGGACTCGATGGAATCGACGGACGTTCTCGGTAAAGGCGTTACACCGGTCGAGTGGAATCGGACGAAGGTGGAGGCAGAATGGACGGAACAACGGGGCAGATAAAGAACCAGCGGACGAAGGTGTAAGAATGGGGCTGGGTGACAAAGTAACGCGTGTAGAGTGGCGGAGGGACGAGCGAGTTAAGCGAGAATGGGCGGCTGATTTGTGAACTGCCAGCTCGGATATCGTCGTTCCGGACGCGGCCCACGGCTTCATCGAACCTCCATAAATTTCTATGGTTCAACATGGGAGGCTCTCTTTCCGGGTCCGCGGCCAAGCAAACCGCAGCTGCGCCAGCCGTGTCCTTCCTCAACATTCTTCGTCGAGACCTCCTTCTTCCTCCTCCGTCCTCCTTATTCCTTCTCCCTCTGCCTTCCTCCCGCGGATCTTGTCGCCGTCTTAGCATCGCAGCGACTTAGCGCGTTAACGAGACGTTAATCCTGTCTTCAGCGTTCAATTACTCCTTTCTCCTGCTCTCTTATTTTTCGTCCACGTCGCGTCGGTGCCGAATCACTGGCTGTGCCTCTGCCCGCGTCAGCTTTCCTTTTCGAGCCGCCGCTAGTGCTCCGATGCGCCAAGTTTAACTGCGATTAATACTTAGTACGAAGCACACGGTCCTTGAAGATAAAACCCGACTGATACATGCGGGATCTCGAGTGCTCGTCCCGGAGCAACATGTTCCCATAAAAGAAGCCTTTAAACGCAGCCGACTGGTGCACGCGTTAATTGGAAATAACCGCATGAAAGTATAATGCGCCCCATAAATAATGCACGAAGGTAACATCTTGCTCGAAAAACGAGCACAAAGTTCGAAAGCTCCTTCCGGCCGTGTGGAAGGCGGCGCCGCGCCGTGGGGACCGTGGCCTTCCTCAACTCGGGTCTTCGCAGTTTTCTGCGCCTGACTGATTGGACATGACGAAGGGGGAGCCAGCGACAAGCGGACAACACGGATCGCTTGTGCGAGTCGCGAAACCTGTTTCGGTTATTTCGGCGCGAATGGCCCGCCGCTCGCCTGCTCAAGAACGAGGACGAACCTTTCAGCGAGTCAAAACAATCGTGTTCCCTGTCCACCGCGTCGGTTCGCGTTATATGTATCATAAAAAACTTTAAAAATGTAAAAAAATTACGCCAAGTACATGAAATCAATTAAATATAAAAAAATATGTGAAATCAAAATGAGCTGCAAGTACATAACGGAGCTTTCCAACTGCGCTCAAGATGACACAACTTCGTATACACAACTGAAATGCTGTGTTCATACATTCCATTACTCATATCGCGGACATTTTAATTAATGCATCAAAAAGAATCCCATTTAAAAACATTGTCGTAAATTAATTAATAGCTTTACAAAATTAACGATATAAAAAAATTGCGCCACTTATAACAATGGCTATGTATATAAAGAAAAAATGTATTAAATAATATTAAGCAGATTTATTTTTATACAAATAAATATTTCAATACGAATAAATATTTTATTCAAAATGGGAGAATCAGGAGAAGAAGAAAAATCTTAAAGTTGACCGTTTCTGACAGTTCCATCGAGACGATATTATGATATCTCGTTCATGTGTGGACCGATTTTATTGAAATTGGTCTTATTCGAAAGCTGATATGCGGTTGACATAAGAAAAATGCCTTTAAATTTAGAAAATATTGCAGGCGTCATGACATAATTAATGACATAAGTTTAAAAGTTAGGTTGGAGTAGCCCGGGGACGAGTAAATGATAGCGGTAGCGACAGTCGACATATACAGGGTGTCTTTTTCATGTACTTGGCGTCGAGACGCTACCGCGTCTCTAGATTAACCTAGGCTTCCTTAGATATCTTCTTCTTTTACTAGCACTGTTCACTATCACTTTTCACTATTTTCTTTTCACTATCACTTATCACTATCACTTATCACTATCACTTTTCTTTTTAAATAATGTTATTTTATTAAGTCTCTTCACCGCGAAGGGCTGAAACAATCAACTACGTTATGTTAGTAGCAGTGAGACCAGAATGGAAGGAAATTAAATAAACATAATAAAATGCAGGACAGGAAAATGAACAAATTACGCAAAACCATCGACAAAATACATAAAATAGAACAAATTAGGCGAAACCATCGACGAAATACCTATCTGAAAAAGAGTAACATTCTGATTAGCTGCCGAGACCGAACGAAACTCACTGAAGGTAAGTTTCGCTCGATCTGGGCCCTTAAACTAGATCGTAGGCTTTAGCTTGATTCCGTTTCGCAAGTAACAATGCCTGGGAAACGTTACCAAGGAGCCGAGCACACCACACGGAGGTACCTACGAAAGTGACCCATTTCTACGAAATATTTGTGGTCCATGTTCGACCAATGCTTTGTGCATTTTGAAAAATTTGGAAAAAGTCTTAAAACTAAAGAAACCCTTATATCTAATTAGAATATCTGACAATCACAGCTATCGGCTCGGTTCGCACCGATTACCAGGTCTCACCGCGAGGAGGTTGCTGCGCTTGAAGACCCGAAGAGAGATAGATGGAATCATAGTTCCGTCGATCTCCCTGTACATGAAACCCTTAGCCCACTAAACCAAAGAGATGGATGGAAACAAAGTTCCATCGATCCCTTCGAAATAGATATCGAATCTAGGGAACTGTCAAGCAATCACTGGATGGATATAAATTCAACAAAGAAGGAAAGACTACGGGTGAGAATGAAACGAGTATTGAGTGGCGCAATTCCTACCACCCTGCTGAACGAGTCGAAAGGGAAAAGATCACGGCATCTCTCAGGCGATTCTACTTGCTCCGACGCGTGCGACCCGCCAGGTGTAACCGGTGGGAAACACCCCGGCCGAACTTACTGTGCGTAGTTAGCAATCACGGCCCGAGTGACCTACGCAGGCAGCTTCCAAACGGTACACCCCCTACGCCCGAAACTTTTCCCTTTCGACAAGAACAAGGGATGAAACTGATCCACCCATACACATTCCATGCCTAGCTAGAGCATGAAACGAGTAATGAATGGCGCAATTCCTACCACCCTGAACGAGTCGAAATGGAAAAGCGCACGGCATCTCTCAGGCGATCACTGTTGCTCCGACCACATGCGAACCTGCGAGCTCCCCCAGCCGCGTGTACCCTGGCTCAAGCCTACTTACGCGGAGATTGGGCAATCGGCCCGAGTGACCTACGCAGGCAGCGTACCAAAAGGTGCACCCCCCACGCCCGAAACTTTTCCCTTTCGACAAGAACACCAGGGGATGAAACTGATCCACCCATACAGATTCCATGCTCAGTCGCTTGCTTCCGGAAACGGAAGCAGCGGCGACCTCCTCATCAGAGATGAGGATCCTGCGAAAGAGGGACAGAGCTAATAAAATTCTGTAACTACTTGACAATTTTACATGGAATCATAGTTCCGGCGATCTCTCTCTACATGAAACACGTAGCCTACTAAACCAAAGAGATGGATGGAAACAAAGTTCCATCGAACCCTTCGATTTAGATATCGAATCTAGGGAACTGCCAAGCAATCACTGGATGGATATAAATTCAACAAAGAAGGAAAGACTACGGGTGAGAATGAAACGAGTATTGAGTGGCGCAATTCCTACCACCCTAATGTCCGAGCAAAAAGGGAAAAGCGCTCAGCGTCTCCCAGACGATTCCTGTCGCTCCGACTCATGCGACCCGCCAGGAGCAACACTAGGTGTGACCTGACTTAAGCCGTCTTACGCGGAGATTGGGCAATCGGCCCGGGTGACTTACGCAGGCAGCGTACCAAAAGGTGCACCCCCCACGCCCGAAACTTTTCCCTTTCGACAAGAACACCAGGGGATGAAACTGATCCGCCCATACAGATTCCATGCTCAGTCGCTTGCTTCCGGAAACGGATGCAGCGGCGACCTCCTCATCAGAGACGAGGAGCCAACGAAAGAGGGACAAAGCTAAGAAAATTCTGTAACTACTTGGCAATTTTACAAGGGGCCTTAAATGCTTCATGGTATAATAAATTAATCTAGGCTTCCTTAGATATCTTCTTCTTTTACTAGCACTGTTCACTATCACTTTTCACTATTTTCTTTTCACTATCACTTATCACTATCACTTATCACTATCACTTATGACTATCACTTTTCTTTTTAAATAATGTTATTTTATTAAGTCTCTTCACCGCGAAGAGCTGAAACAATCAACTATGCTATGTTACAGCAGTGAGACCAGAATGGAAGGAAATTAAATAAACATAATAAAATGCAGGACAAGAAAATGAACAAATTACGCAAAACCATCGACAAAATACATAAAATAGAACAAATTAGGCGAAACCATCGACGAAATACCTATCTGAAAAAGAGTAACATTCTGATTAGCTGCCGAGACCGAACGAAACTCACTGAAGGTAAGTTTCGCTCGATCTGGGCCCTTAAACTAGATCGTAGGCTTTAGCTTGATTCCGTTTCGCAAGTAACAATGCCTGGGAAACGTTACCAAGGAGCCGAGCACACCACACGGAGGTACCTACGAAAGTGACCCATTTCTACGAAATATTTGTGGTCCATGTTCGACCAATGCTTTGTGCATTTTGAAAAATTTGGAAAAAGTCTTAAAACTAAAGAAACCCTTATTTCTAATTAGAATATCTGACAATCACAGCTATCGGCTCGGTTCGCACCGATTACCAGGTCTCACCGCGAGGAGGTTGCTGCGCTTGAAGACCCGTAGAGAGATAGATGGAATCATAGTTCCGTCGATCTCCCTGTACATGAAACCCTTAGCCCACTAAACCAAAGAGATGGATGGAAACAAAGTTCCATCGATCCCTTCGAATTAGATATCGAATCTAGGGAACTGTCAAGCAATCACTGGATGGATATAAATTCAACAAAGAAGGAAAGACTACGGGTGAGAATGAAACGAGTATTGAGTGGCGCAATTCCTACCACCCTAATGTCCGAGCAAAAAGGGAAAAGCGCTCAGCGTCTCCCAGACGATTCCTGTCGCTCCGACTCATGCGACCCGCCAGGAGCAACACTAGGTGTGACCTGACTTAAGCCGTCTTACGCGGAGATTGGGCAATCGACCCGGGTGACTTACGCAGGCAGCGTACCAAAAGGTGCACCCCCCACGCCCGAAACTTTTCCCTTTCGACAAGAACACCAGGGGATGAAACTGATCCACCCATACAGATTCCATGCTCAGTCGCTTGCTTCCGGAAACGGAAGCAGCGGCGACCTCCTCATCAGAGACGAGGAGCCAACGAAAGAGGGACAAAGCTAAGAAAATTCTGTAACTACTTGGCAATTTTACAAGGGGCCTTAAATACTTCATGGTATAATAAATTAATCTAGGCTTCCTTAGATATCTTCTTCTTTTACTAGCACTGTTCACTATCACTTTTCACTATTTTCTTTTCACAATCACTTATTACTATCACTTATCACTATCACTTTTCTTTTTAAATAATGTTATTTTATTAAGTCTCTTCACCGCGAAGAGCTGAAACAATCAACTACGTTATGTTAGTAGCAGTGAGACCAGAATGGAAGGAAATTAAATAAACATAATAAAATGCAGGACAGGATAATGAACAAATTACGCAAAACCATCGACGAAATACATAAAATAGAACAAATTAGGCGAAACCATCGACGAAATACCTATCTGAAAAAGAGTAACATTCTGATTAGCTGCCGAGACCGAACGAAACTCACTGAAGGTAAGTTTCGCTCGATCTGGGCCCTTAAACTAGATCGTAGGCTTTAGCTTGATTCCGTTTCGCAAGTAACAATGCCTGGGAAACGTTACCAAGGAGCCGAGCACACCACACGGAGGTACCTACGAAAGTGACCCATTTCTACGAAATATTTGTGGTCCATGTTCGACCAATGCTTTGTGCATTTTGAAAAATTTGGAAAAAGTCTTATGGCTAAAGTTCTTAAGCTTAATATTGTAAGGAGAGAGAATAGTTGAAGTAGCGAGCATAGTGACCAAGTAGTATCAATATCAACTGTCATTCTCAATTATTAATATTTGTATGAGAAAGAGCTTCAAATAATATAGTTGAAAATCCATAAGAAATTAATGCTTTCCATTCTCGTTTTATTAAGATAATGTAATGACTCAAATGTAATTAAACTAGAGAAGTGTAACTCCTATTCAAAGCATCAAGCTTTGATTATAAAATTCAAGAAAAATCATTTCTAATATTTACAACGCGATATTAGCACTCTGACCTCGAATTTGAAATTTATTGTTACTGTTTACGAGAACTAAGTATGTATCCGTGGTCACTGTGCTCGCTACAGCAATCATTTGTTCAATAGCATGCAGAAAAATTGAAAAAATGAAAATGTACCACTCACCGATCGTTGAATACAGTCTCACTGTTATCCATGCAGACAGGAAACATGAATTCACTGATATCCGATCATTGTCGCATGTAAAGTTTAACTGCCAGATCACGAATTTGGTAGAGATTGTTGACGTTCTGTCTCGCTCCAACGACTCCCAGCTCTTCGAGAAAAGTATTGCTCAAGAAGTCTTCTAGATACTGGGTGAATTGTAGTAGAATCTTGTTAAAGGACCTTCCACATGGTCCAGTAATCGGTGCAATTAATCCAGGCATCGAGATATCACGAAATAATATGCTGGCGCGTTGACTGACATCCGATCACTGTCGCGTGTAAAGTTTAACTGCCAGATCACGAATTTGGTAGAGGTTGTTGACGTTCTGTCTCGCTCCAACGACTCCCAGCTCTTCGAGAAAAGTATTGCTCAAGAAGTCTTCTAGATACTGGGTGAATTGTAGTAGAATCTTGTTAAAGGACCTTCCACATGGTCCAGTAATCGGTGCAATTAATCCAGGCATCGAGATATCACGAAATAATATGCTGGCGCGTTGACTGACATCCGATCACTGTCGCGTGTAAAGTTTAACTGCCAGATCACGAATTTGGTAGAGGTTGTTGACGTTCTGTCTCGCTTGAATGACTCCCAGCTCTTCGAGAAAAGTATTGCTCAAGAAGTCTTCTAGATACTGGGTGAATTGTAGTAGAATCTTGTTAAAGGACCTTCCACATGGTCCAGTAATCGGTGCAATTAATCCAGGCATCGAGATATCACGAAATAATATGCTGGCGCGTTGACTGACATCCGATCACTGTCGCATGTAAAGTTTAACTGCCAGATCACGAATTTGGTAGAGGTTGTTGACGTTCTGTCTCGCTTGAATGACTCCCAGCTCTTCGAGAAAAGTATTGCTCAAGAAGTCTTCTAGATACTGGGTGAATTGTAGTAGAATCTTGTTAAAGGACCTTCCACATGGTCCAGTAATCGGTGCAATTAATCCAGGCATCGAGATATCACGAAATAATATGCTGGCGCGTTGACTGACATCCGATCACTGTCGCGTGTAAAGTTTAACTGCCAGATCACGAATTTGGTAGAGGTTGTTGACGTTCTGTCTCGCTCCAACGACTCCCAGCTCTTCGAGAAAAGTATTGCTCAAGAAGTCTTCTAGATACTGGGTGAATTGTAGTAGAATCTTGTTAAAGGACCTTCCACATGGTCCAGTAATCGGTGCAATTAATCCAGGCATCGAGATATCACGAAATAATATGCTGGCGCGTTGACTGACATCCGATCACTGTCGCGTGTAAAGTTTAACTGCCAGATCACGAATTTGGTAGAGGTTGTTGACGTTCTGTCTCGCTTGAATGACTCCCAGCTCTTCGAGAAAAGTATTGCTCAAGAAGTCTTCTAGATACTGGGTGAATTGTAGTAGAATCTTGTTAAAGGACCTTCCACATGGTCCAGTAATCGGTGCAATTAATCCAGGCATCGAGATATCACGAAATAATATGCTGGCGCGTTGACTGACATCCGATCACTGTCGCGTGTAAAGTTTAACTGCCAGATCACGAATTTGGTAGAGGTTGTTGACGTTCTGTCTCGCTCCAACGACTCCCAGCTCTTCGAGAAAAGTATTGCTCAAGAAGTCTTCTAGATACTGGGTGAATTGTAGTAGAATCTTGTTAAAGGACCTTCCACATGGTCCAGTAATCGGTGCAATTAATCCAGGCATCGAGATATCACGAAATAATATGCTGGCGCGTTGACTGACATCCGATCACTGTCGCGTGTAAAGTTTAACTGCCAGATCACGAATTTGGTAGAGGTTGTTGACGTTCTGTCTCGCTTGAATGACTCCCAGCTCTTCGAGAAAAGTATTGCTCAAGAAGTCTTCTAGATACTGGGTGAATTGTAGTAGAATCTTGTTAAAGGACCTTCCACATGGTCCAGTAATCGGTGCAATTAATCCAGGCATCGAGATATCACGAAATAATATGCTGGCGCGTTGACTGACATCCGATCACTGTCGCGTGTAAAGTTTAACTGCCAGATCACGAATTTGGTAGAGGTTGTTGACGTTCTGTCTCGCTCCAACGACTCCCAGCTCTTCGAGAAAAGTATTGCTCAAGAAGTCTTCTAGATACTGGGTGAATTGTAGTAGAATCTTGTTAAAGGACCTTCCACATGGTCCAGTAATCGGTGCAATTAATCCAGGCATCGAGATATCACGAAATAATATGCTGGCGCGTTGACTGACATCCGATCACTGTCGCGTGTAAAGTTTAACTGCCAGATCACGAATTTGGTAGAGGTTGTTGACGTTCTGTCTCGCTTGAATGACTCCCAGCTCTTCGAGAAAAGTATTGCTCAAGAAGTCTTCTAGATACTGGCTGAATTGTAGTAGAATCTTGTTAAAGGACCTTCCACATGGTCCAGTAATCGGTGCAATTAATCCAGGCATCGAGATATCACGAAATAATATGCTGGCGCGTTGACTGACATCCGATCACTGTCGCGTGTAAAGTTTAACTGCCAGATCACGAATTTGGTAGAGGTTGTTGACGTTCTGTCTCGCTCCAACGACTCCCAGCTCTTCGAGAAAAGTATTGCTCAAGAAGTCTTCTAGATACTGGGTGAATTGTAGTAGAATCTTGTTAAAGGACCTTCCACATGGTCCAGTAATCGGTGCAATTAATCCAGGCATCGAGATATCACGAAATAATATGCTGGCGCGTTGACTGACATCCGATCACTGTCGCGTGTAAAGTTTAATTGCCAGATCACGAATTTGGTAGAGGTTGTTGACGTTCTGTCTCGCTCCAACGACTCCCAGCTCTTCGAGAAAAGTATTGCTCAAGAAGTCTTCTAGATACTGGGTGAATTGTAATAGAATCTTGTTAAAGGACCTTCCACATGGTCCAGTAATCGGTGCAATTAATCCAGGCATCGAGATATCACGAAATAATATGCTGGCGCGTTGACTGACATCCGATCACTGTCGCGTGTAAAGTTTAACTGCCAGATCACGAATTTGGTAGAGGTTGTTGACGTTCTGTCTCGCTTGAATGACTCCCAGCTCTTCGAGAAAAGTATTGCTCAAGAAGTCTTCTAGATACTGGGTGAATTGTAGTAGAATCTTGTTAAAGGACCTTCCACATGGTCCAGTAATCGGTGCAATTAATCCAGGCATCGAGATATCACGAAATAATATGCTGGCGCGTTGACTGACATCCGATCACTGTCGCGTGTAAAGTTTAACTGCCAGATCACGAATTTGGTAGAGGTTGTTGACGTTCTGTCTCGCTCCAACGACTCCCAGCTCTTCGAGAAAAGTATTGCTCAAGAAGTCTTCTAGATACTGGGTGAATTGTAATAGAATCTTGTTAAAGGACCTTCCACATGGTCCAGTAATCGGTGCAATTAATCCAGGCATCGAGAAATCACGAAATAATATGCTGGCGCGTTGACTGACATCCGATCACTGTCGCGTGTAAAGTTTAACTGCCAGATCACGAATTTGGTAGAGGTTGTTGACGTTCTGTCTCGCTTGAATGACTCCCAGCTCTTCGAGAAAAGTATTGCTCAAGAAGTCTTCTAGATACTGGGTGAATTGTAGTAGAATCTTGTTAAAGGACCTTCCACATGGTCCAGTAATCGGTGCAATTAATCCAGGCATCGAGATATCACGAAATAATATGCTGGCGCGTTGACTGACATCCGATCACTGTCGCATGTAAAGTTTAACTGCCAGATCACGAATTTGGTAGAGATTGTTGACGTTCTGTCTCGCTCCAACGACTCCCAGCTCTTCGAGAAAAGTATTGCTCAAGAAGTCTTCTAGATACTGGGTGAATTGTAGTAGAATCTTGTTAAAGGACCTTCCACATGGTCCAGTAATCGGTGCAATTAATCCAGGCATCGAGATATCACGAAATAATATGCTGGCGCGTTGACTGACATCCGATCACTGTCGCGTGTAAAGTTTAACTGCCAGATCACGAATTTGGTAGAGGTTGTTGACGTTCTGTCTCGCTCCAACGACTCCCAGCTCTTCGAGAAAAGTATTGCTCAAGAAGTCTTCTAGATACTGGGTGAATTGTAGTAGAATCTTGTTAAAGGACCTTCCACATGGTCCAGTAATCGGTGCAATTAATCCAGGCATCGAGATATCACGAAATAATATGCTGGCGCGTTGACTGACATCCGATCACTGTCGCGTGTAAAGTTTAATTGCCAGATCACGAATTTGGTAGAGGTTGTTGACGTTCTGTCTCGCTCCAACGACTCCCAGCTCTTCGAGAAAAGTATTGCTCAAGAAGTCTTCTAGATACTGGGTGAATTGTAATAGAATCTTGTTAAAGGACCTTCCACATGGTCCAGTAATCGGTGCAATTAATCCAGGCATCGAGATATCACGAAATAATATGCTGGCGCGTTGACTGACATCCGATCACTGTCGCGTGTAAAGTTTAACTGCCAGATCACGAATTTGGTAGAGGTTGTTGACGTTCTGTCTCGCTTGAATGACTCCCAGCTCTTCGAGAAAAGTATTGCTCAAGAAGTCTTCTAGATACTGGGTGAATTGTAGTAGAATCTTGTTAAAGGACCTTCCACATGGTCCAGTAATCGGTGCAATTAATCCAGGCATCGAGATATCACGAAATAATATGCTGGCGCGTTGACTGACATCCGATCACTGTCGCGTGTAAAGTTTAACTGCCAGATCACGAATTTGGTAGAGGTTGTTGACGTTCTGTCTCGCTCCAACGACTCCCAGCTCTTCGAGAAAAGTATTGCTCAAGAAGTCTTCTAGATACTGGGTGAATTGTAATAGAATCTTGTTAAAGGACCTTCCACATGGTCCAGTAATCGGTGCAATTAATCCAGGCATCGAGAAATCACGAAATAATATGCTGGCGCGTTGACTGACATCCGATCACTGTCGCGTGTAAAGTTTAACTGCCAGATCACGAATTTGGTAGAGGTTGTTGACGTTCTGTCTCGCTTGAATGACTCCCAGCTCTTCGAGAAAAGTATTGCTCAAGAAGTCTTCTAGATACTGGGTGAATTGTAGTAGAATCTTGTTAAAGGACCTTCCACATGGTCCAGTAATCGGTGCAATTAATCCAGGCATCGAGATATCACGAAATAATATGCTGGCGCGTTGACTGACATCCGATCACTGTCGCATGTAAAGTTTAACTGCCAGATCACGAATTTGGTAGAGATTGTTGACGTTCTGTCTCGCTCCAACGACTCCCAGCTCTTCGAGAAAAGTATTGCTCAAGAAGTCTTCTAGATACTGGGTGAATTGTAGTAGAATCTTGTTAAAGGACCTTCCACATGGTCCAGTAATCGGTGCAATTAATCCAGGCATCGAGATATCACGAAATAATATGCTGGCGCGTTGACTGACATCCGATCACTGTCGCGTGTAAAGTTTAACTGCCAGATCACGAATTTGGTAGAGGTTGTTGACGTTCTGTCTCGCTCCAACGACTCCCAGCTCTTCGAGAAAAGTATTGCTCAAGAAGTCTTCTAGATACTGGGTGAATTGTAGTAGAATCTTGTTAAAGGACCTTCCACATGGTCCAGTAATCGGTGCAATTAATCCAGGCATCGAGATATCACGAAATAATATGCTGGCGCGTTGACTGACATCCGATCACTGTCGCGTGTAAAGTTTAACTGCCAGATCACGAATTTGGTAGAGGTTGTTGACGTTCTGTCTCGCTTGAATGACTCCCAGCTCTTCGAGAAAAGTATTGCTCAAGAAGTCTTCTAGATACTGGCTGAATTGTAGTAGAATCTTGTTAAAGGACCTTCCACATGGTCCAGTAATCGGTGCAATTAATCCAGGCATCGAGATATCACGAAATAATATGCTGGCGCGTTGACTGACATCCGATCACTGTCGCGTGTAAAGTTTAACTGCCAGATCACGAATTTGGTAGAGGTTGTTGACGTTCTGTCTCGCTCCAACGACTCCCAGCTCTTCGAGAAAAGTATTGCTCAAGAAGTCTTCTAGATACTGGGTGAATTGTAGTAGAATCTTGTTAAAGGACCTTCCACATGGTCCAGTAATCGGTGCAATTAATCCAGGCATCGAGATATCACGAAATAATATGCTGGCGCGTTGACTGACATCCGATCACTGTCGCGTGTAAAGTTTAACTGCCAGATCACGAATTTGGTAGAGGTTGTTGACGTTCTGTCTCGCTCCAACGACTCCCAGCTCTTCGAGAAAAGTATTGCTCAAGAAGTCTTCTAGATACTGGGTGAATTGTAGTAGAATCTTGTTAAAGGACCTTCCACATGGTCCAGTAATCGGTGCAATTAATCCAGGCATCGAGATATCACGAAATAATATGCTGGCGCGTTGACTGACATCCGATCACTGTCGCGTGTAAAGTTTAACTGCCAGATCACGAATTTGGTAGAGGTTGTTGACGTTCTGTCTCGCTTGAATGACTCCCAGCTCTTCGAGAAAAGTATTGCTCAAGAAGTCTTCTAGATACTGGGTGAATTGTAGTAGAATCTTGTTAAAGGACCTTCCACATGGTCCAGTAATCGGTGCAATTAATCCAGGCATCGAGATATCACGAAATAATATGCTGGCGCGTTGACTGACATCCGATCACTGTCGCGTGTAAAGTTTAACTGCCAGATCACGAATTTGGTAGAGGTTGTTGACGTTCTGTCTCGCTCCAACGACTCCCAGCTCTTCGAGAAAAGTATTGCTCAAGAAGTCTTCTAGATACTGGGTGAATTGTAGTAGAATCTTGTTAAAGGACCTTCCACATGGTCCAGTTATCGGTGCAATTAATCCAGGCATCGAGATATCACGAAATAATATGCTGGCGCGTTGACTGACATCCGATCACTGTCGCGTGTAAAGTTTAATTGCCAGATCACGAATTTGGTAGAGGTTGTTGACGTTCTGTCTCGCTCCAACGACTCCCAGCTCTTCGAGAAAAGTATTGCTCAAGAAGTCTTCTAGATACTGGGTGAATTGTAATAGAATCTTGTTAAAGGACCTTCCACATGGTCCAGTAATCGGTGCAATTAATCCAGGCATCGAGATATCACGAAATAATATGCTGGCGCGTTGACTGACATCCGATCACTGTCGCGTGTAAAGTTTAACTGCCAGATCACGAATTTGGTAGAGGTTGTTGACGTTCTGTCTCGCTTGAATGACTCCCAGCTCTTCGAGAAAAGTATTGCTCAAGAAGTCTTCTAGATACTGGGTGAATTGTAGTAGAATCTTGTTAAAGGACCTTCCACATGGTCCAGTAATCGGTGCAATTAATCCAGGCATCGAGATATCACGAAATAATATGCTGGCGCGTTGACTGACATCCGATCACTGTCGCGTGTAAAGTTTAACTGCCAGATCACGAATTTGGTAGAGGTTGTTGACGTTCTGTCTCGCTCCAACGACTCCCAGCTCTTCGAGAAAAGTATTGCTCAAGAAGTCTTCTAGATACTGGGTGAATTGTAATAGAATCTTGTTAAAGGACCTTCCACATGGTCCAGTAATCGGTGCAATTAATCCAGGCATCGAGAAATCACGAAATAATATGCTGGCGCGTTGACTGACATCCGATCACTGTCGCGTGTAAAGTTTAACTGCCAGATCACGAATTTGGTAGAGGTTGTTGACGTTCTGTCTCGCTTGAATGACTCCCAGCTCTTCGAGAAAAGTATTGCTCAAGAAGTCTTCTAGATACTGGGTGAATTGTAGTAGAATCTTGTTAAAGGACCTTCCACATGGTCCAGTAATCGGTGCAATTAATCCAGGCATCGAGATATCACGAAATAATATGCTGGCGCGTTGACTGACATCCGATCACTGTCGCGTGTAAAGTTTAACTGCCAGATCACGAATTTGGTAGAGGTTGTTGACGTTCTGTCTCGCTCCAACGACTCCCAGCTCTTCGAGAAAAGTATTGCTCAAGAAGTCTTCTAGATACTGGGTGAATTGTAGTAGAATCTTGTTAAAGGACCTTCCACATGGTCCAGTAATCGGTGCAATTAATCCAGGCATCGAGATATCACGAAATAATATGCTGGCGCGTTGACTGACATCCGATCACTGTCGCGTGTAAAGTTTAATTGCCAGATCACGAATTTGGTAGAGGTTGTTGACGTTCTGTCTCGCTCCAACGACTCCCAGCTCTTCGAGAAAAGTATTGCTCAAGAAGTCTTCTAGATACTGGGTGAATTGTAATAGAATCTTGTTAAAGGACCTTCCACATGGTCCAGTAATCGGTGCAATTAATCCAGGCATCGAGATATCACGAAATAATATGCTGGCGCGTTGACTGACATCCGATCACTGTCGCGTGTAAAGTTTAACTGCCAGATCACGAATTTGGTAGAGGTTGTTGACGTTCTGTCTCGCTTGAATGACTCCCAGCTCTTCGAGAAAAGTATTGCTCAAGAAGTCTTCTAGATACTGGGTGAATTGTAATAGAATCTTGTTAAAGGACCTTCCACATGGTCCAGTAATCGGTGCAATTAATCCAGGCATCGAGAAATCACGAAATAATATGCTGGCGCGTTGACTGACATCCGATCACTGTCGCGTGTAAAGTTTAACTGCCAGATCACGAATTTGGTAGAGGTTGTTGACGTTCTGTCTCGCTTGAATGACTCCCAGCTCTTCGAGAAAAGTATTGCTCAAGAAGTCTTCTAGATACTGGGTGAATTGTAGTAGAATCTTGTTAAAGGACCTTCCACATGGTCCAGTAATCGGTGCAATTAATCCAGGCATCGAGATATCACGAAATAATATGCTGGCGCGTTGACTGACATCCGATCACTGTCGCGTGTAATGTTTAACTGCCAGATCACGAATTTGGTAGAGGTTGTTGACGTTCTGTCTCGCTTGAATGACTCCCAGCTCTTCGAGAAAAGTATTGCTCAAGAAGTCTTCTAGATACTGGGTGAATTGTAGTAGAATCTTGTTAAAGGACCTTCCACATGGTCCAGTAATCGGTGCAATTAATCCAGGCATCGAGATATCACGAAATAATATGCTGGCGCGTTGACTGACATCCGATCACTGTCGCGTGTAAAGTTTAACTGCCAGATCACGAATTTGGTAGAGGTTGTTGACGTTCTGTCTCGCTTGAATGACTCCCAGCTCTTCGAGAAAAGTATTGCTCAAGAAGTCTTCTAGATACTGGCTGAATTGTAGTAGAATCTTGTTAAAGGACCTTCCACATGGTCCAGTAATCGGTGCAATTAATCCAGGCATCGAGATATCACGAAATAATATGCTGGCGCGTTGACTGACATCCGATCACTGTCGCGTGTAAAGTTTAACTGCCAGATCACGAATTTGGTAGAGGTTGTTGACGTTCTGTCTCGCTCCAACGACTCCCAGCTCTTCGAGAAAAGTATTGCTCAAGAAGTCTTCTAGATACTGGGTGAATTGTAGTAGAATCTTGTTAAAGGACCTTCCACATGGTCCAGTAATCGGTGCAATTAATCCAGGCATCGAGATATCACGAAATAATATGCTGGCGCGTTGACTGACATCCGATCACTGTCGCGTGTAAAGTTTAATTGCCAGATCACGAATTTGGTAGAGGTTGTTGACGTTCTGTCTCGCTCCAACGACTCCCAGCTCTTCGAGAAAAGTATTGCTCAAGAAGTCTTCTAGATACTGGGTGAATTGTAATAGAATCTTGTTAAAGGACCTTCCACATGGTCCAGTAATCGGTGCAATTAATCCAGGCATCGAGATATCACGAAATAATATGCTGGCGCGTTGACTGACATCCGATCACTGTCGCGTGTAAAGTTTAACTGCCAGATCACGAATTTGGTAGAGGTTGTTGACGTTCTGTCTCGCTTGAATGACTCCCAGCTCTTCGAGAAAAGTATTGCTCAAGAAGTCTTCTAGATACTGGGTGAATTGTAGTAGAATCTTGTTAAAGGACCTTCCACATGGTCCAGTAATCGGTGCAATTAATCCAGGCATCGAGATATCACGAAATAATATGCTGGCGCGTTGACTGACATCCGATCACTGTCGCGTGTAAAGTTTAACTGCCAGATCACGAATTTGGTAGAGGTTGTTGACGTTCTGTCTCGCTCCAACGACTCCCAGCTCTTCGAGAAAAGTATTGCTCAAGAAGTCTTCTAGATACTGGGTGAATTGTAATAGAATCTTGTTAAAGGACCTTCCACATGGTCCAGTAATCGGTGCAATTAATCCAGGCATCGAGAAATCACGAAATAATATGCTGGCGCGTTGACTGACATCCGATCACTGTCGCGTGTAAAGTTTAACTGCCAGATCACGAATTTGGTAGAGGTTGTTGACGTTCTGTCTCGCTTGAATGACTCCCAGCTCTTCGAGAAAAGTATTGCTCAAGAAGTCTTCTAGATACTGGGTGAATTGTAGTAGAATCTTGTTAAAGGACCTTCCACATGGTCCAGTAATCGGTGCAATTAATCCAGGCATCGAGATATCACGAAATAATATGCTGGCGCGTTGACTGACATCCGATCACTGTCGCATGTAAAGTTTAACTGCCAGATCACGAATTTGGTAGAGATTGTTGACGTTCTGTCTCGCTCCAACGACTCCCAGCTCTTCGAGAAAAGTATTGCTCAAGAAGTCTTCTAGATACTGGGTGAATTGTAGTAGAATCTTGTTAAAGGACCTTCCACATGGTCCAGTAATCGGTGCAATTAATCCAGGCATCGAGATATCACGAAATAATATGCTGGCGCGTTGACTGACATCCGATCACTGTCGCGTGTAAAGTTTAACTGCCAGATCACGAATTTGGTAGAGGTTGTTGACGTTCTGTCTCGCTTGAATGACTCCCAGCTCTTCGAGAAAAGTATTGCTCAAGAAGTCTTCTAGATACTGGCTGAATTGTAGTAGAATCTTGTTAAAGGACCTTCCACATGGTCCAGTAATCGGTGCAATTAATCCAGGCATCGAGATATCACGAAATAATATGCTGGTGCGTTGACTGACATCCGATCACTGTCGCGTGTAAAGTTTAACTGCCAGATCACGAATTTGGTAGAGGTTGTTGACGTTCTGTCTCGCTCCAACGACTCCCAGCTCTTCGAGAAAAGTATTGCTCAAGAAGTCTTCTAGATACTGGGTGAATTGTAGTAGAATCTTGTTAAAGGACCTTCCACATGGTCCAGTAATCGGTGCAATTAATCCAGGCATCGAGATATCACGAAATAATATGCTGGCGCGTTGACTGACATCCGATCACTGTCGCGTGTAAAGTTTAACTGCCAGATCACGAATTTGGTAGAGGTTGTTGACGTTCTGTCTCGCTTGAATGACTCCCAGCTCTTCGAGAAAAGTATTGCTCAAGAAGTCTTCTAGATACTGGGTGAATTGTAGTAGAATCTTGTTAAAGGACCTTCCACATGGTCCAGTAATCGGTGCAATTAATCCAGGCATCGAGATATCACGAAATAATATGCTGGCGCGTTGACTGACATCCGATCACTGTCGCGTGTAAAGTTTAACTGCCAGATCACGAATTTGGTAGAGGTTGTTGACGTTCTGTCTCGCTCCAACGACTCCCAGCTCTTCGAGAAAAGTATTGCTCAAGAAGTCTTCTAGATACTGGGTGAATTGTAGTAGAATCTTGTTAAAGGACCTTCCACATGGTCCAGTAATCGGTGCAATTAATCCAGGCATCGAGATATCACAAATTGACCGTTTTTGACAGTTCCATCGACACGATATTATGATATCTCGGTCATGTGTGGACCGATTTTATTAAAATTGGTCTTATTCGAAAGCTGATATGCGGTTTACATAAGAAAAATGCCTTTAAATTTAGAAAATATTGCAGGCGTCATGACATAATTAATGACATAAGTTTAAAAGTTAGGTTGGAGTAGTCCGGGGACGAGTAAATGATAGCGGTAGCGACAGTCGACATATACAGGGTGTCTTTTTCATGTACTTGGCGTCGAGACGCTACCGCGTCTCTAGATAATTATGAAATCGCCTGACCGCAGCCCGAATCTACTAACCGGAGGCAGTGATGTCAGAATGAGGACGGAAGCGCTCGAGAATTTCCCCCACCACGCATGCACACTACGCCGGAGCTGCGTGTCCGTGAGCTGGGCGCTTCGGACAACGTCGGGAAGACGAGAGAGAAAACGAATGTGTGTCTTTCTCTCTCGCTCTTGAAACCAAGTACGCGACTTCACAAGTGTCTCGAGATCCACTTTTCACTTTCTGACATATGCATAATACTTTTGTAATGAAAAAAAAATTTGGAAAAATTTTTGTTACGGAAATCACGTTTTAAGACCTCCTGATCACGTTTTGACCATTTAGAAAAGAGCTTTTTTTTTAAATATCTCATGTATTTGTTAACACGATTACAGTATTGTCTCCGTATATGCTCGATTTTATGCACGCGATACAAGCTTGTCGCTATTCCCACCACTTTTGTCTCACTCTTGTCCGGTGAAGGCCAGAACGAGATGGAACGGGTTGTGTGCGCGACGAACGAACACTCGGAATTAGGACTCTGTACAGAATATATGCTCACCACCGGTCCCGAGCAGCGAGCAAATACGGAGACAATACTGTACGTTTAAACGGCAAAATGGATTTCAATGAAACTTTATATTCTTGTCTTAAGATCCGTTTAGATCACGAAAAATGATAATTACCCGTTATGGTTCTTCGATCTTTCAGATATACGAACTAAATTCTACATAAAAAAAATTAAATAAAGTTCTTCTGTAACTTCTTTAACAAAGAAAAATGTACATTCATAATTGAGGCATTTGATGGAAAAAGGGCACATACGCCAAAATGCCATTTCAAGAAAATCGATTTCAAAGTTTTCATTATAGTACCTATAACTTAATAAAAAGTAATGCAATTAAATCAACTTTTTTAAGGATGTAGTTACCGTGTTCTGAATACAGAAGTCATGATTTAAAAATGATATGTGTCCTTATTTATAAGTTTTAAACAAGTGGTTTATGTGCCCTTTTTCCGTAAATGTGGTAAAGTCGTAACAAAATTGCTTCTTTGTTTAGAAGATAATTTTAACGGCGTCGATGGCGTAGCTGTAAAGTGTCGGACTGCTAAACCGCTGCGAACGTAGGTTCGAGCCTCGGAACTTCTAATAAGTCAGTCCCACAGGGTCATATTTTTTTCACATTAATTATGTATTTTTTCGGTTTCTATCTATATGACAATGTTCAATATTTATTTACAAATGTTTTAACCTTATGTTAAAAATATTTCAACCTGAAATATACGTAAAACTGACTTGAGAGCAGTTTATATGCCACTGTTTCTATGGTCTAGTATTCCGTCAATTACAGTATTGTTCTAACATTTCTACACTAAATTAATATTATATATAATTGGTTTTCTAATCTCTCACCTTTAACAATTGTCATACAATTATCTCGTGTTTCCAAAATTCAGAAGTTAAACAATAATGTAATTGACGGAATACTAGACCATAGAAACGGTGGTATAAAAACTGCGGCTATACTTCCGAAAACCCGTCAAAAACGACATTGAAATGGTAAAAAAAAAAATTTCGAGTCGCCAAAAATCCTTCTCGCAAACGATATTTTTATGCAAAATAAAACTATTTGCAAAATTGCAGCCCAATCGGGTTTGACCGGTTTTCGGAAGTTTCGCCAAATATTACAATGTAAATACATTACTGATATGGTAGTGGAATTGGACGCTATTTAAATGGCGTAAAATTGGAAAGATAATTTAATTCATTATACTCATCATAAGAAATAACATTCGTCGTAGTTTCTATAATATACAAGTCAGGTTACTTAAAATATTTTTTTTCTGGTTACAGGTGAAACTTGGGCATACTTCTCCGTGACAGGAACTTTATATGGGCCAAATGATGGAAATTTCGACAATGAACACAAGAAAATAGTAATTTTATATAACTGACAAAGTAAAATTATATATTTTATACTTTATTGTAACACTGTAAAAGTCTTCATTCAAATAAAGTGGGAAAAACTTGAAACAGACTATTATTATTGAGAAATACCTTTAATACATACTCCTATCCAAATAGAAGCAATAGCTACATTAAAGTGACGTCTTCGAAGCAGAAATTTAGGATACCTCCTTTCACTTCATGTTCTCCTGCTGCGAAGATCAATTTTACACCGTACTGAGATTTCTGACCAAATTTTGGAGCGAAGCAGCAGGAGAACATGAAGCGAAAGGAGGTATGCTGAATTCCATCGCCAGAAACCTTTCGACAACTCTGCGCCTCTGCGTTCAATAGTTCTGCGTCTTCGATTCTCTCTCCGAAGGCGCTAACTTTGTGCCACCTCTTTCGACATCATGTTCTCCTGCTGCGAAGCTGAATTTCGCAGCGTACTGAGATTTTTGACCAAATTTTAGAACGAAGGAGCAGGAGAACATGAAGCGAAAGGAGGTATGCTGAATTCCATCGCCAGAAACCTTTCGACAACTCTGCGACTCTGCGTTCCATAGTTCTGCGTCTTCGATTCTCTCTCCGAAGGCGCTAACTTTGTGCCACCTCTTTCGACATCATGTTCTCCTGCTGCGAAGCTGAATTTTGCAGCGTACTGAGATTTTTGACCAAATTTTGGAGCGAAGGAGCAGGAGAACATGAAGCGAAAGGAGGTATGCTGAATTCCATCGCCAGAAACCTTTCGACAACTCTGCGACTCTGCGTTCAATAGTTCTGCGTCTTCGATTCTCTCTCCGAAGGCGCTAACTTTGTGCCACCTCTATCGACATCATGTTCTCCTGCTCCGAAGTTCAATTTTACAGCGTACTGAGATTTTTGACCAAATTTTGGAACGAAGCAGCAGGAGAACATGAAGCGAAAGGAGGTATGCTGAATTCCATCGAAAGAAACCTTTCGACAACTCTGCGACTCTGCGTTCAATAGTTCTGCGTCTTCGATTCTCTCTCCGAAGGCGCTAACTTTGTGCCACCTCTTTCGATATCATGTTCTCCTGCTGCGAAGCTGAATTTTGCAGCGTACTGAGATTTTTGACCAAATTTTGGAGCGAAGGAGCAGGAGAACATGAAGCGAAAGGAGGTATGCTGAATTCCATCGCCAGAAATCTTTCGACAACTCTGCGACTCTGCGTTCCATAGTTCTGCGTCTTCGATTCTCTCTCCGAAGGCGCTAACTTTGTGCCACCTCTTTCGACATCATGTTCTCCTGCTGCGAAGCTGAATTTCGCAGCGTACTGAGATTTTTGACCAAATTTTGGAACGAAGCAGCAGGAGAACATGAAGCGAAAGGAGGTATGCTGAATTCCATCGCCAGAAACCTTTCGACAACTCTGCGACTCTGCGTTCAATAGTTCTGCGTCTTCGATTCTCTCTCCGAAGGCGCTAACTTTGTGCCACCTCTTTCGATATCATGTTCTCCTGCTGCGAAGCTGAATTTTGCAGCGTACTGAGATTTTTGACCAAATTTTGGAGCGAAGGAGCAGGAGAACATGAAGCGAAAGGAGGTATGCTGAATTCCATCGCCAGAAACCTTTCGACAACTCTGCGCCTCTGCGTTCAATAGTTCTGCGTCTTCGATTCTCTCTCCGAAGGCGCTAACTTTGTGCCACCTCTATCGACATCATGTTCTCCTGCTCCGAAGTTCAATTTTGCAGCGTACTGAGATTTTTGACCAAATTTTGGAACGAAGCAGCAGGAGAACATGAAGCGAAAGGAGGTATGCTGAATTCCATCGCCAGAAACCTTTCGACAACTCTGCGCCTCTGCGTTCAATAGTTCTGCGTCTTCGATTCTCTCTCCGAAGGCGCTAACTTTGTGCCACCTCTTTCGACATCATGTTCTCCTGCTGCGAAGCTGAATTTTGCAGCGTACTGTGATTTTTGACCAAATTTTGGAACGACGGAGCAGGAGAACATGAAGCGAAAGGAGGTATGCTGAATTCCATCGCCAGAAACCTTTCGACAACTCTGCGCCTCTGCGTTCAATAGTTCTGCGTCTTCGATTCTCTCTCCGAAGGCGCTAACATTGTGCCACCTCTTTCGACATCATGTTCTCCTGCTGCGAAGCTCAATTTTGCAGCGTACTGAGATTTTTGACCAAATTTTGGAACGAAGGAGCAGGAGAACATGAAGCGAAAGGAGGTATGCTGAATTCCATCGCCAGAAACCTTTCGACAACTCTGCGACTCTGCGTTCAATAGTTCTGCGTCTTCGATTCTCTCTCCGAAGGCGCTAACTTTGTGCCACCTCTTTCGACATCATGTTCTCCTGCTGCGAAGCTGAATTTTGCAGCGTACTGAGATTTTTGACCAAATTTTGGAACGAAGGAGCAGGAGAACATGAAGCGAAAGGAGGTATGCTGAATTCCATCGCCAGAAACCTTTCGACAACTCTGCGACTCTGCGTTCAATAGTTCTGCGTCTTCGATTCTCTCTCCGAAGGCGCTAACTTTGTGCCACCTCTTTCGATATCATGTTCTCCTGCTGCGAAGCTGAATTTTGCAGCGTACTGTGATTTTTGACCAAATTTTGGAACGACGGAGCAGGATAACATGAAGCGAAAGGAGGTATGCTGAATTCCATCGCCAGAAACCTTTCGACAACTCTGCGACTCTGCGTTCAATAGTTCTGCGTCTTCGATTCTCTCTCCGAAGGCGCTAACTTTGTGCCACCTCTATCGACATCATGTTCTCCTGCTCCGAAGTTCAATTTTACAGCGTACTGAGATTTTTGACCAAATTTTGGAACGAAGCAGCAGGAGAACATGAAGCGAAAGGAGGTATGCTGAATTCCATCGCCAGAAACCTTTCGACAACTCTGCGCCTCTGCGTTCAATAGTTCTGCGTCTTCGATTCTCTCTCCGAAGGCGCTAACTTTGTGCCACCTCTTTCGATATCATGTTCTCCTGCTGCGAAGCTGAATTTTGCAGCGTACTGAGATTTTTGACCAAATTTTGGAACGAAGGAGCAGGAGAACATGAAGCGAAAGGAGGTATGCTGAATTCCATCGCCAGAAACCTTTCGACAACTCTGCGACTCTGCGTTCAATAGTTCTGCGTCTTCGATTCTCTCTCCGAAGGCGCTAACTTTGTGCCACCTCTATCGACATCATGTTCTCCTGCTCCGAAGTTCAATTTTGCAGCGTACTGAGATTTTTGACCAAATTTTGGAACGACGGGGCAGGAGAACATGAAGCGAAAGGAGGTATGCTGAATTCCATCGCCAGAAACCTTTCGACAACTCTGCGCCTCTGCGTTCAATAGTTCTGCGTCTTCGATTCTCTCTCCGAAGGCGCTAACTTTGTGCCACCTCTTTCGATATCATGTTCTCCTGCTGCGAAGCTGAATTTTGCAGCGTACTGAGATTTTTGACCAAATTTTGGAACGAAGGAGCAGGAGAACATGAAGCGAAAGGAGGTATGCTGAATTCCATCGCCAGAAACCTTTCGACAACTCTGCGACTCTGCGTTCAATAGTTCTGCGTCTTCGATTCTCTCTCCGAAGGCGCTAACTTTGTGCCACCTCTTTCGATATCATGTTCTCCTGCTGCGAAGCTGAATTTTGCAGCGTACTGAGATTTTTGACCAAATTTTGGAACGACGGAGCAGGAGAACATGAAGCGAAAGGAGGTATGCTGAATTCCATCGCCAGAAACCTTTCGACAACTCTGCGACTCTGCGTTCAATAGTTCTGCGTCTTCGATTCTCTCTCCGAAGGCGCTAACTTTGTGCCACCTCTTTCGACATCATGTTCTCCTGCTGCGAAGCTGAATTTTGCAGCGTACTGAGATTTTTGACCAAATTTTGGAACGAAGGAGCAGGAGAACATGAAGCGAAAGGAGGTATGCTGAATTCCATCGCCAGAAACCTTTCGACAACTCTGCGACTCTGCGTTCAATAGTTCTGCGTCTTCGATTCTCTCTCCGAAGGCGCTAACTTTGTGCCACCTCTTTCGATATCATGTTCTCCTGCTGCGAAGCTGAATTTTGCAGCGTACTGTGATTTTTGACCAAATTTTGGAACGACGGAGCAGGAGAACATGAAGCGAAAGGAGGTATGCTGAATTCCATCGCCAGAAACCTTTCGACAACTCTGCGACTCTGCGTTCAATAGTTCTGCGTCTTCGATTCTCTCTCCGAAGGCGCTAACTTTGTGCCACCTCTATCGACATCATGTTCTCCTGCTCCGAAGTTCAATTTTACAGCGTACTGAGATTTTTGACCAAATTTTGGAACGAAGCAGCAGGAGAACATGAAGCGAAAGGAGGTATGCTGAATTCCATCGCCAGAAACCTTTCGACAACTCTGCGACTCTGCGTTCAATAGTTCTGCGTCTTCGATTCTCTCTCCGAAGGCGCTAACTTTGTGCCACCTCTTTCGACATCATGTTCTCCTGCTGCGAAGCTGAATTTTGCAGCGTACTGAGATTTTTGACCAAATTTTGGAACGAAGGAGCAGGAGAACATGAAGCGAAAGGAGGTATGCTGAATTCCATCGCCAGAAACCTTTCGACAACTCTGCGACTCTGCGTTCAATAGTTCTGCGTCTTCGATTCTCTCTCCGAAGGCGCTAACTTTGTGCCACCTCTATCGACATCATGTTCTCCTGCTCCGAAGTTCAATTTTACAGCGTACTGAGATTTTTGACCAAATTTTGGAACGAAGCAGCAGGAGAACATGAAGCGAAAGGAGGTATGCTGAATTCCATCGAAAGAAACCTTTCGACAACTCTGCGACTCTGCGTTCAATAGTTCTGCGTCTTCGATTCTCTCTCCGAAGGCGCTAACTTTGTGCCACCTCTTTCGACATCATGTTCTCCTGCTGCGAAGCTGAATTTTGCAGCGTACTGAGATTTTTGACCAAATTTTGGAACGAAGGAGCAGGAGAACATGAAGCGAAAGGAGGTATGCTGAATTCCATCGCCAGAAACCTTTCGACAACTCTGCGACTCTGCGTTCAATAGTTCTGCGTCTTCGATTCTCTCTCCGAAGGCGCTAACTTTGTGCCACCTCTTTCGATATCATGTTCTCCTGCTGCGAAGCTGAATTTTGCAGCGTACTGAGATTTTTGACCAAATTTTGGAACGAAGGAGCAGGAGAACATGAAGCGAAAGGAGGTATGCTGAATTCCATCGCCAGAAATCTTTCGACAACTCTGCGACTCTACGTTCCATAGTTCTGCGTCTTCAATTCTCTCTCCGAAGGCGCTAACTTTGTGCCACCTCTTTCGACATCATGTTCTCCTGCTGCGAAGCTGAATTTTGCAGCGTACTGAGATTTTTGACCAAATTTTGGAACGAAGGAGCAGGATAACATGAAGCGAAAGGAGGTATGCTGAATTCCATCGCCAGAAACCTTTCGACAACTCTGCGACTCTGCGTTCAATAGTTCTGCGTCTTCGATTCTCTCTCCGAAGGCGCTAACTTTGTGCCACCTCTATCGACATCATGTTCTCCTGCTCCGAAGTTCAATTTTACAGCGTACTGAGATTTTTGACCAAATTTTGGAACGAAGCAGCAGGAGAACATGAAGCGAAAGGAGGTATGCTGAATTCCATCGCCAGAAACCTTTCGACAACTCTGCGACTCTGCGTTCAATAGTTCTGCGTCTTCGATTCTCTCTCCGAAGGCGCTAACTTTGTGCCACCTCTATCGACATCATGTTCTCCTGCTCCGAAGTTCAATTTTACAGCGTACTGAGATTTTTGACCAAATTTTGGAACGAAGGAGCAGGAGAACATGAAGCGAAAGGAGGTATGCTGAATTCCATCGCCAGAAACCTTTCGACAACTCTGCGCCTCTGCGTTCAATAGTTCTGCGTCTTCGATTCTCTCTCCGAAGGCGCTAACTTTGTGCCACCTCTTTCGATATCATGTTCTCCTGCTGCGAAGCTGAATTTTGCAGCGTACTGAGATTTTTGACCAAATTTTGGAACGAAGGAGCAGGAGAACATGAAGCGAAAGGAGGTATGCTGAATTCCATCGCCAGAAACCTTTCGACAACTCTGCGACTCTGCGTTCAATAGTTCTGCGTCTTCGATTCTCTCTCCGAAGGCGCTAACTTTGTGCCACCTCTTTCGATATCATGTTCTCCTGCTGCGAAGCTGAATTTTGCAGCGTACTGAGATTTTTGACCAAATTTTGGAACGACGGGGCAGGAGAACATGAAGCGAAAGGAGGTATGCTGAATTCCATCGCCAGAAACCTTTCGACAACTCTGCGCCTCTGCGTTCAATAGTTCTGCGTCTTCGATTCTCTCTCCGAAGGCGCTAACTTTGTGCCACCTCTTTCGATATCATGTTCTCCTGCTGCGAAGCTGAATTTTGCAGCGTACTGAGATTTTTGACCAAATTTTGGAACGAAGGAGCAGGAGAACATGAAGCGAAAGGAGGTATGCTGAATTCCATCGCCAGAAACCTTTCGACAACTCTGCGACTCTGCGTTCAATAGTTCTGCGTCTTCGATTCTCTCTCCGAAGGCGCTAACTTTGTGCCACCTCTTTCGATATCATGTTCTCCTGCTGCGAAGCTGAATTTTGCAGCGTACTGAGATTTTTGACCAAATTTTGGAACGACGGAGCAGGAGAACATGAAGCGAAAGGAGGTATGCTGAATTCCATCGCCAGAAACCTTTCGACAACTCTGCGACTCTGCGTTCAATAGTTCTGCGTCTTCGATTCTCTCTCCGAAGGCGCTAACTTTGTGCCACCTCTTTCGACATCATGTTCTCCTGCTGCGAAGCTGAATTTTGCAGCGTACTGAGATTTTTGACCAAATTTTGGAACGAAGGAGCAGGAGAACATGAAGCGAAAGGAGGTATGCTGAATTCCATCGCCAGAAACCTTTCGACAACTCTGCGCCTCTGCGTTCAATAGTTCTGCGTCTTCGATTCTCTCTCCGAAGGCGCTAACTTTGTGCCACCTCTTTCGATATCATGTTCTCCTGCTGCGAAGCTGAATTTTGCAGCGTACTGAGATTTTTGACCAAATTTTGGAACGAAGGAGCAGGAGAACATGAAGCGAAAGGAGGTATGCTGAATTCCATCGCCAGAAATCTTTCGACAACTCTGCGACTCTGCGTTCCATAGTTCTGCGCCTTCGATTCTCTCTCCGAAGGCGCTAACTTTGTGCCACCTCTTTCGACATCATGTTCTCCTGCTCCGAAGTTCAATTTTACAGCGTACTGAGATTTTTGACCAAATTTTGGAACGAAGGAGCAGGAGAACATGAAGCGAAAGGAGGTATGCTGAATTCCATCGCCAGAAACCTTTCGACAACTCTGCGACTCTGCGTTCAATAGTTCTGCGTCTTCGATTCTCTCTCCGAAGGCGCTAACTTTGTGCCACCTCTTTCGATATCATGTTCTCCTGCTGCGAAGCTGAATTTTGCAGCGTACTGAGATTTTTGACCAAATTTTGGAACGACGGAGCAGGAGAACATGAAGCGAAAGGAGGTATGCTGAATTCCATCGCCAGAAATCTTTCGACAACTCTGCGACTCTGCGTTCCATAGTTCTGCGCCTTCGATTCTCTCTCCGAAGGCGCTAACTTTGTGCCACCTCTTTCGACATCATGTTCTCCTGCTCCGAAGTTCAATTTTACAGCGTACTGAGATTTTTGACCAAATTTTGGAACGAAGGAGCAGGAGAACATGAAGCGAAAGGAGGTATGCTGAATTCCATCGCCAGAAACCTTTCGACAACTCTGCGACTCTGCGTTCAATAGTTCTGCGTCTTCGATTCTCTCTCCGAAGGCGCTAACTTTGTGCCACCTCTTTCGACATCATGTTCTCCTGCTGCGAAGCTGAATTTTGCAGCGTACTGAGATTTTTGACCAAATTTTGGAACGAAGGAGCAGGAGAACATGAAGCGAAAGGAGGTATGCTGAATTCCATCGCCAGAAACCTTTCGACAACTCTGCGACTCTGCGTTCAATAGTTCTGCGTCTTCGATTCTCTCTCCGAAGGCGCTAACTTTGTGCCACCTCTTTCGATATCATGTTCTCCTGCTGCGAAGCTGAATTTTGCAGCGTACTGTGATTTTTGACCAAATTTTGGAACGACGGAGCAGGAGAACATGAAGCGAAAGGAGGTATGCCGAATTCCATCGCCAGAAACCTTTCGACAACTCTGCGACTCTGCGTTCAATAGTTCTGCGTCTTCGATTCTCTCTCCGAAGGCGCTAACTTTGTGCCACCTCTATCGACATCATGTTCTCCTGCTCCGAAGTTCAATTTTACAGCGTACTGAGATTTTTGACCAAATTTTGGAACGAAGCAGCAGGAGAACATGAAGCGAAAGGAGGTATGCTGAATTCCATCGAAAGAAACCTTTCGACAACTCTGCGACTCTGCGTTCAATAGTTCTGCGTCTTCGATTCTCTCTCCGAAGGCGCTAACTTTGTGCCACCTCTTTCGACATCATGTTCTCCTGCTGCGAAGCTGAATTTTGCAGCGTACTGAGATTTTTGACCAAATTTTGGAACGAAGGAGCAGGAGAACATGAAGCGAAAGGAGGTATGCTGAATTCCATCGCCAGAAACCTTTCGACAACTCTGCGACTCTGCGTTCAATAGTTCTGCGTCTTCGATTCTCTCTCCGAAGGCGCTAACTTTGTGCCACCTCTTTCGATATCATGTTCTCCTGCTGCGAAGCTGAATTTTGCAGCGTACTGAGATTTTTGACCAAATTTTGGAACGAAGGAGCAGGAGAACATGAAGCGAAAGGAGGTATGCTGAATTCCATCGCCAGAAATCTTTCGACAACTCTGCGACTCTACGTTCCATAGTTCTGCGTCTTCAATTCTCTCTCCGAAGGCGCTAACTTTGTGCCACCTCTTTCGACATCATGTTCTCCTGCTGCGAAGCTGAATTTTGCAGCGTACTGAGATTTTTGACCAAATTTTGGAACGAAGGAGCAGGATAACATGAAGCGAAAGGAGGTATGCTGAATTCCATCGCCAGAAACCTTTCGACAACTCTGCGACTCTGCGTTCAATAGTTCTGCGTCTTCGATTCTCTCTCCGAAGGCGCTAACTTTGTGCCACCTCTATCGACATCATGTTCTCCTGCTCCGAAGTTCAATTTTACAGCGTACTGAGATTTTTGACCAAATTTTGGAACGAAGCAGCAGGAGAACATGAAGCGAAAGGAGGTATGCTGAATTCCATCGAAAGAAACCTTTCGACAACTCTGCGACTCTGCGTTCAATAGTTCTGCGTCTTCGATTCTCTCTCCGAAGGCGCTAACTTTGTGCCACCTCTTTCGACATCATGTTCTCCTGCTGCGAAGCTGAATTTTGCAGCGTACTGAGATTTTTGACCAAATTTTGGAACGAAGGAGCAGGAGAACATGAAGCGAAAGGAGGTATGCTGAATTCCATCGCCAGAAACCTTTCGACAACTCTGCGACTCTGCGTTCAATAGTTCTGCGTCTTCGATTCTCTCTCCGAAGGCGCTAACTTTGTGCCACCTCTTTCGACATCATGTTCTCCTGCTGCGAAGCTGAATTTTGCAGCGTACTGAGATTTTTGACCAAATTTTGGAACGAAGGAGCAGGAGAACATGAAGCGAAAGGAGGTATGCTGAATTCCATCGCCAGAAACCTTTCGACAACTCTGCGACTCTGCGTTCAATAGTTCTGCGTCTTCGATTCTCTCTCCGAAGGCGCTAACTTTGTGCCACCTCTATCGACATCATGTTCTCCTGCTCCGAAGTTCAATTTTACAGCGTACTGAGATTTTTGACCAAATTTTGGAACGAAGCAGCAGGAGAACATGAAGCGAAAGGAGGTATGCTGAATTCCATCGCCAGAAACCTTTCGACAACTCTGCGACTCTGCGTTCAATAGTTCTGCGTCTTCGATTCTCTCTCCGAAGGCGCTAACTTTGTGCCACCTCTATCGACATCATGTTCTCCTGCTCCGAAGTTCAATTTTACAGCGTACTGAGATTTTTGACCAAATTTTGGAACGAAGCAGCAGGAGAACATGAAGCGAAAGGAGGTATGCTGAATTCCATCGCCAGAAACCTTTCGACAACTCTGCGCCTCTGCGTTCAATAGTTCTGCGTCTTCGATTCTCTCTCCGAAGGCGCTAACTTTGTGCCACCTCTTTCGATATCATGTTCTCCTGCTGCGAAGCTGAATTTTGCAGCGTACTGTGATTTTTGACCAAATTTTGGAACGACGGAGCAGGAGAACATGAAGCGAAAGGAGGTATGCTGAATTCCATCGCCAGAAACCTTTCGACAACTCTGCGACTCTGCGTTCAATAGTTCTGCGTCTTCGATTCTCTCTCCGAAGGCGCTAACTTTGTGCCACCTCTATCGACATCATGTTCTCCTGCTCCGAAGTTCAATTTTACAGCGTACTGAGATTTTTGACCAAATTTTGGAACGAAGCAGCAGGAGAACATGAAGCGAAAGGAGGTATGCTGAATTCCATCGAAAGAAACCTTTCGACAACTCTGCGACTCTGCGTTCAATAGTTCTGCGTCTTCGATTCTCTCTCCGAAGGCGCTAACTTTGTGCCACCTCTTTCGACATCATGTTCTCCTGCTGCGAAGCTGAATTTTGCAGCGTACTGAGATTTTTGACCAAATTTTGGAACGAAGGAGCAGGAGAACATGAAGCGAAAGGAGGTATGCTGAATTCCATCGCCAGAAACCTTTCGACAACTCTGCGACTCTGCGTTCAATAGTTCTGCGTCTTCGATTCTCTCTCCGAAGGCGCTAACTTTGTGCCACCTCTTTCGATATCATGTTCTCCTGCTGCGAAGCTGAATTTTGCAGCGTACTGAGATTTTTGACCAAATTTTGGAACGAAGGAGCAGGAGAACATGAAGCGAAAGGAGGTATGCTGAATTCCATCGCCAGAAATCTTTCGACAACTCTGCGACTCTACGTTCCATAGTTCTGCGTCTTCAATTCTCTCTCCGAAGGCGCTAACTTTGTGCCACCTCTTTCGACATCATGTTCTCCTGCTGCGAAGCTGAATTTTGCAGCGTACTGAGATTTTTGACCAAATTTTGGAACGAAGCAGCAGGAGAACATGAAGCGAAAGGAGGTATGCTGAATTCCATCGCCAGAAATCTTTTGACAACTCTGCGACTCTGCGTTCCATAGTTCTGCGTCTTCGATTCTCTCTCCGAAGGCGCTAACTTTGTGCCACCTCTTTCGACATCATGTTCTCCTGCTGCGAAGCTGAATTTTGCAGCGTACTGAGATTTTTGACCAAATTTTGGAACGAAGGAGCAGGAGAACATGAAGCGAAAGGAGGTATGCTGAATTCCATCGCCAGAAACCTTTCGACAACTCTGCGACTCTGCGTTCAATAGTTCTGCGTCTTCGATTCTCTCTCCGAAGGCGCTAACTTTGTGCCACCTCTATCGACATCATGTTCTCCTGCTCCGAAGTTCAATTTTACAGCGTACTGAGATTTTTGACCAAATTTTGGAACGAAGCAGCAGGAGAACATGAAGCGAAAGGAGGTATGCTGAATTCCATCGCCAGAAACCTTTCGACAACTCTGCGACTCTGCGTTCAATAGTTCTGCGTCTTCGATTCTCTCTCCGAAGGCGCTAACTTTGTGCCACCTCTATCGACATCATGTTCTCCTGCTCCGAAGTTCAATTTTACAGCGTACTGAGATTTTTGACCAAATTTTGGAACGAAGCAGCAGGAGAACATGAAGCGAAAGGAGGTATGCTGAATTCCATCGCCAGAAACCTTTCGACAACTCTGCGCCTCTGCGTTCAATAGTTCTGCGTCTTCGATTCTCTCTCCGAAGGCGCTAACTTTGTGCCACCTCTTTCGATATCATGTTCTCCTGCTGCGAAGCTGAATTTTGCAGCGTACTGAGATTTTTGACCAAATTTTGGAACGAAGGAGCAGGAGAACATGAAGCGAAAGGAGGTATGCTGAATTCCATCGCCAGAAACCTTTCGACAACTCTGCGACTCTGCGTTCAATAGTTCTGCGTCTTCGATTCTCTCTCCGAAGGCGCTAACTTTGTGCCACCTCTTTCGATATCATGTTCTCCTGCTGCGAAGCTGAATTTTGCAGCGTACTGAGATTTTTGACCAAATTTTGGAACGAAGGAGCAGGAGAACATGAAGCGAAAGGAGGTATGCTGAATTCCATCGCCAGAAATCTTTCGACAACTCTGCGACTCTACGTTCCATAGTTCTGCGTCTTCAATTCTCTCTCCGAAGGCGCTAACTTTGTGCCACCTCTTTCGACATCATGTTCTCCTGCTGCGAAGCTGAATTTTGCAGCGTACTGAGATTTTTGACCAAATTTTGGAACGAAGGAGCAGGATAACATGAAGCGAAAGGAGGTATGCTGAATTCCATCGCCAGAAACCTTTCGACAACTCTGCGACTCTGCGTTCAATAGTTCTGCGTCTTCGATTCTCTCTCCGAAGGCGCTAACTTTGTGCCACCTCTATCGACATCATGTTCTCCTGCTCCGAAGTTCAATTTTACAGCGTACTGAGATTTTTGACCAAATTTTGGAACGAAGCAGCAGGAGAACATGAAGCGAAAGGAGGTATGCTGAATTCCATCGAAAGAAACCTTTCGACAACTCTGCGACTCTGCGTTCAATAGTTCTGCGTCTTCGATTCTCTCTCCGAAGGCGCTAACTTTGTGCCACCTCTTTCGACATCATGTTCTCCTGCTGCGAAGCTGAATTTTGCAGCGTACTGAGATTTTTGACCAAATTTTGGAACGAAGGAGCAGGAGAACATGAAGCGAAAGGAGGTATGCTGAATTCCATCGCCAGAAACCTTTCGACAACTCTGCGACTCTGCGTTCAATAGTTCTGCGTCTTCGATTCTCTCTCCGAAGGCGCTAACTTTGTGCCACCTCTTTCGATATCATGTTCTCCTGCTGCGAAGCTGAATTTTGCAGCGTACTGAGATTTTTGACCAAATTTTGGAACGAAGCAGCAGGAGAACATGAAGCGAAAGGAGGTATGCTGAATTCCATCGCCAGAAATCTTTCGACAACTCTGCGACTCTGCGTTCCATAGTTCTGCGTCTTCGATTCTCTCTCCGAAGGCGCTAACTTTGTGCCACCTCTTTCGACATCATGTTCTCCTGCTGCGAAGCTGAATTTTGCAGCGTACTGAGATTTTTGACCAAATTTTGGAACGAAGGAGCAGGAGAACATGAAGCGAAAGGAGGTATGCTGAATTCCATCGCCAGAAACCTTTCGACAACTCTGCGACTCTGCGTTCAATAGTTCTGCGTCTTCGATTCTCTCTCCGAAGGCGCTAACTTTGTGCCACCTCTTTCGACATCATGTTCTCCTGCTGCGAAGCTGAATTTTGCAGCGTACTGAGATTTTTGACCAAATTTTGGAACGAAGGAGCAGGATAACATGAAGCGAAAGGAGGTATGCTGAATTCCATCGCCAGAAACCTTTCGACAACTCTGCGACTCTGCGTTCAATAGTTCTGCGTCTTCGATTCTCTCTCCGAAGGCGCTAACTTTGTGCCACCTCTATCGACATCATGTTCTCCTGCTCCGAAGTTCAATTTTACAGCGTACTGAGATTTTTGACCAAATTTTGGAACGAAGCAGCAGGAGAACATGAAGCGAAAGGAGGTATGCTGAATTCCATCGAAAGAAACCTTTCGACAACTCTGCGACTCTGCGTTCAATAGTTCTGCGTCTTCGATTCTCTCTCCGAAGGCGCTAACTTTGTGCCACCTCTTTCGACATCATGTTCTCCTGCTGCGAAGCTGAATTTTGCAGCGTACTGAGATTTTTGACCAAATTTTGGAACGAAGGAGCAGGAGAACATGAAGCGAAAGGAGGTATGCTGAATTCCATCGCCAGAAACCTTTCGACAACTCTGCGACTCTGCGTTCAATAGTTCTGCGTCTTCGATTCTCTCTCCGAAGGCGCTAACTTTGTGCCACCTCTTTCGACATCATGTTCTCCTGCTGCGAAGCTGAATTTTGCAGCGTACTGAGATTTTTGACCAAATTTTGAAACGAAGGAGCAGGATAACATGAAGCGAAAGGAGGTATGCTGAATTCCATCGCCAGAAACCTTTCGACAACTCTGCGACTCTGCGTTCAATAGTTCTGCGTCTTCGATTCTCTCTCCGAAGGCGCTAACTTTGTGCCACCTCTATCGACATCATGTTCTCCTGCTCCGAAGTTCAATTTTACAGCGTACTGAGATTTTTGACCAAATTTTGGAACGAAGCAGCAGGAGAACATGAAGCGAAAGGAGGTATGCTGAATTCCATCGAAAGAAACCTTTCGACAACTCTGCGACTCTGCGTTCAATAGTTCTGCGTCTTCGATTCTCTCTCCGAAGGCGCTAACTTTGTGCCACCTCTTTCGACATCATGTTCTCCTGCTGCGAAGCTGAATTTTGCAGCGTACTGAGATTTTTGACCAAATTTTGGAACGAAGGAGCAGGAGAACATGAAGCGAAAGGAGGTATGCTGAATTCCATCGCCAGAAACCTTTCGACAACTCTGCGACTCTGCGTTCAATAGTTCTGCGTCTTCGATTCTCTCTCCGAAGGCGCTAACTTTGTGCCACCTCTTTCGATATCATGTTCTCCTGCTGCGAAGCTGAATTTTGCAGCGTACTGAGATTTTTGACCAAATTTTGGAACGAAGCAGCAGGAGAACATGAAGCGAAAGGAGGTATGCTGAATTCCATCGCCAGAAACCTTTCGACAACTCTGCGCCTCTGCGTTCAATAGTTCTGCGTCTTCGATTCTCTCTCCGAAGGCGCTAACTTTGTGCCACCTCTTTCGATATCATGTTCTCCTGCTGCGAAGCTGAATTTTGCAGCGTACTGAGATTTTTGACCAAATTTTGGAACGAAGGAGCAGGAGAACATGAAGCGAAAGGAGGTATGCTGAATTCCATCGCCAGAAACCTTTCGACAACTCTGCGACTCTGCGTTCAATAGTTCTGCGTCTTCGATTCTCTCTCCGAAGGCGCTAACTTTGTGCCACCTCTATCGACATCATGTTCTCCTGCTCAGAAGTTCAATTTTACAGCGTACTGAGATTTTTGACCAAATTTTGGAACGAAGCAGCAGGAGAACATGAAGCGAAAGGAGGTATGCTGAATTCCATCGCCAGAAACCTTTCGACAACTCTGCGACTCTGCGTTCAATAGTTCTGCGTCTTCGATTCTCTCTCCGAAGGCGCTAACTTTGTGCCACCTCTTTCGATATCATGTTCTCCTGCTGCGAAGCTGAATTTTGCAGCGTACTGAGATTTTTGACCAAATTTTGGAACGAAGCAGCAGGAGAACATGAAGCGAAAGGAGGTATGCTGAATTCCATCGCCAGAAACCTTTCGACAACTCTGCGACTCTGCGTTCAATAGTTCTGCGTCTTCGATTCTCTCTCCGAAGGCGCTAACTTTGTGCCACCTCTTTCGATATCATGTTCTCCTGCTGCGAAGCTGAATTTTGCAGCGTACTGAGATTTTTGACCAAATTTTGGAACGAAGCAGCAGGAGAACATGAAGCGAAAGGAGGTATGCTGAATTCCATCGCCAGAAATCTTTCGACAACTCTGCGACTCTGCGTTCAATAGTTCTGCGTCTTCGATTCTCTCTCCGAAGGCGCTAACTTTGTGCCACCTCTTTCGATATCATGTTCTCCTGCTGCGAAGCTGAATTTTGCAGCGTACTGTGATTTTTGACCAAATTTTGGAACGACGGAGCAGGATAACATGAAGCGAAAGGAGGTATGCTGAATTCCATCGCCAGAAACCTTTCGACAACTCTGCGACTCTGCGTTCAATAGTTCTGCGTCTTCGATTCTCTCTCCGAAGGCGCTAACTTTGTGCCACCTCTATCGACATCATGTTCTCCTGCTCCGAAGTTCAATTTTACAGCGTACTGAGATTTTTGACCAAATTTTGGAACGAAGCAGCAGGAGAACATGAAGCGAAAGGAGGTATGCTGAATTCCATCGCCAGAAACCTTTCGACAACTCTGCGACTCTGCGTTCAATAGTTCTGCGTCTTCGATTCTCTCTCCGAAGGCGCTAACTTTGTGCCACCTCTTTCGATATCATGTTCTCCTGCTGCGAAGCTGAATTTTGCAGCGTACTGTGATTTTTGACCAAATTTTGGAACGACGGAGCAGGAGAACATGAAGCGAAAGGAGGTATGCTGAATTCCATCGCCAGAAACCTTTCGACAACTCTGCGACTCTGCGTTCAATAGTTCTGCGTCTTCGATTCTCTCTCCGAAGGCGCTAACTTTGTGCCACCTCTATCGACATCATGTTCTCCTGCTCCGAAGTTCAATTTTACAGCGTACTGAGATTTTTGACCAAATTTTGGAACGAAGGAGCAGGAGAACATGAAGCGAAAGGAGGTATGCTGAATTCCATCGAAAGAAACCTTTCGACAACTCTGCGACTCTGCGTTCAATAGTTCTGCGTCTTCGATTCTCTCTCCGAAGGCGCTAACTTTGTGCCACCTCTTTCGACATCATGTTCTCCTGCTGCGAAGCTGAATTTTGCAGCGTACTGAGATTTTTGACCAAATTTTGGAACGAAGGAGCAGGAGAACATGAAGCGAAAGGAGGTATGCTGAATTCCATCGCCAGAAACCTTTCGACAACTCTGCGACTCTGCGTTCAATAGTTCTGCGTCTTCGATTCTCTCTCCGAAGGCGCTAACTTTGTGCCACCTCTTTCGATATCATGTTCTCCTGCTGCGAAGCTGAATTTTGCAGCGTACTGAGATTTTTGACCAAATTTTGGAACGAAGCAGCAGGAGAACATGAAGCGAAAGGAGGTATGCTGAATTCCATCGCCAGAAATCTTTCGACAACTCTGCGACTCTGCGTTCCATAGTTCTGCGTCTTCGATTCTCTCTCCGAAGGCGCTAACTTTGTGCCACCTCTTTCGACATCATGTTCTCCTGCTGCGAAGCTGAATTTTGCAGCGTACTGAGATTTTTGACCAAATTTTGGAACGAAGGAGCAGGAGAACATGAAGCGAAAGGAGGTATGCTGAATTCCATCGCCAGAAACCTTTCGACAACTCTGCGACTCTGCGTTCAATAGTTCTGCGTCTTCGATTCTCTCTCCGAAGGCGCTAACTTTGTGCCACCTCTTTCGACATCATGTTCTCCTGCTGCGAAGCTGAATTTTGCAGCGTACTGAGATTTTTGACCAAATTTTGGAACGAAGGAGCAGGATAACATGAAGCGAAAGGAGGTATGCTGAATTCCATCGCCAGAAACCTTTCGACAACTCTGCGACTCTGCGTTCAATAGTTCTGCGTCTTCGATTCTCTCTCCGAAGGCGCTAACTTTGTGCCACCTCTATCGACATCATGTTCTCCTGCTCCGAAGTTCAATTTTACAGCGTACTGAGATTTTTGACCAAATTTTGGAACGAAGCAGCAGGAGAACATGAAGCGAAAGGAGGTATGCTGAATTCCATCGAAAGAAACCTTTCGACAACTCTGCGACTCTGCGTTCAATAGTTCTGCGTCTTCGATTCTCTCTCCGAAGGCGCTAACTTTGTGCCACCTCTTTCGACATCATGTTCTCCTGCTGCGAAGCTGAATTTTGCAGCGTACTGAGATTTTTGACCAAATTTTGGAACGAAGGAGCAGGAGAACATGAAGCGAAAGGAGGTATGCTGAATTCCATCGCCAGAAACCTTTCGACAACTCTGCGACTCTGCGTTCAATAGTTCTGCGTCTTCGATTCTCTCTCCGAAGGCGCTAACTTTGTGCCACCTCTTTCGACATCATGTTCTCCTGCTGCGAAGCTGAATTTTGCAGCGTACTGAGATTTTTGACCAAATTTTGGAACGAAGGAGCAGGATAACATGAAGCGAAAGGAGGTATGCTGAATTCCATCGCCAGAAACCTTTCGACAACTCTGCGACTCTGCGTTCAATAGTTCTGCGTCTTCGATTCTCTCTCCGAAGGCGCTAACTTTGTGCCACCTCTATCGACATCATGTTCTCCTGCTCCGAAGTTCAATTTTACAGCGTACTGAGATTTTTGACCAAATTTTGGAACGAAGCAGCAGGAGAACATGAAGCGAAAGGAGGTATGCTGAATTCCATCGAAAGAAACCTTTCGACAACTCTGCGACTCTGCGTTCAATAGTTCTGCGTCTTCGATTCTCTCTCCGAAGGCGCTAACTTTGTGCCACCTCTTTCGACATCATGTTCTCCTGCTGCGAAGCTGAATTTTGCAGCGTACTGAGATTTTTGACCAAATTTTGGAACGAAGGAGCAGGAGAACATGAAGCGAAAGGAGGTATGCTGAATTCCATCGCCAGAAACCTTTCGACAACTCTGCGACTCTGCGTTCAATAGTTCTGCGTCTTCGATTCTCTCTCCGAAGGCGCTAACTTTGTGCCACCTCTTTCGATATCATGTTCTCCTGCTGCGAAGCTGAATTTTGCAGCGTACTGAGATTTTTGACCAAATTTTGGAACGAAGGAGCAGGAGAACATGAAGCGAAAGGAGGTATGCTGAATTCCATCGCCAGAAACCTTTCGACAACTCTGCGACTCTGCGTTCAATAGTTCTGCGTCTTCGATTCTCTCTCCGAAGGCGCTAACTTTGTGCCACCTCTATCGACATCATGTTCTCCTGCTCCGAAGTTCAATTTTACAGCGTACTGAGATTTTTGACCAAATTTTGGAACGAAGCAGCAGGAGAACATGAAGCGAAAGGAGGTATGCTGAATTCCATCGCCAGAAACCTTTCGACAACTCTGCGACTCTGCGTTCAATAGTTCTGCGTCTTCGATTCTCTCTCCGAAGGCGCTAACTTTGTGCCACCTCTTTCGATATCATGTTCTCCTGCTGCGAAGCTGAATTTTGCAGCGTACTGAGATTTTTGACCAAATTTTGGAACGAAGCAGCAGGAGAACATGAAGCGAAAGGAGGTATGCTGAATTCCATCGCCAGAAACCTTTCGACAACTCTGCGACTCTGCGTTCAATAGTTCTGCGTCTTCGATTCTCTCTCCGAAGGCGCTAACTTTGTGCCACCTCTTTCGATATCATGTTCTCCTGCTGCGAAGCTGAATTTTGCAGCGTACTGAGATTTTTGACCAAATTTTGGAACGAAGCAGCAGGAGAACATGAAGCGAAAGGAGGTATGCTGAATTCCATCGCCAGAAACCTTTCGACAACTCTGCGCCTCTGCGTTCAATAGTTCTGCGTCTTCAATTCTCTCTCCGAAGGCGCTAACTTTGTGCCACCTCTTTCGATATCATGTTCTCCTGCTGCGAAGCTGAATTTTGCAGCGTACTGAGATTTTTGACCAAATTTTGGAACGAAGGAGCAGGAGAACATGAAGCGAAAGGAGGTATGCTGAATTCCATCGCCAGAAACCTTTCGACAACTCTGCGACTCTGCGTTCAATAGTTCTGCGTCTTCGATTCTCTCTCCGAAGGCGCTAACTTTGTGCCACCTCTTTCGATATCATGTTCTCCTGCTGCGAAGCTGAATTTTGCAGCGTACTGAGATTTTTGACCAAATTTTGGAACGAAGCAGCAGGAGAACATGAAGCGAAAGGAGGTATGCTGAATTCCATCGAAAGAAACCTTTCGACAACTCTGCGACTCTACGTTCCATAGTTCTGCGTCTTCAATTCTCTCTCCGAAGGCGCTAACTTTGTGCCACCTCTTTCGACATCATGTTCTCCTGCTGCGAAGCTGAATTTTGCAGCGTACTGAGATTTTTGACCAAATTTTGGAACGAAGGAGCAGGATAACATGAAGCGAAAGGAGGTATGCTGAATTCCATCGCCAGAAACCTTTCGACAACTCTGCGACTCTGCGTTCAATAGTTCTGCGTCTTCGATTCTCTCTCCGAAGGCGCTAACTTTGTGCCACCTCTATCGACATCATGTTCTCCTGCTCCGAAGTTCAATTTTACAGCGTACTGAGATTTTTGACCAAATTTTGGAACGAAGCAGCAGGAGAACATGAAGCGAAAGGAGGTATGCTGAATTCCATCGAAAGAAACCTTTCGACAACTCTGCGACTCTGCGTTCAATAGTTCTGCGTCTTCGATTCTCTCTCCGAAGGCGCTAACTTTGTGCCACCTCTTTCGACATCATGTTCTCCTGCTGCGAAGCTGAATTTTGCAGCGTACTGAGATTTTTGACCAAATTTTGGAACGAAGGAGCAGGAGAACATGAAGCGAAAGGAGGTATGCTGAATTCCATCGCCAGAAACCTTTCGACAACTCTGCGACTCTGCGTTCAATAGTTCTGCGTCTTCGATTCTCTCTCCGAAGGCGCTAACTTTGTGCCACCTCTTTCGATATCATGTTCTCCTGCTGCGAAGCTGAATTTTGCAGCGTACTGAGATTTTTGACCAAATTTTGGAACGAAGCAGCAGGAGAACATGAAGCGAAAGGAGGTATGCTGAATTCCATCGCCAGAAATCTTTCGACAACTCTGCGACTCTGCGTTCCATAGTTCTGCGTCTTCGATTCTCTCTCCGAAGGCGCTAACTTTGTGCCACCTCTTTCGACATCATGTTCTCCTGCTGCGAAGCTGAATTTTGCAGCGTACTGAGATTTTTGACCAAATTTTGGAACGAAGGAGCAGGAGAACATGAAGCGAAAGGAGGTATGCTGAATTCCATCGCCAGAAACCTTTCGACAACTCTGCGACTCTGCGTTCAATAGTTCTGCGTCTTCGATTCTCTCTCCGAAGGCGCTAACTTTGTGCCACCTCTTTCGATATCATGTTCTCCTGCTGCGAAGCTGAATTTTGCAGCGTACTGTGATTTTTGACCAAATTTTGGAACGACGGAGCAGGATAACATGAAGCGAAAGGAGGTATGCTGAATTCCATCGCCAGAAACCTTTCGACAACTCTGCGACTCTGCGTTCAATAGTTCTGCGTCTTCGATTCTCTCTCCGAAGGCGCTAACTTTGTGCCACCTCTATCGACATCATGTTCTCCTGCTCCGAAGTTCAATTTTACAGCGTACTGAGATTTTTGACCAAATTTTGGAACGAAGCAGCAGGAGAACATGAAGCGAAAGGAGGTATGCTGAATTCCATCGAAAGAAACCTTTCGACAACTCTGCGACTCTGCGTTCAATAGTTCTGCGTCTTCGATTCTCTCTCCGAAGGCGCTAACTTTGTGCCACCTCTTTCGACATCATGTTCTCCTGCTGCGAAGCTGAATTTTGCAGCGTACTGAGATTTTTGACCAAATTTTGGAACGAAGGAGCAGGAGAACATGAAGCGAAAGGAGGTATGCTGAATTCCATCGCCAGAAACCTTTCGACAACTCTGCGACTCTGCGTTCAATAGTTCTGCGTCTTCGATTCTCTCTCCGAAGGCGCTAACTTTGTGCCACCTCTTTCGACATCATGTTCTCCTGCTGCGAAGCTGAATTTTGCAGCGTACTGAGATTTTTGACCAAATTTTGGAACGAAGGAGCAGGATAACATGAAGCGAAAGGAGGTATGCTGAATTCCATCGCCAGAAACCTTTCGACAACTCTGCGACTCTGCGTTCAATAGTTCTGCGTCTTCGATTCTCTCTCCGAAGGCGCTAACTTTGTGCCACCTCTATCGACATCATGTTCTCCTGCTCCGAAGTTCAATTTTACAGCGTACTGAGATTTTTGACCAAATTTTGGAACGAAGCAGCAGGAGAACATGAAGCGAAAGGAGGTATGCTGAATTCCATCGAAAGAAACCTTTCGACAACTCTGCGACTCTGCGTTCAATAGTTCTGCGTCTTCGATTCTCTCTCCGAAGGCGCTAACTTTGTGCCACCTCTTTCGACATCATGTTCTCCTGCTGCGAAGCTGAATTTTGCAGCGTACTGAGATTTTTGACCAAATTTTGGAACGAAGGAGCAGGAGAACATGAAGCGAAAGGAGGTATGCTGAATTCCATCGCCAGAAACCTTTCGACAACTCTGCGACTCTGCGTTCAATAGTTCTGCGTCTTCGATTCTCTCTCCGAAGGCGCTAACTTTGTGCCACCTCTTTCGATATCATGTTCTCCTGCTGCGAAGCTGAATTTTGCAGCGTACTGAGATTTTTGACCAAATTTTGGAACGAAGCAGCAGGAGAACATGAAGCGAAAGGAGGTATGCTGAATTCCATCGCCAGAAACCTTTCGACAACTCTGCGCCTCTGCGTTCAATAGTTCTGCGTCTTCGATTCTCTCTCCGAAGGCGCTAACTTTGTGCCACCTCTTTCGATATCATGTTCTCCTGCTGCGAAGCTGAATTTTGCAGCGTACTGAGATTTTTGACCAAATTTTGGAACGAAGGAGCAGGAGAACATGAAGCGAAAGGAGGTATGCTGAATTCCATCGCCAGAAACCTTTCGACAACTCTGCGACTCTGCGTTCAATAGTTCTGCGTCTTCGATTCTCTCTCCGAAGGCGCTAACTTTGTGCCACCTCTATCGACATCATGTTCTCCTGCTCCGAAGTTCAATTTTACAGCGTACTGAGATTTTTGACCAAATTTTGGAACGAAGCAGCAGGAGAACATGAAGCGAAAGGAGGTATGCTGAATTCCATCGCCAGAAACCTTTCGACAACTCTGCGACTCTGCGTTCAATAGTTCTGCGTCTTCGATTCTCTCTCCGAAGGCGCTAACTTTGTGCCACCTCTTTCGATATCATGTTCTCCTGCTGCGAAGCTGAATTTTGCAGCGTACTGAGATTTTTGACCAAATTTTGGAACGAAGCAGCAGGAGAACATGAAGCGAAAGGAGGTATGCTGAATTCCATCGCCAGAAACCTTTCGACAACTCTGCGACTCTGCGTTCAATAGTTCTGCGTCTTCGATTCTCTCTCCGAAGGCGCTAACTTTGTGCCACCTCTTTCGATATCATGTTCTCCTGCTGCGAAGCTGAATTTTGCAGCGTACTGAGATTTTTGACCAAATTTTGGAACGAAGCAGCAGGAGAACATGAAGCGAAAGGAGGTATGCTGAATTCCATCGCCAGAAACCTTTCGACAACTCTGCGCCTCTGCGTTCAATAGTTCTGCGTCTTCAATTCTCTCTCCGAAGGCGCTAACTTTGTGCCACCTCTTTCGATATCATGTTCTCCTGCTGCGAAGCTGAATTTTGCAGCGTACTGAGATTTTTGACCAAATTTTGGAACGAAGGAGCAGGAGAACATGAAGCGAAAGGAGGTATGCTGAATTCCATCGCCAGAAACCTTTCGACAACTCTGCGACTCTGCGTTCAATAGTTCTGCGTCTTCGATTCTCTCTCCGAAGGCGCTAACTTTGTGCCACCTCTATCGACATCATGTTCTCCTGCTCCGAAGTTCAATTTTACAGCGTACTGAGATTTTTGACCAAATTTTGGAACGAAGCAGCAGGAGAACATGAAGCGAAAGGAGGTATGCTGAATTCCATCGAAAGAAACCTTTCGACAACTCTGCGACTCTGCGTTCAATAGTTCTGCGTCTTCGATTCTCTCTCCGAAGGCGCTAACTTTGTGCCACCTCTTTCGACATCATGTTCTCCTGCTGCGAAGCTGAATTTTGCAGCGTACTGAGATTTTTGACCAAATTTTGGAACGAAGGAGCAGGAGAACATGAAGCGAAAGGAGGTATGCTGAATTCCATCGCCAGAAACCTTTCGACAACTCTGCGACTCTGCGTTCAATAGTTCTGCGTCTTCGATTCTCTCTCCGAAGGCGCTAACTTTGTGCCACCTCTTTCGATATCATGTTCTCCTGCTGCGAAGCTGAATTTTGCAGCGTACTGAGATTTTTGACCAAATTTTGGAACGAAGCAGCAGGAGAACATGAAGCGAAAGGAGGTATGCTGAATTCCATCGCCAGAAATCTTTCGACAACTCTGCGACTCTGCGTTCCATAGTTCTGCGTCTTCGATTCTCTCTCCGAAGGCGCTAACTTTGTGCCACCTCTTTCGACATCATGTTCTCCTGCTGCGAAGCTGAATTTTGCAGCGTACTGAGATTTTTGACCAAATTTTGGAACGAAGGAGCAGGAGAACATGAAGCGAAAGGAGGTATGCTGAATTCCATCGCCAGAAACCTTTCGACAACTCTGCGACTCTGCGTTCAATAGTTCTGCGTCTTCGATTCTCTCTCCGAAGGCGCTAACTTTGTGCCACCTCTTTCGATATCATGTTCTCCTGCTGCGAAGCTGAATTTTGCAGCGTACTGTGATTTTTGACCAAATTTTGGAACGACGGAGCAGGATAACATGAAGCGAAAGGAGGTATGCTGAATTCCATCGCCAGAAACCTTTCGACAACTCTGCGACTCTGCGTTCAATAGTTCTGCGTCTTCGATTCTCTCTCCGAAGGCGCTAACTTTGTGCCACCTCTATCGACATCATGTTCTCCTGCTCCGAAGTTCAATTTTACAGCGTACTGAGATTTTTGACCAAATTTTGGAACGAAGCAGCAGGAGAACATGAAGCGAAAGGAGGTATGCTGAATTCCATCGAAAGAAACCTTTCGACAACTCTGCGACTCTGCGTTCAATAGTTCTGCGTCTTCGATTCTCTCTCCGAAGGCGCTAACTTTGTGCCACCTCTTTCGACATCATGTTCTCCTGCTGCGAAGCTGAATTTTGCAGCGTACTGAGATTTTTGACCAAATTTTGGAACGAAGGAGCAGGAGAACATGAAGCGAAAGGAGGTATGCTGAATTCCATCGCCAGAAACCTTTCGACAACTCTGCGACTCTGCGTTCAATAGTTCTGCGTCTTCGATTCTCTCTCCGAAGGCGCTAACTTTGTGCCACCTCTTTCGATATCATGTTCTCCTGCTCCGAAGTTCAATTTTACAGCGTACTGAGATTTTTGACCAAATTTTGGAACGAAGGAGCAGGAGAACATGAAGCGAAAGGAGGTATGCTGAATTCCATCGAAAGAAACCTTTCGACAACTCTGCGACTCTGCGTTCAATAGTTCTGCGTCTTCGATTCTCTCTCCGAAGGCGCTAACTTTGTGCCACCTCTTTCGACATCATGTTCTCCTGCTGCGAAGCTGAATTTTGCAGCGTACTGAGATTTTTGACCAAATTTTGGAACGAAGGAGCAGGATAACATGAAGCGAAAGGAGGTATGCTGAATTCCATCGCCAGAAACCTTTCGACAACTCTGCGACTCTGCGTTCAATAGTTCTGCGTCTTCGATTCTCTCTCCGAAGGCGCTAACTTTGTGCCACCTCTATCGACATCATGTTCTCCTGCTCCGAAGTTCAATTTTACAGCGTACTGAGATTTTTGACCAAATTTTGGAACGAAGCAGCAGGAGAACATGAAGCGAAAGGAGGTATGCTGAATTCCATCGAAAGAAACCTTTCGACAACTCTGCGACTCTGCGTTCAATAGTTCTGCGTCTTCGATTCTCTCTCCGAAGGCGCTAACTTTGTGCCACCTCTTTCGACATCATGTTCTCCTGCTGCGAAGCTGAATTTTGCAGCGTACTGAGATTTTTGACCAAATTTTGGAACGAAGGAGCAGGAGAACATGAAGCGAAAGGAGGTATGCTGAATTCCATCGCCAGAAACCTTTCGACAACTCTGCGACTCTGCGTTCAATAGTTCTGCGTCTTCGATTCTCTCTCCGAAGGCGCTAACTTTGTGCCACCTCTTTCGACATCATGTTCTCCTGCTGCGAAGCTGAATTTTGCAGCGTACTGAGATTTTTGACCAAATTTTGGAACGAAGGAGCAGGATAACATGAAGCGAAAGGAGGTATGCTGAATTCCATCGCCAGAAACCTTTCGACAACTCTGCGACTCTGCGTTCAATAGTTCTGCGTCTTCGATTCTCTCTCCGAAGGCGCTAACTTTGTGCCACCTCTATCGACATCATGTTCTCCTGCTCCGAAGTTCAATTTTACAGCGTACTGAGATTTTTGACCAAATTTTGGAACGAAGCAGCAGGAGAACATGAAGCGAAAGGAGGTATGCTGAATTCCATCGAAAGAAACCTTTCGACAACTCTGCGACTCTGCGTTCAATAGTTCTGCGTCTTCGATTCTCTCTCCGAAGGCGCTAACTTTGTGCCACCTCTTTCGACATCATGTTCTCCTGCTGCGAAGCTGAATTTTGCAGCGTACTGAGATTTTTGACCAAATTTTGGAACGAAGGAGCAGGAGAACATGAAGCGAAAGGAGGTATGCTGAATTCCATCGCCAGAAACCTTTCGACAACTCTGCGACTCTGCGTTCAATAGTTCTGCGTCTTCGATTCTCTCTCCGAAGGCGCTAACTTTGTGCCACCTCTTTCGATATCATGTTCTCCTGCTGCGAAGCTGAATTTTGCAGCGTACTGAGATTTTTGACCAAATTTTGGAACGAAGCAGCAGGAGAACATGAAGCGAAAGGAGGTATGCTGAATTCCATCGCCAGAAACCTTTCGACAACTCTGCGCCTCTGCGTTCAATAGTTCTGCGTCTTCGATTCTCTCTCCGAAGGCGCTAACTTTGTGCCACCTCTTTCGATATCATGTTCTCCTGCTGCGAAGCTGAATTTTGCAGCGTACTGAGATTTTTGACCAAATTTTGGAACGAAGGAGCAGGAGAACATGAAGCGAAAGGAGGTATGCTGAATTCCATCGCCAGAAACCTTTCGACAACTCTGCGACTCTGCGTTCAATAGTTCTGCGTCTTCGATTCTCTCTCCGAAGGCGCTAACTTTGTGCCACCTCTATCGACATCATGTTCTCCTGCTCCGAAGTTCAATTTTACAGCGTACTGAGATTTTTGACCAAATTTTGGAACGAAGGAGCAGGAGAACATGAAGCGAAAGGAGGTATGCTGAATTCCATCGCCAGAAATCTTTCGACAACTCTGCGACTCTACGTTCCATAGTTCTGCGTCTTCAATTCTCTCTCCGAAGGCGCTAACTTTGTGCCACCTCTTTCGACATCATGTTCTCCTGCTGCGAAGCTGAATTTTGCAGCGTACTGAGATTTTTGACCAAATTTTGGAACGAAGGAGCAGGAGAACATGAAGCGAAAGGAGGTATGCTGAATTCCATCGCCAGAAACCTTTCGACAACTCTGCGACTCTGCGTTCAATAGTTCTGCGTCTTCGATTCTCTCTCCGAAGGCGCTAACTTTGTGCCACCTCTTTCGACATCATGTTCTCCTGCTGCGAAGCTGAATTTTGCAGCGTACTGAGATTTTTGACCAAATTTTGGAACGAAGAAGCAGGAGAACATGAAGCGAAAGGAGGTATGCTGAATTCCATCGCCAGAAACCTTTCGACAACTCTGCGACTCTGCGTTCAATAGTTCTGCGTCTTCGATTCTCTCTCCGAAGGCGCTAACTTTGTGCCACCTCTTTCGATATCATGTTCTCCTGCTGCGAAGCTGAATTTTGCAGCGTACTGTGATTTTTGACCAAATTTTGGAACGACGGAGCAGGATAACATGAAGCGAAAGGAGGTATGCTGAATTCCATCGCCAGAAACCTTTCGACAACTCTGCGACTCTGCGTTCAATAGTTCTGCGTCTTCGATTCTCTCTCCGAAGGCGCTAACTTTGTGCCACCTCTATCGACATCATGTTCTCCTGCTCCGAAGTTCAATTTTACAGCGTACTGAGATTTTTGACCAAATTTTGGAACGAAGCAGCAGGAGAACATGAAGCGAAAGGAGGTATGCTGAATTCCATCGAAAGAAACCTTTCGACAACTCTGCGACTCTGCGTTCAATAGTTCTGCGTCTTCGATTCTCTCTCCGAAGGCGCTAACTTTGTGCCACCTCTTTCGACATCATGTTCTCCTGCTGCGAAGCTGAATTTTGCAGCGTACTGAGATTTTTGACCAAATTTTGGAACGAAGGAGCAGGAGAACATGAAGCGAAAGGAGGTATGCTGAATTCCATCGCCAGAAACCTTTCGACAACTCTGCGACTCTGCGTTCAATAGTTCTGCGTCTTCGATTCTCTCTCCGAAGGCGCTAACTTTGTGCCACCTCTTTCGATATCATGTTCTCCTGCTGCGAAGCTGAATTTTGCAGCGTACTGTGATTTTTGACCAAATTTTGGAACGACGGAGCAGGATAACATGAAGCGAAAGGAGGTATGCTGAATTCCATCGCCAGAAACCTTTCGACAACTCTGCGACTCTGCGTTCAATAGTTCTGCGTCTTCGATTCTCTCTCCGAAGGCGCTAACTTTGTGCCACCTCTATCGACATCATGTTCTCCTGCTCCGAAGTTCAATTTTACAGCGTACTGAGATTTTTGACCAAATTTTGGAACGAAGGAGCAGGAGAACATGAAGCGAAAGGAGGTATGCTGAATTCCATCGCCAGAAATCTTTCGACAACTCTGCGACTCTGCGTTCCATAGTTCTGCGTCTTCGATTCTCTCTCCGAAGGCGCTAACTTTGTGCCACCTCTTTCGACATCATGTTCTCCTGCTGCGAAGCTGAATTTTGCAGCGTACTGAGATTTTTGACCAAATTTTGGAACGAAGGAGCAGGAGAACATGAAGCGAAAGGAGGTATGCTGAATTCCATCGCCAGAAACCTTTCGACAACTCTGCGACTCTGCGTTCAATAGTTCTGCGTCTTCGATTCTCTCTCCGAAGGCGCTAACTTTGTGCCACCTCTTTCGATATCATGTTCTCCTGCTGCGAAGCTGAATTTTGCAGCGTACTGTGATTTTTGACCAAATTTTGGAACGACGGAGCAGGATAACATGAAGCGAAAGGAGGTATGCTGAATTCCATCGCCAGAAACCTTTCGACAACTCTGCGACTCTGCGTTCAATAGTTCTGCGTCTTCGATTCTCTCTCCGAAGGCGCTAACTTTGTGCCACCTCTATCGACATCATATTCTCCTGCTCCGAAGTTCAATTTTACAGCGTACTGAGATTTTTGACCAAATTTTGGAACGAAGCAGCAGGAGAACATGAAGCGAAAGGAGGTATGCTGAATTCCATCGCCAGAAACCTTTCGACAACTCTGCGACTCTGCGTTCAATAGTTCTGCGTCTTCGATTCTCTCTCCGAAGGCGCTAACTTTGTGCCACCTCTTTCGATATCATGTTCTCCTGCTGCGAAGCTGAATTTTGCAGCGTACTGAGATTTTTGACCAAATTTTGGAACGAAGGAGCAGGAGAACATGAAGCGAAAGGAGGTATGCTGAATTCCATCGCCAGAAATCTTTCGACAACTCTGCGACTCTACGTTCCATAGTTCTGCGTCTTCAATTCTCTCTCCGAAGGCGCTAACTTTGTGCCACCTCTTTCGACATCATGTTCTCCTGCTGCGAAGCTGAATTTTGCAGCGTACTGAGATTTTTGACCAAATTTTGGAACGAAGGAGCAGGAGAACATGAAGCGAAAGGAGGTATGCTGAATTCCATCGCCAGAAACCTTTCGACAACTCTGCGACTCTGCGTTCAATAGTTCTGCGTCTTCGATTCTCTCTCCGAAGGCGCTAACTTTGTGCCACCTCTTTCGACATCATGTTCTCCTGCTGCGAAGCTGAATTTTGCAGCGTACTGAGATTTTTGACCAAATTTTGGAACGAAGAAGCAGGAGAACATGAAGCGAAAGGAGGTATGCTGAATTCCATCGCCAGAAACCTTTCGACAACTCTGCGACTCTGCGTTCAATAGTTCTGCGTCTTCGATTCTCTCTCCGAAGGCGCTAACTTTGTGCCACCTCTTTCGATATCATGTTCTCCTGCTGCGAAGCTGAATTTTGCAGCGTACTGTGATTTTTGACCAAATTTTGGAACGACGGAGCAGGATAACATGAAGCGAAAGGAGGTATGCTGAATTCCATCGCCAGAAACCTTTCGACAACTCTGCGACTCTGCGTTCAATAGTTCTGCGTCTTCGATTCTCTCTCCGAAGGCGCTAACTTTGTGCCACCTCTATCGACATCATGTTCTCCTGCTCCGAAGTTCAATTTTACAGCGTACTGAGATTTTTGACCAAATTTTGGAACGAAGCAGCAGGAGAACATGAAGCGAAAGGAGGTATGCTGAATTCCATCGAAAGAAACCTTTCGACAACTCTGCGACTCTGCGTTCAATAGTTCTGCGTCTTCGATTCTCTCTCCGAAGGCGCTAACTTTGTGCCACCTCTTTCGACATCATGTTCTCCTGCTGCGAAGCTGAATTTTGCAGCGTACTGAGATTTTTGACCAAATTTTGGAACGAAGGAGCAGGAGAACATGAAGCGAAAGGAGGTATGCTGAATTCCATCGCCAGAAACCTTTCGACAACTCTGCGACTCTGCGTTCAATAGTTCTGCGTCTTCGATTCTCTCTCCGAAATCGCTAACTTTGTGCCACCTCTTTCGATATCATGTTCTCCTGCTGCGAAGCTGAATTTTGCAGCGTACTGAGATTTTTGACCAAATTTTGGAACGAAGGAGCAGGAGAACATGAAGCGAAAGGAGGTATGCTGAATTCCATCGCCAGAAATCTTTCGACAACTCTGCGACTCTGCGTTCCATAGTTCTGCGTCTTCGATTCTCTCTCCGAAGGCGCTAACTTTGTGCCACCTCTTTCGACATCATGTTCTCCTGCTGCGAAGCTGAATTTTGCAGCGTACTGAGATTTTTGACCAAATTTTGGAACGAAGGAGCAGGAGAACATGAAGCGAAAGGAGGTATGCTGAATTCCATCGCCAGAAACCTTTCGACAACTCTGCGACTCTGCGTTCAATAGTTCTGCGTCTTCGATTCTCTCTCCGAAATCGCTAACTTTGTGCCACCTCTTTCGATATCATGTTCTCCTGCTGCGAAGCTGAATTTTGCAGCGTACTGAGATTTTTGACCAAATTTTGGAACGAAGGAGCAGGAGAACATGAAGCGAAAGGAGGTATGCTGAATTCCATCGCCAGAAATCTTTCGACAACTCTGCGACTCTGCGTTCCATAGTTCTGCGTCTTCGATTCTCTCTCCGAAGGCGCTAACTTTGTGCCACCTCTTTCGACATCATGTTCTCCTGCTGCGAAGCTGAATTTTGCAGCGTACTGAGATTTTTGACCAAATTTTGGAACGAAGGAGCAGGAGAACATGAAGCGAAAGGAGGTATGCTGAATTCCATCGCCAGAAACCTTTCGACAACTCTGCGACTCTGCGTTCAATAGTTCTGCGTCTTCGATTCTCTCTCCGAAGGCGCTAACTTTGTGCCACCTCTTTCGATATCATGTTCTCCTGCTGCGAAGCTGAATTTTGCAGCGTACTGTGATTTTTGACCAAATTTTGGAACGACGGAGCAGGATAACATGAAGCGAAAGGAGGTATGCTGAATTCCATCGCCAGAAACCTTTCGACAACTCTGCGACTCTGCGTTCAATAGTTCTGCGTCTTCGATTCTCTCTCCGAAGGCGCTAACTTTGTGCCACCTCTATCGACATCATGTTCTCCTGCTCCGAAGTTCAATTTTACAGCGTACTGAGATTTTTGACCAAATTTTGGAACGAAGCAGCAGGAGAACATGAAGCGAAAGGAGGTATGCTGAATTCCATCGAAAGAAACCTTTCAACAACTCTGCGACTCTGCGTTCAATAGTTCTGCGTCTTCGATTCTCTCTCCGAAGGCGCTAACTTTGTGCCACCTCTTTCGACATCATGTTCTCCTGCTGCGAAGCTGAATTTTGCAGCGTACTGAGATTTTTGACCAAATTTTGGAACGAAGGAGCAGGAGAACATGAAGCGAAAGGAGGTATGCTGAATTCCATCGCCAGAAACCTTTCGACAACTCTGCGACTCTGCGTTCAATAGTTCTGCGTCTTCGATTCTCTCTCCGAAGGCGCTAACTTTGTGCCACCTCTTTCGACATCATGTTCTCCTGCTGCGAAGCTGAATTTTGCAGCGTACTGAGATTTTTGACCAAATTTTGGAACGAAGGAGCAGGAGAACATGAAGCGAAAGGAGGTATGCTGAATTCCATCGCCAGAAATCTTTCGACAACTCTGCGACTCTGCGTTCCATAGTTCTGCGTCTTCGATTCTCTCTCCGAAGGCGCTAACTTTGTGCCACCTCTTTCGACATCATGTTCTCCTGCTGCGAAGCTGAATTTTGCAGCGTACTGAGATTTTTGACCAAATTTTGGAACGAAGGAGCAGGAGAACATGAAGCGAAAGGAGGTATGCTGAATTCCATCGCCAGAAACCTTTCGACAACTCTGCGACTCTGCGTTCAATAGTTCTGCGTCTTCGATTCTCTCTCCGAAGGCGCTAACTTTGTGCCACCTCTTTCGATATCATGTTCTCCTGCTGCGAAGCTGAATTTTGCAGCGTACTGTGATTTTTGACCAAATTTTGGAACGAAGGAGCAGGAGAACATGAAGCGAAAGGAGGTATGCTGAATTCCATCGCCAGAAACCTTTCGACAACTCTGCGACTCTGCGTTCAATAGTTCTGCGTCTTCGATTCTCTCTCCGAAGGCGCTAACTTTGTGCCACCTCTTTCGACATCATGTTCTCCTGCTCCGAAGTTCAATTTTACAGCGTACTGAGATTTTTGACCAAATTTTGGAACGAAGCAGCAGGAGAACATGAAGCGAAAGGAGGTATCCTAAATTTCTGTTTCGAAGACATCACTTTAATGTAGCTACTGCGACTATTTGGATAGGAGTATGGATAGGAGTATGTATAAAAGGTATTTCTCAATAATAATAGTCTGGTTCAAGTTTTTCCCACTTTATTTGAATAAAGACTTTTACAGTGTTACAATAAAGTATAAAATATATAATTTTACTTTGTCAGTTATATAAAATTACTATTTTCTTGTGTTCATTGTCGAAATTTCCATCATTTGGCCCATAGAAAGTTCCTGTCACGGAGAAGTATGCCCAAGTTTCACCTGTAACCAGAAGAAAAATATTTTAAGTAACCTGACTTGTATATTATAGAAACTACGACGAATGTTATTTCATATGATGAGTATAATGAATTAAATTATCTTTCCAATTTTACGCCATTTAAATAGCGTCCAATTCCACTACCATATCAGTAACCCGATTGGGCTGCAATTTTGCAAATAGTTTTATTTTGCATAAAAATAACGTTTGCGAGAAGGATTTTTGGCGTCTCGAAATTTATTTTTTTACCATTTCAATGTCGTTTTTGACGGGTTTTCGGAAGTATAGCCGCAGTTTTTATACCACCGTTTCTATGGTCTAGTATTCCGTCAATTACAGTATTGTTTAACTTCTGAATTTTGGAAACACGAGATAATTGTATGACAATTGTTAAAGGTGAGAGATTAGAAAACCAATTATATATAATATTAATTTAGTGTAGAAATGTTAGAACAATACTGTAATTGACGGAATACTAGACCATAGAAACAGTGGCATAAAAACTGCTCTCAAGTCATTTTTACGTATATTTCAGGTTGAAATATTTTTAACATAAGGTTAAAACATTTGTAAATAAATATTGAACATTGTCATATAGTTACAAACCGAAAAAATACATAATTAATGTGAAAAAAATATGACCCTGTGGGACTTATTAGAAGTTCCGAGGCTCGAACCTACGTCCAAAAAGTTCGCAGCGGTTTAGCAGTCCGACACTTTACAGCTGCGCCATCAACGCCGTTGAAAAAATCTTACACATTTTAGACTGTAATGTCACAGCATGTTTAGTTCGTTTAATTCCTACGCTGTTTTACTGTATGTGAAGACATTGAAGATCGCATAAAAGATTTATTTCATAAAGTATGTACGAAAATTCCACCTATAAGTTACTCTGACACGGAAAAAACGCCGAAAAAATCGGTTTTTAATTTTTTTAATTGCGGCGCGCCAAATTGAAGGACTATGACGCGACGCTCCGTGGACAGACGGCCTAATACTTACGTAAAACATAACATTTTTTGTTTCTTTTTGTGCTTCATTTTATATTTTTGATTTAAGGGGGTAGACACGGGTAATGCAGCGCGCTGTATACCGACACAATCTGGCCCGAAACATGGGTCTGGGATATTACGTTGTTTGTCCTTATATGAGCAGCTTTTGGGCTGGGCAAGGTCTCATTCGAAAGACGAAGGTTCAGTGCAGCGCGCTCTGGTCATGGTTCGACGAGATTGTGTTGATATCTAATAATATGAGTGTTGAAAGTAGAGCAAAATTCGACAAAATACACCCGCAAGAATCCAAGTATTTTTAGGTCACTAAAAGAGTTTTGTGACTCAAACGATGACCAGAGCGCGCTGCACTGAACCTTCCTCTTTCGAATGAGACCTCGCCCAGCCCAAAATCTCCTCATATAAGGACAAACAACGTAATTTCCCAGACCCATATTTCGGGCCAGATTGTGTCGGTATGCAGCGCGCTGCATTACCCGTGTCACGTGGCGTGTTTACCTAATTAAGTATTTTTAGGTCACTAAAAGAGTTTTGTGACTGAAACGGTGAGCAGAGCGCTCCGCATTGAATCTCCCTCTTTCGAATGAGACCTCGCCCAGCCCAAAATCTGCTCATATAAGGACGAAAAACGAAAAATCACAAACCCATGTTTCAGGTTAGATTGTCGGTATTGCAGTACGGTGCATCGCCCGTGTCACGTGACGTGTCTACCCCCTTAAGCAATGTATAAAAAATATGCAACGAAGTAAGCAAACAAAATTATATTTAAATAACTAAACAAAGAAGCAATTTTGTTACGACTTTACCACATTTACGGAAAAAGGGCACATAAACCACTTGTTTAAAACTTATAAATAAAGACACATATCATTTTTAAATCATGACTTCTGTATTCAGAACACGGTAACTACATCCTTAAAAAATTGATTTAATTGCATTACTTTTTATTAAGTTATAGGTACTATAATGAAAACTTTGAAATCGATTTTCTTGAAATGGCATTTTGGCGTATGTGCCCTTTTTCCATCAAATGCCTCAATTATGAATGTACATTTTTCTTTGTTAAAGAAGTTACAGAAGAACTTCATTTAATTTTTTTTATGTAGAATTTAGTTCGTATATCTGAAAGATCGAAGAACCATAACGGGTAATTATCATTTTTCGTGATCTAAACGGATCTTAGGACAAGAATATAAAGTTTCATTGAAATCCATTTTGACGTTTAAACGTACAGTATTGTCTCCGTATTTGCTCGCTGCTCGGGACCGGTGGTGAGCATATATTCTGTACAGAGTCCTAATTCCGAGTGTTTGTTCGTCGCGCACGCAACCCGATGCATCTCGTTCTGGCCTTCGCTGGACAAGAGTGAGACAAAAGTGGTGGGAATAGCCACAAGCTTGTATCGCGTGCATAAAATCGAGCATATACGGAGACAATACTGTAATCGTGTTAACAAATACATGAGATATTTAAAAAAAAAAGCTCTTTTCTAAATGGTCAAAACGTGATCAGGAGGTCTTAAAACGTGATTTCCGTAACAAAAATTTTTCCAAATTTTTTTTCATTACAAAAGTATTATGCATATGTCAGAAAGTGAAAAGTGGATCTCGAGGCACTCGTGAAGTCGCGTACGACCGCGTGTCGCTTGGTTTCGAGAGCGAGAGAGAAAGACACACATTCGTTTTCTCTCTCGTCTTCCCGACGTTGTCCGAAGCGCCGAGCTCACGGACACGCAGCTCCGGCGTAGTGTGCATGCGTGGTGGGGGAAATTCTCGAGCGCTCCCGTCCTCATTCTGGCATCACTGACCGGAGGACTGAGCCGACTGTGACGACAAGTAGAAAATGTCAAATTGGGCAGCCACGCGGCCGAGCGTCTGGCTATACCCATCCGAATCTACTGCGGCTCTAGCGGAGTCAAAGCTTATTCTCGTGTGACAGTCCCCCAAATTTAGGATTTTTTTTAAAAAAACCAATGTTAATATTGCATTAAACTCTTTTGGGATATAAGGAGGCATCTTTGAACTCGTAGAATTTTTTTTTTCTATGTCGACACTTGTTATCATTTATTCATTATTATTGTGGAATTGGAACAGGTGTAGCACCTGTCACAATCATCTGATTGCAGAAAGAAGATAATTTTTGTAAAGTTAAATAATTTACGTTGAGACTGGACTTATAATTTTAATTTTACTTTTTAGTTATAATACTTCTTTCGCCGATATAAAGAATGATTTGAAAAATTTATCGCAGGAAAAACTTACTTTTGTTTTCAAACTCTATAACTCTTTCAATTTTTCATTTTTGTTCTTTAAATCTCAGCGTAAACTATCTAACTTGAAGAAACTTCTATTTTCTTTGCAATCAGATGACTGTAATAGGTACTATACATCCCGCAACAGAAGTTACATCGTCGAAGATGTGGACAAGATTCCACAGTAATTAATAAATTATAATAAGGCATTTAAAGATGTCTCCTTATATCCCAAAAGATTTTAATTAAATATAACCAGCAGTTTTTAGAATTAAAAATTCTTAAATATCAGTTAATTTGGGGGCTGTTAGATCAGAATCCCCCATAATTGTGGACGACCGATCGCGTGGCGTTGGTGTAAAAAGTTTCGAAAGGGGTCACGAGTGAAGAAGGGGCCAGCGATGAAGAATGAAGGGGACCGATGACCCGGGACGTTTCGCAAAGCGCAATAAGTCTTCTCTTAATTTCGCCGGTCGTCGATCGTGGCAGGGGCCAGCAATGATGGGCGTGAAACGCAGTAATTGCGCTTCGCCGTCGCTGATTTTGCATTAACGTCGCGGACGATTACCGCCACGGCTCAATAACTACTCCAAGCTCGGGCGGGGAAACTGTTTTATCGAATCGATGACGAGGGATGAGGCGGAGGGTGGATCGGACGAGGGTAAAAGGAGGAGGCGAGTCGATCGTGACGCGTCGACGTTGATTCATATTCAATCAACCGCTTATCGACCTCGGATCGATCCTCCGGCGATGTCGTTTCGCAACGAAGCTTTCAAATTTTCGAGCCAGCCGCCGAAGGCCAGACGAGCGATCTCCGCAGGCCGCTTTTCGGGAAATTAATCGGCGGGTATCGCAACGATGAAATGGATTCGCGACGGCGGTACACCGGCTGTTGATTAGTCATGGCATCCGTTGATTTTCAACCGTTCTCTTTTTCGCACCGCGGAACGCTTCTGCGGTTTTTCGCGTAGTTTCTGCAATCGATGCGCTCGAAACGATCGAGCGGCGCGATCTAGCTCGCGCCGATACGTGCTCGCGGATCGAAGGCGAGGAGTGGATGAAGTACCGTTATGATTGCACGAGACTCCAGCGTTCTACGTACTCTGTTCGCGCCAACACCGCCGTCCACTCTTATAATAATCGGTAGGACGAGATAAAAAGGCGCTAAAAGGAATGCGACCACGCAATACCTTCGCCGCCTTTGTTCCCTCGCCGGTGCAACTGAAATCCTGGGTAACAGTGTTCGTGTTTTATAGTTGATGGAGGGCCAAAGTGACTTTCGCCTTTCCCCCTTCTTACGCTATACATTGTCGACTCATCTTTAGCCATCGATCTCATTAACCGCTCCGCCTGCACGAGCTGGGCTGGACTCTCGGGTTTCGCAATTTTTCACCGATTCTCGACGCTCGTTTAACAAGCCCAGAGGAAGCGGAGGGCTCCAGCAGGCACCGCGATGTATCCGTTTCTTATAATTACGAGCGGGGCATGGCTATCGGGGCGGTGATCGCGCGCAGTCGCGCACCCTAATTATCGCGCCGGAGAAAGTGCGCTGGAACCGGTGCCACGAAAATAAACGGCATTGCGTAATTAATAATAATTCATTCATGAAATCGTAACGCATCTCGAAGTTGAATCTCATCTGGACGGCCGTAATAACAGGGTTCCGTTTGCGGGCTTCGCAAGGGCCCTTTACGGGGCGAATTGCAGCGTCTGCACGCTCCCAATCGTTCTTATCGCTCCGTCTGTTTGTAATTGCCGGTCGTTTCCGCGTTATTATGATCTTCCTCTCGAAACAATAATTTCACTGGTCCCTTCTTTCATGCAAATTATTCTCGTCCATAGGCGACCTTCTCTACTATAATCAACGTAATTGAAGTATAATACAACGGCCATCTGATACTCAGTTTCTTTCACGGAGTCATTACGCTACTCCGACAGCAAAAATGTCAATTTCGCGGTTGTCAAGGGTCCTTTAAACGTAACTTTCCTCGACGCGAAGACAGCGACTCAATCAATTTCCAAGCAGAGTGTAAACAGCGATTAATTAGCGTGCGATGGCATTATGCGCGTGTATCACGCCCGACGTCACGAAACGGCAACGTCCGCCTCCTTCCATCTTCCGCGCGGCGAAACCGCACTCTCCCGCTGCCTTTGTACGTAAGAATGTCGCTTAAAGTGTGTACGCCTAGACCGGTCGCGCGACTAATATGGGAGTGCGCGCCGGGCTGAAGCCTCAACTGGATCACCGATCCAGCCTGCCGATCGAATCGCTTCCCTTGCCGTTCAGCTCCGTCCACAACGGCCGATATCTCGCTCGCGTAAATGAAATTAACGATATCCACAAAAAGGCACTATTCCGGATTCTACTTCGCATTGAGATGATTAAGATTCCAATGGGGGTTCATTGACGAGCCTTGAACGATGAAATCGAGACGAATCTGGGTAAAGGTGGCATTGTGGAGATGGCTTAGGGACGCTCCTCTTGAGTACCGAGAGCAGCGAGAAGATGGAGGGATCATAAGGTGATCGAGGAAGTCACCGATCTATGGCACGGGTCTGACGACTTCGTGAGCTTCCGCGGCCAGGCAGCCGGCTTCGTATTTCGCCACGAGCTTGCGAAATCTCGGTCGCAGGCCAACCTATTTTTTACTCTCCGTTTTTCCTCTCGCGTATCGTCGCCAGACAAAATTATCGCCGTCCCCGAAAAGATCGTTTACTCATAATTCTCGCTGCTCTTAAATTATATCATTAGGGAGAGATTGTTGGTAGGCCGGTCCCCGAGAAAAATACTACCGTGTCGTTCGCACCTTCGAAGCCCGGCTCTCTTCACGGCCATTATTTATGGAACGCCATCGAGGGATACGCGTGAAGCATTTTCAATACTGGCCAAAGGAATATTTACGAGCGAAGACACTCGGGACCCGAATGAAAAATAAAGTTGAAGCGGTTGCGAGGCCACTTGATCGGCGATTTATCGTGTCCTCTCGAAGCAGACGTTGGGACCACCTACCGGAATTCTCGATAGCAGCCTCCCCCGATCACTTTGCGCCTCGAAATCTCCTTAATCGGCCCGTTACGTCTGTCTTTATTGCCAGACTTCGCGCGGCGGGGACCACCCGGGCGACTTTTCTGGCCGATTTCCCGACCGTAGCCGGAGGACTGATGAATCTACAGCGTGGCGAGGAAGAGAGGCCCGAATCAGTGCCGGGCAATAAAGAAAAGGTCAGAACGGTCGTAAAGTTAGGGAGATAATAAAACGGGCGTAATGATGACCGTAACGTGTGCGGTGTAATTCGTGGCGAGCGATCGACGAACGAGAACGAGAAGCAATTGCGCTGTTGAGTATTTCAGCGCGTGGTCCATCGGGAGCGATTCCTTTCCTGGTACAGATTCTCGTGGGCTTCTCGTCACGAGGATCGCTGGGTCGTTCGGGATCCAGGGAAAATCACTGGAAATTGAGGGAGCTATCCACGAGATGCTCGCCGCGCAATAAAGTCGTAGAGATTCTCCAGAGGTGTGAATGCATTTATGGACTTGCGGTATTCTACAGTTCAAACGTTTATACAGCCACGTTGCGCGAAGCTCGGGTGGGTTTATTTTATGCCTAGCACAATATACCCGAGGTACATACGTAGAGTAGGTAAAATCCAATTAAATGGTACTAATTGAGCCGGTTAACCACTTAGACGCTGCTGCCTGCATTCCTCGTTTGTTTCCACCTCGTCGCCAAGGGATTACGTCCCCGGTCTTCCATTCCTTCCCCTCCTCGGATGTTGGTGGTAACACAGTTGCCCGTGGTACAGCCTCGCCGTGTTGCAACCGCGGTCCGCTCTTGGGCAGAAGGAAGAGGAACACGGCCGAGTCTCAGCGTTCTTCATGGGCTGGGCTTCTTTTTCTCAGAGAAATTACAGGAGCGTCTGGAGGATGGAAAAGGAAGGTAGACGCAATTATCTAATGTCATGGAATGCGAGACCTTCGCGCCGCGGCTTCTAAGAACGTATCTTCTCCAGCCTGGACGATTGGTCCACGTACAGTTCAGGAAGCGTCGAAAGGTTTCGTAGAAAGTGGCCTATTTAAGGTGACTGTTAGATGTGGGAGAGATTGACCTTTCCGGTATCGTTTTATCTATCGAAAACTTCCATCAGGGCTAGGGTATTTTTAATAATAATGCGAAGGTGTTTCGAGAAGAGGATTTATCCCTTTTGCTTCTGTACTTTTAACCACCCTTCCACCTTGCGATCGGCGAGAAGCGCGTACCGGTAAGAAGCATCGGTTCTATCTTCGAGACATTCATCTCGGCGGTCGCTGAAAATGGTTGCGCAACGCTTCCGCGTGGCCGCGCAACCGGAAGCGAATCAATCTCCTGCAACCCCGTAAAAAATCCAGATATCGATCGAAGGCTGGAAAAGCATCGAAAGCGTATGCTCGCGCGTACGCAAAACCGCAGCGGGATCGTGGGTTCCGGGCTGGCGTGTGTTTGGAGAGCTGCGCCATGCCCGGAAGCGCTCTGCTCTCCATCGAGCGCGCACGCGTCTTCCTGTCGGCGGGCGCGTGAACGATTCGACGCACCGAAAAAGAGAATAGAACGAGCGCGGCAAAAAGCGGCCTAGCGAAAGGGGGAGAAGCGGCGAACGGAGGCGATGCGACGGAAATAAAAAAAGGAGAAAGTAATGGAGCGAGCACGTTCGCAGCGGCTCTCCTGATGGACCGTGGGATGCTCGAGATGGCTCGAGACTGGTTGCCTTTTGCCTTCGAATTCGAGTTCTTACCGACCTCGTAATTTTCAAGAAATTGCTTCAAAGTTTCCTCGAATTATGTATAATGAATAGTTTCGATGCTGGGGCTTATTAATCCCAAGTTTCCGGTTAATTACATGGATCCCAGGTAGCAAGAATCTCCGTTGCAATTTGATCTAGCTGAGCAAAGGAACGGGACCACTGCGAAATTCCGCGAGATAAATCACGTCCCCCGTCGAATCTCGCGGCGTTCCACGAGGCTACCGGAAGCTGTACGCTCGCGTCAGGCACGTTCCTCGCGCGGGCAGGGCGGGGAGGCCGCGATAACGCAACGCGACGTTCCATCGAAAAGGGAAACGGCCGTGCGCTCGCGGAGACACTGGACGAAACGACGCGACGCTGCCTGGTGGAGGTGGTGAACGGTGGTGAAAGAGGAGGAACAGGAGGAGGAAGGCTGAGAGGATCGGGGAGGATGGAGGGGGAGAAGGAAGAGGAGGTGAACGTTGAGAAACCGAGGCGTAATCCGAGGCGTAGATGCATCGATAGCGGCGAACAGCCAGCGAACCCGACTACCACCAACTTCCAGGAGCGTTCTCTCCTCGAGCCTAGGTGCACGCTGCACGCTGCACGCACACGTCCCAGAGATTCTACCACCTTCACCACCTCCACCTTCTCCTACTTTTCTTCCTCGAGCGCGAGCTCGAACGCGAACGCGCCCAGAGAATGCGAGCGGACGTGTGTATGGGCGGTCTGGCCGCTCGACGCTTGCCCGGCGTCTTCAAAAATGTGGGGAGTGGACGTCGCGGCGCGACTCCAGCAGCTCGCGATTAGTTTCAACTTTCGCGCGAGAAAGGCCTCTGTTGGTCAAGGTTGCGCGCCTAATATTCCATCTCACCCCCCAGGGAGCTGGTGGAAAATCGTTGGTACCATTTTCTGCTCCATAAAGTCGCTTCCATCAGCCATAAACCTGTACCTCCGGCAATCTTCTCAATTCTCGACTCTGCGTCACGGACTTTCCGTCATCTAATAACCAGCGGATCGCGTTTCGCTTTGATCGTGGTCCAGCTAACGAGAAACGATCGGCGAGGCGAACGGCAACGATTCGCCGTTGCTCGGAAAACCGGCGCACCGTTCACCGAGATAGCTGATAGCGCGATGATAAGACCGGCCTCGGGTAGGCGGGGTCGAGATGAGAACCACTGCTCGGGGAGCGGACTCTTGGAGCACTTTATCTCCGGGATGTGGGTCGCGACTGCTGCCCGCCACGCGAGCACACCGCAAACACCAACACCATCTTAAGGCTCGTCCACACCTGGCTGCACGTGCGATCTAACAGCCAAATGGCTCGGACCGTTCTGAATACGGTTCTTGGACGTCGCCTGCGAGTTATCTCCTCCTTCTACTTGCTCTTGTTCGTCGTTTCGATCGTCTTATTGGCTTTGCTCTCGTTCCTCGGCTTCCTCCTTGCCCTCCCACCTCCTCGCCGCAGAGGCTCGTCGCTCGGAGGGATTTTCGCGAACGGCGAGCTCCGCTTTTCACTTTCCATCCTCGAAACGAGAGTACCGGTCGATGCGTCCAGAGCCCACAGCACGTTCGCGGAAAATACGCCACTTCCTCTGTCCAGCTGTTCGCGGAACGATTCGCCAACTACTTCCGAGTGCGCTCGAGTAACTAACTCCACGATCTGGATTCGAATGGCGTGCTCGCGGCTTCCACAGCTTAGTCCAGTTTGCTTCTCGCTAAGACCGTGCCAATTTCTGTGGAAATTACATCGCGGTGTCCAGGGGAAAGAGCTCGACGCACGAGAATCGCATCCCAATTTCGACAGGGCGCGTATTAATTACAATATCGCCGCAAACCGGCTTGAAGCTTTGTAATGAACCGCTACCTCGTGTCATCGTTGTCACGCACCTGTCACGCGAAATGCCAATTAACGTAATAACTCCATCCGCACGCCTGAAATCGGCCGTTCGGTGGCAATATGTCGTCGAGCGTTCCTTCCAGCGCGCTGCACGCGAGCGCTACTGTAACTGCTACGTTTTAGTCGTTTAATAGCTGGAACGAGTGGCTGTTCACACGATAGTTCTCTAAACGATCGCCTTGACGTACCATCATCCGCGATGCCTTCGAGTATCGCGCGCCACCCCGTTCCCCGCGAGTTTCTCTCGGACATTGGCTGGAGATCGAGCCGATCGGGCGACAGAGAAGCACTATTGAAGTAACTTGGTTGCTTCATAGAGTAATTGGGGCGTAAACAGCGTTGGCTCGAAGCTAGACTCTCGATTTCATCGCTGGAATCGCGATCGATTTTGCGAGGCGTCTCCTAGTCACGTCGTGTCGCGCCGTTCAGAGGCCTCTCTCCAGGAACGCTCTAATCCACCGCCGATGAAAATAAATGATCGGAACCGGAGAGTATCGGGGTCTTTTTGTTACTCGTCGGCAGCTTCACTTTCGATATTACTTTCGAGGCCGGCGACGTATCCAGTATCACTCGATCCTTCCACGGTCAAACGAGAGAGTCTCTTCGCTTTCATCGCGCGGACGCTGCCCGAGGAAGAAACTAGATCGACCAGACGATCACCATTTTTCCGTTCGTCCAGTGACCACCTGCACCATTCGCCAACGTAAAATGAATCCTTCCACATCCGCCCACGTCATATTTGAGAATTCAATGTAGGTATTTGATAGAGGAGAGTCGTTGAGTACCGACCGCACTAGGTTTTTTGGTTATATCTTGGGGTAGCGTCGATAAAAAACAGAAATTTAAAAACTTATTTGTAGTATAGATGGAACTTAATAAGAGGAGGGAAATTATTTTTGTGAAATTTAATAATAAGAATTGATAATTCGAATAAATAAAAAAGTTGTAATCTCTAGGAAACGGAAAATTGTCGTCCAGTATCGACCATCTATTAAATTAGTACATTTTTAGGTCTAAATGATTAACAGTATTAATAAAAAGACATTTAATTAGTACAATATAAGATTTGCTCAAATGTTATTTGTATAAACTCGCAAGTAAAATAATTAATATTCTCCTGATCTGTGCATTAGATGTGTCCCCAACCGTCACATTCGGTACACTGCACCCAATCTTTGTGAAGTGATTCCTTGCAAACAGAGATGGGCAAAATTTTTATTTAAATACAATTTTGAATAACGAATAAAAAAATTAACTTTATTCGTCGAATAAATTCTCATCGAATAAAAAAATTTTAACTTTTATTTGATCCTTATTTACATAAATTTTTATTTAGTTAATGCCCAACTCTGCTTGCAAATAACACACTGGGTAACTTCTTCCTTAAATCCTAGCTTCCTGTTTGTTAGGTATTTTTCTACGGGAAAAGGTAGAAGTAAGGCTAAATGAAGATCTAATAAATTAATTTGAGTTGCTGACAGATTGAAGTTTCAAATAAGAAAAATTTGGTCTCTACTAGTTGACAGAGTCTGTTGGTCGATACTGCACGACTCTCTCCTACATCGTGGTGATTTCTCACCCCTATGGCCTGTATGCTATGAATACGCCGATTACTGCTCACCGCCCTGGAACTCGGCTAAAGGAACGGGTGGCGGTGGCATTCGCGTGATTATTAGCCGAGTTGCAGTTGGTTTCGAAGGCAAACGCTGCCGTGTCGCTTACGTAAACGGGCCAGCAGACCGATAACGTCGTTGGAGTCGACGTCTTCGAGATCGATCCGGTCCCCTTTCGGTCCTGCCCCTCGGAAGCCGGGAGGGAAAGAGAAAGAGAGGGTGGAGAGGGTGGAGGAGGCCGGAGGGAGGAACGTGTAATGACATTTAAGTGGGCACCGTTGCGACGTTATCTTCGCCGAGGCGGTAGAGTAAGCTTCTCTCTTTCCCCGGCCGGGCTCTAAAACGCGGAGTAAGCGGCCGAATGGCTAGCCGAGCCGATTCTAAAGGCCTGCAAATAAAAAACGGCACACGCCTCGCGGTGGCACGAACGCCGACCGTGGATATTTTCCGTGGCGAAGCACGGCGGGCACGGCGAGCGTGCAAAGTCGAGCGAGTAGAGCGGATCGCGCTGCTGCGCGCCCGAGCCTTGTCGAGGCTTTCTCTGGACCACCCCGCCCACAATCTGTATAACGTATACCGTATACCATATACCGTACACCGTGTACCGTATACGCGTCTCGATAGAGATGGGATGGAACCGATCTACGGACCCTGGATCGCGCGCCTCGCGATCCTCGCGTTTCCACGCGCTTAGACACGCTGGGGTCTTAATTTAAAAACAGAGTCCTTCGCGTTCCTTTAAGTGGAAAGAGAGCGGATCGTTATTTCGGCGGCAGCGAATGAAAATTTCTAAACTCTCTTGGCACTCGGGGCGAGCTTACTCCCATCTCTAGCAGGCCGTCGATCCTCGACTCTCGATCACTCGATCTTCGTGTCCACTCGCCGTTAGAGTCGCGCGCTGCCGATGGACAATTAAATAGATTGGCTCCGCGTTGTCCAGCCTGACATTTCGATAATATTGCGAACAGGCTATCGGACGAGTATCGCGAACCAGCTCTGTACCGGAAATTCTGGAAAACAGGATTTTTCACGTACGAGACTCTAGCGAACAGGTTGGGTGGCTTTACAATTGTGGGCTACTGGACTTTTCGTAAGTAAGTCGCTGTCAATTCGTCTCACGTATTCTATCGTCGCGGTGCAGATGATTTGGGAAATATTTGGAACGGTGTTTGCTAACGCGCAGCTTCGAAAGGGATTTGCTCGCAAATATTGCGCTCTTGGCAATTTCGCAGCCCCTGCGGAAAGTCTGAGCTCGCGATTGGCACCAGGATATATCTCGGATAAAAACTTTGTTCCCGTTGCCTATATAGGGGAGACCGAGGTTGGTTGTTTCAAGGGGTAGGTTGACTAATTGTTAGTTACTTTGCACCCACATATGCTCTACTGCGGAAATATTCACTGCAGAAAGAAGTCACTTCTACTATGCCATGCATTTTTGTCCGACCCCGCGATGGCACGTTTTTAACAGTTACCTATGTCTTTTTCAAGAAGCGGAAGCGTATATTTTTACAAAACTTTTTGCGCTTAAAAGTGCAACATTTAAAGAACATTTGGGAATTTTTTCGTAAAAAAATATTTACGTTTATAGTAAGTTAACAACCGACATCCAAGAAGCATTTTTAAAAATTTGGTTTTGCGGTAAACACGGCCATTCGGAACATGGCCGTTCGGAACATCTACTCGCGAATGCTACTCGAATGCATTCTTCCCGTCAGCATCCCCATCCATAGCCCATGAAAATCGAGATTCCCTGGTTGATCGCTGCACGCGTTCAACGCTTAATATTGCGTAGGTATATACTTTTGGGAGAGAGAGTTGTTCCAGACGGGGAACGGAGATAAAGACGCAGACACCTACGTTTTGGTGGAAAAGGCTGGCACGATCGTCCATCGGAACTTTCGATCTTCACGAGCTGCGCGAAGGCGACCGAGCCCAGCGCTACGGGACGAAAACTAGATCACTTCGGGATGTGGTCTCTGGCGTCGACCACGCCAGAACGGTGGCGATACGGTAGAAAGAGAGAAAGGAATCGGCGTTATTGGTGTCGTTCACACCGGCGACGTGCCTTCGCGTCCACGAAGTCGTTTCCTTTAAAACCGCGGAAGCTTACGAGATGTCGATAGAGTTCTAAAGTTCACAAACCGATCCCCCGATCGATGTATCGTAATGCGTAATCGCTTAACGAAACGACGAATGTCTCGATGAATTATTTCAAGCTATGGTCAACAAATATTCAATCGGAAATCGGCTGGGTTAACGAAGCAGGAGTTAAGAGGCGCGCATAACACGTGCGCGGTCTCGACAATCAATTAACCGTTGGATTTCACCGATCGCGAAAACGACGTTGGAGAAAAAGAAAAAGCGAACCGGATGAAAGCTAAACGGCGAGTCGATGGCCTGCGCTTCCGCGGACAGTCGCTAGCGAGGAACAGCCGTCACGATTGAGAATAAAAAAAATCCCCCCGGGAGAAAAGCTGAAGATTCCTTCGCTGGCGATCGCACCCCAAGGAATATCCCACAATTTCAACACCTCGGGAACCCTCCGTTCCCTCGTGAGATTGCCTTAACGGGATCCTCGAAAGGGGCACGTACCTATACACACAATCCACGCGGTCCATCTTCTTCGAAGGGAACAGTAATTACAGTGGAACGTGGTCAAGACAATCGGTAGGAAGAGGAAGAAGGAAGGAAGAGGGGCGAGGGGACGGGCTGATCTGACAGACAGACACCACCGTTAACCAGAACAGACGCTCGCAGCTTCGGGCGAAAAGAGGAGCAAGGGGCAGGCCGAGAGGGAGCAAGCGAGATCGAGTGAAAGTAACGCTCGGCCACGCGCCCTGCCCGCGCGTAACGCGGCTTTTCTGCCGCGGCTTGAAACCCGTGCACACGTGCACGCACGTGGACACTCCGTCTGCTTCAAAGCTTCTCCGCGAGTCTCCGACCCTAGTCACCAAAGGCTGCTAAGGATTTCTGTTAGGAGTTGGCAGTTAGAGAAAGTCTCTGCCGGTGAAATTTCGGCAGATGGAGCGAGGTATCGCCCTCGACGATCCAGCAAACACGAAGGATAGGAGAGCAGCGATTTCGCGTGAAAGCGAGCTCCTCGCGGAACAGGTGAATTAAATAAGAAGGCATTTCACGCGTGCGCGCATATAGAAGCTGCCGTATCATAATGCAATTTAGCTATATTGATAAGAAACGGGATGGCGATATTAAGAAGCCACGCAAACTGGTTTCGCGGCCTTCCTGCACGGTGGTCTGTGCATCGAGCCGATCGCAGAACTTTCTAGCTTCATCTGCCATTCGCTTGTGATACTGCACGGTTAATTAGATCGAACGACTGCCATTTCCTCAGAGACGGCTGAGTATGTGAAGTTAAATCGGTACTTCGTAAGCTCCGCGTCGTTCGAAGCACTGCCGATTCGGGTGGATAGAAGATATCGCGATGAGCAAACGGCGAGTGAATCGCAGAAACCGGAGCAGAAAACCTCTTCGTACGAGCACCTGAACTTCTCGATGGAAGTTCATTGGCATGTTTCACTTGTAAGTGGACTCGAAGCTTCTCAATCAGACATGGATTCTCCCCGACCAATGACGCGGAAGATTCTCCATCATTGAGGCACAAAGCAGCGCGCACAATCGGCCGGATTAAGATGTTCCGCGGCAACAGTTTAACGATCCATTCATAAAGTCCGGCGGGCACGTAGGACGCGTAAACCGAGTGGCAGGGTCGATTTCGACTCGCTCCCATTAATTATCGCTCCGCGAACTAATGGCTTCTTCGCCTCGAATCGATCGGGGCCATTAGAAGGCGACCGACTCATCGGGTTAATGGCCACGATCATAGAGATATCCGAGCCATTAGGATCGTTATGGCAACGTGTAATTAATAGAAGCAATCCTACGGGCCGATCGAGGTAAAAAAAAAGGACACCGCGAATTAACTGCCCAGTATCTTTGTTAGCCGGCAACGCCGTTGTTTGGCGTTATTATTTTAACGCGAGCAAAAACGGGCAGCGTCACGCCCGTGGACGAGCACTACTCTCGCAACCGTTTAATTACAGATTATGTTCATATAATTACGAAATCCCAGCGCAATCCCGCGGCAATAATTGACCACGGTTTCGAACGTGTCCGAACTGGATCGTTCCGTTGCGCAAAATAACGGAGATAACTGTCGGAAAGGAACGTGTAATGATCCTTCGCCGGGGAGAGATTTCTACGGCAGATTTCGAGAGGGCTTCCGGCGGCTTTGACGCTCAATAATAATCACTTTGCCCATTCGTGTAACTGTAATCCAAGCCAGCCAATCAACGATTACGTAAAATGACGAATGGGGAATTCGATTATTCTTATACCCGCAACGATCGGGTGGTCTTCGCTATCTGGTGTCTGAAATTTTTTGACTCGTACTACTTGGAACGTACAGAACTCGCGCACCTTTCGGTAACTGGTTGCGTAATCATTCGAACCGCTGCTAATCACTGATCGTACGGAAATTGTACGACAGGGAACGGGACTTGTAAGGTGATAGGGTTGAATACCGGAAGTGGAGCCGTGTCCGCTTCATCCGTCGACCAATTTTTACAGCAGAGTGACGAGTTCCTCCTACGACTCCCTCGCTCATTCTCTTTCTCTTTCTCTTTCTCGCCTCGTTTCTTCTCACCTGGATCCTTGCTACGAAAGCAGCGCATACCAGCGCTCATTCCTAGAATCCTTTGGAAATACCGGAGCGTACCGACAATGTCGGAGGAGCGCGCGAACCGCGTTAATCGGAGGCGCGGTGTGTGAATTTCATAACGTCGGATGGCGAGCATTCTCCTCGGCTTTTGCATACGCCGCGAGCGCACGCGTGCTTTTTCTTTTCCGTGTTAATCCCCCGTAGGACTGTAAGGCCCCGCTGCTGGCAAAGACAGTTAATTCGACAAGAGAAGGGGAGTTCCTTGGATCGCGGCGAACGCGCGGCCGAGGCACGTGCCCCGTTGCTGCGAGCAGCAAGTAGATACGGCTCGTCTTTGTCAGACGCGCCGCTGCTCCCGCGGACTCTCCACTAATTCCGGGCTTACGATTGTACTCGTTTCTCTTCAGCACTAATTTCGGGATTAGCGGGTTGTAAGTCTGCATTAATAGGATTACCACAACTGCGGTGTAGTATATTAACCGAGGGTTGACGCCGCGTATGCTAATAGCGATCCAGGGATCGTAGAGACGCAGTGTTAGCATAAGTTCGGCGTCCCGTAACTCCGCGATTGGTATAGCCTACGTTTAATGGGACTCGGGGCTAGTATAATCCGAAAGCAGCATAATCCAAAGATAATACAAGCTAGAATCGGTGAGCCTCGGTCTAGCATGACCTAGGACTAGCATAACCAGGAAGCAACAAAGTCCAGCCACGGCGTTATCTGCGCATAACTTACCCCCAGCGTCACTTGCGATTAACATATCCGAGTAGTGCTATAATCTACTCGCAGCACGACCCAGGGTACTTGCAGCACCTAGCGTGACCTAAGATCGATACAGCCAGGGATTAGTATAACCCAATGGCGTCCAGTAGAGTACACAGGACAGCTACGGAGCTGGCTGCGAGTCGTGCGCTGCGTTCCTACGATTGGATGAGCTTGCACCGTGAGAGATGATTCGATTATAAATCGATTTTTCAAAAGACCCAGGTGGAGGGAGCCGGGGACGATAAACGAAAGGGCGAGGGACGCATGGAATGGCGGCACGTGCGAGGCACATCCGATGCAGCGGCCACTGCCGGCAAGTTTCGTCGCCTTCGTCAGAAGTGATAGTGACACGGAGCACGAGTTGCTGGCCGATGGTGGGGTGCCCGGTCGGCGTTATAAATTAAAACGATTCAAAAGGCGAACGGCTGGTGGCCAGTGGCGGAGCACCGGCCGATTTCGCCCCCGAGGCACTCGCGCCGTTCTACACGCCCCTGCATTACGAAATCTTCATTGTCTATTTTCGAGTCCCTCTGCGGGCTGACGCCTAGCTGATCGCGCTGCTAAACGGTTGCCTCATATGCCCCACAGTTACTCGCGTTTCTATAAGTACACCTAATCGGATCTCCTTATTTTTATCGACGGCACGCCGAGAGCACTACTTTTCTCCTAAACTACCCCGAGTTGGAAGTCTCAGAATTACCTTTCCTCGAGCTCGAGGAATTCTCCCCCCAGTTCTAAACAAGCGATCTGGGATTTCAACTAATGCCGAGGTTTGGCTGAAAAATCCTGGCACGCGGGCGTCCAACACATGCTGTCCAGTCGAGACGGAAGCCGTAAGTCGATCTTCCTCGAGATCCTATCGGCTTGCCACCCACGTGACGATTTGGAAGGTGGAACGGGAGGATTGCAGTTCCTCCTCTCGCTTCTCTATTACCAGCGGCGGACATTACGATCGGTGTCCGCAGCATCCGATACCGAAGCGATCGGGACGCTGGCCGCCTGCCTACACGATCTCGCGGTGCCCGCTGCACCTAGTGCTGAACGGTGGGCTGGCCATTTTTTCCCTCGACCACTCGAGATTATCGCCCGGTCCGGGACAACTGGCGAGCTCGATTCCTTCGTTTCTGACTCACTGCTCCGCCCTCGGTGCTCTCTGCGTAGACGGGGCTCGTGACGGAACCAGAATCCAGCCAGCAAAGAAGCCTTCCGTACCGTTAACCGTCTCCATCGGTCCATATGGAACGCGTAACCAACGGGGAAGCTCCATTACGAAAGATGCTGCTGCTTCGCGCGACGTTGCGCGAGCTGTCGCGCCATGGAGTCCTTCGACGTGCATCGTATTTACGATCGGTGGCTCTGTGAACGATAGAGCGATGGATTTATGACGATCGCATCCCTGTTCGGATTGCGAGCGGTTTTCAGAAAATTAAGAGGCTTGGATTAATGTGGCGCGACAAATGACGTCGGTTTAGCTCCTGGCGGAGAACTCGATTTGCGAGCTGACGGGTTGCCGGGAGCAGCCGCTGGGATCGGAAGCATCGTTGCGCGCGATTCCAGCCGCTAATTTGTATTAGCCGGAAACGGAGCCGTTTAACTACCTCGATTACGGCTGCGGCTATTATCCGCGCGGAAATTGGAGAAAAAGGAAGCCGTCTCGGGTGAAAGAGAGCCGGCTAGGGAGGTGGACGAGCGGCGACGATACACCGTGGACGTAATTACGAGCGTATCGGCGGGATTTATCGACGGGGGCACCGGATCGACTGGATCTCTCGCGTGCATATTATAATGCAAACGCCAACCGGTTTTCTCTCTCTCGTTGCGGCTTTGACGCAAATACGAAATGTGTCGAAATTCTGGACTATCAGCGACACGCCTCTGATTGTTTCGTAACCGATTTCGTATCAGAAAATTGCCTGTCCGCATAAATATTCACGAATATTCCCGGGCTGTCCGACGGGACAACTTTATCCTTCTTTTTCGCCGAGGATCGCTCGGCGCGCGGACGCCTCCCGTCTGGACGTGCCTTAAACATGCAAATTGGTCACTCCGATCGCAGGCCCGCGCTTATTTTCCACCGTTGGCCGGGGAGTCCTCCCACGAGCTGGCGATCTTTCGACATCCTTCCGCGTTCCAACGACGACGTCCTTTTGTTCGGCCCACGTCCAACCCTGACGATGACTCGGGCGAATCAACGACTTAATTAAATCGCTCCTTCGCTGCGAAAACACATTCCGCCCCACTCTAACACGCGACGATAGATGAGTCACAAGGTCTTGCTCGCGATCGGGGGTAATTAAGGATGATCTCTTCGGCGAATCGTTTATGATCGTCAACGAGTCGTGAGAGACCTCGTCTGCTCCACTTGGAGCACTCTGCATACCTTTCAGGTGTTTTATAATCACCGCGCCGCGATTTCGATCCAAATATGAAGTATTCCACGTTAATACGGATAGGGGAAGCCCGGGCAAAGCGGCTATGTTAAGGTTTAGTGAGAAAAATAACACAGTTACAATTGAGATGAGAAATATTTTTCATTATAATAATCTTTTAAAATTAATAAGCTTTTAGATAGAATAAGGAAAAAATTAATAACTAAAACATTTAAACCTATTTACAATGAAAAACGTAAATAAGTCAATCAATCCGCTTTGCCCTACCCCCCTGGGCAAAGCGGATGTTATTAAATAGTGCATAGTTAATTTTGGCATTCGTCACAAAAGTAACTGCCAGATCCTTTATACATAGTGCAGCATTCATGGGCCCATCTGGTGCATTGGCTGCACTGTATCCAGTCTTCGGATGGGGGTCGCAGTACGGCTCAAAACATACCAAGCAGAAATATACAGTATTTTTGTTATTTTTTTTTGTCGTTTTTTTTGCTGGACAGCTACAAGTAGGGCTAGCTATTTTTACTATTTTCGTTTCCTTACTGTCGACTTTTTTAAACTTAGAAGCATTAGAGGATTGACCATCCGCTTTGCCCCCATCCGCTTTGCCCAAAGAACCCACTTGGTGGAAAATTGGAATGTTTGGTAAAAATATGAACAACAAATTAAAAATATTAACCTGTAATAGAATCTTAAGAACACAGAGATCTTATAAAAAACATTTAGTGTGGTAAATACCGATAAATATTAATAATAAAGCCACGTAGATACCTGAGCGAAATATGTAAGAAAACGCACAATTTTGGTTTATTCTTCACAAACGACGCACAACAGCAATCACGTGGTTTATTGTGTTGTCATGGCGTGGACAACTGGTCGCTTTCTCGATCAGGAAAGACTCGTGCGGCCATCTTTAATAACAAAGTCAAAAAAGAGACTATCCGCTTTGCCCAGGGCATTCGCTTTGCCCGGGCTTCCCCTAGGTGAAAAAATTAGTTTCGCCGATTCTCTTAAAATTACAGCATTTGTCGAGAACATTGCAAAAACAAAGTATACTGAATTTTAAAGGTCTATGTCAAACAGTTTCCAAAATACTAAATGTTAAAGTTTTAAAAATTGAAACAAAATTGGTTAACGCGTCATCACTTAAACTTTACAGTTTGCCGGTAGGGGCTTGAAAAAATACCTTTCGATTCGTTGAGCCTTCGGCTAATAAATGCGAAAAATAATAGGAATATCTGCTCACCATATTAGCAATCTAATCGAAAGGTATTTCTTTCAAGCCCCTCCCGGCAAACTGTAAAGTTTAACTGATGACGCGTCAGCCAATTTTGTTTCAATTTTTAAACCTTTAACATTAAATGTTTCGAAAACTATTTGACATAGGCCTTTAAAAATCAGTATATATACTTTGTTTTTGCCCCTATCCGTTTTGTCGTGGAATAGCACATATGCGTGCGCGAAGTGTGGTTTTATGAAAAAAAATTTGCTTCCTCCACAGTCACGTCAGCTTCCTAATCGGCGCGGCGCGCCGCTGAGACAGGAGCCACTCGCCACGCGACGCGCGAAATTATTCGCCGGGTTTAGCACCGGACACAGGTAGACCGTCGTTTCCCCCTGTTCCCCAGAGACCAGATCCCCACGCTGAATCCGCGCCTCGACTTTCTCGACGACGCGGACGCGACGAGGGACGGACGCGTTCCTCCGCGTCGATTTTTCCGCGCTGGAAGGCCCAGCTCTTGCGGAGCTCGGCCTTTCGAAAGCGGCCGCGCGATACGGCTGCGGGGCGACATTCTTTTCCATCGCTTCTGGAGCAAAGCGGCCGCTTCCCTCGCTGGAAACCGCGTCTCCCATCGCGCTGGAATTTGCATTTAAACGCCTGCCTTACGTAACAACCGAGGCGAACGCGTTTCTTCAGGAAACGTCGCCGCTAGAGATCCGATCCTAGAAACTCGCGAACGCGCCCAACCGTCGCGGATCCATTTCGATCCTCGAGCGCCTGGAAAACGCCGCTCGAACGCGTACCGCATCGTCGTGCAAACGCGGGAGTAGGTAAACATGCAAGTAAGATCGAAAATTACGAAGCCAATTAACTGTCCGCCGAGCAGTTACGTTCAATTTCGCTGCTGCGTCTCGGGAGACGGGGGACACTTTGCTCCGACACTGTAATTACGGGGCATAACTCAGGAGGGACGGCCGCAGGGGCTGGCCGTCGAAAATTAATTAAAACATTACATGTCCTTCGAGCCTCTTAACGGAACAAATTGATCGAATTACGATTGATCGGGGGGCGAAGGGGGGCGATCACGAAGGCAAGGACGTCGCGTCCGGATCTGCTGGAAATTTTCGCCAGGCTCGATTTCCCGCGATGACGTACGCAAGGCCGCGGATTAGCATATAGACGGACCACCCATGCTACGACCCTGCGCGAGCAACGGGCCGCTCTTCAGCCTCATAATAAGCGGCCGCTCATGTCGGATCCTCTGCGGTACAAGTACCGCCCGTGTACCCATCCGTATATCTCGATTTATATCGTTATCGATCCTTTATTGGCGTCGATATATATTCCCGCTCGGTCCTTACATCGATCCTGCCCGTCTCCTTTTCCCTACCTTCGTCCACAACGCCGCGCTGCATCTCTCTGCTCCGCGCCGCGTAGGAGTCCGGTGTCCCTGGAACGGTATCGGAACGCCGACTTTCGTCTCTACAAGCCGCGCTGCGTTTTCCTCCCCTCGCGTCGTTTCCTCGGCGCGCGATCCGCTTGTCCAGAACTACAGAGACCGGTGCTCGGATGGGTAATTAGCGAGAAAGCTAAATTCAAGGCGGTCCCAATTCAGGCCTCCAGGGAGCAGAGAATAAAGGAAGGGAGGTGGGTGCATATTTATTACTGCCGGCCTATCGACCCTCGTACTCCTGTGTACCGTGTATATTAATCAACACGGCTCGTCAATTATTCCAAGTAATTATTGGAGGGAAGCATCGACAGGCCGATAAGATGTTTCTCGTGGGGCGACAAGTAGTTACGATTCAACTACACGCGGTAGATCGTTAAGGAGTGGTCGTCGATACGCGGGAGAGCTCTTCGTTACCTCGGTTAATAAACGGCCGGACAAATGCGATCCGATCGAGGGCCGTGTTACAGGCAGCGAGATGCAGGACGAAGGAACGTCGGCAAAAAGAGGTAGGACTTTTCAAGCTCGAGGATCTCGATACTCGGGCAACGACGACCGTGATACGAAGGACGCTCTCTCCAGCCGCTCGTCGCAAGAACCGCTTGAAAATCACTCGTCGCCCGGCAAAGAAAACCGCCGAAAGAAGTAGCCTTCGCTCCCTAGTTCGTTGGTCACCGTTGTTGTCCTTTCATTTGCGTAACGACAATTTTTCCGCGGTCCATTCATGCATAGTGAACGGGCCCGAACGGACGGGTAACGGGTCCGGATAAATCATGCTATCGCTGTTTGAAAAAGTAGCGCCTTGACCGCGACGATTTATAGACCCCTCGAGCCACACTGAATCACCACGTGAAAAACGATCGCCATTGCTCATCCTATGACATCATATTTGCGCTTCAGCACTGGTTTCACTGGACAATTCAGTTCGCTATAGCTATCGACTGACTCTATTCTTCTAACGTCCTCCTAGCTTATTCAGCCGTCAAAATCCTCGACCGATCGAGAAGCAATCGGCCCTTCACTCGCAGACACCCATCTCTTCTGATCGGTAACTAATAGTTTCTCGTGTGATCGAGAGCTTAAATAATTGACCTGCCGTCTCAACCGATTCTCAGACGTCGGCCATTTATTCGTCCGTCGATCGACGCTTGATTCACGCTGTCGTTAACGGAGCATTAAGATGCTGCGACACCTCGGAGGATGCTTTGACAGCGTGGACCACGGGGTAGGCGTGATGGAGGTGTTCGCCGATTATCGGTTACACGGGCGAAACTCGATCGGACAGGCGATTTCAGAAGGTTTAATTAAAAAGCGCGCCACTTATCGATCTTTCGACGATGATTTAAAACTCCGGGCGCGGAGTATCAATTTTGCTGCTGTTGCAGATTAATTCTTCCCGCGGCAAATTTCCCTACCGTGGCTTGACGTTAATACGTTATTTACTTATTGATTAACGATACGAGAGAAGAGTAGGGTAAATCCGGAAGACGCGGTCGTCTTAATATAAAATGGCTATTGAAACTGATATAGAAATTACTTATTTTATCAGAACAAACCTATATGTTCAGAATTTTCAACTATTCATTCAACTGTTTGGATTCTAGACAAGTAATTGATCTACACTTTTACGCATTTTTAGGTAGAGAGTCTGAAATATAGCGACTCGACCCACTCTCTGGCTCGACCGCGTCTCCCGGATTTACCCTAAGGGGATCACGGTAAGCCGTGTCTTTAATAATTCAGAGTGATGCAGTGTCCGCCGGTCGCGGCTGAGGAAATCCTTCCGCTCGGAATCGCTGGTCGTTCGATCCTGACGGCCTTACGGTCGATTTCTAAAACCGCAAAAACCCCGACGTCACTCAGGGCTGATGGTGCAACTGATAAAGTCCTTGCCGCGAGTGAAAACCTCTTTCAACGTCCATTCCACGGCGGTCCGGGGATCTCTTTGACTCGTGATCTCGATACACGTTGTCTAACAATAAGAACGTAGCTTCTTCGCGGCTCTTATACGTCCACTTCTCAGCGGGGCAGCGGATCGACAGGACCTCGCCAAAGACAGGAACAAATGTGAATCCTTTAATATAGCAATCGCACACAAAAACTGACGGATGCTGGTGACTATTAAACTCAATCCAGCGGTACGCTTAATGGGAAAGATCATTACGGCGCGTTAATCGTTCGATCTTTCTCGCGGAACAGTGAGTTAATCTATTTAATCGCATCCCGATCGAGGATTTCCGCGAATTACTAGAACTTGTATTCACTTTCTCCTATCCTGTATCTTCTCGCTTCTCTTCCCCCCATTAATGAATGCGTCCTAACGAACCCCGCTAATTGAATCCCCGTCGGGAGCAGCGCTCTCTTTCTCCCGGTGAAAAAGAAACTGGAACAAATTTTATAGTTCCTTCCTCGAACGACAGTTAACGGCGAGCGTAACGATCGCGGAACGATTCCATTTAGATGGTGCTCGGTCGGAGTAATGGCGAGTATCGTTTTCCTCGCAGATTCCTCGAAGACAATTATCATTCGCGATAGAAGGTGATTCTAGGCCTCGAAACTATCAATTTGGTGTTTCGATCGGTGATTTTCCTATCATTGTCACGTGTAGATAGACAAGAATGACGCCGTTACGTCATGCTCGAGTGAAATACAATAAACGACACATTGCGCGAGGAACAGCGTTGACATTTATTGCAGCCTGCGCTGACTGAGGCGTGCACTTCGCGCAATTGGCGAAACGAGTCCTCGCGAGAGGCTGTAGGGACGGGAGGAAAAGGGAGACGGTTTTTAGGTCAGGAGCGCGACTTATCCCTCATCCCTCTGCTTCCTCGATGCGTCCGCTGCTCCGCCTGTCCTTCTCACAAGCTCCTCTCCCTTTTAATCGAGCGTCAGCGAACTGATAGGGATGGGAACGAGTCGCTCTTGAGTCCCTCTCGATTACTCCTCTTTCGCGATGGAAGAATCTGTAATTCGTCGACTCTAATGTACCCTTAAATTTGACAGGCACATGCAGAAGCGTACAGAAGGTTTGGAATCGTCAAGATTTTCGAGAAACTAGAAGCTGCGGGGGAATCAGAGAATTCGTGCAGCCTTGCATGCGAGGTACGCAAGGGAGGCAGAGATGTTGAAAGTTTGAAAACGTGTTGGAAGCTTATACGCGTCAAGGAGAGGATCAAAACGTTTTCCAGATCGGTTTCAGTGTCCATCAGTGCGACGGATTGCTTCGGAAGGCAGTGAGAAATCGTATCGAATGGCCATCGCTACCCAACGACTGGTTTTTACCGATGCAACCGAGCCGAGAGAGCCAGATGCACGCGGCTGTGTCCTCGCGGATGTCGGTTAGCAGTTTCCTGGGAGAGCTGGCGCGTATGCACGATCGTCCTTGAAGCCGTTACACTCCCTTGGATCGCGGCTCTTGTAAATCGGGCTCCAGGTTCGCCGCACCACTACCGACACGCCTCTACTCTCTCCGTCTTCATCCATCCTCGATAGACTCGTCCAGCATCGACTCGTCCGAACCCGCCACCAGCGCACAGGCGCGTAAAGAACAGCGATGCTATTTTAACGAGCGCACCGATTCTGTGCTCGATGGTCGCAGTGAAAGTAATAGAAAGCGAAATAATAGACGTGTGACGAGCGCGTTGATACGGCAGAGCAAAATGTCTCCGACCCCCGCGATACCCTGGATGGTAGCGCGGAGCCGAGGGGGAAGAAAAAAATCGCGTGGCGAGCGTAGAGAAATGATTGGTATCGGATCATTAGGGCGACCATGTAAACGGATAATTGGGCAATAATCCGCAGACGATGATCACGAGCGCGACTCGCGGCTCCGCATATGGAACGATCACGATCGTAACGAAGATCGAACTCCATAGATATACTTGCCGCGACAAACGAAATAAATGCAAGAATCGCGAGTCGAAGGGGCGTACAGGTCCGTCAGGTCGGCTCGAAAAATGGCCGTTTCGCGGGTAAGGGAGTAATTAGAGAGCAATTTGTCCCTCGATGGCGTGGCCTCGAGCGGATCAAAGGGAATTCGAGATTCACCGCGGATCGAGGCGAAGTCGGAGAGAATTATGCAACTGGCACGATGCACCGCTGCACTCGCAGACAAGGTAAACGTTAAAAGGCTAACGAAAACGGTCGCGGGGGAATAATTCACGGACAAAGGGGGAATCGGGTAGCGTCCGGCAAGAATGGGAATATAAATTTCATTTGCACGGTTCGGTTTCGAGACGGGCTCGAGCAGATAAGCCGATACCGCGCATAGATTTAGAACCGTTCCGTGGGGAGATCCCGCGAATTCTTAGTTCGCGACCGATCGATATATGGGTGTGACGATGTTGCACATCGGCCCTGTTATCCTTTCCTTCCTCGCGTGGAAGATCTGATTTCCTTACAATGTACAGTGCGGATCGCGTTACACAGTACCGTACCTACCACGGCGCACATTCGTTATGCTTTATGTAAATTGCTGGGTACATAGGTGACTCGACGCACCGAGGCAACGTACCCGTTCTATCCACCCGCGCAACCAGTCGATTTATGGTGTCATCGATTCCATCTTCCAGCGATAAGTCGGCTGCGAGTGGTGCGTTTATTTTACGAACTAGATTTTAATCCAGGAAAATGTAAGAATAGAGCATCAGGGTAAAACTATACGATACTTCCCATCTGACAAAATCTGACAAACAAATCTGATCTCGGGAATTTCCGCGATTTTCGACCTTCAAATTTGTCGTTTGCAACTTCGTTGCAATTTCGTGGGGGCGCTAAATAACTTACGAGATTACTTACCATATGGTAAAGTATTGTACGAAGACTAGTCGCTAAGTTAAAAGCAGTGTTCTAGTATTGCAACGTGTGACGTGTGAAGTGTAGAGAAATAACTAGCTGAGTACAATTGAGTTGGAATATAGTGAGTTGCAATCAGGTATAATACCTGACAGGAGTGACAGGTATGAATAGCTGGTCGGAAGTCGGAATTGGTGTGCACAAGGTGCATCGATATCTCTATCGGTTTGACGCCAGTTCCAGCCCAATATCCCTCGAATTAGCAAGTACACGGTAAAAAAGAACCAAACACGTTTAGAGACCCTCGCGTGTTAGATCGTGAAAGAGATGCGGAGGAAAAGAAAGTGTCGTAAAATACGCGAAGGAGCGATGACGCGCAGGAGATGGCCAAAAACGAGCGGCCCGCTCGCATGTAATTAATCGCTGCGAGAGAAGGATGGACGGTAGATTCGCGTCCCGAGTAATTGCCGCGTGGCGTGTATCAAAAGCGTGTGCGACCGTTTCGTAAAAAGTAACAAGCGGCAGAGGTGTTTTACGAGCGGGAGGATCGCTTTCGTTTCACGGTTCTGGGGTTTCACTTCTGACTGACGCGAGGAAATCTCCGTTTAATGCGTGCGCGCATAAAATTTACGGTTGGGCGTGACTGTTGCGTCTCATTCGCAAACCGAAATGCAAATACCTGGTCGCTAACAACGTTACCATGTCTCGAATCTTTCATCTCCATGGAGAGATCTTATTTCTTGGATTCGAGGCCCGGAGACAGCGAGGCAGCGGGCAATTTTCAAAAATTACGATAATTAGGCAAGATTCGTGGTGTCCGCAACGCCGTAATAACACGTCCTATCGATTTAACGCAAGGGAATTGATGGGGTAATTGCTCGCCACGATTTCGCAATCAATTTTGTCGTTCGCTCTATATCCGAGCACCTGGATTGCTCCAGCTGGCTACACGATGCTCCAACTATTACGATTTAATAACCGGATCATCGTTTCTACCGAACCAACCATGTAGGTAACCGTGCAAATCAAATTCCCTGATTAGAGGCGGTTCTTTACACAGAGTTGCGACAGTTCCGCCGCGAGAGAAGGATCACCCGGCGATTCCATTAGAGTTCGTTACAAATTGCCAGCGTATACCTTGACGGACGTGACGATCCCGTTTCTCACTTAATGAACACGCACAAATCGAGCCCTACTCCTTAATGGATGTACCATTAGAAAATTCGAGGCGAGTCTACGAGGTTGCCGGAGAAATTGATGCGGATCCGCGCGCGTTAATTAGAGCCAAGGTGCGCGGGTATACCTTTCGAGCTGATTATCTTCGTTACGAGGTCCCGAAGCGTTTCAGGGTCAGCCGTGAAATGCGTCCCGGGAAAGGAGCGCGGCCGCTCTTGATCCGTCTTTTCCCTCGTCAACAGCGGGCAGGATGTTAAACGATTGCTGTTGTAAAAATAACTTCGCTCTCGGGATATCAACGGGTACCATCTCTCCTCTTTCCAGGGGGGCGGGAAGGGAGCCCCGGTGGACTGGAAGCGAGTCGTTTCACCGTGCGTGTCGTGCTCACGTGCAATTTCCGATACCGAAAGTTCGAAGTGCAATTTCGTGGCAGGAATAAATCCCCGGTTGCATAAATCCTGGCACCTTCGTGCCGACTGTGCAGCACACGTCGCTGAACTTCTCTTCGTCGGCGGAGGAACGAGGCGAAAATTCTGTCTCTCGCTCTCTTTCCTCTCTGTCCGCGTGCTCTCGCTCCCCGATGGCTGATCCTGCCGCAGAGACGGAGAGACGGGCGGACAGGCGGAGAGAAAGAGAGGGAGAGAAAGAGAGCCGGTGTTCACCTACTCGCGAGGGTGTGTACCAAGGCGTGTGCAGAGTCCGTACAGAACGAAGAATTCGCTCTGCACGAGACAGCGATACCGGTGCAAGGAGGTATCTATCGCTTGTGCAATAGTGAACGTATAGCGGATGTCAAACCGCCGGCACACGTATCGCACACCCCTGCACCAACCGCGCCAGCACCGCGCACGTATGTATCCACGTACGTGCATATCTGCATCGTGAGCTCCGCGGGTTGACAACTCGCGTGCATACGCGCGGCTTTCGCGAACCCGCCGCCGCGCCACGCCGCGCTAATTTGCAAACAGGAAGTGGAAAGTCCACCGTCCCGCTCGTCTGTCCGAGGGAGCCTCGCGCACAGGGGAATCACTGGTTCTTGAGGTAATTAGGGGAAAGGAAATCTGCGCTCCCAACAGTTCGCGGTATACGTGTGTACCTATATGGCTACTAAGCAGGATTGTGCTTCGCACATACGAATTTGGGTTGGCTGGGTTAGTAGATCCTGCATAGGCAAGCTGCGAGGGCGTAGATGACGATAACTCTCGATTATGGTAGGCTTAATTTATCTCAGCTCCAGTTAAATCGCTCGAAAAATGATTGAGAAAAGAGTTGAATGGTCGGCGGCGAGTGGTAGTTGAGGTTACACTTCTCTGTGCCAAGCCTACACCGTAGAACACCCGACACGATCATCGGCCCGGCTGCGGCAAAATCTCAGCTATTGCAAAATTAATCTCTGTTCGTGGCACTTGTTGTTGGCGAGTTACACTTCGCTTCATTATCCACGAATCGCTAATTAACCGGCGACTTCGTGAGAACGATATCCAGAGAAAGAGGGCTTTCGCAATGCTCATTTCTTCGGTAATCGGTATACCAGACGCGGACGCGCGCCACCCAGCGCGTGTCAATGCTGCGGATAGGCAAGAGACGCCAAAGGCAGATCGAAGGACGGCGAAAAAAAATTAGCACAATGGGATAATATTTCACGGGTGCAGATCACGATCGACCTTGGTTGGACCGATCGAGCGAGATCGACGGATCGATCTCACGGTGCGCGTGGCACCGGTGTTACCTCGAGCCCGCTGTGTTAACAGGTACGACTGGCACTGGAACGTGTTTACAAATATTGCAGCAAATCGCCGGCTCCCAGCAGCTTCATTGTTACCTGGCTGACTTGCAAATCGACCCCAACCGGCCGGTCTGAAAGCCATTACTCGCACTCCACCCGGATTTCGCGCGTACGAATTAAAAGAGAAGTCTGCGCAAGGTAGGTACATCGAGGGCCCAGTTTATTTCGGACAGCGTCCGAACCGTCTTCGACATTCACGAAGTGGCGGACAGGTTGCAAAACGAAGCGAGAGGTATCGACGGGTTAAACTTAAAGGAACAGAGAAATTCCAGCGGCGCGAATTCCAGCGCCGAGTAGACACACCGGCGTAATTTCGCCGGCGAAAAACAATCCACGATTTGCGTGGCCCGATCATGGTAAATCGACGGTAAGGTACGTGGTTGCCTGACCATTGCGACATGGCCGAAAAACGGCGGGTTCGTTAGGCCGAAATTCGGGCGTAAATCTCGGGAATGCCGGGGCGTTTTTCTTGCTAACGAGTCGTCCTTGCCGCGAAAACAGATCCCATCGGACCGGCTGTATATCTTCCCAACAATACAGTCCCCGGCCCTCCACGGCCGCGCTCCTTTTTGCAGGGACGAATTAAGGCGCGCTTCGTTCGACACCGGGGATATTTACGCGATCGTTTAAGGTAGAAAGCGCCTTCGCTAATTCCGTGCACCCGGTCGAAATCGATCGGTGAAAAAGGCGGCATCGCTCCTCCGATAATTCCGGCAATCGTAAAGTAAAATTAAGAAAACGACGGTGCGTCCGGTTCTTTAATTATGTTAGGACAGTGTCGACGGTAATGATAGCGTAAAGGGCCCAAATTTCGTCCCTAATGAGACCCTGTAGACGTAAAGGATGTATAAAATGTTAGAATCACTTAGCATGAATTTTCTCTGAACTTTCTCTACGTATCCACGAATCGCAAAACGTAATTATGGCGTCTCGATACGAGATAATAAACAGAATGTCAAAACGTGCAGAATGCGAGATCTGAAAAAAGTATTCCTAATTTCGTCCCTCAAGAAATTGTTTGTAAAACAGGAAATAAATTGAAAAATTATTTTTCAGTGACAGATCTTACGCAAATCTGTCAGGATACTGACGTATACTAATGCAACATTTACCACCAGATGACCAGAAATGCATTTCAACCCTTTACGCTAAAGTTGATGGAACACCTGCCTTCGAAAAGGATCGAGGCGGTGATATAGTTTAGATTCGCCGATTAAAGACATCACGAGACACTAAAGAAAATTGAAGGATACCGACCTACGTAGGCAGACTTTCAAGATTTCTCCACGGAAATGACGGAAGAGGCAGCAAGGACTTCCAGCAAGGAGAAGACAAACAAAAATCAACCTTGCCATCAGCATCGAGGATGGTCGATGTCCACGAGGGAAAGACGAGTGCACTGGTTTTTGTCTGGGACGAACAGAAAATGGAATTACCGCGTGGCATTCCTTCCACTCGAGACATCCTGCTTGCACGTAGTTGGAGACCGTCTCGGGACAGGCCCATTTACTTTATCGAAGGCCCTGAACCGATATCCTCCTCCTTCTTTCCTCATCGTCACCGTCGAATCTTTCTCCGCGTATAAATATTCGCAAGGTTACTCGATTAATTCTGGATCGAGGACACCCGTGAACGACGTCCCCGTAAAAAGCCGCGGCGGATCCTGCTACATAAAAAACGCGCTCTCTACAAGTAGCGATTAATTATTTCGGGGCGACGCTGCGGTCTCGCGCGTTTCCTCGCCTCCCGCGGCCGCAGTGGCGCGTGTTGCATCCGTAAACAGCTGGATAAATGGCCCGATAACACGGCTGATATATCGCCCGCGATAATCGCGGGTCCGTTCTTTTACGCCTGCCGGTGGAAGGGGGCCGAAAAACGCGCTGGTTAACGCTTTGACGTCCAAGCAAGTGGATCTCTACCCGTTTCATTATGCACAGCTGAACAACTTAGTAATATTTCACGAGTTTCATAGAAAACTGTCCCTGATTCGTCTCCTTTTCTCCTCCAACGCTGCAAAAGGATGCTCGTCATCGGAAAGATTGCGCAACAATATCCGCGATATCGATGCGAATCGATCGGGATCGCTCGCAGTCGGCGCGATATTAATTTATTCCTCGCGATCCAGCGGAAACGGCGGCACGATAATTTCATTAACGCGCCAGCGACGATTATCGTTTCGCCACGGATCGATCCGTTGTTACGAAAACCGAGCGGTTCTCACAGGTCGGACGATAAGCAGCGAGAGGGGTGAGAGAGGCGAGTGCACGTGTAAATTCCGCGCGCGATAGAGGCACGCAGTTCCGTGCGATTGCGAAAGTTTCGCGACCTTTGCACGCGACACTGGTCCTCGCGTAATGGTATCAAAGAACGGGTTTCCGGTGCTCGCGGAATAGGGTAAAGTACCTGCTGCGGTAAAACGCCGAGCCTCTTTTGTGCGCCGCTGCGTAATCCCTCCTTTCACATCGCGGGCTTGTTCGCGTCGATTTAGAGCGGATGAGACAACGCGGTCCTTAGCTAGCGATTTATCCAAGCTAACTACAGATTCCTATCCCTCGATTGGAAATCCGTGGGTGGTAATCCGCTGGATGAAATGGAAACCGAGAACGAACGATTACCACGCGACGGAATCCGGAACAAAGGCCGAGCCCCACCTGGCGCCCCGTCCGCTATTTTTTTTTAAGCGGTGCCATTGCGTACGTGGCGTATTTCTCAAGCGTTCCACCGACAAAAGAAACGGCCGGCGTGGAGGATCGATAAGCCGATCGATTATGATCGAGCGCGTTGCAAAAACCGCGCGGTGCGCACCTCCATGTCCGGCCCCGGCCGGCCGTGTATCGGTAATTGCATCGTGGCTTGTCGACGCTTATCTCGCGGTTCTCTCCTTGGCATAAGCGCACGTACGAGGGCGTTGCAGGTTTTCTCGAAAGGAACAGTAGCCCCGTGCTGGGCTGCAGGACCAACGTTCGCCTGGAAAAAGGATCCGAGCGTGGCGATCGGCGAGCGTGTCGATTAACAGCGAGGAAATCCCTCCCGAAAGAAGAGCAGCTGAATCCAGACAATGATTTACGAGCTGCTCGTCCCATCCCTCCAGGCATTCACGTCTCCACGGAGACTGAATGTTCAATAATTGCTCGATAAAAGCTTTCGAAAGACACTAGAAATAGATTCAGACACGAGGATTTTAGCCTCGACGGCGAGATGAAATCTCGGCGAGCTAAATCGTATCTCGACTGACGAAATCGCTAGGCAAGACTTTCTATCCAGAGCAACATTAGGCGGCTCGTCCTCGAAAAAGAAAGAGGAGCCGACAGGCAGCGCTTTCCTTGGCAGTGAAACTGAGAAGAAGCAAAAAGGAGGAGGAGGAAGAACGGAATTAATCAGAGCCGCTGGTCGAGCGGTTCGATTAACGAGCAGGTGTTCCTCAGCCCGTAATCGAACGTCCGGATGATATTTATAACGCGAGCGAAGCACTGCGTCGGAGAAAAGGATGCAACCGCGGCAGTGCTTTTTTAAATTCGTTGCGAAACGCACGGCAGACGATGTGCAATTTGCAAGAAACCAGATGAAAGCGATCATTCCATCCACAAGTGAAAGAAATTTTAATGACGAAACTTTTGTAAACCTCGCGCAAAGTGTTTCTCGCTCGCTCGCTTCTCGGTAGGAAGGGGCGCGATGAAAAAGCGACAGGATCCGTTCGTTGAACCGGTCGAAAAGGGACAGTGATTTTGTCTTCGCGTGTGGATAATAATTTATGCATTACAGGCAGTTGATCTCGTTACGATTGCACAAACACACCGCCGCGGCAGAAAAATACCGCGGAGAGGAACTCGAAAAGAGATCTTAACGAGGTCAACGACGTCACTCGCGCCCGTCGTTCCTCTCTTCGTAGCTTGACATCTCGTAACGTCTCCCGGGGACCGAGCTCGGGCGAAAAGCTGGGCACTCAGGGTGAAAATGCTCGTTAAAAAATCATCGCGACAATCGTTCGAAAGCGAGGGCCAACAATGACGAGGCGAAGCGTTGCAGAAAGTATTTATCCTGCGGCCTCTCTGCGGCACCATCGTCTTTACCTGCTCGACAAACCGGAGGATTACGAAATCTGAAATTCCTCGTCGGATCGAAGGAAATCGTTCAGAATCGTAGGCGATTCGAGGCTCGTGACCGATAAGAGGCGTTGATCCGCGACGGGCATAATTAATAACCGGTAATCGGGATGCCCTAGAGGTGATGGCCGATACACGGCGCGGCGGCAGGCAATCGACCGAGCTCGTTCCCATTCTTCCTGCCCGCGATGAGCGAGAGTCGTGTCTCTCCCCGTAGACTGCTCCCCGGGAATTAATTCGATCGCAAATTAGCTCGAGCCACGAGAGCCCGTCGGCGCGGGATAATTGACACGTTGTCGAGGGGGGAAAAAGAGAAAAAGAAAGGGAGCGCGAGGTCTTCAAGGATGTCCACTCGTCCAGGTGAAGGCGGCCGCAAGAGCTCTGGAACGCCCCGCAAATCAGCCGCGGACCGAACGTTCCGGATTCGGTTCACCGAATTTCACCGGAATCGCTGTCCTCTCTTTCGCTCCACCGACAAGCTTCACGCTTCTGCCGGAGGAAAATGAATTTCAAAGAGTGAGCGGCTCGAAGGAGTCGCTTCAGGGGCGGGAAATCAGGGAGCCCGAACCGCTCCGCCGAGAAATTCCGTCGCAGCGATGCTCGCTCATTGAAATTCACTTTGTTCGAGATTATTAGCTGCTCGCGCATGCGGGCGCTAATACCTGGGCGTCGTTGCTGAAACATGACCGCGTTTAGCTTCTATTAAACGCGCGAGTTTCCGTATTATGGAAATTGCTGGGTAGAAACGTCGGTGGCTCGATTCGATTACACATCCTCGAGATTAAAGCCCGGGGATGCACTTTCGATCCCGGCAACGAGCCTTCGACCACCACGCCGGCTATATTGTTGCACAAACACGAGCCCCGCCGCGCTTCGCTGCTTTCTACCGCCGAACTCGATCGATCCGCCGCCGTGGTTTCGCACTTCATTTTCCGAGTTGCAGCGATTCCGCCGATTAGCCAGCTAAAGGGCAGCCCCGGGGGCCTGTAATCTTCTCGCCGAATGTATCGTTATCCTTAAATGGCAACAAAATGGCCTCCCATCGGCCCATCGGGAACGAGTCTCTTCGAGGAAACTTGAACACCTCGGAGATCCCTCGAGGAACGACAGAGATTTGCATTCTCATCGTGATTTGTAAAGAGAATTTGTAAACTTCAATAGAATCTATAAGCGATTTTCTTAATTACCGTGGGCCATGGGCCAAGAGATGCAAATATCCGTGGAATTCGTCGGGCAAAACAATCGAGCGAGGCAGATCAGAGTCGAGATCAGAAAAGGAGGCTGTTGCGGTCGATCGGTTGCGAATTAGCCACGGCTCCCTGCCGGATAGGCTCGGATCGCTTCACACTTTCCGCGATTAATCCGTCGGGATCGTTCGTGCCGCCTACTTAACGGCCGGTACGCTCGTTCAAGTAGCGATCTCGACGTTCTTCGGTGACCTCTTCATGTATCGTGAAACGCCACGGGTCAGCGGTGTCAAGTCGTGCCAAGGCAGCCTCGACTTTGCTAACCAACGAACTTGCTGCTCCTCTTGGCCTCTCCTTGTCTCCTCCTTGCCCTCCCTGATCCTCTGGTAGCCACATCGCTTGCTCATTTTCTTTTAACCACCGCTTCCACTCCCTCGGCCAAGTGCCCCGCGATGCACCCATTCGAGGCGGATTCTATCGCTCTCCTCAAAAGACAGAGAACTTCGGAAATACATTCCTCGTTCTTCTATTGTTCCTGGAAGCGTCGCGTGATTGCTACTGCACGGTATTGTTACTATCCATCGGCAAGGTTTCGAAGGCTCAATCGAGACTAACCCGGTTACACCGTGATCCCTCTATCAAGCGCGCTGACCCATCGCCGCTCTATCGCTAAATTGACCGTGTACCGATATAGGCCAAGCGAGAAGATACGTGGCACGGTAACAGCAGAGTTGCCGTTCACGCGGCGAGTAGCTGCTGCTATAAGGTTAGCGTTTCCTCCGTTTTGACGCGTCCTTAAAAATCCACCGGATAATTTCACCCCCTTCGTCCCTTTCTTCCTTTTCCTTCCCCTGTGACATTGTTCTAGGTAAACGTTAGCTCCTGGTCGAATCTCAGTTACGTGAAACTGGTCGGAGTGTGACGAGAGACTTGGCTTCTCAAAAAATCCTTCAGAGTCGAGAAATCACGTTTGAATCGCTTTCGAACGGTGCGTAACACCTCGAACGACGTCACTGGCGTTCTTGCGCCTCCGAAGAGTATGTACGTGATCGACATCGAGTCAAAGAGTGAAACTGCATCGCCCTGCTGGCTATTCCAAAACTCCTTTCCCGCTTTTTGCCCCTAGCCGTTCGGCCGATTCGACTCGGTATTGCTTTCATTGGCGACCACCGTACAAACTTTACGAGAACTGTGCATCGAGCTGTCTGTCGTTCTTCCTGGTCGCGGAGGAGTGCCTCTTCTTGCTAAGTCGACAGTGTTTTCTGCAATAAAGAAGCTGGGGGCTGCTTGGTATCCGTGCCAGATAACTATACTTGGACGAAACACATGGAAACTCCAATATACAAATTTGTTATCGAACTGCTCGGCGTCCGCGAGGGGTCCTCTTGTGGCAGCGAACGAAGAAGTCGCTTGGCGTGTGCGAGGCTCGCTTCTAGATACAGTTTTCAGATAGAACGCCGGAGCTGGTACTCGGAAGGCAGGTACCACTTGCCCGCGTGAGAACTGGGGCGGCAAAGAGAAGACACGCGACAACCTTTATCAGTCCGTTAGAATATAAATAAAGAATCACGCGGCTGGCTCGCATGCCGAGTGAATCACCATGACGGCCGATGCTACAAGCTGCGTGGCCGTGTAATTGCCCGGCAAAAAGCGCAAGGATAATATTATCGCGGGTAAACGCGCCGCGGAACGCATTATTGCGATACCGGCTAATCGTAACGCGATTACAGACGCCCGGTTGCGACGTAGGCGCCTTACGAAACCGGCGCAAAAAGCTCGCCACCTATTCTCCGCGTGTTGCAAGTGCCTGTAATCGATTCGCGTCAATTCGGCGATTTTTCATCGGTGCGCCTGGACGGTTGGCATCGGTGTGTTCGCGGGCGAAGCAGGTGAAGCAAGGGTGCGCCAGGAGCACTGTCGTCGTCCGCAGATGGTCCAGATTTAATAGAATCCGCTTTCTACCTAGCCATTATTAAAAGACCGAAAGGAGTTATCAAAGTATCGGTACGGGAAGGCATGGCTGGAAAGCGCGGCCCGTCATGGGAACCGAACAAAGAGATCCCCGGCTCACGTGTGCATGATTTTAGAGTTTAGACGAAGCAGGAAGACCGCGTTCGGGTTCGAAGGTCTCGACGTGAGAATCGAAACGGCTGATCGAGCCACGCCGCTCCGAAGACGCCGGCCGCCTCTATCACTCGGCAGGAATACATCAAAGGGACACGGGAGAGCGCTCTTTCATCCAGCGACCGCCTCGTGGTACCCCGGAGGTCGAGAGCTCGTGGAACATCCGAGGGATCGTCCAGGATGTCGTCCAACGACCGCCCGTCCCATCGGTTTCCGGGACGGGGACTTGCGTGGCGGGTCAACGATAGCGTGCAGCTTATTTTACAACTACAGTTAGAGATAGGGAAGATGGACGGACCGGTAGGCGGCCGAGGACACCGTTCGGACGCGTTATCGAGTCGTCCTTGATTTTTGCCGACGTCCTCCTCTCGCGCCGCACGATGATTCCAACGAATCCCACGAAGGAGAAACGGATCGTGTTCCCCCGGTGTCTTTCAGCCCGCTATCGATAGGAAATATGGTTTACGTTGCAGTCGCGGAGCTAGTCTTCTTCGTATTTTACCACCGTGCCGGAGCGGAACACGGTTGCTCGATGTTACGGACAGATTTACAGAAAGAAAGTCGCCTACTCCGCGTGTCATTGTTAATACAAGCTTCGCCTCGCGCTGCACCGAGGAACCACTCCACTGTTCGTTCCATTACTTTTTCCACTTTCTCCTTCTTCATTCTTCTTTGTCCCCCTCGTCGCTTTCTCCTCTTCAAGCGGGCGCGACGTAATAATAACGCAAGTTATTCTGCCGGTGGTGTCATCGAGTGACACCTCCGGAGTAAAAAGCCCCGGTAAAAGCGTGAAAAGTGTCACGGCGCGTTCGATGCTTATCACTAGCGTCGAAAGGACACCGGCGCTCCCGCTGGACAGGATAACGCGACCAGCTTTGTCCCGATGGCGAGTGGAAAGGAGCCTGACTCTGTAGCAGCGATATCACGGCGGGTCTATCAGTGCTTCCTCGGTGCACCGTGCCACGCCTTGCGTCTACGAGGCACACAATGCACCGCTTGTACGCTTAGTAATGACGATCCTAACCGAACGTCGAATTAAATCGGCTACCAGCGAACAGATGCTTGTCGCCACAGATTTCTCAGGCCACAGAGACAATGCAGGTGCGATGGAACTAGGGCCACAGCTCCGCCCAGTCGCTAAGATCCAGGTTGCTGCTACCGAATAAAATTCGGTAAGAGCCTGCAAGTCAGAGGGGCCCTGCTGCTCGATAAAACGGCAACGAGGGTCCGTCCTTGCTGAACGCTAGACCGAGGCGAGCAGCGTACAGTGCTCGATGTAATGTACAAAAGTCAAGAAGCTGAAGTGTTTGATTTTTTTTAAGAAACTTGTAACATCAAAGATGTATAAAAAAAGTTCTTTCGTAAACAAATATGAAATTTAATTTAAAAAAATTTACTCCAGAGTGAAGTTATTAATTTCCGTCCATTTCCCTATACCCATCGAACACTGTGCAACGGTGGTTGCGATAGCGCCTTAAAGGAGTCGAGAAGGGAGTTATGAAAAGTCTCGCGTGGCGATATCAAGCCGGTGGTATCGGTGCTTCCCCGATGCGAATAGGAGAGAAAGAGAGAAAGAGAGCCACGCCTTGCGAGCAGCGACACGGCGCACAATGCAACGCTCTCGCCACGGCTCCGCTTGCTCCGGGGCAACGTGAAACGCAACCGATGCAACGTGCAACGTGCAACTTGACGGCGCAGAACGTATAGGAGAGGGCTCGTACCCTGCCTACAAAGCCAATAGATGAAGCCAGGATATGAAACGCGCGCGTGCACCGCTCGTTCACGCTCCGAAAACAATTTAGCGGGGCTGGCTGGTGCTCGTGAATGGAGCACCGATGACTGCGCGCCATCGATCCAGAGATCGACCCCGGGGGATCAGTTTCGTCGGCGCAAACGGGCTGGGGCGAGTCGAAGAAAGCCGTCTCTTTCGAATCGAGAGCGCGCGGTGCAGCTTCAACATGTAGCAGGATGGAAAAAACAGGTCGATGAAACTGAGGGAATTGCCGATGCAAATGCGCGGATTGCATGCGAATCCGAAAGCGGCGCGCGTGTACGCGCGCGGGCACACGTACGGGACCGAGCGAAACGCTTAGCGCGCAATCATGCATTCTGCTTTGTTGCAGCGGCGCGGCTCCAGTTGCTCGAGTCGCTCGAACGCGCACCGAACGATTTTCCAGACGATCTTTTATCGGTTGCCACATCGTGTCTGGATTTATCTGCATCGTTAAGCGGCCGATAATGCCGGCCCCTTGCACGACACGCCGCGGCTGGAGCGAACGAGCGGAAAGAAGCCTTTCCCGACGTGCGCGCACGCCGTCGCCGCGCTGACACCGCGAAAGGGTGTAGTTGCCGCGCGGAATTCTCTTCCAGGATTTTTAGCGGCGGATCTTTATGCATCGGATCTATCGATCGACGTGCACCGAGGTTGCCTGGGCGCCACGTGACCACCATTAACCTTTCAGTGCTGTGCTTCATACAACGCCGAGCGAATCGAGGAAATACGGGGCCTATTAAGGGCTGGCTTCTGATTAACGCGTGTCACCCTTCGAAGAGACTAATCGTATTGGAAGAGGGTAGTTTCTTAGCAAATATGAATGCGGGCATTGAGAGCAACAACGGAGCCACCCACAGTTTTTTGTGAAATTGAATTAATGACAATAATGTATTCCAATAGACTGTACTAATTATATAAAATAGGAAAAATTAATTGTTTTACCATATAGGTTTTCCGTTTTTCCTCTCGATGTCTGAATTTAGATTCTGAAATGGAAAGTGACGAATACCTATTATGCTGTGCGAGCCACTACTACCTACTTTGTTCAATTCCCTCGTGCTCGGCTAGGAAACGTAGCAGTGTGTCTGACCGAGTGATGTACCGAGCCTATCGCTGCGGCCACAGTCCTCGAGCAGTTGGAATGCCTGTTTGAACGCTTCTATCGAGCACAGAAAGTTATTCAAGCGGCGGCCCGTACGGTTGATAGTAAAACCGAACGCGGCGAGGTATCGATCATTAATGATCAGGCTGAAACGCGGCTCGGATCGCGGGCAGATAAGATCGCCAAGCCCCGCAACAGCGTTTTTCAAGTAAAAGCGGGGAAAACGAATCGGGAGGAATGCGAGTCCCGAGGAGAGTCGCGGGCTGATCTATCGCGTTTCGCCCGCGTTCCGTGTCGGTGAACCGCGACGAGAGGTCACGATGTTTCTGAAATTAATTTATGCGAAATGCATCCGTTGGCAACCTTGCACGCCTCTATTCAGTAGATTACGTAGGAGTGGTTGACTGGTGTTGGTGGCAGCCTACGGGATCCGAGCTTAAGCCGAGGGGTCGAGAGCCGGGGGTCGGGAGAAGGGCATGTTTTTCAGGACCACCGCTCGCCGGTCCATGTTGCAGAAGTGCAAACTAATAAGGACGATAATAGGAGCATTGCGACAACTGGGTAGCTACCGAGGTTCGAAGGAGGAAGAGGAGGAATCGTGGATCGCGGCGGAAAAGAAGCGAATCCCACACCTCGGTTTCGATTATTCGCGACGGGCTGGCTCAGGGCTTAGACGCTTGCAAATCAACCGGTTATCTGATAAAATTATTCACTAAGCGTCTCGCTTTCTCGCATGCCGTTCTCAGCGGCTACGTGCCACCGGGACGGGACGCTCGTTGTTCTCGGTCCCTCCTTGGACAATGCCACCGTTAAAAGGAGCAATAAAGTGGCGGGCCCGGCCGGGCAGAGCTGGTGATAAAGAGGTTCACTGGGAGCTGGCTGCTCGTCGGTGAATGCATCCGCGCGAGACGCGCTCGTAATAAAGTAACGCTTGGCGTTTATCTGACGCCTCTGCCCGAAGAAGTAGCTCGAGCACCGGTAGTCCGGTGATCTCTCGCGCGGTCGCTGGCAATAATTCCCGACTTCGGAACGCTGCACGAGATACTAGTCCTGGAATGGAGAAACTTCCTACCAGACCGAGGGAAAACGCTCTGTCCCAGGTCTGTTCCAGGCTTAACCTGGCCCTAGCTTCCACGCGATTTACACCCAGTTCTCGGGCCCAACTGTGCTCAGTGCCCGTGGAAGAAGAGCCCCGAGTCTGATCAAACTATGGCCTCCTTCGAAACTGTACCGATACGTCGGGCTCGGTGAATTAATTATCCGTTGCACGGAAGCAGGCGAACGTCCGAGACAAATTTCTCGCCAACTAAACGCGAGAGTTTCTAAAAGCGGGCAGTAATATATTCAGGGAACTGAGCGCGACTTGTGGTTCAGAAGATTAAAGGATGCAGCCTAACGATCGACCAGGAAATTAATCTTTCCGTCGTACAGACTCGGACTTAACCCAGATACGATCCCGGAAAGCAGTTGCATCGCGAGGCGAAGGGACAGATGCTGCTTCCTGCGTTAATTAGCGACTTTCATTCCAGAAAAACCGAGCCCATGAATTATGCGTTTAATTATCTTTAATTGCCGACTCGTTAATATTAATCCGTCAACATCGAATCCCGCCGGTTCGAGATTTCCATAAACCATTACACACCCCTGCCCCGCGCGTCCTCGGCCTGTTACCTCCGTCGAAACAAATCGTTCTCCCTTGACCTTCGTTAATAAAGACATTGCTTTAATGGTATTCCTATAAACGCGATAATAATGGCAGACTAATGGCGCGATCGAGCCTGCCACGACGGCAATTTATCACGATTATCGTTGGGCTCGCGAGCTCGATACCGCTGTTTTGTTGTCCGTCGCGTATCGATGAAATATGGGCGGCCGCTTTTCTGTTTATCACTTTAAAATCAGCGGAGTCGAAGGTACTCGAGAAGCGACGTTTGCATCGCCGCGGAACAGGCGAGTCCGTTCGCTCGCTCGGGACGAAGCTCGCGGAGACGTAACGCGACCCCTGGGTTACCGCTAAAAATCCTCGCAAATCATAAAAAAGGTGCAATTACAGAATCTCGGGTTGAAATCAAAGGCGAAGGCAGCAGCGTGCACGCCCACGCGCGTTCGTATTACGGAAAGAGGGAGAGGCGGAGGAGGAAAGAAATGAAGACGCTCCGGGAGTTTCGCGTAACCCAACACGCGCCTCGTATTTCCTCGGTGCGCGACTTTATCTCCGTTAAATGGCTAGATTTGTATGCAAAAACGCGCGGTCCCGCGGAGGGGAATTTCCACGCGGCCCGCGGCACCGTGGAGCGGACACCCACGTGCCCCGGGGCGGCGTATAGATATATCTCCGGCAGGCAAACGTAAATCATCCGCGTGATGAATGCGAGATCTATCTCGCCGCGTTTTCCCTATAAATTTCAGGGGCGCGATGCGCGCGCCAGACAACGCGGCCAGGCCAGGCCTCCGCTGCGAGCACGTGGGCGTGAATGGTGGAATTCAACGGTAATGGATATGAATATCGCGGCCCTTCAGAGCTTCTCCGATGCTCTTCCTTCGCGGGCTGAACGAGCAGGACGGCTCCAGTGGATTCACGTCGCTATTAGTCTTGGCGATCGCGTGCAACCGAGCCCTCCTCCTCCGCCACGCGGGGCGTGTGCCTCTTTCATAGTTCAACGACTAACTCCAAGGAAGCTGCGTCGCTTGCTACACACATGCGATCCCGCTTAATTTATGCACCCACTGTCTTCCACGCCGGACAGCAGTTGCAGCCTCGGCAAGAACAGAGCGCAATTATCTTTGTCGAAACCCATTCATACGCGCGCTTTCGTTTCTTTTTTCCACCACTTTCGGATCTGGAACCGCCCGGCACCGAAGCCACCTTTCCAACGTGGAACACGCAGGGAAGAAGAAGAAGAAGATGCGTGTCTCACGCTCCAGGGCCGAAAACGTGCGTGCACGTCCACGGCAATTAATGGCTTTCGACTTTTGATTGACGTCCGCCGACTGGCTTCACCTGTTACACGTCGCGTTTCACGGCAATCAGCGGCCCTCCAATTGCCGGGGATAATGCACAGTCGTGTTCTCCCGTCTTCCACGGGGTACGTGTGACCTGTATCATCCCCTCCACGAGTTCTCGTAATCACTCGCGTCTCCGCGAGGGAATCGTTCGATTATCATTGCAGATCTACTCCTACGTTAAGTGTATGTTTACCGTCGTCTTCCACTTCAATTTGACGAATAAAGTATTTTAGATTATAGACTCCTTGTTACACGGTCCTCTTTCATCTTCACAGTCCTACCGACAACCTTTAGTCACGATCGAGTAAATTCCCGTATCGTATAATTTCGAGATATTAATCCGTGATTCCACACCCCGTGTAATCGAACAGGTTCGGAGGACCACGATTATTCTTTGTCGCGGAATCGAATCGTGGGAAGGTTACGAGCCGGATCATTTTTCTTATAACTTGGAAACTAAAAGTTTCCCAAAAATTTTGCTTAAACCACTGTAAAGGGCATTAAATAAACAGAATTAATTTTTTTTATCACAGATAAGTTAAAAAATTAAGAAATAAATCAATATTAAATAATGTCAAATTATAAATCATTATCTAGAAAGGAATAATTTTTTCGTATTCTTTCGCGTAAATTTCATTCCGATATCTTAAAAAAAAGACCCAAAAGGCGGCAAATTTAAAATCTTGCCCACTGTGCGGCGTACGCGTTCAAGGCGATGCAACCCGTCTCTCCCGATGCACTTCCTAAACGGACGGGATGACGTACGAGAGCAAAACATCCATCATTACCCACGCCGATCGTCCCCGATGTCCATCGGTGTCCTTACGATTTCGATGGTCGATTTTTTGCCAACCAGTAGCTCGTTTCGCCAAGGGAAGTGGCATTGCTGGCTTCTCGAGCTTCTGACTTTCAGACCTTCGACGAGGATGGAACTGGTCCTTGGAGCAGGATGTGAAATCAGACGCAGCGTGGCCTAATCTCCCTTCAAAGGCGCTAATTTAATCCCAGATCAAGAGAGCACCGATGTTATTTGCATTTTCTGGAAGGGAGGGCCCCTGGGCCGCATTGTTGCACCGGCGGCGCTGAAATTACCGTTCGCGCCGCGATTACAGTGATAGGCAACAATGTAATAATCCATTATTAAAATAATTGTTTGATTGAAGCTGCCGGGAAGTAGCATTACCCGGGCGCCCCGCAATTCCACCGATCGTTATTCGTCTACGATTTCTGATTCGTCGCGGACTAATTGTTCGCGGAGTAGGCGTAAGTCTCGCGAGCGCTTGGCGTTCGCGGGATTTCGCCGCGAGACGAATTCGAAGCACGATGATCGAAACGGCCGCGGTCCGTTTTGGCGTCGCCTTGAGGAGATCCGTGGCCTCTGTCTTCCAGCCGCAAAAGCCAACGCGACCTTCCGACCGGTGGAAAAATCAACGCTTCCAGACCGGTCGAAAAAAGAGGATCGCGCCCGAGTCCTTGAGACGATCGAGTACGCGATCCCTTATTAACTCGTCAGGCTCTTCCGAAATACGACGCGGCTGGCCGAGGCTGAGGCGACCTAAATATCAGATCCTTCTGCTCTCGTTAGCGTAATACGGCGAGCTGCCGATGGTAGTGATGAGTCTCGGTGTTATCTCAGACCTAAGTAGGCAACGACGCACCGCGCAGTGGATCGACACGACAGATGGCGAACCAGCGTCGGCTCGAGTCTTGCCGCGCTCGCAATCAGCCCGAGCCAGGTCAAAAACATACAGGAAGTAGCGTTGGTTCCGCGCCGGCCATCCAGCAGCCATCTCCCCTCAATTAAATCGAATTCGCGTGGTTCGAAGTGCAGTTAACGGTTCGAGATCGTTCTGGAGTCGTAGCGCTCCGCCGCGAGAGCCCCCCTTCCGAGCGATCGTCCACGTCGATCTGCAGGACATTCCACGGCATTGTCTTAAAAGTGGCCCCCGTTGACAATGGGCCGGCAGGAACGCATTTAACTGTACAGTCGGTCGATCGGTTTTAGCCGATTATCCGCGGACAGCACGATGTGCCGTTTGCGCAACCGGTCCCTACGTCGTCGTCCCGATGCAGGGAGCAAGCCACGACCGTTAGACCTCGGACACACGAGAACGCCACGCCAGGCCGCGCCGCGCCACGCCACCGCTCTCCCCCTCTAACAAACAAAGTTAATAAGCAATATCTAGCGGCGTGCACTGCCGTTACCGATAGCACGGTGCACCGTGCTGCAACATAATGGTGCATGTAACGATCGCGGCGGCGTTCTCCTCCAACGATCGGCTTCGTGTATCAGTGGCACGCAAACTGGGGCTTCGTTACGCGTAAATCGCCGCTGATAGCGAGCTCCCCCTCGACCGCCAACAGTTTTATGTCGCTGCGCTTCCTGGGCTTCGAATTTCGCGAAACACGAGAGAACGAGAAGCTACCGACGCTCGATTGCCAATTACAAGGATACGGTGAGTGATCCGATGATCGCAAAGTAACACTTACGGGTGTGGAGTTACGAACCTTGAAGTCAAGTGAAGCTTGACTAGTAGGGGTGTCGAGATTGAGAGAAGCGTCTTTTATTAGATTGTTTTTGGGGGAGACGGTGATATAGATTAACGGAGACGACTCGAGAGCGGATGTTGCTCTGAAAGATTATTAACCGAGCGTTGAAGGCGAGGTACGCTAACTTGTCAGAAGTAATGCGGGCTAATTGCTATTTATGATGGGATCACCGCGTTGCGTAAAGCGTTCTGTAAACATGCCGGGAGAGTATAATTACTTCTCACGATTCCATTGTAGTAACGACACTTATACCTCTCTCACACCAGACCGCCGATTATTATATCGCTCACTAGACCGACTCCGTCACGGGGAGGAGGTACGTTCTCGAAAAAAAATACGACACAGAATCGTCGCAAAAGTTCTCCACGTTTACGCCCTTGTAGGGTAATGGACCCAATTACTGTCACCCTAAGCCGTTTTACGTAAAATAACGAATAAATCTTATAAAATGATGCATAAAAAAAATTTAGCATACACAAACTGTTATTTATATGATACAAAAAACAGTACTTGATTTTTTATCGTTAATTTGATTAAAACGATAAAAAATTTTAAGCGAGTATTAGGAGAATGGAAACGATGACTTCCTTACTGGAGAAAGAGAAAACAAGGCGTTAAAGAAAATTCTGTAATTGTAATATTTAAGCTATTAAAGATCCGTATTCAACGATTACTTATTAATCGGTTGACAGTGATTGGTACCAGCGTTTCAAGCGTTTTGGTATTACTGTCATAGCAGTAATTGATCATGTACATGACACGACGTAACATTAAAATTACATAAACAGTATTAGATTAACTGGCAGTAATTCAGTTAAATACATTTGAAGGGTGCCAGTAATTGATCCCCAAATATATTTTTGAAATTGATGAATTTATACATAAAATTCAAAGTTTTAAGATTCACCAAACTTTTGTCATCAAATAAACATATTAAACAATAATAAATAACAAGAACAACATAGACTTTTAGTCTACATATACTATTAGTCAACATTTGATGTGTCAGTAATTGGGTCCTTTACCCTCATCCACGTTTCCTCTCGAAACGGCTGCCGATCATTCTCGAACCTGTCGTTGAAGCATCAAATGGCTGAAAGTAATCCGTGATCCCCCAAATCGAGTCCCACGAATCTTCCAAGTCTCTCTAATCTACAGCTACGTATAAACCCGAACGTCTAAAAGCCCGTGCAGGTTTGAGAAGAAATTTGAGTGCCACTGTGATAGAGGGTCGCAGGGAGCCGGCCGGCTGGCCAAGTGAGCGAGGTCCACGAGAGTGATTGTACTTATCCGCGCGCATAGCGAGGCGCACACGGACGTGCACAACCACATCCGTGGCCACCTTAGGCTCAATAGTTAAGGAACGATGCGGATGGCAGGAGTGAAAGGCCCACGCCCGTGCCTCGGGCTCCTCGGCAAGGGCGACTGGCCCCTCAGCACGCGCGCGTACCCGCGCACAGAGACGCTCACCTACTCACGTACACGTGCTGGCACACGTGCAACAGGCAACAGGCCATCCACCAACTCGGCCGCTAGCTCTCCTCTCCTTCTCGCTCTCCATCGCGCCATCACGCCGTTCTCCGATCACACAATCCGGCGCTCTCTCGTTACGAGGTAAGTACTACCCATCAAAAAGAATCCCATTTAAAAACATTGTCGTAAATTAATAGCTTTACAAAACTAATGATGTACAAAAATTGCGCCAATTAGCACAATGGCTATTTATACAAAGAAAAAAATGTATTATATAACATTAAGCAGATATATTTTTAAACAAATAAATATTTAATACGAATAAATATTTTATTCAAAATACTTGGCGCTGCGAAACCAAAAAAAGGTTAATGGTCTTGGTTAATAAATAAAATAAAACAAGACAAGACACCACTGAGACAAGAAAGAAAAAGATTTTAATGCAATTTATACATATTTATTTGGTTTAGCAACACCAATTCGGAGAACCGCGCCAAGTATTTTGAATAAAATATTTATTCGTATTAAATAATTATTTGTATACAAATATATCTGCTTAATATTATATATTACATTTTTTCTTTGTATAAATACCCAGTGTGATAATTGGCGCAATTTATGTATATCATTAGACACGAAGGAACTTACGAACGGCTTCGTTCACGCGAGACCCTGCGGGGATCAAAACGGCGATAAGGCATATCGTAATGCGAGACCTAGTAACTGAGAAAGGTGCAACCGTTTGGGAAATATTCTACCAAGATTGCTATTGGTGTCTTTTTTTTTTAAATATTATTTGAGAAATAAAATGAAATTATAGGAGAAATATTTAGAATTGAATCTGGACAAATGGAATAGCAATTAACGGAGATAGGTGATCGCAGCCAATCGGCTCGTATTACTTGTCATGTAATTAATAACTGAATTACAATGTTACTTGTGATACGATTAGTAATTATACTTCAAATAATACAGATTGCCCAGGTCTCACCACGTGGAGGCGCTGCGAGTGGAGACCCGCCCTAACCGCGGCCCATCCGCCCTCCTTTTATGCAAAATTTTATTTTCATTTCCATCGATCCCCCTGATGCACGATTGCAGAACGATCCTTGATCGATCCACAAGCGGGCAAAAGAAGGAGTTATTCTGTAAAAAGCTATTTTAGTAAAAGTTTATTTTTAAATATATTATTTTATTAAGTCTCTTCACCGCGAAGGCATAACTACGTTATGTTAGTAATAGTGAGACCAGCCTACAGGACATAAAATAAATCACGCAAAACCATAGACAAAATACATGAAATAGAACAAATTACGCAAATTAGCAATTGATATTCATAATATTAAGCACATTGGGTGCTTTGTTACATCAACTCAATAATTTCCTTGTAGTTTCTCATTAATTGGCATTTTTTGCAAAATATGAATATACTTTCAAAACAATATTTCCAGTGACAAACACTCGATTCAAGAGCGGGTAGATGGTGGGAGTAAAAGGAGGATGGTGCAGCCACTTAGGGCTGCTCGATCATTGTCCACTCATTAATGCAAGAAAACCGTGAGTGGACCGTTTCTTTCTTTCGCAACGCTAGCTTATTACAGACTAAAATCAACTCCCGAGCATAGTCACTAGGACTTTGGACTATTCGCAGCACTAATTTCTCAAACAACTTCAAAATTCCCGAATGGTGCTTCATTACTGAAAATTCTACTATACTTAATACTCTCAAGTAGCTACACTACTCTAACAAGTATAAAAAGCTACAGAGAACCACCACGTGGGTGATTTCATTTTTCGCAACACTAATAAAAATTCAATGCACCTGTATCTCGTAATACGCAACTCTAACTTTAAATCGTTGCAGCCTTCCTAAAGGCTGTGTGGAGTCCCATGCGCAGCAAGTCCAGCTGCTCGGGACTCTTTTTACCCAGGAACATGTCTCTGGACATGTCCCAGGACAGTTTTGGGGCAGTGGGGGCTGGGGGTCGCAACTCTAATTACAAACGCGATCAATCATCATCGCAACACTAACTCAAACAAATATTTAGAATCAAACTAGAACGAGTAATTTAAAAAACGCGATCAGTCGCATCGCAACTCTAATAAAAAGAATACAATGAATCAAAATTAATGCTATAAATCAAACTCTAGTAGGTAACTTTAATTCAAAATACAAGAACAATCTCAAAAACAATCGCGACTCTTTTTTCGTAACACTACAAGCAATCACGTTCGATATTTATTCGCAACGCTATGCTGGTACCAAACGCGGGGAATACTCGATTCGCAACACTAATTCAAACCGTGTTCAACATTTAGTCGCAACACTAACTGGCCGCGTAATCTTCTTCGCAACCCTAATTGAAAACGCGGTGTGCTCAATTTCAGGGGAGGGGGTATCGATGGGTCAGCCTATGGCCAACCAAACTACTACTACTACTACTACTACTACAACTACTGACGAGCATAATGGCAAAATAATACCTACGAAGAATGACCCTGCACCCGAGGGTGCAGGGCCATTCTTGGTTGCCCACATGATGTGGCCGTTTTACTGGCCGGGCTATCTTCGGCTCTTTGGCCACTTCTTTGCTTCGGGCGGTCCGCCCTTCTGAAAGTTAAGGGGGTACTCCACAGTGAACGGATTTTTTTCTCAGTAAATACAACATATAATGAACTAAATCTTTTTGGTGTTTACAAAGCTACTCTTATATTATATAAAAAAAAATTAAAAAAACATTTTAATTTGTTTTACTTGTTTTTTTACAAAGCGTCAATATGGCAATTAAACAAAAACGTGGTACAGGTGATTTTGTGGCTTAGGCTTATCTGAAACAAAAAATCCAAAAACATTCTTAATCTGTATGAGTGTCGCTATCGCCCGTAGCTCAATTAATAATTTTTGTTGAAAAATAACAAAATGGCGCCTGTTTGAAGGAAAAAGTTCTCCAAACAATGGTGCTTCTCGAATGTTCCCCGAGAAAAATCTCGGTTATTTTTCGGAAAAAAATTGTTAATTGAGGAACGGACGATAGAGACACTTATACAGATTAAGAATCTCTTAGAATTTTTAGTTTTGGATCTGTCTAAGCCGGGAAATCACCTGCACCACGAACATACCGTTTTTGTTTAAGTGTCATATTAACGCTGTAAAAAAACAAGTAACACAAATTGAAAATATTCTTTTTATTTTTTTTTGGTATAATATAAGAGTAGCTTAATAAATACCAAAAAGATTTATTTCATTATATGTTGTATTTACTGAGAAAAAAAATCTTTAAAAATAGCTTGATTTTTCGACGGTTCACAGTGGAGTACCCCCTTAATAGCGTGCCCAAGCCCGTCCTGCCGATCGCGACCAGCGACAATGTGCAATGTCCCACTGGCGTCAAAAAGTCGACATAGCGGGGCTAGAAGCGAGGGCATACCCCACTCGCGCTAGTCTGGCCGTCGACTTTTCTCACAAATTTCCTGAAAGCAGGTCATCGCAGGGGGGAACATGCGATCAGAGAATACGATGACCTGCCCCGGCCCTACCTACTTATATTTAAGTCACACATTCGTACCAGAAGGTAAGTTACCTATCCTCCCGAACAGCTAGGTTACCCATCCTACCGAACAGCTAAGTTACCTATCCTACCGAACAGCTAAGTTACCCATCCTATCTAACAGCTATGTATATTTAAAAAATGGCAAAACAGTCTCTCACACACAATCACACTCTAATAAGTACGTACCAGTTTTCACTGAAATCGGCTAGCAAAGGCAGTGACCATTGCGTATAAGTATGATTTACATAGCAATTAACTATTTTCAATTTCAAACAATGGATTACTTGATAATGTGCATTGTACATATTATGTACATACATGAATCGTTATTACTATCTGGTTTGATTGTACGAGATTGATTAAATATCATATTCCCAGATTATTTACTAGAATGATCATCGTGTGCAACAAGGAATATGATATATTGGTATCGAAATATTATAGTTTCGTTATCACGGTCTTTGATGAAAATCTTTCACCGACGCAAATTCCACCGCCTAACCACACAAACACACATAGGTGGAAAATGCGGCGTGCACGATACACTAACGCAATGCTAGCCGCCGACATGTAATTATTTAGTAAAGAAAGTCATCGTGCCCCATTGCCTTCACCCACCCAAGTAGCACCTGGGCACGTGGATGAGTTAAAAGGCAATGAGTACGGAAAGATATCCTGAAAATCCTCAACTAGAAAATATCATTAGTTTCTATAGTGTCTAGCAGGCTAATATTCTTTTATTTTACATTATTAAGCAAAGTGGCTCGACTTTCAACTTGTGAATAGTTTAAAGTGAAGATAAATAAGAAAGTACTCTACTTTAGATCAAGAAAAAGGACTCTACTCGACATTCATTTAGCGAGAAGAAAGACTCTATAATTGAATTGTTTAAGAAAATCAATCTAAATCATGAAGAATTTACTTTAAAAATCTAAAACGGGCTATTCCATCGTCAAAGTAAATTTCATAAAACAAGAAAGTATGATCTCATGCTAATTACTTTGAATCTGAAATTTCCCCACCCTCAATTGTCTTCTTGCACATGGAAATTAATTATTCTATTGTGTACGCAAACGAGTGACCTTTTTAAGAAAGGAATTACATTTTTATGTATATTATCATCATTTAGATATCAAGTTACTTTTGAACACGTAGTGTCAGAAAAATAAATGAAATTCAAGTCATTATAATCGTTCCACTACATATTAAATGAAAATGATCGTAGCTGTGGAGTCTGAGAGTATCAGACTTCTTCGCTATATAAAAATTAGCATTCAGTCGTATTGATATTCGTACCAATACCTTCCGAATTATGTAATAAATATCTACATCAATGTATGATCAATGATAAATATACGTGTTAGGAACCGTTTATCTTGGAAATTATGATTATAATGTGATTCTATTGAAAAGGCGCGGCGTACAAGAAGGCCCTAGCCTCGTCTAATAAATACATACACAGACGAAAATGTTACAATTCACGGGCATGATTATCATACCCGTGGTCATTATGCTCGTTAAATATACAACCGGTCACTCGTGTCGATTCGGACCAAACGTCCTACGACATGATTGAGTGACCAGAGGAACCATAATGCATGCGCACTCACATTTCGCTGTGCCCCGGTGCCGGAGACGCCAACACCCCTGCTACTGCTCAGGAAAAGTCATCAAGCTGCTCAGCTGCGCCCAAACTGTAACGAAGGAACAGAACACGATTATAATTTCTTTCTAAAGTTACGATTGTTTCAACTCTAATATAGAACCATGAAGCAATTCAAAACTAACGAAACTTTTTATCATTTAGACATTTTAAGAAAAAAATTGATAAGATGAAATATTAAAAATTAAAATTAACAAAAGTTCTTTCTTATAATGTCTAAATGATAAAATGTTTCGTTAGTTTTGGATATCTTGGTGATTCTATTCTAAAGATTAATTTGTTTAAAATTGTTTTCTTTCTAAAATTTTGAAGAATGAACTCTATTTTAAAAGAATTAAATCAAATACATAGATACTTACATCATTCCATTAATATTCTGCGCACAAGTCTCCTCTTCAGCTGACGCACTGACTCTAATTTCCGACAACGAGTTTCTCTTTCAAAAGTAAAAAAAAAAAGAAATAGTAGACTACAAACGCGCCCCAAAGATCATAATCGGCGAACAAAGCAGTGAATCTATTCTCGCGATTCGAAAATCAGAGCCGCGACGCTCGTGAAAGAATATAAATTGCGTAGAAAACACTGGCTCTACTCTCGCGTATCCCGAAATTGTTAACGAAACTCTACTATGAGCAACTGTGCTCTTCAAAACGAAAAACTTCGTACGTCATAAACACTGACTCTATTTGACCGCATTGCACGCGGTCACAATCTCTGAAAAATAAGTAGGATAGGAGGGTGGGGTGGATGTGGTTTCATCGAGTGTTTGTCACGAGGAAATATTGTTTGTCGTGAAATCAGCCAAAGGACTTTCGCTCCTTGTTATTTAGAATACAATAAAGAATAAAGAATATAAAGAATAAAAAAAAAGAATAAAATAAAGAATAAAACTTGCATCCAAAACCGAACGTAAATGCAATTACAACGGCGTCATAGAGATAGATTCTTTAAAATCATTGAAATACCATTGAATTCTACGTAAACGCGACCGAAATGCAATAGAATTCAATCATTCCAATATTTCATAAACATCTAAAGACGCCATTTTCAAACTTTTAAACAAATCTGATTAAAAGTATTCAATTTATCATAATTCAATCACAGCCAACAATGATTCAATAAAATAATGAGAAAAATACGTATACCACACGTATTATCATCTCCTTTTTCCAAGGAATGGCCAGACGCCATCCAAGCATCGTTCAAATTAACCGCCAAGTGTCATGGCGTCGCCTGCCCTTTGCTTTCGATTTCCGCCTCAACGTCTGTTTGAAACAAAAGCATTAAAACATTCGTAAGGCAATTAAACAAGAAATAAACTTGAAATATGCCCGAAAAGTGATGTATTTGAATACCGAGACTCGATATGTGTGCACTAAATGTGCAGAAATATCGGCACGAAAGCAACGAAGGGAATACGTGACGAATATGTAATGGTTTTCTCGCGATATTTAATCAATTTCGGGACAAAAGTGTATTAATAGTAGCAGCAAATGACGATAGAGAGTAAAGAAGAAGTATAATAATGATTAGAAGTAATTATGTGACGACAGATAATGTACGCGTACCATTTACGTACGCAGCTATCGAAACGTCTTAACTCAACGATGTCCACGGAACGAATGACCCCCGCGTCACGTCGCTGTACCTCGGCGAATATGGGCTTTGTGGGGGGAGAGCGAGCAGGCCTCGCGCGGCAATACACGTCTCTTATCGCACGCCGCGTAAAGTAAACATCACGGCTCGTGGCCTAGCCGTCTGAACCGAGCTACCGGTAGAATAGAAATATTACGCGTAATATATGTTTCCTTCGTTTATAAAATATCTAGCATCTACATACAGCAGTGTGCTTTAATTAAGTTTGTAAAACTTAACACACACGTCTTAGTAAATGTATATTCATAAATTGAAGGGTTGATGCAATAAAAATTGGAAAATTAAATGTTGTTAAACTGTATTTTAAAAAATATAGTCTTGTAAAGCTCGTCACGGCACACATTTTTTCTAGTTACAGTTTTTTTATCGAATTGTTAATATTCGAGATAAAAATTATAAACTAAAAAAATTTCTCCGACCAAAATCATTATTTCTTTAAACATAAATTGCGATAACTTGAGTAAATATTAACGGATCGTTATGAAACTTGAAACATAAAACTCAGAAAATTCTAGCGAAGCCGTATAATGTATGCACAAACCCCTTATGTTAAAAATGTAGTAATATTTAATTAAAAAGTAACACTGGACATAACCCATGTTTTTCAACGTTCACCGTTAAAAAGTATCGAGGCAATTTTGACGTACAGATAACTTGCAGCGACAAAGTTTTTCCTTAATATACAAGGAAGTTTTTCACCAATTTTCACACTGATTAATAAATAATTGTAGAAGATATGAGGCGATATATAAATCTCGCGCGTCTCCATCAGTCAACCACCACGTATAATGTGCTATTTAGCAGTTTTAGGCACTCGCGTTGACAGTTGGCGCCGTGCGAGAAATTATTTATTAATTATTATTAATTTATTATTTATTTATTTATTTATTAATTAAGAATTATTTATTAATCAGTATGAAAATTCGTAAAAAACTTCCTTGTATATTAACGAAAAACTTTGTCACTGCAAGTTATATGTACCTCAAAATTGACTCGATACTTTTTAACGGCGAACGTTGAAAACCATGGGTTATGTTCAGTATTACTTGGTTCCATGTCACGCGATACCAACTCATTCGCAGCTCTTATTTACCAGAAACCTTGGTGTTCCGTTTTACCCACCTGTTCCGTTTTACCCCACTTTCCCCTACACAAATTGCGCCAATTAACACAATGGCTATTTATACAAAGAAAAAAATGTATTAAATAATATTAAGCAGATATATTTTTATACAAATAAATATTTAATACGAATAAATATTTTATTCAAAATACTTGGCGCTGCTCTCCGAATTGGTGTTGCTAAACTGAATAAATATGTATCAATTGCATTAAAATCTTTTTCTTTCGTGTCTCAGTGGTGTCTTGTCTTGTTTTATTTTATTTATTAACCAAGACAATTAACCCTTTTTTGGTTTCGCAGCGCCAGGTACTTTGAATAAAATATTTATTCGTATTAAATATTTATTTGTATAAAAATATATCTGCTTAATATTATTTAATACATTTTTTTCTTTGTATAAATAGCCATTGTGATAATTGGCGCAATTTATGTGTATCATTAGTTTTGTAAAGCTATTAATTTACGGCAATGTTTTTAAATGGGATTCTTTTTGATGGGATTATATACTTGGCCCTCTTTTTGTACCTTTTCTTAAAAAAGGTAATTTGTGGGGATTTCACACATTTTGTAGTGTTTATGTATTTACGGAAATCGTGCAGCGACTAGCGACCCGAATCGCGAGTGGCTGATTTCAAGTCGTTTGAATTTATGGTTATGGGTTATATATTTATTATTAGTATTAGTCCTTTTTTACCCCATCGAGGTTATTTTTTTTTAACAATATATTATATTGTCATCCAAATTATGCACATCCAAACTTGGCTGAAACCCACATCCAATGAGCGACGTGCCTGAAAGACATTTCTTCACCCTTTCATACCCCCCTCTTGCCTAGAAGTGTAGGACGATGACGACGACGATGCTGAATCTTAAGAACATAAAATTCAGCAAATTGCAACTTTACATCGAAATATCTCAACTCATAAGGCCCGTAGGAACAAAACGAAGACACTTTTCTCATGTAAATCAAATCCAAGCTATCCATTAAGACCATTCAAAATCTAATCGGATCTGCCGTTATTGAGATTCGGAAATCTCAGGATTCTTGATAGCGAGTCGTGGTGTAATAGAGCCACTCTGTGTCTCTTAATACGAGTACACGCGGGCACCTATTCATCGACTCGCATTTTTGGCTGTTGCCGTGGCCGCGGAGCAAGCCTTTTTACGATCTCCTTACTCGCCAGCTGGCTGCACTCGCGGAGAGGTATCGACGTTGGAGTTAATTGCGAAAGAAGGCTGGATCCTTATCGCGACCACCCCTTGCCCCCGCGATAACTCAATACAGTTTCACGTAGTTCGATGGTGAGTGGTGAATGAAGGAACGGCACGGAGCACGAATCGCTGGTAACTGGTAACGCTGCAACGATCCACCATTCATCTACAGCTGTTGCTTAAAATGCAACTGTTCCGAAAACTGCATCCGCCAGTTGCAACGGCGGGGGGGCGTTCGTCATGATCGCGCGTTACATAATCCGCTCGTGACGCGCGTATCTCTCGACGGTCGTGACGTAATTGTACCCTTTAGCTCCACGGGAGCCTGATTCCAGGCGAGGGCGAGGGGGAAGCGATAAAGAGGAACGCGGCGTGTGTGTGGAACGGAACGGAACGGAGCGTAACGTGGGCTCCCAGCAGATGCGCCGCGCGGTTTCGCAATGCGGGAGCAGAAGACGCCCGATGTTCACGTAGCCCGATCCGTACTGAAAGGCGAAGAGGACACGTTCCCAAGGCGTATTCCGTACCGATCCTATATTGCACTCGTCCCAGTTTAACCCGTTACCGTGTCTCGCGCAAAAATCCAGACGCGCATCTCTGCCGCCGCTAGCGTCCGATCGGGCGAATCGGCTCGATCAATGGATCGTTTATCCTTCGTTAGCATACGAGCGAAATCGTGCCTCGGATCATTCATTTCTCTCTGTCCGATTTCGACAATAGAACCCGGTCATTTATCAGAGCGATCGCAGCGGTAATGATCCTCCGAGCCTCTGGAGCCTCGAATCTCCCGGCCGAATTTCGCGAGCCGCATATCGATCACGGGTTTCAGGGCAGTTTTTGCTTCCCGCTGCGAGTTACGGTTCTGAGGATTACAGTTCCAGCGGCGCTCGGCTCGAGGGATGCTGTGTACCGGTGAGAGGATCGAGAATATCGGGAACACTCGCGTAACATCCTCGGAGACCAGATTTGCCCGACTACTGTGCGATCCTCGTCGATCACGGGCTCCTCGCGTGTTCTCACACGCGCCAGGAAGATCGATGGTCGCCGATCGCAACGAGACGAGACGGGACGAGACGAGACGAGACGAGACGGTCGATGGAACGATCGATCGATCGGGGTCTCCTTGATCGCCGGAGGCGTCTAGACCGGAGGTAGCGCGGCCGATCACGGATGAGAGTGGGTGGAGCCGCAGCTTCGTTGCTCAACGGACAGAGAAGCAGAGAAACAGAGACGGATGGAGGAGGCGAGACAGAACGAGGGACAGAGTGAGAGAAGGAGAGGAAAACGATGTCCTCGAGAGTTATCGCGATAAGAAAGGCCATCCTAAGGACACGCCTGGCTCCGGGAGAAGGAGCCCCGATAACGATCGACATCGTCTCTCTCGGTTCGTATCGGCAGCGATGCTTGATTTCCAAACGCTGCCACCGAAACCGCTCACGTTCCCCGATGACATTTCTTATCCGCGGGACTTCATCTTCGAGTCGGTGCGCCGGTCTGAAAACCGCGGGGCTCCTCGCCTCGTGATTCTTTCCCCTATACAGCCGCACACTTCCCAACGGCACGATGATCGATGCGTGTACTCGATCCTCCCTACTAAATCGCGTTAATTGTACCACGGTATTAATTTTCAAGTGACACGGGGCTGATCGATCGAGCCGGACTTTCTTCAGTTTCTTCCCCTGACGATTTCAACGAAAGTACACGTAAAAGCACTCTGCTCGTCCTCCTTGTCCATCAGACGAAGAGTTACGACGCTGTCCAAGCCGATTCCGTTACGCTTCCGCTTAAGGGGCAGCCAATGCTTGCCATCCATCCTCCATTCTTCGCGAATTCGTTCGCCCGTGACCGTCAACGAGGTCAGCCATACGTCACTACTGGCCAGCAATAGCAGATTCCGATAATCGTCGCATCGAATGCAACGCGATCGTCGTCGATCACGATAACCGAGGTTCCTTGTAAACACGAGAAAAAGAGAAGCCGCTTGAACGGAACTCTCGGAGGATGCGTGTCCACTTTGTTTCACCGCGAACTCTCCTCAGGCTTTCTGGCGTAAATTCGAGGAAAGTTGTTACGATTTTGAACGGTGCTCGTAAATTACCATACAGAGAGGCAGTTGCGCGCATTAAGTCGAACCTCTTCCTGCTACGGACCGCATTAACCGTTCGTCAGCTTGCGATATCCGATTATCGTGAAAGATGCGCATGACTGGGCACCGATTTGGGGAAATTTCAATGCGAGATTCTCGCAGAAACGTTCGGTAGAGATCGTAAAGGATATGGAGGAATTGAGAGCGGAAGATCGAGGCAGTCGATCGGACAGACGCGAAACAGACGAATTCCGATCCGTCGATCGATACGAGCCCATCTGCCCGATCGGCTCCTCCTCGTCTTTACGCGGAAGTAACGGAACTCTGTCCACGGAATCTTAAGTAACTCGCCGTGGATCGTTGATCCCTAGAATGTAGATCAGCGCCGAGGTGGCATCGCCTCGAAAACATTAGAATCCGATTATGCCGATGGCCGGCGACCGGCGTCACGAGTACACGGAATTTGAACCTGCAGGTGTCTCTTCCGGTCGGCGAAGACGAAGTCCTCGCGCTGCTTAGGTATTCTAATGCGGCTCGCTTAGATCCGTTATCGCGAAGTAAACACCACGGTATTAACTTTTTATACGCACGTCCGCGGATCAAAGTGCAACGAGACGCATCGTTTAGATTTTATTCGACCGATCGCGGTTAATCAAGATTCTTTTTCCTCCCCGGCACCATGTTTTTCCCGCTTTGATGCCCGTCATCGATCGAACGCTTCCTTGTAAATGTCGACGGATTATACCATCGCGGGTGTGTATCCCGAACCGATGCAAAAACGACGCGAGCTCGGATCGCTCGCTCCACCCGCCCGAACGAGTAGAAAGTTGCGCGACGTTCGTGTCATTGTCGAATCATTTGCATGTGCCGTTCGAGGTACGTAATCTCGTAAAGATCGCGTAAAGATTTCACATGCGACTTCTCGAGCCCTGGATGCAAGGAGACTCTTCGACACTGACGGAGACCGCTGGCAGCATCGATGTAAAAAAGAATACTTCGCAGAACCGTTCTCCGACTTGGGAGGGACGGCTGCAAGAATCGACGTGTTCCATGGATAGACGGTTTTTGCGCGATCTGGGCCACGAAGAGGAGCCGTACGGACAGAGATACATCAAGATGGGACCACTCTGCCTTTCATCTTCCGCTAGGTCCGATGATGAGTCACTACGCGACTCCGAATCGGGTCCATTAAGATTTTTTCGCGGTCGTGTGTCATTCGCGGACGCGCCATAGGCGGATCGTTTTTGCTCCTGTGAAACGGAGAATCCTCGCGGTGGCGCGCGCTCCACGTCGCGGCGGAGGTAGAAAACGAGAAGAATGAAAAATAACCGGTTCGATCCCGCCGACAGATACAGAAAAGAGATTGTCTCCCGGTGCCTTCCTCGTGCGCGGTGTCCACGGTGTCCACGGTGTCCGCAAATAGCCGCGTAATGATAGAGCGCTGGTCGCTTCTAGAGAAGGACGGGGGAGGACAAGCATCGCAGCGTGGAGGGGAAGCTCCAAGGAGGAACGAAATTAAAGCGAACGCTGCCTCCTGCCATTTCTGACGAGCGACTCGCAGAAGGCCATCGCCGGCGATGCTTCACGGAAATCGGAGCAGGTTTCGGCGACCTTCGTGTCCTCGACGATGACGTCCTCCTGCGACAAAAATCAGGATTCGAGACGACGCGGTATGCGCGTGACGATAATCAGATGGAGCCTGGTCCTGAGCAGCTTCGAATGCTACGGATGGCCTCTATTCTTCTGGCACACGGCGGATTACGCCAGCTTCGGGCCACGTTAGATCGAAATTTTTGCGAAACATCGGTTGCGTTAACTCTCGCCCGCGATATCGGGTCAAGTTCGAAGAATTCTCGGTTGCGACGGGGTCGGATAAGCATCTGAACTCTGCTGATCTTGAGCTGGTGAAGCTGGCTCAAGCTGGATTCGAAGAGGCTGGCCAGGCGAAAAGTAGATGGTATTAATCGCGAATGGATAGATCGTGTCCCCTTTCAAGTGATCTCGAATCGCGGCAACCGAGGAAACTAGAGATCCATCGAAATTACGTTTAGCTAATTGCTCGAGCAATCATGGCTCGTTACACAATCGTGACGGTACAGTTTCAACAACACTCAACAGGAAGCTGGCTTCTTGCGTTTCAGTATCTGCTTCGCGTCGACGGCAAATCCTCGATCAATATTTGCAAATGAATTCCAAGACTTTCACCGATGAATTTTGATTATAATAAATGACGAGTAAATAAGGGGCAGGCAAATAAATCCAACGGTTATTATCAGCTGAAAAGAGCGAGCTGGAGATCCGAGTCATGGGACTCCGGGGTCACCGAGGTGAGTACCGATTGGATCGTGCAGTTTCCACGTAGAAAATCGATCCGCGTGCTGCAACTGCAACTGCACAGCTTCGGCGGGGGCCCATTACCGTGATCGCAACGAGTCGGAGCGAGCACGATCGGCGGATCGACAAAAACCGGGAAACCCATCGTCATCGTCCGTGCCCCCGATCTATGATTTAGAGCTTCTTAAACCAGCCTGCTCGATCCTTAATGAATCGTCGGACAACGGTGGAACGTCGCTCTTCGCATCGCTGCTGTTTTACGCGTGGAACCTTAAAAAGTACCGACCAGAAGGATGAAAACTAGATCCACGCGACGACAGCCTATCACTTCCTATCCACTGGACTTTTTCTCACCTACTACTTTCCATTTCGTAACAAAGTCCCCGGTACACCTTAGGGGGGCTGATAAAAATCCAGCTCACCGCGTGTCCCCTCGAAGAATCACTTTCCCCGGCAGCTCGCTGGAAGCATCACCGAGCCAGCCGACCACAGAGGCGTCCACGTAATCCAGGGTCTAAACATTCGCCAGGGTAAGGCGATCCAGCGGCCGGCCAGACCTCGAAGCGATCCAGAATCTAATCCAGTCGGATGCCCCTGGGCTTAGAAAGGCGTGGTGCCGAGCCGCGGCGAACGTAGGAGAGAAGGTGTCGTCAGAGCCGAAGAGGACGGCCGCGAGCGTGTAGGTGGAGGAGCTGTTCTCCGCGTCGCGTATCGTTCGTCCCCGTAATTAGGTCGCTCTCCTTAATGGGGCCCAAATAATCTGGCCAATCATCGTGGCCCACGGGCGTAGCTACGTCTTCGCATCCGTCCATCTGGCTGTCGTGACGTAAGCGCGCGAAACCGACGAACATTAAGGTCACCCCTTAAGGTAAGCTCTTCGCCGCGGAGCGGAGTAACGGGAGCAAAAAGAAAGGGGAGAACGCATCGGTAATGACAGCGCGTTGCGCAAGGCTCCTCTCGAAGATTCGTCAAGTGTGTTCCTCTTTGCAGGGGGACTCGCGAAGGTACATCCGTCACGGGACTCGTTATTAATCGTTATCATTTATTGCGCGCCTGTGGTGACGGAGGATCGAGGATCGAGGGTGAAAGTGCCGTCTCGTTAGTACCCGGAGCGGCCTTATGCAAAACGGCCGAACGACAAAAGGAAGGACCAAGGGGACAGGACGCGATTGTGCTCTTTCCTCGGAGGCAAGAGGAGATCGCGCAACCGGCCTCGTCATCGGACGATTCGACGCAGATACACGGGGCGTCCTGTCATCGGAGCCGAGCAGACGAGGAGGAAAAGGACTGGAACGATAGAAGGAGCAGCCAGAGAGGAGGTGAGAGGGAGGCAATGGGTATTGTGGCACGGTGATGCAACCCAACTCCGCCCCAGTTACTCGCAGAGATCTCGCCGCGGACCGAGAGTGAACAGGCGAAGAGGAAGAGAGAGAAAGACAGAGGCGAGAGCAAGACGGGGACGAAGCAGGAGATAGAGAGTGCACGGACGTGGTTTATTCACGAGGAACGAGCCGATAACTCCGCGAGATCGTTGCTACCTATTCATTATTTCGCTAAACGTTGATCGGCGAGGCGCCAAGGCCACCGGTTCGTGCCTCCAGCTCGCCATTGTTCCGAAATATTCGTTTGGTTCAATGAGCACGCGTGGGCGGCACTGTGCCTGGATCGAAACGCCAGCCACTCGATCGCCGCGAACGTTCGTTTCCAGGGGGTTGAGACTGCGTCGCACCCCACGCTGGCCTGAACTACTTGCGGTCGGAGTTTTCGAGGATTGGCAAGGAATCCAGGCAATTTAGCGCGCGAGACGCGCTCCACGTGGGTTCGCCTGCAGCCAGACACGCGTTCGCGGTTGCGACAATCCATTATTTCGATTGGGTCGTCTGGTTAATTAGAAGGGGTGTATAAATAGGCGCGATAGCCGCGCGAACAGACGACTTGCTCAATGCCGGATCTAACAATAAAAGCGACACTAGTGTAGGACGGTAATTCTAGTCTGCGCGATACAATTATCGTTATTTACGCTCGCCTTTAGTCTGCCAGGCGGAACAGAGGACAATCAAGTCGTTCAATTAATTTCAATACCATCCGCCGAGACCGTCCTTGCGTCGATTAACGAAGACTCGAGGAATCTCTGCTCGAGCGAAGGATACTGATTCTCCCTTCCCCGTGAACAGCGATGTAGGTACCTATATGCTTCTCTGTTTCCCTGGTCTGCGAACGAAAATCGTATCGACGCCGGAGAGAATACGATATGGAAATCGCTCGGCCAACGTTCGAGAGACAAAACGAGTAGGGAGACTTTCGCCTGGACGGGCGAAGAAGCCGTTCCTGGTTCGTTAACGTGGGTCACGTCGGGGCTGAGCAAGGATTACGCAGCTGGAGGACCGAGGGGGCGGAAGAAGGCAATGCGGCGATAAATTTAGCTGAACGTTAGAACCGAATCGCGCGTCAGGACTAGGTGTAGGCGGTTATATTGCCTGCGCGGCGACCCACTATAGACTATTGCACGCCGCGCGGAGCAGTAAAGGAATTTAGCCTTATAAATCAGCAACATGACTGCACCGCGCCACACCTTTCCCTTCTTGGGGCAATCACGAGTCGTCACCGTATCGGCAACATCCCTGGCGCTCAGACTTCTTGCATCGTCTCCTTGTACCCCGGGGGGACACAATCCTCGATTACGAAACCCTAGATTTTTGGATCTTAAACTCCTGGGTGCCACTAGCACAATTTCTTCATACATGCACCAAAGCTTCTTCTCCTTCTTTATACTCCTCCTCCTTCCCTTCTTCTTCCTCTCTGAACTCGATGACACCCCCCAATGAAGCTTTTTTAAAAATAGAAGAAACCTGGATTTTATTTTTTAAAAAAAAATTTATAATCACCTAATGAATTTCGTGGAATTTTCATTAAAAATATTTTTGTCCCTTCGACTCGGCTCCCCCAAAATTAAATCCTGAATGCGTCACTGGCCCACAATGTACTGGAGTTATTGTACACTAGATCTAGGATTCTTGGATCTTTTTCCACGTCTGACGTGGACAGCCGAACAGTGACACTCGTCTACCGCATAATAGAGGCCTAATGCAACGATATCCTCGCATTGACGCATTGTTTGCGCAGCTGCTCGATAACGCAAACACAATGACGACCAGTGTAACGAGGTGTAACGAGGCATAGAGAGCCACTTACCGCAACTATTTCAACGCTAGTCCGCGAAGACGACGAGCAAAGGAAAAGCGGGGTAACCTCGGGAGACTCGTTCTTCTTGTCGACAGGATTTTTCTAATCCAGGCCGCGAAGCTATGATTGGCGACGCGAAAATTACAATCGCCAGACGTCCCTTTGGGCGTGGAGAATCTGGGACGCGGTGGAACGAGGAAGAAAAGCCTGCCACCCCGAAGGGTGCGTGCGAGCAGCAACGGCTCCTTGCAACTGCCGGGGAACACGCGACGATTGTTCGCGCGCCGCGGTACAATGTTGAATCAATCGCGCACGTACGGCAACATCGAGAGGTATCTAGCGCGTCGTATCGTAAATTGAATATTACAAGGGGACTCTAAACAAAGCTCGCGACGCTAAGTGATTGCTAATGTTACCGCAACTTCGATTTATGCTTTGCCTCGAGCGTAAGGGGATTGCCATGACGCTTCGTGTCGATGGTGGAAGAACTCAATTGGAGATGAACCACCATGCGTCACTTACGCCTAAATCTCCACGTTCGTTCCACGAAGTAGAGTACAATGAAGACATCGTCGCCGTATAGAGGCTCCTGATCGATCTGCGAAACCTGTCGCAAATAACAGAACGAGGGGTATCGTCGTTAATAAGATATGGAGGCGGCGGTAGCTCATTAATAATCGTTTTCTCGTTGAATTCGCCGAAGGGCCAGCCGCGAGAGGACCGGTTCGTGGAGTGTTCGCATCTTAATTGGCTCCCGTGGAGAGCTCGCATTGTGCGTGCACACTGCACAATGGTCGCGAGGACGAGCAGGCGTTGCGCGAGCCAGAGCGCGTCCTTTCGGCCGCGTAGAAATCGCGATCGACGAAGCCTTGCGGGATAGACGGAATTTTAACGAACGCCGGTTTCTTCGGCTGAGCCGCGATTTCCTCGCTGTTAGCGGTTTTGCTCACTCCATACCTGGACCAGGCGGGTAGAACGTACGACTCATGTAGGTCTGGGTTAGTACTGCATTAGGTGCAACAGGCGATCGGCGGATCCCCGGCTCGATAGACGGAATTTTAACGACCCGAGTTTCTTTAATCGACCGGCCACTTCTTTGCCGCTGATTCGGGCGCGATGTTATCCTTATCTGGAGCGCTGAAAGTAGAATTTGCGTGTCCGATTCGGGACGGGTCAAAAGATGGGGGGACGATGTGCCAGTTCTGTCTCCGAACACAGCCGGCTCCGATCGATTGCACTCTGCACTTGGCACGCGGCAACGACGTGCAGCCGCGGCAGAGGCAGATCGAAATCTGAGGGTTGACACTTGGAGCCGTTCCCTCTCGAGCAGCCTCCGGTATAATAAATTCTGTCGCGTCGAACGACGCTTCACCGTTACGGGGCACCGTGGAAACTCTCGAGGATGACGACGTCGTCTAGGAACCGGCTGGATTCGCATGCGTGACCTGTCCTTAGAACCCGCCGCGCGCGATCCAAGCCGGGCTAAAGGTAAATGTTAAGAGAGACACGCCGGGCTAGGCGATCTGCATAATTATATTCGCCAGTGGTTACATAACGCCGGTTATCCGGTTATCTGGCGTGGTAAGTGGTACCGTTCCGCGCGCGAAACCTCATCGGCTCGCGCATCCCGGCCACTGCCGAGCCGTGTGAAAATCGTCCGCATAATTCCCTGATAAGCCAGCCACGGAATTTACATTTCGATTACAATGTTGTCCCCGCGCCTGTGAATTTCTGCCGCGGCTCGCAACATCCATTCCGCTCGGCGTGATCGCGAGTTTCGTGTACCTAGCGCACATACGCGCTCCTCCGCTCGCGGAAACGCACGCGCGATTACGGCACGGTGTTTTTTACCGCGCGATCGCTCTCGATACGATTTAAGAGAGGATCGTTTAATCGAGACTAAGTAAACCATCGATAATTATTAATGCTTATTTAACGAGGTTGATTTACGCAGGAAGCTGGCTTCCAACCGGTTAAGAAGATGCAGTTGGAAGTACCCCAGCAATTGGAAAACGTGAGTATGAAGAGGTTTTAATATGCTCTCATTAGAGTATGATGGTTTCTGGAGGAATTCTGAGGAGATTGTTTCTACGATATCCAACATAATCGTGCGTGGCGTACGCGTGAAGCGCAATTCTGAGGCACATCATTATTCTATTGCCCGTAGACGGTGGTACTTGTGGTTGGATCTGCAAGGAAAGCTTCGAAGGAGACTAGAATCGTCGCACTATCTGCCCCACTTGCCAGAGAAGCTAGAATTTCTCAGCAACCGAGCAGAAGGAGCGAAGAGGTGTGCGTCGAGAGGCACTGGGTCCTCGTAAATGGGAATTGTGATGAAGGGACCGCGAGAGGTTTTAAATCGAAGGGAATCGACGAGTGCACCGACGCCGACGCGACGACACGACTTGCCAGAGAACGATCCGACGTATCGCATGATATCGGCTCGCCAGGGAAGCAGAACGCTTCCAGAGCCTTTCGAGCGCGCAGTGGAAAGAGAACGATACGGAACAGACGCGGATCGTAGCGACGAGGGAAGGAGAGAGAAGCGGATCCTGGCAGACAGTCACGTTGCTGGCTGCCGGTTTGCTGGCTGCTTTCTTGGCGACACGCCCTGCCCTGATAACACCCACACCAGCAAAGATAAGCCGGTATTAATAGATGTGCGTCTCGGTGCTTTCGCAATTCGAGAGCTCCGCGAGCGAGCACGTTCACGCGGAAACGCCGACGCGCAACTGGACCGGCGCGGCGCAGCGCGGAGCGGAGCGGTGGCTTCGGTCGCGGGATGCGTTCTCCGAGACAGGAAAAAGGACGAGAAACGCTGGGAAACAGTTAAAGAGCAAGGGTCGCCGAGATTACGGGCGACTATAAATCGCGGAAGCCGGGTACGAGTCGACGCGACGCGATAATTATATTTAATCGTGATAATTTGTAGCGGACAGCCCGTAACGATTACCGATAACGACGCTCTCGCGGCGATCCGTCGCTTCTTGTCCCTTTTCCCGAGCAGCCTTATATTGAATCTCCGGCTCCCCGCGCCCAACCAGTTCCCCGCGTCTTATTACGAGCAGCGATTACACCGTCGCCTCGATGCTCCGACTGTCCGCGCCTAATTAATGCGAATATTCGACACGGTTCCGCGACACGACCGCTTATCTCCGTTGCATTCCGATCGACGAAGATGCGCCCATCGATCACCTATTTTTCAACGGGCATAATACAAATACGCTGAACTTGTTCGGCGGAGGGAGGCTGTCGCGAGTCTCATCCAGGTATCCGGTATGAGCTGCAGCGCAAGCGGTCACTAATTATGTAAACTGTCCGCGTGCAATTAACGCGAGTGCTCGGCCGGCGTTTGCATATCTCTATGAACCGAGGATCGCGATCCACTATGAGTTGGATCTGTGGGAAAGTTTCCCCGCTGATGGAACCTGCGACGGAATAGCATCCGATACGTGAAATCTTCTACTTGCCGTCTTTCATTTCCGCTCGCCGCGCCGCCAAGAGAATACGATGAGTAGGTTAATTACTGGCAAATTCCAATCTCCTCCGGCAGCTAGCACCGTGCCCGATCGAAAGACGGTTCCTCCTCGAGTTAATGAGCGCAGCCGCCCTTTTTGCTGCATCCAAGAAAGTCGAGCCAGCGCGGCGCTCGAATTACGTAAACGGCGGTTTTTCGTGTTCCGCGTGTGCAGCGGCGGCTGCAAAATTATCGCGCACCGAGCTCTTAGGAAATTATCAATTAATCCGCGCCCGCGCCTTTCCCTGCGCGCTCGCGCGCGAAACTCGCCGCGGACGACTTTTCAAGGTGGTGCTCCGCGGTGCTTGCACCTGCATGAATCAGCTTTCCTTCTCGTCACCTTTTTTTCTTCCTCCTATTTCTTCTATCGGCCGAGGGGAGTTGCGCGGCACCTCGTTTCGCAAACGGAACTGCTCAGCGCCGCGACGTCAGACGTCCAGCGCCGCGTTCAGATCGTTCCCAGGGCGATATTTATCCCGCTACTGTATCGCCGATCGACGACATCCTTTTCGGGTGAAAAAGGATGTGGCGCGAAACGGCTCGTATCCTCGCCCGCTCGGCCCGTTTCCTTCTCTGTTATCCGATTTAATTTGTCCGTTCTCATGCGCCGCGAATAATTGATGGCGCGTGAGTTAACCGGTCTGGCGACAATAATTTGTCGATCGACATAAACATAAATCGCCCTGATCTGCTTATCTGCTTTTTACAGCGACTTCTCGCTCCGCGCTGACGGTGAGGTACCTTACGGTCGCTCCTTCTTTTTTTTTTTACCTTCTCATCGGGAACGACGTCCAGTTTCGCAAACAGAACTCGTTATTTCGTTACTAGATTTCCCTGCAAGCAGCTCGCGCGACTCGAATGCTAAAGGGTTCTACTTGTGATTCTGGACGCGACGCTGGAACGATCAGCGACTAGAGAGGAGCACGTTTCGCGCGATTCCGCGCGATAACAGGCCGGGGTCGGTCTCATTTCCAGGCCCTTCGCGGGGACAAGTAAAAGTAGAGAAACTCCTTCCTCTTCTGCGAGGCAGAGTTCGTCCAGCTCCCGAACCGGATCCTAGGAGAAACGTTCGAGTTGCAACATTCGGATGAGACGGGAACTGAGAGCTTCTCCGCGCGTGCTTGGATGTTTCTTGGCTCTCTCGTGGCCCTCGAAATGCTGGGTGAAACTTCGACCTGGTGAAGGGTTCGTTCCATCCAAGATTCAAGGATCCCGGTCTCTGCATCCTCTTGTAAACTATTCCAGCGATTGCACTTGGGAGATCGCGCAACCGAATCCGATTAAATGAGAATACTCGCTCGGGGGTTCGGTCGATCCCGAGAGCACGCCCCTCCGCTCAAATTAAGCAGCCGTAAACGGTGAAATTACGCGGGGCGGTCACGTCCTGCTGGAATTGCCCGCACAACCGATTAACGGCAAAAATTACGGCCGAAGAGGATAGGCTGTTTTCACGAAGGGACCAAGGTTCCCCGGGAAGGGAGCCGAGGAGCCGCTGGGAGGCCCCGTTAATCCGATTACTCGTTTTCCGTGTAATGGAAGGCCGCCGTGAACCCGAGAAGGAGAGGCCCCGCTCCGCGATCGAGGCGAACGGAGTCATCATGTTGCAAATGACCTCTGCCTACCGGCGGAATTAGCGGATGGTCTTCAATCCGGAGGTAATTGTAGTGCCACGTAAGAGATGCTTACGCTCCCGGCAGCGATTGCACACCGCTCCGGCGCAAATCCCTTAAATCGCGAAAAGAAAGGAACCTGCGCGCCGATGCGGTGGTAGAAGCCGGAGGGACCGCTCGGCCAAGTGAAAAGAAATCGCCGTGAAACTTCTCGATCCTCTCCTTCACAGTTGAAGTAAAGCCGGGAAAGTCACTGTGGCGAAGCAGATTCAATAAAAGTAATCGAAAGCGAAAGCGATGCTGATGGAAATATATAGAATTAGACAGTTTATGGATCTGCATCGATTCCAATTTACTGGTGCACGTTAATTGTTTCACCTGCTCCACTTTCCTCGTAGGATGACTGTACTTAATATCGCCCATGTTCTCTAAAATTTATCGGTTATGCATTGAATTAGTACTTAAACATATGTAGGAAGACATACCTACTGTAATTGCAGCATCAAAATCAAAGATGGATAAAAAAAAATATTTATAAAGCGAGAAATAATAAAAATACATGTGAAAATGACTGTAAAAACTGATATATAATGAATTAATCAATATTTCTTGAGTTAGCGATATTAGGTACACTTTTTTCAGGACCCAATTTTTGCATGTCTTATGTTTTTTGAGTCCTAATTACAAATTTGTAGGTTTCAACAATGCTAACTTATGTTACATGAAAGATAAATAATATCTCTTTACTCTGAAACGAACTGCATGCGAAAATATCAATTAATATTCAATTGACAGCGATTTAACTTTTGCCTGGCGATATTAGGTACAGTCACCCTACGTTCCGTATCCGTGTCGACTCTTGCAACGCCCTACAAGAGGCGAGAGTCTTCTAAGCGTAGGTACAGAAATTCGGTTCTCTTCGGCGAATCAAGGAGCAGATGATCGAGGTCGATCTATGATCCGTAGATAATGCCGGTGGGCTCGGTAAGCGATGCTCACGTCGGCTGGTAATTGGACGGCTTCCGAGCGCAAATATATTCGCCGCCACTGCCAAAGAGAATCGAACCTTGAAACGAAAGCGGAGGAACGCGCGCCGAGCGAATTAAACAAAACGAAAGACCGGTTTCGCCTCGCGTACGATTACTTTCGGCAAGAATTTATTTGGCCGATAATTCAGTGGCGGAACGAATACATCGGATCGTTTATTATCCACCGAATCGAACGTTAATTTCTACAAAGAGATATTGGAAAGGCCCGAGCGGCGCGGCTTCTTACGGAAACGGCATGCACGGCGCTCGGCCGTGTTTATATTCGCGTAATGCGGCAATTAATCGCGCGCCGAAGGCATTAATCAAAGTTGCGCGCGATGGATACCGTTCTTGTGTGAAGCTCGAGTGACACCATCGCCTGCACTATCACTTTCCTGCCATCGAATCAATTACCTGCTCATTGATAACGCAGAGAGCAAAATAACTCGAAAGAATTCTAATTGTCAGTCCAGTCGGGTGTTTCTGTTTCTCAAGAAGACACGATAGGAAGCTCGACTTTCGTCCAGCCGGAGGTGGAAAGATATCAATTCCTCGGCAGCGCTGAAGCGGACAAGAAACTGCCGCGCGGCACGTGGAAAGGGCGAAAGATGGAGGCGTGGAAGGACGATTTTTAAAGTCGACCCGCTCGCGTATCTGCGTCATAGATCGTTATCTACTCAAATGAATCAGGTGCCGGGTGCACCTTCGGCTTTTTTATCTCTCGCCACCCGGCCTGCAGTAGATCTGCTTTCGCAATTAGAACTCGTTATTTCGTTGCGCCACGTTTCCGTGTGCGCTCGTGTCGATAAGACGAATGGTAGGGTGGCCGATTTGCGCCATCGGTTCGCCACCTCCTCGATCCTTCGAGGAGAAGGATCCGAGGGATCGCCTCAAGGATCGAGACCACCTGCACCCTTTCGCGATCAAACACGTGAAGCGCAGGGAATCGAGACGAAAAGCCCCTCGATATACGTTCTTTCCACGGTTCGTGCTTCGGAGCAACAACGCGACTTATCGTCGTCCACGCGTACCTCGGATTATGATTCAGATCTGATCGATAATTGCGGATCGAGCAGGATACCTGGTCGCCGCGATACGTTCGAGTAACGACGATGCAAATCGCGATTAAGTAGCCGGCTGATTCATGAACCGCCGATTCCGTATTTCATTGAAATCGAAAAGAGAACACCGCTGTTAACTAAACGGATCGCGAGTAGGGTGGTTCGCGCGGCGGTTAATGATTTTTCCCCCGGCTCGTTCCTCTCGTTGCAGAGCAGATCGCTATCGATCCGTGTTTCCGCGATACGGGCGAGAAGTTTATTATCGCCCCGTGCTCCTAACGGACCATTGCGCTCGCGCGCGGAAGAGGTCCGATTGGTAATTACGAATTAGATGCCGCGGGAGGCGGCACCGTGTCGACATACCTTAATATCGTGACGGGGGCCGCGCAAAAAGTCTCGCGATATTGTGCGAATACGGCGGAGCCGGGTCGATAGCTGGCGAGAATTATAGAGAGCGGGGCCGTCCGAGCTTATCGTCCTGGCCGGGGTTTATGGCAACTTAACGAGTTACTGACTGAGAAGCAGATCTGCCGCGCGATAAACTCTGCTCTGCTATTCCCGGTATTTGATAAACTAATTGGCCGATCCGCGGTTCGTCGTAGCGTTTCAATCAGCCGTCCCGTTATCGCCGTTAACAGGTTTGCCCGTTTTCTGTTCTCACACCGCCTGCGTATCCTTCCACCTCGTTCGTCCTGCGATCGTTTCGTGGTTGATTCCTGCGTCGAGGAGGCCGCGCGATAGGCCGCGGTCTTTCGCAATCGACCGATCGCTCGAAAAATTCCGCTTAATCGACCGTTAATTACGTGGTCGCGGATCGAAGCAATTAAATGTGGATTTTTGCGGGACCGGCGACGACACGGCCGCTCGAGATACTATCGCTGGGACGCCAGAAAAGATTTCCGACACGGATCTAATCGGTGTAAAGCCTAACCTTGGGTATCGACGTGGAACGTGTGGAGAAGTCTACGTGCCAGACAAACGGCTGTGGGTGCGGTGGCCAGAGGATGCAGTTCGGCGATAGACGGCTGAAGATGGGGTTTTAAACGACGGTACTGCGATACTGCCGGAGAGCGTGCTTCCAATTGGCAATAATGACGGTCGTGACAAAGGGGTTACGTATCTCTTCACGCGAGGCGATCGGATCGGGGAAGAAGGAGTCGATAAAGTCACGGTGTCACGTTGGGCAACGATCGCCATCAGGAATCGCGTGCTCCAGAAACGTTTTAACGAGACTCGCCGGCCTTTCGATGGCCACGATACGTCACCAGAATACGAATCCATTACCATCTCGGAGAAACGTCCAGATCGTCTCGAGGAGCGATCAAAATCAAGGACAGACATTGAAGAATTATCGTTCGATAGAATCTTCTCAACGGAGGCGCGGAATAGAATATAGAAAGTCTATCGATCGCTAACGATCGCGGCTCGATTTCGGTACCGCCGCACAGTGTGCGATTTTGGACAAAAATTGCTCGACGGCGCTAATCTTGAACGATTTCAATAATTTCTTTTTTTAAATACTCAGGAAGGACTCAGCAATAACGGAGCACTGCTGTAGCACCTGTAACTGTTTGTCTAATCTATAAAAAACATTAGTTAGTATACCGTAACATAAAAACGTAAACTTTGGAGATTAAAGATATTAAAAATTATTTTTTTTTGTGAATTATCATTAGCTATAAAATAAATATCTATTCCAAATTTACAAAATTTATATTTTATTATTGCCCGTTATTGCTGAGTCCTTTACAAGTATTTTAAAAGAAAAAGTTATTGTAATCGGTCAAGATTTGCGCTGTTGCGCGATTTTTGTCCAAAATCGCACACCGTGCGCCGCGATTACGAATGGCTGGCCGCGGCACGTGTTTCGCGTCACAAGGAAACAGGTGAAAGCCGCGGAACGCGGGATTAATCGAGGGAATGGAACGGTGGCCGAGCGATTTGCAGGTTTCGCGATTAGACCGAAGTCATAGGGGAATCTTCTTTCCTCGGAGCACGTGCGTGAAACATCTGCCGAGTCGCGGTCTAATCGCCCTATCTATCATCGCGGATTATTGCCATAAAATAGCCGCGCAGAACGGGGATGTAGAAAGTGCCCGAGTTCAACGGTATCTAGTCTTGTCAACTATGAAACGCAGACGGGAGGACGCGACGCTCGTTTCCGATTTTATGAGAAATAGGTGAAAGCCACGCCGAGCGAGTCCAGCTAGGAGCTACGTCGAATCGATCTAGCTCACAAAGGAATCCCTGGAATCGCGCGCCGTCTGTAGTTCCTCGAGTTCTCCTCGAGCTCTGCTCCTTGCCGCGCGAGACCAGTTCCTCCGCGACGAGACCATCCCAGGAGCCGCTGAGATACACGCGAGTACTACCCAGCCCGATTTCACTAATTTGTGGAAGCGAAGGCGCGTGAGAAAATTCCTGGACGGACTGTTAGATTCCGAAATCATCGACGAGCAGATAGTAAATAAATAATTCACCGGCATGGTGGCAAGCGATCCCATTTGTCCTCGTTCTCGCGTTCCGAGCCGCCCCCGAGGCCTCGAAAGCGCGTCGCGGGTGTTCCGGTCCCCGATCGATTATCTCGATACCGAGCTATCCGAGCAATTAATCGCTCATACAGCACGCGGCCCAAACATCCTCCATTTTCTAAGCGCGCCGACCTCCTCGGCCGCTTTCAACGAGCATTCCCGTCTAATTGCGCTCGGGTTAACTGTGTTAATCGGGCAGCCGACTCCTTTGACGCGCTCCACCTGATTAATGTTCCCATACCGCTGAGATCGCCACCGTGCAGCAGCTTGTGCCCATAAATTTCAGGTCCACTCGAGGTCTGCCACCCCGCGTGCACCGTTCCGTTCCCTGTCCATCCGCAGCGTTTTCCAAAATGGTAATTACACGCGAGCGGAGTAGAACTGCGGAGATTCAAAGGTGGCTGTTTCGAGCTACACAGCGAGGAGGTACCGTAGATGGAAGCGGAGCGCGTTACAGCGTTACCAGCGACTGGCCAGATGGGCAGAGAGCGGTGTCAGGCGTCAGGCTACACGTAGGCAGATAATGAGCGGAGATATATACGCACGGGGATGTAAATGATACGCTAAATACTAAGGTAGGAAATGCCCGGTACGGCGCTATGCATCATCCGCGGCCAGGTGCCGACCCGAGACATACACTCACTCCTCCTGTCGCGGCTCTACATTGTGTGTCACCGACGAGGCACCACCACCGCTCGGCTCGCCACCGAATCGCGCTTTAAGGTCGGCCGACCTTATACGCCCTAATCAAGCTTAAGCCGCCTCGGTGTCGCTTCGCGTTCCTTCCGTGTCTTCGGGACGCACGTGACGGCCTACCGTCTCAGGGTCGCTGCACGCCAAACGATTAAAGGCAATTAGCAAGGACGGGCGATAATTAATTCCTGGGACCCGCGCAGCCTCCGTTTTCGTCCTGTCGCGTAACTTTTTGCCACGATTTCGAGAGACACTTCCTTGAATCGCTTTGCTCGATAGAGGTAACTCGTTGATTCGTTAGGGAGCTCGAGCGGGGACATCACCTCCGCACTGGCAAGGGTCGTGTCGTAACGTGGCTATTTCGGCGATCCGTCCGAGGATCCGCGAAAGGAGCAACATAATGTTCCGTAATCATCCGCTTCCTCGTCCCGTCGTTACGCTTCGACTAATCATTTCCTTCGAAAACCATAATGGACGCCGGATGAGTGGCGAAGGGGAAGAAAAAACCTTCCACCTCTCCGCTGCCGATCGAGCGTTTCAAGGAATCGTAGAGAACGCGACGAAGGTGCCTCGCAAAAGGCGCTCAGAGATTCGCCGAGGTGGCCTCCGTGAAAAAGGAAGATGAAATCTCTGTCGGCAGAGGCGCTAATTGACCGACTTGTCACGCATCGTCCCGGCTCTGCTCGCGTACACGTTCAGGTGGCGCCTTCGACAAGATCGATTCGCTTCCTGGAGAAGATCGCAAGCGAAGCAGACCCTCTTCCTCCGTGGGAGGCATCCAGAGGATCCAGCCGAAACCGTGAGAACGCCTCCTCCTACTCGTCTCCCTGCAATCTTCCATCCGACTTTTTGGCAGTCCTCCTCGAATCCACGTTCCTCCCTCGGCCTAATAGCTTCTCGAAACTCCGCTGCCGGTTCGGAGCTCTTTTTCATTTCCGTCGGAACGTCCTGGATCCGATTTCGCGATAGTTTCGGAGAGACTGCGGTGGATTACGTAAAATCTTTAGCAGGAAATTGTTCGCTACAGGCAGGGGATCGTCGGATTTATCTGTCCGACATTCGTTTATTCGGGAGCGAATCGAAAACTCGTGCTCGCTATCGGAATTCATTTCGAGACGATGTTTGCGCACGGATACGATCGCCGGAACATTAATTTATCGTGGCACGCGATGACTTTCTCGGGCCCGTTGTTAATTCCGCGCCGAAAGTCGCGGCTCACGGACGCCGCGCCGAATAAATCCGCCTCCGAGTGTAGGCCGAATCCAGTTTCAATTGTCGCCTCCTCCCGTTGTGGAAAGAAAGGACGAAGAAAGCGAACGGCTGGAACGAAGACGGGAAGTGGAACGACGCAAGGACAATAACTGGACATGGCAATTACTTCCAAATGGTTTCGACTTTCATTGTAAAAATTTGCACACATTCAATTCGTGTTAAGTATAACTGAGATTTAGAAGAAAAAATTGCGATCCTTCTGGACTTTCTACGAATAACGAGGGAACATCCGGAAATTCAAAAAATTTTTAAACTTTGTGAATAAATGGGGAATTTCCTCCTGATTACAACGCAAATTTTATTTGCTACCCAAATTTACTCTAAGGGCGTGTAATCCACCCCTGAAAATCCGGTTATTATCTGATTCTGTGTTATAACTCGTGAATTGTAAGATAATTTTTTTTACCAAATGATAGATCTAATTAAAAGAAGTAACATTTCTCTTGAAACTTTTTTTTATCTCTTACAGGTCCCGAGTTATAACACAAAATTGGAAAATAGCCGAATGTTTGGTGGTTAATTTTATCCCCTTCAAATGAATTTGGACAGCAAACAAAAATTGCGTTGTAATCAGGAGAAAATCCCCTATATATATTCACAAAGTCCTCAGCTATAGTAGCAGGTAATTTTTCTCCTATTTAAAACCTTACCATTAAAGGATTAAATTCAGGTATTTTAGACCTTAGGCGACTTTGAGCAAAACTTTAAATCACCAGTTGAATTATTATAGTATTGCTAACCATATTTTATACGGTTGTTTACCGATGAAATTCAAGTTAATTCAGAACTTTTTTGTAAAAAATCATTAATAATAAGATACTCAGTAACATGTAAAATATTCAAAACTTATGAAGTAATAGAATTTGGGCAATAATTGTTTAAAGTGCTGCAACTGAAAGACAAAAAGACTGAAATTTTCATACAGACCAGATTCATGTACAATTGGATCAAACCCAAAGTGAATATAATGTCTATTTCTTTATATTTTCTAACGCTACGAACACTTAATAAAGATTGAACGAAGCTATAGAATAGAATTTCAACACTTCAAATTTTGGCCGATGTCCAAATAAATAAGGTATTCCCGTCCCCCTGTGCGACGCCCTTGCTGCGATCCAATTAAGCCCGACGACGAATTCGAGAATAAATCTCTCCGCCGTGAAAACGGCCGCTCTCCGTGCCGTGGATAATAATTCGGGACCCCTCGAGAGCTTCTGGTTAACGATTTCGCGTCCCTGCACCCACGTAAGGCGTTTTTGTTCGTGGAAATGCACGTGTCCTGGGTGCAACGACCCTCTTCGAATATGGAACGCGGAGGGACCTCTGGTTTGGGACCATTCTTCGACGGGACTTTGCGCGAGAGGAGACGAGGGGCAAACAGAACCTCAGCTTATAGCGTCGCGTACAGTGGCTCGGTTTCGATTCGGAGCGGAGTCACAGCGGCCTAGGATCGAGGGAGCCGATCGAGAGAGCGACCGTGGATCTCGATCCTTGCATCTGCGAGCGGCGTCGAGCGAATAGTAGGGCGTGGGGTGGCTGACTACTCCAGGGCCTAGATCGCTGCCGCAAGGTGGTCTCAGGTGGGGGGTTACGGGCGCAGGGGCGAGGGGGGCACGACGACTTAGAAAGTGAAACTGAAAACGGCAAGTCGGATGCGAGAGGGCCCCACCCTGGCGTGGTCTACTCACACACGCGCGACCGCGGACGTCCTGACACGGCGCGCGGCTGATAAACGGGCACATGCGCGGCAATCTCGAGCCAGCGAGCTGTCAAAAATCTGCGAACGAGTCGTCTGATGACCTTTGGAACAAGGACTGTCCTGCGCTCCCTGCTCTCTCCACCCGGAAACGCCCAACCAGCCAGCGGCTCGAAAGGGAGCAGCCGAAGAGAAGGGAGGATCTAGAGAGGATCCCGTAGATCTGCCAGAGAAGTAGCCTGGCGAAAAACGGGCGGCACGAAGGATTTCACTGGAGCGAGATGCCGAAAAAGCAAAAAACTCCTCCCCTTCACTTTTCCCCCTCGGACCCGAAGAGCGAGGCGAGGCGAGGCGAGGCGAGCACACGAAAGCAGAAAATCGGCGCTCGACTTCGTCCTCGAAGGAGTAGGTGTACCAGGACACGTCGTCGCACGACGAGACCGTTCAGGAAGGGGGGCGCGGGCACCGGGGGGAGATGTTAGAAAGTAAAACCGAAGAGTTAAACTTCCACCGGCGGCGAACCCCACCCTGATGAAGCGGCGCTCCGCTCCTGTTGCCCGCTCCACGTACACACGTGCACGCGTCCCCCTCTTCTCCTCTCCGCTCCTCTCGCGTCGCCAAACAGCATACACACACGTACGCATGATTAGCGAACGACTCCGCTGCCAGCAGCCCGTGGAAATGTGGTGCAGTTCGCGGACGATGGGATTCTCAAGAGCAGAGTAAAAGTGGAACGGCGCGAACCGAGCCGCCGCCTGCGTTTTTTTCCCTGGCGAGCCGACGAGGATCTTCCCATTTTTTTCCTACCACCTGACAAACCGGGCAGCGAACGATCCAGCTTTTCCTCGGAGAACGTTCCGCGGAAGCGAACCAGCATGCGGCTTCAGAACGCGGATGATCTGGAAAACTTGCTATCATCGGTCGGCGTAGAAAGTGAAGATTGCAACAAAGTACTGGATCCAAGGAGAGAAGCAGATTCCTAGAGCTGGGTAATTAAGAGGGGATCGGCGCGGAGGTATCGAAGCCAACCGCGAAAGAGCATCGGGCGAGGGGGGAACTTATTTACGAGTACATCTGTTTAGCCTGTTAAGGCGTATCGAGGCATTCCTAACTGAACCGAACGGGACGATCCCTGGTAGCGCGACTGCCCTCGCAGCTGGGATAATGGGTCACCGCTTTCGCACTGGCACACCTGCGTTCCGGCACTTTCCTGTGTTCGCCTTAAATTTCGTACGGCCGAGCTTTGGAAAAGCAAGTCGAGCACAAGGACAATGCGCCAGCTATCGTTTCCGTTCGCAAGAACAACCAACGCATCGATCACTAAATGAATTGTTACCTGTCCTCGGCGCGAATTAATTACGCGATGCCCCGTGCATCGATCCGCGCGATAAAACGGCAATAAACCCTTTTCTCGCGCCCACGTCGATTCAAGAGGAGCTATGAGAACGCTGAACCGTATCTCACGCGTCTTCCACCTCCCACAACCAGCCATACTCTCTGTCAGACATTTAGCGCCCATTGAGAAACATCGCAGACGATGCTGCGCCCTGCCGCCTTCGTTTCCCCCCCGATGCCGCGGTTAACCGCTTCCTAGGCCTGCCTCGTTGACTTTGACGGGCTCCTCTTCGTTAAAAGCCTCGATCCTAGATCGCGCCTAATTCCCATTGGCGAGGTGTACGTACGTAGCCGGTTCGGTGGAGCAGCCACGCCGTCGAGGATAACGCTTCCCACGGCAGAAAAACCGAGGATTCTCCTGTCCCGTAAACGGTTCGGATGTTCCCTTGGCCCATAAATGGCTGTGCACACTGCACAGTAGTGGCGGCAAGCCAGTTGAGAGTTCGTATCAGCAGCAGGCATCTGAGGCACCGTGTACCTACCGATGTGTTCTTACACGTGTGGGAAGAATGTGGAATATCGCGAATGGAATGAAGCAACCCGGGACACGCCGTGTGTAATGCTCGCTCGGCCGTGCTCGTGTGCACACGCGCCAACACAATCGCGCACCGCCGCCCCGGGACCCATACACGGCCGTCGATGTGCTCGATTGCGCGTGTAAGCGTATAATCACCGAGAACAAAACGCCGCGAATTACCGCCGGCCACCACCTTCCTAAAGCGGCGTCTTCTCCGGCGACCGCGACAACCGCTGCATTTTCACATTTTCACATTTTCACGTATTCGCGTTGGATCGGTCGCGATGCAACGATATTCCCTACCGATTGCTTTCGAGCCTCCGTCAGACTTCCGGTATCTGCGCGGAGGAAAGTCTCGCTCAGGGGATATCTTCGGTCAAGAAATGAAGCTAGAGATTGAAAACACTAGGGTAAATCTGGGATGCGGTGGACCTAATTTAAAATGGCTCTTAAAATTAATATAGAAATTACTTATTTTATCAGAACAAACCGATATGTTCAGAATTTTATGCTGATTCGGAAAAACTGGTCGATATTTGCTTTAAGATAATATTCACTGTAAATTAGGTTGAAAACTTAAGTCATAACATCTGACCAAAATTATTTATGAGCGAATACAACTACAGATTTATTGATATTTAATTTGTTTATGCTAAACAAGTAAGGAATAGGTCAAAGAAAAAGTGAACTACCTACTGGCTATTAACAAGGCAAATGAATACAAAAGTGAATAAATAAACTAAATAAACAAAAATAATAATAAAATAATCATAACTCGACCATCTCTCGTTTCTGCAGCGTCTTTTCGTTAGCTTTGAGAGGAAGATTTAATATGGCCAAATACTTTGGCAGCGTTTGTACACCGTTCTTTGACAAAAGAGGTTAAATGTAACCTCAATTTACCTTTTAAACCCTATAAACCCAGAAAAACACAGAAGTTAGCGAAATGGCGCTATTCATTCAACTGTTTGGCTTCTACAGAAGTAATTAGTCTGGACTTTAACGCATTTTTACGTAGAGAGTCTGAAATATAGCCACTCGACCAACTCTCCGGCCCGACCAAGTCTCCCGGATTTACCCTATTTAGAAGGCACGATAACGATTCGTTTATCCCCGTGACGCGTGGTAGATTACTTAGTGACGCGCATCCACGGAGACAATAACGCGTGCCCACGTGTCATCCATCCGTACCTGTTTAGAATGCTACAAAATAAGACCGGCGACGTGGGACTAGGTAATTACAGAGGAGTCGCCCGTTCACGCGCGTTGCGCAATGGCCCGTCCCAAATTCTGTACTTTAAGATTAACATTCTTGGTGGTGCACGGAGCGTTCGCTTCCCGCGAGCTCTTAATCCAGCCGGCGATGCCTGGCACGCCAGAACAATGATCTCTGGGTGCGCGGAAAAAATATATCGCGCACGCTTTGGACATGTCTCGCGTCGAGAACCGTGCTTCTAAATCCCTTCCGCGAGGAAAAAGAAGACTCCCGTATTCCCTCGGAAGCGAATCAAGTTTTTCTGCCGGTTACTCAACCGAGAGACACTACCGAAGCACTGTTGTCGTTTTCTTCTTTTGGACCGATCGATCCGGGCGAAAATACTTCGCTCGTCCAGGAAGTTCTCGCGACTTTACAGAGTTTTACGTAACAACGAAAACGTCCACTCTGTCGGCGTTTCTTCCTACCTACACTTTGCTCGGGGATTAAGGAACGATATCCTCCGCATCGAAGACGATGAAGGAGAAAGAAGAAGCAAAGCCACAGTTCACGTGTCAGCGGGGAGCTAATTAAAATTCTTCGAGGAGAGAGAACGGTCCCGAAACAGTCACTGGCCCAGTTATGATCGAGAGCGAGAGTAAAAGAGAGATCATTACCAAACGTGACCGATAGATTAGGCGTGAATGAGGTGGGTGGGTTACTTTCGATTGCGACATCCTGCGAGATTTCAAGGACCGCTCGGAGCTGATCGTCGAAAACCAGAGAGGATCCACTTCGAGTGGCAAGTCGCATTTCGCGACCGATCGACCAGCATCTTTATTCCTAATAAAGAGAAGGAACCATCGATCGAAGGGAAAAGTGCCCGGCGGTGTACACTTCTTTGTCTCCCCGTCTTTCCATCGTCAGTCGATCGCCTTTTTCTCCTTTCGACGCCCGCTCAGCTGGACCGAGAAACTTGCAACTCATAGCACGATGCATTTTTTTTTTGCTCCGCTGCAGAAAGCAAACGTTAGCGTTATCGTCGCTGCCTTTTTTCGCCGTTCGTTACACGAGCCCTGCAGATAATTGCGTTCCCGTGAGACGGTGAAACAGTCGAGGAACGTTGCTGCGAAAGAATCGTCGAGTAGAATTCCCATCGACGAGCCGAGGACTTGCTTTGTCCTGGATCGATGATAGACTGCAACGGGTGGAACGGATAACGAATGTCTAAAGGCCGTAACGTGCCTTCGTGCGACAATCGACGCCGCGACATGACGAAACCGATAGGTCGCCAGGGTACACGTAATATCGGGCGTATATCAGGTACCGTTGCGGCCTCGCGACGTACCTGCACGCCGCTGTAAAATGCGAAACCGGAGACGCGCCCTATTCCGTAGGAAAAACAATACCGTTTTATATGTAAATCTACACCACGAATATGCAGCGGGGAGTAGTTGACTCGCCATGCCGTCCTCCGCGACACAAACCTCGGACCCCGTCTAGAAATGCTCGACGGGGGCTGTCGATTTGAAACTCCTGCTACGCCAGCTCGGTCCTTTAATCATCGGTAATTATCCGCGTGTCGGTCAGGATCGAGAGCGATCGAGGATCCATCGGAAGCCATCGATTGCTGCGTGGAAGGTAAGCGTAAGTGTTTGAGAGATTTCGTGAACGTAAACTGTCAGTGTGAAATACGATCGGTGAGGGGATCTGACGCGAATTAATCGCGAAGCAAAGATCGCTGGAGGAAGTTACAGTGATGTCTGAGTCCCGGTTGGCAAAATCCTCGGAGAGACCCCCGGGAGGTGAGCAGCCGCGGTGAAACACGATCGCTCGAAAAATCTGGCAAATTCGCGCGTGACGTAACGCGGGAAAGGTGCGGGTAATTGATAACGTATCAAACGTTACATTGAAATATCGTTCGGAGAGCGGGAGAAAGGTTCCGCGAGCCCGTGGTGCGGCGCACACCGTGTTCCGGGCCCTTTCTCGGAGCCCGAGATCGCTATCGGGCCGCTTGATCTATCATTCCGCCACCAGAAGTGCAGGCGCATGCATGCATGCACGCACGCGCGCGCGCGAGCGCGAGCGCCAATGCGTACGCACGAAAGCGCGCGGTCGCGTCCACGTAACGCCTCGTGCACGTAATCAATTTTTTACCAGACCGCTTCTCGGCTTGTAATAATACCGCTATCGCTAATTACGGTTATCAAGCGGAATAATAATTCCGTTATTACCGAAGGGAACAATTTTGGCGCAGAGGAAAAAGGCTCGTTTCGCGGAAGCGGCATTTCGCGCTTTTTGGTCCCGTATTTTTATTCGACGGAGCTGTACCGAGGATCTCCTCACTGGCGTGAACGGTGTATTCCTTTTTCTTGCGATATTTCAAGATATTTCACAATATAGTACAAGCTGCAGGATTCCATAAAGGCTATTATCTAGAGACGCGGCAGCGTCTCGACGCCAAGTATATCTTTCGACACCCTGTATATGCCGACTGTCGCTTCCGCTATCATTTATTCGCCGACCGGCTATTCCAACCTAACCTGAAACTTATTTCATTAAGTCAAAGAGTATTTGACTTCCAGGCCGCGGACATCTAAGGTAAATGTCTAGATAATAAATTTTATCTTCGAATTATTAAAATGTCCGTGACTATTACAGAACACCTTTATGTACTTGCAGCTCATTTTGATTCCACATCTTTTTTCAATACTGTAATTACGATTATCTTCTATTTTTTTTATGATTTATTTTATAATACTCTTTTCTGTCCTTGATTTTTTCATGTACTTGGCGTACTTTTTCAAAGTTTTTTATGGGTCATTCTCGATAGTTCGTTCGAAAAAGTTGAATGAAGACGTGGCGAGCCGTCCAAGTGTCCATTCAGTAGTTCGAGTAAACACGCGGGGAGACAACAGCAGAGGCATTCTTTCGGTGGAAAAACACGTGTCCCTCGATACATTAAGCGTGTCGTTACAACGTTCTCGCGTGGCAAGAAAGCGACGATGCTTGCGCCGTACAAAAGAAACGATTGAAAAAAAAAGTCACAGCGAGCAACGTATGTAACATCCCGCGCCTCATTTTTTCCCTCTGTCGACCCTGCTCGAGATCGCAATCAAGAGAGGTTCAGCTCGATGCATCACTCCGTCGCGTCGCCTCGCCGCCCGGTGCAGCGCGTGCAATGCACACGCGAGACCGCCCGAGCTCGTAGCCCCGCGAAGAGGTGTAACGACGCGGATGGCAGACGTTCATCTCGCTGACAGGTACGTAGGCTTGCATTATGCGGGTCCGCATGCATCCACCGCGTTCGTGCGACGCGTAAGCGCGAGCGGAACTCCTCCCACTGCAAAATTCAACGTCGCGCTGACCAATCGAGACGGGAACGGCAGTCCTTTTGCCCCTACCGTCAGACGTCGACGGCGCTGACGCGCGTCGTAAATTACGTTCGCGCGTCCGCGAGCAATGTGACATCGACGTGCAGTGGAAACGAGGACAAACCGTGATGGCTACATTTTGCGGAGCAAAAATTCGTCACCGTTCCACCGGCGAGTCGCCACCTTGACGTCGGCCAGGCAGCACCGAAATCGTCGCGACTTCGCCTCGATCCGCCGCGGTCGTTAATCGTTCACGCCCCGCGAGTGCACGGCTGGCCTCGATTTTTTGCCGCGGAGCCGCGGTTTCCTTTTCGCTCGTCGGCAGAGCGTTTTCGTAACGAGCTAGGATCTACGAAAGCCCCGAGTCGTGCACGGACAACCGGACCCCGGGTCCAAGAACTGGACGATCCGCATCGGCACGGCTAACTAACGATGCCATTAAAGGAAGATTTAGAGCGACCGTTCCCGCCAAGTGCCGCGAAAAGCGCAACAACACTGCGGGCGGGATTCGACCATCGCCTATAAAGAGGATCGGGACACCAGCGGATCGCTGATGGAACACGAGAAGGCGTTACGATACCTCGATTGGCACACCGAGATTTCAGTCATCCGATTCCACCTTGCCTTAAACCCTTTTGCGCGGGAAATACCGCCGACTCGGCGTCCACGTCTGGCTGACCCAATTACTCGTCCGTTTCAGTAGAATAGGTACTGTCTCCCCGCGGACTTCTTGTAGGTTCTATTTCAAGCAGAAGAGACTCGTCAACATTTTCCCGATTGTACTAAAATTGTGGAGAATCTCTGAAACCGAGCAGTCCACTCTCTTCGAGGGGCGTAAAGAATATTTCTGTTACACGTTGTACTTGGGAGACGGGCTTCCGGGCGCTCGGCGCTGTCAACGACATTTCTCGGCGCGAACCGCCTCGATTCCGCTGCTCGTGGGCCTTTTGTCGCGACAACGACGTGTCGCGAGAGGTTCGCGCCGTCCCCGGCGATATTCGCGCGCGTAGGCGTCTAATGATGGGTTCTCACCGCGTGCACGCGTACGTCCCGTGTCGCGTCAATCCCGCGGGAAGTGTCATCGTACAGAATAGAATGCGAGAGGGAAGAATCCGTCGCGACATGGTCGCGAATTCCGACCCACCTCTAGCAGCGTGAAATATCACGATCGACGATCCGCGATCGTGGCACCGAACGCGTTGATCCGATATAACATAGCCAATTCCACGCTAATAGGTGAGAACTGTTTGTGGAAGAGGACCAGTGGCCTCATCCGCGACGTAACGATTAGAAACCCGACGAAGAAACCGTTGTAGGGGAAGAAAAACCAGGCTCCCGTCGTTTCATTCGAGCAACGAAAGGTCGCAAAAAAGTCGAGCGTCCTGGGGCGCGGGGGGGAGAAGGGCGTTCGAGAGTGGCTCACGTTTCTCGATGCTCCTTTTTCATTTCTTTGATCTGGCCGTAACGCTCTGACCAGGTAACTGTGTCAGGACTGCTGTGCCCGAGATCACCGGCGACGGCGATCGTTGCGCAACAAGGCGGAGCGAGCAGATCCACGAGGATCCGATGATCTAAGGTCTCGAGGCGTATATACCTACGCTGGCCTCCTCGATTTACCCGTCGTGCTTAGTTTCTCGGCCGACTCCGGCAACCTAAAGCTAAGAAGCTAACCAGAGATTGACCCAGAAAGCTACAGCTTGGATAAAGTTTCCACCAAATATGGCGGCGCAAGGATGAGTAATTCGCGCTGAGCCCGACCATCCGTCGGCCGATCCGCGCTAATTTAACGGTCGCGTCGCGTTTCAATTACGCCGGGACGTTTGTTCTTCGATCCTTTTACGCCGCGGTTTGGTCAACCGCGGCGACAGCGGAGCGGCCTTTAATTTGAACCGTGCCTCTGAAACGGTGCGCGACTGGAAGTTTCACGGTTTAACGAGAGCCGGCCCGAAAATCCCGTAAACCCCACTGACCTATTCATTACACCGTGACTTTCTGGTAGTCGGGGGCCACTAGCCTGGTGAGAAAAAACAAACGAAGAAGACAACGGCTTAATGATGCCTGAAAAGACAATACCAAGTCGCATGATGTCTAAGACAGTCGACCTATCTCGAGATCTCGAGTGCCCCATATTAGTCACTCGTCGTCAACTAACGTTAAATGAGTTAGATATCAATTGTGGCGATTAATAAACACGTTCTCCGTTTCAAACTGTATCTTTCGATGACAAGAGTGAAAGATGAAGAGAGTCCCGGCGATCCCACTGTACTCGATCGTCCGAGTTGCAACAAAAGGAGTCGTAAGCGATTTCCAAGCAGGTGAGGAACCGTGAACGAAACGGTAACGAGTTGGCCGGTGTTACCCCGGTCCTAGGACAACCGGATCGTCATCGCGGAGAGCCAAGAACCGGCATCCAAGAACCTGGTGGTAGGAGGACGTTACAGTTGCGTGCGTGAATTAGTGGGCCCAGAAGCCAGGAAGGAAACAAGAGTCACGATTTCACGCAGCGTTACATTCAATTAATTTTCATTTGGTCAATTTTAAAGTGTCCACGTTTTTAAAGCACTTATTAAAGCTCTTGTTTTTTCCAAATTTTAAGAACAATTGCCAAATAAATGGTCAAATATTCATTTTTATCAATTTGTTAGTTCTGCAGTTATAATTTTTGGAAAAAAAGTAAAGACTATATTTCGAAGAGCTGTAACATCCACAATTTTTTACATTTTGAAAAATCCTTCGAGATATGTTTATATATCCCTAAAGACTACAAGATATCCAAGTTGCACCAAAACCCGAAACTTCGCGTGGAATGACCCCGGCATACGAGCAGCAGTGAAATACAATAGCTGTGCGGCGACTGAATTTCAGGATTCAGGGGAGGAATTAAGGCGACACTCGCGGCGAACACCCGTGGTCATTAGACCAGAGTGTTCGTCGCTGATCAGTGCCCGATGATCCAGGAAAGAAACTCCCAAGAGGCTAGCGGATGGAGGAAAAAGAAGAAAGGCATCCTCAGTGGAGCAGGCCGGTGGGGTGTCGGTGCAGTTGCAAAGGTGAATTAGCCGACCAGGAGGTTACGCCGCGATTAACCGCGGAGAGGAGATAGCGAGCGTACCTCTCCGTCGCTCCTCTGAACGGCGCACCGTCTGGTGGGAGGATTCCGGTGTGTCGGTGTCCAGCGAGTAGGAGTGGTGCCACCAACACTTCCATCCGCCGTTGGAAAACCGTCCGTCTCGCTCCGGCGCGTTTCTCCCTTTGCAGTTCGCGGAGAGGAAAGGAGCGAGGGAAGGGGAAGGCTGAGGAGGAACCTAGGCAGAGGAAACGATGAGCGTTAGAGGGAGAGGCTGAGGCCGCTCTAGCAAAAGTAGCAAAAGGAGGAAGATGCTGGGAGGGGAAGGCCAGATGGAAAGAGAGAGACGCGAGATAAAGAGATGGCGAGAGGAAAGACGGGGGTAGGAGAGGGCAGGTCGCGTGCCGGCGTGGTGCTACTCCGAAGCTGAAAGAGAGGAGAGCAGAGCACCTTCCCGACGTCTCTCACGGTTAACACGCAGGGGAGCTCCTCGCTATCCCGACGCGCACACTATCCCGCTCGGAGCTCACAGACGCCGCGATCCACCCAGACTACAAACGACACAAACGAACGTCCACCGTGTGTTCTTCGTGGTTCACCTACCTACCTACCTACCTACTTACCAACCTACCCGCCAACCTACGGGTTCAGTCTCCCCGCCCAGTCCGCGATAGGCTACCCTTCTCTGTGTGCGTTCTCTTCGCGCTCTCGCTCTCTCTCTCTTTCTCTCGCCCTGGTCCCTCTTTCTCACCAACGATTCAATCCCTTCTTCCTCCTCCTCCTCCTTCTCTTCCTCCTCCTCCTCCTCCTCCTCCTCCCCCGTGGTCTACTTTCCTCTCTCTCTCCTTCTGCTGCTCGTGCAGCTTTTTCTCCCTCGCTCCGTCTACCACGATATCCCTCTCTCTGTCGGCTCGCGCGACACAGCTCAGCTTTACTCACAACTATACAGAGCCTCTCGTCTCAGCGCACCACGCCGCTCGGCACCGCGCCGCGCCTCAGCTCACCTGAGCTCGCCTCGCCTCGCCTCGCCTCGAACTGCCCCCCTTCTCGAGCTGGAGAGCCTCTACCCGCGGCGAGTCGCGTCTCACGAATCTCCTCGAGAGCGTTCGCTGATATTCCGCTTCGTCCACGAGGCAGACCCGACGGGGGGGATATCACACGCCTCGAGAGAGGACGTGGACAAGGAGCACCAAACGATCGCCGGACGGTGCTGAGCAACGTGCTTGACTCCTTCCGTTCCTCCGTTCCTGCAGAGCCGAGGAACGAGCAGTCAGGACTCGGCTGTCCTGTCGACACGACACGCGATCCACGCGATCGATCGGATCGCCACCGGTGCCATCGGCCACTGGACAGGATACACACGGTCGCGCGTGCTAGATCGATCGTCGGCTGGAACCGGGTCAACAATCATCGCCGCTCGATCCCCTATTTCTGTCTCCCGCCGATTTATCGGCGATCACGCGACTGCCAAGGGAGGACGGCTCGCGAGGAGGAGCCACAGTCTAGTCAGGAACGGGAGGATAAAGAGAAGCTTGGCTCAGTGATCCGGAGGGACGATCTCCAAGGGACGCGCGGGAACAAGGCTCGCCGCGCGAGGAACGCGCGTCGCGATCTGTCGTTGGAACACGTGGTCGCCACGAGGCGCGAGGTACCGCTCGCCGTCGCGAGGGGAATCCCCTCGCCCGACCTCCCCAGACAGATCCGCGGGATGTTCGATCGGACGTTTCGATCTGGATACCTGTAGAACACGGTCCGAGAGGATCCCATGAACGAAGAAGAAGAAGAGTGCTCGAGTAGTGAGGATAGTGTGCTGCTGTTGGTTCAAACGAGAGTGCTCCTTCTCTTTCCCTCTTCGCTTTCTTCTCACCTCTCACTCTGTTCCTCCCCGACCGACTGACTCTTCTATCGTCTCTCTGTCTGTCTATCTGTCTCTCCTCGACTCCCGTGGAAATCGTGGTGAACTCGCATAACAGTTACCCGTGGCTAAGCAAGGGAGGAAAACAGCGGGAGGGAAGCGAGTTTGAGAAGAAACGAAACAAGGAAACAGGTGGGACAGTGAGAAAACCGTTCACCGGAAGTGCAGCCAAGCTACCCCCGGTTTCAAGGTCGTGGAATGACGTATAAGGTAAATCCATTTGCTTTTTCACCCGCTCCCGCTCCCTTACCGCGGCCGTGCGCGGCGCCTCTGAATATTTATGAAGCCGCCTGATCTCGCTCGAACCCCGCCACCGCGCGCCGTGTGAACGGAGCGAAGACGAGACCACGAAGAAAACGCGGCGGCCTCAAATTGATTGAGACATTTCGCCGAGCTCCCGCGCCCACCCGTCCAACAAATATCCCTATTCGTACTCCTGCGGCCCGTTTCTCGATCGGTGTCCACCGCACCGGGTGTCTTCCCCTTCGCGATCCATCTCCACGAAACGGTGTTCGGAGTGTCTGTGCCGAGGAAATCGCGCGCCGATGTAAACGGTCGTTACATCGGGGATAAAGCGGAGGGATAACGTATAGATCCATAGATCGTTTTCCGTAACGCAGGAACGAGACGGTGTTCGCACGCAGCGCTGCTAGGCGTCTGCTCTAGGCGTCTAATTCGCCGGGGAACCAGTTTCGAAGTCGCGCTTGCGATTCCTCTTGAAAAGTAAGCGTCGCCCACGCTCGTCCTTATATCACCGAACGGTTCGTTCTGCTGCTCAAGCAACGAGACACCGCGAAAGCTATGTTCCCAACGCGATTCCTGGCGTTTCCTCGTTCATAAATTTACGCGCCTCCAGACACTGGCGAGGGACTGCGCCCATTCGAGGGACCGTAGTAACGCGAGATAACCCCGCGCAAGGTGATCACGCCTCGCGCGAAAACCTCTCTCGTTATTCGTGGGAGGCGGATTTTCATTCATTTCTTTCAACGCGTATCGCGTCCGACGTAACTGGCCCAAAACGCTCGAGTCCTACAGCGATCTGTGGGATTGGGAAGCGAGCGGATCAGAAGCAGAGTGAATGAGATGACTCGCGTAACTCTGATAAGTTTAATATATATATATATATATATACGTGTCGATGCTACTTCGTTCGCGTCTCTACTTCGACTCTGATGACCGCTGTTCGATGAGCCATCACCCTACGCTCTTCCAGAGCACACACACATCGCACACCCATGCCACGCGTCACCATGCACACCTCACACATCCGTCCAAAATCTCCACGTGCATTCTCCGAATCATACCCACCCGCAATCGACACTCAAACCTAAACATTCACTCGCCACGCTAATCTCTTTCATCCCAAACATTCATTCCTCGGGCCGGCCAGCCTAGGAGATTGCCTCCTCGGTTTTCTCACTCCCACAGATCAGTTTCCAGCGCGTCCGCCGTCTACCCACTCCGTCTTTCGGTGTCCCAACGAACGTCAGACGCAGCTCCGAGCGATAAAGTTTTTCCATCGACTTCACCTAGCCGTTAACTTCCGTGAACTGTTAATCTCATTAAACTGCTAATGCGTTATTTACTCGTGCGCAACTCCACTCAGATGGATCTTTTTTTCCCCTCGAATCTATCGCCTGCTCGCGTCTTCTTGTACTCTGTTTGCTCGGTTGGTTCGCATGCTAGGCGATCGAGGAAGGAAACGCTGGTCGTAGGATTCTCATGGCCGCGCGAGGATATTCGTGGGTGCCGCATAAATCTCGCCGAGTCGGTCGTCCGTCCGCTCTTAACGATCCAATGATTAAATGCCACGAATTCCCCGAACCGAGATACATTATTCATAGAGAACAGGGCCCGTTCGATAGCGCACGCAGCGCTTACGGTTCCGAGGGTGCAGCAGCGTTAACAGTTAATTGATAACAGGTAAGCCAGCGGCGAGGCGCCTCGATTTTTGTTGCAGCCGCCACGCCGATCGAAATAGACCGACAACACCGTTAACGGTTGCGCTCGCGGGCTCGCGAGCTCGCGAAACCAATGGGATCGCCGCTCCCTCCATCTCCTCCCGCCAGCTCTCATTATTTCCTTTTTCCGTTTCGACCTGCTGCTCGCCACCGCGATCGCTCTCCCCATTAACGATTCATAACGTCCTTCGCGACCGTCTCCCCTATCTGCCTCGATAATTCACCGCCGACCGCTCCATTTTTTTCTCGCCACGCGGATCTGGTCGGCTATTTACGTCGGCGCGGTTGGTACAATTAACGCGCCGGGCACCGATAAGCCATGGGAATCCAGGGCGGCTCGAACGAGAGCGCGCCGATTTATCGCCCTGCGGGACAACTCTTTCCCGTCCGCGATCGATAGCTGGATCCCGTCGAGGACCGCAGAAGAAGCTGGCGCGAAAGCCGTCCTTTACCAGGCGTCGCTTCGGACGGAACCGAGTGCAGGATGCAACGCGACAATTGTAACAGAGTTGCGCGAACGGCTGCAGGTCGCTCCCCCTTTTTTTCTTCGCCGATTGCCCAACGATCGCGATGCGTAAACGTGTGCCGACGTTATTTGAATACGGCCACCGTTACGAGAATGGAAAGGCGCGACAATCATGAGAGACTCCCAGAGGTTCGAGGCACGAACAATGTCCTCGCCCTGCGATCCACGGCTATGGACTGGCGCAAACGGCAATAAAACGGTTCCTCAACGACAGCGCCGTCTTTGAGGCCCCTCGCCTGTCATCGTGTTACCTTATTGTCCGCCGCGGCGCACAGTAGTTCCAAAGTGACTTTTTGCGGAGAAAATTCCGTATCTCCGTCAATTCTCTAATGATTTTTTATTTCTTTGGCTCGTTTTATCGGGGATTAAATTTGCTATGATAGCAAATACCTGATTTGCGACCAAAACGTGGTTTTTCTATCTTTTTTCTGATAAAGTTGGATGAAAACTTTAGTAGAACAATCTTTGGGGCTAATTTGATAATAATAACGTAAAAAATAAATCACGTTTTTGACGTTCTTCGATATTCCTGAACGCTAAATATTAGGTTGTCCTACTAAAGTTTTCATTCAACTTTGTCAGAAAATAGATAGGAAAAACACGTTTCGGTCGCAATTCAGATATTTGATATTACAGCAAATTTAATCCATGGCAAAACGAGCCAAAGAAATAAAAAATCATTTGAGAATTGACGAAGATACGAAATTTTGTCCTCAAAAAGGTACTCTGATAAAACCCCGACGACGCTATTAGCCTCGGGTCCCATCGGAGCTTTCCACCCGCGGAATTTACACCCGCTCCCATTCTGACGCGGGTGAAACCCAAGGTATCGTCTGTTAATATCTACGAAACTGTAAGAGATGGCTCGATTTCCGCGAGGAACTCGCGAGCCAACCCCGATAAGATTGTCCTCCGCTGGCGCGAAGGCGAAACGGCCCGGCTCGCGGAGAATCGCGTTTAACGAGAATTTATACGTTCTTTTTCTAGAAGAGGCTCGCGGTTGTAAATGCAAATTCGACCGGGCGGCGAGGAGGGACGCGGATCTTCGGTGGCATAAAGCTGCTGCGTGGGCACGCGCACCGAGCAGCGCGTCTATTTATACGCGCGCGTGTACAATGGGCCTCGCTGCTTTCAAATTAAATTCGAGCAGTATCGCAATGCCATTGTTAAGCTCATTGCCGTCGTCGAGGACTCCACCTATCGTAGACGACGACCGACGCACGCCCACTTCTTCTCCGCCGTGGCGAAAAATTCATCGCGGTTCAGCGATCCACCGCTGCCGAGCGGGGCAACCTGCAGGCCTACGGTTGCTCGCTCGCTCGCTCCTTTAGCGAAAAGATACGTCAGATGGTGTGTTTTTAAGCGCCAACATGTTTTCCTCCAGCGACTACGTTTTAATCTTTGACACAGCCGAGGGGGGACAAAAACGGCCAGTTTATAAACTGGTTGAAAGCAGCCACGCAATTCGTTAAAAGATCATTTCAGCTGCAAGTGCCGCGGCACCGACGCGACGCCGCACAGTGACATTTTTACGAGCGCGGTGCAATCGTCCGACATTAGCATGGACATGCAATTTTTTTCTCCCGCCGCTTGATTTACAGCCGGAATAAGGAACGAAACCGTCTCGCCGGGCGCAACAAAATTGCACCCGAGACACACCGGCCGTGTTTGTCGAGTGAGAGCTTCCAAAATAATCCCGCGAATTGCTTGCGAAACTCTCGCGTACGCGGAGGATCGCCGGTGAAACCCGTGAAGAAGAAATCGCTGGGTAGATGGAAACGATCGGACTTCTGTTTCGCTCGAGATTCGAAAAGCCGTCCTTGGTCGTTGAACGCGCGAAAACAATCCGGTGGCGGCGGCTTTGGTAGCTTAAATTTCAGGCCAAAGTCTACATTCGTGACGTAAGGATGTTAATCGAGGCGCAGCCGTAACCCGGGGAATAACGAACGCGAAAACGACAGATCGGGTTAACAGTGAGCTGTTATTCAACGCGCACACGCAACGTGCGCGCTTCCCTCGCCGGCCACGTCGCCCGAAAATTCATCTTAAATCTTCGTGAAAGTATCTCCGCCCAATAATAATCGGCGACTCGTAATTAATTGCGCGGACGTGCCTCGATATCGACGAGCCGCTGTTGCGTTGGCTTTTATATTAATTTCATTACACGCAGACAGTTTACGGGGCAAGCGTAACGCTGTCTGGATCGGGCTACCGGTGAATTACGATTCCCTCGGTGGCGCGAGGCGATCGCGTATCCAACATCCCCGGCGCAGATTCGAGACGCTGCTGTGCGATAATGCTTTCGACACGGGGGTAATTTAACGCGCCAGGCAATTCGCCATTACCGCTTTACGGGGATCGTGCAAGATCAGCTTCCGACTCTTTGTTCCCATGCATTGTTCTCGATACCGCACTGGTAGATCTCCAAACTTGGGCCGTTCGATTAATCATGCACGAATGTCCGAGTTTGGTAGATAAAGACGACTCGAGGAACGCGAGGAATTCTTCTAGAAGCGAGGTGCTGCGATGGATGTTAAACTCGAGTGACGATTCGCGCGCGACACCGTTCAAAGGTAATTCCCCGGATCGGTGGATTTCCATTTAAACTCCGTTTCGCTGACGAAGCCACCGGTGCAACGAGTGCACCTGCATTATGATTCGACCGATTCGATTTGCTGCATCCAGTCGCCGTGTCGACGAAGGTTACACGCGCGTCCCCTCTTCGCCTGTCGTCGCGCTTTTTTCCCTCGCGAGGCAGAGGTCCGATCGTAACCAGTCGGCTCCGAGATCGATCGGCCCGGTGAAAGATCGCGACACCGATTCGAGACGAGCGCCCCCGAGGAGAGGAGCAGCGCGATTTAGGCTGCCGAGCCAGCGCGCGTCACGTTCAATTTGATAGTAAAATCCGCGCCGACAGCGTTATGTAACGAGAACGGAATCGTGGATGGCTTTGTTCTCGCGTTGCCAGGAAAATATAGGATCACCGAGGCGAGTCGGGTAACAGAGAAAAAACAGAGAAAGAGGAACGAGAGAAACGCGAGAAAAAAAGAAGCTCCGCAGTTCGTTTCCTCGAATTCCCTGAATTCTCGCGGGAATCCTGTTATTTACGCTTGTTCCGCAAATGATTGGCTACCGATGGCCTTGGAAGGACACAGGGAACACGCTGCGGATGCTGAGTGGCGTGGAACCAGCCAATTTGGGCCACGATCAGGTAGCTATTAGGGAATTCTCCAGCTTCCTAGAACATCGAGTCATTCTTTTCTCTCTGACCGTGAAATCGCCAGCCAACCCACGATCTCTAATCTTTCCACCGGCAGCTGGATGCTGAAGGCATCTTTTTAACAGATGCAAATCGCATCGATGCTCCCGATCCCTACGGAAGCGACAGAGGCGAGGCTACAGTTTCCACGAGGCGAGCGGTTTCCGCGAACAGAGGCGGCCGATTATCGTCAAGGAAACGCGCAATATCGCGTTACGAAACGGACGAAAGTGGCAACGGGGAACAACGAAACGGTACAACGTACCGCGTTCGTGGAAAGTTGGTGATCGCTGATATACTCGAGCAGGGCCTGGCCATTACCGTCCACAAATATATACAACGATCGGCCCCGAAATCAGGAATAGATTTTCATGAATTTTCCTCCGAGCAGGCTCTTGCCCAGCTGCTGGCCTGATTCCCTCCTCCTCTCCTCCATCCTTCGCCTCTTCCCCGTCGAAACGCCCTATCTCCTTCCTTTTCCGCCAATTCCTTTTCCCTGGTCGTTATCTCGGAATACGTCCATCCCTCCATCTCCGAGCGGACTGTCTCCCACCGTCGGTGCTCCGACCGTTTTCTCATGAAATATTCACGCAGAACGGTACGAAATCATCGTTTCTTAGTCAACCATCTCTCCCTCCGTTCGTCCCTCTTTCCCCACCGGCAAATCGTAGGCGATCGCTGCCATCCCCGACCCATTTCTTCCCCCAGCTCTCCTTTAAACTCCAAAGTAATACGCTGGACGTTACTCTCGAGTTCCGCGTGACGTAACGCGAGAGAAAAATAAGTCCGAGGAGTCGTTGCTCTCGCAACGGGTGATTTACACCCTTTCGATTTCTCGAACGTCCATTTGCACCCCTCCATTGACGGACCGCGCAATCTCGCTCAGCGGCTGGTCCCGTCGGTGGTATCGCAATTAATCACAGCAACGAGGAGGGTTTATTGGTCCGGATCTATCGTGGCCAGCCGCGGAGGCTAATGCCGGGCCCGATGCATTAATTAAAAGACGCTTTCTAATACGTCGAATTGAATTACAGTGGGTCATCGATCTCCCGGCGTGGCATCGCTCACGGGCGTTCCCCTGTCTCTGTTTTCTACGGTGTCGCGCTGCTCGTTTTCTCATCTGCCGCAGATTTCACTCCTTTTAAATCACAATCGCCTATTAGAGCCGGAGAAGGTGCGCTCCCATACGTAATTTTCGTATCTCGGTCACGAGCGGACGCACGGGATAGCTCGAAATCGTCCAATTATATAATTGATTGGATCGACCAGCGGGCCGCTTATCTAGCAGCCCCTCCGACCGATCTGCGCGGGGCAATTCCCCTCCTTTTTCACTTGGCCCGGCAGGAATTTCAATTGAGCTTGCCTTTATGCCGCGTCCGTGCACCGGCAATAAGTAACGCTATTTACCTATTCGCAGAGAAAAAAGCAGGCGTACGAGAACGTTACCGATCTCCTCCTCGGCGCCCGCAGAGTCTGCGGGAGCAATCGAGAGGGAAACCGCTCCATTATCGAATCATTTTGAAATCGAACCGAGACCGCCAGCGAACCGATAAACTTTCCTCCGCGCTCGCCGAGCAGTTTATTAGTTGGCAAAAAAGCAGCGCATATCGCGGCGTACGCATCCAGTGCACTTTCAAACGACTGGCAAAAACCACCGACGGATGCAACGCTCCGACACGTGTCTCGCGAGCCTGACAATACCTGCGCTGTCGCGAAAGAAGAAGGGCTTCGAAACACCTGACGGTGTCGACAGGGTGAAAGGGATGTGTCACACTGATAGTAGGTTAGCCAGAAGATCCAAAGACCAGTTACTTCTATGTGGATCGCGGCAACAGTCAGTTTTACACGCTCAGGCGTCAGGCAACGCGCATTTTTCAGAGACCGGGACTGGAGAAAATGATCATGGCCTGCTCCATTGGCGTGTCTAACGGCGGAGCGAACCGTTTAATGTCTTTGTCCCCGACGAACCCTTCCTCCGTTTGCCGCGCCTTTCTCTTCGTCCGCTTGCTTCCCTGGAAACGCAACGCTCCGAACGATTTTCCGACGGTCGATCGAGATAGGTGTAGCTTCTTTCGACACTCTGGTCGGCGCGACGACGTCGCACAGTGTAACGAGTATATAGGAAAACAATCAATTTTCCATTAAGATACAGTTATTCACGTGTAATTGATATGTTAATCATATTTATACCCCCAAAAAATAATTGTTTAAAATATATTTTTGAACATAATGAAAGTAAAACAAATGAAATAGGTATTTGTTTAAATACATTTAAACACAAATTAATAAGACACATATGAAACAATTATAAAAAAATAGTTTTTTTTTTAAATAACTTGTATTGATAATAAATTTTAAATTATTCAGTCTTATTATACGTCTTCATCACTATCAGTGAAATCTGATGGAATTCAAAGCACAGTGTCTTTTATAAATTTGTCAAATTTTTTTCGTTTTATCATGTGTATTTTTTCTTATGGGGGTATTTCTTCTTATGTCAAAAGTCAAGTTTTTGCTTTTTTCACACGTGGCCGCTACACTGTGCGTCGCCTCCTTTCAGGGCACTTGGGAAATCTTTCCACTCGCGATAGCATCTGTCGGTTTCGATCCAAGGGATGTGCCGCCGGAGCGGCTGTCCATTAAACAGAGAACTTGTTTGGTTCTGAAATCGATGGAATTCATTAAATTCCAAGAAGGTAATCGCGATAATTGCGGCGGGTCGAAGGAAGTCCTCTCCGCGGGTTCGACTCCTCGCACGAGTCACTTTCTTTTCCCGTGCCTCTTCTTCGCGTCGTTCCCCCATTATCGCGTAATTTGCAGACAAATGGCTGTTACCGTTGCCAGACGTGGCCTAAACGCGTTGCGCGATCCGTGAGAAAAATTCTCAGCCGACAGTATTGTCAGGCCAGCGATCTAACGGCCATAAATGGCATAATCTTCTTCCGGCGCGGTGGCAATATTTGGCGAATATTTCAGGCGATTAGCGCTCCGCTGGAAACGGGGCGCTTTTGCATAATGCACCGACAGTGCACCTATTTCCCCCCCGCCCTCGTCGCTTTCTTTGTCTTCCTCTACACTTTCTAATACCACTGGTCCCTGCGTCTCCGCAAGCTCGCGTGCCTCCGTCCTCTTCCTATTTTTTTCGTCCCTTTTTCTGGCAACTTTTTTTCTACTCCTTCTGCATCGAGGCAGCGAGCAGCGCGGAATCCAAGACGTGCCCACGGTGAGAGTCTAACCGGCGAAATTCCACCGGCGCGCCGATAGTTTAGGTTTCATAAGGAAACGCCTGAAATGAGTTGCCATTTATCTAAATCATAGAGCGACCGTAGAGAAAACTACCGAATGTTATCTCATAACGGGGACGCTGAAATATGCCCAGGCAGCTGCCCTCAAATTCTACGAATCGCTGCGCTGGAAAACCTCTTCGGAATCGGCCGATCTGCCTCGTGACTGTGCCTCGCGTTCCCCGTAAATTCGAGCCAGCGAATTTTTCCTCGCTGGATAACGCGCGGACGCTTTCGAATTTATACTTTATAATTTATATAGTCTCGTTTAAGTCTCCGGCCAAGGAAGGCACCTGCAGCTGCTTCGCATCGCGGCTTAGTTTCGCTTCGACGATTTGCTAACTGCGGGTAAAGCTAAGCTCGATGCAAAGCCAGTGGAATTAAATCAGTTCGGACCGATAGCCAAACTCCGTGGACCTGTTGAAAGCCTGTTTTATATTTCGCTGAAACGAGCCGCTGCTATTTGTGCCGAAGGCGCGTAGGAAGATATATTTGTCCAGCGACGTAACACCATTAGGGAAAAGAGGCCTCCCAGCGGACAGAGGAATCACGGATGATACGTCGCTTCCTTGGAAACGGCATTGCAGTCATCGCTGACAGCATTGTCTTCCCGCGATCCTAATAGGCGACGCCTATTAGGGTCAGGCCGTCTGTAAAAGTACCGGAAGCCAGCCGGAGAGCCTTCTTAATCCATTCATCGCGAATGAAACGGGGAGATCGGCTCGCCAACCGATAAGGTTAGCGAAGCGCGGTACGGCAGTGTTTCCGTGGCAAATGGAAACAGATCTCCGCTTCCGAGTAAACAAACTCGACGCACTGAAACGTCGATGCTCGATGTCCGATGCTCGGAGGAGTTGTAAAAGTGGTGGCGTAACTGGCAGCACGTGAACAAAGTACGGGATCCCGAGGAGTGTTGCGGCGTAAAGTGGAATCTCCGTTCCAGGCGTGTCTAACTAGGGACGGACAGTTTCTACTGCGAGGGCAGACTTTCTCGGCGCGGCCCAATTTGCGAGGCTCGCGGATCAGTCGCGACTATTCATTCCGGCCGGCTGTCATCCGTCAATTTAAGGTTCCGCGAGCGTGTCGCGGGGAAAAGAAGAAACTCGATGCTCGTTCAGCCGTCTCATTAACGTCCCGCGTATCGAGACGCGATACGATCGGAACGCGACGCGACGATGTCGTTTCTCCGTATATCTTTCTGCCGAAACACGGCCCGCACAGAGCTGTCCGCAAGGCTGGCGGGTCGGTTAGCGGCGCGCGTAGGCGTGACCGTCGAGCTTTTATGTCGCGGGGGCGAAATCATAAATAATAATCGGCGGATTATCGGCGACGAAGGCGCGCGCGCGGGGAACGGCGAGATGTTGTCGACAAATTAATTCTGCCAGATTGGCCGGCGCAAGCACCACGAAATACGAAGCTTGATGAATAATGAACGGTGTCGCCTGTCAGCCCGAATGAAAGTAACATTGAAAACGATTAAGCCGGCGCAGCAGCCGAACGCCACGAGCTTGTATTCGCTCTACCACCTTTCACCGATCCTTCCCTCTTCCACCTTCATTGTTTATCGCTCCCCTTCGCTCTTAATTTACGGACCCCTCTCGAGATTCATCTTTTTCCACGTCCACACGGGACCGCGGCTCGGTGTCCCGCGGGACGTCGTCGCGCCGAGTTTCTCCTCGTTTCTGAGAACGCGTCCGACATTTCGACAAGAAATTAAGCGATCAGCGTTTGGCCAACGAGTACTTCTCAGGGGCCTGGCGTGCCCCGCGATCGTTTCGACGGGATATAATTGCCAGGGGGATCTCGATCATCCAAGTGAACGGCGTATTCGGGAGCTGACGAAAAGATTACCGCGAAGTCCCGCCTCTCGATCCTAGCTCCCGCGAGTTAGCGGTCTTATTATCGTCGGTTTCGATCGGCAGAGTCAACCGTGTCTCGGTGCGTGTTACAGCGGCGAGGCGGTGCGTCGATGCGATTACAACCATGACGGGACAGGACGCTGCACGGCCAAAAATTCCGTCGACCCACTACCACGCGTAGAGCGATAATTTCCACGCACGTTGCATGGATTCAGCAACGCGTGGTGCGCTTTATCGCCGACAAGCGGGTGCTTAAAGCGGCGCGCGTCGTAATTAAATGCCGGCACCTCTTGGCCCCCTTATCGGCAACAACGATCGCGCCTCATACGGAGGCCCGTGCAACGAGGAAGGACACGGATCGATGCGTCCTCCTTCCTACTCCTTTTCTTCTTTTTCGCTGTCTTTCTCCTCCGTAGCCACGGCCCCGCACATCCAACGATCGAGATCCTCCGAAATCCGCTGCAACGTCGATCCTCTCTCGCCAGACTGACAAGGAGTGGCAAGGCTTACTCGCAGCAGAGCGTCTCTTAATTCGCTTGTTTCTGCAGCTTTACAGTTGGAAGACTGCAGAGCTAATTGCGCGGTGTCTCGCAAGTTGCAGTCGCGTGATAATAGGGCCTTGACCGAAGGCGAATAATAAAGTAGCTCGTTAAGCTCAGAATTTGAATACTTTTTTCACTCGCCCCCTCGCGTCCCGCTCCTTCTTGCCGATCAAAAAAGAGGAGACTTGCGTCACGCGAGAACGAAACGACCGATTGGAATCTTCCCCGCGAGCCTGACATCCCGGCCAGGGACGTGGCCCGTTCGAGTAACAAGTGGCGAAACGTTGCACGAGTTACATGAACGATGTTTACCGTGCCGCAGGAACGCACTTTCAACCGCAATTGGGGGAATTGTGGGAGCGCGGGATGCGCACGAAGCGATTACGTTCGAGTACTCGAATGGAGGAGGACTTTCTCCAAAATAAAGGGCGATCTTGAAAGGAACAAGTGGCGCGGAAGAGGCTGATCTTGGAAAAGTGTAAGATTCGCACGGGAGAGGTTTCGCGATCGCAGAGATACCGAGGCAGAGTGACATCACGTGCGTCCAGCGAGCGTGCGGCCCTGGAGGCGCACTTATGGTGCACGTAGGTGAATGTCGGGAGAGAAATCATACCGGCAAGGACGACAGAGCGAGAGCCGTAGGGTGAAGGAGAAAGAGAAGAAGAAGGAAAGAGAGACAAACCACGCCCGGCTCATCCCGACTTTCTAGAAACCGAAAACTGGATCGTGGATCTCGGCCGATCTCGAGCGGCGTCAGTCCAGCTTGATTCACGTAACAGATGTCAGTCTCCGAGGATCGTGCCCCGGCTTTCCTTCTTCTTATTTCGACCGCCGTTCCACGGAACCAGCTACCGTTTCCCGAGGACATTACTCACCGAGTCGCGCCGGAGAAACTCCGCCTTTCGGGAGATAAACCGTTGGCTGGCTGTAGGGAAACGAAATTCCGAGAAACCCGAAGTTGGCCGGGGAATCTCTTAAGGGAACGCGAGTCGACCAGCTCGCTACGTCGATTAAACCACGGCGGCGGCTCGTTAAGCCGGAGCCACGTGAATTCGACCGTTCGACATTCAGAAAGGAAAACGCTGACGGGCAGGCGGAGCCGCGCGCGCTTTAGATCGCCCTATCTAAAGTGGACGCGCGTTACGTCGCCGGTGTTCCTCTGAAAAATCTGATTAGCACACGCGAGTTTCTCCTTGCAGCGGGCCATCCAAGGGGAACGGGGGAAAGTACGATATGTAAATCGAAGCTAATCAACCAGATCTAGACGGATGACACGGTGCCTATCGGCTATCGCTTTCTTCGGTACCGTCGGCAGGGGAAACTAGCGAAAGAGTCACGCGCAACTCCGCGCATCTGGCAAATTCTGGCAATAAACGCTCGAGTATTACAATTACACCGACAAGCGGTTCCCCTCTCGTAGAATCTATCCAGCTTTTTACACGCAACGATCGGTCGGCGGCTTGTAAACGAAATCGTTCGGCCGTTCCGGATCATCAACGGCATCGACGATAGAACGATCCGGCGTTTTTAAGACATACGGTATACTTTCGATACCATCTGGACAGACCGCCCCGGTCGTCGTCTTCGCATTCTCCGCACTCGTAATTAACGCTTTTCACTATTGTCGGTGGCGGGAGCTTTTTGCCTTTGCTCCTTTTACGCTGGAACGGGGTTCTTGCTCCACCGCAGCTCCTCCTTTTACCCGTCTCTCCCTTCCCCGCGTCACTGTCAACGTCTTTCAACGGATTTCTCTTTCATTGAAACCGGACAACCAGCTGAGTATTAGCTACTTCGGTAACTAGATCGTCTCGCGTGAAACGACACCGGCTGTGAAAGGATCCCTCGATTTCTCGAATTCGCTGCAGCTTCCTTTATCCAGCGATTACCACGATTTCCGCGGAGAAACGAGTCGGGCGATCGCACCGAGAGCGGCGTATCGAGCGAATTCGGTGAAACGCCAAGCTCCCAGCGGACGCTGATGGAGACTTTAACGCGCGCATAAGTAATGCTCGACGCGGCGATCTCAACGCCAGATAAGGGAAGCGTTAATGCGACGGCTCGCCTCCGCCGCGCTGTGTAATTTCCCATAATTTCTGGTAAATCGTTGTCGAGGTGCCATTCGATTACAATGTCCCCCTCTGAGCGCGAATCGATTGCGAAATTAATGAAATAAAAACGAGCCGCTTTCACGTGAACACGATTAAGGGCGTTTGACGGCCCAGCCTCGAATGCTCTTGGTGCGTGCGCGGTAACTTGTCCATGAAAATTATGCAAACGAACCCCCTCAAGGACCGGGCTCCCTTTCGTAGGAACGAAGCCGGGACGTCGTGGTATATGATTCATTGATTAAGCTACTTAGATAGCACGTGCCGCGCGAGAAGAACCATCGAATCGGTAGCCTAAAATATTCCTGCTGTCAATGTGTCAGCCGAGCCAGTGGCTCCCATATCCTTTCGTGCCACCTTCCTCTTTTACGCCTCTCCTCAGACTCCACAGAGTTTCGTTGGGACGATCGGCTTTGGCAGCCGCTGACGGTACACGCTCGCCACGTGTCCGCTCTCGTTGCTTTTTAACATCGTCCAGTCTGACGTGGAGGCAGAAAAATGCGAGCAGCTCGAGAGATCGGTTTCTGTGGCTTATAAAATCGCCCGGTATCGTCGCCCCCGGCTAAGCCAACATTTATCACTTCGCGTTTGACGCTTCGATACGTCCAGCTCTGTTTTACTTGACCCCTCCCCCCTCCGTCTCGCTCTGACTTTTATACGAGAAGCCCGTGCGAATGGAGATCCTTTCACTAACGTTTCCAAATCGTCGCCGTGTGCCAACGATCCTAATACGATCGTTCATTCTACGCCGGCCAGTTACGGGTCTGCTTTGTCGGAACGAAGAAAGGAACACAAGTGTGCTTCTGATTCATGACAGAGCGGCTTGGCTTGATCGACGACGCTTTCTGAATTGAAATCACCTGCGCGGCCTCAGACATCGTGACTCGATAATTGTCTCTCGGTTCTCGAGTTGTCGGGCTTTCGAGCATCATCCGGCAACTGGACCCCTCCCGACTCTATCCCCCTTGCTGTCCATATGGTGTTGCAAATTGATTGGAAGCCCTGTTCCGTCTAAGAACAGCACGCGTCATGTGAACTCGTTTGCGTTTGCAGGTCACCCCGAGCGAGGAGCAGGGGCAAGGACGAGGGTGACAGAGGCGGTGTGATGAGCGGATACCTCGACAGGATCACCCTGCCCCCGACGTTGCTGCACGACCCGAAGTACCCTCCAGCCATGCGGGAGAAAGACTCGAGTCCAAGGAAGATGCCGGGCCACATAAGCCCAAAGCAAGCGAGCATTTACCCCCTGAGCGTCCGCGTGCCGGACGTCGAAGAGCTGCCGTACGACTTGAGCCACGGCCACGGTCGCGGCCTCTCGAGTCCCACGAGCCAACAGCAACACCAGCAACAGCCCCACATGAGTCCCGCGGCCCGGCCACCGCAGTCCCACCACCAGGACGAGCTCGACTGCGAGCCTCTCGATCTGCGCGTCGATCACAAGAAGGAGAGGCTCCGGGACGAGAACCAGAACGAGATCGAGGTGCTGAACCAGAACAGCCTCGGCGGCAGTCTCCCCTATCACACGGTACTCTTCCCTCAACACCACGCCGTCCATCCGTTAGTCTTGGAAGCCATGTACCGGTCGCACCACCACGGCTCACCGGTACCAGATCTGCCCAAGATCCAAGTCAGAGCCCTGCCCACCATGGTACCCTTGCCACCTAACAGATTCTCCTCCACCACGTCCTCCACGTCGTCCTCCTCGTCGCAGCCAGTCCCGAGGATACCAAGCCCAGCTGCCAGCCAGCCGCAGCAGCCGCAGAGCCACCCGAGTCAACAGCAGCCGCAACAACAGCAGCAACAGCAGCAGCAGCAGCAAGCCTCTAGCCTTCCACCGTACTCCATCAGCGTCCAAGCTGGTCTCAAGCCCAAGGACAGATACTCGTGCAAGTTCTGCGGCAAGGTGTTCCCCAGATCCGCCAACCTGACGCGGCACCTGAGGACGCACACCGGCGAGCAGCCCTACAAGTGTAAATACTGCGAGAGGAGCTTCAGCATCTCCAGCAACCTGCAGCGTCACGTGAGGAATATCCACAACAAGGAGAAACCGTTCAAGTGCCCGCTCTGCGAGCGATGTTTCGGGCAGCAGACCAACTTGGACAGACACCTGAAGAAACACGACGCGGACGGGCCGACGATACTGGACGAGGTGAGGTCGAGGTACCCCGGGCAGTTGCCCAGGGCCGACGAGTCTTACTTCGAGGAGATTCGCAGTTTCATGGGCAAGATCACCTCTCAGAGGCAGGGGATACCTTACTTCACCGGGCTACTAGGCCACGGGGCCGACGAGTTCAGGAACGACAAGCAACAGCTTCAGATAGAGGAGAAGAGGGGCGACTCTTCCTACTTCAGCGACCGGGATAACCTCAGCTCGAGGTCGAGCAGCACCACCAGCAGGCCCGAGAGCGTCCAGGAGGAGCAGAGGGAAGTGAATTCTCCACCTCTCTCACCCGGCAACAACACCTGAGCCGAGGAACCCGGTCGTACCACCGACGAGCCATCGTCGGGTGCGATTAGCTAGAGGTCGAAATGTCCCTGCGAGTCGATGCGATTCCGTGGGATCGAATTAGGAATTCGGTATCGTGTACGCAGCGAGAGGTCCAACTGCCACTGATGGACCGATCGTCGCGTGGTCCTGTTGAAGGTAGAGTTAGGAAAGCCGTCTTTCAGAGTATAGAATCTAACGCTGGCGAAGCGAACAGGCCGCGATGGACCATTTTGCCGGCCGTAACGACACGCACAATTCTGCAACGTTCAAATCGAGCTTCGTCGCGTTAGAGAAGGAGCTTCCCGGAGTGTCGGTCGAGGACCAAAAGGTGCCTTAAAAAAAGTACGTGCCTAAAATATTCTCTAGAATATCCGATCGAGCAAGATCGGATAGCGAAGCGTTACAGTTAATTTAAGTAGACGATAAACTCCACCTAAGTACCAACTTTTTAGTTACTCGTAGATGATCGCGCCCGCGCGCATTAGTGAGAGGGAGGGATAGGAAAAACGCGCGTTCCCCATCGTTGTAAATCAATCTCCGCGGAAGACAGGGGATAGCTATTACCATCAACGCTGTCCATTTAACTTCGATTTTCTTCCAATCCCGCAAAGTACAATGTAAACTCTCCCTTGCGCCTCGGAGACTGATTTACGCAACTTCCGTGACAGAGTAGCAGTCGACGCGGGGCATTTTCAAAGAGCAGGCTGTCGTAACGATGTTTCAGTGTCTGCGAGTCATTCGAAATTGTAACAAGTCGGTATCTAACGAGCCGCCTAGAGTGCCCACGCGACAGACTTACACCCGCAACCTGTTGATCCAGCTCGGATACCCCGAGATCGCTAATACCCGTCTCGAGGACATACTTCTAGGGAATAATTACCCATAAAGCAAACCTCAAGCCCTGGGGGCGTTTCATCCAACGAGGAAGAACGACTGAAAACAATACTTCTGATTTTACGAGCTAGAAAGTGAATTTCAACAGAAATCACTGAGCGGATCTGTGGGTCTGTCAATCGCTAATTGGTTTGGAAATCGTTCCCGACCGGAAGAGACGGGAAATCCATTGCCTCCGAAACGAGCCATTAACTTCTCCGCGTGGAAGCTGTCCAAGAGGCTCGAGAGTCCATAGACCCAACTATCCACGATATTAGGAACGGAAGATGATCGGAAGGTGTCGAGGGGAAGATTTCGTATCAAAGGCAAGTGGCGTCAGGTACGTGGGAAACTTGATGCACGCAGGATCTACGTGACATGGAAAAGCAGCGTGCTTCCTGCCGGCGATGATCGGCAAAAAGAACGAAACGAACAAACGAGCGGTGAGGCTGGCGAGCGCGCCGTCAGCAATCCCACACGCTGACGATCTATCCCCCTCGTTTCCTGCGGACGATCGCTGAAAACCGTACCCGGGGCGAAACGATCTAATCGCCTTCCGCTCTTCACTCTCCGCGGCTGCGAATTTACAGGCACTTTCTAACCACGCTGCCGACCAACGCCGACGCTCTGGCGAACGAGAGGCACCTCGACCTTGGGAGGAAGTGGATCGCTTCGATTAATTGTACCTGATCCAGATGGAGCGACGAGGGCCGTCCAGGCGAACCTTGGAAAATCAGACAAATCCTACCGATCGGAGAAAGAAGATAGAAGGAGGAACTGCGCGATTGTTTATGGGAGGCTGCAGCTGCAACGGAACGATCCAGCCGACTGACTTCCGACGCCGATATTAGGTGGCAATTTATCGGCACTTTCTACCTTGCACGGACGTTCACTGCAAGTAGCGCAGGTGTGAATGCGATCGATCCACGCGGTCGGGAGATCCTCTTGACCTTGGCAGCGCGATCAGAGTCGTTGCCGCGCACGAGAGGCATGGGCGTTTTCTTTGCCAAGGGTGTGCACGGGATGAAAATCGGATAGACAAGGTAAAGGATATCGGAGCGGTCGCGCGTGCTGACGCGTGAGAAACTATTCGCGCTTTCTAGCTTGGAATGCCGACGATCCTCTAAATTGCCCGGGAAGCCAGTCACCTGCAACGCCGACGAAAATCCCTCTGGGCTTGATAAGAAGAGATCTCCGTCAGCGTCTGGGATGAAATCGTCGCTGGTGGAAAAACCAGGCCAATGGAAACTCCTAAAGAAATGTTGCAATCGCGTCCAGCAGGCTATCATTGAATGAGAAAGAAAGAAGGCGCAGAATGGCCGGCAGAAATGAAGTATTTAAATTTCCGATCAGACAAATCCCCGAAGCCGGAAAATAGTGATCGGCAGCCCCACGGTTTTTTCTCTCCACTTTCCCCGCCAGAGCATCAGCATGCGCATGAGGGATTAGAAGGACTTGGGGCACTCTGACAACGAGGTGTTCAAAATCCATTTTAAGAGCAGCGATTTCGTAAGGAGATGGATGCTACGCGAGCGTGCAATGTGCATGCGTGCAGGCGCGCGCGCGCGAGCGCTCACGAGGACGCGGATGGCGCGAGGTGTGACTAAGCTTCTGCGGCGTAGAATCTACAGAGTAGAGATCTCTCCTCACGGGTGAGGTCGAGAGAGGATGGCAGGCCCTGTTTTTCTTGCTTCACGCATACGAGATCCAGGCCCCGACGATGGCCTCGGACCTCTCTTGCTTGCGTTACACTTTTGCCACGCCCCGATCGGACGGGCAAGCTCATCGCGAAAGTGAAACGCAATAAAGGAGCCACGCCGAGGCGAGAGAGCGATCTCGACAACCATGAAACGCTAACGGAGAGATACACCGAGAGATGGAAAGATCCGGCGTGTCTGGGATCGAGAAAGAGGCAGCTCAACCGACGGACAGAGAGGGAGAGAAAGAGAGAGAGAGGGATCGGATCGATCGAGACCTCGAGGCTTGGAAATCGGTTTCCTCGCAGCCTCCCACAGCCACCAATCTGTGGTCGAATGTATTTCGACCGAAATCCTCAACCGATTTGACGCGTTTAAGCCGTGACTTTGCTGATCCCGTTCTCGACGGACAGACAACGTGTCCCTTTCTTTCTCCTGCTCTCTCCCTCTCTGCCTTCCAAGATTTTGTTTTGTGAAAAGGCATCGCATCGCGGCGCGGCCAGACGTTGCGAAATTTCTTCAGACGAGAGTGATACTTATCCGCGGGAATACATGCAATCGGGATGACGCGACTGTCAGAAATGTTTCCAGCACCCTATTCGTAAGATGACACAAAACGACGTAAACGGAGCGTCGATATCGCGAGATCGGAGAGAAACGTCGACACTGACGGAGAACGATCGCCCAGCAGTTTCCACGGTAAGCGACCGGTCCACCAGTTGCCCAGCAAAAAGCAAGCCGCGAAATTTCTCGTGGGACGAGTCTATCCTATCCGCGAAATCGCGGCATGGTCTCGCGTTTTTCGATCTCATCTCGTTCCAGTTTACGCGCGTGATTTCACTGGCCGCTGGGTGGACGGGTCAGGCCGATTTCGATTGCGACATCCTGCCATAAAAATGAAAGAAAAAGGAACAAGAGAGGAAAGAAAGGAAAATGCCACCGCGTCGACTTCGAGATCGCTGGACACTCTGCTCCATCATCGTGTTCGTCGGTACCTTAGACTCGCTGTTCTTGCGTTACCTTTCGACTCCGAATAGCGATTAGACCATTCCCCTGTTTTGCCCTGCGAATCGTCGTGCTGGCTTGGTGCACACGGACCTGTCGTTCTTTCTACAAATGAATTTTGATCACTCACTAATCGGAAAGCTACTTCCCATGTTAGCTACCCTTCAGTGGCGCACCCAGAGGGGGGCACCAGGCCCTTTAAGAGGGGCTTTGTAAAACGAAAAGAAATCTAGATTTTGTTCTTTAAACATCATTGAAATTGCATTAAATGAAATTGAATTAAATGAATTTTTCTCCAAAATATTTTTATCCGTTCAACTCGGCTCGCCCCAAGATTAAATCCTGAGTGCGCCACTGCTACCCTTCAACTCGAGCTGCCCGGCTGGAAAAGTGAAACTCCGGAGAAACAATATTCCTCGTGCACCGATCCAGTTCACACGCGTTACGGATAACATTAGCGAACTAGAATATAATGTAATACATATAATATATGTACTCGTACACACGTGTACCTATAGCTGCTAGAATTCGAATCGAGGCTCAATTTAGTTAGTCGAAGTCATCGTAAAGATGTTAGTTTCCCGCGCATCGACGAGTTCCCGGGTTGCCGAGGGCGCGTGGGCCCGCGAGGTGAAAATTTGCCAACGAGAAGGAGCGCTAGGTACGGACGCAACGGTTCACGAAGAAGCAACGACGTCGATACGTCGAACTCGTGGATGCGCGATGCAGAAGGCAGCTAATCCCGCGAACACAACGTGCAATTTCAACGACGAAACTCGCCTTACACGGTCGTCTCTCGGCGCGACGCGCTGGTAAAACGCGCGCGAAGGGCTCGCGCCCCGAAATGGAAGAGATTACCATCGGTCAGATCCAAATTTGGGGAGAGACGCGCGCGCGCGTGTCTCACCTTCTCCAATTGATAGTCAGCCGCGTGCGAGGTGTACCAAGCGAATTGTAAAGAGTACGTTTTAATTTTGATACTATATGAATTTATATATACACAAATGAATATAAATAGAAGTAATATATATATCTATTACATGTTACATGTATATGTAAAATCGTACCACGATTGTGATTTCACCGAGGTTACCGAGTTATACGTATTTACTGTTGTTTAGCCACGAACGCGGCGCCGTGGAGCCGACAAAGCTGTCAGGCGCTCCTTACCTTTTACAACCACTAGATCCTAAGTGTCGAAAAGCTCAGAGCAACCTGTCGGGTTCACCGCACGTTAACGCGTTAGTCAGAAATTCGGATGGGGCCCCAAGTGCCTCGAGATCGAAACGAAACTGAACGAAATCTAAATAGCTTCGTCGATTGTCGTCGCCGCGAGATCGTTCTTCTTTTCTCTTATCCTACCAACGCCCACGCACTTTGAGATTACACGCGCAAAAGACGCATCCATCGAGTGTTACTAACATTACCACTGTCTCGACGATCTCGTCGCGACGACAGGATTCTTCCATCGAGAGGCACACAGCCGTCTTCACCAACGATTCCCCTCCCGTCGACGATCCATCGTTCGTCGCTCCTACTTTTCACACGCAGAAACACTGTTTGTAGCACAATGGTGACTGTATATATGTTCATATGTAACATTCGATTTTAAACAAATATATTATATATATATATATAAATATATATATGTATACGTACACAGAGCAACGTACGCGTCAAGATTCATTCTAAAGAGACTTTTGGGTTCCCTGCTTGCGTTTACTTTCTCCGCTCTTTCACCACGTTCCCGCCCCGAAGCTCTCGTTAAACTCCCCGAGTTTCTAAGGCTGCCCGTGAAATCGCGTTAGAGTTCAGAGCTTATTGAATCGTCAAGAAATTCTGATCGAGTTACACTTAACGTCCTTCGCCATCGCGTGCAAAAGGAAGACGAGGATGACTTAATTCGACGCGGGCGGACAGCTTTCCCCAGGTACTTTTTAAGCGACTTAATCTTTGTCCATCGCGAGACGGATCAAAATTTTTATCGGCTTCCTGTGTCGCGCGGTCGAGTCGACGGAAAGTTTGCAGGGCTATAACAGTCTACATCCGATAAATACGAAATTCTAATGGAGGCTCCTGCACGTAGCAACGCGTAAGAATTTACATCGAACAATTCTTTCCTTCAAGATGTAAATGTTGAGGCTCATTCTCTACGGAATACCATGCAACGATCGCTATTTTCATACATCCGCGCCGCCGCGGCATAATGCAGACAGTTTCGCGAGCGGAGCTTGGAAATTCAGGTTCTCCGGGGTACGGGCCTGTTTCCAGAAAATCAACCTGACCCCCCTGCCAGTAGGAGGACTGGTAATTAACACGAGAAACGCTAGGTTGCCCAGGGTCATAGGTGTGTGAGAACCGGAACACACGGCGTACGAAACGAACACGTGGACAAGGAGCGAGTCGAGATGTCACAATAATGTTACAGGCGACTTGTCCAGTGATCTTCGTTATAAATCATTTTCCACCTCGTGACCACGGTACCTTTTTTTCTCCCGCTGTGACTGGATCATAAATCTTCCAACGGAGAAGACTTTTTCCTCGCTTTCCGATCCCGATCAATATATTCCCTTATCGATCATCGTGAATGACAGGTTTTACAACCGCCAGGGTACACTTTTTTATTAATAATTCACAGTTCGAATTACTGAAGTAGGCGTCTTCAATTACCCTCTTATTATTTAATTCCCCAGTAATTATCTCGAATCAGCGGAGCCCGCGAGCTGGGATTTGCGAGAAGAAGACGCATCGATGGTGATTGCGGTTTCCCTACTGGCCGAGCGATACCGATCCATAAATAAAGGCTCACTCATCTCAGCCAAACTTGGCCTGTAGGTGAGCGTGCATCGAACAAACAGGGAGACTAGGCCGACTTCGAGCTAAGTGGCTTCTCGGCCTCGCCGAGGACGCGACTTTGACCCAGATATCGGTAAACTACTCCAGACAGGCCGCGAATAAAGTGCTCGTGTTGTTCGTATCAAAATGATATTCCACCTGATACGGGATACGGAGGAACGTAGCTTTAAAAAATCGATGGGACGATTCGAAAGAAAGTAAAATCAACTCATGCGCACGCGATCTCGAAAACGGCGTTAACCTTGGTGTTGAGGACAATGAAAAGATGATTCGTCGCTCGTGACCTTAGCCACTCTATGAATCACCGGCCGCGATCATCTTCCCTGGAATCGCAGCCAGCGAATTGGCTATTTAAGGAATTTCTAAATTAGCCCGCGACACACGTGTGTTTCTTCGAAACGTCGAACTGGTCGAACATTAATCACTGATTTTATGTATTTTTTGCTTGCATCAACCGGGCGATTATCTTACCATACGAATATAGAACACGGACACGAGTAAGTGGTGATGCTAAATGATATGCGAGAATAGAAATGACAAAAAAATTGTTAACAGTACCTAGAAATCTGCGTGAGAGTCATTTATGTTTATTTACAGTGGATCAAATATAGGCGCGAAAAACACTCGCCTGTGTAAAAGTGAAATTAAGGAAACGGTAAGTTTGCTTAAAAGTGTCTGAAAAAATACATCTTTTTCAGTTGCCTCGCTTTTGATAAGGCGATTGCCTTGTTCGATGTTCGTAAATGCTTAAAAAAAATACTGGTAATGTTATTTCCATGGAACGGATTCCAGCAACCACTGCTGGTCAACGTTTCCCGTACAGGCAGCAATCACAGGACCCCCGTCGTTACTCGATTGTAAGCACATACCAGAAGAAACGTGCAAGAACGTCTTTGACTGTTCGTTGTACTCCCATTTTTGCCTGTTATGGCCATTGCACGCCATTATTTTAACCTTTGGCGTTTTGTGCTGAGTGTCGCGCTCTGGCGCGTCCAGACATATACTCTCGTCCGTCATTACAACCCCACTTTTTGTCATCACGAACATTTGGTTAAGAATTGGCCGTGGGATACGCGATTCGAGGACCGCGTATCCCGAGGGCTGTGAATAGGCACCTTTAGCGGTTGGTCGCATTATGCATTTATCCGTCGCGACATGCACGATCTGGTGCAGAAATGTTGTAACTTAACAAACAGGTCTACGATTAAGCGATATTATCTAAAATTCCACTCACCCTCCCGAAGAATCGATCATCTTTTGGAAAAAAATGCTCCGGCCATACGTTATCCAAGTACCACTCGAAGCTTTTGCACTGCAATCTTTCGCGCAGAGCTAGTCTAGATCGAACAGGCTGCTTGTCCCTCAATCTCGCCGCCTCTGTAACAAAACGCGTGAATTTAATAACGACCTTACCTCAACCGGAAACTTAGGTTCCTAATCGCGACTCCCTTACCTGGATTGAACTTGAAATAGAATTCTGCCCAATCGTCCATCCAAACAAGAGCCACTCGGGCCAGGTTTCCGTACAAAATCTCCCCCACTCCGCCCGGAAAAGTGTACGGCGATGATTTTCGAAAGAGATGCCCCACGTGGGAGCAGGGGGCGATTTCAACGCTACCGCCGCACTGCCACACCCGGAACGACAATTCCAAGTTCTCGCCGCCCCAAATTCTCATCTGTTCGTCGTAGCTGCCTAATTCGAAGAAATAATCCTTGTTCATGGAGAATAAACCGCCGGCCATAGCGGGCGTTCTGAACGGCTCAACGATGTTATCGCGCCTCTCTCTCAGCAACCGACCGTTCAGTGTTAGCCAGCGGAAGTGCAAATCCCAATTGAATGCACCCCAGTGCAGCTCGAAAGATCTATAATGTTATAATATGCTGCATAGCTTTCTGGTATCTTAACTAGAAATGAATGTGACTTCAGAACTCACCGGGTGTAGCTAAACGTATCGTCGTTTATGATATCTATGACAGGGGATACGACTCTCGTTCGATTCTTAGCAACGGCTTCCAGTAAGGGCTCCAGCCAACCTGCAACACGATAAAACATAACCACAACGTTAGAACATCGTTTTTCTATACCTCGTAGTGTATATCGCGGAAATTGTGAAAGGAAGAGCTCACCTACCAACCGTGCATTCGCAATGGGCGTCGAGGAACGTGACGACTTCACCATTGGCTTTGTTCGCGCCCAAAAGTCTCGCGTTCACTAAACCTACGCGTTTCTCAGAGCGAAGGACTTTAGTAGGCACCTGCAAACTCTGCACATGTTCGTCTAGAGCATCCTTCAGAAACTCTGACAGGAGAGCAGAAAATAAATTGAATGTGTGGTCGCGAGAGAAATAGGAAGCGCATGCGAATTAACACTCCCGCCATTTGGCCGTACCTCTATCACTGTCGTCGTCAACCAGAATGATTTCCTCTAACAAATGCCTCGGCGATCTGTCGATAACGCTGTACACAGTTCTGAGCAATGTGCTCCAAGCTTCGTTGTGAAAGACAATGATTATCGACGTTGTCGGTAAGTTACCCAAATTCGCGTATCGAGAAACACACCTGCATAATCATTTCGTTACCCACGGTCGATCTGTTAACGTTAATGTGAAACGTGGAAATTACCCTTTTCTTCGGACATCTGGCAGAGATCTATTTAAAGGTATCCTGTCACTGGCCATTAGGTTGAATCGATTAATTTGGAAGAGTTCTTGCATTTTATAGAAATCTTTCGCCGGCACGAGCACCGGGCTGCCATTTCTCCCCTCGAACGGCCGTGGATCAAACATATTTTTATTAAGCAGTTCTAGAATTCAATAATAGGATATAAGAATGCCCCAGCATGACCCACTGTTCCGAAAATTACCTTTCGTGATATTCGGAGTTTTCAAGGGATCCACTGAATCCCCGATATAATGACCTACTACCACATGTATTCCCCTACGATCTATATAATCCTTTTGATTGCCCAAAAGTCTGAAATTAACAATCGAAAGTTTCCTTCTGCATTCCGCTCCGACTTTATACACAAGTTCATACACAAAGAAAACGAAGAACCCCCGGTCCGCACTAACTGATGCAACAGGTGACGGCGAATACCCGATTCGAATTGTTACTTTAATGATTAGCAAGTAGTGGTTGCTTTATCAATCACTCACCGCTGCGAGGCGTAATCGTTGCGAGGATCCTCGGTTTCCCGACTTTTCCTCAGCCAAACAAAGAATATCCCTGTCAGCACGATGATCGGAACAACGATCAGCCACGTGCGACATGGTCGCCTGAATCGTGGCCACATCGTGACCCCCGTCGAAAGAACACTGTCTCGAGCTTCACTAATTTTCAGAACAGTCCCGTTTATCTCATTGCGGACTAATTAACTGTTATCGTTCAAGTCGGACTTCCGTTATCATGGGCTTCTCACGACGGGTCATCGTGGGAAAAGAAAAAGTTCCGACGTCTACCTTGAACTGGAAGAAGTTACAGAACTCAGGATGAACTTCGTAACGAATCGTTCGCGCGTTAGCACCGCAGCAATTAAATAATCCCTGATTCTCGTATAATATCTTTCACTAAAAACTTCTACACAATTGAAATTCGACTATTGAAATGAAATTTACTAATCTCGTGTCGCGACAATAGTATACGCGATACTAATACAGAATAACAGAGACATTTAATGTTCACAGCTTACCACGATCGTTTTAAAAATTCTATCACGAATTCCATTGGGCGCAGCACACAGTTTGCACCCGAGTAGTCCCAGGATTCTTCCCCAAAATAAACGTAAACCACCAGTAGGACGACTTCCTTTATCCTCACATGGCGAGCACAGCTTCTCAACGAAAAGTATCACTTTCTTCGAGACCTATTATTAATTCTTGTCAATAATCTCACACGATCGACGCATTAATGGATCGAAAATGATCCAGCGGAACAACACCACGCACGCACCTCTAGCGATCCGGCAACTGGAATGAACTTCAAGGAATTATTAGGACGCTGTGAATAGGACAGTGCCGTACCAAGAGAATCCGTGCCCCCACTTTCTATTAAATTTGGTACCAAGTAACGTGTCGCAACGTAGTCTTAATGCTTCAAAATTATTTTCTCATTAAAATAAACGCAAATAAATCATGTAACTCTTTACATCGTATCTGGTTTACATTTTTTATCTCAAACAAAGTTCACTATTATTAGGGCAAGATCACTTGGCCGTCACGCTACTACGATTAAGAGCCCCAACCGCATTAGAAATATCATAACTAATCGTATAATTGAGAAACATGCCGCGCGATAGAAACTAGAAACACTTTTCCTTCTCCTCTCATGGTAATCTCAAGAAGAACGATTCGTTCGAGCGACAGAATTAACGTATCAGGAAAATACCGAAGAGGTCAGCACCATTCCCAACGTACGGTTGGCCACGTTGGAAGAAGTTGACGGGTGACTGCTGCTCGTTTGACGTTAGGGATTCGTTTCTGTAAATTTCGTTCGGTTACCATTAATTGAATTCATTAAGGTAAGGAACAGCTAAGCAAATCACGTATATCCTATTCTGTGCACGATAGATAGATATCCAGTACGTATATGTAACACGTGTTAGAATTCGAGGTAGCCGTGGGTCGCTGAACCTTCGCTACTGTCTAATAGAGTCGTAATACTATCATTTATAATAACACAGTTTGTATTGTTACGAGATGCCTAGACGTGTTGTTGTTTACTGAAAGCTTGATTTAGATAACTTTTGAGGATGTAATCAGTTGAAAGTGTTTTACATGGAATGCAAATTTAAATTGTCCTACAGTGTGCCAAGGATGAAGGTAAAGGAATTGCTCAAGACTGTCAATGTAGCATGGTCTCCGCCTGCTCAACACCCGATATTATTAGCTGCTGGAACCGCAGCCCAACAGCTCGACGCGAGCTTTAACACATCTGCCAGCTTGGATCTATATTCGTTGAATTTGCAAGAACCAGGATATGATTTGGAACTAAAAGCCAGTGTTGCGAGTGACCACAGGTTGGGCATGAGTCGTCCTAATGCATGTAAAAGTATTACTAATTAATTACCAGAGTTTTATACGTGTGCAAAATTTGTAGATTTCATAAAATCATATGGGGCTCGTATGGAGCCAGCCCGGCTGGCATCATCGTTGGAGGCTGCGACTATGGCACGATCAAGATTTATTCGGTTGCCAAAATGTTGGCTAACGATAATAATTGTCTAATAAGCAGCCCAGACAGACACACAGGTCCGGTCAGAGCACTCGATTTCAATCCATTCCAAGCAAATTTACTAGCGACAGGTGCTACTGAAAGCGAAATTTATATATGGGACATTGTTAATACAAGTACTCCGATGTCTCCTGGATCTAAAAGTCAACCGCTGGAAGATGTGCAATATATAGCGTGGAATAAGCAAGGTTTCATTGTACTATCTAAATTACCAATATGATTATAAAAATCAGGATTAATCAGTTCCCGTTTACTTTCGCAGTGCAACACATTCTCGCCTCCACTTTCTCACAGCGCTGTGTCATATGGGATTTGAGGAAGAACGAGCCCATAATCAAGCTAACAGATGCAAATTCAAAAGTAACTTAATTTCAAAACACGTTCGATTTTACTTTTAATCTTATGGCTTCTACATGTATAATGTCTTACACGAAGGTACGGTGGAAAGTGGTTCAGTGGCATCCAGATGTTGCGACACAGCTGTGCCTGGCATCGGAAGATGATCAAACCCCTATCATTGAGCTATGGGATTTAAGGTTCGCCACATCACCATTGAAAACGTTCCAAAACCATCAGCGCGGAGTTTTGTCGATTGCATGGAATCCACACGATCCGGACTTCCTCCTGAGTTGTGCCAAAGATAACCGAATATTGTGTTGGAACCCCAATTCCGATGCCCCAGTATGTTTGTTAGTAACTAATGCTTCAAATAATACCGAATCCATTTATATTCTTTTCTGTCTTCGTATACAGAACGGTGAAGTGATTTGCGAGTTAGCACAAACCAATCAATGGAATTTCGATGTCTCGTGGTGTCCGAGGCATCCGGGATTGGTCGTGGGGACTAGCTTTGATGGGCATGCCGCAATTTATTCCTTATTGGGCGGACAACAACAGACATCTGTAGAAACATCCAATCAAATTGTAGATTCTTTCCCAGGAATGGATCCCTTTACTCAGCCTCCTTCTATGAAACAATCCGAACCAGCTGTCGTCTTGACGAAAGCTCCGAAATGGTTAAAAAGACCATTTGGAGCGTCTTTTGGTGTAAGCATTAGATTTCGTTATATACGATCGTCTATAGATCTGCGCACGTTACAGCACGTTATTAAATCGACGATGCTGTCTATAAAAACAGAAATATTTTTCAGTTCGGTGGTAAACTGACAATATTTGAAAACGAGCCTGTGGATCCGAATATGCCGCTAAATTCAAATAAAAGGGTTATTATATCGCAAGTGATCACGCAGCCGACTTTAATTCAACGTTCCAACGAGTTGGAGGAGGTTCTTAAAACTGAGCAGTACAGTGATTACTGTAAAGGAAAGGCCGATAATACCAGTGACTTGCATAGGAAAAAGATATGGAATTGCGTGGGAGCATACTTCGGCGAGAATGTGACGAAAGAAATATTGGAATTACTGGGATATGATGTAGAGACGATGAATAATAAATTGAACCAGTTCGTTTCTATCGATGACGTAAACAACATTACGGAAGGGGTTGGAAATCTGAATAATGTGCGTTTCAGTTTAAATAATTTAAAGTGTTTTGAGTAAATAAGAAAGTATCTCGAAGATCACGAAATGTAATTTCTTTAGGTACTTAATGGAAATATTGTAGATGGAAGCGCGGCATTCGACGCTATCGCACAAGAACAGTGTAAAAAGACAGCCGCGGTTGTGGCCAAGGATAACAACTTTCAATTAAATCTATCCGATGGTGATTTTACAATTTCGCTTAAGAATTTACCTTTCCTTTGTTATATGATTTGTTAACGAAATGATAATCTAATGTACTTTGCAGATGAGGATGGGCTTATTACCCAAGCAATCCTCTTAGGAAACATCGAAGCTGCGGTATCTTTATGCTTTGACAATAAAAGGTACGCGGATGCGGTAATTCTGTCAATGGCTGCTGGACCCGATTTACTGGCGCGTACCCAGTACAGATACTTCTCGGAGCATTCTGGAGCTCTGAATTCTCTTATCAATTCATTGGTTAGTGAAAATTGGGCCGAGGTTGTTAAAAATACCGACATAAACTGCTGGAAAGAAGTACTAATTGGAATCTTTACTCATTCCACCCCACAAGAACGATCTACTTTGTGCGGTATGAATGAAATTAATGAATTTTTTGATAGCGCAGAAATATATGACGTATAATTCTCAACCTATTCCGTATGCCGCAGATATGCTTGGAGATCGTTTGGCATCGTGCGACGATCCAACTCTGAAAGAGGAAGCTCAGATCTGTTACATCTGTTCCGGTAATCTGAATAAAATGATCGAATCCTCGAATGTTGATATTCAAGAAGTAGTGGAACTAGTAATGATAATGCAAAAAGCTCTGGAAATGCAAGGTATCAGAGATATACAGATAGAAGGAAAGATCGCCAACGTTTTATCTCATTATGCTGAGATGTTGGCATCAGAGGGAGATCTTGATGCTGCGCTGAATTATCTCGGAAATAGCCAAGATGAAAAAATCGTAATGTTGAAAGATCGCCTGTGCAGAGCTTTAGGCTACATTCAAGAACCTAAAAGCATGGCGAGAGCGCCAGCGATGCAACAGAATTATTACGATCAAACAAGGAGGCCTGTACAGACTGTACAAAATCCATTACTTGTTGCAAGGGACCAAGCACGGCCTTTCGCCGATACGAACGTTCCTTCTGCGAAACAATCTTTCGTGCCATCTACAAATCCATTTAATCCTCAACAGCAACAACAACCTTTCGGATTATCCCCTCTTCAACCCCAAATGCAATCCATGCAATACGATCAGTATCAAACATCCCACTCTTACACTTCCGCACCCGTTTCTCAACCACCTCCTCCACCACCTCCTACAACTGGACCAAGTGGAATGGGATCCCGACCACCTAGTGTTGGTCCTCAGGCGAGATCAAAATATCTTATAGATCCATCCGTAAAATCTACTGCAACGTATGGCCAGAGTGGTTTCCCACAACAGGCATCGCCGTATAGTAATCCAATTCCTCCACTACCAGGCTACTCGTCGCTAAACACCTACCAACCGCAAGTTCCTATGGCTACAAATGCATACCCTGGACAAAGTTTCTCAACTACTCCGAAAGACCCGGAGCCGTTTAAACCAGTACAGCCTAGCATATTATCGCCGTTGCAGAGCCAGCAACAAAGCCAAATGTACGAGCCAATTAGGTCGCAACCGCACCCACAGACCCAAGTGTACGGAAACGAGAGTGTCTATCAAGCGCCACTGCAACCTGCCGGATGGAATGACCCACCGATCGCAAAACCGTCTCGAGCACAAGTAACTATTTTAATATGTTTTATCTACTAGTATACGTCAGGTTACGTGTTAAGACAACTTAGTCATGCAACTGATGAAGCGTTACAAACATTGTACTGATGATACATGCATTCAAATAATATAGCCAGTACTGGCATTATACAACAAAAATGAAATGTCTGCGGAGCATGCTGGCACCAGGAAATGGAAAGAAAAACATTCGAAGAATGTGAATACGAAGGTAGACAACTATCAGAGATTGAGTGCAGTTTCCACTGTTTCACGATTGCTATCTATCTTTTAGCAAAATGTACTCCCCTTATGTTACGTTCAAAAGATCAATGTAATCGATCGCAAATAACAGTTTCAGTTTCGTGTGATATTAAATTAACTAATACTACAGTGTGAGATACACAAGGACATTTCCAACCGCTTCATAGAAAAGTTCATGTACCGCGAATGTTACACGTATCACAACATGTACTTACTTATCGCTAATGTTGTTGCTACAATTAATTGATAAGAGAAAGGTGTTGGTTTTAAGCATAACAATTTTACATTTTGTGCAGCAATCGAAACCGGATTACCAGCATCAAAACCCCATTTTGCATCCATTGAGAGGTGCTGCACCTCAGCCAGAGCAGCATGTAAGTAATGACATTAAAAGTGTGTGAAGTATTAAGTATTTAAATATTATTTATCTGATCTTTTCAGGGTTTGCCCCAAGAAAAATATTATCCCGACCCGCAAGGACCTTACAATCCACAGCAGTATAATCAGAACATTCAGAGTATGGGCGCCCAATTTGCCAAACCAGCGGAACCGTTGCAACCTGCATCACTCGGCGTTGCGGCCGAACCTGAGAAGCCGAAAGCACCGATACCAGAACAACATATACATTTAAAGACAGTATTCGATGAATTGAAGAATCAGTGTTATGAGAATGCCAAGAATCCGGTAAGCCGAATTTTTCTTTTTATAACCGGACATTGAAGATAATCGAACTTTCCTTATTTTCCTAGCAAATCAAAAGAAAAATAGAAGATGTGTCGAAGAAACTCGAAATGTTGTACGATTGCCTTAGAGAAAACAAGGTACGTTACTTTCTTACTTTATACTATGCAATTACCGGCCTCGAAACATATTTTAAACATTCACGTGTATTTTATTATAGTTGTCCCAGAACACTTTGCAAGTATTGCACAAAATATCCCAGATGGTACAAAGCGGGAACTACGTCGGAGGCTTAGATCTTCATATGCTGTTAGTGTCAGGGCCAGATTTTAGTGAAATATCGTCTTTTATGCCTGGTATCAAAGTATTACTGCTAAGTGCCCTTCAATTAAATGTCTACATTAGATAGAATGCAATATACGAAACTTGAAATGTTTACTTATTCTTTTTTTATAATTTGAGACTTTTATAATCCTTAATATCCTTACTAAACGAGATACTTATGTTGCATCAAGCTCCCATAATATCCAGTGCAGTATGGATAGTGGTAACTATTTCTATACGAACTTTATTGCTTAATTGTGTCATTCTATATCCGAGTACGGCTTATCGAAGTTCGATAACCATGTACTGTTATCCCTGTATGGCTAAAGAGGTTATTATGTAAAAAGTAGGAAGAAATATGGGAGCAGAAAGCGTTTAACATATTCCTATAGACATTGTTACACACCAACTTTTCTTTTTAATATACCGTGTATATAAAATATTAAAGTTGGCTTTAAAGAAAATCGTGTGTATATTTTTAAATAAAAAAATTATACGATTCTATTCGAATTATAAATCTGTTACGGAGAGTAAGGTTGAGATAATTTATTGAATGATTAAACTGTGCAAAATGGCGGATTTTTCGGTAATAATGAACTTTTGCAATAACTCATCCAGAGGATCGATTCCATCTCGAGCTGCTTGCCGACGCATCGCTTGTTTCACTTCTTCGCGAACGCCTTTGTCGGCTCCGCGAGTAGTGATGCGTCGATCTGTAATATTTTTTACAATGATGTAATGCGAATAAATGTATAAAAAAAGTACAGCATATGTGAAACAAAACATATACTTTGTAAAACTCCCGATCCCGCGGCTATATCCAAAGATACACCGCCCCCATGTTCCGTCCACAGATACGTCAGCTCCTCCAAGATATCCACGCATATAATGTACGCTTGGAATAATGGATAAGCGAAAGAACCACGATTAATTATCCTCTCCGTAATTGTTGATAAAGTAGTAGCTTCTTGTGGCCAATCTATTTGCATTAACACCAGTGCATGCCCTATGGCCAAGTCCCCCACGCCACCGGGTAAAGAAAAGTTTTCCTTCGAAAACAAAGACCGTGAGCATAAAAAGAGAATTGGAACAAACTCGACTTCAACTTCATTCCGATTACCTTTATCGCTGAAAGAAGTAGCCTGCAACAATACTGTATGACGGGAAAGCGTGCAAGCGTTAAATAATGTAAATGCCTTGCACAAGGGACTGTTAAATTGTGAGATATTTTTCCAGACGCTGTTGGCAACGCACTAACTACTAATACTATGTATTCTAACATCCCCTTAAAAAAGTATCACATAGTCAGAAATATTCTTACGAAATAAATATACGAGAAACGCGCAATAGTGTTATAATACCTTATAATCTTTCAAGAAAAAGCATGTGCTTGCTAAACGAAGGTGAACAGATAAACCACCCGCTTCTTGCGACAATCTTGCTAACACTTCATGATGGCCTTTGTACACAGCTAAATCCGTTAGAAACCAATTCAGCCACGTATCTAATCGAAGCTGTTGGTTTAGTTTCCCTATTTCCCTTTGTAGGTAGTCGCTACTGTGCAAAAGGTCCCACAACTTTACAGCCAATGCCAAACCGTTACCGCTGTAGTCCCCGTCGCTTGTTACTGCAATCCCTCCATTGTCCTCCCTTTTTCGTTTCTTTAATTTCAATTCTGTTCACGATGAAGACGAACCCATTAAAGATATAAACAGAGAAACTTATAAATCAATAAGCTATGCGTGGTTGTCTCACCTGCTGGCGAGTGCACACATTCCCCAAATGCTTCTACCAAACAATACACAGTTTCATCGTTATTAATAAGCGCATTATGCTCGTTTAATATCCGCAGCAATACCACAACAGTACACATTAACAGCTGCCTAACAACCAGTTCCTCGCATAAATTCGCTGAATGAACAACCGCGTACTGATGAAGTCTTTCGCAATATGTATCTCTATTCCAAGCTACTGAGAACAAGCTACTCAATTCCCAGCCCAACTTTTTCCCAATTAATTCTACCACTTGGAATAGCTTATCCCATGGATGTTGAATTTGATTGTCCTGTGGCTGCTGTATATACGCCAAGTAAAATTCTACCGCTTTGCAGAGTAGCCTCACGCTAAGCCTTGGATTCAGTTCTACCGGCGCGGTACCAAGAAGTGGCAACGCGTCGCACGCCAGTAGCCTCCTAAATCCGTTTACCGCACGTCCGGGTTGGCTGTGTTTCTCTGCGGTTAGAAGAGTTTCTACTAAGCGAGGCTGAAAATGCAATGAGCTAAGAAGCGAAACAACGAAAATAAGTATCTCGAACTTGTTAACTCGAGATGCTTACTCCGTGAGTGGCGATAGTTTGGGGAAATCTTCGCAATAACAGCAGCAATAGTTTACAATGTTCCATCGTATCCTCGCTATGATCAGCCGTCATAATGAGTAATCGGTGTTGAAGTTCCTGAGGTATATGTTGGAACATTTGACATAGAAATTCAGCTTCCGGATCGGATTGTTCCAAACGGAGACACGCCGTCACTGTTTCGATCTCTTTCCATATGTCTCGATCATCTGGAAAATTCTGAAATCTATTCTCCCATTTAAATGATTGTTTAGGTGTATGTGAAAGCTACGTTTCTCAAACGTGTCCTACTGTACTGTATGATTTCAACATCACTTACATCTCGCTAAAACATTTAGCCGCTTCCTTCACATTTTTCGAAAGCTTCTCGATCCGATACGCCTCGAACTACAAGGCAAACGATACACATTATTACTGCAAACTCAATTGCCTGTCACTCGTCGCATAAATTGGCAAATGTGAATCGGTAAACATTGATCCTAACCTGAACCTTCGCGCTATGAGGGAACAAGGATTTGGCTGTAATTAACCAGGATTTAGCTGCGTAAATGTCGACTGGCAGCGCATCTTTAGCACGCATAATTAAGTAATCCTCTTTGGACAATTGATTATTATCAGTGGCAGACGTTTTTTCCAACATGTTTCGTGGAATGTTCGAAATTCACGCAAGTAAAAATACACAGTACCAACACAGGCAACCACAGACGAAGTATAGGATAGGCGTAGAATATGCTACTGGATAGGCGTGACATCTACTGTGAATTCTTGAACTAAATCCTGCAATTGGTAACGGAGGAACTAATGCTTTGAATGTTTTAAATATTTTTATTAAACTATGGAAATTATTTTGTAATCGAATCCGAATAAATATTAAAGTAGAATGTTTCAATTTCGAAGGGCAAGGTGATGCAGCTTAATAAGCTTCGGGGATAAGTCGATAAATTAGTTAGCGAGACATTAATTGCCATTGGGCGTTGAGGTGTATTCTTTACCTTCTCTGGGATAATACAAACCGCAATTCATGTAGAAACATATATACACCCATAGATGACAGTGAAATATCATTATGGTCTATCCATAATGAACTGTATACTTGCGTGCTTAGGGTGTACCAACTTTTTTATTAATTCAGCTTATTAAGAGGCCATAAAAATGATATATGTTAATCGCAAAACGGTAGATATTTTAATCGCTCTTCATTATACGAATATATAAACATCTGCCATATCGATTTTGAATATTATGTTAATCCCACAGTATAAGAACAACTTTTACTGTTCAGTTCGTAAAAATTTCGCCTGGTCTACAATAAAGGCGTAAGTTTGCAAATCCGGTGAGTGATACGAGCCGTCGCTTTTCCATACAGCCTCGAGTGCTTCCATTTATAAAGATATAACAGGGAGCACTTGATGGTGGGAAAATCCGCTTACTCCATCGAGGAAGATTCTGTTGCAACTTTGGCTAGGGCTTCCTTAAGTGGTTATAACGCTTTGGCTTTGTATCCTACGGCTTTCTGGCATCCGATAAAAATTCCGGAAATAAAGATCCGTCAACGATCCAGTTTGAAACACCAAATAACAGAATTTCGACTGCGATGTTCTCTGATAAAACACTTTCAACTGTCGGAACGCAGAATATCCAATTCGCCAGGATCGAAGATTGAATTTAGGATGGGCAGGAAGCAGAGAAAAAGCAGAGAAGGTAGTTGAATGATTTGGAGAGAAGGAGCACGCGGGAGCAGCAAGGATATCGTATTCGTCTCCAACTAAATTTTGCGTCTACGAGGTGGTTAGGGGATGCACGCTCTGCGGCTATGTTTGTTACCCTCTGTCTCGGTGCCTCTCTCCACCCCTTGAGCCACAATGGCATTAAAATTACCAAGGAAATTCAATTCCCAGTTGGAAATGTATCGCGCACGTGTAGGTGATACTCGCGTAGAGGAGGCGGGGGGTAACGTAGGTGAAAGACAGGGACGTCGGATCACTGGGCTCCTACGAGCTCATCTGAATGCACATACTACGACATCACTTTTCAATTCACATACATACGGCAGTGCCTGCCAGAGTAATCGAAAGATGGGTGTTTTTTTGCACATCCTTTGCAGACAATTGCATAGCGATACGTACTATCACAGAATAGTGAACCGATCGGTGAAACAGTTAAGCCCTAGTCTTGGAGGGAAAGCTACGTAGGTCTCGCCTTTGACCGACTAGAAATTTTATCTCTAGAATCTATCGAAAATTTGGCACTCTGGGAAATTTGGGCGAAGCTGGGGCTAGACGTCCCTGGTTCGTGGGACACAGAGAGCCGTGCAACACACGCACAGCCCGCGTACCCGTTGCGGATAGCTTAGGTTGGTTAGTTAGCGTGCAAGTACACGTATCAAAGGCACTCAGAATCCGAGCTTAACAAAGCCAGCTTTGGGTTTACCAACCGTGTCACGTAGTACGTGTATACCTTACCTGCTCACGCTTCGCAAAACCTAAACCTCCTGTGGCCCGTCTAACTTTGGTCTTAATGCGTCAACGGGGAGGGATAAGTTTCGGCCGCGGGGGCAATTAAAACTAATTATCCTCGTCGTGGCGGTAGTATCGGCTAACCGAGGGACCCTCGCGGCCCGATCGCTCGGAATTATATGCCCCGGAGTAGAAACTTTGTTAACCACGAATTCATACGAAACAATTCGCCAACTGATTGATGTCGATTTCATTACCGACTTTCCCCCGCTCCCTTTGGCAACGACTCTGCGTCGAGGCACGGTTTGACAGTGGTTTCAACGATTGGAATGCTCTGCAGCTGCAATTGACGGCGGAAAAAGTTGAACGGCTTAACGAGGGCTATCTCCCTGTATTTACCTATCATCGAGGGTAACGAAGCGATACGCGGCTGCGCTTTTCTTTTAAACAGGAGAATCAAAAGGTGCGTTAGAAAGTAATAACGATTCCTTCGCTCCATTCGAATCGAGGCACGGAGGCTCCATAAGAGTATGTAACATAATAGCCGCCATAAGGCCGAGCGAATTTGAAACAGATTAGCGTGACGCGACCAGGTACACATTATACATACTGCACAGTGTGCTTCTATCGCCGAGAGAAGATAAGATCGCGAGCACAGCCGCACTCGTGCTACGCCGCACGATGGGACCACCTCTTCGTCGACGAGGGGTATCGAAAGTTTCAAGCCAAATGTGCAACTAAGTAGCTACTTAGGTCCCATTTGACGCAGGGGATAGAGATCGCATTTGAATGGGAGATTTAGCCGGCGGATTTTCGCCCCGAATTGAGCCATTGTGCCGTTTAAACCGGCCACCTGACGGCTCTTGACACGCCACCGTTTGCCTTTCTGCATTTTAAATACGACTCTCATCGCAGCTCGACCTCTCTCATCCAGTGTCATTCCTCGTTCTTCAGTTTAGCCGATCGGTTGGATCGCTTTCCAAGCAAGTGGAATTAGGCGTTATCGTTATCGTTGGAACGCTGCGAATCAGACGAGTCCTGACAGCTGTCTCGGCTACTTTTTTCCAGGCCACGGCATCAATCTGCCCCGCAGCACAACACGACAATCTAATAGGCGGTTCCACGCCCAAAAAATTAGCTCAAATGAATAAATACGAGAGGCTTTGGTCGTACAAGTATTGACGGCTCTCGACGAATGACACTCAAATATGCGCGAAGGAAATCGTGACTTATTTCTTCGCTGATAAGTATCAAAAGAATGCGATAGTAGTATCGCTTTTTGAGAGGCGATTAATTATCAAACGTAGTTGTGATTTTTTATAGAAAATTCAAGGAGAGATAGTCGGATCGACAATATTTTGTCGAGGAACGGTGGATGTTTTGGCACCCCAACGTGTAGAAATGGCCACCCCTCTGGTAATACACGGCACCCCATCTATCGAATTATTTTGATTCTGCGATAATTCACCCCGCCTAATACGGCATCCCAGTTCCTTTCAGGCCAAGAGGGGGGAAAAAAAGGCGATTCGACTATTTTGATGGAAATTCGAAAACGCGATACGCGCGAACCGTCGGGAATCCCCGGCAGAATTCGTGAACGGGGATTAGTAGGATTTGTCGGAGACCGCGGAAGATACGTTAATGAAAAGGTTGACACGTTGCTCGCGCGTGTTTTTGCCATTGAAAGGGAGGAAGGTAAACGAGGGAATAGAATTGCGGTGTAATTAGAATCCATGCAAGTACAGAGCTGGAGCAAGGAGCGCGGGTTCCGTGTGCCGTTCCGCTTGGAAACTTTTAGCCAAACTCTAAATACTCTAAAATCTAAACCATTCGAGATTTCGGCGCGACGCGTTCGTCGGCACAACACACTGGCGACACGTGTGGCTGCTGCACGGAAGGAGCACCATTAACGCGATTCGAGGCAGCCCGCCGAATCCTCGGCGCGTGTCGAATGTAAAGCCGATCCCAGGGTAATTTTTGGAAAGTATACAGCCGGAGACACCGATAATCCGCGGCGGCCAGGCATTGTCGGCTCGAAATTGAATCTCGCCGATTAGATTCTCAGCGTTTACGGTTGGTTAGGCCGTGTAGCATGTAGCACAATGGGGCTCGTACGCTTCCAACGGACAGCTGTGTCGAGTGGTCCGCCTCGATACGTACTCTTTTGCCTGTTTTGCCACCCTCGTGGCTCCGCGTGATTCTCGCATTATTATAATGTGGCCTCGGGGCCCGATTTTACCGGATCACGAGGCCGTGTCTAATTCATTCTGGAACGGTCACTCGATCCCCGGCTAATTGCCGTCGAAATCCGTCGCGGCTGGATCGATCGCGCGAAATCCCAGCGCGCCCGATCGTTAATCGCGGCCAACGAGAAGCTCGGGGACAGCTTGGTGGAAAAACAATCCGGGATTTTCCGGAGGAAGCGATTGAAATGCCCCGTGGATCTCCGCTCGAGCAGACCCCGCGATTTGAATATTCCATCGGGGCTAATTCGCCACTGACAAAAGATGTTACCGCCTAGAAACCCTTCTCGCCCCTGCTCCGGGACGGCACGGTCGTTCCCAGAGGGAAAGCGAAGTTTCAGCCGTCGACGGGCGTCTTGGTTAATCACTACAATTGATATTCCGCTGATATCACCGCACCGAGTAACGGAGTAACGCGGGTAACGAAGTAACCCGATTAAAGGGAGCCTCTTATTGGGCCGCCCGCTCGTTCTCTTCAATCGAGTTACATGATTACCTGCAGCAGGGTAGTCGGAGGGTAGTCAGAGGGTAGTCGGCGATGGCTCGGTGTGGTTGCACGGGCAAACATCAGAGAGACTCGCGGAGACTTAAGCAGCGCTCTCGTTATCGGTATCAAGCTGATTAATTGCATGGAATTCCTGGCCGTGCGGAATAAAAGAAGAGAAAGCGCGAGAACGGAGTTACACGGCTCGAGGCAGTGCTCCGGGCAGGCTCGTTCCCTCTGACAGGGATTCGTTTAGCAGAAACGTATCGGCCACTTCCGGCGAGCGGAGCCAACTGGCCGAGGCGAATACTCGTCCGCGGACAGCCGCGTCGCCGGAGCGAAATCTGGAAAACCGCATCACGCAAGGGTGGACGGAGTACCGGCCTCCTGATTTCCGACGTTAATGCCATATTTGCGACAATAATGTTCTGTGTAAACGAGTATATTATATAATGACGAAATGCGCGGTTGCGGGGGAACGGAGATGCACGCTCGGCGTGTTCACAGTCAACATCAGATGCGTTGTTCCACCGATCCTGGTGTGCATGTGCACAGGAATCGGTCGTTACGTGCCAGGTCGCCCTGCTTCCTCGTGTGCAATTGCTGCGTGCACACAGCCGCGCACGCACACACGCCAACACGGTGCCGTTTCTTGCCGACGTGTGGGTGGTGGATACTCACGGCCGCAGGAAACAGCGCATCATGGTAATAACCGTCATCAAACGACGACCACTTAGAACCAGGCCAGGTTCCTCGTGGAAAATTCGTCCTTTTACCACTGTCCGCGGAAACCACGGCTTCGCTGATGCCATAACATCAGTCCAGCGCGTTTCACATTCTTCGCTCTTTATGTTCCCAGAAATTCATACGATCCTAAGTGGCTGATCGAAAGCGATCCAGTTCACCAAACGCTGTCGCGCTTTCTGGTCTTGTGTTTGCAAACTGGTACCGGCAGTTTTTTCGAAAATCATGCCTTCTTCGTAACGAGCAGGCGAATCATATGTAGGGTAAAAGTATACAACACCATTATTTTACGTACACAAACAGGGATAATACTATTTTTGTTAATAATATCTTTTATATTATATATTCTATAACATTTTGATAAAAATAATAAAAAGTAATTGGTTATTTATGTCGGGGCGTTTTGTCACGCAATGACGCGTTTTACCTGACGACTGTGTCACAAAATTCCCCACGTAAAGTTCAGGAAAATTATTATTTACAGTTATTTCCAGTTACGTTTTCTTCCCAATTCCGACGCAGTTGCGAAGAGTAATGAACACGAATTGAAAAGATTTAAATGAAAAAGAATTAAAGAATTATTAAAAAAATATTGGTTTTATAGATGTTTCTTTAAAAGTGGGGCGTATTGTATAGTTTTACCCTACTCTCGAGTGACACTGATGCAAAGTAATTTCAGCTTTGAGGAAACGTCTGCGATTTAAGCGATAATGTGGCTCGTTAATATGATACCAGGTATACTTCGTTATTCACGGTCGCAGGAAACAGCGTGTCATGGTAAGAACCGTCATAAAAAAATGATCACTTAGTGCGGAGGCGGATTCGCGGTGGACAATTCGTACTTTGTTTAAGCCACGGAGGGGAACCCTCGTAACGCAAACGATGAAAATCGAGTTTACGTTCAAAGCGAAGCCATACGTGATCGAACGACGCAAGCTCGCGAAGCTCTACGTTTCTTCGATTGAACCGGCATCTTACAAGAAATCCGCGACGTATCGGGGGAATGATCCATTTCGTTCTAGTAGCTGGGTAACGTCAAGTTCCGGGGCTAGTCCCGATTAAATTAAAGTATCGTCCGCTAACGAGCACTCGTGACTGCGACGCGGCATTAAACTGTCCGCGATATCCGCCATTTGAAAACGAGCCCGCGAGGGAAATAGACGGCGAAAAAGGGCGCGAGAGAGAAGGCGAGTGGAAAACAATCGTGGAAGGAGGATAGCCGGGAGAGCGAGAGCGGAGAGAACAGAGAGAAACCGGGAGAGAGAGAGGGAGACGGACGGACAGACAGAGAAATTACAGCCGCATGCTGCGTTCAGGAAACGGCGCATTCTATTGTGCTTTTGTCATAGTTAAACTGTCAGGCCAATTTTGCGCCCAGCCAATTTATGCTCACGTGTCCCGATGCACGCTCGGGATCCTCCGCCGCTCCGAAGTGGCACGTTATGCTGGACTGCATAATTTTGCGAAAATTTCTGTACGCAGCTGCGGCGAAGGAAAACGTGCCTGCGGTGTCCGCGAGCTCTGTCCACGCCGAATTCGAATGGAGCACCTTGCCACGCGGAAGACCCCGTCGGAGTTGTGCTATAAATCCGAAAAGATCCGAAGGATAACCGGTAAAAAGTTCCGAGGTAACAATTTCGCCAGTCCTCGCAATAATCATTACGGTGATTCGCAGTTTAGCCTCGGCCATACTCGCGATTTCGGTCACGTACGGGCTGGGAGGATTGGCTGAAATTCTAGGAAGAGTTTACATCGACTTAACGATCGGAGCCCCTCTCGACCGGCTGGCAAATCGCGAGGGGACGGGCCTCGCCGGGCAATTAGCGTAATTAAATAATAATTGAAAGGAGAGAACGGTTGGTCGAGAGAGCCAGTAACCGAACCACGCCCCGAGCATTCGTGATATGCCGACCAATCGGGCGGGACGAGCATTTCCTCCCGTCCCGTCTTAATCACACGACTCTGTAACTATCCTTTAATCGAAAGATCCGCCTCGCAGCGATGCCCGCGAACCACGAACCGTCGCTGGATTATCGTTTCTGCCCGTTCGACGAACCGATCGACCCTTGGACGTTCACCGCCGCTCGTTAAACATGCCCGCATCGATGTCCCGATCCATTATTCACCGTTTCACTACGATCCGTAGGTGTGCGACGCGTAACCAAGGCACGCGATACACCGCGTCTCTCCAGCAGCCGTTCGGAAAGATGACCGACTATTACCTAGTGCAACGATTTTTATCGACGCGGACGGAATTCAAAATCCTCTCATGCATTATGCATGGTGCGAAAGTGAAACAAACTACGAGCGAAAAAGTGGCCTGCCCTTCGCTGTCGGGGCACTCCCAAAATCGATCGGCTGGTAAAGTTACACGGAAACCGATAAGGGTGATCGGCGCGGATGCACTTTATTTCGCCGGGAATCGGAAGGGTGTCGAGTTTCGGGGATCCCCGGCGCGGGAACACGGCGGAAGGATTGTCGAGGATGCGGAAGATGCCGAGGAGATGAAAGAGAACGCGAGCAAGTTGGAGATCGAGGGAACCGTACGCAGCATGCGGCAAGACTTTCATTCGCAACACGTATCCGGCCAATTAGCCGAGGCGTTAAAGTATTCTATGGTTTCAAGGAAAGGCGGTTTGCGCGCTTAAACGCAGTCGGCTCCGGTTGGTCGACGGGCAACACTTTCGATGCCCGATGCGCATGAATAAAACATTGCACCGGGGAGGCGGCCTATGCACGAGCAGTCCGCATACTCGATAAAAAAAAAAGCATGATCACTGGCGAAACGATACACGATACACTGTTGGCGATCCTGTGAAGCCGAGAGGAGCGCTGCGAGATCGAGAGGGGCGAAGTTACTTAGCGAACGCGACTCGGGTTCGACGACGGCGGAAATTAGAGGACCGATGAAAATTTTAAACGCGCGGCAAAATGAATTTTCGGCAACCGTCACAGAGGGTGGGCCCGACACCTAGACCCCTGCTTCGAGATAATTGCGTTACGGCACCGGGCTCTTGCTTTTGATTCCGGCTGATGACGTCGGCGGATTCGCTCCGGTAACGAAACATTCGACCCGTTCGTCATTACGCTGAGAACCGTAGTTGAATATTAAGTACACAGCGCGTCGCGCCAGCGGGGGAGGAACTGGGACGGTCTTTCTAAAAATCTGAAACTTCGGGGGTGTTTCGGCTGGGAGAGTACGGTACGGTCCAGCCTCTGATTCGTTGTCGCGAATCTAAGCGCCGAGGATCCTCATTCAGCATTCAACGACCACGGAACTTAAACTGGGCGGCCACGGTAGAAAAAGCAGCGGCGACGAAGCGGCTTCACGACCATTTTGGTGGTGCTTGGGTGTCGGGAATGGGGCTGGTTGTAAAGTATATGCGCGTTTCTGGTGTCTCGATGACTGCCTGGGGCTCGTCTGAAAGCGGAGGACGAGGACAGGAGTGGATGGTCGGGGAATTGGCGCGCGTGTGTGCGTGTGCGCGCTGGCGAGCCGGCTGCTTGTGTCTTCGGGTGCCAGAGCACGATCTTCCAATGAAATTGCAGTGCATATATATACGCCGGGTGGTACAAGCCGGCGCAGACGCGACACGGAAACAAGCAGGAGGGTGCGTATTTCCACCCTCGACTTGGGCTGGTAATGCCGTGGCCGGGGTGTGAAAATCAGGAGCGAGTCGCGGTGGAGGCGGAGGAGTAGCGGCAGAAAGAGGAAGGGTGAAAAGAGGAGAAAGAGATGGAGGTGGAGGAGGTAGGGGAGGTTGGAAGAGGGTGAGAAGCTGAAACACCCCATGGGTCCAGCGAGCTGGAGAGGACGAGACGTGGAAGAGAGAGAGAAGGGGAGGAGGGGGGTGTGGATGGTCGAGTGAGAGGGAGAGATTGCCGCCATTTTACAGTGGCGCGGATCTGCATAACGATCAGAGACTGTCGTGTTTATCAAAGCTTTTCTCCGCCATCTGCATAATTTTCTGCCGCGGCAGGATAGAGAGGGACGGGGGCGAGAGTGGCGGGAAGGGCTAGATACCCTTGCTCTCCACTCTCGAGTGCATTTTATGTGCACGACTTATGAAACTTTAACGCCCTTACGAATAAATTACTCGAGTAAGCGCCGGTCGCGCCAGCCTTCCGGATGCGTGATTGGTCCATTTGCATTTCAAGTGAGACGAATTAATAAAAAAATATTTGCCTAAGTTCTCGTACGCAAGCCAGCCTTCTCGTCTTCGTTCATCCTCTCCCTGATCCCCTGCAATCGAGATATTTCTCCGCTAAAAGAGCCGAGTCACGGGAGGAGAGGGTGGTGGGATTCGCGCGGAGATGTTTATTTGCCATCGATTATCCGTGTCGCGGTAACGAGGAAAACTTTTCCCCGACGCGACGTAACCGGCGAGATGAAATTTTTGCAAGAGGCGGATCGATGTTTCCCGAAATACATCACCCGTTCGCGGCATATGTATCCGCGTATCAAAGCGCCGCCACGGCCGAATTCCCAGAGCAACCGTTGAGCAAGAAAAATATTTAGTGACAGCCCCTACGTATCGATGGGGTGGCACCCGTTATTAGGGTACTCTTATTAACCCAGCATATGGACCAGAAGGGCGACTTCAGATAGCGATCTCCTCTATCTCCGCTCCCTGATACAGTAGTTTGCAGTAACAGGTCCTATTTCAAGGGATTACGGACAGCCCCACGCTTTATCGTTCGCTCTCTGTTTTCCGATCTATCGCTCGGGATGCAAATGCTCGCTCCTCTCCTACCGCAACAGGAGAACCGTACAAAAGAAGACCGAGTATCGCGTTAGTAGGTACACAAGTCTCGTTACGCGGTATCTGCTATCGAAACACATGGGAATCTAAAGATATTCGATCGCGGGTATACCGTTAAGAAAGAAATTAATTAGAACGTAATAGAGGAATCCAGAGGTGGAACGGTTAGCGCGTTAGTTCACCTGATTTGGAGGCTTAATGAGCCCGTTGACACTTTGATGCAGGGCGTTCCCCACCCCGCGTGTCACCGGGGAATTGCCAGTTCAATAATTCAGAGGCTGGCCGTAATGGAACTTGTCCGCGGGACTCGATCTATCATAGGAAATTGCACGGAGCCCTTTTACCGGCGCTCATAAGAAACATACATATTAGAAGAATAGCAGCGGGCTCGCTGGCTCGCTAACTCGCTCGCTCCGTAACCCCGGGTCTGCCATACCGTTCCGTTCCGAGAATTGATTAGAGCGACCGGAAATAAATCGTGCGTGAGCGTGTGGGTCGCGTTCGTACGCGTACGTGCGCGCTGGAAAAAGAATCGCGACGTTCCCGTGGAAGACGCGGGACTGGCAAAAAGTGGAAATATCGTCGGATTATGTAGAAGAACGGGAGGAGTCGCGGGTGCAGCGGAGGATTTCGAGATTCGACGAATCTCATCCATAAGGGAGGCGAGCTGGACGGACGTTGTTAATTAACGGTCGATTTGTTGGACGCGCTGGCCGACGTGACGCGACGCGCTTATTATCCAAACGCATCGAACGGATGATTAATTGGCCGATGATTAGGGGATGCTTGCGCGTCGATCGAGGACGGACAATCGGTTTCGAGATAATCCCCAATTCCGTTTGAGCGGAATTTTTTTCCGGTAGCTCGTATCTCGTTCCATCTGTCCGAAACGATAGTCGACGAGCGGGTGCGGCCTCCCGTCGTCCGTCGACAGCGAGAAACGCCCGACGTCAAAAGCAAAGCTCAGAGGCAATCATGAGCTTTCGAATGCAAAACAGCAGCTTTCGCCTAGCAGCACTCGGCACTTTTACATTTAAATGTAAACTCGCTGAGTGCGCGCCGCAGAGCCGCCCTCTGCCATATCCTCCCCCATCTAGCGGCGGACCCCTTCTCGACCCCCCTATCTGCGTACCGTTTCCATCCGCCGCCACCTCCTCCTCTTTCGAGGACGTAGGCGATATGGCGGAGGCGCCTGGATTTAATATTTTACACCTCAAATGTTGGGCGCCCGGCTACACACCCGCGCGCACGCCCCAGCCAGAAATGCAAAACAGCTCGTCGAGTGTCCCTCCGTCCACCTCCCTCTAACGATTCCCACCCCTTTTCGCCTTGGATTGGATTTAAAACGCGCTAATTTGTCGAGCACGACACGACCCACGCTTGTACACCCTCCATCGCCCCTTCCCTCGCGTGTCTTGGACCGACCATGCGACCATGCGACCATACTCCTTCTCTATGGTCGATGCTCCGCAAAGTAGTCGGAGCACCGTGCCACGGGGGTGTGTAAGCGTGTGGGCACGGTGGGCCACATCTAAATTTAAAATCTGCTTTGCATAATGCCCGACCTCGTCGGTGCTCGTCGACCCCGGGACCGCCTAATTGCGGCCTCGTTCGAGCCCTGTGTCCCTTCGACACCTACGGCAGCCATTCTCGAAAAACCGGCTCCTTCCGCCCACCACCCTTCCTTCGCTTCCGCCACTTTGAATCGACCGACCAGATAACCAGACACCGTTCCCCTCATTCCGATCCTCCCCCGTCATCGATCCGCGACTTCGTTCCAATCGATCTCCAACTTCCCAACATGGAGGCTCCGATACCTTGCGCGCCCCGTCTCCGAATTCACTCTGCCGAAGACAAAGGTTCGAACGATCGAAGAATTTGCCAAGGCAAACGTACCCTTTGATCTTCGATTGATTCTTCTTCCCTCCGACAAGAAAAATAGAAGTTCTTCAAATGCTAGAACTATGGTTATTTCTGATAGAAGAGCTAACGAAACGGAGATTTATGTGCGACAGAAATGTAAGCGCGGACATAGCCGCGGGGAGCATTCCACGCACGTGCGTACAAATTTTCATCCCTCGCCCACTAATACAGCCATCGCGTCGCATTGTCCAGGAAACTTTGTCACGGTGGTCACGGGGTAGGTCGTTCTGTATCGTGTTTAATGTAGTATTAAACGCGGCTATTGTGCATCGCCGGCCATCGTCGTTCACAAATTTACTTCCTCGGTTCCCGGCTGTCCATCCGTCTCCCGGTTCGAGCGAAGGAAAAAAAGCACGAGCACGTGCCACCCCCGTCGCCTCGACGAAGAAATTCAAAAGTAATGCGATTTCTCCCGCCTATATCCGGCCCTCGGTCAGGAACGGTCAATCGGCCTGCCTTGCAGGCTTTTATTCGCGAGAAAGAGGGAGGAACAAATCATTCGCAGAGTCGTAAAATCAGTTGTTTATAGAGAAAGCTCCAAATTCAGTAGTTAGATCGTGGACAGAGCCGTCTACGGTGTTCCTCTCGAGGCTCACGTGTATCCTTCGATCGGATGAATGAGGAACCGAGCCAGAGGTGGAAAGAGCAAGACGCGCAATCCTTGCGACCCTAAGCGAGGCTCGCGTGTTTTTCTTTCCCACGGGTTTTTCAGCGCCCTTGTCTCGGCGCTCGAACGTGGTTACGTTAACGCTTAACTGGTTGTGGCGACTTCTCCTATTTCGCTGACCATCCTCGTAGTGGGTCAAATCATCCGCGTTCTAAAGCAAACACGCCTCGGGCGCTGCGACAACGGTCTTGTTAAAAAAAAAAAAAAAAAAAAAAAACGAGCGAAGCTAAGGCACTGTGCTTTGGGGTCGTATTCGAGTAATTCCAGTCTCATTCGTTTCCCATTGATCTCATTCACGGGTGCACCGGACCATAAAGATGCTGTCTGCGCAGGCCTAGGTGTTTCTGCTTCGGTCAGTGTCTATCACCAAATATGTGTAAGTACGTGGGTGGACAGGGGTAGGTACCCCCTTGCATTCATATGCTAAACACCGTGGCCGGTTCTTGGCAAAGAAACTTCGCAGCCTGGATAACAGATTCGCAATTCTCTTGGCTCGGCGAACGGTCAAATGCATACGAAATAGAAAATACCACACTCGGTGGCAACGCGTCACACTTGTTTCGTTTTCGTAGCGAGCTAATAAAGTAGATACCGAATAGTAAGCGAAAAGGAAGAATCGGGGGATAAACGAATGGAGCGTAGTTGGAAGAGTAACGCGCCTCTCGCAGTCGTTACTGGCAGTTTCCTGCGATAACCCCAGCATTATACTCGCGCTGCCCCCGAATAACAGGGGAAGAGAATTCACAATGGGCCACAATGACTGAGCCAACATTACGAATTAGGCTCGGTTACGCGTTTATTGCCGATTCCGGTGCAGGGCAACGGCGTCGCGATGGATTCTCCGTGGAGCGATAGGGTGCCGGCCAGCCGAAGGGTGCAAGCTCGCGAAAGGACGCCACTGCGGAGATGCGAAGTATTAGCATTGGTTAGCTTTATGGGGCGTTCAGTTCCGTCGTTCTGCCCTCCTCTCCTTCGCTCTATCGCGATTCGCCTCCCTCTTTCTCCCTTCCTCGTTCGGGCAGAGAGCGAACGCGGCAGATCAATAAAATCTGTCTGTCTGGAAAAGTAATGCCAAATCGACTGTCCGTTTTCGGCGGCCAGCAAATAAATGTGACAAAAGGAGTGGAACGACCGCGCGCACCGACTTCCCTGTCCGGCCGGGCGATTCGAGCTTCGATTTCGTCGAAGCAATTTCATAAAGGTTGGATCGTTGCTGAAGAGGTATCGAACGCACGGGGAATTAATTCAGGATCATCGAGATAGAAGTTTCGCTGGGAGATCGAGGAATCCGAGGACGCCGAGAAAGTCCGTTTTTCACGGCTACGTGACTGGCGGGATCGAGCGACAAGGGGGCCGGAATTGGGGCGCAATAATTATTAATCAATTTCGTATTAATTGTTTTCTAGGCGTCGAGCTTAAGTGGGATGTTGTGTTCTGGCTCCTGGCAAGCTCTGCCCTGTAACCAGCCAAACTGTCATACAAGAAGATTAATTACCGTCGCGCCACCTTTTACGTGCGCCATACGTGTGACTACCCTTCTTCTTAGCCGATGGATCCTCGTGAAAGTATACCGAGCCGTGCGAAAGGAATCGAGGAGAAACAGGGAAAGGGTGGCCGTTGCCGCGTCACTTTCCCAATAAATTATTCAAAGATCATAACGCCCGGTGCTCTCTTCGCGAGACGAACTTTCTGTTTATTCAAGTGGATCGATGGTCCGCAAGCTTCCTTAAAACTTCCGCGAAACAATTTAAAAAAGTAACAGCCGCGAGTACAATTTCCGATAAGTTTCAGCCGGGATCGCGAACTTGCTCATTTCGCCCGAGGAGCATGGCCGCTCTTGTCCCTCGGCGGGTCTGCTTTTCGTGATTGCGCTCGGATTGGCGGGAGGGGGGGGGGAAAGGGGTACGCGAAAATAAAAGAGACCCGAGGGAATAAGATTTCGCCGGTACTCCGTCCTCGAGCCACGAAAGAGCCAAGTTAGTTTTATTTTACAATCCATCGGCTTCCACGACACGGAGGGGTGAGTCCCGCTCGTCGCCGACCGGTGCCACGGTCGCGAGACGAGGGAAAGAGATGTTCGATGGCGGTTGGAATCCTTCAGGATGGTTGCGCGAGCGTGGAGAGGGTGCACGACGGTGCAGGAGCTTGGCGAGGGGGCGGGACGGCTGTCAACTAGTGTTTTAAAAGTTTGCGACAGCCTACAAATTGGCTCGCTCAGTTCTTTTTAAAAGCACCGCCAACCAACCACGTCGCGCAGCCCCTCCGTGTCTGTCCTCCCCGTGTTCACGGCCGTATCGTTGAACGGCAAGCTTACGCAAAGTTTTTGCGACCGCCAATTTGTACGCGGAAGTGAAATCTGCGACGGATCGGGGATCGTTGGACCAGCGATTTTTTTAAACTCTCCTAACAGCAGGGCTGCTTACGTCTTTGGGGAGGGGGATTAAACGAGAACGCGGGGGCTGAAAGTGCACCGACGCGACGCACCTATATTTACAAGAAACGATACGGAATCGCGGGGCGAGATACGTTCTCGGTGAAGTTGAATTCGAAAAGTTACGATCGCTGGCGTAGCATGTTTCCTCGAACGCAAATGATCGCTGGGCAACGCGGTGAAACGGCCGAAATAAATCGCGGGCCAAGGGGCTTTTTCTATCGGGCATTGTGCGCCCGATCATTACTCTCGGGAGTTTCCTCGAAAAGTTCCGACCATTTTCGGACAAATCGACCTCCATCGAGGAGACGGCGGTCCCCGTATAGGGAATATGCTTGCGCGCGATTCAAATCCCGGAAGTTTAAAAGTATTCCGACGTAAAACGCGGCCATTTCTCATATTTTCTATGCAGCCACGCTCCGCCGTGGGCGCATTTGATACACTCTATTAGTCGCGTACCCGGGGCTGATTTATCGAGTTGCCCGCGTTATTATACATTTTCCCCGTTACGGAACCCGAGATTCATCGTATCTCGGGATAGTTCGCCCGCACTCTCCGCGCAACGTTACATTAGTCCGGCGGAGTGATCAATGGTTATTATGGCGAATTTAAGATTCGGATCCACCGCAGAAAGCGGGGCAGCATCGCCAGGCGGATGCGCCGCTAGCCGAATGCTCCGGTATTTGGCGCGACGCGTTGTAAAAACTGCTAACCTTTAACGAATCGATCTCTATTAACACAGAAACGAGACAAGTGGGGTCACGGCTATAAATAAATACGCTAACCATCGAAGATACCTAAATTGCGCCACGCTCGTCGAGTTTATCCAGATGATTAGTTGCTATTTGCTCCTTGATCCTTGGCCTTTTTTCCCATCCGCGCGAGCAGCGAACGAAAATACACGTCGCTAACACGAGTCACAGCCGAGTCCCGGAGCTTGCCGCGGAGTTTTCGCGCTTTACGTTCGCTACTTCGGCAAAATCGTGGGCGGCCTCGGCGACTGGAACATGGAGAAATTTTGCGAGAGGAAGGACGGCGATTTCGGCTCGCTGCCGTTGTCCGGCTGCGTCGCGGGGATGGTTTCCCTCAGATCGAACTCGTTGGGAGGCTGTTGCTCTTCGCACCATTTCCTTCGGGCGGCGTGCACCACCATCCAAAAGTACACGGTCAACACTGCATCGACAGAGAAGGTGATGCATCGTCATTGAAATTTCCACGCTGTCGGGGAGATGCGTCTCGAGAAATCTCGGACTGGCGACACGCGCGTTACTCTCGGATAATTCTAATGTGGGTACTTACGTAGATAGACGCTGGATACTGGAATGTACCATATTGATTTATCGTAAACATCGTATTGCTGTCCGTGCGTCAGATGAATAGATAGAGCCGCAGACTGATCTATTATGCTAATCATTTGCAAATACATCCAAGGCACGGCGCACTTGGGCCTCCTCTGTGAACGTACGCGGAAGTTAGCGAGATCGTTAGCGAGTTCGAGCAAGGCTGCTACGTGCCGAAAATACGTTTTTCAAATAAAGAAGCCTGCGATCGATTCGCTTTCGATACACGACCGCAAGCATTCTTATCCGGCAGCATTGCCGCTTTGCTCGCGTCTCGTTAGGCACGGCACCGAACGTTTTCGAACGTAGTTCCTGCCGGTCATAAGTACATATCGAGGATTCAACCGGATAGGCATACTCACGGAGATTGATCCCAAGGTGAGATACGCGCTGGCCAATAAGAACGATATCGTGTACAGGAGAAGGAACACTACGGCCGTTTCCGCTACGAATTTCATTGCTTAATTAGTATCGGAACATTCACCGGCGGAACATCGTATACAGGGTATCCTAAAGAAGAGCAGTGCAAGCCGGTGGAGAGAGGACTCCCCGCGGTAAACAACATTTCCCATTCGTATCACCGCAGAGAAATTCACTTCTGTTCCCATCCTGCCGCGTGTTTTACGACACCCCATATACACTCGCCCGATCCGAGACCCACCTTTCCTTTCTATCTGCGAGTTCCTCAACACCTGCATCCAATTCAAGCCGAACAGGCCCCAGGTTTCCACGGTACCGAAGAAACTCTCGTCCGTTGTTCTCGAGAAATAGTTGCTCATTAGTACGTTTATCATGAGTATCGAGAGCGACTAGAAGAACACAGCAGGTGAAACGATTTGAAAGAGGAATCATCTCCAATCACAGCTCATAATTCCGCGACGCCTCGCGTTATCGCGATACGCGCGAGGAACCGGTTTCCACGCTGTAATTATGCGACGCTGGATCTTTCACTCACCATGGTGTAAGTGCCGATGATCCTCGTGGCCAACGACAATCCGATACAGCACAGCTTATTCATGGCGAATCAAACGGCCGAGCGACCCGATACGACGAGCAGCGAACACGAAATGCACGGGGCGGACCCGTTGGTCACGATTTTCGTTACCGTGCCAGCCGACACTTGTCTGATGCTCCGTAAAAAATGTAAACACACATGTCCCCGAGTAAACACACGCTTAAATCTCCACCGCCGGGGCCAAGCGCTCGCGCAACGTTCTACCGATCGGCGTTGATTAGCGAATTCCCGGACAGATCGGCCCTGAATCCGTCCCACGATTTACGGATGATCGCGCTGATTAATCGCGATGAGACTCGAGGCGAGAATACCGGCCGACTACCGTTTTATTTGCACGCACGAGATACGCCGGGTGATGCTTGGTGAGCGTACTGCCTTTATGGAAAATATACTCCTTCGAGGTGCATTTGCACTGAGGATAGTACAAATATGTATATGAATGAACCGTTTTTAAATCAACGATTAAAGAAGGAACGAGTAGGGACAGTTCGTAAGTTAGCCTCGACACCAGCCACCTCGCCGGCCGGGCATGCGCCCTGGCTCGGGAATGGGAGGGATACAAATGTGCTCTTGACATGTGTTTGTAGGTTAGGTCTCGCGTTAGTGAATATCGAGCTTGTTTTCTGTTTAATACGCTTTGGGATTGTTCGAGCTGTGCTTGTTTCTCTCGTAAGTGAAGAAAGCCGGTAGTAAGGCAGTGGATCAGAATGACTGTGCAGGATATGGATATTTGCTTGAATATTTCCGCAGACCCTGCTGCTAAGAAGGTAAGTGAGAGGTTAAGTTATGCTTTCGGATCGTTGCTTAAATTAGATTGTTCCTATAGAAAACGGGGAGGAACGATGATTCTATCCTCAGTTTAATGAAAAAGCAAAGCAAACAGGCGGGGAGGAGTACAGTCGCGAGTAGCAATACGTCGAAACGCGACTCGATCGATAAACCCGTTAGTAGTAAAAAGAGAGTGAAACAAAAAGGTTTATCGACGATCGTGGCGCAGAAGTTGAAGAAAACTAGCTTGCTTAGACAATCTTCGACTGTACAGAAGAAAGTAAGGTTCAAGATCCAATCTATAGATACGAACGATACGAAACAAAAAAAGGCGAAGCAAGAAGTTAATGAGACACCTTTGAAGGCGGATAAGAAACATGTAGAAGCAAACAAGTCGTTAAATACAAGTAGTAAAGTTTCCGATGACCCTATTGTGTCCTTTACTAAAGTTACAAAAGAAAACTTTGGCAAAACAATATTAGCTAGGAAAAGAAGCACGAAGGAGACAGATTCTAAGAAAACACTTTCTAGCATATTTTCAAAACAAAAGGAATCTGAAAGCACCGAAGTTAATTTGTTAGGCTCATTTAAACGAGTAGACACAGACGAGGACGTTGTTCCGAAAAAGAAATCTAAACTAGGAGAATCCGAAGAATCTTTGTCATTAACGAAAAAAGGTGATGTTGGTAATAAAAAGAGGAAAAAACGCGAGGAGAAATTATCAAATAGAAGTCATAGTAAGTCAGGTGATGAGAAAGAAACACATGTTCCCTATAAATCGACTGGAAAGATATCATCGTTGTTTGGTCACAATCCAGAAATACCAAATATTGGTCAAAGATTGGTAAAACCAATAAACGAACCGGTCTTCGCAGGGACAAATTTCACAGACCTCGATGTACATCCTTTCACGGTTAGTATCACTAACAGTGCTCCCAAAACGATAACGGGATTCATTTAATCTCAAAACATTTCGCCAGATATCTAACTTGGAGCAGAACATGAGCATCACTAAAATGACAATAGTTCAGCAAAAAGCAATGCCCCAGATATTTTCGGGGAAAGACGTTTTAATCCGATCTCAGACTGGGTCAGGCAAGACCCTAGCATATGCTTTACCCATAGTCGAATTCTTACATAAAGTTAGACCAAAATTGAATAGGAACAGTGGTTTGAGAGCTCTGACAGTTGTACCAACTAGGGAACTGGCTCTGCAAACTTACGAGTGTTTCTTGAAATTAACGAAAGTGAGTGTCGCATGAATAATACATCGATAGCTTAATTGATTGCCCGTGTATATGTATTTAAATTATTTTTTCACGCGATTTTAGCCATTTACGTGGATCGTGCCGGGCTACCTGGCAGGGGGTGAAAAGAGAAAAGCAGAGAAAGCTAGGTTGAGAAAGGGCTGTAACATTTTAGTTGGTACGCCAGGTAGATTGTTGGATCATATACAACGAACGGAGGCTTTGAAACTGGGGGACGTTAAATATTTCGTTTTGGACGAGGCGGACAGATTGCTCGACATGGGATACGAAAAAGATATATCGGGGTAGGTTCTTCCATCCGAATTTAGGATGCACCGCGTCAACTGTTTAATAAAGTATCTATCTGTAACGCAATTTCAGCATAGTGAGCGCTTTGAAGGTTTCGACTCCGAGCGAAAACACAGATTACGACGCGATGAAAATGCTTCGACAGAACGTAAAGAAAACTTTCACTGACGAGGATGTCGAGCACTTAGAAGAGGGTGCTGATTCGAAAAAGGAAGTGGAAAACGACGATGCAAATAATTCGCAGTCAGAAGACGATGAGAATAAAGATAGCATTAAAGAGAAGCAAGTTTATCATTCCAGTAGCGAGGACGATTCAGAGGAGGAGGAACCTTTCGTCAAATCCAAAAAAACGGACAGACGAAAGGTTCCCCCGAGTTCCATAGAGAAGAAAGAATCGAATTCGCTTGAAAGCAGTATCCAGCCGAAAGAGGATGATAAGGATAGCAAAGATCTGTCTAGAAGACAGACGATCTTGCTTTCCGCTACTTTGACGCACGCTGTGGAAAAGTTAGCGGGTCTCACGATGGATCATCCGGTTTTCGTGGATGCCGCGAAGGAGAATTTGGAGAAAAGTGGCGACGAGACCAGCGATCTCAACGAGGACTTAATAGTCCCCCAAAGTGTGGTTCAAAGTTACATCGTGACCCCGCCGAAGCTGAGGATGGTGACTTTGAGCGCTTACATCGCGGGGAAATGTCAGGTAGCTTCGCTATTCCAGAGATGATTTGCTTTTATTTGAACGTGGGAATGTGGTCTGATAAATAATATTCGTGTGTTGTTGATAGAGCCACGGCCAGCACAAAATATTGATATTCATGGCCACCCAAGACATGGTCGATTACCACACGGAAATTCTGTCCTCCGTGCTGACTAAACCGGTCGACGAGGACAACGATGACTCCGATCCCCTGGTCGACGTAGAATTCTTCAAGCTGCACGGTAGCATGACGCAAAAGGATCGAACGGACGTGTTCAAAACTTTCCGGCTGGCGAAAAGTGGCGTTCTCCTCTGCACGGTAAGTTCTCGTCGCGTTGCGGTTAAATCTGAAGTGCTTTTGCACTGTTGTTTCGCGAGGGGTCACACGCGCGGCAATAAAAAGAGGAGAGAGTGGTGCAGCGCTGTATGAAAGCGATGACAGTGTTCTGCAAGGGCAAGAATTAGTACGAAAGGACGGTAACGAAGAGAGCGGAGAAAGAGAAGGAGAGGACAGAAGAAAAGCCTGGGGATAGCCGACGGCACTCCCTGAGCAGTAAATTACCCCGTGGCTTATTCTTTCAGGGCGGAATTTAATATCTCTGGACCCACGCTGTGTCCGGAGGTTAAAAATTATGCGCGCACATGAGGCGTTCGTAACGAGTATAATTATGATTGTTTGCCCGTTATGCGCGCGGCTCCCCCTTTTCTTTAATTGTTTTCTGCTTTTCAACAGCGAACGCTCGCATTAACGACGGCTCCCCATAACGGAGAAATTCTATCGAGGAAACACGTCGATCTCGCAACGATCATCGCGATAATTTCTAATTTTGGAAAGGAAACGTTGGGCCCGATACTTCCTGCGCATTCTTCGCGAGCGTAAACGATGTAAAGGTGTTTTACGAACGACTACTTTCTTCTTTCTTTCGTTTACTAATTACCGTCGTGGAGTAACTTTCGGATCTATCGTGACCTCACGACAACTGCTTAACCATTGTAATTACCGGTGAAAGTGATCGATCCCATTGTTCGATAAGGGATCATTAAAAATTCAATAATAATAATTAAATCCATCATTATTAACATTTGCCAAGCTCTTCCTCGCCGGCTAACACGGACTTAGCATGCCACTTCTGCAGGGGGAACGAAAAAATAAGGAAACTGGAAAGTAAATTAAATTGGACGCTCGGATTCTAAAATTCACGATCAGCGACACGCAACGAGTGACAACTCGGTCTGCTCCGAGGATTAATTCGTTTTAATCAGGCGATTGCATCGTTGATTCGACACGTGTTTAATGACGACTCGCCACTGCTTCTCGTTAATTCCTCGGTCGATCATACGCAGGCCGATTAATTGCTAACCAGTTCCTTGAATGGGCGGATTAAAATATATGTAAATATGTGAAAGTCTAATCGCTGCATGGGACGTGGATCATCCCACAAAGTTCAACGATCTCACTCGTCTTCTCCGTTCTGTCCCCTCGGGAATCCAATCGTTATCTTTCAAATTGCATTCGATTAAAGACTAGACAATTTCAACAAAGGCCTAGCTCGTCCTTATTCAAATTTTGGAGCCTGAACTATTTGAGAAGTAACGAGCACCGTCCCCCGGAGCATGAGCAACGATGGCAGACGCCCACATTTTATGGCGTCACTTGTACGGAGATTCTATGGCAGCGTTATTAATTTCCACGTTGAAAACTCACGAGAGCCCCCGCGGATGGAATGTTCCGCGGCTCTCAGCGGTGGTGGATCCGGATCCACGGTGTGATCTATGGTCCGAGTGAGATGTTTTGAACGGCCGATCCGTTCTCGATCTTACGAGCCACGATCGCGGCCTCTCTCCTAAACGATCGTTTGTCTTAATCGCCGCCATCGATCGCTCCTCGTCCCTGTTTTCGTTACGTTACATCGCACCGGTGGCAACCGAGCCGGTTGTTTCATCCGAGCACACGTAGGCGTCTCCATTCCTCTCTCGCTTTATCGGAGCCTGGATCGGTAAATTCTAATCGGTCTGTTCCATTTCCATCGATCAATTATCGCGAACGACGAAACTGCTCGAGGCGGAATCGAAGAAATCTTGGATATCCCATTTGCGTATCGTTTATCGAGAAACTGTTGCGACACAGTAGGAATCGAGCCTCGATAACGAATCGCCCATCGACTCGTCGATATTTATTCCGCTCGACCAAATATCTTTCTCGTATTCCCTCACCCTGGCGCCCGGGCTGGCCGAGTCGTGGGCCGGCGTCGAATTAATTCGATAAAAGAACGTAAAAGAATGAGAGGACGGACGCGCATCCGTATCGTGCCGCGAAAGAATTTTTTGGGCCCGCAACGCCCCCCACTGGTGGTCCAGGATTAGTCTCCAGGGCCGTCAAGCGGAGCTCCGATGTGCTCTGCGTTCGGTAAATCATTGGTTAAACCGAACGCAAGGAAATCAGGGCTGTGCTCAAACGTTCGCCGTTGGGGTTCCGCAGCGGGCGCCCGCTGCCAGCCGCGCGCATTCACCTTCCTTACAAAACGAGAAATCCACGCGGTTTGTAAGACATTTGTAGCCGGCGGATCGGCACACTCTTCCCGCGCTCTAGGCTCTCGGATCAGCGACGAAGAACCTGCTCGCGCCAGCGAGACCCGAAATGATTCCTAAAGAACTTTTCGAATGCCTAACGCGAAACGACCACTATTCTTCTTTTCTCCAGGATGTCGCGGCTCGCGGCTTGGACTTTCCCAAGGTGGACTGCATTGTTCAGTACACGGGGCCGACTTCAGCCAGGGATTACGTGCATCGAATCGGTAGAACGGCGCGAGCTGGTTCCTCCGGTTCGGCGACGATCTTCCTGACCCCGTCGGAGATCGAGTTCGTACGAATGCTCGAGTCCAGACGCATCAGGATCAAGCAAGAGAGCATGGATGACGTCTTGGATAAACTGCTGACTCCCTTGTCGATGCACTCGTCGGCCCACAACGCCGCGGTCGCGCTACAGAACGAGTTCGAGAATCTGGTGGTCGAGGGCTCGAAGCTCCGGGAGAAGGCTTGCAAGGGTAAGTTCAGTTTCGAGCTGCGATCGTGGAAAGCGAATAAAGAACGGGGCTCGAAACGGTTAGACGCACGCGACGAGGAATGTAGCACACTTTACGGTTCTCCGCTTAACGCGCTTCCGGCCTGTGGCTCTACGCACAAGTACCAAGGTACTCGTGAAATTTCGCGCGGGACGAGGGAGCGGCGCACGATTTCGATTCAGTCGGATCGGAACGAAAGCGAGGTGACTCCGGGGTAGGCTAAGCCAATTCCAGCGGGCACCCTACTCGCATATAAAGTAACCCTACACGGCCCTGTTATGGAGCCTTTGCTCTGTCTCGGTTTTCGTTCGCCACTCGGATATTTACATACTCTCTGGACGAGGAAGGATGATCTTGTTTGCCATGCCACGGTCACCCTATTAGGGTCGTTAGGGCGAGGAATTTATTTGCTGCAATAATAAATCCATTAGGACGCGATGATTCGAGTTTCATTCGAAGGGGAGCGTGATATTCACCCTCGCGCCCGGGGATTAACAATCCTTCCGCCGTCTTGTATGAAGTGTACAGCTACCGGATCAGTTCGAGCCGAAGGAAGTAGTAAAGATCCCGAGGGTGATCGATTCCCGAGACGGAAAAATAAAGACCATAAATCTTTCTAAGAGGTTTTTGAGTTTCGCAGTTGTCTCACGTCAAGCGTGGCTTTACACGAAGGTTAGCCACGGTTTTTGGCCGCTTAGCCGCTCGAGATTTGAGTGACGGTACACAGTTAACCACTTGACCGTTCCTCTACGTGCTCCGAGTGATTGATAGATTAATTGTCGCCGGCGATCCGTCGCTGCACTTTCCACGGGGGAGCAGTATCGCGGGGAAATGGGGAGGGACCGTGGGAGAGAAAGATGGATAAGAATTTGAAAAATTCTCCGGCGGGGAATGCGTGGAATTTAACGAGAAAGAAAACTCCAAGGGTCAAGGAGATCAGAGTCATACGAATGTATAGCATAGAGAAGCTAATGGTCACATCCCCTACGTCCTTCTCTAGCCCCCAGAAATTTATTTAATTCGTGGCCGATGTAGGGGCTGGGCAGCGTGCGTAGAAGTGGAAATCTCGCTAATTCGTAACATTATCACCCCAATAGAGCCGAACAGCTCTCAATAGTGAATACAACTCCATGGAACAACCCCCTGGTCTCCGACCCCTACCGCTAACCTACGAGATTCATCCACTCAGCCTCGCGCGAGTGTGTGTGTCGTCCTTTGTACCAGTTCTTGGCTATATCCGTTTCGGTCTAACTTTCGATCATGCTTTCAGAATGTAACCAACGGTGTTCTAAATAGCAGAAAAATCTAAAATAGTATTTGCATGGTTCTCTTCATTTCTTCGCGTTGCAGTGCATAAATTTTAGAGTAGGTAAACAGAATTTGGGAACAAACATTTCTTTCGGGCATGATACGCATCTGTAGTGTTTGAAACTGAAGAAACCGTGGAATTTATCTGTCTGAAGGTTTCCACGTACTTTATTCCTTTTTTTTATTGGAAAGAAGTGGTTGAGTTAGATCGAATCTACTATAGACCGCTTCGGTACGCCTTTCGCTGGGGGGTGGCCGACACAATCCAACCACTGAATGTGGCTTCCGCCAAAACCACTTACGCTTTGTGGCGAGAGACTCTTAACAATGCGATACAGGATACAAATACAATAAGACGCAGTTACATCACTTAGGAACAATGCCGCCCCACGCGGCCCACTCTTCCAACCCCCTACCAACGCTTCCCCGCCTTCCCAGCCAAGATACCACCCCCGCGGCTGATTTATGTGCTAAATGGAGAAAAACATTTCTCCCTTTTCAACGCCGACACCGTGCCACGGGAGAAAGATCTTCGCAAGTTTCTTATCTGCGGAAGTGACGGGTCGAGATGGAAGGCAGACGGAAATCAAGCCGGAAAATGCCAGGCCATAAGGTCTGCCGCGTGAATTATCGAAATTAAGGGCATTTAAGTTTTCTCCGCCAAACTATTCCCCTTTCTCCGCTATATCCTCGCTTTCGATTATCGAGCGATGCTTCGAACAAGCAGCCAGAGTAGAAACTATTCAGAACTGTAACCCTGCGTTAACTCGTTCTCAGACACCCCTCCATGTCGATAATCGTGGCTTTCAAAACTCGACTGCGGAGCGCGTAGGGGGCGTTCGAGCATCTCTATCCGTCAAAAGAGCAGACCGAGAAGCACTTCACGGTAGATTTTTCGCACGGAATGACAGTAACACTGGCACATGTCAAGTTCTCTCAGGACCGGCGAACCCCCCGGTTTCTCAGCCGCGCACGGAAGCTAGAGAACGCCAATAGGGGATAAGGGGTGACTATTAGCCACAGCACTTGACTCGACCCCCGTTAATGTCTCTTAATAGCTCACCGCGGGCCACACCCCATAGAGCCGCGTATACGTCAACCCCCGTGGAAGTTAATGGAGGCTCGATTAATAAGGGCGCGCTACACACGCAGCCAGTGATTACGTCCGAGTTACGGCGCGCACGTGGCCTCATTTACACGTGGGCGGTGCGCGCGTGTTTCCAACGGTCTCTCCCGTCGATTCCGGTGATTTGGCTCGCACCACTTGTCGGGCATAGTCGAGGCTTGTCCCCCCTGGACGATCGAGTAATCAGATTCGATCGACTTGCAGCGTACAACTCGTGGATACGCTTCTACTCCAGCTACCCCCGCGACGTCCGCGAGATCTTCAACCGAAGGGACCTTCACCTGGGCCACTACGCCAAGAGCTTCGCGCTGAGGGAGACCCCGCAACGAATCGGGGGTATCGCAAAGAAGCTCCACGCGAAGGACACCACGAAGCAACAGCATTACAACAGACTCGTAAACGAACGGTGAGTAGCTATCTGTGTGTCGCGATAGGTTGTGGCGTATCGTTGCTCTCGCCACGAACAGAGGCATCCTCGTCGCGGAACTATCCTCCGGCCACTTGGCGGACATTCGTGGAGGACAATCGCCGAGACGAGGGAACTCACGGTATTAATGACGGATTCACGCGTGGCTTGCCGTGTTAACCGCGATGCGCCCCGATTTCTCCCTGCGCGTTTCCCTCCCTTCACGGTGACTAACAAACGCAACCACGTGTGTTAACAGATAGTACAGGCAGGCCGGCCGCGAGGGACAGCTCGTGGCTCCTAGAGAGGTTAGATACGTCAAAACTGTCGCTTTGTGTCATTCGTCATGTACGACGAACGGGCCGCGGGCGGACGTGGTGTACGGTGGCTGGCGGCCATAAGCCATAAGCCATACGGCTCTCGTCGTGCTCATCCTCGTTCATTCACCATCTCCGTCGGCCTCCCCTCGCCCTCTTCGTCTATCTGACGTGGAGCGGTCTCGTTCTCGCCGACCGCGTCTCCGTCTATCTCTCCGGGGGTATGCATTTCACATGGCATTCGGCTGGCTTCTGCCCTTCTCCAGGCTTCTCCTGTTCTCTCTCCGGCGCTCCACTCGCCGACTCTCGCTCTATCTCTCCATTGTTCATAATTATACAATACGGCTATTAAACAGACTGATGCGACCGCTACTTCCGGCCCCTGGCTGCGCCATTTACGGAAACCGCGGGACGAGCACGAGCCTCCCTTCACTCTCTGCCTCTACGTATCCTCTTCCCCTTTGTAGAGAATCTCCCTCCCACTATCTCCTCGCCGCTCTGATTTCCCCCCCTCGTCGCTAGCCCGCTATCTTTCGGCGCTTACGTATTCGTGTTTTCCTTTCCAAGGGAACTATATTGTTTTCCGGTGCGCGCCGCCGTTCGCTTGGTCAACCGCGACGCACGCAGGGGCCTTCTAATGGGACGGTCGCTCTTCCTCCTCGAGGATCGCCGTTTAAATCGCTGCTCCCCGAGTTTTATCCATTTACTCGTGCGTCGAGTGCCTCTCGCGAGGTGGTGCGCTGCCTACCGGCATTTCGGCTGGTTCCGCGACACGCACTCTGCGTCTCCCTCCTCGAGGCTGACGATCATTAAGCATTAACTCGTTTAATGCGATTTGAATGGGCGTGCTTTCGTTGCACAGAACGGGTGCCCTCCACCCGTAGAGAGAGAGAACAAGTCGGTTTTAATGGGTGAAAGGCGGGCACCGAGCTGACGGTCCAATGGATCGAGAGACCCATGGTGTACGCCTCTGTGGGTGCGATTACGCGTGTCCCTGTCTGCGTGCCCGTGTGTGAGCTTTCTGCCTCGTGCGCGGGTGTAACCCCGGCCTCAGTCCGCGAACACGTCGAAACACCATCTTTTCCGCGACGGGTTCCACCACCCCTCCCGTGGAAATCACCGCGAAGACACTTGGCGGGGAATGCGTGGAGAAGCTGATTTCTCCGTGGATTACAGCGTTCGCCGTTCGATTGCTCGTCGAATGGTTGGCGATCGTCGTCGGAGAATTGGTCGCGTGATACGGACCGAGAATGAGAAAGGTAGCAACGGACATGAAATTCGGCACGGCAGTTGTCGGAATTGTCTGCCGCGCCAGAGGGCCAGGGGGCTGTACGTGCCGGTTTTTAAAGCGAGTCCGCTTTTTTGTCGATTTTCGATTACCGCGCTCTGTCCTCGCCACATGTCGTTTACGTCGAATTACCGAAAATTGCGGGTTAGCCCCTAATGCGACGATTAAGGGCCGTCTGTGCGTTTTCAGGCCCGACGGGGTGTCAGCAAAGAAGCCGAAGCGTCAAGACGACCGGCCGAGGATGGGGTTGCTGAAGAAAGTTCGGATGCTCAACACCTCTGAATACGGCAGCGGCCTCCAGCCGGCGAAGAAGCCAAAGAAATCCTGAGCAGCGCATTATCACCTCGACTACCCAGTAGAACAGAATGCGATTTCGTTACCGTGATTCCCACCTCTCGTGTAAATACCCGACCCTCCTTTTAATCGTACGGTTAAGCGGAAAATCAGGTTGCTGATCTTTACGCGTATACCGCCTCGCCAACGAAACTTTCGAGACTCCCGCGTCTGTCTCGTTGTTTCGGGGCGAACCAGAATAAACGAATTGCAACGAAACATCCTTGCCCCGTTCAACCAATGCCAGACATTTCGCAGGACGGACACTAAGCAGAGCACGAAATAGTGCTACCCTCGAGTGCTCGCACGGATGCGAGCTTTTTTGGTCGTAAATATGCGAGGACGAGGCGTAAGTATGTCGGAGCGCGGACTGTCGGAGAAGCAGACACGAGAGAGGAAGAGGAATAAAGGGCGGAGGGATATGATTAATACGGCAGCATTATTTTCAGATTTTTTGCAGCACGATCCGGGAGCGTAAATTGCTTGCAAATAAAGGCGGCGTCGACTGCTATCGCCGCTGGTAGGACAGCCACGGGACGAGGGGGAGGAGGAGGAGGAGGCGAGGACGATGAAGCAGGGGAGAGGTAGAGGCCGAGAGCTCAGTCGGGCTTAATTTAATTTAATTATGCCCTCTTTCTTCGCTACCAACGCGCCGGAAGATAGATGGCGAGCACGGAATCGCCTGGATTGCCTCCCGTGCCGCCATCAGTCGGAATTACGGATTTTCTTGATAGATTTCCAGCCCCCGTTGATCGGCCCAACGTTTCCAATTCGATCATTTACCCCGGGAATCGGCGTGATTTCCACGAGTTTTCGAGACGGTAACGACGGAGTTTTCTCGGCGGCCGGGGAAGCCTAAGCATCGCATGATACGGTGTGATTTAATTAAACACGATGTTCCCTCGTTTTGGAGCGATGCATTTTCGAAACCCACCCAAGTGGCAATCTGCGAGCGGGCGCATTAGACCAGGCCGAGCAAAGAGTGCGATATTTATTCGTAATGCGCATCGCGATTCGTCGTGGCTTAGCATCAGTCATAGTCATCGCGAGCGTGCACACGCTCATAATGAACCGTACGATTAGGATATCCCGTTTGTTCGTTCGTTCGCCCGTCGAATGGGCTCCGCGGACGAAGAAGCAATCGTGGATTGCGCCGAACGAATAAAAAAGGAAAGGCAAAGAAAGGGGATAATTCTCATTACTGGGGGATACGCGCAGCTTGAGCCCGATTAATACGATAGTAACCGAGGGAGGAGAAAAAAGTCGCAGGACGAGAAAGAAGGGGCCCGACTGCGCGTCCTCCCTCGTCCCCCGTTTTTGCGTAGAAAAATGCGTGCCCGCGACTAACGCGTCGCAAGGAAAAAAACCTAAGCGGATATAAAAGGGACCGATTATTCCAGCCGATTACCGATTTCCGGCCAGTTAACGATTCCTTCGAATCGATTACGCCGCTAGGTGTACATACCCGGCTCGTAACTTCGGATCATACGCACCCCGATCGTAAATTTTACTTTTTTTTTGCCGCACGAGATGCGTGCAGAACGAGCGCGACGCAATCGACGCTCGATTCGCGCTACTTTCGAAACGTTGCAGGTGCCTTTCGGCGGATCCAACGCACGGCACAAACTATTCACCGGCGAAAAGTTCGTTTCGCGATTTCACGCTCGGTATTAAGGATAATTTATCGCGGAAATTATCCGTCGATGTTCGACACGGGTTCGGGACGATCCCACGGACGTGTACCACTTTTTTTCCCCCCCTCGCTGTAATAAGTACTCTCTTATCGAGGCGATCGTAAAAGTATCGCAACCCCTGCACGACGCTGAAAAGCTGTCACAGTTGCTCCTCGGCTGCTACCAGGGAATTTGATTAATCCCCTCGAAATTATACCGCGCAGCGGAATAACGTAGCTGCATTTCAGGAGCGAAATAACCGTGAAATGAAATAAAGCGCCGCTGGAAGTAATACTTGGCCAGGACGAAAACGCGATTATTGCTCTAATTATTCCGATAACGATGCAATTAAGTTGCGGCGCGGTGTGGGCGACGCGATTTATGCCAACGGCGTCCTGCATTCTATCGCCCCGGCTGGAATTCCGCGCGGAATTCCTTCGTCGCGGCAGGAAGAACGGTGGGGGCCGGCCGTTTCCGCGAAACCGTCCAGCGAAATCCGTTCGAAAATGCGTCAGAGGCAAGGAGGATTAGCATTTTACAGGCTGCGCGTATCCCGTGGAAACGTTTTATTGGGTTGTCGTGTGAAGGAGCCATTGCCTCGAACGGGCGGTGCCGGAGCGATAGCTGCGCGTTGCCTGCAATCGCCACTCTTCCATCGTTATTTTCCCGTCTATACGATATGGATATCGCAACGGTGCACTCGGATCCCCGGGTTAAACTGAGCCCCCGATTCGGTTACCCAACCTTCTCGACGTCTCTATTCGCCGCCGCCGTTGCGGAAACTATGAATGTGGAAAGTCACGTTAAACGAGCTCCCTCGAAAAAGCAAGATGGAGATAAGATGGCGAGGATAGCTGCTATTTGTTGCGTTGCAAATTTCGAGCGGCGAGGATTCACCGGCGAAGGGGTAAAACGGTAGAGGCGCGTAAGAAGGTGAAGAATCGTGTAAAGCGAAAAAAAAAATTGCGAAAAAAAACGACGCATTACGAGCCGGATTGCGTTGTACCGTTTCGAACATCGTTAGGTTCAATTCATGGTAGATTTGCCGGTCGATAGGATTTCTCGTGCATTACCGCATTAGTGCACTCCATCGCGATAAGTAACAAGCTGTAAACTGCTTTCCCCGATGTGATGCAGGACTGAGCGACTTTGTTGCTCGGTACAAACGATAATAGCGGCCGTATATGTACATACACGCCGGTTACTTAACGTTCATTATAATTAACACGCTCGATGCCTTAACTTTCCCAGGAGGAAAGCGAGAATAATGTGCGTTTGTAATCGCCGACGCGTACGCATTTAACATTATCATTTCCTCGAGCCGGCTAATGACCAAGGAATTCATAAAACCCAACACGCCTTGTAAGCTATTTTAATCGATCCCGGCGCCTTTAACCCCTGCCACGCAACGCGTCGACGCCGTTAGCTTTCAGTTGAAATAATTCAGCCAGGGAACGCGCAATTTTCTTACAAAAGGAAGGAAAGGCAAAAGATAGGAGATCCCGATAGTCGATTCTGAATATTAACGCGTGGTAACTGTTCTATCGAAACTGTCGCTGCAAGGTTGGAAAGATCTTGCCTCGCAAAGGTCCCCGAGCGTACGCGCGGAGTTTAATGAACGATCGCGGAGCAGAGCGGAAGCGTGGAAGCATCACCGGTGAAAGCAACGCAATCCCATTTCGCGGATTCCGGGTGTCTTTGAGGAGAGGAGCCGCGCGTCGGCGTTCCCGCTCCGCGTTCCACAACAATTAACCGATGGCAATTAAGACATCTAAATTAATTCGTTATAAACAAGGCAGATACTCCGTAGCGAGCGGAGCCCACGTAATTGCCCGGATTCTCACAAGCCGCGGCGTAGAAGAGGAGAGAGAATCGTCGGTGCGAGCACCCACACCCACGGCATACGCGTAACGCGCGCCTTCACCGACGCCGGCAATTTCACAGACACCATCGCAACCTCGCCCGGTAATAGCAACAATTACTTTATTTTACCATCTTCCCGGTTCTCAAACGAGGCGGCGAGGCGGTGAGGCGGCGAGAGGCACCCAGGCGATTTCATTTCCTCGCATTTTAAATATCCTCCCGAGGAAGAAACAAGAAACCCGTCCTCGCGGGAGACGACTTTCTTTTCTCGCCGCGTTTAGCCGCGAATTAAGCGCGCCTCCGGGTATCCCCCCCTCGGCCGCATACGAGCGCAGAACAATACGCTGATTAGACGCGATCTTCGGTATTTATGCTCTGGCCTTAATTTCACGATCAAGATCTGAGAAAATTATAAGTTACCGTTTCCTGCGGCAGCTTCCCGTTGCCGTGTAATACACCGAATTGCAATTGTAATTCCGCTCTGTACGCGTATGTACATGCTCAACGCTCTCTCATCCTCCACGCCTTCGTTTTTTCGACTCTCTTTACGGAGGATAAAGATCGGCGAATTATATGGATCAATTAAGAAGAAAAAATAAAGCGTCGCGGGGCAGAGCGCGAGGATAGGAAAGCTAACGAGGATGGCGCAGCCCATGCCGCGATTAACGAGCAGAAACCGCGAGCGTTGCGTTTCGTCGTCGCCGGCGGTTTTATGTAAGAATTTCATTATTGCGCGAATCGCGACGGTTTCCTGATGCAGCGATGTCGCGTTACGCGATAATTGCCGTTTCCCATGTCCTGCTGTTGAATTATTCTAGATGTCGTGCCGAATGATAATCGACTGTACGTTTGGGAAATCAGCCCGATATTGGATCAGAAGCGAGCTCCGTCCGCGTAATTGTCCCATCGAGTTTTTACGTGACTCGTCAAGGGATCTCGCGTTAGAAACGCCGGCTGTCGCAACACCGTATGGCTTGCGAAATTTTATGTAACAATTTCGTCGGTGCACGACTCGCGGCAGTTTCCTGACGCGATAACGCCGCGGTGCCCGCTAATTGTCGTTTTTCACGTCCGTTTCCTCGTTTTAAACCGTCCCAGCTAGTCGCCGTGGCGACATTTTAGCGCTAACGAAGTAGCAGTTTAACGACACTGCCGGGACTTAATTGACTACCGGCGGATTTATCATGCTCGCAGCACTGACTGCGTGTCCTCTTGTTTCTCGGCCGCGTCAATGTTGCACTTGGCGATTCCTTTCGGCCGGGTGATTAATGTCTCGCAAACGATGCGCCCCGTAATGAACAATGACAAATCGCTGCCCGCTAATGTCGTAAAAATATGAATTCCGAGAGACGGAGGGACCATTGTCCGAAGGGAACGGCGGACATGCGAGCTTCGTGGTTCGAGATGCAAATCGTTGCATTTTTTGGCGGAGGAAAAAGGCTGGAGGTAAGCAGTGGACACTTGGAAAATGAGAAAAATTCGCAGCATCTTGTTAGAATCAAATAACTCGGGATGCGAGGACTTCGGAGCACTCGAACGAAACACCTGGATCATCGTACGAGACAGACTATGTACGTATTCCTGAAATACGCGAGGTGTATGTTAACAAATTGCGAGAAGCATCGATCAACGGCGGGGCGTTTAGCGAATCGATAGCGTTACCGGTCGACGCCTCCTGGTAAAAACGGCGGTTTGAAAAAAGAAGGAAAAGGGTGGCGACAAGGGGGTGGGGTGGGGTAGGATGCTCGAAAATTATTCCGATATGAAACTCATCGCGCGGCGTATCGCGTCAAAGGAGCCAATTTAAAACAGCCCTTTCCAAGATTATCAGCGCGTCGTTGCGGTGGGATTAATATATAAAAAAGACGAGCAAGTCGACGGATGGAAGGGTGAGACGAGAGGGAAAAGAGAGAAAGAGGGGGGGAGGAGGCCAGAAGTGCGCACGGGATTGGTAAACTTCCCGGTAATTCGTTCGTCAGTCGCTTTGAACCTCTTTTAAGCGACCACTGTGTTCCCTTTCAGGTTTTTTTTTCGCTTTCTTCCCGCCCACCCCTTCGTCGCTCGCCCGAAAAAGGAAATTATTGCAAACTCCGCGGAAAGAGGAGAAAAAAGAGTGGGGGCGAACCCGGGGGTGGTGGGAAAACTTCGTGATTAAAGGTGCTTCGGCTTGTTAAATTATTCCGTAAGAGAGTGCCCGCTCGGGATGGCATTAAAGATTCTATCGCGAGCAAGTCTCGGAAGATACTTTCTTCGCGATTATCGATGAGCCTAATGAATTTGCTACCACCTGCCCACGCCGATTTTCGAATAATTTCCTTTCCATAGATTTCAATCGCTTTAAATACGCGTGAGCTGCGAATGCTAAACGGACGGTTCTGTTTCCGTCGACTGATTATGCGGGGTGACCGTGTTTCAAGGATGGGGAAAATTGCAATAAGCGATTGTTCCCTCGAATCCTTAATTGGTCCACTTTTGTACACATCCTGGGCCCCGGCATTAACAGCACGCGAGGGTTGCCCGATGGGACGAGCATCCTCGGCTGCCGCAATAAAACGTTAATTCGGTGCATCGACGTCGTGAAAGCAACTGGACGCGCACGATAAACAGATTACACGATACCCGCCGACCACGGAACACGTTCGCAGTGCCTTTGGGGCGGGTTTCGCGTTTCTGAGTCTTGTAACGCATTTAAATGCGAGCTACCGTATAGCCCGGTACACCCTTTTTCCCATTCGAATTATTAAAACGATGAAACGGAGACACCTGTACTTCGACGTCTCTCAAATATGCACCCTCTGCCTATCAAATTGCAGACAGCATTGCTATATCTGTACCTAAGATTACTAATTCACACATTTCTTGGAAAGCTATTTTCAAAAAATCTTAAATATATATGTGTACACGTGTTCCTTTCGCCTTAACCCCTACAGCACTGTTAACCTATAAATGCGTTTAGTGCGTGCAATTTGCGCGAGGTCAAATAGCTACCGTGCACGACGCGCAGCCAGTGTTTGAGTGTTATCGTTGAAAGGATTAAAACGTGAGACATTCGTCCAGAAAAAAATGAAAGAATTGCCGTGACTCACCAAGCGCCTGTCATACGGTCCTCTGCGTGCTGACAATAGCGTTGATCCACTTGCCATTAGACGCGGTTCTCGTTCCTCCTTAATCTTCGCGTGGCTTCGTTCTTGCTCCTTCGCGAAGGAAACACGCAAACCCCACACATGTCGACAGATGGTCAATTGAACGTCACACAGCGTCGCCGCCGATACCTAACCTACGCTTCTGCGTCTTGCGATTCGCGAGCACTGAAAAGATACACTTTTCCATGAAACACTATTAAAATATTTGCTTTCTATCGTATCGTTAACTCTCTATCTCTCTATTCCCTCTGCCATATACTCTATCATTGCCAATCGTGCAAACGCTGGTTGGCCAGCGCCAAAAGGGACAAATAATTTATAGGTTATTTGCAACGTATCGAAGTATGACAGCGAAACGATATGGAAATTGTGGGCACTTCCGTTCGCCTGGATGTGGGTTCGGGAAACGTAAGTGATCGGGTTGGCGTTGCTTCGGGGTAGAGAGAATAAAAAGTGAAACGATCACGATTGGACACACCTGTAACTGTACGGCCATTATGCGATGCAGTCGTGTCGATTTCGAAATTCGATCGCCCCGGATCACCTAAGGTTTCTCGACCGTTACTCCGTTGTCACCGGTACCGCCAGATTGCATTTGGATTTGCATACGCCATACACGATCGACGCGAGCCACGAGACCGCCCTGCGTTTCCATCGCACTACCACACATCCCCGGCTTTCCGTACCACCGGCATACGGAACAATCCGACGCGTTAATTACGAAGGCACAAACGAGATATACGAGAATCTCGGGCACAAGCGTGTCACACCGCGCGAAAACGCTTGATTAATTAATCGAGCGCCATGCGAACGTACCGCGACCAATTTCAACGTTCGGAGAGAAAGAAAGAGCGGGAACGTTCTACGCCGCGAATCAAAACACACGCTACTAGTCATGAGATACCGTTGCCTGATACTTATCGTAATTGGGTATCGTAAATCATTCTAATTAGAAGGGAAAAAAAGGAACTTTTACGATAGGTCGATGTAAATAGACGCTCGTGTATCTAGCGAAAGAATTACACACGGAATTGTTTCGTACGTAAGTACGTTACACTGATTAGCCTTTCTTTTACACGCCACTTCCGCTTTCACTAGGCCGGAAGTGTTTCTATAATTAATTCGTAGGAAAGATACGTATCTGGCTTAAACGAGCGGTAAAGCCGAGGAGATTTCTTTCTCAGTCTCAACGTTCACGCCACTGCACCGTTATACCCCTCGGAATGTAAAAATGTCACGCTGGATAGCGTCCGATCGCGACCTGCCTCGTCCATGGATCCTATTGGCCGAAACAATAGTATTTCTGTAAGACATCCGCGAGGCTGCGCTGCGGCGCGATAATTGGCAGAAGAACGGTCGCGTAACGTTACGTAGGGTGGTGTATATGGGCACGTACAGAGTGCGCGACGTTAGACGCTTTGATTAATAGGGTTAGTGCCCATTGGTCACGCTACTAACAAAGAAGCGTTCACACGTATTAAAAGTTCGCGCCTCCCGAGTCTACGCCGTGTACTCGGAGTCTTTGGTCGTCGCGAGTCGTGAGTCGTGGAGTCGTGAGTAGTGTGATATAACGAGGGAATTGCGTGCCTCGGTCATAATTGAAGCGAGCACCTACAATCCAATCGTTCTTAATCATTCGAATTCATCTCGCCCGTGAGTTCCGTTCGCCATTACGGCCGATTCCCCTGCCGCGCAGCGAAATTTACCCGAATCTCTCTCTTCCTTTCCCGCCAAGAGCAAACATGGACGACGCGACGATCGAATAGCATTCGACACGGTACGTAACCATCCCACGTCCGCTGATAATTCCTCTATTACTTTTCCGACTTAGCCTCGTGATAATCATCTCGGTAATGAGAGCGAGTATGCTCATCAACGCGGGGAACGATTATTATTGGGTGGTAGCCGGACGTAACGGCACGTTCGTTTTGGAAGCATGTCGGAACCTGTCTCGTCGAAGCGAAAGGCGCGCGCGTGCGACGAGAATACACGTTCGGGAGAAATGATTGCCCACGTAAATTAATTTGGCCCTCTCCTTCGCGGGAGAAGGGCGACGAGAATTCGCCAAGAGCGAAAATGGTGGAGATTACGCGAAATTATGCAAATGCCCGGCATTGTGAAGGGGGGGTCTGTTTTTCGTTTTATTGGGCCGGGCCTGCGGTATCCTCGGTCGTATAACCGAAACAAAAGCTTAGCTAACGCAGAAACAAAGGGTGTAGGGGCGAGTAGAAATCTCTTGAGGGCACACATGCAACGAATTTAACTGCTTCCCCAGACATTACTCTTGCTGGGTTTCTTTTATTCTCGCGTATTCTCTAACCACCCCCTCGCCCCCCTCTCTCTCTCTCTCTCTCTCTCTCCCCCTCTTAGCCACCTATCGGTCTTCGTATCCTTTTCACTCGCTTCGCTATTTATACGGAGAAGAATTTTTTAATGAATTCTTAGATATCCTTCCCGTTACTTTAATAATTTTTTCGTTGCCGATGCTTTCAGCTATTGGAACGCGTGTTTACTTCTCCAGCTATTTATCGATGGTTGGAATTTACTCTGACAGTTTATAAATCGATCGCAGGTTTGAAAGGGCTGCCTTCGCCGAGGGATATTCATTATTTGCCCGGAAAGTCTGGAGTCCCCGTAACAGCTTTTAAAAGGTGACAAAATCCCCTTAGAGGACGGCTCGCGAGGGTGGACTAAGTTACAATTAATTAATCGACTTCGGGCCCCTGTAATTCATGCGGTAAGTCAAACTTAATTAATTACCCTTCCGAGGTCGGAAAGGACCTTCCACCTTCTGATTCCAAGGGGTACTTGCGAACCATTTGCTTATGAACCTTTCGTTCCGGCGAAACTATGCGGCAATCAATTATTTCTTTAGCTACCGTCTAATTATAGCTATCAGTGAAACGTACGCTAGCCGTTTCATAATTCACGTACTGGAAATGAAAGTTTGCAAATTATTTTTGGGTAGAATTACATAGAAAGTGAAAGTAATAACGAATTTTGAGGTATTTGCAAATAAAGACGAATTTACTCTGTACTCTACGCCTATGAAATGACTTGAAAAGCTGGTCCGGGGCAAGGCTATTAATTACAGACACCTTATGCTATTGTAAAGCCGCTGATAACTTTCCTATTATCCTTTTAAAGGGGATTTAAAGCTGAGTAGTCTTAAGGGCTCGCTTGCGATCCGTATAATCCTCTATATCATTATACATAAATGTTTTTTTACACGTGCTAGGAAAAGAACAGCAAATCTAAGACTAATTAATTAAAAGGATGACCCTTTGCTCTTAAAATTGTTTATGTTTCAAAGGAAACAGCTGCGCTCAGAGATCTCTTTGTTCACCACTCACATATTTTCAATATTTCGGTGTAGATTTTTTTGCCTCTAGCGATAAAGTTTGAAGCAAAGACTTCCATACACAACGGCGTGCTTGGTTGTTAATGGAAGGCTTGATGATCGCGGTGGATCGCCGAAGGTGTCTGTCTGCCTGACAAGCCGCCACTCTCTGCATTGTAATTAATCAATATTACCGTCGACAATGGAGTCCGAGCCAAAGGGCGTCGTTGCAATTTACTGTTCTCTTCTCTTTTGTTTACGACACGATTGGGGCGCAATTGTGATTTTAATTGTACCGCTTTAGCGGGACGATGAACTATAGGATTTTTATGGTACCAGGCACTTAAACGAGACGTGCTTAATGAATCTACCTCGCAGGTTGCTCTATCCTTCCTCTGACACTCGTACAAATGAGTTAACAATTAGGGAATCTGGTTTCTGCAGCGCCGATGACCGTCTAATCGCTGTTAGCATCCTGGCGGGGGCATCGGATCTTGCGCGGAATTACTTGCGACTGGAAAAAAAGGATGCACGAAAATGTCGGGTGAGCGTAGCGTGAAAGTAGGCAAGGGTAAATCACTAATGATCGCGGTGGATCGTTATTAACCCTTCTGGTGGCTTCGGACGTACCCCGGGACCATTGTCCATTCCGCTAGGTTCATTACGGTGTTCCAGTAGAGAATGAGAGGATGGTCGGGCGGGACGGTGTAAAAAAGGGGTAGAGGAAAAATAAGAAAAGTGTCGAGGTCAGAGGAGACCGAACGGCTACCGTGAATGGCGCGTTGCGGCTGACCCGAGAGCTGCCGGGCATCAAAAGGCCTCAAAAGGGCCGCTTCGAGCCTCGCCTGTCCGGAGCTCATTTGTTTTCACCGGCGCAGGGAAAGATCGATCGACCGATGTCTTAACCCCGGACTCTCACGGAATCATATGCTTTCGATAAGAAAAATTCGGAGGCATTAATTAGATCGGCCGCTAATAGAGTCGTGATGGGAAACTGATTGCCCGGATGGTAGGCTCCGGTGATTTACCTGCGTCGCGGTCGTGCGCGACCAATCGCACCGAGCATTTTCGTAATCGAATAGATTTTCCTCGGCGCACTTCGCGCACGTGTTCCTTCTATTAACGATACCGATTCGCCGGATCTTCGGCCGGATGATTTGCGAATTTTAAGGTCATTGTATCTGCATGTTCTCCCGGCAAAAACGCCGGGCGCATTATCTTCGGCGATTGGAGCGGATGAAAATTCCACGAAGCGAGGCTGCGCGAGAACGGTGCCCAGGGCATTTGAAAAATCGGATGAGGAAGAGGTTATAGGTATCTCTAGGATTGCATTTACGAGGAGCGTACGGTAGTCGAGAAACGAAGCGGAATTATCGATGCGATTGCCACTGAAGTATCCCTGGATGAAGGGCCACCGACAAAGGGTCGATCAGCGTTTCTCTCCATCTCGCTCCGTCCTGTTTTCTTTTACGAAAGATAACCCCACGGTGGCCACCTTTTTGTTTGCACAGTGAGATTGCTTGCCTCTTGCTCGGAAATTGACCGAAGATTGCGGCCGACCGACGTTTGCTCTGCGGCCACGGCCTTAACTTTGCGCTACCACAAAAATATCATTGGCTTCCTCCTTCTCTCCTCCGCCTTTGCTGCACTCCTCTTCGTCTTCCTGGCATTTCTTGCCCGTATCGGTTTCTCCCGTATTTTATGCGCTCGTGAAAAACCAATCGCTCTTTTACACTTTTATCCACCCGAGCTCGTTCCTTCAAAAATCAGTCACCCCACTATTCTAGCTGGCCAAAACAAGCTCGTAATTAGAAGAGATTTTCTCAGTCGTCGTATCCGCGAACTGCTCGCAAATTTCTTGGTTGCGAAATAGATTCGTAGACGAACAGAAGTGTCCTTCCACAGAATTACGATATATCGTAAACATTTTAATGCGGCCTAACCGCAAACGTCCTCTCTCTCTCTCTCTCTCTCTCTTTCTCTATCCCTCTCTTCATCCCGTGCTTCCCTCTCCTCCTCGTTCAGAGAGATGATGTCTAAGCTTATTATCGAGCCCCTCGAGAGACTTCTCTTTCTCTCCGTCTCACTCGTAGGATTTGATCGAAGTTGATGGAGCGAGCACGGAGCTAACCGCCCAGAGTATTATGTGTCGAAAAATATTCAAGAAAACCTCTTCGGCCAGTCCTTCGAGGAGCAATGACTTTTGTCCGCCACGATACTGTCAGAAGTGATTATTCGTAATGGATCGTGTTCTTAATGCTTCTCCTGCGATGGAGAATTACGGAGCCCGGCCCCGCGATACCCGTCCGTTCAGGAACGCGGCTGGCATTGTCCTTGTAACGAGCGATTCGTGGGTACGATTGAAATTAACGCGGATCGATAACGACTGGATCCATTTGGTACCTCCGTCCCGGCAGTTTTCCACTCCCGGGCCCGCGGAATAGGGAAGATTTATGGCGGCCGTAACAGCCGTAAATCATCGGTATCGTAAACAGCCAATGAGCCAAGATCAAAGAGACATTAAACTCGAGGTGGAAGGGAATAGAGCGAGAAACCGGTTAATCGTTGCAGGCGCGATTATTATTAATAAAAAGATGGGAGGAAGGAAGGAACGAACGAACGGATTACCTTCTCCTAGAGAGGCTAATTACCAGAGGCATTAATTAAGCACTAACGACGAAGGATTATTAACGAACAAATCGGCTCTCCTTAGAAGGGGGACAGGGCCTGGGTTGATCGACGAGCCAGGGAGTTTAGCCGGGGGCAACTACGACAACCGATCGATCCGTCGATCGATCGATCCATCGATCGATCGGATTACCGGTGTGCACGATCCTCTGTTGCGCCGAGGAATCGTATCGACGACGTAGGATCGATTGCAGAATGAAAGACAGTGAACTAATCCGGGGGACAGCGGGGCGGGGGACGGACGCGCGGGAAAGACGCTATTGAATTACCATAAAACGCCATGATTAACGTAAAGTAAACGAATATAACGCCGCAATGACCGCAGCCTGTTCTGTAGCAGTTACAGTATGTCCCCCGCACGGTTTCCTGTATCTCCTCAGCTTGCCGTGTCTTTGCGCATTGTATCTACGTTCTCCAGCGAACTGTGATTCGCAGAGTGTTTATATCTAAATGTATACTTACGTTTCCGTCATATTCAAATTCCATTTTAACCACGAGATCCACGACGAACCTAGATATCGCGACTCGTTGCAGCAGCTTCCACGCTGTCCAGATTTCCAGCGACAAGCGGTTACTCTTCGGTCGCACAGAGATCCCCGCGCGATCTAATTGCTCGACGGTAGAAATTCCATCGTTTTTCCCTCGCAAAAGGACTTAAGTGGACGACGTGCGTGCACGAGTGCGTGAGAATTGACACGCGTGCGTGCGTGTGCGTGCGCGTGACGGTGTACGGTAGGACAGAACATATGATACATATGGGAACGTTAGGCTCTGTGGTTTGAAGCCCGTAACGTGTGGCCAGGGCCGTACGAGCTGCAGGGCGTCCGAGTCAGAGAACGGGGCCGCGACATCGTCGCGGAGAAACGAGGAAAGAAGGGAACGATCGCCGCGCATTACACGTGGATTTAGCCTTCGGGGATTGCGCAAACGGCTCGGGAGTCTCGATTCCCGATCGATTGCAGTGTCTCCGGTAACAGGAATTAACTCCGTCGTCTTCCGTGAGACCGACACTCGGAGTTTTCCATTTTCCTCGCTCGTGACTTTGTACGGAGACCCTGATTTGGCTTGACGAGACCTTCGAGTCGTTTAGATAGCACCCTTGCGATCAGAGCGGAAGGAGAGAGAGATCCCAGCGTTGTTTCGTAGTCGTTAAAGGGTTAATTGCTGATTGCTAAATTACTGCGGTTTAAAATGCACGGTGTGTGGCCGCTGACTTAAAAGAGAGCAAACGGAGTAGCTCATCACCGATGTATCGTGTCCCATTCCTCGGTGCATTGCGCAAGCCTGTGAGAGGGCCGATTGGCCGATCGGTTACAAAGTCTCTCTTGCGGCAAGACCGCATTCCGTCTTTAACCGGTCCCTTCATCGACTCGTCGGCTCGATCTCATCGATGAATTCGTCGATCCGGCAATACCCGCGATTTTTACGATCCCTCGAACAGGATCGGGCTTCACCGCTTCCTCTCTGCCGGTAGGCTACGGCGACCGGCGACATCCTACAAGATACTCCACTGCAAAGTGCAAGTATTCAAGGGGGAAATTGATTCCCCTTACGGTAGCCGCGCGTCCGAGCCAGGCCTGCATCTATCATGCAAATCGCTCCCAACACGAAATCTCTGGCCGTGTCTTTGGAATTGTACGTCTTCTTCGGAGGCGATCTCGCCAACCCCTGGGCCCCGGGAGCACAGCGTATCAGCGCTGCTGTTTTGATGAATGCGCGTTTTCCATGTTCTCTAAACCTGCTGCGGCAGGTAGCCTCTCCCGGCTTCTTCTGATTGATAAAATACCAACGATCCGCATGCCGACACGCATCCTGCGTGAGTATACACGAGGGGGCCCACGAGCTTACGAGCTACGAGCTCCCGCGAGGGACGCGCGTAAACCCAACCCCGCGAAAGAATGCGCGCGATGCATGCAAAATAAACACGGAAAGTGTAGGTACGCGCGTAGACGCGCGCGGTGAGCGGCGAGCGTGGCCGCGCGTAGCCTATCCTCTTTTTCCTCCTTTTCCTCTTGTTACCGCCGGTGGTGGTTCCTGCTAATGACGTAATCGGCTAACAAGAATTCCAGCTACCCGCTCCGCGCTCGATCGTTTCCTCTGGCCGGTTACCCGCGGCCCATCTCGTTCCTCAATCACGGTAATCGTTTTAATCTGTCGGCGGAAGAAGTTACTCCCCGGCTAAATTGAGATCTCGCAGCACGCCTCGCCCGTCCGCCGCGCCGCGCCGGGCCCCGTAGTTCCATCGATTCACCGCGCAATCAGCCACGCGCTGACTTTCCAATTTTCCGCCCACAATCTCTCGCGCCCCGTGGGGAGATGCTTAATTCCTCGCGTTACCGTCGACGATCGTGCGGTTTGGATCATCAACGCTCCCGGGAGGAAGCAGGCTTTCCCCGGCAAGTGGCAAAGGCTCGGGAACAGTGATAATTCCAGGGCCCCCAGAAAATTGGCATCTTGCGGCGTTTAAATCACCAGGCCGGACGCAAAAGCGTAATTTATCGGATTAGCGCGGTTCGTTTCGTTACAGGGAGTAACGAGTGCATCGATGCGATACACCTCGGGCGGGAATAAAATCGCCGGGAGTGACGAAGGGTCGCCGCAAAAACGCGCACCCGAACAGCTAATTTTTCATTCGTCTTCTCGGTCTATTTGCCGCCACCCCGTTTGCCTCCCCCCCCCCCCTCGTGTCCCTTCGCCAGCCCTTCTACCCCCGTTGCATGCTACCACTTACGTGCAGATCGGCCGAAGCATCCATCAAGCGCGCGGCGCTGGTGACTCCGAGATGCAGAAAAACTTAATTACCTTCATTAAGCGAGGCTGGCTGCGTGATCGTGGCTGATCAGTCCACGATCACGTCCGCGGCCGCGTCCCTCCATCATTTCCGAGCGATTCGTCTTGGATCGCCTGTCAAATCATCATTCCCGGCCCGATATGGAAATTAATTTCAATACAGAGATGGCCAGGCAATCCTCTGTAGGATCGTCTTCGCGGTCTGCCCTCCAGGATTTTTATTACACCGCGGCCGGAAGCAGGTTAACTCGTGACGGTCGGAAAATGTAATATTTGTAAAATCGTAACTGGTTGCTGGCGTTCTCATCGATTGAAAACAAACACGCGATCAGGGGCAATTACGAACTTTGTTACTCGGCTCGTGCCGTTGCAATTGCATCGGGAAAAAGAGAGAGAGAGAGAGAGAGAGAGAAACGGCACAGCACGTGTGCGCGTGTACGTGCACCGTTTCGGTCTCTCGCGGTAACGCACGAGATATTATACAATGCCTTCCCCCTTCTTTTTTCCCCCCTCCCCTCCCCCGTCCGCTTAATGACTCGCCGCCGTAGTGCCGCCAAAGGGGCGAGCTTCGTGCCGCTTTATTTTTACTTCCGCGGGCACCCTATAGGCACCCGCTATTAATTGCCGTCGTTCCGCAACGACTTTGCCGCGAATCCATCTACAACCACCATCAACGGCAAATCCTTCTGCGTGCCCGCGGGGTTTCCGCGCTTAAACTCGCGACCAAAGACCGTGCTAATTTCTCCCTGGGACCTCATGGCCAGAGAATTCAATCTCCATCAATGGGAAAAGCCTGCGCTATCAGTCTGGCGAGACAACTGGATTGTTACGGGCGGCTAATGGCCACCAGTGGTCCGAAGAGGCTTTCATAGGAAGAGCGACGACATGGGTGCTCCAGTTCGATAAGAGGCGTATGATATTCCAACCGCCTACCTACGCTTCTAATGGAGGTTGAACGTTAACGTTGCTGCGGCAAGCGCCCGATGAACTTCTAAGCAGCAGCATTGTTGCTCGTTATCGATAGAAAATCTCCCGCAACTCGCGACATGCGCGCTCCCGAGCAGCGGGCAATTAAGAACAGATAACTGTATCAGTTACTGTATCGTGCATTAGACGGTATTGTCAGCAACGTCTTCATGGTGGCTTGAGCGCGCATGTATAACCAGGCCTGACGTGAATGTGTTCCCTGGACGGGGGCAGGTGTGGAGAGGAACACGCCGATTAAGGAGGTGTCTATGGGAATTTATGCTCGCGTTAATTCACGGCAGCGAGCTGCACGGCTCCGCTCGTAGCCACGGCCACTGCTTCGTTATAGTCCTTTGCTCTCGTTTAACGGCGGGCAATAACGAGCGGACTACCCAGCGACGCGATAATAAAGCAGCAACGATAATGACAGCAAGAAGGGAGCCACGTCGCCCCATTACTCTTATCGTCATCTTCGAGCGCGCATTCCCATTGTCATGTACTGGAAAATTGCCTCCGGGCGAAATGTCGCTGGGACACGAAAGGGGAAAGCGCGGCGGGCAGTGCGGGCGCATATTCCTTCGCCGCGTCGCTCTTTCGTTCTCTAATTCAGTTAGGGGAGAATGGGTAATGGCGGCCACTTAAACAATAAGTGTAATAAAATCAAGATGTAAGGTGCGGTGTTTCTTGAAAATGATTTTTTTGTAAACTTAAACTATCGGCCTATTCGTAGGATATGCAAGTAATTAATATTATATTGATTTATTCAGCCGAGTCTCATTTATAACATACACAATGAGTCCAGAGGCAACAAGAGATGCATCGAAACCACATTTCATTATCATGGCCAAACTAATAGCAAATAATACACTTGTGCACTGATTTTTCAAGCGTTTTGGAAGCCTAATTGGCTTTTCCAGTTGTTCATGGCATATTTTTGCTATCTACAGAATAAAATTCTTCTAATGAAGGAAGATATTTTTATTCTACACTGGGGAATAATAGTAATCACGTTGCGGGCGCTAATTGTCAAACGACCATCATTGCCCGCACACGTTTTCATTGATAAAATTGAAGATTACATAAATTAAATATACTTATATTAAGTTTGATTCTAATCCTTTGCCTTGATAGTATATCTGTATTTACGTAAAGTTGAAATGTAAAAACGCTTCAAAATTAGTGGTGCACACAAAAACAATTGAGGTGGGGTCGTCCAACAATATAGCGAATGATGTCGTAGAACGTAAAGAAAAGCAATTGCACATTTCGGACATGCCGTTTTATAATAACAATACTGATCATCATTGCCAGCTGACCGCGATTGCCCCATTCTCCCCTACGCGATCGATATGCAGCGCGAAACGTTTTCCGAGACGTGGAAAGTGGAAACGCGATATTTCTGTTACGTTAGCTGGCGCCGGTGCAGCGTGCCGATAGTTGCTAGCTGAGGCAAATATTCCCAATCACACTGAAAGCTTTCCCTGTGCCATTCGCACTCTGCGCCACTGAATCTACATCGGTCCGTGCAATCGGTGTCACTGATACTCCCAAAATCTCTTGGAAGATTCAAGAAAGCCCCGGCTCATTCCACTTCGATCTCTTCTTCACCATTTATCCTCGCTGTTAAGTTTTGTGGGAATGATGATTTTTGTTTGCTCGCGCGCAGCTCGATCGGGGCTGTGCAAACAGAAACTTCCCGAGACCCCTTGCGGCCGATCGCGGAGGAGCGTTCAGACGTTTCGACCTTTGTCGGGCGGGAATATTTCAGTAGCAATCATATCGGTAATTCGCCGGCTGATTGTCCCTGACCGCAGCTCGATCCACGAATGGGCATCGTTCCTTATTTTATTCCGTCCTTATTTGGCGAAAGATAAACTCTAACGGACCCAAGGCGCTGGCCACATCGCGAAGCAGTAGGAAGGGGAAAGGGATGAGATCAAAGGATCAGCATAAACGATCCAATCAGTCGAGTAATTCGCCGTGATTGCGTGGTATTCGCGCTGACGGACCGTTCTGCTACCGTGCTGAATATCGTGCGGCTATGTTAGAAAACAATCGTCGAATTCCTCGGTGCAGAAAATAAAAGGAACAGCGCGAAATGAGCCATGACTCGACTCGCGTATATCTCCCGTGTTCCCACGCGAAACGTCTTTGGCAAGTCCGCGTTCGATTCTGCGTGTCTCTGCTACGCCAGGAATTAAACACTTGCGCATGCTTCTCCACTCGTGGGCATCCTCTACGATCCCCGAGAGCATTTTTCTAGGGTAAAGATTACACCTCCACCTTGCGTGGCTTATTAAATTAGGATGATACGCTGTCCCACGTCTCGAGCAATTACGATCCGGCGGGTGTTTTTAAAGATCATCGCCGTGGCCGGCACGGTCAATTAGTGATCGGGATCGTCACCCGGCTCTACGTATCGTATTTCCAACGTGGGAGGTCCGCGGTGTCTCTTCCGAAAGGATGAACTCGTGGAACTCGGTAAGAGGCTTCCATGGTATGCCCTCTGCCGCGTTCTGAAATCCTTGGATTACGTGGAATCCCCGGGGAAAATTTTCGCAACCCGCCGACTTGGCCGTGTCCTGCTCGTTTTTCGTTTCGGAGCAACAACCTTGCCGAATATCGAATATCGAACACCCTCCTCGAAAATCACCATTCCGCTTACGGTGCTTGTGTCCGCTCTAAGGGAACTGTTAGGACGCTTTCTGACAACGGTAATCCGTCGGGCTGATGGAGGGACGATTTGATGCATCGAAGGTGTTTCCGGTTGTAATGGGCGACCGTCGATCGCGTATCGGCGCGCGCAGTTAACGAGGAATCATTAATATACATCGCGGCCGAGCGCCAATGAGGAGGAAGGTGTCCACATGTCCGCGACGGACGAATTCGGGTGCGATCATGCAAGAAATCTGGCCGAACGAACTGGAAGGGACGGGGATCCCGTAACACGATCGGGCCAGCGCGATCACTTCGGTGATCCCTGACGAGCCGCGCGTATGTAAAACGTGAAATCGTGATACGAGATCGTCGCCGGAGAAACCGGCACACTCGTCCTCGCCTCCTCTTTACGAGAAACGAGATAAGTGTCGAGCTGTCTCCGGCGATTAGCACGTTATACCATAATACGGGGCAACGGAAACCAGAATTCTGTGAAGATTAAAGCTCCGTTCCCTCTCGATTTCGACAAATCAGGCCCAGTCACGCAGGTGCCGCAGAGTGTGCGACTTTGGACAAAAATCGGTCGACAGCACAAATCTCGATGGATTTCAATAATTTCTTTTTAAACTACTCGTAAATGACTCGGTAATACCGGAACACTGCAGTAAAACCTGTATCAGTTGGTATAATCTATAAAAAAACATTATTTAGCATAACATAACGTACCAAAGTAAACTTTAGCGATTAAAGAATATTAAAAATTAATTTTTTGTAAATTTATCATTAGCTATAAAATACAAAATTTACTTCAAGTTTACCAAATTTATGTTTTAAATAAACTGTAAGTACAGGTGATTTAAATCTTATATTTTTAAATGATATTTCAAACATCTTAGTTTTGATTTTATTTCTTCTTTTAACTGCCGAGCGATTTTTGTCCAAAATCGCACACTGTGTGGCTGGGCGACAGGCTTCGCGCAACGCAAGAATAAGTATCCAACTCGATGGGCGCATTACCCCTTTACCCTCCTATTAGTACATCTTTCCTTTCGCCTCGATGCTCGTGTTCCCCGAATCACGGTCCTGTCCCATTCTCGTTTTACCGCTCCAAAAGTAACGAGCCGCCGGTTCGTGGTCGCATTGACCGCGAGAAGGGTCGTAGGAGGAAACGTGACTCCCCGGAAGGAACGTCCGTAGAGGAGGGGACGCGTCGCGTTAACGCGAACAATTCTTTAGGCGAACTCTTCTGGCGATGCTGCCGTCCGTTACGAATCGCAAACAGATCGTCGAACTCGACGGAGAAAGCTACTCGGGGGACGGTGCTGTGAGCTCGCCTTAAGGGCTGCCGGGCCTAATGGAGGGTGTCGCGACAAAAGGAGGAACCGGGTGTCCCTCCACCTTGTTGACTAAATAAAGGATTGCAAATTTTCGATTCCAATGGCCACGGGTCTGTGCATTTGTCCGGCTAACGGTCGCCAATTTGTCACACGGCTTATACCGGGCCCCGCAACTTCGGATGCCTGCAGCACCGCCGAGTAAACGATTTTAACGCGGCCCTCCTCGACAATGCCCCCCGGTAACTGGTCTAATGCACCGAGGCGATCATTGCGGGAAAGACGTTGTAAACGACCGTTTACCGCAGAAAATGGGCGCAAAGGGTAAGGTGGACGTGGCCTAACAGGATTCTGGGATCTATAGGCTGAAGAAGGTAATTCATCCCCTGAGACTTGGAAGGACAATCCAGGAGATGACTATTTTCTAATAGTGGCAGACGAATGGGCGCTAAGTAGAGTGATCGTTTGATTTGAAACAGTCGATACTCCACTGCCACGCACGCTATTGATACACGCCTGTAAATTACCTGTTAAGGAAGACGAACACCTGCGCAGATCCATGCATATAAACGTAGCGGCGATAAGATCGGAGGTTCATCTTCACGAGCATAACAACGAGCGCAGAGCGCTTCAGCTGTTTCTCCCTTTGCGATTTCAGTTATTCTTTATTTCCTCTTAATTTCCATAAATTACGAGGTGAAAGACAGAGTGGCGCGAGCGCTCAGGTGTCTCAGCTTCGAATCGAAGAAACATTGTAAATCGAGGCCGACCGGGGCCACTCGATTATCTTAATGAAAATACTTTCACATTCGCACGATGGAAGCGGTAATATCGCGAGGTCTAAACTAATCATACGAGTCGCTTTAACACCGTGCAAAACGGATCTTTCGCGGTACACTCGGAGATTACGGTTCTGCCTGGACCGCTGGAAAATAATATCCTCGTCGATGCGTGGTCGCAGTGTCGCGGAAATCGACGAAAAGCTCGCTAATCGAAGATTGCCGTAAGACTCTTGGACGACGGTATGTAGGTATCTACTCGAAGACGTGTATCGAGCTAAAGGAACAGTTTCGCGTCCCCTGCGTGTGATGTAACACACCGATGCCGAGATCAAAAGTTCGCGCGTACGTAGATACGAATGCGCGGCGTCTGTAATAGATAGAAAGATTACGTTCGCGATGGGCAACGGGGGATAAGATTCTCTCCTCGCGAGATTAGCGCAAAATTACAGAGGCCAGAGTGGAGACGTGCCTGGAGGTTGGCCGAGGCAGCCTTCTGCGATTCCACAGGCCGTTTTGCGAGGCCCGATGTATAATACAATAAACGCGAGGAACTCCACGGAACGTCCCTTCGATGCTTATCGCTTCGTGTCGAATCGTCGATGGTACCTGGACGCATCTTAACGTCGCTCGTAACGCTGGTCCGTATCGCCCAAATGGGAGCCGATAAAAATCTCAACGATCGTATATTGCTCGAATTATCTGCCATCGAAGGCACCTTGTTACGCGATAAATTTCCCGTTCTAATTACGCGATTTAATTTACGCCGCGCGGCCACGCGTATCGCGGTCCGGCTCCACGTCGCTGTAAATTAATTTAAGTAACGACGAGGCTGTAAGTGATAATTGTCGAGCGGCCTTTGAGGGCTGCTGGCCACAGATGTCTCCGCCTAATTAGACGGCCGGGAGTGGTACCTTTTCGGGCCAACTGAAATGAAACACAATTCATTATCTCGTCCTCGTGCCTTTAAGCCCGTTGCACGCGGAACGCGCTCGTGTCCTGCGGGGCACGTCTGCCCCAGCCTCTGTCGCTCAGCATAATTGAGCTTTAGAGGCGTACAGCTGTCGAGAAGCTACCTCTATTCACGGCAAAATACAGATTCTTAATTATATCGGATTTTCACCCAGATTGACTTCACCTCTTAGAAGGCAGAGTAGACTTTTCCCGAAGCTAATCTTACCACCATTACCACTCAAAATTTCAGCACAAGAGTCGAGTGCAACGTTTACGTAATTCAGGGAAACGTGACAAAAGCCAAGTACCAAAATCAGGGGTGTGTACGCGAAGGTGGAACGATTTACCCCACAATGCCGGCGGTGCCCCAGCTGCCCATTGCAGAGGGGTAAAGGCCATTAAAGAGGTTTGTCCCGAGACCGTTGTTTACGCGGCGGAAGTGGGCTATAATCAGGCCGTGGTGCACAAAACCACAAGGCAGCGATATTACTGTCATTTGAACGGACCTCTCCCCTAGCCTGCGGAATCCTCCCTCGCACCGTGGACGGGGGAGCTGGGAGACCTGGAAATTAAATGGCTCGGATTGTTCCGTCATTATTAAGGACAAAGGAGAGCGCGTAATTGCCACCCAATCGCGTTTGACTCGTGGAAAAAGGCTGCTTGTGATTGCGAGCGATTCGTGTCGCCGCGCCGCGCAGCAAAGATCGTGGCCGACCGTCCAGAGACCGGCCCTTATTATCAATCATCGAGCACGGGGGAGGGGGCTTGAGCGCAGCTCGATAGGACTCGGGACTAGGCGAATCGGCGAAAATTAAGTGTCCCCCTGGCGATCGTTCTTGCCGATTATGGGGCAATACCGTTTTGCCCAATGATAATGATACATTGGAGGAGAAATAGTTGGCGTCCGCAGCCACTACTTTATGCACTTGGACAAGAGCCGTCCCCGTTGCTTTGGATACCGAATGTTTGAAGACCGTCGGGACCGCGTTCTCGTTTTGCCCGGCAATGGGCGAGCGGGACCTCGGCATGGTCATGGCGAAATCGTCTCGCCATTACTTTAATTGGCCGTGCATTTTATATACACGAAAACTGCGTTCACCGTGGTTACTGCACGCGATTTCACGGAACGTTCGATTGGAAATCGTGATCAATCGCGCGGTCCGTGCCCCGACCATTATTATTACTCGGTCATTACTCGATCGATCGGAAGGTTGCCGTTGCAGACGGACCGAGTCACCGAAAATTAAACACCGCTGAGAGTCGTTCTACGGTTGCGACAGGGATTTTCATCGCAACCCCGCGGGTGCACTGTGGTCAGCGACGAAATCGAGAGAAAGAGGGATCCGAATCGGGCACGATGTCTCACAATGGCCCTTTGTTATCGAGAGCAGAGTGGATCGCCCCAATTACTCGCGATCTCATTTGGCTCGGGAAAGACTTTCACGAGCGCGACGTGGATCGTGGCCAATCAATCACGGCTAACTATAAGACGGAAAGGTCATCTCGCCGTTCGCGTGGGAGGGGGAGGCAGGCAAACGTCGGAACGATGATCGGTGAGAATCGTCGGCGGATTCCGCCGGTGGAGCGGGCCTCGCGTTGCTCGTTTCCCGAAAGGTCGACGGAACGAGTCATATTTCACCCCGTAAATCTCCGCTCGTTGGCCGGCGCGTCTCGTCGAGTGACATCTTCCTCATCGATCGGCAATAATGTGCGGTGCGCCGTGAATGATGCCTTTACGGTGGTTCTTGCTCTCGGTGCGGCTTAATTTATCGTTTTATGGTGCTTTCGGGGGCGGCGAGGAGAAGCCCGTCGGATGGGCCGGGGCCAGCCAGCCAGAAAAGAGAGAAAAGAGCCGACCATGCAAAACGAGCGAGGGAGAGACAAGCCGAGCCGGCGACGGGTGAACGGGGTTGAGCGGGGGTTGAGCAGGGTGAACGAAGGTACGGGAAGAGGAGCGAAAGAAAAAGAGAGGGTGGACGGAAGGCGAGGGTGAGGAAGAAAGACAAATGAACCGCGAAACAAAAGGGCATCGGCGCGATAGATGGGGAGTAGGGGTTTGGCCAGTCGACCAGCAGGGTAAAAGGAAGAAGGAAGGGATGAGGGGGGCAGCTAGGAGGCGTGGCACATGCGGTATTAAGCAACCGCGCCACCGCATTGTAAAGGGCAAAGTGTTATTGTTGCGACCGCCGACCGACTCCGAGGCTCGACTTAATTGGATTTAAAGACGAATTGTTTGCGCACCTACAACGACACCGTCGCGGCACGGCACGTCCACCGGACCAGAGAAACCTCCGTTTGCGCCTGTTTACGGTCTACTTTGTGTTCGGGATCCTAGAGAACTCGGGGGTAGTAAGTAGTAACTCACCTCGCTCGTTGCGAGCTCAAACGCGCTTACGAGCGCGCTGGTAAGTGTCAGTTGTCTATGCGAACGAGGATTTGGCTTCTTCTCGATCATCTCCCTGAAACGCTCTATATGCATTAAGCCCGTAACGACGCGTTACGTTCGACACCGTCTTCGACCGGATGCGAGTAACAGGAACTTTCGACTCGGCCCAGTCGTCAGTGCAGGAGAAATAATGAAGGACCCGACGGGCGAGGGGAGCGGAAACGAGACGCTCCTCTCCCTAGTCCATTGAAAAAGGTGAGAAGGTGTATTCGAACGGTGTGTAATTAGAGTTATTACTTTAACAAGCCTGTTACCAGAAGAAAATGAAAAGCATAAGAGCGGCGGGGGCGCCGAAAGGGGTTGAAGGGAGGGGATCGGGTAGGAGGCACTGGTCGAGGCATTGTTGCCGGCTAATGCTGGCCTTCTTTGCATCATAAAGGCAATGTGCAGAGCCTGGCCTTTTATGCAGGCGACCGTGCAGCAGGATAGTGCACCTACACCACAGCTCCCGTCTCTTCCCTACGTGCACGCACACGCGCGTGACATAGGTACACGCGAAACCGCACGTACGCGGGCGGTGGCCCGTGCTACTTGCCTTCACGGTCTGCTATCTGTATGCTAACTTATCGGAGTCAATTAATTTCACTTAGGGCCAGCTGCTTTGGCCGGCTTATTAAGTGAGCATCGACCACGACTGTAGGATGCGGTGGTCATCGTCGATCGCGACAACGAAGCGGTAGGTACCTACACTGTTGCCCGTATCCTTCCGTCGAAAGTCGGTCACGGAAACTCTCGAATTTGTAATTTGTTCGTCACGAGAGGGGTGGTCCGCGAAAGGAACCGCTACTTACTTACTTAGTCATTATCGCGTCCTCCATCGACAACCGCAGAGATCCATCTCGGCCCCCAATTACTCAGGAACTGACTGTATAAGTACTAATTAATCGGGGCTATTAATTCAATTAGTCCTCGGTTTCACGCGCGTTATTCTTACTGTCCCGCGCGGTCGGAAATTCACACTATTGACTTTGCGAATTAACGGGGGCCATTAATTCCTAACTGCATCTCGTGCGTTAACGGCGCGCTGCATAATTCAGCGCTCGCTAATTAAAACGCACGGAAAGAAGCGATCAGAGCACGTTAAGTGGAACATCGTTCCCTTTACGAGCACGACAGTAATTAATTTAATGGTCCGGAGAGACGCGTCCTGGCGTAGGAGCGCTCGTCCTGGCGGCGAGTCCGCGAGCGCGCTTACGCCCGAAGTTCCAAGCCGCGTCTCGCGCTGCCTCGGCGCAAGACAGTTTTCTGGCAAAAACGAAACGCGGAACGGAGCTAAAGACGGCCGTAACGCTCCGTGAAATAACGGCCGCTTCCCATAACGCGCGCCGCTCGGGCGCAATGGGCCGGATAAATCGTCAATGTGTTTCGCAGAGGAATTTCGTGACGCTTCATTAGGCGAAACCACGGTCCCATCGCTGTCTCGGTGACAAGTTTGACAAATTATTCCGCCGCGGTCCGCGCAGCTTGCGGCGTCCTCGCGTTCCCTGAAAACCCGTCGGAAGGCCCTTCAAAGGATCAGCCTTTCGCGTTACATCGCCACGGACAAGCCGATGCTTTTCGAAGAAACTCGGCCATTAGGGTGGCACGGACGAAGCGTCGTCGTTTATCCGAACCTTGAACGTCCCGGTATCGTACCTGATTGCCAATTACTAGGCGAGCAAGTGGACGAGCTGCCCATTACCCTTTCAAATGTCTGTCATCTGTGCGTCCCTGCCCAGTAACTAGATCGCCGGTAGCGCTGACAAATAACAATGCTGGAAAGGGAAATTAGACGGCGCTAATAGTTCGCAAAACATTTGGCTTTAGGAGTTGGCAGAACCGCTCGGCTGTTCTGCTCTCGGTCCAACGGCAAATTCGTAATTCAGAGATTATAACGGAGTAGGGCCAGGGACAGTTGGATCGGGCGCGAAACTTTTTGCCCCGTTATTTTTGTAATTAAAATTAACAACCGGCACGCTGCCAAATTGTCTTCTCGATACGCTCTCCTCCCGTCCCGATCCCCGTGTCGCTCCTCTCCGATCTCCCTTGGCAATGCAACCGCTCCTCGAGGAAAGAAAGGACGGCTACGCCTGGCATCATCAATACGTGTCATCGCGTTATACGCTTATCTTTACACGTACGCGCTCTATATGATACAACGCGCGAGCGCACCGTGCAGCATTTAGCGCGCGCCACGGTGTGCCGCTATTATTTCGCGAATTAATCATGTTTCTTTCCGTCCGGGGGGACGGTCGATCCGCGTCCCCGACGTCTGTATGCAAAATTTCTATTAAACTTTATTTCTTTGGCGGCGGCTCTCCATACTTGGTGCACCAGGAAGCGTTTCTCGTCTGATCGAGGGCCCGGAGTGACATTCGTCGCTGCGATGGCAAAAGCAGGCAATTTTCTCCGAGCGACGTGATTTTCACGCGGCAGACCGACCCTCCCTCCAGCCCCTTCCTGTCGTTATCGAAAATATTTATCCGACGGCGAGAGGAGAAAAACGAAAGGCGGGACGGAGGAGAGTAGTAGTTAAAAGATGGCAGTGCTACCATCATCAATATGTGTCACGGGATATGTACCGCTCTCGATATATGTATATAACACGCTCGCATCAGCAGCACCGACGAGCAAGTATTTACTACGGACCGCCTTAATTATCTCTCGCCCTCTCTTTTGGCGCGGCCAGTCAGCGCGCGACGACGTTCCTCGTGCTTTTCTGATATCTGCCGCGATCGGGCTGTTCGTTCTAACGACCGGACACGCCGTATAAACTCGACAGACCCGACGGCTCGGCCCTCAGCCCTCAGCGCTCGGCCCTTGGCCGTGTAAAAGAGGCGATCCGCGCGTGTTCCATTGGAACCAATGAGCAGCTGCCACCGCGTCCTCGCTCGCCCTTATCGTCCACCAAGAGGAGCCTTCGTCGATAAGCGCGACGAAATCGAGTAAGGGTGACCGGGCTAGTTGACTAATTCTTTATATTTCTAATTTTTATAAATTTTTAAAATCCTTTTAACCGAGTCTAGGTTGTAGTTTTTATTGTATTTAGAGTACCTACTACGACCAATAATTTTTTTATTTTTGTTTCATTTCTTCAAGGTGTTACTTTTTCTTTTATTAATTATCATGGTGTTAGATACTTACTGTATATATTTTGTACTTGTTTGTTATGGTCTATTTGGAAGGCCTGAGAGTTTGAAGGGAAGATAGGGTGCAAAACTGGTAGGGGTGCGATTGGAAGGATTTGTGGCGAGGGAAGTGGACTTGAGCAGCTGAACTCTTTGCCTGGACTGCATCTTGAGGATAAGAAATGCAATTATTAGTGATATTCCTATGCTTAGTCAAAACGCACAAAACCTCCACGCAGTGGATAAACTAAAATAACGTAAATTATAGTCAATGTATCACGTTTCCACAAAGTATTCATGAAAAAGCATGAAGCAGTACTTAGTGGGCAAAAATTCATAAATAGTCGAAACAAAAATATTTACTTCCCGCCAAGCTTTTTAAATTATTCATTCTCCTTGACAGAACACGCAAGTTTTTGTCACGGTGACACATTAAATGGCCAGCTCGTCGTTCATATACTACAATATCGCGAATCGCGGCATAATTTTTGCATAATACAACAATTAAATGGAATTAGTCAACTAACCTCGTTAGTCAACTAGCCCCGGTCTCCCCTACGCCTCGATTTTTCAACAAGAAAGATTGCAGTCGCACCGCGCAGATGGCCTCGTCATGAAACGAGCGATCGCCGCAGCCTGTTGGTTCGCATGGTCCTTAATTAAATCGATAGTTGTCGCGATACGCGCTCATCGTGCTCCAATTACTAACTGGGACCTGCGAGATTTCGGGGATGGAGTGGCGAAGGGTGGCCAGAAGTGGCGAAAGCAAGGTTCGAGAGTGCTGAGAATGATCGACTCGACCAGATAGATCCCCTAACGTAAGAGCATCGCGCACCGGTCGAACAGAGTCGTATTAGAGACGGTATTCGGTAGTCGAGCGTGGCGGCTTGGCGGCCTCGATCCTCGTGGATCGTTGAAATGATTCCACTTATCCGCAACGGGGAGTCCCCGAAGAATCCAACGCCGGCACAAAAGCCGGTGGAAGCGAACTCGATCGCCGCAGGACGCCCAGCTACCGAAGATATTTCATTTACCGGACAAAAACTGCCATCCCCTCGCCTCTTCCGCCGGCCGTTGCCTCGTTCGCTGGTTCGCTGCGAGGACGAGCGGTCTAAGGGAGGAATTCGAATTAATATTCGGCGCTGACGTATGAAATTACAGGCAGCCCTGTCCGCCGCGTTCCTGTCATCGTCGTTCTTGTTGTTGTTGCTGCTGCTCCTGCCGCCGCGCCGCGCCGGTGGCTCTGCTCTTGCCGTCTTGACGCCTCTCTCTGGCCGTCCCGCCAGGAAACAAATGAGCGACGATCATCCTGTCCACTCGAGACACAATGGGAAACGACAACGACCTCAGACCGCGCTTCCAGACGCCGCGCCGTCACCGCACTCTGCATGTATTGGATAACCCACTGTTCTTCTTTAACAGCGGCCGGGCTCAATTTGCCCACCGATTTCGGTATAATGAGGATCATTTTGTCCCGTTTGCCCCGTCATTGTCATAGGACCCTTCCAGTCGTCCTCGTCGCAGACGAACGAGCGAGTTGAACATCGTCCGAGAGCGCGCATCTTCTCGAACATAAACGCTTTCCCTTCGGTCGTTCCGTTTCCATCGGCACCGCGATCATCTTCCGTAGGAGAAATACGAAGGAAAGGAAGACTTCTCACCTGTTGGCCCCATTGTCCGCGAGATAATTTAGTTAAAGTAACTAATCGTTCGCCCTTTTCAGTCCCGCCGCTTATATACTCGACGCCGAACCGCGGCCCCTTTTGTCGTAATTAATAGTCCTCCCCGCAAGACCCCGGTGCTCCTTCTCTAAATGATTCTTCATCCATCATCGGCGCGTCCGACTTTTGAACCTTCGCCATTCGATTTCCCAGAAACCGTTTCCCACCGGTGGTCGGTCACTCCTCTTTTAACATCGCGAACCGCCGAGCTGCTCGATCCCCGAGCGGTCCAACGTGCTCCGCGATTGTTCCATCGAGGCCAGGCGAGCAGGAAATCAATTTCTACCGTCGATTCAGTGAAACAATGTGTTCGATCGTTGTTCGCGGGGAAACTGGATTTCTGGCCACGTAACGGCCCCGATTCTCCTTCGACCGTCCATTCATCCTTTTATCATCGGTACCCCAGAAGTCGTCTCGGTGGATAATATCACGGTCTTCGGTCCGTTTGCCGAGTCATCTCTTAAAATGATAGTAATTGTTCGTTAATTCGAATGGAAGAATCCATTTCCATCTTGCGCCTCGGGGGAACAGTTTGCTCGGAGGTAGAGAGAGAAAAGAAATCGGCTACGTCCCGTGGGCAGCTGTGGCGGTATTTAAGGGACACACCTGCTAATTTCTTCAAATGCCCCGTCGGCCGAACCGCACCGCGAGTACGGTCCTTGTCCGAAAAGAGCCGAACGCGCGCGGAATCGAGGAGAAAGAGAGAGAGAAAAAAAACGCTCGAGTATTCCACGCGGCGTGGTAGCTCTAGCTCGAGTGTCCTAGAATTTCGACGAAAGCGAAGGTGCGAAGAGGCGGAAGTGCGAGAAAGCGGTCGAGTGCGTCAGAGTTCGTCAAGTAGCGTGAGCAAGGGGTGAAAATAGGGCCAGTGATTTAGGCTAACACCAATCGCGACATCCGCAGGAAGGATGGCAGGTAAACAATCCGTGTAGTATGCTACCGCGCCGGTTCTCACTGAATTCCACCTGCCACGGTTGCTTCCCTTTCTCGCGGGTTAAATTTATCGAGCTCGTGGCTCGCGAGGCCAACGAAATCCCGTGTTCCGTGCGAGACAAGTCCACCGGCCGTTTTGCGCGCCGCGATCGTGCATTTTCGAGAAACGAGGCTTCGCTAACGAGGGAATATTAATCTAAAAAAAAAGGAGCGAAACGTTCATAAAGCAGTCGCGAGCGAAACTCGTAAATTGCCGGCGTAACGTATTTTATAAATGATTTACGAAACGCGTATGCAAATATTTGCCGCGCGCTAAAACGATAACTTACAAAAATGCTGATAGTTGAAATATATCGTCGATTGCTAAATCTGATTCTCCGCTTCCTCCTTTCTCCTCTCCGCCGCTGGCAGCTCCCTCCACCCCCGGTCCCGCTCTCTCTCTCTCTCCTCTCGCTGTTTCTCTCCGTTTCTCCCCGTTTCTCTCGGTTAGGCCGGCGCAGCGCGCGCACGCGAGAGCGTGGCCGCGCATGCAATCGCATCTCGATGACCGTTCCTGCCGGTGATTTAACGACTTGTCACCCACTTTATCAATTTACCGCCGCTGGAGACCTCGGCTTTACGCACGTAAACCGGGCATCCGCTGTGTACTTATAGCTTCTACCCACCGCGCACAGTGTACACTGTACGGGCTTAAGTAATGATTCTGTCTTCGCGGTGACTGCCGAACGGTCGCCGCGTGCATTACTCACCCCCGTGATCGCCGATCGAACTCACCTGCTGCCTCAGATTTCCTCTACCTTCGCGTCCTGGCCTGCCGAGGGACGGTTCGCCGTGACACGGGAATTCGCTCCAACGTCGAGCCTGTAAGACAATACTCTCCCCCCGTGGAGGAAAACAGGGACACGGTTGGCCCGAAAAAGTACGTTAACTTCGGAAAGAGAAAGGGAGGGTGTGTTCCTCCGAGGATTCTCAACCGACCGTCCCGAAAATGCTCGGGATCTAGAAGGTAGATAAGGGCACGGGACGTTGTGTCCCCGGTGTTTTCGGTGCTCGCGTGGTAATTGTCCGGCCATATGCTCGCTCGAAGCTCGACCACCGAAACGCTCTGTCGAGGAAGCTCGAGCTTCATCTCGATTACGCGCGCCTCCTTCTTAATTACAATATTCAAATTCTGCCGGGCCATGTGCTCGATGCCAAGTTCACGGGGCCTTTATCTTCGACACGGCACGGCACGGCGATGCGTCTGTTCCAGCCGGGGCCCGATCGCGTGGGCACGCCCGTTTATGCACGCAAATTGCGCGAGGGTAGCGCCGAGAAAACTGTTGGCTAAACATTTCGACGGTTATCGCGATCCGGCGACGATAATTCATTACCTTAATGCGGCTGCATCTGATACAACGCGTAAGCGACCGGTCGAAGAGGCAGGCCGCGTGTTTCGATCATTCCAGAAGCGCGGGATGAATTATTTTTTCGCTACACGCGATACACGTGACAAACACGCTCGCGTTAGTCGACAAATCTGCGATGGCTTACAGTTTTACCCCCGCGATTAATAACCCGCACCTTTCTTCTATGTACATCGCCCGCGAACGACTTAATCGCATATGTCGGCGCGGGGGCGAGTTTCTCTGTTTCTTAACCGAGGCAGGGTAACTGAATAGTAAGTAGGATGGCATTGAGGGATCATGTTGGAACGCTCGTGACCCAGCTTGACGATGATTTGTCGTCGAATGGGCAACGATGCGAGCGACAAATCTCGCTCGCCTGGCGCATTCACGAGCGTCGATAATATACGATACTCGATAATGACGAGACAGCATCGATTATATCGTATATTGCAGGTACACCTGCACGTGCCGGGTACCGTCCCAAAAGGGGCGCGCAATCGAGCCACTCGATTAACGATAAGGATCTCGATCATGTACGGATCACCGTTACTTCTAAATTTCATAATTTATTATATCCTCGAAGATGAATTGCGTCCAGGAGTTTCACTTTTGAACACGGCACCCGATACTTTGTGAAATTTTATTTGCATGCGCCGATGCTCCTCGGCGTCGTTACAATCGCTTCAGAAAATTAGCTGGAAATTGGGAAACGGGTCGTAAAAAAGATGTAGGTACGTAGGGTAAATACGGGAGATGCGGTCGGCCTAATATAAAATGGCTATTAAAATTAATATAGAAATTATTTATTTTATCAGAACAAACCTGTATGTTCAGAATTTTATGATCATGATCTTCTCGTTAGTTTTGAGAGGAAGAGGTAATATGTCTGAATACTTTGGGTGCGTTGTCCCTTAATATCTCTACAATCTTATTATCCCAAACATTATACGAAAATAGACTTAGAAGTATATTTTAAATACGATTCTGTACACCGCTGTTTGACAAAACAGGTTAAATGTAACCTAAATTTACTTTTTAAAGCCTATAAATCCAGAAAAACTGAAGGAAGCGAAATTATGCTATTCGTGCAACTTCTAGGGAAGTAATTGTTCTGCACTTTAACGCATTTTTACGTAGAGCGTCTGAAATATCTATAGCGACTCGACCAACTCTCCGGCTCGACCGCGTCTCCCGAAATTACTATCTTCATCGACTCGCGCAGAGTGAATTGCAATATCGTTTGAAAGATACCAAGCAAAGCTTTCGAAAGCGAACGCGCAGGAGACGGTTGGAAGGTTTTAAGAAGCAATCTGGCAGCCCGTGTTCGGTATTAATATCAATTTTACCTTACATCTTGGAAATAGGTGGGCAGTCCGGTTGATTTTTGGGACAAGCACGCGTTTACGCGAGTAGCTGTTCGCACCGTGCAGCGATTACAGACCCGCGATCCCAGCGCTCGTTTTTTCCCTCTCGTTCCGCGTCCTGTCACGCCAGGCCACGGCGGGGACTGGTTTCGTCTTAATCTTCTTCGACGAATCTTCGCGGTGCCGGTGGAAAAAGAAGATCGTTAACACGATGCCACGAGGAATGCCGCCACCGAGCGATATTTCGATGCGCGACGACCGATTACGCGTCGTTTCTCGCGCGCCCTATCGCCCCGAATCGCGGCCACTTTGTTGCTCGCGTGCTACACCTGTCGCCTGAATCTTCCACAGCTCTAAGTGGCGTATAATATAGTTGCTCGGGAGTGCCTCGATCATCGGGATCCATCGGAAGCCACGGCCCACAGATACGTCGAACATCGACTTTTATTTTCTCCCTTCTCAACTACATCGTCGCCCTATGCCGCAAGGAACGAAGTAAAGAAGTCTCAGTCCAATTATTATCGAATCAAGGACACCGTTTCACATTCTTTTTGTAAAAGTCTCGCGCACGGCTCGGCCGGTTATCATAGCGGGAGTATCAGCGCTCCGCGATCTGGGAATAATGAAACTTTACCTGCCAATTTGTTAACTGTTTAACGTACCCTCGTAAAATCCGGCATAAATTAAGGTTAATCGTCATCGCTCCATACTGATTTTACACTCGAGCTCGCCCCGAGGCCGTGCACAACTTCATCGGATATTCTTCAATTAATTACGCCAGGCTCGCGTCCCCTTCCCCGCTTTTCGCGGCCGCGCGCTCGATCTACATGCAATAAAATTACACGATTTCCCTGTTACACCACCTAATTACAACGCTTCCACCCCGCCCCTCCGCCTCCCCCCCTCCCTGCGCAACCGGCATTGCTATAAATAATTTCGAGCGGGAAGATTAACTACATTGTACGGAGGAGCGGGGTCGAGCATACACTTACAACGCGGCCGCTTAAAAGGGCATAAGTTTCCGTGCTCGGCTTTCCGAAGTTTAACGGAGGCATAATGCGTGCTCTTAACACGCACACGCATCGGCCGGCAGATAAAACCAGTGGGAGAGAGGCAGAGAGCGAGAGAGTAGTACAGAGAGGTCTAGAGAGACGGAGGGAGACGAGCGAAGGCGGAAGGTGGAGAAAGAGGGAAAAGGAGGGAAAAAGAGGGAGGAAGAGGGAGGCCGGAAGTGGGAGCAATTAACGATATAAGTGGTTCGCTGGTCTCGGGACGCGATAACATCGGCTAACTCGAGTCTAGCTCCTTTTCTTGCGACCACTCGATGGGAAGATAGTAAGCCTCGAAAGAGGCAGGTGCCTTTTGGACACATTATACGCTCTTACTCACCTCGGTCGCCTCTTCTTCCTCTTCTTCTTCTTTTCGCTCGGCCCTCGGTCTCGCAACCATTCCCGATCCGTCCCTTGGCCCCCTTTCTCGCGTACCAGCGGAACCAACTCGTCGACGTTTTGTCGCCAAAATAACTTTATTTCCCGGCATCGATAATCGGCCGCCGACCGGTTATTTGCATTCGATTAAAAGGCCACGGTTAATTGCTTTCGGCGTCTGCTCGCCGCGGTTGTGTTCCCAGAGGACGCGTCATTAATATTAAGTAGGTGTCGCCTCGATTTCTGGCCGGGGCCGGGTATCACGTAAATTGTCAGTCCTAAGATAGCGGGGCCGATAATCGATTGACATAGCTGCTCGCTCCGCGCTTACGTACCCTCCCTTCTGTACACGGTAATTACCGTGCGGTGCAATCTCGATGCAACGCTTCTTCGATGATAGTATGTAACTATAATTAAAACGTCCAAGTGGCACATTGTTTCGAAGCGATCCGCACCGTAGGAAGGGATTTCTCTTTTTTTTTTTTCACAGTGGTTGATCAAGGGCCGAGGAAGAGGGGACAGGATGCGGGGGCAGTATACGGCTCTATTTTTGTTCCGGTGATTCTCTTTTGTCGCCAGTTTCAGGATGCAGAAGCCCGGCAAAAGCTCGATTTGACCGTGGGTTAACCACATCCTCTCTCGGCCGCTCGGGCCCTTCTTCTTCTTCTTCTTCTTCTGCTTCTTCTACTTCTTCGGTTTCCATCGGGCGTGCACCTTCGGGAAACGAACCGCGTGGAACCTCAACGCGAAAAAATGAAACTGTGATTTCCTACCGCTTTCAGCTAATAAGCGCATCCGTTCTACGCCTGCACGGCCTGCAATTATGCAAACCGCTCGGCGGTAGCTTCTTAAAATGATTTTACGAGCCGAGCGCGTTAAAGAACGCGATATTATTTAGCGCGCTGCATTCGCCTCTGTCCCACGGAAGCGGCGCTCGTTTCGCGGTCAAAATCCTTCCATAGAAAGTGTCCGAGCAGGGATTCCACAAAGTACAAAGAAATAATGAATATTTCACTTTCCTCTCGCCTCTACCAGCTGATTACTTCCTTTCACTAAAAGATCCTTAACGCTGCCTATCGCGGCGAGATCTCCGCTCTTCCATCGAGAAACGAACGCTGTCGAAAACGCAGATCCAATTACTCAGCAAGTTCCTAGACCGGGGACGATCAACGACTGAGATGTAATCACGATTCCGTGATCGCAGCACGTAGAATGGAACAGCCAGCGTTTACACAGCCGGCAGTATCGTTTGAAAACGTGTAACCACCGAGGGGTGGAAGTAGGCCCCGTTGGGAAAAATCGTTAACGCGATGTCAGTGGCCGACCGCTAATGGGGCCGAAATTAATTTCACGTAATTGGGGATACGCGCAGGAGAACGCGCGTCCTCCTGGCTACCCGTTTTACCCTAATAGGAATAAAATGAGCCCTTATGCAGCAGTTAACGCTGGCGCTCGCTCCTACATAATTGCAGCGTCCGCTGGCCAACGCCGGAAATAAGCAAACGCGATTAAGCCTCCGGAGAGGGCACGGGGCTGTCACGGTTCCTCGGCCCTTGCCTTCGACGACTGCCCGGCCGCGGCGTGTAAGGCCCTTGCAAATTACACCGTTGCCCCGCGCTGCCGAAATTCCACGGGATGATGGAGAGACGGCGCTGGAAGGCGTCTCGTAATCACTGCCCCGCTTTACGCTCGGCAATCTTTCACGCGAATCGGGGATAAAGCTTGATCGTCTTGCGAGGTGTCGCGAGTTAACAAACTCGCTAAACATAACGGATGCTTCGTCGTCTTATCCTGGGCGCGACGAGTTTAGGATTTCCTCCAGTCTTTTCCTCGACCGAAACATCTGAGAGCATATTTAAACGGAGCGTGTGTATGCAAATGGAAATGCAAATAGAGGAGCACGATGTAGACACGATCCCTGCACAGGCATTAACCCGATCGTAAAAGTCCTGCAATATGCATCGTCGCGTGAAAACCGCCTCGTACGCCGGTAAGTCTCTCTCGTTTAAAGGCCGATCTGGCCCGCGCGCATTATGCACGGGAGGGATGGTCGATAGGCAAATCGTGGAAAGGGCTGGGATACTTCTACGGGGGCCACTTTCGAGCGAGCGGGGAATTCCGTTCGATTCCGATCTACGATCGGGCTTCCGGCTCGTTATGCACTTCCCGAAGAAGAAAGCGCTAATTCGAGGAATCAATTAAGTTTCACGTCCGCGGGAAAGATAGTGGCGAGGAATAATGAAAGCATCGCTAAATCTTCCTGTTACGACTCGCTCGCGAGCGGACAAGCGATTCGAACTGCACCTCGCCGCGTCGCTTATCTCGATTATATCTTTTCGCCGTATGAATACTAACGAACTTATTACGAAAAGCAGGATAGGATGTTCGTTACAGAGGGAAGAGAAAGAAAACACGGGGGCGTTAAATTTAGTATAATATATTTTCCATATAATAATTCTCGCTATACAGACATTATTTTACAAAGCATGATTTTATACTATGCGCTTGTTGCTGCATTACTTAACGTTAAGTCGCACGATACCCGTGAGACTCGATCGCGCCTCGACGGATTTACAACGCCCCGCCGTTCCTCTAATGTTTTCCCCTTACTTCGTACACCTGCTTTTTTCCATCGTACAGCCTAATTTTATACACTCATAATACTGGTATTTCATCGCTGACCGCGGAGCCCCGTGTCTGCACCATCGAACTGAACGCGTCACCGTTCCTAGGAACAGCCGAAAGCTCCTCGTAATATCGCTCGGATAAAAGAAGACATAAAACAACCCCTAAATCGATTCGGATCGTTCAAACACGTCCCCCGCGCTCCTCTACGTATACTGGAATCTGAAAAATACTTCGAAATATCTCGTTATCGCGGTTGGCTTCGATCTACGTTCGCATTTCCAATCGCGTATGCAATTCCCGCGCGGCCCCCTCGCGCGTAGATATTTACAGTCCCTCCCTTTAAACGTGAAATCCCGCCAACGCCGTGACGAATCGCGTGAATCGAGCTGAAAATCGTATTTACAATGTGTATGCACTCGTCGGTCGACGGTAATTAGCCGATCTTCCTCGTGGCTCGAGCGAGCAGAGCGCCTGCCTCGCAACGGAACACGAGGAACGCTCGGCTATTTGAATAGTTTTGGGCCCCCTCTTCGGGGCTCGGAAGTCTCCCCCTCGTCGTCACTTCTTTCACGACCCTTTTTTTTTCTTGTCGGGCGACCGCGTGTAATTTCGTGTCATTTCGAACTTCTTCCCCCGCAGGCAGGCCCCCTCTAATGTCATATTAATTGTAGATTCGCGTTCGTACGCGATCGGCTCGTTTCCTGCTACGACTGTATAACCGTCCTCGATGGTAGGTCTAGCCAGCTCTCAAACCTATGGTTTATCCTTCCCCTCTCTCTTTCTCAGGCGGGTGAACAGTTTTTATTTACACCGTGAAAAGTAGCTGCGTTTCGTTCGACGTTTCCCCTTTTTCACCCCACGGTATCCGTTTCGTTTGGTAATTGACGTCGGGGCACGAAGCCTGTTCATATTTTGGCTCTGAATGGCCCCCTATTCAAGCTACGTAGAAAGACACTTGCGACGTCGAAGAGTTCGCTTTTTTTTTTATACATTCTACCGGTACAACAATTACATAGAGGGTATGAATACTGTTTCACCGTACCGTTCATTCACTAAACCTTCCAAATCGCAAACTTTGGTTAACCGCATAGCGTTTCCTCCGCGCATTCCTATTATGTAGGAAATCCCGGATGTCCCGTGCCATGTCACTTCCTCTCTCCCACCGCACGAAATCGACCGTTTCTCGTAATACGCGCCACTTGTATGGGATTTAAGTTGCCCTCCGAGGTTCTGTTAAAATTCATCCGTGGCCATAGTGGGTTCAGACATCTCTGCATACTTCAACGAATACACGATAGCATTTCACTTTGCAAACCTTCGTATCCCGGGCTCTTTGCGGCAGCGAACAATCAGCCGCTCCGTTGCGGAAGATTCGAGCACGTGTCTCGAGATTCGAAGCTGAAATCCTCCGCGAAGCTACCCTTAGATGCATCAGTCACGGTCCTCTTCGATAAGAGCCCACCGATCCTCGTCGATCTCGATGCCGCAGCGTTGCAGCGGTTCCCTCGGTGCACCGAAGCATTCTACGACTTCTGTGCCCTAGATGTCGTGTATGCTCTCCTCGTCGCTGTCCGCCCTGATGCTCTGAGGGCTGTCCTCCCTTCGCATCGGCGATCTGTCGCGGCTGTTACTCCTGTCCCTCTGTCTGGTCGCCCTGCTCATATTCTCCCTCTCCCTTCCCTCGACCATGTCGGGACTGTCCCTGTAGTAATTGCCCAAATTCGACGCGAGCGATCCGATCGTGTTGCTCGGGCCAGCTTGGAGCATCGTGGGCGGGTAGAGTCTGTCGTCCTTGCGCATCGGGGATCTGTCGGTCAGCACGGGGCTCTTGCTCCTGTCCCTCTGCCTCAGCGCTCTGTTCACGTTCTCCCTTTCTCGACCGTCCGCCACTTCCGGACTGTCTCTGTAGTAGTTGCTCAAGTTAGAGAGGCTAGAGCTCGCGGTGAGCGTTCCAAGGGTGTTGCTGGACCCTGCCTGGACCATCGTCGGCGCGTACAGCCTCTCGTCCTTCCTCAACGGCGATCTGTCTCTCAGCACGGGACTTTTGCTCCTGTCCCTCTGCCTGGACGATCTCTCCATGCTCTCTCTGTCCCTCCCATCGGCCATCTCCGGGCCGTCTCTGTAGTAGTTGCTCAGGTTCGACAGGCTAGAGCTGGCCGTGAGTGAACCCAGAGGGTTGCTCGGCCCCGCCAGTATCATCGTCGGCGGATACAGTCGGTACGGAAGGGGCTTCTGCAGGGTGACAGCCGCCGACGCCTGCTGGTAGAAGAGCCCGTTGGTCGGTAGCGCGTGTGCACCTGGGTACGGCCAGTATCGTCCTGCCGCAGGATGCGCAGGAACAGCAGCCGCGCCGCTTCCGTAAAGCTGCTGAAACGCCGCCACCGCGAAATTGTTCTCCGCCATTATCTCGAAGCCCACGATCGTCTGTCTCTTCCATTTCGTTCTGCAAAAAGAATGGGAAGGAAACCTTTAGTCATAGACCTCTTCCGAGTGCCATGGTCCGTCTGTTTAACATAAGATCGCTTTCGCGAGAGTCGAACGGCATCGAGGGTCGAGGGGAAAAACGGTGAGCACTTTCTGCAATTTCTCCGAATCCGCCCCTCGTCGCCCCTCTTCTCCTCCCCAACCGCTTCCCAATCTCTGTTCACGTATGTAAATCTCGATCTGGGACAATTACGCTAAAACGGGCTGGCGTGCCGGCGAGCGGTTACGTTGGCCACACTGTTCGAGGGCTTATTATACTAACAAATAGCCCGTGGAGTTTCGCTGCCTAATCATCGCGTATCATGCCACGCGCGCGAGTTGGTACGCCGCCACCTGCGAACGCGAAGGCGCCCTTAGACGCGCCACGCAGATATATCGTTTCGGACGGGGGTTGATAGCGAGCGGTGCCGGTCAAAGACGAGGCCAACGGGGTACGGGAAAATCGACGGAGGGTGAAAAAACGCAGGGAACGATCTCGCGCCACTCGTGTGTTGCCATTACGTGTACACGTAGGTGTACGTACGTAGCCTCAGTCGTAGAGCGATGCCTCGAGGAGAATTGCGATCATTTGCGAAATTGAAGGGCAGCGTTCGCGTTCGATCCCGTCCGCGCGATAGGGAAATGCATCCGTCTGTGACTCTGGAAAAAAGCTCGCGATAGAAATCGTGTCCGAGGGTCTCCAAGTCGACGCAAGCTCGTTATTATGCAGGCTGGAAAGGACGGAACGCATCTCTCCGAGAGGGTCGCCGGATGATAACAGTATTTCAATTGGATCAATTACGCAATTCAGTGCGTCGCGCGTAGGTAATTATTAAAGAGCGGAGAGGAAGATTACAGTCTCGCGACCGTAGCGACACGTGGTGATTTGGCTCTCTGTCCCTCGTGCTGGCTGCAGCGCGTTACGCGTTTGTTATTACCGTAAACGCAGCGCAATGCTTTGTTGTCTCGTGATTGCGAACGCTGGCGGCGTTTGTTAAAAAGGCGAGAACGAAGCACGGGGAGGCGGGCAGCTGGCCGCGAAAAAATAATTTCATCGGGCCGCGGGTTCGTGTAATTAACAACGGTTATACGCGTAATCGATCCCCATTTAATCCGGCCTCGCGCTCCAATAATCGCCGATCGATCGGTCGATTCGCTAGGGATAATTACCGGAGGGGTAATTACAAAAAAATCCGAGTGAACGCGTACCCGAGGCGAGATCGCCAATAAAATTTCGGCTAACCGAGCCCGTCCACGGGCACCGTCAAACGTCGCGATTAACCCCGACGATAAATCAGCCCGACGCTCCGCCACCTACCCTCTCAATTAAAAGCCGACGATTCGCTCGTTGCGAAATTCGAGACGATAATTAACGAGCACCGTCGGCCACGCGGGGTGATACATTCGTTACGCGTTTTTCCATAAAAACCGGCAGTGCGAGGGAAAAATTAAAAAAATAGAAAAAATAGCTATACCTTCGAAACGAGGCCGCGGCATTTCACGGGACGGCGGGAGGGATGAAGTTCGTTGTCAGGGTAATTAATAATCAGGAGATCCGTGGCTGGCAAGGGACAAAGCGGCTCTAACGGATATGCAGCTCGCACGGAAAATTCGACAATTAATATATTTCGTGGGGTGCATCCCTCTGTCTCTCTCTCTCTCTCTTTCTCTTTCTCTTTCCCGCCCTCCTGTCATCTGTCCCACCCCTATTTTCCATCTCTCTCCCACTTGCCCTGGGAGCGTGTGCATCGTCGAAAATGTGGGCCACTCTCTCTCTCTCTCTCTCTCTCCACCTTTTGTGACGGTCGACGATAGAGAGCGAGAGAGGTGGGAGGGGGTAGCAGTAAAATCGTTCATGAATTTTAAACAGGGGCCTCTGAATCGAGCCACGATCATTTCTCATTTTTCTGCTGGCACGCTGCAGAAAAGGCGATGCACAGTCGCAGGAGTGCGATAGAGAAGAGGGAGGGGAGATATGAGATCGGGGTGAAAAGGCGAGAAAGAGAGGGAAGGGGAGACGACAAGTTGCAATGAAAACCGCTCGTGCGATTATGTGATGAGTAATGTTTTTTAATACCCCCACCGTTCAGCTAGGGGTGGCCGGTCATTTTCGAGTGCAGCCACTCTAAAACACCCTTAATTGCCGTGCCGGCTCTTTGTATCGGCATTGAATAACCGCGGGAGTGAGAGAGAGAGGGAGCTGGAGGGTCGGAAGTTGCGGCGGAAAGAGCGAGAGTCATTGATTTATCGTTCGCGAGAGGTTCCTCGGGGGGCTGCCTCGATCTTGCTCGAATACAACGAAGGGCCATAGATGGAGAGGGTAGCCGGGAGGGGGGAAAGTGTTAAGAAAGTGTAACGATCGCTTCCATCGGGCTTAATGATCGTCGACTTCTCGAGACGATGAAAAAGGGCCGTTCAGCCGATGACTCTGGGAAAGATTCCTTGGATCCGCGATCGTCGCGGAGTAACGGGGAAATTCGATGATGCATACTCTTGGATGGTTGAAGCGACGATGTCGGCCGTTTAGGATCGTGAATTATGGAGAGAGTTTACTTAAATCAACGGAGGATAAAAAATTACGCGACCGATGCACGGTTGAAAGGGGGAGGACGGAACTGACGGGGGAGAGTTAATGCATTTATAATGGTGGTTGGGACTGGTCGGTGGTTTTGCGGTTACGAGTCCGCGCGACACTAATGCACCCAAGCTGCTGACTCGGTTTGCGATAATAATGGCGACAGACAGACAGAGAGAGAGAGAGAGAGGGAGAGAGAGAGAGGGAGAGAGAAAGGTACGGTGAATAGGGCGACATATTTTTAAATTATTACTTGCTTGGCTGACTACGGGACACATGTTCCTCGGGATAGGTGTCTCCGCAGCCGACTGCATCTGTATCAATTTCGTTCACCGTTCCGTATAATTTCACGAGGGAGAGAGGAGGGAAGGCAGCGATACGTCAATGAACAGAGAGGCTAGCGGAGTTTTATTCCGAGCCAACGAGAAGCAAATTGAGATAACCGGCGAACAAATTTAACCTCGTTTAGGGAGACGTGTTCGCCCGTTAAAGATAAACAAATTTGCGAAAATGGAGATCTAAAGGGGTGGCACGTAACGAGCTGAGAAAATAGCGATTCGGGTCTAGCTTATATGGCGCGCTTTCTCGGGCGAAATTGCCGTGCCGCTTGGTATTTTTAGACGGAAAACTCCCAGGCGGAATATTATAGGGCGCACACAGGTCTACAAATCCGCATGCAAATACATCGTTACACAGCACACCCCCCGCGGCTATCGCCGTCCGGCCGATTAGCCTCGTTTTTCTACCTATTTCGCGAAATTCCTTCGGGTCGTGTACTTGAAATCGTACACGAAATCGCGCGCCGCTCGGGCAGGCCTTTCGTGACACGGGCTTTCCCCCGATCCTTGCCCGCGCAATGGAAAAGAGAAAGAAAAGATCCCGACGAAAGGAGCGCGTTTGACTAGCCGAGAAATCAAGACGGCCCGTTATGAAGCGGTTTACCGGAGGCGTGGGAAGCTCGTGTGTTCCGTGTTCTTCCGGTTGGCGTCGGTGAAGCCTCAAGAAACAACGGGCCCCGGGATTCTCACGATCGCGATGTATCACGAATCACGACGCTTTAAGGCGATGTCGCCACGTTGTTACGGCGCCTGGCGCGCTGCAAAAAGGAGAAGAGCTGCAAAAAACCAACTCCCCACCTATGACTCTACGCTGCATTTCTAGCCGCGCTTCTTTCTTCGCTCTCGCGGTAAAACTTGCACCTAATTTACTCTTTTCAATGGAAATGTTTTGCGCGCGTCTCTAATTAACAGATCGCCTCGCAGGCGCGTTTGTGCCCGAGCTCGTGAGTGCTCGAATGCGGACGTCGATCTAGCGCTCCGGGTAATTGCTATATTTACGAGCGCTTTCTCTTCGAGCCCGTACAACGCGCGCATATTCCAAATACCAAAACTTGTGCTATCGAAATTTTGTGGACGAACCGAAACTAAAGGTGGAAGCGTGGTGGGGTGCGCGACGTGTCTCGCTCCGAGGTTTGTTTACCTTCGACTTGACCTATGTAGACTCAATCGGGTTCGGAATTTCGAGGTAGGCTGATCGTCGCGAATTTAGTCTTTATACTTTTGTGCGTTTGCTCCTCGTCCTTGGAACACTGGCTATACACTGGAGAGTGGAGATGATGGTCCAGAGATCGAGGGTCATCCTTCGCCAGAAAAGGTAAGTGAATAAGTTGATTGTGCTGTTGATTATGAGTCATAGAATTAGACTCGTGCGCTATGGACACGCGTATGGCGCCTTTAACTACCAATTTGGTATTTCTCTCGTGGTTTATCGGCATCGTAGTATCGCAACGGAATCTCTAATCCATGGACCGTTATACGCGTACGTATCACACTTGCTTCTTATCCACCTCGTGCGCGAGGTGTTGCTTCCAGATAGCTACGGAGGAAAGTGTTGTAGCGTGTTCACTGGCGATGGTGTTTAGCGTTGATTGCGTATAACGATCGTAAAACCGTGTGAAGGATTCTCATCTCCCTTCGTGTCCCGCTCGTGACATTTTCACCTTGTGTTATTTTCATTTAAATCGTGCGAGAAATAGCTTTCTCTTTCTGAACGCAATGGAGTATCTGAATTGTGCGTGTCAGCTATCAAGGATCGCGGAATCCTCGGTGCTGGTTTTCGAGGACGAGTGTACGGTTTGCGGAGCCCTCGTAAAAGAGCAGCTCCAACTTTGGTAGTTTTATCGGCGAGCGTGTGCGTGCGAGGGAATCCTGCCCCCAGGACGTGACTCGTAATTCTAGAGTATTATGCGGTAGCTCGATGGTGCTTTCCAGCTCGACTTACGTTTTCTGAAATCGCTACCGCGGCCTCCCTTTTGCTCCCCGTCGTCGAACAATCTCTCCTTGGCAATCGAGCCTCTCTTCATAGAATATCATCCCCTCGTGTCTTCTCCACTACTTGCCCCGCACCCCGAGTCCTTCGGCGCATTATCGTTGCCCGGCGAATCGAAGGAGGAGAAGAAACTTTTCCATTGCAAGAACCAGCCCCTGCTGGAGGGTTAAGGCCGCGATTCAAACTAATTAAGGGTTGTACGGCTTCGTTGGCCGACCGATGACGATAAATCCGCCGTGGATGCATAAATCTCCGTGTCCGAGCGGATAAATCTCGATGCCCGTTGCGAATTACATAAACGACTGAGGGAGCGCGTCTCGCGGCTTGTTTCATTAGAATGCAGTTTCTTGAGCGACGCTAAAGACCGAAAGCGCTACTTAAGAGCGTTCGATGCACCGGCTCGCGGCCGTGTGCACGTAATTAGCCGATAAGTAGGGACGGTACTCGCGCCGGCTAGTAACATAACGAGTCCTAACGACTTCTAAATAACCGAGTCCTCGCGTACGCTCGGCATGCGGCCCGGAAAAAGTGGCCAGCGTATCGCTTATCGCGTCTCGCGAGGCGATTTAGAGGCCGAGCGGCGAGCGGCCTCGATCGATTCCGCGGGAAACACGTTCGGCCGAGGGAATCACCGTAACTCCACGGTTTAAACGCCTATCCTGCCACAACAGAGATACAAGAGCGGTTAAACACACCGGTCCGCGGCGAGTGTTCATTACTCTGGCCGGCGACCAGCTACGTTCTCTCGCTTCTGCTTCGTCCGCTTGCTCCTTTTCCTCCTTCTTCGACATCTCGTTACACGTGCGATTAGCGAATCAACGCTACGCCGCTTCTAATTGCAGGCAGCCTCGACAGGAATCTTCACGGCGGAGCGGAATCGCTTATTCCAGGGACACGGAGTGGTAGCGAAACCAGTGCTCTTAATCGCGCACTTAGCTCGCGCGAAACGTAACGAGGAATTAATGACACGCGTCGGCTCTTAATGCCCGCTGCTCCGTCGAGCAGACGCTCGCCACGGCGTCTCTCGTGGGCGTTGGTCCGCCCGGCGAGAAAAAGGGACACGAAATCCGTCGTCGTGGCGCCCGAGGTGTGGTCGGCGCCTCCGCGAAAAGGCGCCGAGTCACACCACCACCCCGCGCCGACCAACAAAACTTTAAGCGGGCACTTAAGAAGCCTGGCCGACAGAAGCGTCACTAATTTTCCCAAGTTTTTGCGGCCCCTTAGCGGACTTTCTTTCGTCTATTCGTACGGTGCAGCGATAATCATGGCACGCGTGCCCTTTGTCATTGCCTCTTCGATTAATTCGCCTCGATAGCTTCGGAGCATTTCCATATTTCGCCTCGTTATCGAAGGGGCCATTAATTCGTGTCCATCGGTGGCAGAAAGTTCAGGAAACCCGCATCCCTTGTCGCTGAGAAACGGATGCTTGCCAACCTCTTGCATTCCTGCGTCACGTGGGACAATCGAACAACCAATTTATCTGTTGTCACTTGTTGTGCGTCTTCTTCGCTGGCGACGGCATGAGAATTTTGGTTGATAAACGCAGCGAGTTTGGTCACGAAACGGGAAACGATAGCGCTCGCAATTAGAGTGGAGAAGTGGAGCGGCCACCGAAATGCAGGTAGCCAAGCGGTGCAACCGCTGACAGCGGCGGCGTCTGTCATTACGCCATTCGCTCGGCTCGTAATTGACAGTCTAATGGCACGGTTTAGAGACCACGGTCTGCTCTCCCTTTCTTTCGTTCGCCGCCATACGTGGCGCATCACGGGCCTCCGAGATCCTCATTAACGATTCGCTTTCTTTGAGCTCGATCGGCCGCTTGTCCAAACTAAACGGCCGAGAAGTCGCGGAGTCACGAGTTGCGGGTGTCCCGCAGCTAATCACCCTTCGAGAGCACTCGGTAACGACCGGCTGCAAATTGGCGTGAAGCCATTCCCCGGGCGGAAAGTCGTTCGAACGAAATTTCTCCGTGGAAAATTGAGCCATGCTTTGGCGAGCCTGCGGCGGTGGAGCGAACGTTTCAACCCTTAAACGCTCGAGATAGCGAAGCCTTCAACTCGCGCAGCCAAGTGTCCGCAATTTCCACGCGGCCCTTTGAATATTCTTTTGAAATTTATATCTTCCACGAGGCCAGAACGCGTTGTCTTTGAGTGCACGAGAACTTGAGGACAAAAGAGTTGACGCCTAAAGGGCATTTCAATGTCTCGGGATTAAAATTCAAGCATCCTCTCGTGCCTGATGTAATTGAATCTCCTTTGATCAGCGATTCCTGTTTTATTCGTTGAAGACACCCGTAGGACACCCAGGCCGGAGGGGCACGCCGGCGAGTCTAAAGCACCTTCGACAAAGTAACGAGCTTGAAGAAAATATTTTCCGAGCCTCCCTCAGCTTCGTTTGCCGTCCATAATCGAGCGTGGCGAAGCGGCTACGAAAGACAATGCGGGGCAAGCGATTTTAATTTTCCTCGGTGGATCTTAAACACCGGATCCACGTGACTAACGAGCGTGATGATCGAGGAAAGATAGGAGGACCGCGAGGTATCGACAGGACGAAATTGCAGGCGCCACTGGATGACTCGGTAGAAACCTTCTCCGGCACAAAGGATACCGCTCGGATGATCCTGAAATCGACTCTAACACCCGTTCTAATTCTCCTTCCGTTGGTCAAATTGAAAGGCACCCGGTAGTTTACACCCTCTTTCTAGAAACGTAGAATCCTCGAAACATCGTAGCTCACGAATTAGAATCCGATTTTCACTCGCCCCGAAAGTGGCAGCGGATGAAGACTCCGTGTTCATTAGAGTGGCTTTTATTTACTCTTGGTAAAATTTTTTTCAAGATTTTCTTCGAGGCGATCTCCAGAATAATTCTAAATAATTAAAAAAAAAATTTGTGTAAAGTTTGAGCTCGATCGGATAACGGGAAAGTGTGCCCCTGGCCCCTTAAACTTTTAAATCATTATTTAACAGCTCGCGAAGTCGATTTTATATAATATTCTCCAAATTATTGATTAAATAAAAAAATATGTGAAACAAAAGGTGTAGATCCGGTCAAACACTGAAAGTACAGATTTTTTTTGTATCTTTTTCGCATGTTTCGGTATATGTCCCCCCTTAAATGTTTAAAAAATAGTCCTTGAAAATAAAAATTCCATTTTTTTGTTGGCCTTCATAAATAAAAAGTGTTCTAGAAGCATTCAAACTTTCAAAATTTGAGGGAAAAAAGTTTTTTTTTAATTTTTCGGACATTTACGGTCTAGGGGCACCCTTTTTCGTTGTCCCATCGAGCTCAAACTTTACACAGATTTTTTTTTAATTATTTGGAACTATTCTGGAAGGTGTCCCGATGAAAATTCAAACATCGAAAATAAGAGCCACCCTAGTGTTCATACAATAATCAAGTGTTGCTGGTTTCGGCAAAAACAGAAGGTTCTGGAGTTACTCGTTTTTTTTTAAGCGATCGTTCACGCTACCGCCGATTACCGGTGTACGCGAGGCCGCGCTAAAGGTACATGACTTTCGAGATGCTTGATCGAGAGGAGCCGGGCCCGTGATCCTTGCGTTTAACCACGTAAACAGCGCCTTTGTTGGCCGCCGCGATTTCCATTTACGGATTCGACACGCGCCGTCACGAAAGACCGGGCCGCTACGCTTCTCATTTGGGGCAGCTTGATGAGGAGCATCCCCGATTGACATGCACAAAGTAACGAAAGTGTCGACCCGGCCGCTTTCTTATCCGTGCCTTTCAGCCGTTTACAAAGTCAATCGCGCATTGTCTATTCACCGTTTTCATTTACCGCGGGCGTAAAGGGCCGCGCGATCGTGATTCGCGCGTTCCTTTGTCGACCTCCTGCAGGGTTGATTAAATGGCCAGAACAATGCCCGGTTTTTCTACTTGTTTCTTCTCATTCTTAGCTCGAGCGAACTCTGGACTCGTAACACAGTCGATCAAATACTCGTCAGTCTTCGAATTCCTGTTGTCATCTTCTCGAAGAAGAAACCTATTATCCGCCGTTGAGCGACGTCGCCGGACGGGTATTCTGTCGCGCGGGCTTGTTTATCGTCCTTCTAGATTATCCACCCACCTCGTATTGTCACCGCGGACGGCCGTAATCTGTCAAAGGTATCATAAATATCGCGGCTTTTAATCCTACCTTCTGTTCTGGTACCACGTCTTGACTTGGGTGTCGGTGAGGTGCAGCTTGGCCGCCAGCTCCATCCTGTCTTGCACGCTCAGATATTTCTGCCGCTCGAAACTCTTCTCGAGGGTCTGCAGCTGATTATCCGTGAAAGCCGTGCGCGCCTTTCGCTGTTTCTTGCTCTGCGCCGAGCTGAGCGTGCTGGACGAGGAACTTTTTGGATCGTCCTCCTTGCCGCCTGAAACACCGTGCAACATTCGTTTTAAATCTCGATGGAAAGCAACCCGCTTCGTTGCCCAACCCGCCCGCGGCACACCAGAAATCTCCGCCGATCCCCGATTCTCTACGTCATTCATTCTCTCGCGGAGAATCACCTGCCACTTGTATCATCTGTTACGAAACAGCCCGCGCGGCGGTGATAGGTGAACGGGTAGCTCGCTACGGTAAACACAGAGAGATAAAGAGAGAGAGGGAGGGAAAGAGGGAGGGAGGGAGAGAGAGAGAGAGAGAGATTCATCGGCTAGGGCGAGCTCGGAGGCTTTTATTGCGCCCCGCAGGGGAAGCAATCGATGCCTGGGTACGCTCCGTTTTTGCTGCTTCCTGCATGGCGATCGCGGCCGCCTCTCTATCGGCAGAGATCCTTTTGTTCTCAGTCGGAGTCCGCGCAGCCGAGAGCCGATTGGCTGGTATCGCGGATTGGACCACGCAGCCGCGTCGAGACGCCGCAAATTATCCCCCCGGTTCGCCGGCACCCACGAAGAGGGTGGGATTCCCCGAGGAAACCGATTACACCCGATACACGTCGGCAACTTGCGCCTCTACGCGCTGACACGCACACACGACCGCTCCCCCGGATCAAATCTGACGCGCACAGACACACCACACCGGCCACCCGTGCATCCCCTGTCCTCCTCGGTTCATCTCCCTCGAATCTCGTTAACGCTGCTCCTTTATTTTTCTTTCCCTTTTTCCCATCGCCGCGAGTGACTCGCAGCGACGCGGTGCATACCCTGGCCCCCCGGACCAGAGGAAACGACCGACGATCGATGAGAATTTCGAGGGAATTCGTGTCGCGTGGCATTCGTTTCCAAGCTTAAGGCAAAGACTCGAAAGCGGAGGCCTCCCTCCTGAAAAATTAGACTACTCTTTCGGCGAGGTCTGAGAGAATCCCGCGGGGGTACCGATCAGGCGGCCAACCCCCTGGGGGGCGGCCTGTGGCCTTGTAAAAGTATCTAAAGGGCCGTTGTCGCGAGCTCATCGATTGGAACGGTCGTGGGTGGTGCGGAGGAGCGAGGCTGGAGGGTTGCAGTAGGGTGGAGGATGTGGAAAGACGAGAGCGAGAGGGGGGTAACGATCGGAGAGATAGAAGCTCGAGAAGGGAGGAGATGGAAGAGGAGCGAGCCGGTGGAGGTAGAGAGAGCCGGTGGATTGAGTTAACTCGAACGAAAGCGTGGCTCTTAGCCTCCGTTTGATCGGCCAGATTCGCTCGAACGGATCCAGCGCTGGTCCGCCATGTTGGCCAAGATGGCCGACGATCCCTCAGGAAGGGAACGAGGAGGAATTTCATCGCTGCGAGACTCGAAACGGAGCAAGGGGCGAGGGGGAGGGTGGCGGGAACGAAGGTTGGAAAACTAAATTTACTATGTGATACACTTAGAGCCCCGGGTCTCAACCGACGCAGTCCTCTTTTTTAGACACTTCCAAGACGTTGGGCTGCAACTTTTTCACCCCCCTCGGCAACCCCGCCCGCAGAGAGTTCCAAGTAACTCGAGAACCGTCGCGAAACAGTCGTCTCCTCTCGTCTCGTTCCTCCGACCCCTCCCCCTCCCCCCCCCCCTCCGCCCACCCCTTGCCAGTGGAAAGCTACGTTTTCTACGTTTCTTCCACCGCTTACTCCCACAGCACGTACACGCAGGCTTTATCTGCGCGCTCGCGCGTCTTTACGAGCCTGTTCCTCGCTTTGTATGTTTCACTTTGCCCCGACGGGTAATAGCAGCCGATGCTCTCAAGGGGGATTCGGGAAAACGTTTTCTGCAACCGTACGATTGCGATCGAAACGCTGGCTCCGCGAACCGAGAAGAATACCGCTGCCCTTTCTCGATGGAGATTATTTTAATCCTCCCCTGCTTGGAAACGAAACAACTCCGGAACAATGCCAGAGTACATAGGTACTTGTTCTTCTTCCGTTCTTCGCTGACAAGTATTCTTCGATCTTTCCACCACCTGCCTCCATTCGCGCGAGTTTCCTCCGGTTTTTCCACGACCGCCACCGCAAAACTTCCAAGCAAACATCGTATATCTTCGCGCGGCCCATATGACACATGTCCGCCGAGAACTTTATCGTTCTTCCGGGCCAAGTTTCTCAAGGAATTGGTCAGTTTGTCAGCGCGAGGTACGTACACGAACAAACAAGCGGATCGTTCCCGAGAGCGAGCGCGTCGAGAATTTTAACGAGCCGAGCCGACGCCTCGATGATTACCGCGGCGCGGTTCGGTGTCGCGTTGCTTTAATTGCGTCTCGTACCTGGCGATCGCCAGAACAGACGTCGCGAATACGACGGGGCAAACCGGATGCACGGCGTGTATGCGCCAATGAAAATTGTCGTGTTTCGTGCGCTATGGACAGAGAGAGAAAACGAGGGCCTCGCGTGTTTGCGGGCACCGGCGCGGGTACAATGTATGGAACGTAAAAGTGAGATTAACAGGATGTTTATCGAGCAATTATTCGTCCGAGCAATTAGTGCCAGCACGGTCGTCCACGTCACCGCGGGACGGGTATCGTCTTCGGGCGAGTCCACGCAAAACGGTCCCTGTTTTACAACGAAACGCGACACCTGCAGGATGTACAGGCGATTACGAGCGTATAGAGCGCGCTCGGAGGACCGATTATTATAGCAGAAGGCAACCGCGCGTATTTTCTGCCTTCCACTAGATTAAATCAGCCCCGGAGTCCGAAATCATGGGAATGCGTGGAAAAGGGGTTGCAGGACGGCTACTCGCGTTAATACATCGCGGTGGAATTTATTAATTTATGCGGACAGGTTGCAACAGTCTTAATTACGAGCAAGGAGGGCACGTCAGGGCCGTTATCCGGCGGGATCTATCGTTTTCACTCCTCTACGAACACGCTCGATACGCGTCGATTAAAGATCGCGAACAGCGTGTTTATTAAGCTCGCGTTTCTTCAACGAAAAGAGAAAATATCAGCGTGGAACACAGACTTCTGCCTGGGCTGGAATAATTAGGAGGGAATCCAGAGGCGAGGATAAAAAGCCTCTCGAACAAAGAGTTTTTACGCGATGGAATGAAGAAATGGGAAATCCGAGGAGACGTTTCGTGCCGGTTCCCATCGAACGCGATGAACGCGACCGATCGCAGCCTCCCGCGTACAGCTTTTTATTCGCGGATTGTTACGTGCGGTTTGCATCTACATTCCGTGAATGTTAACGGCATTGCGCCAGCTTTGCGGGTAAAAAGGCACACCTGCGGACTAGTTGGCCGCGGCTCGCTCACGGCGAAATAAAGCAATAAGCGAATAGTATCGCGGCTACCGGCGCGGGCGCGGCGCACAATGGAGGGACCGACGCGGACTTTCTACCCTTCTGCCTCCCCTGTCCCTCGAGCCGCTTGCACCCTTTCCTCCGCGGCCGTTTCTCCTCCCGTCTTCGTTGCCCATAAAGCAACGCGGGGCAACTGTTTGCGAAACTTTTATCGTCCCCGGTTTTATGGTCCGTCCAGCTACGCACGAGACTGCACCGAGAGCTGGACGGATTTGCGCCTCGATTTCTGCCTCGCTCGAGCATACGAGAGCCACGCGGAGGAATTCATTTTTTTTTTCCGATTCGAGTCACACCTCCTCGCTTGGCCTCGCGTCGTACGCGGCAGCCTTTCGTCGCTCGCTGTGCACGCACCCTCTCGCATTGTGTGCAAGGCCGTGGTGCTTGGGGGTAGAATCTGACCCCTCTTCTGTATTGTGTTACCGTGTCGCCACCTTTGGGGGTAGAGAACACCGGGGATAATGTTATAGGGCTAACGTTTTATTGCCTACCCACTCTATTTGCAGTCACCCCGGGGGAGAGACTGCCGGAGAGAATGTGAAAAACAAACTACGCCGACGCCGGTGTCGAATTAGTGTTCCGCGCGTCGTTTACAGGGCGATACACGATTGCTAATTCATCCAGGGTCAAACTCGACGCGCTCGCACCCTGCTTCTCCGTACCTTCGCGCCGCGAATAGCACTTTCCCGCGGGCTCGTTAAGCTCGAACATTCCCGTGGACGGTAGAGTCGCTCGGCGTCGGAATAAGAACAGGGAGGTGTCGAGTGTCGGCCTGCACAACGATCTGTCGCAGCGTGGAAACATTATAGGGAAAAACGCAATCGGGAGTTACTGTCAGATCGAATTATGCGAGCCTAAGGTTTCGCGGGGTGCATAGCGAGCCGCGTTTCTCGAATTTCATCGGCGCATTCCGCGTGGCCGGTGGATAGGAATACGACTACTGCACCCTGCGACCGTTCCGAGGTAATTAGCTAGGACACGAGGTAAGTTTTACAACGGGCCCATCGACCGCAACTATTCTCCTTTCGCGATAGCCGCTCTGGAAAGGAATCGGCATCCCTTCGGATTGAATGTCGCGGGTACGCGTACACGTAACGGGGGAACACGTAGCAGCCCTTGAGAGGGAGAAATTAATTCGATCGCGAGAAGAGGCCTCGTCCCTCGACCGAGGTTGTTGACAGTGAAAAGGCTGGCGCAAGATGGAGGGTGAAACGGGGACACCCGGTGGCCGCAGGGTGGCAAAGGGGACGCGACGACTCGAGGACCGAGTAGCTTACCCTAATTGCGACTAGCCGGCTCGGCAAGTAGTCAGGGCTTGTTTCAACTTCAAATCGGATTTCCTTACATATTGGCAAATCGAATGTTCCGCGTGCGTTGACCGAAAACCAATAAAGGCCCGATCTGTGTAAAACTCCTAACAAGCTGTGTGTGCTCAGGCATCGATCGCCGCGGATAAGTTAGGAAGCAATTGCCGCCGAGTCGCTGGCATCGCAACTGGTGACGAATTCGCCGTGACGGGTTAGCCCGGTGGTTCCGTTGTACAATCGAGAACGAAGGTGGTTCGAAGCAGCCGTGGCAGCACGTAGACACTCGTGGCCTGTTCCAGCAACACCGAAACTCGGTCCTTCTGATATCAAGGCCGCCTCGGTCACGCAAAAGTCGTGTTAGCGAGCGGCCTTCTAGCAGTCGTCAACGGGTTGCTTCGGGGGGCTCCCGTACACGTGTCCGGCCACCCTGTACGTGGCCGGAGTCGTGCACACACGGGAAACCGGTGGCGTGTCGGTGCGTCTCGTTCGTGACCATGCTCGCGTGTTAATTGCGACTGCATTGGACGATGTTACGTGGAAGGAAATTTTGGCAAACTAAGGTGACGCGAGCAATTGCCCGCGGCGACGGGGATGGATCAGCGTTTCTTTCTATGACGCAAGGCTCTCGGCGGGAAATAGAATTGATCGCGGAACGATTAACACCAGCGGAGCTTCGAAAGTTCGAAAGTCAACGGAGGAAACGGTGTGCGTTCGTTTCGCCGCTCGACTGTGTATAAATAAATTTATTGGCCGGAAAACGGCCGTGAGATTGCATAGATTCCACAATAGCGCAGGAACATTACAAACAACGCAATCAGGGTATATTATCGTACGCTTAACTTGCACCGCTCGCAAACTCCGCACGGTGTTTACAAAGCGGGCGATCTTAGATTAAGCGTACATGATTAATTATTCTAGCGCTTGCGGAGTCAGCCGTTTGAAACAATACGCCCTGACCCGATTAACTTTCCGAGATATTTGTGTGGGACGACGTTCCTCGGAGTCGTAGCAGCTCGACAGCTGGTCCCTTCGACGTTCAAACGCTCCAGCACGCCTCGTGTATTCGGATCTCGATAGAGAGCCCTCCCTTCTGCCGATCGCTCGCTCGATCCACGCATCACCCGCGACGAATGATTCGCTCGGTAGGTTACACCGTCTGGACGGCCACTTTACTCGTCCAGCTCCCAATAAGATAAACAACGCAGAAGTTGCCTTTTTAAGGGTAGCGCAAAGCGAGGTCAGCACTGTCAACGCTGGAACGAGCTAGTTAAGCGGATTTGCGGACGCGAATCTCGTTAAGAGAACGTCGAGAAGCAACCGCGCGAATCCCAACGACAGCGGTGCCACAGTCTGTCGTTCGAACGCCGCAGAGAAATGTTTAGGAAATCCTAGCCTGGCAATTCGTCCTCGTACACGCCGGCTCGCTGGAGACAAGAGGATTCCCGGTAATATTTGTTACGCGACGGCTCGGGTCGGGTGAACAAACAGCTGTCGATTCTGAAAGCAGTTCGTAGCTCCTCGGACTCGTTGATCTCTCGAACGGAGCATCGAATAAATTCACGAGCCTCGGTTTGCCATTTAACAGGTATCTGTTTGGAGCAGATACACTTCGTTCGTTATTCGGCATCCCTTCTCCTTGGGTTTCATCGCCGTTCGTGGCGCGATACCCTTTGACGTCGCTATAAGGACTCGGGTCTCGATTATCCGGAGCACGGATTAATCCTTGGCAGATAGTCTCGTCAAAAAGCTGACAGCCGGTTCTCGTTTGTCAGGGTGCTCTCGGGTAGCGAGCCGGCAGAGAGAAGAAGAGGGTAGAGAGCGGAGAGAGAAGAAAGAGAGCTCGGAGTCAAAGTCGCTTTCGTCTCGGCGGCTACGAGGCTCTCATAGAGCTCCTAATCCGCGCCGAGATCTAAACGGTTGCCAATCATTTCCGGTTCTCGGATTAGTCGCGCGCGAAAAGTCGGATCGGCCGTGCTAAGGGCGTGAAACTGGCTGGCCCCTTCCGGCCCGACACGGACGCCAACAATACGATCCAGGGAACGAATGTTGGCTTCATAAGCCGATTACAAACGATTTGTACACGCGCCCGAAAAAGTCTCTATTTTGCGGGCCGCGAGATACCGGGGGCCTTTTTCTCCCGCATTTCCCTGCCTCGCCCAATGGCACCGGCGAGAGCTCTTTCTGGGATCTGTGACATCGAAACCGTTCGACGATCATCGAATAAGCTTTAAATCGTCCGCGGCGGTCCGCTTAGAATGCACGAAAGGAAAGGATCTTTCCGTCGACTGTGAAAACTTGTTTTCCATCGCCAGCCTTTTCCTCGCAGCAGGGACGCAGGAAATCCAGGGATTGATGGCGGAAAATTGTCACCATGCGAGCGTGTCCGACGGCAATTACGTGGCATCGACGTTACTCCTCCTAATTGGCGCTCATTAAGTCTGCATTGGATTGAACGAGGAAGGCGGGCAACGAGTCAGCCATCACTCCCGCTGTTTTTCCAGTAACAGAAGAATCCTTTGTTATGTTTCTCCGTTCTCGCGGGAAACTGGGGGGAAAACCGTGACCAGAGATAAACATCCCGTTTAGATAATTACGAAGTTTTGTAGCACGACCGCGCTTTACTCCGCGGAGGGTAAAACTTGATCGGCCGAGGAAAGATACCGAAAGAAGCGGTGTTCGCGTCGAAAGCGTTGATAGATCAAGAGGATGGATCGCGCGTAATCACCGGTTCAATCATCCGGAAAGCGTGTTCGACGGCAATTACAACGGCGTTACTCCTCCTAATTGGCCTTCATTAATTCTTCAGGCCGACGCCGGGGCGACGATTAGTCGCGCGAGGTTAACCGCGACTGATAACGCCGCCCGAGCGTACGCTGTTCGCTCGAAAGGAACGGGTTCGCGGACGCTATATCCTCTCGCTGTCGCGACGCACTGTTTTCCAACGATGCTTCAAATCCCCCCACTATTATCGCCAGGAATTGAAATCGATTTGGAAACAATCGGACTGGAAAGAGAGGCTGCAGTTACGACACGGCCGTTCTTGTCGAATTTCGTGTTGGGAGAGGGTAGAAGAAGAGACTCGTGATTTCGCGAGCAAAGTAATTGTCTGGAAGAGGACGGAGGATTTTTGCCGTTGTTGCGAGAAGAACCGTCTACCCGGTTCTCACAGTCCGAAGCGGTATTTGTGCTCGGGACCGTGTCTCTAATCACGTAGTCGTAGTCATGCGCGTAATTGTTCTTAATGTGCTTTTTGTGGGAAATAAGCCGATTACGATGTAAGCGTATGAACTTAGCCTCGAACGAAAGTACCGTGGAACGTCGATCGACTGTAGGCACGCAGAACGGGAACGCGCTGTAAAAAAGGCGAGTTGTAAATTGACGGAAATTGTTTCGAGATGATTGGTATTAGCTGTACCCTCCTCGGCGCCTCTGTCAATGCGCCTCGAACGCGGCTGGAGACTGACAAATAGCTGTAATTACCGTTCTTTCCAGCAATGATCGTAATTCGACGAACACCGAGGCGCGACGTTTAATCGTCATCTCTGATCGTTCGCGATCCCAATTGCGCGCCACGCGTTCCTTGAGCAAACAGGAGAGGAGGGGGAGCCGCCTCGCGTGTAATTCCTACACCCGAGGTCGTTGGATCGGCCGAAATAAAACGAAATCTATAAACGCGAACGAAGTGAAATAATCGACGGAAGTGTCGAAACGGTGGGCCCGGGCCGCGGGTAATGGTTACCCGGGATTCCATTAACCCCGAAAAAACCGCGGAGGCCTCTAATTAAGGGGGCACGCCGAAATACGAAGAGTCGTCGGATCGTTAAAACCGCACCGTTCTATAAAATTTCGAAAGTCGAATCGATCACGGGATGCTCGGCATCGTTAGGGGTCAACAGCCGTGTAGCATCGGTCAATTAAAGTAAAGGGCCGAGGTAAACTCGCGATAGGCCCGCGGCAGGTCAGAAATGATGAATGGAGGAAGCGCGAGGCTCACCGGCTCGCTCCTTTCCTGGTTTCGCCGCTGAAACTCGAGCAGCAAAAGACGAGAGATTTTCAACAGCCGAGTCAGGGCCCGAGAACGTTATCGTGGAAAGCCGATCAAAGACGGTAGATTCACTTTGCGGTGGACGGCCGGGACGGCCGAGCTTGCAGGTAGAAGAGGTGAATGAAACAAATGAGGGTAAGATAATTAAAGCGTCGGAGCGGCACTTCCAATTTGAGACGATTAGGATCCCTAAACGATGTCGGGACAGAGGAGGAGACGGCCTCTGCTATCTGCCAGGAAATATCTGATCGCCGAAGTGGCGGAGTTGCGTTTTGCGCCGGCGAGCAGCGACGGCTCGACACGATCTCCCGTTCGGAGTGGAACATCCGGTCGAGACAGTCCGCCCCATGGATGTCCTTGACACCTTCGTGAAAGTCCACCGCGAGTGTGCGGCCAGGTGAACAAACCCGAGTGGCGAAATTAATTTCGCGCCTCTCCCGCCATACCCCCTCGTCCCGTTCCTCCCTCTGTCGACTAATTAACCAGCGTGGACGTAGGCGATTAAAGGCTCCGTGTACGCGACGAATCTCGAATCTCGGTCGACACCGGTGCTGCAGCTATACCGCGTAACGACTTAATCGCCGCTCGTTCGCGGAAACGTTTACCCAGCCGCGGCGAAACCGAGATAAGGACGTAATTGACCGCTTACCATTCGAAGTAACGGAAGCACCGTCGTGATGACTGGCGTCGCTATCTTCGTCGAGGTTGCTGTTGTTCAAGGACGACCTGGACTGATGCCTGACGCTCAGGTCCCTGGGCGTGGATGGCGGGCTCCCGGGTGGCTCCTGTGTCTGCAGGCCAGCCTGGTGCATCTTGCTGGAGGCTCCGCCGAGGATGTCGGTGATCATGAAGCGAGATCTCTGCGGCATCGTGGTGGAGGCGTCGCCTCGCTCCAGGCCGTTGTTGTTGCTGTGATTGTTGTTCCGGGCGTCCAGGCCGTTGTTGCTTCCGTGATTGTTGTTCCTGGCGTCCAGGCCATTGGACAGCCGCTCGACGCTGACTCCGTTCCTGTCCACGATGTTCTCCAGCCGGTGCGCCTCGAGGCCGGACATCCTGCTGAGATTCAGACCGTTATTGGCCACGGTGACGCCGCTCAGTGCCGCCACGTGGTGGTTCTGATGATGATGGACCGTCATCACGGTACACGTAGGTTCCTTCGGGCTACGGGCACCTGCAGGTGCCTCTGTCGCCACCCCAGGACTCGCCCTGTGCCTGGGAGACAGAATCTTGCCGACAGTTACGGCCGTCGCCTTTCGTCAGGAACTCGTTTCACCGATTCTTCCTAGGGAACTCACACTTCACTGTATCCGATTTATCCTCTCGAGCACTGCCGTCTCTCTCCCCAGCGGCCGTTTCGGCTTTCCACCAGCATTCCTCTCGGCCGTGTCGAGAGGAGCCAATAAGGGTTGCCGGAGATGCTCCGGGAAACGTTGTCGAGAGCGGCTCGCTGCGGCTCGGGGGCTAGGCGCGAAAGATCTCGACGCCAGATGCGCCGGTCTCGTGGTCGATATCGAAGCGAGAATCGCGAGTAAATGGCGCGTGAGATGGCTGCGATGCACCTTGCGCTTCCTCCCGTTCACTCGGTCGCTCCACCTCCGCCTCCACCTTCTTCTTCTTCTTCTTCTTCTCGGCGTTCTCAGCCGCAATTAAGGGGCCGCTCGGCTGGTCTCCTTGGTTAATTGCTAATTGGCCACTTAACATAATTGCCGCGCGTAACAGCCAGTCCGCCGGCCATTTCCGCTTTCCTTTTTCTCTCCCTTTCCTCGGCCGTTTAATTATTAATTATTTTTTATGCACGAAAACCGACTCCCTCTCGCTTTTCCGCGATAGAGCGCGTGCTCGTACACGGTGCACCGTTAAAGGCCTGCTGTCACGCCAGGCGACTTTGCTCGCGCGATAATCGCTCTCTCCCCCCCCTTCACTCCTTAGATCCGTCGTACCTTAACGAGAACTCTTAACAGAACTGGCCGTGGAACCTTCGATAAGACACTCGATCGTCCGACCGGCGGCTATCAGCCCGATCGCGCCGCGATTAATGGACAGTCACCGAACCGGTTTATCAAACTCTCTGTCCCCTGGTTGCCTCGCGCTCACCGAACTTGCAGTGTCTTTCATCTGCTTCACTCCCACACCAACTCTCCCAACGTGTCCAGTCCACTTTCAGTCCCACGCGATCTTGCTCGGTTCACCGTGATTACTCGCGACTACTAAGTACACTCCTCGGTCCGATGCATCGAAGATCGCCTCCCCGTAGACGTCCAACGGTGTCTCCGTTGTCGGTGTCACCACCCCAAAGCCGATTCGCGGATCCACCTCGCTGATCGATCGGCGACGATTCACTGCCACCCTGAACTCGCGGCAAATTTCGTGGTAAGATCGTCGGCCGAGAGGCGAGAGCGTCCGCTGAGGTCTCAGGCGTCGGGATATCGTGGTCGTCTGGGGCGAGACATGCGTGCGTGTGCATCGGGTTGCCTCGACTGATCTGCTCGCACTGAGCGGACATCAGGCGCCTCCGCTCGTTCCTGGGCGGCCATATCGGCGTTCTGGCACGCCCTGAGCATTCCCCTCTGCTCCTTTTAGCCGACCAATCCTCGGCACCGGCGCTAACCAGCCGACCAATGGGGCACCCCGCGACCTCGGCGCCTCCGCTTCGTGCCGCGGCTACGCCCAACTAATTTGAAATGTGTTTCAGCGGTAATTCGATATAAAATTGTAGTTAATATCTTTCATTATAGCGCGAGGAGGGGGCCGCCGCCGGAGGTGGTGGGACTCGTCCCGCGTAGGTGGGGGGGTGAAGGGGCAGAGGAGAGATTGATACGAGCTCTCCCACTTGGAGCGTTTTCTGGCTCGCTCTCGTTCTCTCTCCTCCCGGCTGGTTCTCGAGATCGGTTCCCGGAGCAGTCGAGCGGGAGGAGAGACCCGACGCGACCACCTGGAAGGGGTTGAAGAGCCATCGAGGCCAAAGGGTGGTCCGTGGCTCGAGCCTCCGCCGAGAACTTACCCGGTCGACTCGTTGGCCACTTTGAAAACGTTTGCTCAAACTCTGCCGGCGTAGTCTACTAACCGTTGCCGTTGATGGCAACGAGTGGACTCGCCGGGCCAGGGGTTGCGCGGCTAGCGCCGCATTCTCCGTCGCCGTGCTTAGTAGAATACGCTGGCCAGAGTCAGACACGCTCCTTGGGCACGGTGCATTTGCCCGCGCGCAATCGTGCCGTACCACGTCGGACGATTCTACTTACGCGACGTTCCTTTCCCCCACCAGCGGCCGTCCAGTCGATCGACTGATCAGTGGACGAGGTTCGCGACAATTCGGACGCGTCAGGCTCGGAACGCCAACAGTCGGACCTCCGCTACTTTGTCGGGCGATGCTTCCGAAAGGAAACGCAACTTTCCACCAAAAATTTCGCCACCAGCGGTGCATTGAGTCGAATCTAACGACCATCTGCTTCCAAGCACGCCTCTCTCGCTTTCTGTCGATTCACACCGAATTCACCAACTCGCCGGCTGTTCTCCCGCACGCTGCGTTCCGATCGCTTTCGGAATCGCTGCTGGAGACTCGCTCGCGCAGCCAAAACAATATTGCCACCTCCGAGCCCCCTCCCGATAGACGTGTATCCATAAAGGAATAATTATTCCGCTATCAGTCGGCGCGGCTGGAAATCGGATTAGTCACGCGGCAGCGAACCGAAATGGTGGAATTATAGAAATTAGGGGTAGTGGCATCATTTAATTAGGGGGGCCGTGCCGATAGCCGAGCTCGCATTTACGCGCCCTGCCCATATGGCGCGTACGCGAGGCAAGACAATCCTTTTGTGTGGTTCGACGGTCCTTTTGTGCATTCCCTTCGAAATTGGTTATTCCTTGGGGTACTTGAGGTATCTATCTACCTACTCAAGGACAAATTGCGCCCGGAGCGAGAGTCTGAGGAATTCCAAAGGTCAAGTTGAGCCGCAAGTGGCACTCGCATTTATCACGCGTTGGACTATTTTCGCTGGCCACGCCGCGTGACGGGTGCCATTATTTCAGAACGAGGGAAATACAGAAACGGCGCACGTGAACGGCTCTCTTTTTCGTACGAACGAGGCGGGCCGCAAAGTGGTCGTGGCTCGATGAAAAAACATGTTAACGGAGCCTGTAATGAGACTATCAAACCGTGACACGATTTAAACCCCGGCCCAGCCGCGAGAAGCCAGCTCGCCGCTTAGCTTTTCTCCCTTCGTTTGCACCTACGCTCGTGCTGCCCTTTTCCGGATGTGCGCACGACCGCTTGTGTTCCCGCCGCGCCGCGTGCACACCTGGAAACCAGCGCGAGCGTTCGTCCGTAGGCGGCTCATTAAAGGAACATGAGAATTAGTCACGAGCGTCGCGGCCAGAAGGCGACAGAACGAGAAAGCGCAGGGAGTAGCTGTCTTCGTTGCTTTTCCGGCGTCAAAAAGGATCTCGGCAAGTCCCCTCAACCTGCGAAGAAGTCGCGAGGAAAAAAAGATAGAGCGGCTTGGAAGCGTCCGAGGCGATAACGAACACGCTTATGTTGTTGAATCTTTTAAAGCTGGCCGTAGCTCGAACGAATTAATATGGATACACGTATCGCGGCAACAAGCCCGACAAGTGTGCCCACGTGTCGGTTATTAAATATACATGAGAGTCTCGGGGCCTGCTCTGGAAGACGAAGTGAAAAGTTAAAAGCGTTAAAACTGTTTTCATCAACTCACAATTAACCCTCATGAATTTCGCAGCCTCGGTCCTCCCGCTGGAACGACGCTGCCGACGTTTTTCCAAAGGGCTCCCAACAGTCATCGACTTCGTAAGCCGTTGCTTTCAGCAAGGTGTACAACCGGTAGGGTGACTGTAGGGGAGACCGGGGCTAAAAGTTTCGATTTCGTAAAAAATTACTGGAAAATAATGTAGTTATTCTCTTCGTTATTGACTAATTTCTTGTTAAATTTATTATGTTTCATGATTTTAAGCTTGTATTTAATATATTCTAATAGGTTTTTTATGAAAAGTTATTTATTTGTGGCTAGTCGAAACGGAACTTCTTACCTCTTTATGGGGCAAGTTGTTATCCCATTGGGGCAAGTTGTTACTAAGATATAGGAGTTGCCTTTTAATGAAATATTTCATTTTCTAATGAAATAAAACAGAATTTTACTAATAATGTTTATTTGTGAAGGTTCGGATCAACAAAAGTGTATCATCTTTAAAGAAAACCAGAACAATATAGTAACCATAAACATTGTCTTTGGTATAAAAATTAAAGTCTACAAATCAGTCTTACATTCAACTGTTTGTGAGTACTTACTTATTGAGATTTGTGCTAGTAGCCTACAGTGGCTTCTTGTTCAGATTGTAGTTTCTTAATAACTCTCGATAGAGTCACGTCGCAGATACTGAATTCTCTAGCGACAGGTTTTATCTTTATGCATAACTTCGATGGAAATGGTGCCCCTTTCCGCCTTTTATTGGTATGTTCGCATCTTAAAACACAGTAGGAACAATTTATACATTTGCGGTGGAGCAAGTTGTTACGGTAACAACATGTCCCAAATCACGGTAACAACTAGCTATTAACTAATCGAAATAGACCAGAAAATAATGATAGAAAAATATTTACTTATCTGGGGCGCGACTAATAGGTCCTTGCTTGCAACCTCACGGTTCGCTGTGGCGAATGCTATTAAAATGGGCGACAGAGTGGCGTGATCAACTCACACGGAAAAAATAATGTAAAGTACAACGGTCTTTGCATTTTGAAGGTAGAACCGTCGGAACAGCTTACCCCCGGAACTTTTAGCCCCGGTCTCCCCTATCTAATATCGCCACACGCGATAAAAATCGATTGAAATCAAAGATGGATAAAAATACATTTATAGAGGAAGAGTGAGAATGACTTTAAAAACTCATATTAATCAATATTTCTTGAGTTGGCGATATTAGATACACATTTTTCAGGACACGATTTTTCCATGTCTTACGTTTCTTGAGTCCTAATTAAAAATTTGTAGGTTTCAACGATTCTAACTTATGCTACATGAAAGATGAATAATTTCTCTTTACTTAGAAACGAATTGCATGCAAAAATATCAATTATTATTCAATTGACAGCGATTTAACTTTTACCTAGCGATATTAGGTACAGCCACTCTACAACTTGTACTCCCCAGAAACGTTAAACGTTACTCCGCGGGCAATAAAAAGGAACTACCCCAATAACCTAATTCCATCGATGCTTCGCCCACGTTTCACGTGCCACTAAAGGGAGACGTCTTAAAAAAAAGGAATGTTACAAATCGGCCGTAAAAGCGTCTTTACGAGGGAATAAATTTCGTAAAACCCGCCGCGTTTCCGACAAGTCGCGTCACGAGAGGCCCTCTCGTCTCGAGTACCTGGAATACCTGCGTTCCCCGCGACTCCTAGCTTCTTCCGCGGTGCATCGTAAACAACCGCGGAGGGATCGATGCTCGAATTGTCTACCCAGCGCATCCCAGCAACAGCTGCCGTCGCGAGGAGAGGCGAGAGAGGAGGCGAAGGTCTCGCGGCGGGCCCTGCGATAAACGGCCGAAAATTAACGATCCTTTAAAACGCTCGTAAAATTCGGCCAGATAAGGATCCACCTTCCACTTGCTTCCTCCGAGAGGCCCTATCGGCCGGCACGCACGAGACGCACTCGCGAGCTCACAAATTACACCCACGCGCGCTAACAGTGTTTCGCGCGTGCAACCTGCGCTCGGCCTACGCGCCAGCGTCTTTGGCGCGGCACCCAGCGAGCGCCAAACGTCGCCACGATCGGATCGCAAGGACGGAACTCCCCCGTTCGTGGTGAATTATGACGGCGAAGCGGTGGCTCCGAAGGGAAACGTTTTGCGCGATTTAAAAGGGGCACGCGATGCGGTCGACTTGCTCCACTTCGCGGATTAATTGCAGGCTGGTGGCTCGATTGGAGTTTTCATTCTTACGGGGGACGGCTGCAGAAGAGGGGGGCCGTGATTCTTATTGCGCGCAGCCAACCTGTGCACATAGTTAAACCGAGTGTATAACGAATGCGCGCGGTTCAGCCGCGGGTGTACGCGTGCAAAGCGAGCGTGAGCAAACACGTGAACGAGGCCCGTTGGCTGAAGCAAACGAACGGACGAACAAACGAATGAACGAGCGGACGGCTGGATAGGTAAACGCGGCGTGTCGCGGCTACGTGGCACACGTACGCGCGTTTACGCCGGTGCGGTGGTAGACCTCATACCGTGTCCAATGCATATTCATACGGCCATACATTATACCGTGCAGTGCACGCGGCAGGCCAGAGCTGATCTTAGATTAAGGTAAACGCCGGTTAAGTTAACGGCTAAACTTCCATAAGTCGGAGGCGCTCGCATGCGCATCGCGGCGAAATGCAAAGGCCCTCTCTCCCTTTCAGGGAGCCTCACCTTCCTCCTCCCACCCGCCGATTTCTGCGCGTTTCTTCTCTTCTTCCTCCGCGCGCCCCTCCACAGTGGTTCGAATCGCCGAAAACATGATCAAAAATCCTTACGTTCACATTTCACACTTTATCGTTATGAAGATTGTTATTCCAGCGGTTTTTGGGGTCGCAGAATCTGATTCAGATGTCAAAATTTTTATTAGATTAAAACTAAGCACTGTAAGGGAGAAGAAATGTCGATAAAATAATGTTATGTTTTGTTTAACAGTATTGTCTGATTTGATTATGTTATTTGAAGTTAATTACGGCATCAAATTTTGTAAAATTAACAGAGAAATCGTTTTTATAATAGCAAAAGTTTTTGGGCGCAGGAAACTAGAAGGTCAATAATTTGTATAAATTCACACTTGAGATATTGAAAATGGTTTCATTTACCCATAAGATTTCCATAAGAATTTCATTTTATGGATAAATAAAAGCATTTTCAATATCTCAAGTGTTATATCTACAAATTATATCATCCTTCTAGTTTCCGCGCATTCGAAAGCTTTTGCTATCATAAATACGTTTCAACTTGAAATAACGTAATCAAATCTTTTTGATTTTTGATCACGTTTTCGGCAATTCGGACCACTGTGCGCTCGCTTTCTTTCGTTCGCCTTTTTTCCTCCCCTGCTCGGTCGCCCCACTCGCCCTTCTCGGCATTTCTCGCCCTTTAGCACGCTTGGCGCGGCTCGAGCGCGCGCGAGCGTGCACTCCGCCGCCTGGCAACTCGATCCGATCTTACGTTTGTTATGCTAAGTGCTCATTAAGATCGTAATATGTTGCCGGGGGCGCGATAGCGGAAATTCGGCACGTAAGGACGGCAGAGGGTTTATCCTCGCGGGGCTAATCGAAGGCGGAATTACTCCGTATCGTCGTCAACTACCGAGGAGCTGCGGCCGACGCAAACTGGCAACGGAAGTCGAGCTTCGTGCAACGAAACCGCAGCCGCCCAGCCTCTAACGACAGTCGTTAATTACTTAAATAAGGCAACGGAGAGGAAAGAAAGTTGAGTAGACAACAGTTGCCGCCGATTTCTTAACCTCGTTCGCGCCGACTCATTATGCACGGATCCGCGCAAGCCACCCGAGTTTCCACGGGCACGGTATGCATGAGAAATTAATTAAAGGCAGCGCAGAAAAGTGGGCTGACGGTATTGACAGGATACGCCGCGCCGCGGCGGAAGTTGCCCAAAGGCCGTTACCAAATCGACGATTCGTCATCCCCCGGCTGACGAAACGAATTCACCTCGACCGAGACTCGATACGCCAACAAAGGAATATTTTATCCACCCTTTTTCGTTCGCGTTTGCTTTCCGTAGTTTCCAAGGGGCTAGAGATTTTCCAAGGGAAGACGCAATCCCGCGCTCGGCGGCGGTGCCAGCGAAACGATTAAAGTGAACTGACAAACGCGAACGCCCCCGTTCTCCTACGTATCCGATTTCGCCTAAGAGCTTCCATTACGGGGAATTTGCATTGATAGCGAGCCCGATAACTTTGAAACCAATCTAAAAGCCACTTTGCACCTCACAGCCTCAATTTAGCTGATGAGAAATTGAGTTCGCTTCTCGGTATTCCATTTTTCTTCCGCTTCCTCCATTTATTTCCATCCGGCAAAGTCCAAGCGAACCGGCGAACAGTCGACGCCTTGGGTCCACCAATTTCCACCCTCCCACCGTCTAAACTTCGCGGTTCGCACGCGTTGCATGAAAGGGGCCCTCGATTAACGGATTTATTATTAACGTTTCACGCGGCGTTTTCACCGAGTCATCGTGTAGTCGATTGCGCAATGCGTGGGCGACTTTTGGAGGGTTGGAGAGGGCGATCGGCGGTCGGTGGCCACCCTCGATTGCAATCTCGACCGCGTTGCGCTCGTTAGTACGCGGGCCGGGCACAAAGCTGAAAGAAAAAAGCGTTTCCAGGTAATGGCGGTACTTTTCTATAGCAATTAAGATAATATTTGCATTCGGGGGTTGTGATTTCCTGCAGGTGTTTCGAGCGGCGAGGGTTGACGGCTCGAGCTCTCGTTAGTTATACCGTGTGTTCCGCCTGTTACGCACACACGCTCGCGGCTCTGTGTTCTTTTGTGTGTTGCGCGCGGCCACATAGGCGTAACTAAAGTACCGAGCAACGGCAGGCCTAAATTCTCACTCTGCCAGCGGCGAGCTTCGCCTCGAATTACGTGATCCGCGCTGGAAATGCGAATCACGCATCAATCAAAAGTCCGCGGCGACCAATAGCGAGCTGGCTTTCGAACCGTGACCATAGCGACGATAAAACCCGACGATAAGCGTCTGCCTGCGAGACGCCGAGGACAGCAATCGTATCGAGCGCTGTTTACGCACTTTCTCGAGGGTCGCAGACCGCCCACGTTACTCGCGCTACCCGCCGTATCAATCTCGACAGGTCCACGCCTATGCGGCTGCATAGACTCGCCCGTTCGCGCGCACGAGGTGCAGCATTCGATAGACGAAGAGGCGCGGGCACAAGTGGCGCGTATGACACATCGAGGGGGTTCCTCTGCACGTACACACGCGAAGGGGCGAGAATTAGCGAGCGGGAGGGCCGAAGCAACGGGGTGGCGGCGGCTATTAGATCTTTCTCATGCTGATAAAACTGTATAATGGACTTAATCGCTTTGCGCCCGGCCCTCGACTAAATTTTCGTTATTTTTCATGGGTCCCCGGCCACCGGGCACATACCACCTATCGCCACGACAGATCTACTCCCGTTTTTCGGCCCTCTCTGTCGGCCCCTTTCCCCGTCTCCTTTGCTCCCGTTCCGCGCTCCCTTCTCTCTCTCCCTCCTTCCCTTCTCGCCTCTTTCTCCATCCTAACCCTTTGTTTCTCGACCGCGGATCCATTGATCCCGCGGGACGCGGAACACGCACGTCCGGTGCTATACCGCCGATGATGCACTTTTACGGGCATCCATCGTTCGGGAAATTTCCGAAACAAAGGAACAACGAGGGCCCGCCGCGACGAAGATTATTTGTTACTTGTCGCGTCTCGCTGCGCGGGCTTTTTTTCCACGGGCAACCCCCGTCGCCCTTCGCTCGCGCTCGAGACGAGGATCGATAGCGGCGATTTTCCCGAACGCTTGGACGCCGTAAATTCACCGGTCCCTGCCCCTTTCGCTAGATTTGCGAGCGAGAGGAAACGGGCCAAGTCAGTGCTCCATTCTCTCGAGCGAATCTCGCGAATCTAATATCTTCATCGCCGCAGAAACGGACGCAGACCTCGATCCTCCGGCCCGAATAATGGTCGCGGGCGTAACGGTGGAATACGAAACGGCGGATCGCTTCCCGGTGCACACGATCGTACAATTTCCTACGGTTACACGGACCCCTTTTCCCATTTCCCCGTGGTCGTTCCGCGCGAGCAAAGTATACACGGGACGGCGTGCGCATCGGATAGCCAGCCAATCGAGGGATCCACGGATCCCCTGTCGGATCGAGCAACCGGCAATTTGCATGTTGTGCTAGCCGATGGCGCCCGAGACCGCTTTTTAAGGCGGTTACGACCATTACTGGTAATGCTCGAGGTCGTGCGAGTCAATGCCACGGAATCGACGGACGATTCTCTGGAAACTCCACGCTGGCCACGAGGATAGGCACGATCGCGTCTCTCGAAAGATCGGACGCGGTAGCGGAAAGCGTAATCGATCATTTTCACGGGGCTAATCGAGCGAATGCCTGTTTTCCGCGCGACTGGGACGAGTGTCTCGCAAGTGGAAAACTCCTCACGGCTGCGAGAGCGGTCAGAGTTGGCTGGAGATTGACGGGGAATTAGGAATCTACTCGGGGATACGTGTGTTTTCTGAACAGAGGAAAAAAGTTGTTACGTACGCGCCAGGGGTTGGCGTAAAAACAGGAATTAAATGGAAAGAGGGTGTACGGTTACAAGTTGGGGAGCTGGCTGCAGATGCAAATGCCCCGCGCATATATTATTGTGGCAATTAAAGTTGCCTTTGTACCTACGGGGAATGCAGGAAGCTTATAGGTATGCGAGGAGGTACTCGTAAGGGCGAGCCAGGCAATCTCCAGCCACTAAACTAATATAGAAACTTGCTCGTACTTATCCGTCGTAACTCGTGACAAAACGCGTACTTGGGCAGAACGCGCGCGTGCTCGTGATCTATAAGCAGCCCCTGCGTCTCCGTGGGCTGTGTCGAGCTGGGAGGAAGCTTTACACCAACGAAATCTCACGTACTATAATTAAGTGGAAGTTCAAGATGTTTCGAGGAAAAGGCATAAGAGACAAAGAACGGGCAATAAACTTTTCGCCGTTACTCAAAGTATCCCTGAAAACTACGTATTCGTGGTATAATTCACGACGCATCCGATTACCCGGAAATCTTAAGACCGGAGCTGGTAGGTCAGTTTTTCAGTGTGTGATTTTTAATAAATTATGTTTTTAATAAATTAAATCGCCCTAACGAAAGGGGGTAGGGATCTGAAATTTAGAAGTGACTTCTTTCTACAGTGACATCTTTCCGCGGTAAAGCATATGTCGGTTGCAAAGTTATTAACAATTAGTCAACCTACCCCTCGAGACAACCAGCCCCGGTCGCCCCTAAATAATCGCGCTGGTAGAAATTTATTTGAAGAGGACTCCCGAGCAAAACTCGGACGTGGAAAACAATTTCGTGGAAGTTTCTGGATTCCACGGAACTACAAAGTCGCGATCGGCTGGCTAGCAAGTACTCGCACGGTCGATGATGGAATTTTCCGTGTTTAAAGGGAAGCGGAGTCAGACGACGGGAAAACAGGGCAGGCTCGGCTCGCGGGACCAAGTTACACGCATACAGTTCTCGGCGATTCCTTTCGTCCGAACTTTGGCCAGGGAGTTTCCGTATCAACTCGAGCTGTTCGAGTCTAGGGAAGAGCTAAGAGCGTTGCGCTCTCGCGCGACTTTTAGCCCTCTCCGTCTTCGCCGTGGCCGCGCGCGTTCCAGCCTCGTCCGCCTCGGAGTGGCTCATTAGCATAGAAACAGCGGTAAACTCGTGGCTAGCTTACCGAGCTAACAGCGTGTAAAATAACCGCTAAGTTGTCAAGACAATGCTCCTACGCGCGTAGCACGCCGGAGCGAGAACAGGCCGAGTCTGAGCACCGCCACGGGCTAAGTCCTCGGCGAATTACTTCCTCCGTCGCGGCATTGTCCGTCGAGCGGGCGAAACGTCCTCCAACTTCCGTTACCTCGTCGCTTCTCGCTCTTCTGGTCCTAGCTGGTCCTCCCGCGTCTTACGTCGAGCGGGCGGGACGAGAAGCTACGACGGTTTGTCTCGGAACTATAGGTACAAACTGGCTAATAGAGGCCGCGAGGAGGAGCAAAAAGTTCTAATAAATAGGGGTCCGTCGGCTATGCACTTGTCTCGCGACATCCACGGCTTCGAGGGGAAGTCGAGGCAATTGGGAATCGTTCCTTTAACGACACTTGCAAATCGCAATTTTCCCGCGGTCTTCTTTAGATTCGCGGCGGCCCCGACGTCGTTATCGAACGTTCGTGCGTTCATGGTTTGCTGAACGCGCGATAGCGAATTGAATCGCGGCGCAACAGCCTCGCCGGGCAATTTCATATAATATAAATCACCGTGATGCCGGCGAATTAGCGTGATGTCAGGAAGTAACTATACTTCATTATGTGCTACGGCGCTCGTGAAAAACATTTCGCATTGCCGCGAATTTGTTGCTAAATACACGCGATCTTATCGCGGGGCCGCGGCATATTCATACACATTCTGCGCTGTTGCTAATTCGTTGTTTCATTTTCTTACTCCTTCTGCCTCCCACCGCCGCGGCACCGGGCCGGGGCCGGGGCTCCATGAATATGGATGGTGGATGAGTTATGAAAAAAGAAAAATACAATGCAACCGCGAGCGTACCCGTTACGCGCGCGGGTTGTCGTGTTTTCAGTTTAACCAGGCCAAAGGATTTCTATACCGAGAATCGTTGCCAATTACAGCGAAATTTCAAACGAGCCTCTTCCCTCTCCCCCCGTGGAAAAAACGATTCCTCGTGCAATTACGATTTGTTGAAACTTTCCATTGCGATCGAGAGTAGCGGCGCACTCGTCGAAACGTTGCCCGTCAATGTTGCATCGCCGCGATATCCGCCCGAGAATCGATTCAAAGCAGCAAGCCTGCGGGGAGTTCGCGAGCAATTCTGCCCGATGGAAGTATCGATTGCCTCTCCGCCTTTGCGTCAACCGTAACAATGGGAATGTCTCGTTGAACGGTAAAATGTGCCTGCGATCGTTCCCAGAAGCAATTAAGTTGCCGGTGGACGTGTACTTGGACGCGGAGGCACGATCGGGACGATTACACCGGCGTCGCGTTCACGAGGACAGAAAATTCCTCCAAGGACTGGCTTAATGATAACTTAAAGCTCGCCGCGATAGGATCTCGCAGGAAGCCACGAATGCGTCTCGCCGTCCACCGAAAGGAGAAAAAATACTGAAATACAACAAAGTTTTTTACGGGCACAGGTAGGAATCGCGTGATACCGGGAGGAAGGAGGTCGACGAATCGCGATCAAACGCGGCGCTGTTAATTGCCGACTGTGGGGTCGGCATATTCTCGGTCGTCTCACTGGTTTCTCTGCTCGCGGGAACGCGAGCATCCTTCCACGCGAAAAATCTTTATCCGCGAGGGAGGTGAGGCTTTTGATTTCGCGGGAGAAATCAAAGGGGTTCGAGAGGAAAGTTCGTTGGACAAAAGTTTGCTGGCTTCGCGGGGAATCGCGAGGTGAATGAATTTTCAGCGATGCGTCGAACCCCTCGCCGGAAGAAAAAGGACGCAATCGTTTATTTCAGTATCGACATCGACGCGGTGGTCCCTCGCCCCTTCTAAGGAATACGCTGGCATCCGCGTTAAACTTTTTCCCTGGTCCCCCAGGATGGAAGCGTGTCTTCAGACACCTCACAATAAGGGAAGCCCCTTCTTTCCTCGGCTGTTCCGCCAGCTCTTTCTAATCTCCGGCGGTTTCCTTTTTTCTCGTTTGCGAAACGCAATTAAACCAATTACCGCGACCAGAGCGGAGAAATGAACGCGCGGGAGTTACGTAAAGTAATTGGACGGCTCGGTGCGTTTGTGTGCTCGCGGCTAGAGAGCTCTGTGGCGCGCGCGCGCGCGCACGCGGATTTCCTAAAACGATAATTAACGAGTTATTAAGCGCCGGCTATCCTGCCGGCTTCGACGTTGCTCGTCATTATCCGCGTTTCACACGAGCGCCGAGTGAAATCGTCGGCGATGATTCGAAGATAGGGGGAAAAAGAGCCCAGCCGGCTCCGCGCTGCCTTGCATAGTTGCACGCGCAAACACGCGTCGTCCTCGCAGTTCCGAGCCCGATCCGTGAGATACAGAGGCGATACAGGCCGGTCCTGCGCGTGTGGACAGGCCTTAAGCGCACAGGATGCAATTACACACTGGCTTAAGTGTTATCGTTAAGAGAAAAATGCGCGCTCATAAATTGCCGGCTCTTGGCCGGCGTGCATCGCACTTGCGCCGATGTTTCATGCAAATACAAGAGTTTCATGCCTGTACCTTTAGAATTCATTAGACTTAATTGCTCCCGATTGAGACGCTGTCGCGGTTTTCATCGAATCCGTTTAATCCACCTGCAGGTATAGATATTATAAATCTACGATGCATACAGGAGGGCGGGGAGTTTAATTAATTATTCGAGGAATCGTATACATTGTTTGATAAATCTGTTAAAAGGAGTCCGAGCCAGATGCGGGTGCTCCCTCGTTCGTTTCTATCGTTTAGCGCGGGCAGTTTAGGATTGTTTTCAACACGTATGCCGCAAGCAGAGCTAATTACCGCGGAACGTTGAATGGGTTTTCCAGTGAATACCGTTGCCTGTTAGAGGCTCTAAAAGACTGGTTGAGAACCGTGAAAATAATTAACGTTACAGGGCTCACTGCTCATCAATGATTACTGTCGGATAAGGCGTACTTGTTAAATTACATACGTTCGACGAAGCACCGTGCGAGGCTACGGTACGTGAAAGCGGCCATTATCTAGTTTTACTTTTGCGCAACCGCGTTACACCTCACCAAAAGCACGGTTACTCCTCGAAACACGGCGGTATCTTTCCCTCCGGATGTAGCGCACCGCACGGCATCGAGATTCTAACTCGCGTCTCATCTGCTCGAGTAGAGATTCTGGTTCGAACAGCGATCTATCGTTGGCCGAGGAAGGTCGAAGGAGGTTCACGCGTGCCTGCAGGAGACGAAACCATCCCGGTGCTCGCGAGCAAGATGCTGGAGAACCGCGTGATTGCACGTCTTCCCTGGACCATGATGGCCGCTCTGAGCACGGCTATTGGTCGATGGGTAATCACACGGTCTCCCTTCTCCGTGTGCTCAAAGATACCCGGAGCCACCGGTGAGGGCCCCCGATGCTGTCATTACACCATCATTTTTTGTTTCAACGGCATTTAATTTGAATCCTCCTCCCCCTCCGGTCCCCCACCCTCGCCGGGATCGCTCCTCTCCTCTATCCCCGGCCATGCAGCAATGCGCTCGGAAAGCTCTGCTGCTTTATCTCTCCCTCGGAGCCCTCCTCCTCGTATCGCTCTCCCTCGCCACGATCTTCTCTTCTTATTCTGCTCCGCGAACCAAACCCGAAAGCCGTTGCTTTTATCCGACTGACCACGATCCATCCTCCCCAGACGACATGTTATTACGGATGGACCCTGGTAATGGATGTTTCCCTTCGATGTGTACGGACCACGGGCGCGTGGATAATAATTTGCCGGTTTTACGAGCGAGTAATTAGAAACGCGGAGATGGGCAATTGTTCCCCGAGCTCGGTGCGTCCTCGATGGTATCGGGGATCGAGTTTTGTTTCGGTGGATCCAGGGCAACTTAATCGATTCCCTTGTCGCGCGCCGTTTACGATCGATAAAGACCAAATACCGATCTCCTCGTACTACACCCTGGAACTCGATAGCCCGTTCTGTTCGGTTGTTGCATCGTGTCAATTAAGGGGTCCGGGACCGTGTGATTCCCTCGACTAACCCAATCCGGGATGAAATCACTTGGCGCCAGGTAAAGTCCTGGAATCGTCCCACGCAAGGGACACGGACCGTCTGGACGGTGAAACAGGTACACGACGAACTAATTTCGTGGGTGCAACGGTGGCCACGGCTAGGCTCCTCTTCCGTCCCTCTTCTGCTCCTCTTCTAGCCCGTTAGCCGAGCCTCGACTCGCTCGTGACCGTGGCTGGACCTGGAGCGCGTTTCTTCGCTGGTTTTCGAGTGAATGAAAGGCTCCCCGGGGGCACGAGCGGTGCCCCGATCGGCGAGTCGCTGGAGAAGGACGGAAATCCAGCCGAGAAACCACGGTCCATTGAGCGAAGAAGGAAAAAAAAGACGGGCGACTGAAAGGACCGGCCGAAATCTCTGAATGAGTGTAATCTCGTGGCCCTGGGCGAACGAAGAGGAAAAACGAGCCTCCTAGAGCAGCGTCTCTCAAACATTCTGTCGCCACGCGGATGCTGCGAGGTCTACGACTCCCTTCCATCCAGGTCACATCTAGATACTCCTTTTCCTCGTTCGATGGCATTGTCGAGAAATACCTCGATTGCTGTAGATCTCTGTAGGGTAAACTCGGGTAAATCCGTGATACTTTTTCATTTATCTGTAACTCGAAATTGGCTGCCTCAATTTAGATGGAACAAAAGCTAACAGACAGCGTTGATCTTCTAGTTTATGTTTTGGTAACATAATTAGTCACTTGAAGTTAGCCTGATAGAGTGAGAGAGTATTTTGTTCCAGCAGTGCATTATTCGCGAAAGTTTTCGTGCTAGTTTTGGATAATCACTTGTTTATGTATTGTATGTGCTTTAGAAGATAAATTGAAAGTTCAAACTGATTTACCCGAGTTTACAAACGCGTCAGAAACGCTCGCGACACGGCTAGACTCCTCTTTGAGAAACTCTGCCCGAGAAGAAGAAACGATAGAAATAGAGAACGATCGTGCGAATGCGTGCTTGATAGACGCCCACGATGCACGGGGACGAGAGGGTGTTCATCTACGTGGCATTCCGCCGCGCGACCCAGGCGAAATTACAAGAAATCAAATGAAATGACACACCCGCCGCGGATTATCTCTCGAAAACGACTTATTAAGGCCTCGGAGCTGGACGATCGCACACCACCGGCCGGTATCTGCTCTCTGTCCCTACGGAGTCGCTCACAATTACGAGCGATCCTCCCCGCGTCTCCCCATCTTCATCTTCTTCCTCTCTTTCTTATATCGCTGTCGTCGAGCAACGTTCCGCAGGAAATCTGCGAACCGTGGATCCCCGATGATATGTAATTTTCATAATCAATCGCATGAACGTCGTTTAATTTTTATAATAACCCACGCCGCCTCTATATCTCGCATGGGAACCAGACGACCGAGCAGCATCCCGTCGGGGCGCAATAAAACCAACTAGAAAGTCATGGAGAACCTCGAAAGTGGTATCAGTCGCGAGGCCACCGATTCCCTAGGATTCTATCGACGCACAGAAATGATCCATCAGCCTCGAAGGTTTCTCCCAACTGTTATGACCGTCGCTACTTAAGGAATCGGTGTTTAACAGTGGTGTTTTTTAACGAAGCCAGCTGGAACGACGGTGGATGTACTTCGAGTCCCCTGGACAGGCACACTGATCCCACGAGCAACGTCCATCCGCTCGACTATCTAAACACGGAAATAATGACCGTGGCTTATCGTGGCCACGAAGGAGGTACAACTTCTAATTACGTTCGTAGCCCTTCTGCCTCTCGCCGATGATCCTCCCTCCTCGCCACCCCCCCCCTTCCCCCGATTTATCCCCCTTGGAAATCACTGCGGTGTAGCGCTGCCGCGAGTAAAGTTTCCCCGTGCGATTCCGATTATTACCCCGAACTTCACACCGCGCTGCCTGTTCCCATTACATATCGTTATTATTTTCCTCGAACAGGAGCAGCCGCAACGCCTCTTGATTAACGACGTCCGATTTAGCGTAATTAACCCGGCGATCCTCTGCCTCGTAGCTATCCGGCGATTTGCAAAAGAAGCGTCTCGCTTATCGCCAGGATCAAAGTCGAACCGCCTCGGGAAACGTTTTACTTCTGAATTCGCATATGTATATATATATATATATATACACATGCATCACGCAGCGCGCCGCACACCAAGCAGCTGTTCCGATCTGATATCGCACGCAATCTATATACACGCACGTATACCTATACGTATACACGTTTATATATAGTTGTAGAGAACGTAATGGGAATTATATTCGCAGAATTATCTTCATTAAGTGTGCCCGCGTTTTGTAAGCGGTGGCACTGCGTTACCGTGAAAAGTGGCTTATCTGGCGTTACATAGTTGTGGTAATTGCGATACATACGTATTACGGTCCACGGAGCGAGCTAATTCGATCCGCGGCGTTCCTTCGCCGCGGAAACCGGCGATTTCTCGCTCGCTCCCTCGCGGATTTACATTTTCGCGTTGGTCGCGCGATTGCTCAGCGCGTGACAGCGCTGTGCGATTCCTTTGTTGCGACCGGGGAAGGGACGACAGGGGGCGGGGCGGGGGGGGTCGGGGGTGGTAGAAAAAATGGAAAAGAAGGACGAGAAAAATACGTTGTACGTGCCGCACGAAACGACGCTGCGTGAGCGGGCGCGCGCGTGTTGGACATTCACATACGCTTAGCGAAACAATTAGACGATTTTATCGCTGTACACCACCGGTGCATTCTGTCCCCTTCGTGGTGAGCCCCCAAGCGAACCGGAAGCTGCGTGAACCGGCGGCGGGAGGAGCAGGAGGTGCCGTTCTCTCTCCACCCTTCCCACCCCTCCTCCCCGTGTACGCGCGTTTCCGGTGACGCTCATTAACGCCCGCCACGGATTTGTTACTCGTAATTGTGCACGGTTAATTCGATCTTCGGGGATTTGTCGTGCCGCTTTCACTGGCAGCCTCTTATCCGCGCGCTGCCGTTTCCTTCCTCGTTCTTAGAACAAAACTCTAAGCCTGTATAACCGTGAACATAGTTTACATAAGGTTTCGTACATTGTTCCAATCTCTAGCCTCCAAAGAAGGAAAGGTAATCGTCGTAATAGGGAGGCCATTATGGCATTCCTTCCTCGTACCTCTGTCAAGCGAGCTGCACCTGCTGGAGACGATCGATGGCTCGGTGAGACTTGGTAGTGAACGGGCTCGTAGGTGTTTCGTCACCGAAATTACTGTTGTTCCCGAGACATCACGGGGCGAGGTGAGGAAAATTCGAGGCCGATCGGCCTGGATAATTCGGCAGGGGTCCCGGGACAAGGTCCGAGCCATCCGGTTAGTCCGATGGGCGGTCGCTTAAGAGGCTTTTCATGCCGGTAATCGAGAAAATTGGTAAAGTGCCGAGCGCACTGAAATCCGCGGTAATCACCGGTGAGTCCGACAGCGGCCCCGTTAATTTATCGACGAAAATCACAGGCCCACGAGACCGCAAATCGTTTTTTAAACGCGCCGTTTCACCACCGAGACTTTTCCACTCGACATGTGTATTCGCCTCGATAACCAACCGCTAATGGACTTCCTCGTTTTTCCTACCTTCCAGCGAGTCCTACATTCTGAAACTCTGCCGGTGGTAATGCTCACGATCTCCGTGCGAAACTCTGCTCGAACGTCCACTCGACCGCACGAGATCGGTACACACCCTTATCGCTCTACTCCGCGTCGAAGCAGACGAATCGATGTTAAGTGTCGCGTTGCGCGTGTAACATTTTTTAATTTCCTCGTAAATCGTGCCGGATGTGACGCAGTGTTCCCGGTCACGGCGAGGGGAGGAACGTAGAATCGAGGAGCAGGTCGACCCACGTCCATTAAAAAGAGATTTCGAGAGAGGACCTGGCCAGAGGGCAGCCACGAAAGATCCTCGTGAATGGAGCCACGTATAATTGGATCCCGACCCGGACAGCTTCTATATAACCACGAGGATTTTCACTAATTTCATCCAATTTTCGGGGACATTGTTTTTTTTTCTTCCTCCATCTACGTTCAGCCTACCGCCCGCAGCTCCTTTCACGATCTTTCTAAGCCTGGATTCCGTGAGCACGCGGACTCACCGGCGACTTTTTTGATCGCGCGCCACGCTGTCCGCAGGAAAGAAGGCTTTTCGGTAGCGCCAATTTGTTCGCGATTCGCTCTGTGGATGGCCGTAAGGTGGATGTAAATGACAAAAATCGCTCGGCAGCGCAAGTCGTGACCGATTACAATAGTTTTTTTTTTTAAATACTCGCATAAAGGACTCAGCAATAACGGTGCACTGCAGTAAAACATGTATCAGTTGGTCTAATCTATAAAAGAACATTATTTTCCATAACATAACATAAATTTTGTAAATTTGAAATCAATTTTTTATTTTATAGCTAATGATAAATTTACAAAAAATTAATTTCTGATATTTTTAATCCCCAAAGTTTACGTTTTTATGTTATATTATGCTAAATAATATTGCTGAGTCCTTTACGAGTACTTTAAAATAAATTTATTGAAATCGGTCAAGATTTGCGCCGTCGAGTGATTTTTGTCCAAAATCGCACACTGTGCCCCGTAGAGCTAGACGAGTGTGTATACGAAGACGGTGAATGGCTGTTCGCACCTTATAAATTCCACGCCGCCAGGATGATTCGGGAAACCTAGCGAGCGTCATAGCAGATGGTAGGGTAACGGTGGCGGCAGGCGAGAACTTTCTCGTTACTGTTTGTCGATCGATCGTTTCCCAGAAAATTCTGATTAACGCGCTTCAATTCGACCCCCGTACCGTTTACCTTCAGAATGGTGCGACGCGTAGGGAAACGAAACGCTAATGGAAAAGGCGTCGGAGTCAACGTGCACGCCGTTTGAAAATGGAAAGCCTGCGTTTCCATTTGCCGGATCGTTCATCCGCGTGTCCAGGGTCGGCCATGTTCATCGAGCTGCGTTAATCAACGCCCAGAAAATTAGATTAACGCATTTGACCGGCACGCCGCGCATACCGAGCGCGGAATATAACACTGACTAACGACTTTCGCCGGTGCGTTAAGCGCTCCCATTGTTCTGCCGCGGAAGTTGGCCGGTGAGCCGGAAACACTCCACTCGGCCGCAGTCATTTTCGCTGTCGTGAATGACAGAGCGTGTTCGTTAACACCAATTACCATGCGCGCGCCTGCCCGCCCGCCAGCGTTCCTATTATATTGAATTATCGGAAAACCTCGTCCGAAAGTGAATCTGCGAAATTTCAATCGAACGCTTCGCACGATACTGCCTCGCTCCTGCACCGCTCTCGACCCGTGGAAATTGGAAACTCCATAATGATCCCTCTGGCAATTATAGCGCGCGCATTTCCAAGCAGCGATCCCAGCCCTCCGATACCGATCATCGCCGTTCCTCCGACAGCCGTCGATGAATCCTTTTAACTTTTAGCGTCGTTAGTGCACGGCGATCACGCATCGTTGGAACACCAATGAGAGGCATTAGACCGATGGAAAGGCAGCAGGATCGAGGAAGTTGCGGTTACGGGCTGTGGTGCCGTGTTTTCGCGGCCGAACGGCCACGCGAGCAACGAATAATGAAAAAAATATGGGGGAGACTCGGTGGCCTGACAGCGATGACAGAAAATAGAGAAGGGGAGAGAGACAGAGCCGGATGGAAGGAGAGGGTCGAGTGGTCGGTATGACAGAAGTCAAGCATCCCGAATGAATCGTCAATTTCGAGCGGAGGCTTTTCGGCCCCGCAGGTTCGCGCGCGGCACGAACACCGCGCGGCATAAAAGCCCGCCATATGCCACTCGTTCACGGTTTTATCTTCTTTCCTGCGCTCCGGGCTCCTCCACCTCGAGCCTAATTGTTAGTTAATTATCCGTCCGTCGGCCATGTTGCGGTTTATACGCATTGCCGAGTCAATTATTACGGGGCAAGCGAGCGTGGCCATCCGCGCAGCTTTTCCATTCGAGAGCCAGCTTAGCGTACACCTAAACGTCCATTAGCGGTCGCCCGTTTTATCCCCGATTACGATTACTTCGACGATTTCGGTTCGCCAATTGGCCGCTCGGATCTCCCCGCGAATCTCTCGCGTTCCGTTTTATTTCCAAGGGTTACCCCGGCTGCCGGGCGGTTCCACGAAACATCGTAAAAGTGTATCGGGAGTCTCGCGCCTCGACGGAGGACGACCGTCCAGCGTCGCCTTCGATTTCGCAACGGCCAGCCTTCCCCGGTGGTAAATGCTGCGACTAGCGGGGATCGAACACGACTAATATTTCATCGAACGTTTTCCAGCGAGGGGTTTTATCGCCGTGGCCCAGCGAAAACGTACGAGCGGTGTTTAATAAAAATGACGATAATATGAGCATCTCGTGTCCCGGTAATGAGACCCGTGGATCGGCTATCTTCTTCGGTCCGTGTCCCCGATAACCAGCCAGCATCAATCATCCCCCACTCTCTCGCCTCCTTGTCCACCTCGCTCCCCAACCCACCGAGCATCCGCCCTCGCCCTTGCCCTCGCCCTCGCCGTCGCCTGGTAATAAAGACGAAACTTTACGGTATCCCGGCGCGGAGTTGTCCCGCTTGTTCTCCATCGAAAGAAGCCCGAACGGACGGAGTCGACCGAGTGACGGATTGTCCTCGACAGCATTTTACGGATGCAGACGCGAACACGATCCACGGCGGGTCGGTAGCCAGCGCGTCAGGTTGATAGGATCGAGGTTTATTAGCAACGATGGAACGGCTAAATGGGGTATTGCTGTCGCGGTCGATCGACGAACCTGGATCGTCGGGAAGCTTTCGCAGGCTGAAATGCTCGCTCCTTTGTGGTCCCCGTTCTAGGCAGCGCAAGCGTATTTAGCTTCCACAAACGAAACTGCTGTCCGAGAATTCTATCAGCCTTTCCATGAATCGCCCAGCTGGATGAAAGGTTGGCGCGAAGGTACGTTCGACCGTGTCGCCGTAATTACTTGCGCTAAGTACCCACTCGGCGCGAGCGTATGGAATTTCCTCTCGTCCTCGAAGCGATCGTCGCGAATCGACAAGCCTTCGATGAAAATCAGTAAAGCGGGCGAAGGTAAATCGCAGTTATTACGTTGTCAGCGATACTCGGTGACACATAATAACGGTAGATGAGAGAAAGAGACGGGACAGTTAGATTCGATTACCGGCTAGTTCGAGGCGAGAAGACGCGTTCTCTCGCTGCCCGTTTACTTACGTAACGCGACAGAATCGCGGCTGAACGCTGATGCATCGATGAGTCCCGAGTCGACGAATCCGCTCTGCATTCTAACTTCCTCAGCGTTTCAGGCGCGAGACGGTATTCTTATTTCCATCGTTTCGCGTCACGCGCGTGCCCCCAGTTACCAAACACCCGCTAGCCGCCGCCGCCGCTTTCAGATGTCCATGCAATCGGTCTGTCTGATTTTTTGTAACATTAGACTCGGCATAGCTGGGATCTAGCAAGGCATAGGCTCGACATAACTGGGATCTAACATGGCATGGACTTTGCGAAACCTACATCTTGTGTGGCCTCGGGCTAGACTAGCGTAACCAGAATTTATGGCAATTTCGAATTATTTATAAGTGAAATCTCTGTAATCGCCGGGCTTATCGCGAGTTTACTTGTGACTTACCATAACGAACACTTAACATGAACGTAGCATAACTGGGCCCGAACACAGCGCGGGCGTAGCAAAATCCAAGATCTAGAGCGAGTAGCATAGCTTAGATCTCAGATAGCCCGTGTCCTGCTGGAGTTCCGACACGTGTTTTCAAGTCCGAATGACTAATTCGTATTTAATACGGTCTCCGTAAATTACCATGTAATTTATAGAGTGTCCCCGATGTTTTTGTCCGGCCGTAGTGACGAAATCCAAAGGCACACGAGCTGGAGGAAATTTGTAAGGCGCTGGAAGGCGGTGACATAAATCGTCGCCGAGCCCTCCGAGAGCAACCTCTTATATAAATGGGAACGATTTAGTCTAGCGACCTCGCCGGCGGATATCTTAATTTCGTGTACATTTACCTGGCCGAAGAAACGGCGCTCCGAGGTGGAAAGCACGCGTATACTACTTTATCTGGCCGCGTGGTCTTGTAGCTAATTTATATGGAGAGTTAACGGGCCGATAGGAGGGCCTTTTCACAAATTAAACGACTCCATCCACCATCGGTATCCGCTGGCGTTTCTGGAGGAATAACTTCCCTCCGAGCTTTCGATTCTGGAAGAAACGAAGGGAAACGCGTCGCCAGAGTGACTCAACTTTTCCTTGCAAGCTTGCTTAGGACTTCGTACGAAACTCCCACTTACTTAGCTGGCAATCGTCGAGAAAGAGAACTCTAGCTTTCCCCTGTCAGGGATACAGAAACAACGCCGAACGTAGGAATCTGATAATAAGTTTCTGTACTTCGGGACTATCTTCGCGGACACTTCCCCGGCCGTTTGGCGCGCGTGTCGCGGGAAACGCATTATCACCGCGACAGACTTTCGTAATCTCCGCGCGCAGCGTTTATACTTTATAACGGCTTGTCCATCGCATCGTTTACGGGCATGACAAATGGTAATCGCGCTTTGTCCGTTCCTCGTCCATTTATCTGTCCCTCCCTCGAAGAGCGACGGGCTTACTTATCGGCCCCGTCCCGCTGTAATATTATTCTCTTTGCCTCCTACGATTGTCTCTTGCCCACATCGAGCGGTGCGCGGGTTTCGGGCAAATTATTTCCCTCGGCTCCTCGGGCTCGTTCGCGCCAAGCTACGGTAGGATCTCTCGGGGATTTTCTCTTTAAAAAGACAATACGACGCCTTCGGTTAAGGAAACGCAACATTCCAAGGAGTTATCGCGGAGTTTGAGAGTGCTTTCCCGAGGTGATTGCCAGGATTCAGGGGGCAGTCTAGCGAGCTTTTCAAGTGGCTCTTGATCCAGAGGACATGGCTCGACGAATCAAATATTTACGCGTGGCTTATCGCCATAGCCTATCTCCCTTATTGCGAGATCCTATTGCACAGCAGCGGCGAAGTAGCCTTTCGGAATCAGAAAATCGGGTAACTGACGACTGGCTCGTTTTCAGTAGAAACCCGTGGACTTCGTACGACGCGCTGGTAATTCGTGTCGACGGGGCCGTAAATCGACGAATAAGAAGATAAGAGCGAGTCTCCGTAAATCAGTAGATGAAACGGAGTTACGAGCTCGGCGAGTTTTAAGACAGCGGAGTACATAGGTATCTATAATAAGCGAGGCGCGCCTTTCCACCAGGCGGATACGTGGATCGTGAAATTTCGATTGCTCTGTCGAGCCGGCTGGTTCGTTCGTGGCCGAAAATCCTTTATCGACTCACGGATAATTGCCGTGAAAGAAGGCCCGAAAGCGTGCCGTGTAAATCGGCCTTTTCGCACTTGGAACGGTCGTTCTTCCTCTTATTCCTCACTGTTTTGTTTTAACGAGGGTCCAACGAGCACGAGGTCCGAGGCTAAAACGCTCTATCTTCGGGAGGAAGGGACACGATTAGTATAAGGCGGTGGTCTTATCTTAACAGGGGACGGGTATTCGCTCGCACCGGGCCCTCCTCGCCTTAATCTCGCCTAATCATGGCTCTATTTAGATCCACGGAGGACTAAAGGACTCCTTTAAGAGGATATCCGTGTTTAACTCGACCGAGCTCGCTTTACGACTCTTTAATCGTCCGAAATTTGTTGCTGACCACTAAAAACGTCTTCCTGTGTCACCTTCCCCGGATACTTCCTCAAAGTCGCGCTCGTCGCGCTTCTCTGGAATTCCTGCCAAGTGAGTGCTTATCGAACGCTTATCGATACACTAAAATCCACCTTATCCGAGATTAATCGTTCGCGAACGGTCCTCGCATTTGGGGATCGAAGTGCTTGCTCCTTCTGCGAGCTCGGAGTCCTCGGCGAATCTGCCTTGGGTGTCAGTGAACGAGCGTGCACGCGGGATCTGGGTCCACGGTGTCTTCCGTCAAATTAGGTCGTAATTATTGCTGTAACTGGCGCGTTTATGGCTTGATCGCGAATCCAATTACGGAACCGTTGCTGACCACTATACCGTAACGCTTGCAATGAAGTTTTGTCAATTTCGAACGGGCGATCGCCCTCTATAAAATTAATGGCATTCGCGAGGGCAGCACGGGTTTCCGATGGCTGTTTCACCCTCGTTGGCTCGCGGCCTGATTGCCCCGTCATTTCGGTTCGATCTCTCGATCGGATCCCAGCCGAACGTATCCCCGGATCCATTGAACGACTGATTACGATCGTTTCGCAGTTACCGTCGGGTAATAAAAATCATACTCTTCTTGACTATCAATTCAACAGAAATTGCTACGCTCCCGCCGCCGCCGCCGTTCTGTCCAGCGGATAATGTACTCGCATCATTAACGTCACTACCGATACTTCATGATCGTTACGAACAGGCCAATTACTCATACCATTCGCCCGGAGATCCTCCTCGCGTATCTTCTCCCTGTATCCTTGACAATCATCTTGGTCGTTCACGTTCTCCGTTTCACCGCGATAGAATTCTTTCCGCGCGTCCGTTATTTTTATCAGCGCCTATTAATGGCAGGTTGCGGTAGTTGCGACGTGTCGCGTGATTTCCCGGCACTTTGCTCGGCGCGCCGAGTCGTTTTGGTGGACTCCAGAGGAGCATCTGTAGTTTCATTTGGAGGGCAATTGGATTTCTCTCGGCGAGATTAAATCTACCGCGAGCTCCCGAGCCGCATTAACGTCCGAGTATATCTCCAAATTGCTCCTTGACGATCGCGAGATTGTCTGGAGCGTTTCGTTAAGCGAGCAACAGGGGAGGCAACCGGAGGAACGAAGAAACAAAGCAATCGACGTCGGAACCACCAATTCGCCGTTATCTCCGTGAAAAATTCATACCGGCGTTGATCCCTGCACGGAGATATCGCGCAACCCTTAACCACAGCCACTGATCGCCCTATCATTTCGATCGGGTAGCCAAGCCAGAGAAGCCCGCGGTCGCTGCACAAAATTGTAATTGCGCCGATTGCGCCGATTGCACCGCGGCTGGCCGTCATTAGCGCGGCCGCTGATGCACCGAGCTTGAGGACTGAGAGAGGGATGCTAGAGGAAGCAAGGAATCAGTGGGGAACAACGAAGGGGAGGCAGGAAATGGAAAAATTAATACTAATAACGGGGCAGGGAATGGGGCAGGGCAGGGAAGGTGAGAAAGAGCCTGCAAAACTGAGCTATAGGAAACACAGATACACGGAGGAACAGTGTTACGAGCTTGACAAATTAACCTTTCACGGTGTATCGCACTCCAGGCAATTTATTATCTTTGCCAATGTTTCTGTCAATTTTTAGACCTTAATATTAAAATTTAAAAATTTCACGAATTTGAAGAGAAAAAATTCGCTCTTCTCCACAACTATTTTTCCAACTACAAATTTCATCAATTCAAAATTTACATTTCTAGAAAAGGACTATTAGAGCAATTATCACGCAAAAGTTAAAAGATTCAAAAACCCGAAAATAGAACCTAATTCAAAAATGACGCTGGGGTGCAGTGAACCTCATCTGACCAATTTATTATTATAAGAAGGTGTGCCCACAAACGGGTTACGCCCAGTAGGAATAGTGATACGCCCGTACAGGAACACGCGTTTGCAAATAAATAGCCAGTGAAAGAAGGACGATGAAATCCAAATAAGGAGAACGAAAATGTACCTACCGGGCAGTGTCTCGCGAGACAAGCCTGCAGTACCTACCTGCGCACCCGCCACGGGACGATTCGTTCGGATGTAACATTAAAATTAATAAGATTTCAGGCTGTGCATTATCGTTGTCATTACCGAGGCAGGTGGCGTGGTGCGGTACCGTGTGCTTTCGTAGTTACGGTGGTTTGATTTCGCGTGACTGGCCAATATTGAACTGGACACCCGTACAAATACGACGGGAGCCCTGCACCCTGCACATGGCCCTGCTGCGCTATCTATGCATAGTCTAGACCCGAGATTGTCTCGATATTCGAATACTAATTCGATTCGATGCTCGTCGAATCGGTCGCCCGAAGATTGCCCCGACGGATATTGGAATCCTCGCTCGTCTACGTTAGCCGAAGCACGAAAGAGAATGCCGCCTTGAAAAAATATCGAGCATCTCGTTTCCAAGTTGCTCGTCGTTCGCTCGAGGTTTTCGCGTGTCTCGTTAGCACGGTGGCTGGCCTAATTTCGCTCTCTCTTGATTACCTTTTGCTCGTGAAACCTTCAACCACGCTCAGGACATTATTATAGGTGTAGGGATAGAGTCCCGTCCCTTCTCCTGCTTTTTTCCCCCTCGATCACCCACAGATGTCCTTTCTTTTTGCAGATGGAGAACGGCTAGACGATTTCACGGAATGTCACGGATGATCGGGAGGCTAACGACGTCGTGGAATTGCCTGGCAAAGTGATCCACATCTGGAGAACCACCGTCACAATGGTGAGTCGTTTTCTGATGATATCGTCGCTCGATTCTACTTAGATTGCGTCGATTGCTCTGGCTATTAGGCGAAAGCTCCGTAAGGCTAACCTTCGAGCGAGAATTGCCGTGTGTATTTTTGGAATAAACGTAACGAATCGGGGACACGATTCTTGAAGAAGTACCGATCGGAGTTGCTTAGGTAATCCGCTGAGAACGAGAGTTGGGAACAGTCAGTGATCCATCACAGAGGTGGCTGGAATTTACATAGTCGAACGAAGGGCTTCACCCCCGTGTAGTCCTGGGTACAATCGAACTTGTTCCGCGTTCTTGGTATAATTTCTTCAAGGCTAAGGTAACAGCGAAATGAAACACAAAGGCAGGGAAATGTTGCTCAAGGTGAAAGACGATCGCGGTGAAACTCTCGAGATAATCTCTTAATAGTTGTCCTCCGCGTGTAATTTGTTTCTACGAAGCAGCCGTCATCGCACTCTTTGTCACAGAATTATCTCCCAAGGTATCGGATTAACGATACCTACCTATCGTTCGACGCCTGCGAAAGCAATAATACAGATTTTCCCGGGAAACTGCGCTTGACGCTCCGTCGAGGAAGTATGGGAACAAGGATAATAGCTTAGAAAGTAGCAAAGCCTCGCCACTGACGGGAAGCTCGCGCCAATCACGATTGCCCCGCGACGTCGGAATACAAAACAGCCAGCCGCGAAAAAGCCGAATTGCCTGTCGCCGAAAGCGCGACGCTTTGAATCGTAATTCCGCGTCTGAGGCTTCGACGGCATTAAAATCGCGGCTGCAAACAATCAGCCCCGCTTCGCCGTCTTTGAAGGAGGCAAGGCAGCCAATATTGAACCGCTTTGAGCGCGGAGAGCTTCACCGTATGAATTTCAATTACCGTCGCCGCATAGAAACGCATCGCCCGTTCTCTGTTCGACGTCCGACTAGAAACTCCTTTACACGAACTCTTCAAGATCGATGCTTTCACAATTTCTGAGCACATCCAATCGTTCCGAAGCAATCGCCCCGCTGGCGCTTACATTTTCGTCCCGGGCATCGCGTGTCGCCGTTGCCTAACCAATAATCGACTCATTATTGGCACAGGATAGCGCATCGTCATTTGCAGAAAGCCCGACCGTTGCCGATGATTTCGCAGCTCGTAACAATGGAGCTAGCGTGTTGTCGATCGCTCCAGACGACAGATATAGTCCGCAGAAAACTAACAAGAACCCGTAGCCTATCATAACGGCCTTTCATCGGCCATCGATGCCCTCGGGAGCATCCCGTTCCTTCGTGACCGTGAAATCCTAGTCGCCGAATATTCGCCGAGTGTGAAACTATTTGCTGTCCAGGAGGGAAGAAAGGCGAGCGTGGTCCGGGGACAATTTGCAACTGGGAATCGCGTGACGCTTTTAGGAGAGGACGCGAACGATCACCGTGCCAAATTGCACATCTTTTGTGGAAAAGGTGTAATCTGGCAGTCACTGGCAAATCAACGCGTCGCTTTGAATCTTTGTAACATTTTCTCGCGTCGCACGGCTCGCTATAGTTGCTCCGATTCTTGGCGCCGAATTGCATCTATGTTTGTAAAAGAAGCGAACTCAATCGTCGTACACGTACAAACGTAATAGTCTGCCTTCTGCTTTCACTGCTCGGGGAGGACGTTCCACTGTTGGTTTCAGAGAAAGGGAAGCAAAAGGTACGGGCCTTTCAGTGGCCATAAATGAACCAATCTGCAAATTGTTCGCTATAAGGTTCCACTGACCCGAGTTCAGGGAACCCTTTGAAAGGCAGACCAACATGCCCGGGATCGCGTGAGATCGAAAAACAGTTGCTTTCAGAATCGCGTTGCGGTTCGTCCGTCATGTGTATCGGAAGTCCGTCGCTCTTGTTTCTCCTTTCTGTCGGTCGTTCTCGCCCTTCCATCTTTCTCCCGGCCGAGGAAATCACTGGCCCTCGCTGGCTCTCACTGCTCGCCGATGACGCCGAAAGCGGCAGGGGCGTCGGGGCCAGGCGGCAGCTGGCCCGGCAACCGAGATCACGAAATCCTGTGGCGTGCGGAGTGCACGCGCGTGCACGCGCGCTAGGTGCATAATGCGCATAATACGCTTGCAACATATGTGGAGGCAAAGAAACGGAGCACGCGGGTCCTCTCTTCGCCGCGCAACACGAGTTTCGCGGTTTCTCGATTTTACGTCGAGATTAGCGGTGGCCGTCCTTCCGCTCGCAATTTGCCAGCGTGCAGCAGCTTTTCGTCCACCGCTTCTCCACGCCTCTGCGCCTCTAAGCGCCGAGTCTCGCACGCTCGAGGAACATTATTATTTAGCTGATCACCTGAGAATCCTTTGAGAGTCCACAGCGTGGAACACTTGAGGTGGAACGCTCGTGTATTCGGAATATTTGAGAGTCCTAGCCTGATTCCACGCTGGCCATACGATTCGTACCCAGAGGGTTTCCCGAGGATTTCGTTCGGTTCCCCAGCGGCGAGGCAGCGCCAGATTCCAGAAGCAAGACCCGCCGATGATCCTTTTGAAGCGGGATCCCGCGTGGTCGAGCCACGCGCGCGGCCAACGGGTACAGACGCCAGGCGGACCAGCTCGTCTTCCGCAAACGAGAATAAAATATACATGAATCTCTTTTTCCGAAATATTCAAATCACCCGTCCTCGGATCAAATAACTGGCAGGGTATCGGGTCGCCGTGTTGGCCCCGAGGTGGTCTCAGGCCATGAATATCATGACTGACCAAACTCGGTTCCCATACTAGTCACGTTCTGACGATTCCCGTAAGGTGTGGTCCGCAGAGTCGGTTTCCGGAAATCAGGCTATCGGGTTTCCCGCCTGTGATCGCCGGCTCTTCGACTAGATCGGCTGGTTTCCGTTTGGAAACCGCACGCCGTGATACATTCAAAACACCCGCGGGACGATCCGCGACACGCATCAATTAGGATTAATCTGGCCCACTGTGTGTTACGAAGTCACATATTTAGCTCGGATTTAGAGAGGCTTCCGCTGATCGATATCTACTCGCGATAAAGGATAAGAGTTGGTTGGTATAATAGAAAAGAAGAAGAGGCTAACCGCCCCTTTGGCCGTTCGTTTATTGCCTCCTCCAGAAAAAGCATCCACCATATCACAAGAATAAACTGGCAATAACTGTGGCCTTCAGGATTCTCCGTAGAGTCGTTAGTTTTCCCGAATTAATACAGGGTGACTTGCGGCCTTCGCCGACAGAGGCGATTACGTAAATGAATGCCAAAGGATCGTTAAATCGAAGGTGACTGGAAATCACGAAGCACAGACTTGTTTCGCGAGCCGATGGTACACAAGGGTGGTTGACCTTTTTCGGGGAGGAACCAGATGAAGCACTACCTCGTTCTCCTCGTGCCCGACTTCCGGCGTAACGAGGACTAGGCTGAGTGACGGTAATTGTCCGCGCAGAACGTCGCAGTTGCTTATTCCGTTAATGGGACCTGTTGACAACATATTGTCATTGAATTCATTTTCTCACGTTTATCGTGGGCGAAATAACGGAGCAGTCGACTGAAAGCTCGTTTTTCACGTCCCCGGCGAACCCTGCCGATTGCCGCCTGTCGCAAAACGCCGTTCATCGGTATCGTTCCGTCCGCAGGGGAATGATTGATTTGCTCTAGCCTCGCTAGGTATCGCAACTTATGCAAAACGCACACCGCTGCGTGATCGGCTGGACGGAAGTCGTTCGGTCGCGCTGCCATTATCTTCGCTCCCTTTCTCGTCTTGCCAGCGACAGAGGAACGATTACTCACGAGCTTAACGCGTTTACGCGACGGTCGCATGGAAATTTCCGATAAACCCGCGGAAAGGAGGATAAAAAATGCCATCGCCTCGCAACGTCTCATTTCTCGCGGACGTCGAGGCCGTGCGTCGGTTGTTAAATAAACGGGGAAGACGGTAAAAACGTTTCTTCCTGCGCCAACGAGGGGCAATCGTCGTCGTGCCTTTCAAACAGACGTCGACGTCGGAGCGCCGCCGACGTCGGTGCCACCCTCGTTGCGCGAACAGGAGCGAGGGGTGCTTTTACGGTGCTCGACTCGAGGATTTTTCGTTTTCTGTCTGCGCGAGGGATCCGAAGTCGTTGGTTTTAGGGCGTTTTTAAAATTAACGCCCTGCGTCGCGAAACCCCTCGAGGCTGCTTTGTACCCTGCGCGTCCTCCTCGTGTCATCGTGTTCGCACTTAACGGATAAGAGCCTCGAATCGCCTCGTAAACCGTCCGGCAGTTAACACTCCACGGTCGAATGGTAACGTTGCTACTTGACTGCTGTACACCCTTTGCTCGTTGCTCTCCCCGTCTCTTTGCGTTCCTCCTGCATCTACCCCCGGGCCACCCTGCGTCCCAAGCTGCTTTACGCGCATCCATTCCCTCCGACCGAGAATATCGCCGGGTCTGCGGATCTGTCTGTTGTCTCGCTGGCTATGGAATCGATTGGTTTCAGCTTTCGCTCCCTCGAGATCTCTTTATTGTTTAGAAGACTCAAGAGTTCTTTCTCAGAGACAGAGTTAAAGAGAAGAAAAATCGAAATAGGTACCAAGCTGACAAGGAAAGATCTCGAACCCGGAAATTCAAAAAATTCTGAGACTTTATGAATATGTAGGGAATTTTCTCCTGATTACAATGCAATTTTTGTTTGCTGCCCTAATCCCTTGCATATTCACAAAGTTTAGTGAATAATAAACTGGTCTAATAAACAAACTTTAAAATAGTCCCTTAACATTTACTTTATTGTAACTATATAGAACGTGCAAAAATGAAATTCTCAAGAAAAAATATTTACTTACATAGTCAATTTTTCGACAAACGCTGATAACTGTTAAAAAACTTGCGATCGCGGGGTCGGATATAAATGCATGGCATAGTAGAAGTGACTTCTTTCTACAGTGAATCTTTCCGCAGTAGATCAGATGTCGGTGCAAAGTTATTAACAATTAGTCAACCTACCCCTTGAGACAACCAACCCCAGTCTCCCCTACTGTGAACGCTAGTTTTATAGGTACGTGTAATACAGTAGCTATGTAGTTTGTAAACCCAAGGTAATTGCCTTGCGGCTGTGTTTTAAAACCCGTTCGCTGTCAGAGGAGGAATTCACGAGATAATATTCTTTGGACGACGCACAATAACGGACACCGTGTACATTCGGAACGCAGGAACAATGGGCAACGTCGCCGGACAGCGGGCAAAAGTGTCGATTCCGACGACGTGGATAACTTGAAATCTGAATATTCACTCTTCTATGCAGCACGTTTCCAGCTCGTACGAGGTGAAACGACCTAGCTACCAGTCTGACAAGCATCCCTTCGCGGCGGAGTTACACTCGCGCGCGCGAGATTGCGGGCTGCGTGGAATCATTACGTTTTGAACTGTACTTTGCAATCGAGTGACGAGTGGACGGTGCCGACTTGTCGGCGGCAAACGTGATCGCGATCGCGTCCAATCCTATTCAGCCGTGCAACCAATATTCGACGGGGACCGGCGAGGTGTTGCGGTAATACAGGATCGAGGAATGCCATTTGCCGGTCCTTGATTTATGCATTACAGAATATAGAGACACGGCGGCCCGTGGGGATTCGACGCCCGGCCGCGGAGCGCGCAACGTGAGTATTATTCAAAGTGTTGCTCATTTGGACACGTGGACAGGCCCGCACTAAATCGGGGTTTGACCGTACTCAACGACACGTGACGACACGTGACGACGCGTGCCCGGGCGTTGCGCGTTTTGTGGTCCTCGGCCGTTCGGAGATCGCGCTTCGTTAAAGGTTTGCGCGAAAATCGCTGCAATCTGGTTGCTACGAGGGAGGAGGTGGCGAGATAGACGAAGGACTAGAGATTTGTAACCGGGCGATGGAGCGAGCGGGGCTTGGAAACTTTGAAATACGATCCGACACGTCGGGAGAAATCTTTGATGATCGAAGAGCATCGCGCCAACAACAACGGTTTTGCTCGCGTACCAATTAGCTATTCCGCGGATGTTTTTTTCGCGAATTCTGTGGGCAGACATGCTGGCCGACGTAAATGGGAATGCCTTGCGAGTGAGCTCGATCCACGCACGAATCGGTGCGGAATAGGAAACGATCGAGTTTACCGTGGAACGCGGAAGAGAGTTCCGTGGACGTTCCAGGGATTTTCTCCGCGGCTCTGCAACTCGACTCTTCCTCGTTGCTTGGCCGAAACGGCCGTGTCTTTCGACGCAAGGAATCACGTCCAGGTCTGCCCGTTACTAAAACTGTTATTCCCGACCATGGACTCGTGTTTCTGCGGGAGAAGCAATTCGTAGGAAAATCTGAACCGTAGGAAGAACCGGTAGAACGGTATGGCGAACTTTCCCGAGCAGAAATGTCGCTCTCAGAGTTTCGATATCGGTGGCCGTGTAGCATTTAATCGAATTTGACGGAGCCCCGCGTTCTCATAGGCCACAATGAGACTCTGGCGTTGCAGCCACGGAGAAACTTCCAAGCGGCGGTCTCATTGTCGTTTCGCTACTCGTCGCTGCCTCGCAAACTGCTGGCCCCTTTAGACAAAAGGCGCACTCGAGTTGCGCCAGCAAATCGCTCGCTACCAGTTGCATGTTCGAGGGCTGTCGAGCCAGCGAGCAGGGCCACTCGAGCTCCGTGGAATGAAAATCTTTCTCGATAGTGTATTTAACCGTCGAGTGTGGGCTACGAGAGTATGGCCACGTACCCGGTGACCAGAATCCATCGACGAGCGCAGCAGGGACGTAGAAACGAGGGAAGAAACCGTGGTATCTAACGCGAGGATCTTTACTGTGCCGCGGGAAATCGTGCGTTTACGATAAGCGAGTTCCTCGAAGTCGCATGAGCGGGTAGAATAAGCCGCGTGGACAGAAGCAATCGTACGCAATGGAACACCGGCGGTCGCATGTGCCTAACGATCGCGTACGATGCGATACAATATATGCTAATGCGCCGACAGTTAATTTTTTATTCCTCCTCCGCCTTTTCCTCCGCGTATCTTCGGCTGCACGTAGATGCAGCAGCGCGAACGCAGCTCGAGTAGAGAACACCCCGTCTACACCGTGTACAGGCCCTCTCCGCTCCTCGGTCTTTTTTCCGCGCTGGCCATTTATGGGTGGCGTGCCACTTGACAGGACGCACGGCGTCACGGGGTAATCAAAGCGCCATTATCCATGGGAAATTGTAACCCCCCAATCTCGCCCAGCCCCTCCACTTGCTTCCTACCTACGTATTCATACGAGCTATCGCGACGTGTCTTCTCTTTCTGTCCCCTGTCCCCCGTCGCGCCTCGTCCCACCGACGGCTCGATACAGGGTGTGCATCGGCCGGGTAGTCGTTACGTAAACCCCTGACTCCCTCTTGTAACGCGTGTTACACGGCAAGGGTCGACGAGTGGCGCGGTGTCAAAGCGGAGTCAACCGCTGAAAAATGGCCGCGACTTGTCACCGAGGATTCGACGCGATCGTAACTCCTATCGGGCCACGCGACACGTCAGCTATCCGCTGTAATTATTTTCGCTATCGATACGTCGACGAATCGGCTCGACCAAACGACTGAAAACCGCTCCGTTGGTCCAGGAGGAAAGCTCGGGTTGCTTCGACACCCAGCGAGGCGGTGGATGATGATGGTGGTGGTGGTCGATGGCGTAGGAGAGAGAGAAGGTTATAGTCGGGTTGAGGGGCTGTACCGTGGGCACGAATCCCAGCCCATGCATACCAATCGAGCGGCAACCTAACAACGGTTAACCGCAGCCAGTCGACCCGCTGCTAATCAGAAAATCACGGTACTGCGGAAACCCCCAGCGGAGGGGTTGCTGGAGAGAGGCTCCGAGGAACCTGTTCGCTCTCTCATAACGCGTCTCCACCCCCTCGAATCTCTTTCTCACACGTCCGTGGCGGCGTGTCGGTGTGCCTCTGGCCGCCAAATACACCGGATAGCTAGGCGACTACAGGACACCCGGGGATTACTGGACACCGCGCTAATTACGGGGTTAAATATCAAGGGGTTAAAAGCGAGCCAATGAAGCGGCCCATCGATTATCGGAGTCTCATTTTCCGAGCAGCTTTTCGCCGTTGACGTAATCGGCCGGACGGATAAGCTTAAGGGGGCTAGATTGGCTCGCGGCGCACGGGCTGGCGGAGCAAATGATAGGGGTTGCTGGGAAAATTGCATCCCGGCTGGATATACGATCAAGCTGAGTGGCTGTATTTCAAGTCGGACTGTTACGTGGATACGCGACTGTACAGACTTTTCTCGACTCGAAGCTCCAAGTTCGTGGGGAAGGATGTCGGGACTCGTTCGTTGGAACCCTTGGACGAGCAAACGAATATTTGCGCTACACTTGCGCGTTAGGCGTTTTTGCGGCGGCCAGTGCCACTCGTTTCCATTCCGCTTGTCAACGACGCCGACCCTCGTGCTGGACGAAGAAAGCTGCGCCAACTCGGGGGTTTCGGGTCGCACGTTCACAGTCTCGCTTCAGAAGTCTATTCTCTCCCTCTCTCTCTCTTTCTCTCTCTCCTCGGCAGCACAATAGCGCGTCCAGTGTTTCGGAAATCGAGTCCTCAGGATTTTCTTGGCGAGCGCACCCTTTCTTCGCGCTGGCTGCGAAGTGAACGAGCCAAACGCCGATCCCACGAAGCGACTAGAAATCGACACTCGCATCGGCTACGTTTCGAGGGTGCGATCCCCTCGATTCGTCGAGTGGAGTTGGCTTTCGAGTCGAGTGCTACCTTGAAGAGGCGTCCTCCACGGGGGTAATACGCTCGCTAGAAAGGTCACTCGATACTCTGACCGATATCGTTGGTCGAGATGTTCTTCGATACCGTGAATCGAACATCGAATCTTTCAATTCTTCTTTCTATATTACTCTTCTTACGTTTCATCGCGATTTAAGAGGGAATTGCAATAAACCGGGGCCATTTATCCATTTTCCGGATCCACCGGCGAGTGGGCGTCAGAAGAAGTTAAAGGCACGGTTAAAAGAGCCTCTCCTCGGCGGTGGAATGGTTAGACGTGAGTCGAGGGGTTGAAGGGAAGCAGGAATATCGAACCACTCGGCGGAGGAGGACGTTTGTCCGCGCTTACCTCCTCTTTTAAGGTTCTTGTAGCGTCCCGGAAGTACGAAATCTAATTTAACCTCCCGTCCGATCGCGCCGCTTTTCCCCGCCTGGAAACTCCCCTGCCGTAGGTCTCCCGTGTAAACCGGACGCCAGGAAGAACTTGCACGATCCGGGAACTCCGGCGAATCGCCTGGGAGAGCCTGGAAGTGCTTGATTATTTCCACAAAAGCAGAAAGCAGCGGCGTTTCAAATCGCGTTATAAAAGTCGCTGCTTCGCCCCCCAGCCTCCTTAAGCACGACGGCAAAAGGGTTGCTTGATCTTTGCCCTGGACGAACGTTCGTAGTTTCAAGAAAGGGGTAGAATTTTTTAATCGGCACACCTTGTCGATGGACCAGCCGCAACGTTTATCCGTTACCGAAGTTTTTGCTGACCCTGATGGAAATTCCGGCGACAGGGGTAAAAATGTGGTCGGTGCGCGTTGGGGAGGGAGAAAAAAAGGGAAAGCGCGGCAGGCGTACACCGAGGAAACTTTTCGCCAAACCGGATACAAGGAAGTTCCAACGTATTTGCGCATCCGGCCCCATAAATCTCGGACTCTTCCCGCCTCCTCGTGCCCGCTGGCCAAGTCACCGAGCCCTCACTCTGCTCCGACGAATAAATTTGCGATCGCGCTTTTTCCAGCTCGCCGTCCCTTTCGATCGCTCGGTTTCCTCGACTTCGACCGCGGGAAACTCTACCAGAGAGATCCACGGCGATCCGAGGATCTATCGGTAAATGCCTATTTACCAGTCGAACGATATTCTAATGTCTCTTTTTATCTGGATGCATAGATAGCGATAGGTACCTCACTATTATAACGATAACAGATAGGATTTTAATAGGAAAGTGTATCGAGTGTCTTTAATCACGTTGGTAAAACAGGCGTGGATCATTCAGTCACAAGTTTCTACCGTATCGATCGAACGCCCTCGTCGATCCTCAGAATCCCTTATTTAATGCTTCGAGCCATTAGAATGACTTTAGCTTTGTGAATTTTTTGTTTCGTCGCCGCTGTGCCTGTTTCCATGGAAAAAATCATAATCGCCCTATAATCCTCGAAAAGCTTCGCTCCCTCGATGGGTTCTCCATAGACGGCAGCGATCCTCGACAAGTATTTATGGGTTATTGATGACATGGGCGCTTCCAGGATCTAAGAGGATCGCATAATAACATAATTAACGGCGCGCTGACAAATTGAATCGGTTCCGAGTGTATTCCTTTCATCGTTCCCCGTACCCCGACGCTTTCGTCATAAATATTTCATGGCGGTCCGACGGCGTCCCCGTATCCGTGGAAAATCGACCAACGTTCCACGATCGTCCCCCTCGACGCGCGACACACCCTCGAGAAATTTTCACGTGGAAAGCATGAAAAACCGATAATCTTTCATCGATCAGCATCAGGCCTTGGAAGGCGTCGTTCCTCGAAAATGGAAATCCCCGTTGGAGAAAAAAGAATTACGAACGGCCTTACACGCTTCTAATGGAGGTATAATGCGCGTAAAGGGGCTGATCTAACGTCGATGAAAGGATTCCGCGGAATTCGTCGGAGTAAGAATTCCAAAGCCGATTAAACTGTTCAGGTTGGGGCACGTGAGCCGTCGCTTCTCTTCCATTAAAAGTTCGAGCGTTGAATGGAAGTAGTTTCTATCTGATTCCCAACAGTTTCCTCGACTACTCTGTTCTACCGAAGGCATCTTTTCTCGTTGGTGGTTGGTAAATTTCGTAGGGGTGAAAGGTGTGACGCGGAGAAAGACCGTGCACGGGGTTAGATAAGCGAGTGGACGGGGAGCCATTAACCGTGGAACGGCGCGAAAGCAAGGAGGATATTAGAGAGGCGATCGCAGAGCGATCCGGCGATTGGCTCCGATGCAATTTCACACGGTACGCTGGCGGCACGTCGGGCGAAGGTGTTAAATTCACTGGATGTACGTCGGACGAGCCATTCTGGGGTAGCCGACAAATCCGATCGTATTTTCATCGACGCCAAATTGGCAATATCCTCGCCGGTGACGATTCCTGAATTATGCATCAGCCTCGGGGACAGTCGCTTCGAAGTTTATCCATCCCGCTCGTTTCCATCCGCAGCCTCGACCCGTTCGACTCTCTTCCACGCGGGGAGTTTTCTGCCCTCGCAGCTTCCACCCCCGCGGCCACCCTCCCGCCCGTTCCTCTACTCGCTGCCTCTCATCCTCCGCTCTCAGTCCTCGGCTCGCTCTCCCCCGTCGTCGCTTCGCCCGCTCCCTTCCTTCGGACCCTTTCTCCAATGGAAACGTCACTTATTGGTCGAACGAAAGGGAGGAAAAAGAGAGGATACCCTCGGATCCGACCAATCACGATGAACGTCCGTGATAATGCTCGCGATATCTGCCGCGGTACAGACACCGATAAAACCAGATCCCAGCGGTGGATCCGTCACCGTTGGGGTTAACCCGAACCCGGGCCTTCCGGTGATTCTTCCACTATCTCGCTTCTCTTTAATTGTAGCTTTCGGCTAATGGCACAGGTACTCGAAATTCGAGAGAAATTGCCCTACGTTTCGGGGGAATCGGTATACCTCGATTAGACGTTTCCGCGGCCCGTGCAAGGAGAGTAACGAAGTAACGAAGCGTCGCGAATGGAGGAAAAAGTGAAATCCGTCGTGGATAATCGAATCGAGCATTTGGAAACGGCCCTTAAGCCTTTACGGGAGGGGACAGACAATGGAAGGTAAAAGTAAAGCGTCGTTCTTGGAACGGAGGGCTGCTCACCCCAATAATAAAATGATAAGAACCCTCGTCCTGCCCCTCTGCCTGCCCCACTTCACCCCTATCCCCTCGCTGTTTCCTCCGGCCGGAGCTGGCTCGTATATAAATGTCGATATTATTGTAACGAAGCGCCTTTGATAGCGATTTCTCCTTCCGCGCGCTCCTATTACTCAGGCCAGAGACCACGCGATCGGACAGCCGCAAATTCGTTGAATCCACTTCCGAATTTATAGTTTCCGGGTCGCGCGCCCGCGACAAAGAGAATTTTCGGTACAGCTTCTTTGTTCGCTTTGGTAATCGATCGAGCGACGGACCTTCGGAATTCCTCGCCGGGAGACACTGCCTATCGGCTCGCGTTCGATTCCATCGCTACCGGGGTGGTGTTCGCGCGCGAAACGCGACGGACGATGCAATTATTAACCCGCGCTCCAACGATAGATACGAGATCGAACGGAACGGCGCAACCGATCTCCGCCAGGGAAGATCGATTTCCTGTTTACGACCACCGGCTCGCCGTTCTCTTTCGCTTCTGGAATTCCATCCAGATACCGCGGTTTCTAGCGATGGTTGGGAACATTAGTCGAATCGGCGCGTAACACAACTAGGTACAATTATATACATATGTTTCTGAACATTGGTATTTATTCACGTGATACTCGTACACATATTCCTACACTGTCTTTTCGGTTCGTGGGCGAAATGATCGCCTTGCGAATTGTACACGTCGAATTTTCATGTCAGAGGCGAGAACAAATTTTCCGGTTGCTTTTGCGTTTTCCCGAGCCCATCGTCGTTGCTTCGCCCCCTCCTGTTCGATTCCCTGTGAGATTCTCGCAGAGAGGTGTCGACAGTTATCTGACGCGCGGATCGTCGCGAAGTCTATTCGAATTTAGACTTGGAATTCACTTAGAAAAATTAATAGAGCGTGCGCCGAGTGTCGCGCGTCCGACGAACGGCCTTCGTCGCCTCGAAAGTGATGCGCTCGTGCCCTCGACTTTGTTAGAGTCCGGAGCTACGACGAATTTTTCGACTTCTATCATATTCGAAGGCTTTTCAACCTTCGCCGCGATTGCCGGCCTGGTACGTGACCAGACTCGACGCGACAGAGAACGAATTTAAGACGAAAGCGCGATCTCAGACACCCGACAAGGGACACACACCAGCAGCCGGCCCATCCGCTGTACGCCTCGCGTTCTTCGGAACTTCCGAGTGGTCCATGGCGAGGATCAAGCGTTGAATTTTGACGGTTGCTCGGTGGATCCTCGAACTGGGAGCAGGCGAACGAGACGGCCGGATATATCATTCATGACCATCGATCCAGGAAACTGTACATCATTATCTGATAGACTTCGAAAGACACTGCGATCCTCTCTGCTCTGTCGTAGATTTTGCGTGGCAATCGCTCGTTGCAACTTTTCTGAAAAAATTGTTAAAAATGCGTGTCAGTACTTTGCCTACGTTTCATTTGGAATTGAGGAGCCTGCAATTCTATCTTTACTAATTTCAAATAAATTAGAAAAGACTGTTAAATTACAAAGAGAACACTAATTGAAAAAAATATATTTTCACAGAATAAGTAGTAGTTATCGAGTTGATATGTTTCTATTTCTTTTTTTGGTAAATTCTTCAAATGCAGAGCATTCGTATTGCGCGAAACAGTAATGGGTGCAGATTCCAAATTTGCAATAAATCCCTCATTAATACTAAGAACTAGAAAATAAAAAATATATATAAAAAATTTATGTTAAACGATTTTATTAAAAATGCACTAAAAACTAAAAAAGAATTCTTTTCTTGTAATGCAATTTCGATGGTGTTTCTTCACTTTAAATAAAATCGTGTAGCAGGATTTTTCATAACAGAATATGAATCAATTTAATACAGCATCAAGCGTCGAAATGAATTTGTTGCAAGGTACCCTGCTCCATGATTTTATTTAAAGTGAAAAGACACCATCAAAATTGCAGTACAAGAAAATAATTATTTTTAGTTTTTAGTGCATCTTTAATAAAATCGTTTAACATAATTTTTTTATATATTTTTTTTATCACATGAAACGTACATCAAATGATGTAGATTTTTTTTACATTACTGTCTTAACTAAAAAACTGTAAAAAGTGGAGCTGCACCCCCTCTTGGTGCAAGGTTCTGAATTCTGATTGGAGATTGATAGATGAGATAAAGGGCGTTGATAGTGTGAAAAGGAAAAAGCCTTACCTTTACAATTTCCCTTTCTTCTTCTTCTCCCTCCTTCTGATTTTGGCATCGCAGCGTTTCTCTTTCTTGCAAACCAGCTTCTCCATGGGGCAGTACTTCGAATCCTTGCAGCAGACGTACTTCTCCTTCGGGGGGCACGGGGGCATCGCCATCTGCTGCGTGCTCGATGACTCTCGCTTCATGTCGTAACAGGGACAGGGACCAGGGTGCATCTTCGGAGGGGGTGGGCAGGGACAGAGGATCACGGGATCGGTGGGTGGTTTCGGCAAAGGTGGCGGCACGCAGACTTCCTTCTTGGCCTTGGCCCCGGCACGAAGCTCCACGCACTCTCTTTCGATTTTCGATTGAGGCACATCTGGGCAGGGTTTCGGTACGACGAACTTCGGGGTGGGGCACTTAACCGGAGCATACTCCATCTTCGGTGGAGCAACGGTCACGATCTGGTCGCATTTTCCTCTTGGGATACACCTCTCCGGACATACGACTTGCTTCTTCTTCTTCTTTTTCATGTCGTTTTTGGGCTCGTTCGGGCATTTGGTCTTCTTCGCGGTGCACTCGCGTTCCCTTTCGCAGGTCTTCACGCAGGAGCCTTCCTTCTTAACGTCTTGGCATATCTCCCCCAAGGTCTTGCAACTGTCTTCTTTGCTGGGCTTGGAAACCTTGGCAGATTTGCATGAATTTTTAGACTTTCCACACTTATCCATCGACGCAGCAGAAACGTGCAGTTTTCTAAGACGATCGTTCCTCAACGAGAGAAACCGAGGTGGTGCTTGATACGTGGACATCTTTCTGCTCTTGTCCGCTTTCCCGCAAGGAGGGCAAGATGGGACATTCGGAGGACATGGTGAGGTTGCGTGGGCTTGTTTGCAAGGTGGGCAGACTTTCGGGCACGGGCAAGGTGGAGGTGGCTTGGGACACGGACAGGGGCTGCACGGCGGCGGTGGTGGACAGGGTGGCGGAGGTGGATATTCCGGACAGGGTGGGCAAGGTGGACAGACCCTCGGCGGAGGTGGCGGTGGGCAAGGCAGCGGCCTTGGGCACGGAATCGGTAACGGGCAGGGCGGGCAGGGTGGCGGAGGTGGGCAGCAGGGTGGTGGACACGGAAGTGGACAAGGACATGGCTCGCAGGGTGGCGGAGGCGGGCATTCTCGTTGCGGCGGACATTCGGGACACTTCGGAGCCCTTGGACACTTGGGCACAGGTGGCGCAGGAGGTGGTGGGCAAGGTACAGGACACTTGGGCGGCCTGGGTACCCTGGGCAGTGGTGGAGGCGGCGGTGGAGCTGGAATCTTGGGGCACCTGGGTAGTTTCGGTAGTTTCGGAGGCGGAGGACACTTTCGGTAGCATATCTTCGGTGGTGGAGGTTTCTCTGGTGGCTTCGGGCACGGGGTTGGACAAGGCGGTGGGCAAGGTTGCGGTAGGCTGGGGCATTTGGGATTCTTGGGCCGTTTGCGACTGCAAGGTGGGCTGGGTGGGATACACTTCTCGAGAGGCAGACACGGCTTCTGTCGCTCGTAGGGCTGTCTACAGGGTCCGCTCTGCTGATTCTGTTGGTTCCACGACTCCGGTGAAAATTTCGACGACGAGGTAGGTGGCTTTCTCCCTCGCTGACCCATCAACATCGAACCACTACGAAAGTACCTCCTCTGCTCTTGCCACAAGTATCTCGTCAACTCCTTCGACAGGGAAACGATTTTTGGTGATTCCTTCGTCGCACGAGACCGTGTGCTAAAGTTCCTCGCGCAGACGAGTCCCAGGTTGAGTGTCCTCGAAGGCGCAGCCCAGTTCCGTGCGTTGATCGACGAGTTTCCAAAGGAGGATCCCAGGCAGAACTGATTCCTCGCTCGAAGGCAGTTGCTCGGTGTTGCGGTGGACAATGTGAGAAGACGCTGTGGCAGCGTTCTGTCCCAGCCAGTCGGATGGTACCTGGCCTACGACGCAGACAACAGAGATTTTGATCGATAGAAGAGTCTGATCGTGTCTGACTGGTGCGTGTCCGCCGCTATCTCCACGTACCCTCTGTCTCTCAGTGCCCCGGCACACCTAACACTTTCTCGTTTTGCACGGTTTCTTGGGTGGACACTTTACGCAGAACGGCTTCTTCTCTTGCCTCGGTTTCGCGGGATAACCCGGAGGACCCATGGGCGTACAGGGGCCCTTTGGCGGATGACAAGGGCTCTTCTCCACCCAGCCAGGTGGATCCTCGCCGCAATCGGGCTCGCCCAGTTTCAGCTTCTCTCTTCTCATACCCTGGACATCAGATCGCCCTGCTTTATATCCTGCTCTTTCTCGTCTCTGCCCCTCTTTCTCCGGGCAACCGCCCACCTCCCTCCTCCACCAACATTACCGAGAGCAAATGCCGAAAAATGGATCGTCCTCTTTCGAAGATTATCGATGCCGCGCAGAAATTGTATTTTATCGACGACGATACACGCTCGCAAGGGGAAATCCGCGACGAGAGAAGGTTGCTGTTTCTACTCCGAGCAAAGCGTATTGGACACATTAGGACGCACGGCTGATATGTATACTTGGCGTGCCTCGGATGGCTCCTTGACGTTGCCAGTGTTGCCCTCGGTAATTCAGTTGAACGAGCGTCAGAAGAATCGACGCTTCAAGCCAGAAACCTTCTCGCGGAGAGTTTGTCCCCGGTCCCTGGTTCGTTTATAGAAAGGCTTCTTGGAGGACTGCTGGGGGAGATTCGTCCGTGAATTGCCGGTTTCGGATAGCAGCGCGGGCGGGGCGAAGTGCTCCATGTCCTCTTCGCGAGGTGCTCTTCTGCCGGGCAGCTCCTTGGACAGCTGGCCGTAGTCTGCGCCGATGTCGTCCTCGTACTCATCGCCTTGGGGGAAGTAGTCGTCGTTGCGTTGTCTGTCGTACTCGAATAGGACCGTATCGCGACGCGAATCGACGCGGCTCTTGGGGATGAAACTGGTGCTCCACGACATGGCCCGATCGATCGTGGGGAGCATGGGGATCGTGGGTCCCTCCATGATCGCGGTCATCGACAAAGTGCCCCTGTTCCTTTGGTCCTTAAAGTGCGCGACCGATCCCTCGATTTCGCGCGCACCTCTGTTCGTCCTCTGCGGGGAGAGAGGATGATCCGACATTTTCGATTGATCTCGTTTTGGGTTTTATGTTTTCGTTCGTTTTAATCGTATTCACGAGTAAGTTTGGCGACGAGGAAGAGGCAGAAGGGAGGTGGAGCCATAGCGACGAGTCTCGCTATTAGAAATCTCTAAGGCTCTATTCTTAATCACCCGTTAACCGAGTGTTCGCGAACGATATAACTGAAATCTAAGCAACAGGCAGTGTGTGGTACTTACTTCGATTACGTGGCTGCTCTGCTGGTGGTTCCTCAGAGGCCCCGATGTCTCCTGCAGCTGCAATTCAAAGCAGAATGCACAGATTCAAGATATGAAGAGGAACAGGTGTAAGGCTGCGAAAAAATTATTGAATTAGTAGAACATATGAGAACATAAGGTATAACACGTTTATTCACGCAACAGGCTCCGTTTACGCTACACGAAATTATCAGATCCTTCTCCTCCCTGAGTTGAAATATAAAATAAGTGGAAATACAACGACGTGTAATGGATTTATAAGCTAGAACTGAGATTTGGATGCGACAGTTGCGAATCCCCTGCAGGATGTTCCTTTCCCACTTCCGCCGGATTTCCCTGTGTCCTCGGGGCAACCGGGTGCTCGAATAACGGGCGGACAATCGACCTTGTCGCTCTTCTTCTTCTCGACCTTCTTCGGCGAACCGCACTTTTCCTCCACCTTGCAGGTAGGTTGCTTTTTCTCCTTGGGGCAGGTCCTATCGCAGCTTTTCACGGTTTTCTTTGGCGCGTCGCACTTGGGTCTGGCCTCTTTGCAGCGGTCTTGCTTCTTCTCCTTGTGACATGTCTTCTCGCAGCTTTTCA